>CM036617.1:203966720-205295470 GCA_020746105.1 Trogon surrucura | reverse complement strand
GCGCAGCATCAGATGGACTTCTAGTCACAGCGTGGCATGCTGCACTTCACCCCACCCTTGCTAAGGTTCATCAGTCTTTGGCACTCTGATAGGATTTTCTTAGAACTAAACAATTCCATTTATCATTTCTACTGTCAAGCAGAAGTACGTTAGCATTAGGACACGCTGCTTCACTTCAAGATAAAGACAAGGACACACAGGTGGTATAATTGCTGGTGCCAAGTGGGAGCTGCTCGCAGGCTCCTCGGTTAGATTAGCCAGCAAAGTTTATCCTGCAGCCAAGTGGTAAGTACGGCACAGCCCAGGCCTGGAGACCGAGTTGCATGTACAGCACAGCCCGACACGGTGCAGTAAAATGCAGCACAGGCCCATGCCCGCTCAGGTCTGCTGTTCTATGGACCCTTCACTCCTCAGTAGGCAATAGTCCTTCAGGTCAGATCACTGCAGCGATTCGTCCTGTGTCCTCGGACAAACATCCAAGACCCTTGAGACCTGCTGGAGGTACCAGTTCATCAGAGGACTCCATTGGCTACACAGACAGCCTGGGGGGACTGACACAGACTTGGAGGAGTAACTTTTAGGTGGGATGAGTCTCTTCTCAAAGAACTCTCAGTAGTCCCCAGAACACTGGATTTTCTTTGTTCTTGAACCCTTAATTATGTCACAGTCTCATAGGAGTATGTAGCAGGTGGGTTTTTTCCTGCAGTTCAGCGTATGTGCACTGGCCTAGCTTAGACGGGAGCATGTCTCTCCCAAGAGAGAAGACTTTTCCAAGCTTGTTTATCTGCCTAGCATTTTGCATTAATTATACCCTAGCAATTTTAGTTTCTGCTACAGATTACTACAGCTCCCTTGTGACCACTTCAAGTACCTGTAATGCTTTTAAAATTACTATAATAATGTTCCATATATCCATATACATGGCGCATCTCTATTCTGCACTGTCGTGCTCTGTCCTGTGTAATGTGGTGTTTCACAGAGGAGTAGAGAGGGATGTCAGTGCAGTGTGTGACTTCTTACTTGTCAGGGTGTTTCACTGGAGATACACTATTGCTCTGACATTACTTGCATATTCATAGCCCAGTGCATTGAAAAATGATGCCGTAGAAAACTAAGCATTGTAGAAACCTGGAGCAAAAGCAGCCTCTGCTCTAGAGGCTTCACCGTCTACACTTCATCTTCCCTCTGAAGTGAGGTGTTGCTTCTCATATGCAGAACTGTGAAAAATTTGGAGTCTTTCTGAAAGAGGAAAACAGCCTTTCTCATTGTATTACGTTGCTGTGACAAAAATCAGAAACACCTCTTAGGCTGGGATGTGCCTGGTTGGACTGGCAGGTTCTAGGCTCTTGTCGTTCTTATTCCTTCAATTCATTGATCTTCGTGGTCACCCATCCACATAACCCCTTTATCATCAGGACTGCCAGAGCTATGAAAAGACTGGGCCTGCCAAAAATTGGATGTTTAAGAAAGGAGAACGTTCTTTGTTTGTCTGGCTGTTTGATTTGATTCGTTGCAGGAGGTATAATTACTTCAGATTGCAGTAGCTGCTCATATTTTGTAGAAATTGTGTGGGTTTTTCTTCATTATACATGTGTTCTCGTGTTCCTTCTGTTATCTCTGCCTATTACAAGATACAAATAGACTGAACTGGGTAATTTTGTGAATTGTTCACCTTAAACTTTTCTGTTACATTGTAAGTGATCTTGGAAATGGTGAATGAGTAAATCATGAGATGAGATGAGTTGATACCTGAGCATGAATAGTGTTTTAAATTAAAGGCTTCTTGTACCTTTCTGGTTATTATTTCCTCCCAGATTATTTTCTTGAAAAGCCGTGCATAGCTTCTTTGCAAGAAAGCAACAGAGTGATTAGTGTGATTTTTTCAGCCTTTAATATCAGATTCTAATTATATGCATTGAGAATTCAGTCTTTCACACTGTGCATTTCATTTCCTGTTAAGTATATTAATGGCTATAAGCTGATTACATTCCACTCTGGTAACTGATCTGTGTGAAATATTTAGAGGATGTTCATGGCCAGTTCTGTATGAGTGGACAGGAGAGTTCAGTGTAGGGTATTTTAAAGAGAGATCAATGATTTATAGCGTTGGAAGGGTTCCTGAAACTCTAGCTGGCCCAAAAATCCCTTGAACTAGATACAATGTAATAAAGTGAGCCTGCTGCTTTTTTAACATTTTGCTGAGTATTATTTATTATTTTTAAACTCTTTCATTATATCACCTTCTGTGTTTAAGGAGTGGATACAACCCTACTTAAAAAGAACTTAATTCACGTTCATTCCAAACATTTTATTTTCTCAAAGTTGTAGTGGTTGTGCAATCATTATTTTTTTTTGCTGTTTGTTTTATTAACATCATCAAAGAACTCTTAGGACCCCAGATCCCTTTACTTAGTGGAGGTTGGCATTTCTTCAGCTTCACTGTTGATCAAGCTTTACTGCTGTTGAAAACTGGAATTTTTAGTATTGACCTAAATCGGGAGCATGGCAAAAGCCAGGGTTCTGCTGAGGTGATCCTTGCTGACGTATTACAGCATCTAGAAATTAAGATCTTGGCACGGGCAAGGTGATGGAAAGTTCTAAATATGGGTGGATTCCCTAGATAGTCAGGCAGAGATTTAGGGCTTTTGGAAATTATCTAAAAGATGTATGTAGTAGGTAAAAGGAGCCACCTAGAGTTAATCCATAGGAATCTCTAAATAAGAATGTATATCTGAACTCGTGCCACTTCCTGAAGTTGAGGTGCCAAACTGAGAGCAAAACATTAAGCCCCTTTACCAATAGCAAGACCTCTCCTGAGAGCAGGCACCTAATAAGATTAGAACACCCTTTGATATGTTTTTACAGTGCTACTGAAGGATTAGGATAGTTAATGCATTTTGTGTTAAAGGGCAGTGGAGAAAAAAAGGAATAACCTGCATAATACGTGGCACAAGGACTGGTGCTAAAGTCTCCCTCCTTCCATTTGAGGACTCTGACTGGTAGAGTATATAATTAGGCTGTTTCCAATAACTCTCTCTTCAGACACATGATTCCTGCCTCTTAGTAGCAGTTTCCTTGCTTCGGTGGGGAGATTAGAAGGTGCCCTCACTTTGACTCCTCTCTAGGCTAAATGCTAGCCTACAAAAATGGGAATCTGATGCCCTGCTAGCTGAGAAGAACTTAGCCTGAACACAGTTCTTGGAAGAGATTTGCTAACAGCTTGTCATACAGCCCCTCATCTTGCATCTCTAGTAGCTGCAGGACTTTAAAATGTTGCTTTCGTGTTCCATGCTGTACTGGACCTTCTGGGGAATTAGACAGCATTTGGGCACAGCTGTAAGTGTGAGTTGTACCCTTGGCTTTCTGTACTGGAGATTCTTCAGTGCAACTGCTGACCCCTTAAGATCTTCCAAGTTTCCTAGGAAGATACCTCCATGGCTGGAACGTGGGCTCCAGTATCACCTGCTTGAATAGAGTTGCCTAAATTTGGAATACATTTTATTTTAGATGTCAAAGCGAGCACTCTGAAGCCATCCTCATCTCCTTTGAAAATCCAAGCTGCAATTTGTCTGAAAAGGGGAATCTCAGATGTAGTGTTCCCCTTTCTCTCTCCCACTTGGCTATATTAGAGAGGCATCTTGTCAGCCAGAGGCAGAAGCTTAAAAGGTGGGTCAGTCCAAAGCTTATAGTTGCATTACACAAAGTTTTCCCACATAACTTTGCATATCTGTGAAAATAATGTTGCAATGATAACTACAAATGCATTTGGACAGCAAATGACAAGTCAGGTCCTGATTGCTCAGGCGGGGGCATGCAGATGGGTTCTCAAAATCACAAGCTACATGTTTTTATACTTTACCCTCCATGGAGGAAGTATTAATCACAGCCTGTGCCAAGGAAGGTGAGGTGAGCTTCAGGCTGTACCTGGAAGCAGTTCCTTGGACACTTACACTGGACTAGCATCCCTTAACTTCTGACGCCCAGCCACTTAATTAAGATATATTTTTGGTCCCTTTCTTATTCAGGAGTCCTTATAATTAAGACTCTGACCATTCAGATTGCTTTATAGACTCTCAAAGTGCATATTGATTAATTGCTATATAGTATGGCTGACAGAACAAGTTATCAGTTTTGTCAGCACAGTTTATTTTGCATGGAAGATGAAAACACCCCACCTTTGAATACCTTCGGGAAGTATTTGTAAACATTTTAAGTGGATATGGCTTGTTCTGATTTTGGAACAGACACCTAAGCAAGTCATCTTCTCTAACTTGCTACCCAGAAGAGTGAAGTCCTCTGCTCTTCAAGACATCAGAGAGCTACTAGATGTTAGCAATTCGCTGGCTACACTGTGCAGTGTTAATCTACAATCCCTTTGAACTGGCATACCTCTCTCTTTATGCCTAACAGCTCCAGCATCTAAGTCCTCTGTTTGGAAGGACAAGTGACTGGTGTGTACTGCAATATGTTTTATGGCATCTGTCCCTTCTTCCCTCCCCAAAACTAACCACGACAAAGAGATCATATCATCGACAACACTTGCCCTTCCTCCCCGTAGGATTTCGCTAGTATTTTGCCAACATTGTACACAATGTCATGTGTCAATAGGGCACTGGGGAAGTATCCATACCACAGGCTTCAGATTGCAGCATGTCTTGATATTGTCTTTCTTTGAAGCCTGCGCTGCAGGGGGGAATACATAAACCCTCGGGATAATGGCTTGTTACTAGCAGAATGAAGTTACAGCTCTGCAGAGTGGAGTGCTTACCAAACAGAAACTGGTGATGCAATAAAACCATCAGACGGACTGAAACCAGAAGGTTTATGAGAACTGAAAGTGTCTCCTCCAATAAATGCCTTGAAATTCCAGAAATCCAGGCAAAAAGCAGTAAGTTTTCTTAGCTTTCTGGAGGTTTCATACCAAATCTTTAAAAGAGGATCACTGATCTTTAATTCTGTCTCTCAAACAATGTGAGATTTTTTTTTCGAAGGGCAGAGAAAGAAAGAAAACAATGGCAGAGCTATTACCATCAAAGACATGACCTCTGCACAGCAGAGGAGTTGCTTTCAGAATCTGTTAGAGTGTGTTCTTTGTGACTGGAACCCAGACACTCTGGCTGAAAGGAAAAACTCCATCAGAAATCAATTAAGTCCAGTTAAGCTTGTCCAGTTCAGGACAAAAAGACCATTTTTATTGTTTGGACTGCTAAAAATTTAATGAAAATAGTATTTTAACAAGATGCTTACTGGCAAAGCCAAAATTTCACTGTTGCTTTATCCAGATACCCATACTTTGTACTACTTAATGTCTTTACAATACAATTACAATTACATATAATTACAATATCATCTGATGTTTTAATAGGTTTTAGTGTGTTTGACTTTGTGACACCCGTGATAGGTAAGGAGGTCATCATCTTCAAGTTACGGATAGAGAAATCTGGTTTAGTACGAGATTATCAGGGTATGCATTAGAGGAGATCTCACTTAACCTTAGCACTTGAGAAGTTACTTATCTAAGTTAGTTGTCTGGGCTGTGTCCTGCCACTGAGGGGAAAGACAATGCCAGGAGGCAATCCGTCTCCACCCTAACATCAACAAGATAACCGAGCCACAGAGGTGCCACTCTTGGTTGTCAAGAGTCGGAGCCCCAAACAAGACATCTTATGCCAGGCATGAGATGAAGGAAGCAGAACGTGCTCTCCCACCTCCTTGGACAGACTCTTAACCATAGGCCATTCTTCTTTTCTACTAGTTGTTGTTGGGGTTTGCTATTCCACTGCAGGCTGGGCTTTTCTTTAATTTTTACAAACTAGGTGGGGAAAGGTGTGCTTGGTAGTACTGGTGTGTTTAGATGAGAGGCCACAAGGAAAATCCAGTTGTACCAGGAAGCGATGCAAGGAACAGCGAGGCAGCAAGTGTCCTGGCTTGGTGCTTTTGAGCATTGCCTTCCTGGTTGTGCTGCTGCAGGTTAAATCTCAGAGCTGCCAGTCATTACAGGAACACACTTCACAAGAGTAAGGTATTAAACCCCAGACAAATTATATGATAAGCAACTCTGTCCTCCTTGCCCTTACCTGCAGTTTCACCTAAATTACACAGTCTTATGCAGAAGCTGATTGAAATGTTTTTGAGCCCAGGCAGAGTTGCTATCTTCTGTCCCAGAGATGGCAGCAGTCTGGAGCAAATGAAGTGATTTCTGCATACACAGGAAGTAAAGCCCTTTGGGAATTTTAGACAGTGCACTATGGAAATGTAGTATATCATTACTTCATGAAGTTACGTAATGTTTAGAGTTGAGATTTTGCAATATCCCCACTAATGTAAATGGTTCACTGCACTTGATGCTGGTGTTCACGCAGCAGCCCAGAGAGGCACTCTTCCCACAATGAGCAGAAAGCGGAATAATGATCCAAGAGGAGCAGCAGTGCCTGTATTTGACTTGCAGTTCTGGTTTTGCTCCATGTGGGTGCCTTCCCACAGCAGGGAGATGACCAAATATTTGTGAGCAGTTCAGATCCCTGCCCTTCCCATCCTCACCCAGCCTGTGGTGAAAGTAGTTTAACTATGGGCGGGTACAGACAGTTCACCATGGATGTCTGCAGCACTAAAACCAACGTGGGTGGTGCCGGCGTGAACGTGACTTTCAGTTGGAGTTGCAGCTTTAGTTCTGTAGTTGCACATCTGTTGCATTATGAATTCCTTCAGATTGCTCTGTGGTGTATTTTAGGGACTCTGAGAATAATTGTGAATAGATCCACTGCTTTAGCAGAGACACCTCCAAGGGAAGGGAAGAAATATGCTAAAATATTGCACATCTCTGTCAGGTAAAGCCTTGGCATGGCTGAGACCTTCCCACTGTGCAGGTCCAGAGCTCTTCAGGAAAGAAAACTGACCCCTCGTCCATGTGCTGTGGAGTTGTTGGAAGCAGTTCTCAGTGGCAAGAGCAAGCTGTCTGGAAGCCTCCTTATTGCTGGCCCGATTTTAACTGCTCCTCTCTGTCATCATCCCCTGGCACCACAGCTTTAGTAAGACTAGTATTGTTTTGGCAGATGAACCCCCGGGGAGTTAGTGTCAGTCTTGGCACAGAGAACAGGACAGAATCTGGAGCCTGACTGTTCTTTGGCTCTGGCCTTCCCTCCCAAACTCAAAATCTCATTCCTGGAGTGTTTCCAGCTTCCAGGGGCTACCAGCGGTGTCAGTGGGACAGGATGGATATTTGGCCTTCTCCAGAAATCCTTAGAACAAGAGCAGTGAAAGAGACGGTCAGATGTGTCAGCCTTTGCTGTTGTAGCCTGAATAGCCTGGTATCTTTTAGAGAGCTGTGAAAGTGTTCTTTGAGCTGGCTTTGTTTAGAAACCAGGAGGATTTTTGAGGCCTGGGCTGTGGGCACAGCTCATGACATTGTGGAGGCCGTAGCCATTCCAGAGACGTGGCTGTGACTGGGGACTCTGGCTCTAAAGTGGAGGCAGCTTGTTTTAGTAAGAGGGATGCTATTACCGAGTCTGGCAACACTGTGATTCAGAAGCTGCTTCACATACAGCTCAGCCTTCTGCTTGGCAAAGGGAAGCTGGTGCTGGGAGGTTGAAGCTGATCAACTTCTCTATTGCATGCTTTTTTGGCAATTCAGAAGTGTTAACACTGGCTTCTAGACCCAGCTAAGTTACACCTGGTCCCAGTTCTGCCATCTGGAATACTAGTGTGCAAAGGAGACTTCCAGTGCTCTCCTGCCTGACATGGGTGTCTGCTGGGCACCATGGAAGTCTTTCCCACTTTAAGCTGCAACATTTTTGTTACAATTTGCTTTTAACATGTGAGTGCTTCATTCAATTTCTAAACCTCTAAGGATACCAAACCTTGAATACAGCATAGTTTCCCTGATTCCAAGTACAATCATTCTAAATGGACTACCAAGTGGATGTTTATTCTGCCTAAATCTGTCATTTTGTTTTCATGCTGATACTACCCTGTTGCTACCCTGTAATCAGCTGTTATGGAAACAATACATTGTCCCTAGGGTAAATTTAGAAAAACGTTCACCCACAATGCACCCACAGATAAATCCAGTTTTAGCAGCATGGTGTTTAAAGCACTAGACTCTGCTCATAGAGCATCAGCAAGATGCGGCTCCAAATTACCCATTTCTCTGTATTGTTTCTCAGGCCCTACATGTCTATTGGAACGCTACGTGATCAAGTAATCTATCCAGACTCAGTGGATGACATGCACGAGAAGGGCTACCAAGATCAAGATCTAGAGTGCATCCTGCATACGGTTCATCTGTACCATATAGTTCAAAGAGAAGGAGGTAAATTGCATGGTTTTTAAAAATGTTTTACCACCCGTTCCTCGCATATGTGTCTTAGTGCGACTGACCTTTCCTTACTGAGCTGGCAAAACTGGATCCAGACCTTTTGTGATGGTGGGAGCTGCACAGCTGCATGGTTGTTGCTCCTGATGCTAACGGAGGGAAAAGAGCTAAGTGCTCCTCTCCTCAGTAGATCCCTGCCCAAACTGAACATGCTTGTTCTCTTGTAATGGCCAGTCTTTTCACGGTATTACAAGATCACTGACCTTCCTTCACTTTCCTAGAATACGTAACCTGCCTTAAAACCTGGTAATGACACTGACTACATCAGCTCAAAAGCTTGTAAATGAAAAGAGAGTCACATCTCCTTTTACCTCCCTGATTTGTAGGATCAGCAGGACTATATGCTATGAGAAGAAGTGTCAGATATCACATCACTAGGGTGAACAAGTTAAAAATAACCAAACGACACTGGCTGGCAGTAGACTGTTCCTGTCTGCCTTTTGCTGCGTGTTCTGAGCATTGTTAGTCCTAACAGTAGGGGACGGTGTAAATACACCAGCACAGGAAATGTCAAGATGCTAAAGACTTCTCTTGCATCTAAGAAACGGGAGCATTCCATGGCTTTTTTTCCCCCCAAGAATAGCAATAATTTTCATCCTTTTGTTCCCACCAGCCACTAATCTCTAGTTTAAGTTTCCTCCCCATCATACTCTTAAAACAGATATGGGACAAAGTTGGTAATGCTTAGAGAGAAGAAGGAGGATTTTCAAACCCCTCTAAGGAGTTATAGAATCACAGAATCACAGAATGTTAGGGATTGGAAGAGACCTCAAAAGATCATCTAGTCCAACCCCCCTGCCAAAGCAGGATCACCTGCAGTAGGTCACACAGGAATGCGTCCAGGCGGGTTTTGAATATCTCCAAAGAAGGAGATTCCACAACCTCCCTGGGCAGCCTGTGCCAGTGCTCTGTCACCCTCACAGAAAAAGTTTTTTCTCATATTTTTATGGAACTTCCTATGTTCCAGCCTGAACCCATTGCCCCTTGTCCTGTCATTGGACGTCGCTGAAAAGAGCCTGGCTCCATCCTCCTGACACTCCCCCTTGACATATTTATAAACATTTATGAGGTCACCCCTCAGCCTCCTCTTCTGATAAAATCATAGAATCATAGAACAATTCAGGTTCGAAAAGACCCTTGGGATCATCAAGTCCAACCATTAACCCTACACTACAAGTTCACCCCTGAACCATATCACCCAACACCACATCTGAGCGACACTTAAACACATCCAGGGATGGCGACTCAACCACCTCCCTAGACAGTCTATTCCAGTGTCTGACCACTCTTTCTGTGAAGAATTTCTTCCTAATGTCCAGCCTAAACTTGCCCTGTTGCAACTTGAAACCATTCCCCCTGGTTCTGTCCCTGATTACCTGTGAGAAGAGACCACCACCAACCTCTCTACAATGTCCTTTCAAGTAATTGTAGAGCATGATGAGGTCCCCCCTCAGCCTCCTCTTTGTCAAACTGAACAGTCCCAGCTCCCTCAATCGCTCCTCATAAGATCTATTCTCCAGGCCCTTCACCAGCTTTGTTGCCCTTTTCTGCACTCTCTCCAACACCTCGATATCTCTCTTATACTGAGGTGCCCAAAACTGAACACAACACTCAAGGTGTGGCCTCACCAGTGCTGAGTACAGGGGAACAATCACCTCCCTACTCCTGCTGGTCACACAATTTCTAATACAAGCCAGGATGCTGTTGGCTTTCTTGGCCACCTGGGCACACTGCTGGCTCAGATTCAGCTGGCTGTCGATTAGAATGCCCAGGTCCTTTTCCGCCAGACAGCCTTCCAGCCACCCTTCCCCAAGCCTTCCCTTCTTCAGTTTCTCCAAGCTGAAGAGCCCCAGCTCCTTCAGCCTTTCCTCATAAGGGAGATGCTCCACTCCCTTCACCATCTTTGTGGCTGTGCGCTGGACTCTCTCAAGCAGTTCCCTGTCTCTCTTGAGCTGAGGGGCCTAGAACTGGACACAATATTCCAGATGTGGCCTCATCAGGGCAGAGTAGAGGGGCAGGAGGACCTCTCTTGACCTGCTTGCCACTCCCCTTCTAATACACCCCAGGATGCCATTGGCCTTCTTGGCCACGAGGGCACATTCCTGGCTCATGGTCATCCTGCTGTCCACTAGAACCGCCAGGTCCCTTTCCCCTGCGCTGCTCTCCAGCAGGGCAGTTCCCAACCTATACTGGCACATGGGGTTATTTTTTCCCAAGTGCAAAACTCTACACTTGCCCTTGTTGAACTTCATCAGATTTCTCCCTGCCCAGCCCTCCAGCCTGTCCAGATCTCTCTGAATGGCTGCACAGCCTTCTGGTGTGTCAACCATTCCTCCCAGTTTCATATCATCAGCAAACTTGCTGACAACACTCTCTAATCCCTGGTCCAGGTCATTGATGAATATATTGAAAGCATCGGCCCGAGCACTGACCCCTGAGGGACCCCACTAGACACAGGCCTCCAACTAGACTGTGCCCCATTGACCACAACTCTCTGAGTTGGTGTTGGGAGTGCTGGATGTACTCTGCCTGTCTCTGCCAGCTGTCGGTGCCCCTTTCTGAGAGGGCACTTCGGGTGCATTGCCTTGTAATGTGTGTGCTTGGTGACTCTCAGGATCGTTCTGACAACAGGGAGTAGTGCTTTGGCCTTTAGGAATCCCAAGGCAACGTGTAAATTCACATTCCTGGATGGCAGCCTGTCGCTCTGTTCAAAAGACAAAAGGTACATTTTGTTTTCGAAGTATGCATGGACACTCATCTGGTGTCTTTTTTGCACATTTTAGAGTATTTACAGCATTAAATCATTCACAGCAGCAATTGCATACCTATAGATTCTTTTCCAACTCACAATCCTATCGATAGACTCTTATCTTTCCACGGGTTGATGGTTCTTTGTTAAGAATGTAATAATGACTGTTGGCTCTTAAGCTGCAATAGAAGATAAGAATCTGCCATCATGCTGATTCATATTATTATTCAGATCTGATACTGTGACACAAGGACTGGAAAAATGGGCAGAGAGCTCAACTCAGTGACCAGAATAATTGCAGAGAATGCCTCTACTCCCAACAGGGACATTATAACTATTTCTGTTAGTATTCCTGAATCACTTACTTCACTAAATGAAGAACAAGCAGATGTGTTGGAATGGGGAGCTGGAGAAGGAGGAGCAGTTAAATTGCCAGTGGCAAGAAGCCGCTGTGGAGTGTGCATTCATAGCCTGCTGGTACTTGTAGATGTGCTGAAAAACATGACCCTCAGCGGCCAAAACCATATCCCCAGCAGTCTCTGAACACACATCCCTGTGGTTTCTGACCCTGCAGCTGGAGCACCTGACTGATGATGGGGCAGTTGCTGTGCTCCACATGTGGGATGGCGTTGGCTGGGCTCAGCGTTCTGTGCTGCCAAAAACCGAGGTTTGGATCAGTCGTGACGTTCTTTCTGTGCCAAAGAAAATATTTCTTGCTGACCCCATTCTTGCACTTCTACCTGTCTGCCTGCACGTGCGAGGCACACTCAATCTGCACAAAATTCTAGAGGGCACTGTTAGTGGTTGCTGGTGCCCTATTGAAGCTCCACTCAGGGTGAGGGCACAGTGTGCAAAAGTCTGCACAAACAAATGCTAAAAAAAAAGTGTCTTAGGTACTTTGTGATCTAAAATGACAGAAAGGGGCAAAGCCAGAAAACAGGGAGAGATTACCACATACCAGGGAGTTTTTAGGACCATAATACACTTATTTGTTCCCTTTTCTCCTTGGGTATTTGCAGGAGACAAGTGCTGAGGTAGGAGCAGAGAGGAAATCCATGACATGTGATTTGACACATTACATGGATTTCCTACGCTTACGTATTCTTTAGAGCTCCGTCAGTCTGAGACAAAGACTCATATTCTGTTTTTTCAAACCAGCAAGCCAGAGAAATACTTGTTGAAAGTGAACAGTTAAATTTTTGTTTATACATAGCTGAATTATTTTCTTTATTCCGATTTTTATTTTATTCTTTTACTTAAAATCAGATTTTTAAACTAAAAAATACTTCAATTAATGGAACTTTTTTCTTTCCAAAATAATGACAAATCCCATATAAAGGTTGTAGAACAAGGGATTTGCCCCAAGACATCTTTTTCCTCTTTGCAAACTGCTTTGATGGCTGACAAACACGGGCATTTTCCAACAGAAAAACGTTTTGCTTAAAAATCCCTAGCAAGTTTCTATTTATATATGATATGCAGTTTTTGAGAATATACTACATCTGAAAAAAAAGATCAGTGAAACCACTTTTAGTTATTCAGATCCTTGTGGATCCATGCTCTTTTGAATGGTTTCCATAAGCTGTTCTAAGAATGGAGCTAGCTGTCTGTTAAGTTATAGAAATCTAATATAATTCTTCAATATTTTTCTCTGTAGATCCTCTTCTCCCTCAGAGCCTTACCTCTGCGTCCTCCCCTTTCACCTATCCCCTGCAGGATTAAGCCTGTATCAGACAGCAGACTCCTTAAGGCATGATCCTGTTGTGCTCTAACTGACCACGGTGGTCATGCGAGTACAAGTTGATGCTTTGCGGTTTTGTGTTCTGCTGCCCGTGGGCAGTCACGACAAAGCCAGGTGGAGCCAGAAGTGCGCAATTCTGACTGAATTTGTTTGTCCTGGCGTAACTTCATTGTCTTTAGCTGAATTACTTCCCCATTGCATCAGTACAGGGGGCACCAGATTCCAAGTGTAAAGTAGCCAACAACAGCCTGACGTTGCTCTTGTTGCTGCCAATGGCAGAAATTCCTCTCTTTCTAGATATAAGGTTTGATCCAGTTAGAAGTAAACAGAATAGTTACAAGCATAAGCAGACCAGTCTGGCATGTAGCTTCGGTGTTGCCCTCATGAAACGTTTTTCAGTTGGTAGCAAAAGAATACACCAAACCCACCAAAACAACGTCTCCCTCCCCATCACCACCATTCCTGATGTCCCTGAGCCCGAGCCCTATAAGAAGCCAGTGCAATTGCTGTTGACTGTAGCACCCCTTGCTGCCAGCAGCAGAATTTCCTTCCCACTGAGTCCCACACCGATATTTTTCTCACCTGTTGGATATTAGAGGGATGCTGTTTTGTTACTTACCTTTCTGTTATAAATAAAGTGCCTCCGTTGATACCTGCAAAGTTGCTAGCTCTACCAGAACACTGATTTCATATAAAATGAGGGTAGCAAAGAAGGCTACATTCAGTGTGGGGGGTGAAAAGGCATGTCCAGAAATTGTGGGGAATAGCATGGAGATGTGCAGTAGGTACATGTAAAGTGGTTCCTTTTTTCAATCCGTGTATATTTAGCAAGCATCAGTCGTGGTGCAGCCTTAGGCTGCCGCTAGCCCATCACAGAGAGGAGCTGTGAGGACGTGTAGCAGCTCGCTCAACGTGTGACCAGGCCTGGCAGGTTGGGGCTGATGACATTACCGAGCAAGCACAACCTGTTTATGGTTTCTCAGCACCACAGATTATAATTGTTCCTCATTATTTTGCACATTTGTCATGTCTTTGGGTCTTGTCCAGGGAACCTTTGTCCTAGGCCTCGTATAAACACACAGGCAAGCACATTTCCTCTCTCTCAGATTTTTTCATCTGATCATTTTAGCCCTGGATTTGCTTTTGTTACTGCTACCAGCAGGAACTCTGGAGTGTTCTGCCGGCTTTTCCAGTTGCTCTGAAATCCAGAGACACAAATCCCTGCAGTGTCATGCTGAGCTGGGGCTCAGGCAATTGATGGTTTCTTTGTTCCTTCCTCAGCTAAGGATTGTCCTTGCATATTCATCCTGCACAGTACCCTGGCTCTCTTCCCTTTTGACAACTGCCTGGGGACTTACGCTGGGAAAGAGGCCTCCACTTCAAAAACTCACCAGGGTGGACTCTCTGGCTGTAGTCTGCTGTGGTAGCCTTTCTTCTGTCAGGAAGCTGTAACTCTCCAGTCCATGTCTGATGAGGTGCACTGGAATGTAGTTCTGGAAAAGGAACTTTTAAGTGTACCTTTTAATGGCAGCTGAATGCTTTGCCTTGCCTTGTAAGTGCGAGGGTTCACAAGGATGAGGGATACACAGTGCGTTTTCTATTGTTAAATTGAGCTTGCTTTTTCCTTCAGAAAATTGAGGTAAAAGCGATTATAAAATAAACCATCAAGAACATGAAATGCTCCTATCAGGAAGCTGTCAGTTTCGTCTGACAACTCTACATACTTCAGAGCTGTTACTCTGCCCCAGTACGTCACACCTGCTCTTTGTCTTACTGGCTGCAAAAGGTGTTTCTGTGACATCCCGTGTTCATCACATCTGCATCATAACATCTGCAATCAAAGGCTACGTGTAACAAGATGCTGGGCAAGGATATTTGACTCTGAAAGCCAGGATGACGTTTGTACCTACTGAGAGATTTGTGCTGTGTTCATGGACAGGCCATTTCATTTCTCCCATGGTCATGGACAAGCCATTTCATTTCTTTATTTGTAAAGTACATGTAGTGGGTGACATAAGCCACTGAATTCACTGATATTTTCAGAACACTAACGACCTTCACTGACCTGTGCCATGTCAGCAGGAAGAAAGGAGAAACAAGTAGGTGCATTATTGCTAATGCACAGTAGGGAGTCAGTTTACTGTGAGTTACAGTGCCTAAGAGTTCAGAGGAAATGCTTCTGACATTAGAAAATAATTTTTAAAAGGGATTATAATAAAATGGATCCTTCCTTATCTATTGTTTGATACATACCAAGTGGCATATAGGGAAGTTCAGGGAGGGAGCTAGGGAGGAAAAGACAAGATGCACTTCTAGTACTCAGTTAGAATGTAATTTGAAGTGACCACAGAGATGACCATTGCATCCTGGTAAACAGAGGCTAAATATTACACCTTTAGAGGAAATAACAGAATGTTTGCTGACAAGATGATGCTTCTTCTTGAACTTCCTTGCCTTTTTGTCTTTTAATAAGTCTTTATAAACCAGCTGATCTGGAAGAAACTGTGCAAGCACAGGCACTGCTTCCCTAGGCACACGTGCACCCACGCACACCCACCCATGCCCTAGCTCAGAGATCCAGAGATGGAGCTCGTCTATATTCTCCATGTCAAATTAACAGAATAGAAGCAGCAGCCTGAATGTTGTCTTCAGAAGCGTAGTCATCTCCATGGCTTTCATGAAGGACCATGCCTGTCCATTGCCTCAAGAACCCTTTGCCAAAGGAGGAGTGCTCCAGGCGTGTTTGGCAGCTGCAGGTGTCAGTGGAACAGCGCTCCAGCTCTCCGTGTGGTACCAGCCCCAGCTCTGCTCGTCATCAGCAGCCTCCGTGTTCTTTCTAACTGTTCATCCAAACGGTGATTCAGTTAATCATTACACAACTCCCTCCTTGCTAGGAGCCTGCTGATAGAAAGCACCGCGTGTGCCACCAGCAGAGCGCCCGCTGGGATCCTTAATCAAGAATGGAAGAAAACTAAGGAAAAACAATAGCATCATTAAAAGTGATGTGCTTCTGGTGTTGCCTGCTTTTTAAATCTAACTCTATACATGTATATTAAAAAATCATGACATTATATTTTGCAATTTTACATAATGAAAATTCTTGCAATTCAGCCTCTAGTATTATCAATTCCTGTTTTCAGTCAAACAGCCTCTCACCAGATGCTTCACTGAGGTTTTGTTCAGATCTACCAAGCCCTGGTGCAGCACCGAGCACAGGCAGAGCACTGCTCAGACTCCTGCACCATCCCAAGCCCCACTTGTCTCACCTTTGGTCAGGTGTCACAAATGACACAGCCCACCTGCTTTGCTTCACCTTGTTTATGGTTGTTAATGGCAAGTGTTTCTTTTCAGTTGGGCAGTGGCAGAAAATGGAATTGGGCTGTGGTGTTATATTTTTAGTTTCTGTGCTTCTGGGCTGATTTGGAAAAATGTTCATTTCCTTGCTTGGCCGCGCTCCAGCTGCCTGTCTCGTGAATGGGTGATCTATTGAGAGAAATGTCTTATCAGATTTTCTCCACATCCACACTCTCCCTTTTCAAAACTCATCCATTTTGCTACTTTATCTGCCTGGATTGTTTGACTGAAAACTTATTGTCAGTAGGGCAATTTGTTATTTGAAGTATGGCATTACTGGGAAAGAATCATGCCAAACTCACAGAAACACCAGTCAGCTGTGAAATCGCAGATAAAACGCATCGTGCTCCTGTTGCATGTACCTGAGAGTGATAAAGAAAAAAGTCAGTTAGAGGCTGTGCAGAACGCTGAGTAAGGATACTCAGGGTTATAACAGTTGTGGGTCATTTCTGAACACAAGGTAGCAGGAAGTTTGTTTAGAAAATCCTCCTGCCTGTGTGCAGTTTTGTATGTTAGCTGCTTGTCTGCGCACACAGAACGCAGCTCTGTGTTTCTGTTGGGTTTGCTGACAGTTTTTCTTTGCCAGCATTCTTTGCCAGCATTCTCCTAGAGAAATTGACTGCTCTTGGCTTGGATGGGCGTACGCTTCACTGGGTGAAAAACTGGTCAGATGGCCGAGTCCAAAGAGTCGTGTCAATGAAGTTAAATCCATTTGGCGGCTGGTCACGAGTGGTGTCCCCCAGGGCTCAGTGCTGGGGCTGCTCCTGTTTAACGTCTTTATTAATGATTTGGACCAGGTGATGGAGCACACCCTCAGTAAGTTTGCAGATGACACCAAGCTGGATGGAAGCGTCAACATGCTTGAGGGCAGAGAGGCTCTCCAGAGGGATCTGGACAGGCTGGATCACTGGGCCGAGGCCAGTTACATGAGTTTCAATGAGGCCAAATGCCGGGTCCTGCACTTCGGCCACAACAACCCCCAGCAGCGCTACAGGCTTGGGGAGGAGTGGCTGGAGAGCTGCCAGGCAGAGAGGGACCTGGGGGTGTTGGTGGACAGCGGCTGAACAGGAGCCAGCAGTGTGCCCAGGTGGCCAAGAAGGCCAAGGGCATCCTGGCCTGGGTCAGGAATGGTGTTGTCAGCCGGAGCAGGGAGGTGATCATGGCCCTGTACGTGGCTTTGGTGAGACCTCACCTGGAGTGCTGTGTCCAGTTCTGGGCCCCTCATTACAAGAGGGACATTGAGGTGCTGGAGAGGATACAGAGGCGGCTACCAAGCTGGGAAAGGGCTTAGAACATAAGTCTTATGAGAAAAGGCTGAGGGATCTGAGGCTGTTTAGCCTGGAGAAGAAGAGATTGAGGGGAGACCTTTTTGCTCTCTACAACTACCTGAGAGGAGGTTGTATCGAGGCGAGGATTGGTCGGTTCTCCCTAGTGCAGAGTGATAGGACAATCGGAAGTGTCTTTAAGTTGTGCCAGGGTAGGTTCAGGTTGGATATTAGGAAGAATTTCTATACTGAAAGGGTTGTCAGCCATTGGAACAGGCTGCCCAGGGAGGTGGTTGAGTCACTGTCCCTGGAGGGACGGTGGATGTTGTGTTGGGGGGAATTGTTTAGTAGGTTGACAGGGCTGGGACAAAGACTGGACTCTATGATCTTCTAGGTCTCTTCCAGCTGATACGATTCTGTGATTCTAACAGTAGTGAGTGGAGTCCAGCTCTGTTCTTTATGGTTTTTACACTTCATTGAATTTGTTTTTGAATTTTCACTCAGACACCATTCAAGAAAGAGTAACAAATTGTTGTATAAAGAAAACATGACAGAATAAAATGATTAGTTATACGAAGGTAAAAGGTGTTCTGCCAGAGAGATAGTAAGTAAAGTTTTTTGACAATACCTACATAACCAAGGATGTTAAATTCCACTTTCAAAATTTACATGGTATTTGGGATATTTTTCCAGTGAAGTGCCAGTGGAAATGCATTGAGGTATTTCAGAAGATGTGATCCAGAACCTTGAGCTGTCTGTTCTGCAGTGGAAATGCTCTTTATGATTTTGGTTTCAGATTGCAGAGAAGTTGTAAATGAAGCTGCATTTCCTTCATATACTTACGTTGTTCTGACACTTGTTGTTTGCTTTTTTGTTTGTTTAAAAGGTTGGGATGCCGTCATGGATTGGAAAGATGTCTTGTCAGGAGGAGAAAAGCAAAGGATGGGCATGGCTCGGATGTTTTACCATAAGTACGAATTTGGATTTGTTCTTTAAGTAGCATCTGAAAATGTGGAAGAGTTTGACAGGTTTGCTCTCATAGCTGGAGCAGTAGTTGACTATAATCTCCATGCAATGTGCAATACTGCTAGATGGTTGCATAGTACAAGCAACCTTGTCGTCTATTCCTACAAGCTCTGCTTTTACTTTGGGCTTACTTAAACTTTGCTGTTCGCAATATAGCATTACGTTTCCCAGATGTCGCTTTCTTTAACATCTCAGGCACAAACATCTCTACAGGTGTCCTGCAAATGTTGCAGAAGTCCAGTGGGCTGCAGCAGAGGCTATGGGAGCTCCTTATTTTGGTTCTGGAGACTGCTAGCACGTAGAGGCAGCCCAGTCCATACACAGCAGTGGATAGAAAGTTTCTGAGTTGGCAGGTCAGACTAGAATACGGAAGGAAATAAAACTCATTTTTCCTCAAAGCTGGCTCTGCACCTGAAGAATACATGGAAACTTTATGCCATTGCTAGCCAGTCTCCAGCTGTAGTTGAGAGACACCTGTCTGGCAAAAATAGCTCTCTCCTTTCTGTCGTTCTTTCAATTAACATCATACATGGGAATACTGTCCCTAACATAGAAGTGTAATGTTATTTATCTGCTTTTGAAAGGCCAAAATATGCACTGCTGGATGAATGCACGAGTGCTGTAAGCATTGATGTTGAAGGAAAGATATTCCAAGCTGCAAAAGCTGCTGGGATATCCCTGCTTTCTATAACACACAGACCTTCTCTTTGGTAAGTATGTTCAAGGTTTTATCAAGGTCCTTGCTTTTAGCTTTCTGACAGGCAGTAGGTTGGCCTTTATTCTTTGTACTAGGGCAGTTGTGTAATCAATATCTACTGCACTTTCTAAGATAAATTGGTTAAAATAATAGTGATGTAAGTGCATTTAGCATTGATTTTTTTTTTCATTCTTTGACACATATTTATTCCTCCCTCTTATTTTTTTAAAATGTATTTCAGTTATTAGTTTTTAATAGCAACATGCAGGTATCTAAGAAGCAATTAATTAGTCCACCACACCACAACCACAACAGATATCACCAGATTATTCTGTAAAGGTGACAAGACACAAGAGCTGACCTGGGGAAGTTTATCAGTGCAAGGAGAAGATGGGAAACATGGCAAGTGGTTAGACTCCTCTTCATTCTTCATTGGGAATAATATATCTGATGTTTTATCTTCAGTTGTGTCCTCTATCTGCAGGGTTTCTGAGCTTTCAAAATTTTATTATCTATTAAAAAAAGAAGTACTGCAAGTCTGAGAAACATTATTGTAGTGAAGGAGTACTGAATATGAAAGAGTCCCTCGAAGAATAATCATAGAATCGTGAGATGGTTTGGGTTGGAAGGGACCTTAAGATCATCTAGTTCCAACTCCCCTGCTACAGGCAGGGACACCTTCCACCAGATCAGGTTGAAATAAATGTGGTTATTGAATATATAAAACAAGGGCAAAAGGAGATCAAGAAGGTGTAAGCTAAGATTAGCAGAGACTGTTTGTTCTGAACTCCTTGATCTCTACTGTCAGATTGTTTGCTTTTTTTAAACTCGTGACAAAAAAATCCATTCTCGGTCTGTTACCTTAAAGGAAAGAAATTCTATCAGTGTCTGCTTCTCTGAAAAAGAACGGCTTCCCCAACATTCCTTCTTCCTCTGTGTAGATGGTGACAGTGGAAATATCTTTTTTTTGGATCAAGACCTAAAAGTTAAGAAAAAATGGATATTCTGACAGGAAAAAAAAAATCATATAGACATTTCTTTTTAAAATAATTTCAAGTACACTTAAAACCAAAAGGTTTGCATTATTTTAAAACCACTGCTCAAGAAAACAGATATTTGAGATTGTCTCACCTATAAATAATGATGATGCAGAGGGAAGTTATGCAAAAGAGCTTGTGAGAAAGATCTCCTGAGTTCGGTTTCTTACCGACATTTCTTGTTTCCTGGTACTAGTGCTATTCAGGAAGGTTTCAGATTGCTCTTGTAACCTCTGCAGCATTACTGAAATTCTAAGAAATCTGGTGATTTGTGGGGTTCTGGGAAAGTAAAGGGAAGTGCTGAGTATTTAGAAGTAAGCATTGAGTTCCCTTACCTTAGGTATGCTTCCACAGAGACTGCACTGCATAGACAAAAACTGGGTTCACGTGCTGTTTTCTTCTCCTTAAGATTATACTGGGAAATATTTGCTCTTTAATCAAAACATTGGCTACTTTCCTAGACCACAAGCATTGGATGTCTCAGTTATCTTAGCTTCCTGAATTTTGAGGAGTTTTTGGTGGGGGAGAACTAGAGGGCTAGGTTAAGTGTTTGGTATCACAAAGAGTGATTTGCAAGAAATGATGAATATAAGCCTGGACTTTAATCTCTTTTGAATCTGGTGTCATAAGCTTTGAGTTTATTAAACTGTCACATTCCCTGGATGGGATTTATAATCTCTGTTTTATGATGCGTCTCATCTTCTATAATTTATAGTGATAAATTACACAGACATAACTCTCTGCTCTTCCACTTGCACCTCCTGATAAATGTCTTGTCAGGTCTTGACAAACTCCACATGTACACCTTTGAATATTTTTGGTGCACACACCCTGATACTCACTGAAAGATCTCTGACTCCTACACGGACTTTTTTTTTTTGGTCCCTTGCAAGCCATGTTTTAGGACTGGAGGTTTCTTTAGCCAACCTTGTAAGATGCAGGGGAACAAATTTAGGTGTAATTTGAACAAACTGGAGTTTTATCAGTAGCATCAGGTGCACCGCGCCTCCCTGAATGCATTTTCTGCTGCGGAGGTCAAACGTCTCTGAGACAGCGAGGTAAATAAAATAAACTGGAGCTCGTGGGGGAGAAGAAAAAAAAGTCTTACCCAGTGATCCAAAACTGGACAACTTGCAGCTTCCTGAGAGTCACCATTGAAAAGAGACACAGACATGCAAATTTGCGTGCAAAAACGAACCATCTGTTCCCTGAGCCGTTACTAATGTTTTAATTTCTACCACAGGAAGTACCACACTCACTTGCTGCAGTTTGATGGACAAGGCGGATGGCGTTTCGAGCAGTTGGACACCGCTATCCGTTTATCACTGAGTGAGGAAAAACAGAGACTGGAATCCCAACTTGCAGGAATTCCTAAAATGCAGCAGAGACTGAATGAACTGTGTAAAATCTTGGGAGAAGACTCAGTGCTTAAAACAATGGACAAAGAAGAATAAATAATTTATGGTTTATGTTTTTAAAAGTATTTTTTTAGTTAAAAGCAGTACAAATTCAGCCATTATCCTTTGCATGCATTGTGATAGAGGCTTAGAGCATAGAGAAACACAGCCAGCAGAAAATAATGCTCTGAATGCTATGTAAGACTTTAGCATTTTAGTATTAAGGAGGAAGGTGGTTGAACTGTGAAAAGAAAATAAGCGAGAGCACAGAGTATAAGATTAGTTCTTGCAGCTTATGTTAATTCCTAGTGAAAGCCCGATTCACTGCAAAAAACTACCAACACACTTAGGTTTTGTAGGTGAATTTTTGCCTGAGACTTGGCCTGCAGAATGTGCTCTTGTACCAGGTCACTGTGTGCGTATGATATGCCTGCTACGCAGAGCAAACCTGGCATGAAACTCAGGCATGGAGCACGGCAGGGGCAGCATCTGGGTGAGCATGCAGATGCATGCAAAAACCTCATTTGCGTATAAGAAACATTCTTTCAGCCCATATAAAACCAAACTCCCGTTCTACTGCTAAATCGCACACACCTTTACTTGTATTTCCATAGGAAATAACATAAAACATTGACCAGTGACAACTGTCCGAGCAACCCACTGCCCTCACAACAGAGAAACAGAGATAGAGCTAAATACTTAATATGCTTATGCTGTACTTTATGCCATTATGCGTAGCTTCAGAGGCTCTTTGCCCTTCGTGATGCATCAGTTCCTTTGGGGGATTATGTATGTCCTCTATTTAGTAATCTCTGGTGGCAGGGAGGTATAGAGCACTGAGCCTGGTGTCAAGTGATTTAATTTTCACTTGACTAAGTCATTCAGCTGCTCCATGGGTCTGATTCAGCCAACGTCCATCTCTGACCCAGTTCCTCCCTTGGTAAAATCACAATATAGACACTTGTTTGTTTCCATGAGCCACTTTGTGACAGGAAGGACTGTAGGAGGGGAAAATGTCAGTTTCTAACAATACACTGAATTCTCAGGCATGGCTGTTCCTGCCAGTTGAAATGCTCAGCACTTATAGAGGTCTGTGAAAAGTTAGAGCATTTTTGTAACCACTAATTAATATGCCTGCCATATTTTAGTAGGGCGGCGGAACACTGCCCTCCCTGTGAGTAAACTCTGCCAGCTCCCAGCTTTGCTTTCAGATGCACTCACTGATCGTCCCATTTGCTTTTCAGTCCAGTAGAAGCCTGGTCCCCGTCAGTCAGAAGGTGCTTTACACGGCAACCCCTATAAACAGAAACCCCTAAGGCAGTGCTAGCCTGAGTGCCTTGCCGGAGGCAAAAGCCAGTGAATTAGAAATAAAGATGTGAGTGGATTTAAGAGCTCTTGATCTGCTCTCTCTGGCTACAAGCGCACAGCAAACGGGCAGCTCAGCTCGGGAGTGACGATCAGGAGGGGTAAGAGGCTTTGCAGATGGGTAACTGAGCCTTAGCCAAGATGTAGCAATCCTGAAGTTTGTTGGCCCTTTTTTTCCTGGAAGTGTGATTCCTTACATGATTTCTGTCTGGTGTGCTTTGTGTGAGAGGAGTAATGCATAAGATGTTAAGAACTATTAAGAGAAGAGAAATATTCTGGGGGGGTTTGCTGAGCTGGAAATGTTTGAGCACCCTGAAGTTAATATAAACTGTTTCCTTTTTCTTATCACCTCAAGAACAAGGGCAAGGTGAATTAACTCCATCTGCCAAATCCCAGCTCAGTGCATTAACCGTTAGCCCATCTTCTCACTGTGTGCTCATCTTGCTGCTTGGTGTGGCATTTGCACCAGAAAATGGAGTACGTCTGATCACTGTCCTGCTCCTCCAGAGTCTGTGGCCTGAATGTAAGTAACCCTGTAGCTTGTCCTGGTGGCAACAGGGTTTTTTTCTCTCATTAGTTTTCTCTGTAGAGTCTCCTGGGACATCTCACTAACACAGAAGAGAATGCTCACAGGAACCTTTGAAAAGGGATGAGAAATTAAGTTTCAAGATAATAAGATGTTGTGCTGTAAAGTGCAGACAGGAGGTCACTGCTGTGATGGGTGACATGTGCGTGCATTTTAATTTGCAAGTGCCTCTGCTTGTCCCTCTCCCTGAAGGCTGGCTTTCCTCCTTCTCATCTTCAAAGAAAAATTCAGAAGTGCTAAGGAAAGAAAGAAGTCAGCCAAGAATCTGTTCTAGGTGAGCGTAAATGGGATGACTGATGATTTCAAAAGCTCGCACATTTCTGAGTTATGTTTCTCTAGGATGGGGATGAATCAGGCCCGCACCACAGGCATGCCCTTGTCCCAGCTGCAGCGTGTCCTGCGGGCGTGAAGCAGCCACGAAGCCACCATCCACGAGCCTCTCCCAAGGCAGGAGGTGGAGGAAGGGGCTGTAGTGTTTGTTCCCCACCCCTCCGTTAAGCACTTTACCATGTGGCTGGGAGCTAACCTGGCGTTGTCCAGTCCCTGAATGAGGAGAACACTGAAAAGTGCTGAACAGTTGGTCCAATTTGGCACCGCTCTGGGTATGGCCCTGCACCCTCCCTGCCTCCCGCCAAAGCTCTGTCATGGTGCTTGACTTGTTGGGAGCCATTATGGGCAAGTGCAGCGCTTGGAACCGGCTGTCCCACCTCACAGAGATCGGGGCTGGCGATCCCTCACAGCACAACAGAAACACATCTTCAGAGGCAACCATGTTTAGAAGGAAAAAAGTTTGTTTGATGGGTTTTTTTTGAATAACATTATGCATACAGAAGATATGTACATTACTGATGATAGTTTACTGAAAACTGAAATCTCACCAGGATCAATGTAATAGTATTTTCCTTGAAGTTCCGTATGTATTTCTTGGATCCAATAATAGACTTAACCATTCCTATTCAGTAATAAAGCATAAAATGTCCTAGCATCTCACTCAGCTATTGACAGTCTTGTAGGCATGACAAGAACAGTAGAGGCTGGTATGAGAAGAAACCCTTCTCTAGACAGGAACTTCCTGAGCAATACTGAGCCAGTTTTAGAATGATTTTCTGTACCTGTGGCTCATTATTTTTAAAGTTAGTTTTGCATCTGGAAGAGAGGCTGCCCTGGAGATTTTCTTTATGAACTTTCTGAGTTGTTCCAAGGCCAGCTGTGATGGGAATCTCTGGTTCTGTTTCTGAAGAGTTTTACTTCTGGTGTAATACAGGACATAAGTGAGTTCACTTTGTGCTGCTTTGGACCTGGATGACAAAGCAAGAGCAGAGGTGCTCAGTCCTTGCTCAGGGAATATCTGGGGCAGACGCTGTTCTGGAGCTGAGGCACGGGGAGCACTTGGCCCCTGCAGTGCGAGAGGGTCAGAGCAGGGCAGGATGCCTTGGTGGAATCCTTTTTTGCAGCGGAGTGAGAGCTGCCCGTTGGTGTTCACTCACAATTTTCCGGAGCTGTGACTCGCCAGGAGGTCACTGAAGTGACTTTTTGGCCTTCCTTCTCCGTGTCATACCTAGCTGGAGCTAGCCAGATCCAGCTTGTTGGGTCACAGCATCTACGCGTTGAGGGCTGGGTGCTGCAGCTCAGGGCACGCTGCCACCTGTGAGCATCCCCTCAGCCCCCGGGACTCAGGGCAGGCTGGACTTGCCAGGGTCTACATCCTAGAGGAGTACAGGTGCTGAGCAAAATTCATACTGGTCTTAGTTGTGGAGTTAACTGTACAATAAAAAGAGAAATTATCTACATCAGATCATTCAGTTAATGCTGGGATTTTTGGCAAGAATCTTTGGAATGAGAGGACACTTTTTTTTTTTTGTGCATGGGCTTTCAGTATCTTAACCTGGGAGGAGTTTGTTTTTCACTTGGTTTTGGGACCAGACTCGTTCTTGGTTTTGATTTGGAAGTCCTCCTTCTGCAAGGGTAGAAAACCCCACACATCTTTTAAATTAGATTTTTGAAACCAGTGGGATTTGTATCTGAGTGAAGAATGAAGGACTGGGTATTCAATAGGTTATTTCAGGGAAAACTGCAATAAAAATTATATCCTAAAGCAAATGAATGCATCTACAGTTCCCTCAACATGTCTGAATGATGATAATGCATGTTGAAGTCAAGTTTGTGAGCCTGTGATCAGAGATTTCAATCGTATACAGAATGAAATCCCCCTACTGAGCTGTTCATGAAGCTTAAGACAACTGAACTGCTAATCAAATGTGTCTTTGTTTTGTTTATGTTTGATATTAATGCCTTTTAAGAGCAGACAATTTATAAAGCAATAAATTATGCTTTACAGTTGTAATTTATTCCAACCTCAAATAAAACATGTTGCATTTAATTTGAGTTTACAGTGTTCCTTATGAGTCACTCCCAAAGCAGTCAGGACCTGCCCGCATGTGCTCTGGGAGCCCCTTCCCATCCCTCCGTTTCTCTGGTGGAGTAGGAAAGCCCAGGGTGGCTGTTGCTTGTTTGCAAGTTAAAACAAGTGTTTCATTCTCAGATCAGGCTGGTGTCAAAGGCTGCTGTGAGGTTTCTCATGACCTGTGCTCTTCTACTTCGGTGTGGACCTGATCCTGGCCAAAAAAAAGGTGTCAAGAGCTGCTACCACTTGCTGGGGAGTTCTGCGGGGAGGGTGAGCGCGGGCCGTGCGCCAGAGGATGGCGTCAGTAGAGCAACATCAGGCGGCCTCAGCAGCATCACTCCCAAACTTCGTTATTGCGGTCTTTGTGAGAGAAAGTTATACATAAAGCATCAATGTGATAAATATTACAAGCAAGTGCCTATGTTGGTGTATGAGGACCCTCAGGAGACTGGTTGACTGGTTAGCACCCGGAGCTGGCTTGTGCTCAGCCCCTTGCCAGCTGCATGGCTGGGGATGGTGAGATACCGTGTGGTGCTACAGGCCCTGGGTTACGCAGCTGAGGAGCCCATGGCCGTGGGGGTCACTTGAGAATTAGATCCTCCTGAGTGACTGAAGAAGGCCTGTCCTCTGTGCCTCCCTTCCAGCTACTGCACCCACTCAGAGGGAGAGCACAAAGTCCAGCGTACAAGCCATGAGAAACGTATCTTGAGGGGGGCCGTAGCACCATGCAGGGGGCCCAGGAGCAGACAGGCTGTGTTGTAGGGGCATGTGAGAGAAGAGCTGTGAAGTTGCACTTGAGTTTCACTTTATTTTGGTACAGCATGCTTTGGAGAGCGTTCCTGCTCTCTCATCAGGCCACCAGAGGGCTGGTGCCATGTGTTCGCTGTGAAGTGCTGGAGCCCTGAGCTGCTACTCAAGGGTTAAGTAGTCCCAGAAGAGACTGGACAGCAAGGCTTGTATCACAGAGGCAAAACGGACTCAGGGACTATTCAGAGCAGAGGTGTTCAAAGGCTTCCCACAGCTGAAATTTTCTGGTAAGTGGGGAATATCCGGAAGAACACCTTAGGCTCTCTTGCTATGGCCTCATTTCTGATTATGGCTCATTTTGCAGCACCTGCTTTGTATTTTTTAAATTACTGTCTTTAATTTCATGTAAATGAGACCATCTACAACAGTGACATATTAAAAGTACTGCACCCACCCAATGCAAGTTTGATGCGTATGAACAATCTGTTTTCAGACAGGTAATTAAAAAAGGGAGAAAGAGATTGTGATGGTGACTGATGCAGGGCTGAGGAGCCAGCTGGGTCCTGGGGCTGAGCCCCCAGAGAGAAACCAGGCCGGGATGAGGTCTGGGAAGAAACAGTCCAGAAGAGCCCATGGGAGGAGCCAGGTGTTGATAAAAGGGAATAATGAAGCCTGCTTTGGACATAAAATAATTATGCAATAGCACATTATTTTTCTTCTGTTGTCACTTAGAGAAAAGCTTTTGTAGGATAGCACAAACAAGAGAAACAAAAATGTTCACTTATTAATTTTAGCATGAAAATCATCATAAAAGTTATTTAGATGGAAATGTCTTTGAAAGAGAATTTATGTTTGTTGTGATTTAGAGCTGCATTTCAAAGAGATCAGATTCATAATGCTTTTCATTAAGATTTGGGTCTTTGCAAAGTAGAAATTACTCTCGCCATAGATGATAAATAAGATACTGAAGCAAACCCAACCTATTTTCTATTTAAAGCAACCAAAAGAATTGCACTCAGTAACTGTAATATTCTTGTCCCCTGTACCTCAGTTAAAATGTTCTGCTCAGTATCATGCTGTGCAATAAATGCATGAAGTTTATGACAAACTTCTGATCAGTTGGTGTTTCCTGTGCCAGTGTGTTTGGAGATCTCTAGTATATGGGTTGCACTAAGTCTTCCTTCCCAGCCTTTGGTCCACTTTCTGTTCCTGCCAGGATGAGCCGGAGAAGTCCCCAAGCATCTCGTGGCCAGACCTTGCAGATGCTTCCCAGCAAAACCAGGACCACATCCTGGAAGAGAGAGAGCAGTGTGGTGGATGCTGTCAAATGCACCTGCTTTTATTTTTTTTTTTCATATATGTAGGTAGTCAGCAAACACCATTAGGAAAAGTCTTAAATAATGTCCACACAACTAAAGTGACAGTAAAGTAGCTATCAAGGTACTAAAGTGCAGCAATTAGTAGTGATAAAGCTGGGCTTTGCTGGGTGAATGTGCACATACCTGCTTCACATAATATGCACTGAGCAAATACTTCCCAGTGTCAGTTTATACCTGCACTGACGGGGTGATTTAAAAGCTGTACAGCTCATACCTGGGAAAAAAACATAGTCCTGTTTTAGCTCCAGCAAGTAGTCATCAGAAGCACACAATTGCTTTCATAATGGTTTTTGTGGTATTTATAGATAACCCATAATATAATCAGTTCTTAAAGAATGATATGCCTTGTCTGAGCTCTGCTATTCAACCACAAATCCCTTTATATCTGGTACGAAACGGCAGCCACGGAAGGAAAATTGTGAAAAACCCCATTTCCTTGCTAGTGCAAAATGAGGTGCTGAGTCTCTTGCTAGCCTATTTTTGTGCTGTAACCATGTTACAGAGGACTCAACCCCTGTCTAATCGATGATCTTCACTTGTGTATGTGCCATATGGCTCGTTGCTGAGCATCAGAGGGTGAGGACTCTGTTTATTAGACTCTTCTTGCTTACATTATTATGGGTGAAAAATGCATTTCATGCCAAGATGAAAGCAGAGACGAGGCATGCTGGCCTGGGAGAACGACTGCGCTTCCTCTGTAAGAACGTACTTCCAGGGACTTCTGAAGGGAAATTTAATTCTTCTTTCAAGTCATGGGCTGAAAACTGCTTGTCTGAGAGGGGTTTTAATTAACAACCAGGAAGAAAGCTCTGGTGGCATCTTCAGTTTTAATGGTATTAAAAAACATCTGCTAGAAGTTCCCTTAATCAATCTGATCTGGCTTTGTCAGTCTCCCGGGACCCACTCACCTTGCTCCGAGGCTGGGCTGGTCCGTGGGGATGGAGCCGTGGCTGCAATCGTGTCTTCCCATGGGACACCACTGAAACCCCTGATCCTCTGCCCCTCTGAGTGCCTCTGGGAAACCTGAGGTTACTGCACCAGCACGGGCTCCAACCTTTCCAAATCCCTTCCCTTCCAACCAAGGACTATTTCCTAAGAAACAATCTTCTCAATCTCTCAGTTTTAACTTCTGTTCCACCTCTCACATTTTCTAGTGGAGGCTGGAGTTCCCAAGGGTGCATTAAACTAGAGCCGAAGCATGTTCTTACCTAGGACATAGTTCAGGGGTAAAGCATCAATACGTGCCTAGCCTGCTGTGAAGTGTAAGGCCATGTTCAAAGAGTTTCGGTCTACTTTGTTAAAGCCGTGCTTGAAGATGCATGATTACTTTGCTAATTCAGAGCCTAGCATGCCTGCAAAAGACACAAATGAGATGCAGAAGTTGGAAGTAGAAAAATTCAGGACCGAATGAAGCCAGGACAGGTTTTACTTCTGATGGGTGCTGGGCTTCTCCAGCAGAAAGTGCCTGTTTGGCACAGGGCATTGTTGGATGGCATCTATGGCTTGTGTTAGGTGGTGCCAAAACAGCCTCTCCTGGCCGACAGGTGATCATGAAAGCGGGAACTCCAGTCCTGCTGGAGTCAACAGGGCTGCAGTGCCTTCATGGACAACTCAGCCAGCACGCCGAATGCCACTGCACAGAAAAGTTAATTGTGGGTTTGGGAGGAAAGGCCTGAAGACCTGAAGCCATGAAGAACAAGCCTCTCTGGCTCTTCTCCTGCATTTGTAGGTGGGCAAGTATGGACAGACCCGAGCTGCCCTGCCCTGGCACCCATGAAAGCACATTTAGCCAGCATTGCTCACCTCAGAAAGACACTTCTTCTTACAGGAGCTGCCCCGCATCGCCCAGTCCTGGGCAGGGTTCTGGGCTGCCTCCAGAGCAGAGCAGGCTCCTGCCGTGCCAGCCTGAGTGTGGTGAGAAGACCTCTGCTGTCTGCATACGCCTGTCCAAACAGGCCTTAAACTGGCCGTAATCTGGGTTTGTGCCCTAATCCCACCTGAGCATCATGATCTTTTCAAGTTTGTTTGGATTTTTTTATGGGTGCAGGCAGATGAGGCATGACCGCACACTCTCCTGAAGAATGAGGCGTGTGTTAGCAGAAACTATTTGCTTTGTTGCACTTGAAGTCAAGTCCTTATCCACAGCAGTTTTGAGTGGGGGCAAGAACTCAGCTCTGCCACGTGCCGTGGAGACCTTAGGGTTGTACAGTTTCACTACAAATGCACTTCATCAGCACGAGGAATACTTAAGACATGGGAGAACCCTTCATCACATAAGTCTTGTTTCATTTACCTCAGTTTCTCCTGCAGCTGACTGAGCACCAGATCCAGGCACAAATACAGAAGCTTCTGTGCAGTCTCACAGGCTCAGATTTCCTGTTCCACGTGTAATGTTAAGCCTCAGGAATCCTGTTTGGAAAAGGCTGCTAAATCTCCAGTCCAGTGGGCTTCTGGCAGGAAAGAAAGGTGACGCTGTGCTGAACGACACATTGACTAGTGAAGCCAAAATTGTTCCCAGGGAAATGCAGGACGTGCCAGGGAAACTAAACAAAACGAATCTTTGGTCCATGGAAGTTTAGTGTCACCAGGCACCTCTAGGTGTTCTTAAAAGGTTTCCTTAATTACGCTGATTAGATTATTGGAGAGGAACTTGCAAGAACCCACATTACTGCTGAGTTTGCAGACTCATCAGCATAGCATTGCCAAGGTTTGCTTCCGAGCCAGGCTTGCTCCCTTCGTGGGACAACTAGAGTGGTTTTATTGGCAAACAGCCCTGTAAAGATTATTGATAGTGAGTGTTCTGATGATGACACATGCAACTCCTTTTGCTATTAGTGGGCTAAGAAATTGCCGTCAGTTTCAGGCACAACAGATGAAAAAACAACTGCATTCAGGACTCCTAAGCTTTTAGAGGCACTTCAGGATTTGGTTTGTATCTACACAATTTTAAGGTGCTCAGCAGTTCCTGGGAGTGCCTGACTATGCAACACACTGTGAAATACATAACTGGTGAAAGTTGAAACCAAAATCATTCACAGATCCAAATTCCTTTCTAAATTATTTTTTCCTCATTGTTTGTGTCCTGTGTTACTTAATTGGAGCAGATTTGCATCCCAGCCAGCACTGCTGTGGGCAGGGCTCAGTAACCACAGCATTTCCCAAGAGCTGCATGACTTTATCTCTGCCAGGCTGACGTTTTACTAGTCAAAGATTCATCTGCCACACTTGGGAAGCCTTCAGTTTAAATGATGTAAGCTTTGCAGGTGTAGATGAAAGCTGAATTGAATTTGGCCTTCAGTTATGCCTTGTTGTGTGGGACTGACATGACTGATAAGCTGAGGAGGAAAAACACTGGGAAAAAAAAATGAAACACAATTTAAGTTTCCTTCCAGTCAATTCCTGCACTTGAACCCGTGTTGTCTGCCTTTACAGAAACCAGCTGTAGTAGGCTGGGAAGGGCTCTCACGTTGCCTAGGGCATGGCTTTGATCAAACAACTTGCCTCTCACAAAGCTTTCTTCCTGCACCTGATATGGGATCCTGCCTGAGATAATGAATCATGATGCATTTAAAAGAAATTAAAGGATTCCCATCAAACTCTTCCTCTAATCCAAACCAGCACCTTGATCTTGCTCCTGTGTGCAGGGCAGCAACGATCCTGCGCGTTGGCTCACGGGCTGAGCACCCGCGAATGTAGGTCACTGCCATCTGAGAGGCAGAATCAATATTTCAGGGTGCGTTGCTCCCTCTAGCTCACGAGTTTAATTGGAGGGGTAGAAAAGCCCAAATTAATTTTTAAACAACCTGACTGGAGGGCAAAAAATCACCTTAATTAAATCTTGTTCACTCTTTCTCTGATCCGGCAGGCAGATGGTGCTTCCCTCCTGTACTTTAAAGAGGTTAGCCCAGAGAGGCTTCCAGAGAAAGCAGATCTGAGACTGTCAGAGCTCCCCTGCAGATGGGTTTCCACTGGCGGGATCACTGACACTGCCCGTCTGTCCGCAGACCGGACGATTTGAAGATGACAGAGAGGGTTAGAAGGACATGCTCCCGGCCCTGTCCTTCTGTAGCAAAATAAGAGGGTTGAATTTTTTTAGAAAATCTGTGGATTTTTTCCCCCTTTTGTTTGTGCTTCTGTTTAGTCACTGGGTTCTGAGCACAACTTCTTCCACCTCTGGCTGGTTTTCTTGAGAGAAGGTGCTGGGGAAGGTCCCGGGGGCATGGGGCTGTCACACAACGCTGGCAGCACCTAGCTGGCATACGTGCCCATGGAGTTAGGAGCATGGAGTTGATTTTAGGTATTCTGCTTTTTAAAACGATGGTGGCTTTCCTCTCTTCATTTACCTCCACAGAACTGTAACTCCAGGGTGGGGGCAGGGGGAGAATTCAACTGTTAGGAGCCTTGTGATAAAAAAAGTGAGAATTGGCTTTGCTGAGAAAACAGCTTAGTCTCACCAGGCCCTTTCAGCTCATGTGTTTATTCTGTATTGCAAACACAGCTGCCAGCCCGGCTTCCCCAAGTGCCACGTCCTCCTGGCCCTGCTGCAGGAGTGGGGCAGAGGCCAGCAGCCATAGCAGGGTGTCCTTTTGCAGGGCTTCTGGGCGAAGAAAGCTTGCAAGGCACCCTGGCTCTCCGCTAAAGCCCCCTGCCATGGAGGAAACGACTGGGGAAGGAGGGATACATGAGTCCCTACCTCAAGCTGAGGAGGTGAGGTTAAAGGCTCAGAGGCTGAAAGGCAGCTGCACTTCAGAGGAGAGAAAAGCGCGCGGTACGGCAGAGGAAAGAGAGAGCCGGGGCGGAGGGGAACGAGGGAACGCCAGGGAATACTTCCCCTCTGGGGACAGCAGCAACTTGCTTTTGAAGACCAGAAGAAATGCATCTTTGAAGTTTGTTTCAAGCTGAGTATGTAAGAGCTCTTGGGGTGTTCACATAACAGAGATGCCTGGCAGTAGTTCCAGGGATTGTGCAAGGGCTGCCATGAACTCAACCAAGAATGAGACTAAGGAGCCGCTCCCCAGCTAGAGCAGAAGGGTGGGACTGCCAGCCAGGGACCCACTCCCTCATCAACTGAAAGGGAGATGTGGAACAGCTGGAAAACCACTCCTCCCACTGCACGGAGACCTCATTCCCCTCCCAGAAGAGCCGGCCCACAAGTCAGGGCAGTGCTGCTCACCTCTAGCAAATTGTTAGAGCCAGGCTGGCTTCAAGCCAAGGGATATTAGCCAGCATTGTACAGGCCAAAGACAATTTAAATGCTGCTTTTTTAACCTGTTTGTAGAAAATCTTTAAATTCCTCTTCTTTATAGGTCACCAGATGCCTTCAGGAACCTCTTGATACATCCAGGCATGACCACAGGAATGCCTTTCTGGCCTGCTGTGGTTTCTCTGCCGAACACCAGCCCTTCCAACATCCCCCTGTCATGCTAGAAGACACTTGTCCCAGCCACCCACCTGAGTCCAGTGATAACGGGTGATGAGCGCCTGGGGCCCAGGGACAGACTGCAAGGGCCACCTAATGCTTTGTGTGTGGCGTATACTGACACGAGTACCCACAGCAGCCAGCTCCCCATCGCCCTGGTGAGGGGACTCCATCCACAGAGCAGCAGAATAGTCAAAATGGGTGGCTGTTGTGTGGATGAGACACAAAGCAGTGCGTGAAGGCTGTTGGTGGATCGCCTACCAGCTCGCATCCATGTGAAATTACTCTTTATTTCCACTGTAATCAAGATTTTTGAGAGCTATTGTTATGCCTCGTGCAGATGCAGCCCCACTGAACGTTGCCAGCACTGAGTTACACCCACGGACATCTTTAGCCATGTCCCCTGGTGATTATCAAGCATGTCCTGAATGCGATGGCAAGACCGGAATGTTCCTAAATTGCTGGTTGCTGCTCCCTGGGAAATACGTGGGTAAAGTTTTATGGCGTTTGTGCCTTTTTTGCAGAGTCTTTCCCCTGCATCCAGTAGCCACTACCTTGATATGGCTGTCAAGGCACGCCTCTTACATTGCGTAAATAAACATGGAAAATGTGTTTTTGGAGGCGCGCTGCCACACGTGCCACAGCCAGCTGGACCTACGAGTTATGGAATGTGACGAAATGTTTCCCTGCCTGTTCTTACTGAGAGATATTTCAGTACCATTTCCCTGGCGATTTGAAACCTGTTCCTTCATGCTTCAGAACTAGGTGCTACGTGCTGGGGACAACTTGCACAATCTGTTTCCTATAACAGAGTTCAAACATTTCTGCTACATGAAGAAGAATGGAGCAAGGTTTCATGTTTGCTAGTGCCACACCTCAGGTATCTTTGCTTAAAAATAGTGGTATTTTTGCAAAACAACAAATACTGTATTTTTGCCATCTTTGTGTTTCTGGTTTTTGAGCCTTCATGATATGGCTAATCTAAATGTTCCTATTCTCCTGTTCTCTTTGTGGATATGAATGAATGCTGGATACTTTCTTATTAATCCAGAAGGATTTTACTCTTGCATAATTAGAGGTGTGCAGGAGCTTGAGCTTTATGGAAAACATCAAATCTTTGAAACTCTTGATAAAATTGTAAAACTGGCAAAATCGATATTTTGAAAAGTAAAAAAAAAAAAAAAATAAAAAATCCTTTGTCTTTACCTATGTCATTTAACTAAATAAACCAAACCCGATTATTTTTTGTTTCTTTTGTGTGTACACCTTTGAACTGAGTCAAGTCTGGAAAATTTCAGTCTTCCCAGAAAAGATTTCATTAGTAACTAAAAATTGGGTTATATCATAGTAATTGCTACCCAAAAATCAATTTATAAAATATGCTGGGGAACAGAACATAGCTCAGCATGCGACTGATGAAGAGTAACAAAGTTTAAAGTTCAGACTCATTTGAAAGAACATGATCCACAGGTTAAAAGAAATACTGTGAGCAATAGCTCAGTTAGCAAATATACAGGAAGGCCTGTATAATTAAGGATGCTTAATTGAGCATTCTAGAGAAATACATGTACTTATGATAAATACTGAATGGTTAACCAGATAGTGATGAATATTAAGATGTATTAGTACGTACCTGGACTCTGGGTCTATGGACCTTAGGCACAACTCGTTGATTATTCTTGTTGCCTCCTAACTCAATCCTGTGTTTCTAATGAAACGGCTGCCCACAGGGCTGCCTGACCAAGGTGAGCCAGGAATTGCCTCCTAAGTTAAAACCAGTATTATGTCAATTCCTTTGGTTTTTACTCAACTTCAGACCAAACTTTCTGTGCATCTTGAGAGGGTTTGCCAGGTGAATGAGCTGCTGCACTGAATTTGATAAATGTCTGAGTAGTTTAGCTTAATTTGAAAGCCAGTCCAGAAGCTGCATGGACAGGTCCCCATAATGGACAATTACATAAAAATTTGCCCATAGGGGTAGTTACCTGTAATGCTGTTTTTTCGCTACATGGCTTGGACTTTGTTATGTGAAGGGTTTATTTATCATTAATTATCACTTTGCATGGCAAAGTACAGGCCACTAGCACCACTGGGCTGCTTGTATAACCGAGGAGCACCTCGCACAAGGACATAGAAAGATTGTGGTCTCTCCTGTGTATCACTGGGAGGTCTGAGGCTGTCTGGTGGCAGGTAGCATCACAGTTCACTTGCACATATTTTCTGTTTCCATGCCTGCATGTACATCATGTATTTCAGCTTGAACTAAAAGGAAAGTGAGGTAGGACTTTGTCCCACAGTTCATCAAGCAGTAAAATGTGGTCACTGTTTCACCAGGTACATAGGTCAATTCAGAGCACCAAGACTTGTCTGCAGGTCTTCAATCTGAAAACCTTAAGTCCAGTACTGAAAGGTACCGGTTTTGAAATCAGTCTAAAAATACTCTGTATACAGTCCTGGGGATTCTTCTTGTCCTGCCCCCACCTACCACCCAAGGTAACCACTCCATGGGCAGCAGGTTGGATTCACTGCACTTTGCTTTGTCAGCAAGGAGCACAAATAGGAACCGTAACAAGTTCTCAGACAAATTTCTAGATCAGCACTGTATCAACCTAACCAGGGAATTAGACTGAGCAGGTCTATGTGAAAATAAGTAAAAAGGATGACAGAGTATCAACATATATTCCCCATTGTATTTCAGTCCTGTGCCTATAGTGAGAACCAATTACCACTTATTTTAGCTTGGGCAACAGCACTGACTTCCAGTCAAGTGAGCTCAGTCTACCCGTGTGCTCTGCTACTGAGCATTTCGGTCAATGATTTGCTCTTCACTTTAGTTTCAGACAGCACCATCATTTTAAAATCACCTTGCGTGAAGGTGCACAAGTCCATGGGACCTGATGAGATGCATCCACAGGTCCTGAAGAAACTGGTGGAAGAAGTTGCTAAGCCACTATCTACTATATTTGGAGAAGTTGTGGCACTGTGGTGAAGTTCATGCTGACTGGAAAAGGGGAAACTTACCCCCTATTTTTAAAAAGGGAAAAAAAAGAGGACCTGTGGAACTACAAGCCAATTAGTCTCACCTCTGTGCCTGGAAGACCATGGAGTGGATCCTCCTGTAAACTATGCTCGGGCACGTGGAAAACAAGGAGATGATTGGTGACAGCCAACATGGCTTCACTAACAGCAAATCGTGCCTGATGAATTTGGTGGCTTTCTGTGACAGGGCTACAGCACTGGTAGGTAAGGGAAGAGTAGCTGATGTCACCTGTCTGAACTTGTACAAAGCATTTGACACTGTCCCACATGACATCCTTGACTCTAAATTGGAGAGACATGGACTTGATGAATGGGCCACTCAGTGGATAAGAAGTTGTCTGGATGGTCACACGAAAGGGTTGTGGTCAGTGCGTCAATGTCCGACTGGAAACCAGTGACAAGTAGTGATCCTCAGGGATTGGCACTGGGACCAGCACTGTCTACCATCTATGACAGCGATATGGACCATGGCATTGAGGGCCCCCTCAGCAAGTTTGACGACAACACCAAGCTGTGTGGTGCAGTTGACACACTGGCGGGAAGGGATGACATCCAGAAGGACCTGGACAGGCTTGAGAGGTGAGTCCATGCCAATATCATGAAGTTCAACAAGGTCAACTGCAAGGTCCTGCACCTAGATCAGGGAAATCCCCCACACAAATACAGGCTGGGTGATGAGTGGTTTGAGAGCAGCCCTGTGGAGAAGGACTTTGGGGTGCTGGTTGACAAGAAGTTCAACACAACTCAGCAACATCCAGAAAGCCAATCACATCATGGGCTGCATCAAAATAAGTGTGCCCAGAAGGTTGAAGGAGGTGATTCTGCCCCTCTGCTCTGCTCTAGTGAGACAACACCTGCAGTGTTGTGTTCAGCTCTGGGGTCCCTAACACAAGAGCGACATGGACCTGTTCAAGCAGGTCCAGAGGAGGATGGCAGAGATGAACAGGGGGTTGAAGCACCTCCCATTTGAAGACAGGCTGAGAGAGGTGGGGTTGTTCAGACTGGAGAAAAGGAGACTCCAGGGAGAACTGGTAGTGACCTTCCAGTAGCTAAAGGGGGCCTACAGGAAAGAATGGGGGCAACTTTTTACACGGTCATTAGTGATAGGAGATGGGGTAATGGCTTTGAACTGAAAGAAGATAGATTGAGATTAGATGTCAGGAAGAAATTCTTCACTGTGAGGGTGGTGAGACACTTGAACAGGTTTCCCGGTAAAGTTGTGGATGCCCCTCCCTGGAAGTGTCCAAAGCCAGGCTGGACAGGGCTTTGAGCAACCTGCTCTGGTGGAAGGTGTCTCTGCCCATGGTTGGAACCAGGTGATTGTTAAGGTGCCTTCCAACCCAAACCATTCTGTGATTCTATGAATAATCTAAAGTCTTAACTGAAGTACGGCGATGGCTCAAAATCTGCAAGATGGGTACTTTTCCCTGCTCAAACATGAAGAGGATTTATTAGTTGTCTGTTAAAAATGTTTTACGGTGAGTATCTGTATCTGTGTTAATATTGTTCTGATATGTGAGCTTTAATGTTGTTGTAAGGCGAGCCTATGGTTAGTTAATCCAAGAGCTACGGAGTGCACTATCATTGCAGGGGGCACAATATGTCACTGTTAAAGGTTTTAAAACAAGACATTTTCTGCACAGGCCTCCCAAACTGTGGGTTTGGAAGCCGTGCTTGGGAAATGGCACCTCTCAAGCCATTGCTCAAGCCAATGAGAACCAGCTTGTTCAAGGCGTGCCGTATACACACCCTGTTCTGCTGTATAATTCATGGTAATTATATGCTCGCTGAAAGCACAGAACAAAACCATAACTAGGAACAAATAGACAGTCTGGGGAAAAAAAAAAAAACAATCTTTGGTCTGTAACAGTTTTCAAAGCAATGCCATTTATTTGCTCCTGCAAAAGCTACATTTAAAGCACAGCTAGGCTCCTGTCCCCTGCCTGCAACCAGCCTCACCCCTGCTGAACTTTCCTGAGAGTGGGTATGGTACCAGGGTGTGGGAAAAGAAAGACGTTTCCAGGGGCAACTTAACCCTCCCAAACTGGCATTAACACAGCTGTACTTTTAAGAGGTGGGGGTTTGCTTCTCTGGACTCTGGCAACACCACGTGTGGAGAAGGCGAGTGAAGGAGGCTTGAACAGCTGCCAGGCAGAGCTGAGCAGGGCATGCTCTCTCCTGGTACTGGTGTAAAGGGAGCCCAGCGCTACTAGGTGTGAAAGGCGGGGTTGGTGACTTCTGCTTCCTTTTAAAACAAAATGTCGAAGTGCCAGGCTGGGGAGGGCAGAGCGGCAGGCCCTTGGTGCCAGCAGGGATCTTACCCACTTACCCATGAATGTGCAGCCACACATTCTCCTGGTTACACGAGACCACAGACCTGACCTTTATGCAGTTGCCGGTCTCCTACTGCTCCTGGCTGTGTCACAGTGAAGTACAAATTTGCTTTGAATTGCTGTGTTTGGCTTTGTTGCTCAGGAATTTTGTTTCCCAAAGAGAAAAAGCACGGACTCATAACTCTCCCAGTTAGAAGAACACAGGCTATTTAATTTTGTGTAGTTGCAATACCATATTTTTAACAATTAGTACCTACTAATTAGTTAATTACACTGTCACTAGTGTAGCTATGAATAGATGTTAAATTCTATTACTGCATGTGGTGACAGAATTAAACCCACGTGCAATGAGATAACACTCCCTCCAGGCTCTCCCACGCTCCCCACAGTTGTTACTACAGACAAGATGCAAAAACAAAGCCAGGCTTTTCCAAAGTATTTTATATCGTGGCATCATTTTGAAATTATACCCCTTAAAGAGCCGCCCCGATGACACCCACTGGTGACCCATAGTAGCAGTGCAGCTGCAGCCACAGACGTTGGTGTTTCTTGGACACAGCAGGGGAGGATCATGTCTCCCCCAGCCCCTTGGGGATGCTCAGTTCTGCACAGCTCCTGGGTTGCTGCAGTATCAGCTCTTGGGAATCCCTTTGTGTACCTTGTGCATGTGGTTGCGGAGGGAGCAGTGCATCCTTGAGAATATGGGTACAGCGCACCAGGGTGGTGGTCTCCATGACCCAGTAGCTTATGCACACAGCCACAGGCATAAATCCTACATATCCATGCTCAGATGATCATGTATCCATGTGTTGTCATGTTTTTACTTCAGGGCTATAGGATCCTGATGTAATGAGGGTGTCTTTCATACACATCTATTTTCCAAAGACTGGGAGGAGAAAGCCCCTTTGCCTGCTGAGGTCTGTAGGTGGTGCAGATGAGACTCTAGTCCCAAGACCCTGAGAGCAGAAGCTGTACAGCAGTTGCACTTCCCCACCACAAAGAGGCTGAGACCTGCCCAGTAGGATGGGCAATCAGCATGATTACTGACGTCCTGAATCAGTTTTTCTTTTGTCAGCCACTGTGTTGGTGTCCCATGGAGCTCTAGGAGGAGCTGGGCAGGGTCCTGCCACATCTCCAGCAGAGGTGAGCACCAGCAGTCCCCGGGCCTTTGCACTTGCACTGGTCCCAGTCTGCACACCTGTGGGAGGGGAATTAGAGCCCTGCAGTCACACGGCCTTCGAAATATTAATGCACTCCAACTGCTTTTATCACACACAGGGAACTAGGTTGTTTTGCAAGTACCCACACTCTGTACCACCCTTATTCAATGGCGTGTGTGTATACTCATATACACGTATTCCTACAGACAAACTCTTCTGTCTTTTCTTAGTAAAGGCCAGAAATATGTAAAAACAAATCAAGATCCCACCCACTAAAAACCTAAAACAGCAAAGCATTCCTGTAAAGAAAAATATTGAAAACAAGTCACCTGATATTTTAGAAAGGAAAATAATAATTCCAAGTAAGAAATGGTCATAAAATGAGTGGCAACGGCTGCAACAGTGAAGCTACAGATACAGTATGACAGAAACAGCTCCAGTTAACCCAGAGCATTTCTCTTCAGGTGAAGAATGCACTTTGTGAAGACTGTTTGATAGGATAGAAATGTAGAAAGACTATGAAAGGTAGAACCAAAAAACTCTACGAGCTAAACTATGTTTTGCAAATCAGAGGAGGTGGAAGGAATTTGAATAGCTGAGTTTCCTCATCTTCCAGTTAAAACATGTGTTGCAATGCTGAATAATTTCAAGCGGAAAAGAAATAATTCCATTATTAGACAAATTTAATCTAGTTATGGTAGCATAGTGTCAATGAAGGTCACTTAGGAAACTCACAAATTTAAATGAAGCAAGGTATTTAAATGACATTTTACTATAGACATCTATATGCAAATTGATCTACACAACCAATGCTACATGTATCTTCAAGTCTAGAGCTATTTAAATAATACATAATGACAGCTGATGCAGAAGCATTCTAAGTTGATTTACCTGTTTCTTGCCTTCTTTTGAAATTTTAATTACATTATGACAGAAAACTCAACGCTGTGAGACAAAGCAGAAGGGTTTGAGGACCAGAAATATGAACATTAACATGATGTGGATTGATAATCAGAAGAAACCAAAGCCAAAAAAAATAATTAAGGTTACATCCGATCTATCTTTATGATAATGAAGGCAGCCCTCGTGTAGAGAAATATTTTCTTTGAAGATCTCCATCCTGGTGATATTAATTTAAAAATAAAAACCACAACAAGCAAACGAACAAAAAAGTGTACAGCTTTCATACTTGTAAGAAAAGCTTGAAAATTCAACGTGAGTGTAGAATCAAAAGGCAAATGCAATGAACTTCCCTCTTTTTAAAAACACAAGCATTTGAAATTTGGTCTTCTGGTTTCTTAAGTCGGTCTTGTAAGTGTTGTTTAATTTCCAATCCAGTGAAAGCAGCGAGGCTTACCTGTGAAGCACATAACTCCACTGAGTGAGTAAGGGTAGTAAAATCCAGCCTGAATGAATCAGACAAATAACTGTAATTATGTTAACAAGGTGCCTAAGGCATTACCTTAGTGTGCACAAAACTCTGAGAGATGTTGAGCTCTTGATAAACCAGCTACTCTTATCGGGAGCTGGGATGCATCTGGATGCTAAGGATTAATTTCTCTGTGGCTGGATAAACTGTGGGAAAACACTAAAATCAAGACATCCAGGTCGATGCTTCAGCATCGAAAAATAGCACTTAGCACTAGGTGGTGCTCTTTTCTCTGTTAATATTCCATGGTTGAGAAAGGAATGGGCTTTTTTCATGACACTGTGCCCCATTTGTTACAGTAGGACTTCACTCAGAGAACATAAAACTCAAAAGCAAAATCTTAAAGCAAACCAGAATGCCTTCCTGTGTTGATCAGTCACCACCCGTGAGCGCAGAGATTTATATCACGTCACACAGTCCGCTTCCGCGAGCGCTCACTGCCGTTGCTACTCGTTCTTTTTTTTCCTGGTGCTATTTGCAGTGTCCCAGTGGTGAGGGACTTCTTACTTCCCTAAAGAGATTCTCTTGGATCAGTGTCATGAAATTTATTCCTAAGATCCTCCACATTCCCTTTGCCTGTGTATTCTTCTCCTGAAACAGTCTGTGTTCCACCCTAAGTCATTCTTCATTCATTACCTCCAAAGCCACTCTGTGCCTGTTATTTAGTCAGGGGTACATACATACATAAGGAGTTATTTTAAGTCTTTTCCCTTGTATCAGTCACTACAGGTCTTCCTCATTCTTGTTACTTTTCTCTAAACAGCCTCAAATTCATCAATTCTTTTATTAGCAGAGCCTTACAAGAATCCTTGTTAAGATCTGTAGCTTCCATGCAAGGCCAGACAATGAGACAATAACTTTAATAGTTATGGAAAGATACAGAGAAATCTCCTAATACAGAACAACTCAGCAATAACAAGGGTAAATGAAATCCAGACACAAAGACTGAGGAGAAAAAACATCTTTCATTTTGTAGAGGGGAAAAAAAAATTACAATCATTATTACCATAGAGGAAAAATTTGTTAGATGGCAGATAACAAATGTCATCTCAGTGCCTCTCAAGCAGACAAACACAATTTCAGGATTTACTTGCAAAAGGACTGGGAAAAACAACTAACATCCTTGTGCTACGGTAAGAATCCATGGTGCAGCCTAATCTTGAGTGCAGATTCCAGTCCAGTCGTCTGATCTCAGGCACGAGGTAACAGAGCTGGAAGACATCCAGAAAAGGGCAGCAGAAGTGCTCCGAAGCGGTAGGAGGAGAAATCAAATGGAGTTAGAGCCTTCAGCTGGAAAAAGAGAAAGCTGTAAAGTCATGGCTAGTGTGCTGTCCACTCTTCCTTTCAGTGTCACCCTTGAAATTAAGGAATATCTGTTTTCATGCACTTTTTGGAGAGCTAGCCCCTTTGGTGCTATACCAACCAAACAATAATTAAACTGTATTAACAGAATCTTCTGTCTTCCTCCACCTTTATTCTCCTGAGCCTCAGTGAATGGTTTGTTAAAGCTGTTTCTGTTTTGTTCTTTACAACTTGCTTCTAAATCTACCATGATGGTTGCTGGTTCTGTTGGAGAGACCAGCACCACTTAGGACTTAACGCACTGGAGCGTTGAGAAACACCCTGCTGGGACCATCCAACAGCCACAGATGCTATTGCTGCCCAACACCTGTGATGGCATGGGTGTAGCTGCACGGGTGCTGGCCATCTGCCCTGATCAGGCCATGGGTTTTGAAAGCCTCAGCAGACCCCACAAGTCCCCCCATCTTCCCAGCACAATGGTACCTGAAACAGGACAGGCAGAACCAGACAGCAAAGCCTGAAGAGTGACAACAGGAGATGCTGCCTGGGGACAGCACATGTACCTGGACTCTTCCTCTGGTCTAGTTTCCTAAGACGACAATCATTGAAAGAGCCTGTTCCTTTTATTATCTGTTAATAGAGGCACGGTTCACAAATCTTGTCTAATCCTTTTTTATGCCTGCTAATAGCCTGCTTCCTCAACCTCCTGTGGCAACGAATTCTGGAAGTTCATTACCCACTGTGCAAAGAAATGCTCTTTCATTTCAGGAGCAAACTACATCTACACTTGCTGTCTGTGAACGCAAATTTAAATAAGATTCAGCCTATCACTGCTCTGAGTATTATACACGATGTGTTGCATGAAAGTGACTTCAATTAAACATTAAGAAAAACAACACTCAGTTTGTCAATTTTTCCAGAAGAAGGTGAGGAATGCTTGTTTAGTCATGGCTGCTACCCGAATAACTGAACGCCTCTTCTCCAGCTACATGTCGCCTAGCACAGACGTGGAAGCACATTTTTTCTCGTGGGAAGGGGAGGTGAGGCTCACAGCCAGCCACAGAGCTTGTCACAGCAGCCCTGACTGCTGCTGCCATGGTCCAGCAGTGGTCCTTTCTGCAAACCCTGTTTGGGAGCTCCTGCTTCTCACATCTCCCAGCTTGTTACATCACCATTTCTATTACCCTTTTGTTTTTCATGAGTCTGTGTGACAGTGCCAAGTCAGGCTGCACACACATAGAGAATAAAGCAATTTGTGCCATGCTTAACCTCCAGCTGTCATCCCTTAACTTATAAATTCCATAATGCTATCAAAATAAAGGCTCTCATTTTTTTCTTGCAAGACCTATTCTTTACCTGCCCAACCCTCTGTTATGCAGGTGACTCTCCACCCACTCACTCTTCCCCAAGCTCCTGTGCTGCCTATGGCTTGTGGTCCCAGTATTGTTTAGGTAATTAGTCATGTCTTCACCCACCTTCCATCCTTATTTTTTTGTTATTGCTATTTATTGTTTTTATTGCGGCAATGCCTAAGGACATCAATTAGGAAATACGACTTCATCATAAAAAACTGCACAAGCTCTAACCCAAAGAACTCACCATCTGAGGCTTAGGCACTCTGTGGCTCATGAATATGTAGACCAGTGGGAGGAAGCCTGGGAGAACAACATGGGGGGACAAGGTGTTTACAGAGAGTAACGATAAAAGTGGTCACCGAGTAACCTCTACTAACAGTCATTAGCAGGCTCTGTGGGGAAACGGAAAACTTCCTGGCCTCACTGGAACTCATTTCATCTGGGTATTTTACCAGAGATGGAGACCTTAAAATTTATTTCATCTGGAGTGTGCTAAGGTTTTGATGCTTGTTGTTTAAATACATAAATTCTTTTTTTTTTTTATCCTATCTAGGGCAGATTGGCAAGGCTGCTCAGAGGAGGCTGCCCGGCGACTGCTAATCCTACACTCATCATACACATACAGGACTCCCATCATTCAGTATCTTCCACAAGGCTGAACCAAAAATTGAAAGCATGGTAGTGATGGGGGAAGGGGGAAGGACAGAGGAAGGATGAGGATACTATTGGGAAGGACATTATGAAAAATCCATCAGGTTGGGTAACTGTATCCTTAAGGCAAAACTTGTGTTGTGCAACTGTGACACATTCAAGTCTGAACAGCTGGTTCTGGTGAGAGACAGCAGAAATTAATTTCCCGTGCAGCTTTTGTATTAATAATTCATCTCATTAAGGTGTGGTCTTACAGTGTTTGCACAGGCACAGGAGTCAGACCTAATACTGGTTCTGACAACAATTTCTTCCATTGGCATCTGTGATTCTCATGTCCTTGCCTCAATTTCCCTGTACAAGAAAGGGGAAGAGCCTCCCTTGCTTTGGTTAAGGACTGTAAAATCGTTGGCCTACTACTCTGTTCGTTTCAGAGTAGTAGGAAAAGTCTTTTGCAATAGCGTTAAGAAAGCATAACATTCAGTCATCCTGATGTCATAACATTTTGGGTTTGTTTCAAGGTGTTAGTGAATCAGGCTCAAAGAACAGGCTCATAAGTGCCAACATCTGACCCATCGGACAGAGTCCCTTGCAAAAAACTGCAGGACCTAGCTACACCTCAGGAGATAATTAATAACCCAAAGCCACTAGACTTGAGTTATCTTCTTTCTCATACTGTGCTAGATTTGAGTAGCATTATAATAAATGATTAAATTAAATTATATTATTGTAAAGGCTACTTTCTGATCTTTTCTTCCCATCATCTCCATTATTTATATTCTTCCTGTAATACTTGAAGGGACTTCCATTTGCCAGGGTGAATCTGCAAGATTTTACTGCAAAAGCAGCTTTCAGTTAACCAACAAATTCTTAAAACACGGTGACCCAAAAGGCATGTTCATCCACCCTTAGTGTATAATCCACTGATCTGAATCACTGGTCTGTTAAAATCACATATAGGAGGTTTTCCCCAGAGATGTGCTTTAGCCCCCTCCTGCTTATCATGTTTTATTCTAGTCTAGCAGTGACGGTTTAGTGGAGATCTAACGTATATGTGTACCACACAGGATATAACACAATTTATTTATATCAAAATATTTATCCAGATATAATCATCTTAGTGTAGACAGCAGTTATAGCAGTACAAACTACAGCAGTCCTTAGGCCCAGAAGAAAAATAAACAAGTGATGAGTATAAGCACATTTTTGTCATATAACACAAAGACACCGAGCTGCAAGGAGCAGAGGAAAACTGTACTGCTTTGTTGACAGTATGTAGTTAACACAGTACAATTTTTTGTGTGTAAAAAGCATTGGTACATACAGAAATTCTTTCTTTCTTTCTTCATCAAGTATAGCGGTGTAGCCAGCAGCAATACCCCCATTGAATCCTCTGCTCAGCTCCAGATATGACCCCTTAATCACAGTTTTTTCTATTGTACTTTCTCCTTTACAGTTGGTTCATTTTCTGGAAGGTGAATGGGAAAAACCCATCTCCTTTCTTCTCGCTTCGGAGGTGCCTGATGCTGCTTTTCCTCTTGTGCTGACCAGCTCCAGAAACAACCCTGCAGAGCCATTGCTTGGCTTTGACTCCAGAGATCCCTCTTCCTTCTCCACCCCATCCTTTCTGGTTTCTCTACCATCTTCTCTCCACAGTCATCTGTACTAAACCAGTCTGTTTCCTTTCCTTATCTGGTGTTATTCTGATTATATAAACATCACCTTGCACTCCTTTCTTCCTTCTTAACTTTGAAATTATCTTCCCCCATACTGCCACGAGCCAAGTGATAATTTCCATCAGCAGCCTGCTGTCTTTTCCACAGTTACTGGAAGCAAAAGCTCCTCTGTTGTATGTTATAGCCTGCCAGTTCAGAGTGGCTTAACACTTTTCTTTCCTCATTGTTATTTAATCAAAATTCTCAGTGAGCGATGGGGAGAAAATGGAAAGCATTTGAAATGTCTTTTTTAAGCTTGACTGCTTTCCAAGGTCTGCAGCTTGAAATGAGAAGCCAGGCAGAGAGAAAAACCTACTTCTAGAAAGTCCTTAAAAATAAAGATGTGACAGTTTTTAGAAGTTTAGCTTTGTCTATAGCAAAGATTTTTCAAAAGATGACTGTGGAAAAGCCTGAGGTTCATGCAAGCCCAAGGCATCATGCAGAAAATGCAAACAGAAGTTTCACTTTGCCAAGACAAAACCCTGAAGCACTGCATACATTAATGCTGAAGAGTTAAGTGTCTATTAGACAAAATGGAGTGATTACTGCTGATGAGGGAATGTTGCTGACTTAATTTCCATCAGGAACACCAAATGAAACTCAGTTCGATAGGAGTTCAGTTACCCTTCCTGTGTCGGAAGATACTGGAACACACAGTTACTGTTTCACGCAGTTCATAGAGTTATGACAGACGTGGACAAGGAAAAAGCTATAGAGAAAAATCTGTGATCACCTAAGTGAGCCAAAATCTTTACATTTTTCAAACTATCATATGAATGGATATGATAACAAAATTGCTCATTAGAATTCAGATATTATCATACTTGCATATAGATTTAGGCTTCGCAGTAGTGTCATTCCAAAATCACTGAATAAATTGTGGCTTGTACGTGGCTAAAAAGTTTATTTAACATATACATTCTAGAAAACAACAGTCACTAATGAGATGATATCCTAGCTGTTCACTTTGTGTGTGTGAAGTTGATAAAATAACGTGACCTATGCAGATTTTGAGATTTAATGACCTTCACAGCAAGACATCAATACTGTTCTCGCATAGTGCTTGAACGTTTCCTATTCCACTGTATCTGAAAGAATATCTGCTTTCCGTAACGGTGGGCCGAGTGCTTGACAAAACCTACTAATTTTGCTCAAAGCCTTCTGTCAGTCATGGTGCAATCAATCTAATTGACACAGATTAATCAGAAATTAGTGACTTCATATATTATTGCCCATCTCAGTGAAATTACTCAGCAGAAAAAGCACTAAAGAAAATCGCAACTGTATAATGCATGTCAGGCTGTTACCTGATAAGGTTTTTTACAGTGAAATCTTAAATAAAAGATGATTATTATGGGATAGACCCTCATGGTTATGAATTGTCTCAATGTCAGTATCTTCTACCACTGTTCCATTATCTCCATCAAAAGAATCTCTTCTCTGAACTAAATGGTATTTTCAGCAGGTCAAAGAAATAGGCAGCCTTAGCACGGCCCAGACTAACAAGTTGAACCTTTGATTAAATTAGCTTATTTAGCGCTGGCAAATTATCACAGCTAAAAAATTTGAAGTGAGGGCTCCAATATTTTAAGTGGTCTATTTTAATTAGATCATTTCAAAACCGACTGGTCCAACTTGTCTGTAAACATTCATAGGTGAAAACGCAGGACTTTGGCTCCAAAGTGGAGTGCTCTTGGCTCACGCAGGTTGTGTACAGCGCGGTGATTTTAGGCAGCTTCTGATGCTTAAAAGAACTCTGTGGGCAACTTCACCATCTGTGAAGGGTGTGTGTGTGCATGTGTGTGTGTCAGCAGGAGCCCTCACCCTTCTAAACGCAGGTCTTTGTGGATGGAGCTCACGGTGCTGAGTCCTATGGCAGGACAAGTTGGGAAAAAACAAAATAAATCAGTTTATTTTAACAAAAGGAGTGCATGCTTTCTGGAAGTGAGGAACACAGAGAAAAACCTGCCATTGAAGAAATAGGACCTATGTCTTTTTCCTATTTACATCTGAATGGTCACAAAACAGGTGATTTGCATGAAACATGGCAAGAAGCTAAACATAACTTGCTATAACAGTTTCAGAGGTGTCTGGCATTGGAGTGAAATACTTAAGATAGAAAATATGTGTGTAATCCTGCAGGGGTGAAACAACCATTAATTGGAAGAGAATAGTTTTACTACAGTAAATTTATGACTTCACGTTTAATCCTAATGTGTTTAATGGATCTTTGTCAATAAGGCCTGAAACTTGCGAATATCAACTCTTCCATACACGTAACATTAAGCTCAGAAGGACTCCTTCCAGACTTTTAAATCTGCTAGCTTCATTTCCCATGTGGAAGAGAGAGAGGTGGATGTGGTCAGGCTGAGGCAAGTGTCTGAGGGCCCGCGGGGGCCAGAAAAGAAACAGTCCTGGCAAGGTCTGGAGTATGATCTGGGGTCTCCCTGGTGAGATCTAGAGTGCGATCCTGGGTCTGAGCAGTTAGGACTGAGAAAGCCATGGGCTGCTTCTCCCCGCTGGGTTTTTAGCACAGCTCGGGCAGTTAACTGGAGGCACTGACTTAGCAGGATTTCATACACATGCTCAGGGTTATGTGCTGGGGCCTACCCAGCAAAAGATGCTGCATCAAACAAATGCAGGCGGAGAGTGCCAAGGTACATATTTGGAGTGTGTTTTTGTTGCATTAACCTTGTAGCTGTGTCAGCTGAAAAAATACATTGGATGCTTTTGGATAAGAGAGTTACTAAAACTATTACAGTGAAAACATATCCAGCCTTGCCTTCTCCGTAATAGCTTAAGTTTTATTGTGAGTCTGATTTGTAAATAAATCCGGTTTAAAGAAATAATGATAACCTAATTATGTCATAAGATCCCAACTCACTGTGGATGGGCTGTAAATATTTTTAAATAGCTCAGTACAGTACAGGCAGATGTACAACACAGTCACAAGCATTTATTCTCCACGAACTGGAAACGCTCTGAACTAGAAACCTTCTATCACTTTAATGTTGAGGCTATTTCCTATGAATGCCATCACAATTCACCTGTAGGAGCTTTTTTTTTTTTATCTGCTATCTTGCCTATTCTATAATATTTTGGGGGCAATCTTTTTAGCAAAGCCTGTTGCAATAGGACATGTGTTAATGGCTTTAAACTAAAAGAGGGTAGATTTGGATTAGATATAAGGAAGACATTTTTTACAATGACGGCGATGAAATATTGGAACAGGTTGCCCAGAGAGCTGGTAGAAGCCCCACCCCTGGAAACATTCAAGGTTAGGTTGGACAGGACTCCCAGCAACCTGATCTAGTTAAAGATGTGCCTGCTTACTTCATGGGGGTTGGACTGGGTGACCTTCAAAGGCCCCTTCCAACGCAAAATATTCTATGATTCTATGATATTGCAAAAAAAAAAGGAGACGCTAAACATCTGGCCTATGGCACTAAATAGAGAATAGTGAACTGGGAAGCCTAAGGAAACGTGAGCTTTGCTTTGCTTGTACCAGATTCCCTCCGTGACTTCAGACTGAATTATCTGTATATCAGTTTTTCTGCCTTTCAGATAAATATTATCCCAGAGCAATATATACTGCGAGCAAATTATACCTGAGCAATATGCTGTGTAGCTTAAGTCCCCCACACTTCTAAATGCTGTCGGAGCTTTGTGTGGCAGTGCTGTGTAATTCAGACGAAAGCAGAAGACCACTTTTGTATAGTAACTTCCAGGTGGGCCACTTTTCAGCAACAACTAAAGAGTACACAAACCCAGAAAAGATAGGGAAAATTACTGTGAGAAACACACAAAGTAACAACAATACAGTGGATTTCTTCTGAGAACGAGGGACATTTGAGAGAATTGGGGCCGTGGCAAGAGACCTCACCCGCTCATCTCTCACACAGGCTGGGGCCTGGGTGTGAGCAACCTCCTCTATGAGAAGCAAAACAACTCGAACTGCAAGGTTTTTAGCATATCATTACAAATTCAAACCCAGGCCTATTCTGATGGAAAGTCTTCCTGAGGAACGTGAATTGTTTTGGGCAAAATAACCGAGCTTGTTTCCTGGCAGCGATACCATCTGCACCAAAAATTAATGTCATCCGCCCCCTCAGTTTCCAACAACAAAAAAAACCCACCCCAAAACCAAACACAGGCATTTCATTAGCGACCTGAGAACTGCGATGCCTGCCTGGAGCAGCCAGGCCAAGCGATTCTACCGAGCACAGCCAGAAAAATGGGAGAGCCGTGGGCTGCCGCGGGCCTGAGCATCCCGACGACCACACAGGGCCAGGGGAAGAGCAAGGAGGAGCGAGGCCACCGCGTTCCTGCTCGGAGGAGGCGAACAGGTGAAGGAGCGGAGAGGCCCCGCCCGGCCCGACCCCGCCCGGGGCTGCAGACGCTCCTTCCCGCCGCGCGCCCTGGCAAGCCGCGCGCCCTCCTCTACGCGTCCACGGCACAAGCGCTGGAGGGAAGCGGGGGGCGCGCGCCTGTGAAGGAAAATGCCCGCGCGTGCCGGGCGCCACGGGCGGCGTCGAGCGCGGCGGCGGCTCTGCGAGGGGCTGCGCGTGGGGCGAGCGCGTTCACGTGTAACGGACGGGAACGCGCCGCAGGTGCGCGAGGGAGGCGGGCGTGCAAGAGGCGCGCGTGGAAAGGGCGGTGTGCGCGCGGTAACAGGTGTGCGCGGGCAACAGCGCGACCTCGCGCCGAGCCCTCTGCCCGCGTCCGAGCGCAGCCCCTGCAGCGGCGGCGGCGGCGCTGCCCGGGGCGGGGCCTGCTGACGCATTGCGGCTGGAGCCGGGGAGCCGGACCCCGGAGGGGCGGGGGGGTTGGGGGAACCGGAGCCCGGGGCCCGTCCCTCCGCCCGCCGGCGGGGCTGACTGACAGCGCTCCCCGCCCAGCCAGTGGAAGGGCCGGTGCGGGGCGGGAAGGGAGGAGGAGGGAGGAGCGGCGCGAACCGCCCTGCGCTGCCGCGGCTCCTACCTATTCATTCAGGCACCTAAAATGGCTGGAGAGAGGAGGCGGCGGAGCAGGAGCAGGAGGAGGAGGTGAGGGGGCAGCCGCGGCGGTGTCCCCAGCTCCTCCCCGGCGGGCCCCTCCTGGGCCCGGCAGCGCCCCCCGCTCCCGGCAAGGTCGGCGGCCGCCCCTCGCCTGCCCCTCGGCACCATGTCGGCCGGCCAGGACGAGAGCTCGGTGCGGGTGGCGGTCAGGTAAGCGTCCTCTGCGGGGACCGGGGCTGGGGGGCTGCGGGGGGAGCGCTCCCCGCGGGAGCTCCGGCCACGGGTGGCGGCGGCCGCGCCCCGGAGCGCCGCGGCGCGGCCCCTGTGCGCGGAGCGGGCGGTGCGGGGCTGCGACCCCGCCGGGGGCCGGCGGGGAGGGACATTCCCCCGCAGAACGAGCGTGTCACCTCGGCTCCTTTTCTTTGCCTTACAGCGGTTGGAAACGGCCAAAGCAGAAAGGGAAAAAAAAATGAACTAAACACACTGAAAACCTCAAACCAAACCCGTCCTGAGGTCTTTCTCCGTCGTTTCTCTCTAATTTTCAGCAGCGACCCTAAAAACATTCCATCCGGTTTTATAGCCCCGTGCTGCAAGTGCTTACTCATGGAGGTAAAGCAGCCCCTGGGCTGTAGCGATGCCGTTTTGCATCACGGGGCTTTGCGAGAGCGGATCCTGGCAGGCGGGTATTTTTAGAAGGATAAAGGCTTTTATCCTATGGAGGCTGTGTCTAACCTCGGGTACCGGGAGGGAAGGGACTTCCACGAGGCTGCTCACAGTAGACAGGAATAGGTCTGTGTAGAAGTCATAGTGGGAGTGAGAGCTTAAACGATTTTTAAAACGTCAGCTAATTCAAATTGCTCTTTTATCAGAGATAAAAATCTGTTGTTCATCAGTGAACTCTTGGCTCCTCTTGGTTTTCTGTGTGAAGATATTTTATTGTTTGAAGAACTTCCAGATTAGCCCACGGATGCCTTAATTTTCTTTACATAATTCAAACATGAGGAGAAATATATAAATATATATGTGTGTGTGTATATGTATGTCAATGTTTGAGTTTTAATTGTGATACTAGATGATGATTTATTTCTTGCCTTTAAAGAAGTTTCTTTATATTATTTGCTGACACACTCGGAGTATTATGCCACAAGAAATCAGACTTTAGGGTAAAGTCTGTTTCTACCAGTGAGATCCTTGGAACTACTACATACATCTCACCACCTCTGAGAATTCCAGAGTTGTATGGGAAGAAAAAGAGGGTGGTTTGTTTTTTCTCTGAAGGGTTTAGGAATAAACGATGCTACTGCTTGGAGGGGCGGAACAGTTCAATAACATTTTCAGTAAACAGAGAAACACCGCCCCTGCATGGGGTGCATGCTGCAGTTGTGCATTAAAGTCTGCTTGCCAACTGCAGTAGCATTTTCTATGGCGAGAGACGCTTTTGTGACTGTTGTTATCTGTTGCAGCTTTGTTCACGTGAAGTACAGGGAGGTATTATTCCAAAGCGTAATTAGGCTGTATTTTTGAAAGGAAAATATGAGATAGGTGTGATCCTAAAAATAGGGCGTGTCACAGGTTTACAGACTGCTCTCACTTGAAGAAAATATTAAATATGTTCTGAGCCAAAAAAAATAGCGATGTAGGAGTTCATCTACAAATACAGAGGCTTGTTGCAGCTAGGAATTAAATAAAACCTACTGGTACAAATACATTGTAGGTGTGTCATAAGTAGATTAGAAATAATATATGGTAAAAATCTTGTAAAAGTGAATTAGAATCACCCAGCCGTAGCTCTTGAAAACAAATCACTAATGTTACAAGGCATATCTCTGTACCCTAAATGTCTACCATCTTATGTCTTGAGTGCAGTTCACTATTAATGAAGAATTGCATCTTTCTTCCTTTTGGCAGGTTGACTATTCATGTACAAGATTTCTTCCTCTGCTTAGCAGTTGTGAGCAAAAGCGTGCACAATTATTATTTTTTTTTTTCCACCAGTAGCTCTTTGTAGATGGTTTTCTATTATTTCTGGTTGTGTTTTGCACAGTCCTGTAACTCAACTGGTCTTGCAGCTCACAGTGTATCAGCACCATGCTGTACTGTGAGGTATCAATATTGCATTCTGTTTCCTTGTTGGTTTTGTTCTTCAATTCTTTTTGGGAACTAGAGCTTGGTTAATGATGATTTCTACTGTTGGGATGAATTAGTCGTCGTTTTTGTGTGTACGTTTCCTGAGCAAGGCTTGCTCTGCAGCAGGACCAGCTTTTAGTTTACAACCCCTGTGGTAGTAACTGAAGTAAAAGAGTGCAAAAGCACATTGTACTGCACTTCTTGCAAAGCTCAATTTGCTTAAACTTTAAACATGGGGTTTTTTTTAGAGCAGACATTACTGAAAGTGTTTAGCAAATTGCTTTTTCCAGAACCTGGTTGTCTCATTTAATTGTATACAACAGGATTCAAAAATACTTCATTCCTTCCAATTAGCACCACCTTAGCTATGATCTTGTATGCTAATTGCTCCCTATTTTCTTCAGTGTAATAATGGGTTTGTGAATGATGAGCTAAATAATCCAGTTTAGTGAGGCATGAAAGCTGAAAATAGTTTGGCAGATAATCCAGTAACTAATGTTAAATTCCCCAATTAAGACAAAAAAATTCTTTCTCTATTGTTGTCAACCACTGAAAGACTTGTGGATTTATAGTTTTGATGATGGTGTGCAACTTCAACAAAGAGCTTTCCTCTCTGTGTGACTGTGTATAGTGTCTGTTTTCAGATATCTGTCACGAGGGGCTCTCTGGTTTTATCACATGGCTGTTTTTTCTTTTAAATGTGAAAAAGCTGTCCTTTTTGGAAATTTGAATTTGCTGTTTTGCTTTTGTAAGTGTCTTTTCAGTGTATGTAAACTAACTTTTGCTGAGAAGACTTTGAATTGATATAAACATCAAAGGTAACTATTTCTGGAACCAAGTCCACAAAAGGATGTAGATTATAATTCTTAATTCTTGTGTCTTTCCACTTTAGTGGTGTCTACAGCCAAAATACAGTGCGTAGGCTTCCAGCAAATAGGATAGATGAAGTTCTTACCAGGGATTGAGAACCTCAACATCCCGTGATCTGTGTCAGTACTGCATTTTAAAGAGTCAATGTATGAGCTATCCAAGGGCTGGATGGGGTTGCTGCAGTCAGTGCCCATAACCCTTAGGCTGATTACTCTTACATTTACCAACTAGACCTGAGCTGTGTTGTGGGAATTGAAGTAGCTCCAAAAGGAAAGGTAACAGTTAGTTCCTGTCCTCGCTACATATGGCTTGGAGCTGTAAGGTTAGGCTGTCCTAGCAGTGATGGTCTAAGAAGACAAGAAAGTTGGACTTCTGTCCATTGTGGTTTTGAGTATGTGCTGAACAAGGAAATTCTTGGAGAGCGGCAGTGTTCTTAAAGCTCACCAGAAGTCTTTTATGGAGGACTACTATCCCATAAAGCACAGAAGGATGTCTGTTATGGAGAAGACATAACAATGTAGAACACTGAAGTAAACATCCATCTTCTAGTCCTCCAAAGGAGGAAGATGGCCTTGATTCTCGCCGAGTCAGTGGAGACTCCAGACCCATAGATGATAAACATCAGTGTTGATCTGTAATACTGCCTTTCAAGATGTACGAAAACTGAAGAAGAAATAAAGAACAGCAATGTAAAAGGTGAATAGCTGTGGAAGCTGACCAGTAGTCAAGAGAAGATGGTCGCTCAGGCATGCTTGTGTGGCACCTCGGGTGGAGTGGACAATAACAGGACGTGAAGTTCCAGTTGGTGAAGATAAAGACTGTGTGTTGTCCTTGTGAAAGAGGGAGCCCAGTTTAAACTGTGTTAACGGCCAGAACGCAAAGTACCAGGGGAGACAGGAGTTAGGGGATGGTGTTTTATTATCAGATATGCTTAGCATCAGTGAGCAGTGAAGAGGAGAGCCAAGAGTATCTTGCTGCTTCTGCTTCATCTGCTGTTTGACCTCTGCTCTGTGCTTCACCCCTCAAGCAAGGAGGGGGAGCATTGCTGCCTTCCTCCTTACAAGTGTAGAGAGGCTGTGGCATCCGGCCACCCAACTCCTCCCACAATCACCTAAAAAGTTTTCTTTCTCCTACCTGTTTGCTGTCTGCAATACATTGTGACACTGCTTCACTAAGGTAAAAAGTTGGTATTTGCCAAGTGTGGAAATTGTGCGTGTAAAGTGTAATGCATCTAGTGCAGAGTGTAATAGATCTACAGGGAAACTCTTCTAATAATGGTGGGAGTAAGAAGTGTAGCTGATGAATTAAAACCACTCAGTTTTTTTCTGGTGTTCCAAAAGGGAGATGAAGTACTCTAGAAAAAAAGTATTCATTACTAATTCAATTTAGGAGCGGAGACTTTGGCAACTAATTTAGCTGCTTGTGGCATGGAATCAGGGACACAGTGTTACCCTTTGATAAAGCAAATGGGATATGTTCATCCTTTGTAACCTTCGCTCTTCGCTGCAAGATTTGTTATGAGAACACTGGATTTCTCCTACCACCAGCTCTTGAAGCATGTCTCCCTTTACCTTTTCATCTTTTACATTCTTCTTTTTCATCATTTTTTTCCTAATAGCTTTTACACTGAGGTTCTCTGTGCCAGATCCAGCTACTGTTAATTACATTAGGAAAGAAGCAGCGAAGCAGCCGAGTGGAAGGAACCTGTCTTTTTTTTTTTTTTTTTTTTTTAATAGGTGTATTTTAAAGCACTTTGGCTGTTGAAATTTATTTTCTTTCCTGGGCTGCTGTTCTGGAAACACTTAAAGCTGTGTTTAAGCTTCCCACCTTGAGTAGGTTGTTACATGTCAGATGAAGGGCTATGTATGCTGTGGTATATATCCTAAGTTCTGGAGGGCAGAGGTTCTCATTTCACACTTACCATACAATGCTAATCATTCTCATAAATAATTTTGTAACTAGATAAGCAACTGCAATAGATTACAGTGCTATCCATTGACTCTTTAAAATTAGCCCAGATTTTCTTTTTATTAAACAGTGGTTATTACCCATCTGTAATCACGGAAGCTGTAAAAGTTTTCTGGGAAAACTATTAATATTAAGTTCAGCAGTCTGTGTGCAAGTATGTCACACTGAAGGAAAAAAAATAGTTTAGCAGTATTGAATAGTAATTTTTTGGGGACATGGTAGGTGTTGGGAACTATCTCTATTGGCGGGAGAGCCTGTTAAGGGAAAGCTACGAAGAGATCTTGTTTTTGGAAAGCTCATGTTCCATGTCTTTTGTTAGTTTTGATGTTTCTCTTTGCTCCCTGACTTAAACAAACATTTCCTCGTCCTCCACTGAAACTTTACTCTACCCTATCCATATGTTTTGCATTTTAGCTGAAAAAAACCCCACGACACCATCTGCTGCTGAATTAATTCTGGTTTCATCATCTTCTGACTTGATCATCCGTAACTGATATTGCTTGGGGCAGGCTGAAGTCTCTGATCTTGCTTTCTAGGAACTAAACTTCCCTTTCCACTCATGTGATGTAAACACAGACTCATTCTTTAGTGGAGGGGAATGAAATCCTTGTTGGACATTTTCCCTGATATCATGTATTCCTTGCTAAAAAATGGATATGTCTTGAGTTTAAGTAGAAGAAAAAGGGGTGGTATGTACCAGTGGTCTGTTCATGTTTGTGGATGGATCATATTTTTAACTTGGCACTTTTCAAAGCTTGTAGAAGATCTGGGAGTTTACTTTCCTTTGAAAAATCCAATGAGTTAGTCACTAATTTTGATTTAATGATGTTTTCTTTATTACTTATACTCTATTAAATAGTTAGCATGTATGTTGTGGGCCTAGACGTTTTTTTTTATTACTGAACTCAAAGCTTCATGTTTTCAGTTTTTCTGTGTAACTCCTGTAAATTCTTATATGGTAAGTGAATGGCCCTTGTGCTTGGGATCAAGGGAGCCTTGCTCCTTCCCCCTACCTTCCCTTTATTTGTTTTAAGCTTCTATAGATTGCCTTTGCTGCCCACTCAGAGGTGACTGCTGGAATTCTTGCTTTCATGTTCCTGTTGCCTGCTTACTGCTGTGGAAATAAAGCCATTTTAGCTGTATTTTTCTTTTTTTCTGTTAAAGGGAAAGTTTCAGCATCCTGCTGTATCTGTGGCTGCTGGAGGGGAGACTTCTGATAATATTTAATTAGAAATCAAAGGAGATCTGAACAAGTCCAGCAAGAGTAACTGCATGATCTGTGCCTTTTTCTTGTGCTTTCTTTCTCTTCTCTCAAATTCTTTCATGTCTTTGTTAATTTTCTCCCTATCCTTCCTCCTGTTTTTTCAGTTCTTCGTGTGTATTTCCACTTGTCCCTGGTGAAACTTTTCTGGAATAAATATGTCTGTTCCAGTATGACTAAAAGGAGAAATGCAGCCTTATTTTTCAAACATGTTCTCTTGTTTGATGTGTTTTCCATGGCAACAAGATGCAAATGGTGGAAGGATTTTAAGATCAGTGTCACGGTGTTTGACATGTAGAGAAGGTCAGTTCAATGTGTGAAAACCTGCTGATTCGGAGTTGATGATTGATTTAGCGTAAAATATTTTCTGGATAGAGTCTTCATGAAAATAAGGAATGAGGAGAGGGTACCATCTGCTCCTTTATTTTTGTTAGTGCCCTTAACAGATTTGGTAAAGTTGGCCACTGCTGGAATAATTAATTTTTGTTTAAAGAATTTTTTTTTTTTTATTTTTTAGTCAGCTGACAAATGCTAGACTTGCTGTTTGGGACAGTGCACTCTTTAAGCATTTTTAGATCTTTAAGTCTGCCTGTCAAGACTGAATGACATATCCCTTGAGCCTTTTTACTGTGGAGTTTTGAGAACAGCAAAAACTTAGTAGAAGTTTATGATACTATTTTTCTAGTATACACAGCAATTTACGTATATTCAAGTTGAATAGTGCAGTTCCACTGATGGATTTAAAAATGGATTAAAGGATTTGTTGTCTAGGTAATTTTTAGTGTCTTGCTGGTGATTCTTGCATTCATGCTGTTAGAGGAACTCTGCGTAATTCAGCTGGTTAGCAAATACCTAACTCTTTGCGGGACATTTTAGATTTAATGTAGTTTTTCCATTCTTGCTCTTAAATACTCCAGGTTTCCTGAAATGCTTTCTCTTGTATATGGTAGCTTTGAATGACACTTATTTTCCCTTTCATTTATGTTCAGCATAATTAATCCTTTAAAAACTCGAATAAAACATAATTTTCAAGGATAAGAGTTAAAGGACTGTAGCATGCTAGAGCATGATGGTTCAACCTCAGCAGCTGAACACATGGAAGGTTGCAGCTAATAGAACTGGACAGAAAATGTTTCTCTTCTGTGAGACATCTTGAAGGCTGACACTACCTTTTCTGCCCTGCTTTCTTTTGATAATGGAAGGGTTTGATCAAACAGGCTTCTTTGTTTACCTGGTCTAATCTCATTTGGGGTCTTGAACAACTGGGTCAGTGCTTCAACCACTTGGTTATTGTCTGTTTAAGCCTGTGTATTTTTTCATGATTTTCCTATTATGTCATAAGCTCCTCAGGCCAAAGATGTGGCTTCAAAGTGTACTAAACACTTATGGTGTGATATGAATAATACATGATATAGTATCATGAGAAAAGCCACCTGAGTTAGTCATTACCGTCTGTGAGAAGTGTTACAGTTAAAAATTCTGTTTTGCTAAAGCATATATATAGCTTTTTCTCCCTTCCCCCTCCCATTTGTTTCTGTGTGAAAACAAAAATATACCTGTACCAGACACTTTGATCTGTAGGAAATAGCTGACTACTCATTTCTTATACCTGCTAAGCAAACCATAGACTGCTTCAGTTGTCACTCTAAGTTGTCCAGGTAAGGCTTATTTCACTCTCTGGTCTCAAGCGCCTTCCTTTTCAAGTCTGGTCTTCAATTTTGAGTATGGAAGAAATAATTATTTTTAGGTTATGGCTCTGTAATGTGATGCCTTTGAATGTTTGGGTTTTTTTGTTATAAAAGTCTTACATTACTTTGCAGGATAGGGATATTGATACCATCTAAACATCTATTGTATTTTTTTCTAATTACAGTTATCATGTTTGTGAATAACTGGTATATTTGGAAAATATTTGTGTTAGGAGCAAACTGTTTGAAAGACAGTAAAGACCAGAAATTTATTTTTGTGTTGGGTTAAGGTGGAGTAAATATCTGAATATATATTTTCTAGACATGATAAGAAAGAGAAATGTTTGAAGAGGTAGTAGGTCAGAGAGAAGGCCACCTGTTCAATCTATATCACTTAGAGCACGGCTTATGCTTCTGTCTGATCTAATCAGTCAGGTCATCACTCAGGAACAATAAAATTGCCATTTTGGTCTTCATTAACAGAACTTGGAGTTCAGCAAAGTGGGTTGGTGTTCAGTGAGCTCTAAAAACGAGGTGTGAGATAGGGCTGAATTGGTATTGACAGGTAAACTATTTGCTAATTAAACATCAGTGTAATTAAATGTCTGTCTTTTTTCTCCCTTTTTTTTTTTTTCTTTTCTTTTGATAAGTCTTGGTAGGCCCCAAAGAGAAAAAAAACATTGTACAGTTGAGAGCTTCAGATGAAAGTGCTTTGTTCTGTGCTTGCCGCCCTAAAAGCAGGGCTGACCCATCCCAGGCCAATGTTTCTGTTGATTTTTAACCCTAATGACTGTTGAACACTGAGATCTTTCTTTGGGAAGAGGGGAATTGCATAAAATGATGCTGACCTACATCTTGGATGATACTTGATGGAACATAAAGGACCAGTGCACTCTTTGCCACTACTGTAGGCAAGAATTGAAGTGATTATGAATAATGCATTAAAAATTAAGCATGAAACAGCAGTGTTGTAGTGTGGCAAAAAAAAAAAATCAGTATATGCAGGAACTTGAGGTTTTATGTGAGAGGCAAAGTAGTCCACACCCTTTGTTCAGCACTACTGATCTCGTGGCTGATGTCTAATGGTAGGTTTTAGGTGCTGCAGTTCAAGAAAATGTGGACTGAGGGGAGTTGAAAAGAGAAATGACTGTCTAGGGAACATGACAAGTTCCACAGGGTGAGGTAGGAGAAGTGATTGCTAAGGGGCATGCCTTGAAATACCTAGAGTCAAATACAGAGTAGAACTATTCTTCATGTTCAAGGTCAAGTGCATAAAAGGTAATAGACTTAAATTACAGTAAGAAAAGTAAAAAACGGGAAAGAAATATTTGTAAGGATAAGGTGTCCTGGAGTGGTTTGTCTGTGGCGATGTGGAATTGCTCATATAGGAGACTTTTAAAAACAGTTCAGACTGGTAACTGCTGGGAACATTTTAGACATAGTTGATATTACTTTGGTGCAGAAAGGCAGTGTGGGTGAATAAACTCGATGACCTTTCCAGCTGTTTTCCATCCCAATTGTCTGCAGTTCTGTGAAGCTGCATTCCAAGTGCCAGGACCTGAATTCAGCACGGTTGAGTGATCCCATTCAGATGTCAAAATATGTGTGTCAAAAGGGGTGTGATGACGTCCACATGAACAGTAAAGCCTTAGAGATTTGGGAGGGTAAGCTTAGACTAATTCAAGATTGAAGGAACCTCAGCAGATCATCCAGTCGAGCATCCCACTCAAAGCAGGGTCAAAACTAAATTCACACAAGGTTGCTCAAGGCCCTTTCCAGGTTAGGTGTGGAAAAAAACCTCTGAGTATGGAGATACCTCAGTCTCTTTGGGAAACCAATAAACCAATACTTGACTGCCCTAATGGGCAAAATGTTTTCCTTATGCCCAGTTGGGAAGTCTCTTTTTTTTTTTTATTTTTTTTTTTTTTAAGTGACCACTGCCTCTTGTTCTCCTGATGTGAACCTCTGTAAGGAGCTTGGATCTGTTGTCCTGGTAACCTCCTCAGTATTGGCAGAGAGCAGGCAAAACCTAAAAGCCAAGAAGTTATTGGGGAACTTTGTGCCTGTGATCTGTTGGAAAGGGTGAGATGTGGGGGACAACTTCAGCAAAGCGCATGCAGCCTCTGCTCCACGTGAGTTCTGAATATGATAGAGCAGATTTTTGGGGCACTGACAGTCATTCAGTGGTGCTGGTGATTCGTCTGCTATTAGGAGGAAATGCATTAAAATCATGAAGTATTGGAGGCTTTTCCTTGCTTGAATGGTTTTCTGTATTCTTTCTAAAGAATTCTTTCTGTTCTAAAGTCTGTTCCTTCCCCTTATCTGACCCTCCCCCTACGGGTCTCGAAGACTGTATTGTGGCAGATGTGATATTGCTGCTGCAAAGGCATTTGGAGTGTGATTCAGTTATGGGTAATGATCTGCTTTCCTCTTCTCCCAGCAGGAGTAAGTGGTGCTCACCTGTCTGCATTTCCTCTGGCACAGTTTAAGCTCATTTATTCTCTTGGTCAAGCTGACTAGTGCGAATCATTAACTTGTATCACTGTTTGTTTCTTTTCAGATATTCATGCTCTCCTCAGCCATCTCCTAGAATAACTGTGTCTGTTTCCCTGTCCCCACCTGTGACAGTTCATGTTTCATTCTTTCACTTCTGGCTTATTCAAAAGATATCTTCTGTAACTCAGAAAGAAACACATACAATAGTCAGTGGTTTATCACATGAAGCATGTGATAATCTTGTGAATACAACCCAAAGCATCAGTTAGTTATCTTGGAACAGTTTCTTGTGACTCTTTGGAAATTAGTTATAATTTGTGCATTATTTGTTTTTGTCCACAAAATTAAATTTTAAAATTTCATTTACTTATTTATTTAGGTTTCTGTATTCATATAAAGTGTGTGGAGCTTTGGGCAAAGTTAGCATTAGGCTTGGTTTGTATTGTTGGAGGTTTGCCCTAGTATCTGTAGGAGTTGTTTGGTTGAAGTTCAGTCTGTTTTAAAACAGAGGAATGTATTAGTAGACTGAGGAAATTGCTTCAAAGCTCATGGTATCTGCTTCTCTTGATTTCTCAGATTGCAGCTAGCAAATGCTATGGACTTTTTTCTTATCAGATACGTCAAGGAAATCTGAGTAACTGTAGTCTAGCCAGCCAACTGACTGCTTTTTGTGTGTATTCTGTAATTTATACACGCATTTTTCACCTTGTGATTAAACGGGTTTTTTTTTGTTTTTTTTAAGGTGATATGTCTGAGCAAGGAATATCCAGTGGAGCAGAATGTGTGTAATGTACTCCACTGTTTTAGTGAAAATTGCTCTCCTGTTTTATTGCCCTCTTGGTATAGAGGTGGATGGTCGCTCCAACACAGGAATGTGTGTGAGAGGCCCTCTCCTTTGCTCAGAAGTTACGTGAATTGGTATTGTGTTATTTTTCCATTCTGATACTAAAAAATGCTGTAGGATTCTGACTGTTAACGCACTTCTGGTTCAAAGTAGGAACAGTGCTAGAGTTTGAATTTAGTATATTACTGCATTAATGTTTCATTGGTAACAACTGTATTTAAAATACTAAATTTTTAAACTTGTTTTTCTTGAGTCACTCTTGCAGTTTTCTACAGGATGTAGGGCTTTTGGTTTGATTCTTCCCTGTCAGCTCCATGTATTGGCCATTTAGTGGTCTCGCATTTTTTGCAAGATGCGGCTCTGGTTTCTGAGTGTCAGATCCTTCAGAGTGGCTCTGGTGTTGGCATTCAAATATTCAAACTCTATCCATTTAAGGCATGATTTTACGTTATGTTGTAACCCAGAGTTTCAGGTTTTAGTGCATTTAGCTTTTCCCTCAGAGTCGCTTTACTTTTAAAGTGTGATAGATAAATTAGTGAGGCTTATTTTCCTTACCTGCTTTCTTTTTTTCTGAAAGCTCCATCTCTTTCCCAAAGGAAATGGACTTTGAAAGCTCTCACTTCCTTCCCCCACAGCTAGGTAGAAATGACAAGAGAGCCAGAGACTTTCCAGTTTTATTGTGAAGTCTGGAAGGTTCAAGGGGCACCAGAGCTTTTTTTCCTTTTCTTCCAATCCACAGATCTTTCTGGATATCCTTGTTATGTGCCATTATTTCTTCAGCTTGGTGTGCTTGTGACTGGTGCAAGAATCCCAGGAAAACCACAGACTACAGAAGAACCTCTGGGTGTAGGGTTCTGATTTTTAAAAAGGAAAACCAATTTTTTTGTAATTTTTTTTCTCACTTGTTTGAGTCATGGCCTAATTTGTTTAGGTTGTTAGCTCAGGTAGGTGGCAAAGGATCTCAGACATCAGATTGTCCAAAAAAAGCCATGGTGCCAGCAAGAATTGCTAGAGGTACTGAAGCTAGCATCTCCTGCTGTCACAGCAGGTTTTAGGTGGAGCATCACTGCTATTTTTCAGCTGCTGAGTCTTTGTGTTGCTTCATTTTTGCTGCCTTTGCAAGACCTTTCTGCCAGCGCTGCTGTAGATTAGAGATCATCAACCTGAATGTGTTTGCAGTGGCTGCCTGGGCACACGGGCCTGAAGTCTTGTTACTGCTTGTGATACCATCCAGATTGGGATGGCGACGGGTAGTATAGAAAAAACCCAAGAGATTGTGTACGTTTTTGATCCATTCTGACACTGGTAAGATTATCTGACATATTGTGTAACACTGGTCAACTGGATTTGATTGAGAATCCAATTATGTGTTTAGTTAAAAACATGGAGGAATGCAAAGTACAACCAGTCCTGACCTTAAAATTCAAGAGGCAGAGAAATCCTCTCCTTTCATTAGTTTCAGGTAATCCTGCTCCTTGTCCTGAATCTGTTGCTTACTTATGGTTTCATGTTGTCTTGTTCTCGTTCTTCAGCCAGGGGTTCTTAATTCAGGGATCTAGAAGTGGTTAACTCTGGTAAGTGTAGTTGGGAAATAAGCTATTTGTAGTTTCCTATGGGCCATGCTAATTAGCCATGTGATGAGGCTTGCATAAGGGCTGCATTGCAGTTGCATTTCATTTGATGACAGAGTTCTGTATTTCTGTGTAAACAGAAGTCAAGTGATAAGGCATGGGCAGGCAAAGTCTAGAGTTGAAACCAGGGAGAAAACAAACTTTTCAGGGAGGATCTTAAAGTGGTACTATCTGCTTAATGTTTCTTTTTTAAAACAAACAAGCAAACAAACAAAGCGCACAAAAACCCCCCAAAACCACCAAACTGACAGCATTAAAGAAAAATAATCTTTTATAAGAACTGAAAGAAGCCTTCATTGCTATCATTGTTCCTTGCTTTAGCATTTCTTCAGATTCAGTGGTGAAATCAGTTAAATTGTACAATTAAAATTTCATGTACAAAATAAAAAATAGTAAAATTTAAAACAGTGCAGAGATTTTTCTCTAGCTTTGGCACTGAAATTGTAAAACCAGACTGTCATGGAAAAACACCCATTTTAGAGATAGCTACAAAGCTTTGTAAGTGCCTTGGCATAAGATCCTCCCTGGCCTTTAGGCTCTACCAGCGTGCTGTTACTGTGTGTAACTTGGTTTTCCATTTCCCAGCAAAGTTTCTTGTTGGTCTTGGAAAATCCCTTGTGCACCTCCTTCATGCACTGTCCTGTGAAGTGGTGTTTAAGCTGGAGGAACTTTTATCTTGTGGATGTTCAGTGCTCAGAGGAATGAGTTGTATTTTGTTGCAGGGACCATAGACATCTTTAGTGGGTTTCGCTGTAGTCCTGGTATATAAACAGTTACTGCAAGATTAAATTTCTAAGGCACTTTGAAACACTTTATTTTGTATGAAAATACTTGTTTTGAAACTGTGCTACCTCTAGTGCAGGAGGGACTATGAACTCTTATGCAGAAAACCCACGAGTGACTCGCATTGATGACTTTTGAGAGCAGCTGGGAAATGCCTGATTTAGAAGTAGTATGTGCCAGGAAGAGCTGATTTAATTCAGTCAGGACAAAGAAATGTGTTTTGACCCTGAAGAAGCTTGTCAGGGCAGACTTTTCTTTTTGTCCCCAAGGAGCTGCAGACAGAAATGATCCCAGGATCAGGTGTTGCTTCTTTGTGCGCGCTGGAGCTGAGGGAGGCTGGCAGAGCGGTGCCCAGGCCAGCAGCTGTGCGCAGAAGAGGAGGATTGTTCCAGAAACAGAGGCAGAGCCTACCATGCTTGTGATGCAAAACTGAGACAACTGCTTGTAATTTGTGTGAGCTACCTTGCTGCACGATTTATTTATTTATTTTTTTAAAAGTGACTTTTAAGTTAATAGTGTTGGAGTTCTGTTTGGATTTGTAATCTAATCAGGGAACCTGAGCCCTAATGAAAAATTAAGCCTACAGCTAGAATGTGAAGCAGAAAGTATTTAGCCTCACTGTTATGGAAGGTGTTTAGAGCAGATAAAAACAGCAAGGAAGTAGCTAGTCCTTTTTAGTCTTTATTCACAGCATGCGTGTCACAAGTTAACCTTGTTAGTTGGCTTGTGAACCTGTCGGTTTACATCGTGGTGCATTACCAGAGTGCACTTATTTCATGGACATGCTCTGTCCTGGAGCTAGAATTTTCTTAAAATGCTATTACTAGTAGTACTTTTATTAGTTCCAAACAGTAGGCTTGCTAACGCAGTGAAGTCTGCATGCAAGTAGCAATTAAACCAGAATGATTGTATTTCCACAATGATTTCCACACTGAATTTGCTCAGCCTAGCCAACAAGGACTTTCTACCTGCCTGGAAGTTCAACTTTTAGAAAATCAGGTAGCCTTTACTATTTTATGTGTTATCAGAAGTCAATTAGCTGATACTTCCTTGATAAGGTAGCAGAGCATGCTCTTTCATCTTCCCGTTTAGTTAAAATCTCCAGTGGTAGGTTTGGTAATATAATCAAGACATTATTTGGATATTTAACTGTTAATGGAGAAGTAGTGAAAATCAAAGCATCACATCTTTAACTTTAGTCAGATGATAAGCATCTGTTGATCAGTTTTAAAATGTTTTCTCTGACTTAAGCCATTCCTTAATATGTTTCCTCATGTTTATGTAGAGGATGTTCTTTTCTACTGGCAGTAGGGAAATCTAATACCCTAGACAATGTTGAACAAGCCATAGTGGCTGCAGCTTTTTGCCCAATGTGTGCCCAAATCAAACAAATCAAAAGTTGAAATGTTACAATTATTCAGTAAAATAAGAAAATACTTAGAACACTTCTGGTTTGTCAAAAGTTATTTTCCATACTGTGTCTACATTTAGACATAGGTCATTTTAATCAAGTTCCCAGCTTTCTGGCAGAACTGTTGCATTAAAATTTTTGATCGTACTGGTTCCTTGTGTTTCTTCGAGGTAATACATCTGAGTGTGTGCTACAGGTGTTTTCTTCTGTGATAACTGAAAGTTTATAAATGAAGAGAACTGGATTTGTCTGTGAAAAGCTACTACCCTGCGCTGATGTAGTCCTATGTATATATTGTCTTGTAAATCTTCTGCATTTCATTCAGACTGGAGAAAAGGCTGAAGATGTGAAATGATGTCAGCCTGGCCCATGGTGTAGAAATTGCTGCAGTTGAGAGCTCTCTTCCTGTGGAAAGTGGCTTTCCTGTGAAGTTCCAGGTTTTAGTGGATATTTTTAACAGATGATGTGGAGCAAGACCCTGGTAGTCTTCACAGCAGTACCAATGGCAAACTTATTTCACTAGTCAGCTGTGAACAATCCTTTTCTTTTCAGTTCTCTTACTTAACCTCCCAGTTATTTCAGGCTTCTATTGATATTTCCATATAAATGATAAATATTCTCTAATTAACAAAAATATTTTTGTTCTTTTTTCTTTTCTGTTGGCCCCTCTCCACCAGATCTGAAGATCAGCTTGCACTCAACAGAACCGATTATGGCCTGTAGTTAATCCATGTTTTGCACCTGGCTGAAGCTTCCTGGGGAGTGTTGTTAGAATCAGTACCAAGAGATTGCAAACATCTCCGTTGTTGGAGGGCCACTGAAGAATGGAGGAAGGGAGGGGGGAGGCAGGAGGACACGCACATTTGCGTACTGTGGGTTTAGGTTTGCCTGAAATGCTTGTTTGCGACAATAAAAGCATGTAGCATCCTACTGAGAAATCCAGTTGGAGCATGACTCAGTGTGGAAAAATGCTACCTGCTGAATTTCTAGCATAGTTTCCTGAATTGCCCTGACTTTTAACTAACTTTAGAGGCTTTCTTTTAAAGCATCACCTCGAGCCAGTGAAGGGCAGTGAGGTGGTTGAGTCTTCACAGGGTACGTGAATACCGTGTCACTGAATCCCATGTCACTGTATAGGAACAGACAGATGGAAAAAATAAAGATTTTTTTTTTATGCTGTTGCTCCTAACATGGATGTTTTTGTAGCCTTGCAAATAGAAATAGACATGAAGGAAAGAATTAGAATTGAGAATTGACATTCAGACATATAAAAATGTGTAGTTGAACCAGGATTAAGAAGGTGGGTAATGTTACCTTCTGTTTTGCAAGTTTTAAAACAGATAGTAATAAATAAAGCAAGTGGCTTATTTTCCCTTACTGCATAGTTGGGATTTACTAAGTCAGAGCTTTCAGTCGCTGCTTGAACAGTCTACCTTCTGTTTTGAAACAGAGCAACTTCTGTTCATTAGAAACAGTCAACAATAAATATGAAGAAATTTTCTGCAGTTTGCTTTGGAACTTGGTGGATCGGGTGTTATGGATACAACGCTTTTTTTTTTTTTTTTTCAAGGAGTGGCAGGAAAATCATACAGTGGTTTTTGTTCCCAGAATGTTGCACTGAAAATTAACAGTGAAGGCACTATTCAGAGCAGGTTACTGAAACAGTTTTTAGCTTTCTTGTCCCATTGTGAAGTGTCTGCTTGTTGTTTTAGTAGTGTTAGCTAAGCAGTCATTTCAGTACTGATTAGTGACAGCTTGTAATTTTCTTTTACCTGACCTGATCCTCCTTTTCTTTTGTTAGATTATTTGACTGTAATTACTTGGGAAGTGGCTTGTAGCTTTAGATGTAACAAGTATGTTGGTAACTTGGTTTTGAGTGAACTGAAGTTGATGAAATGCAATTCTTAGACCTGTGGGTTGTAAGCGTAAAGCAACCAGCTGCCCTAGACTCAAGAATATGACAGGAAAGATAAATTCTCTGTGTGGAGGTGAAAGAAATGAAAACAGTTGTCAGAGTTACAGTAATGTTGGCATGACCTTGTAGTGATTCCTGGACCGTAAGGGCTGGGAGAGTGTGTGTGGGTTCCGTGGATGTATGGGTGTTTGGAAAGGAAAACAAAATCTGGGTAAAAGGGGGCAGTGAGAGTTCTCCTTTGCTGCAGGCATAAGAAGCTCTTTTTACTTTGTCTAAAAATAAGAGTGCCTCTTAAAAATTAGACTATTTTGAAGAAGCAGTGGACTTCTAGAATAGACATACATTCAACTGCTGAGGAAGAAATTGGGTGACTGGCAGGTTTTTTCAGTCATCTGGATAATCTTGTGTTATGTCAGTTTGTTCTCTCTCTAATTAAAACAATTTCTTGTGGTGAATAAACATTTTGTTTGCTTATTTCTGAATATACTTGTGGCACTTATTCTTCATTGGTAACTTGGAATGTGAGGCAATTCCTGAATATATGTACTTATTCTTAAAACATTTCACTTAACTGTGTGAAATAGCTTTCTTTTGAAGTTATGCCTTTGACAGTAGCAGGGGAGCTGGACTTAGATGCTCCTCAGAAGTTCCTTCCAACCCCTACCACTCTGTGATTCTATGGCTATAGGTAAACCAGATTTTTTTAAATTTCTTTTCTGTGGCAGTGCACAGTAATAGTGTCATTGCTGTGCAAGTGGGACTGTTCAGCTTTTGAACCAAGAAGCTACTGTCAGTTCTGTGTCCTTAATTGGAAATACTGTGTGGGTGTTGTTAGTCCATTCATCGTTGTACTGTGATGCTGTGGGCATTATTTTTGAAACCAGGTATCTCAAATGGTGGTTTTAGTAAAGTTTGACTCTTGTAATTATGCACTAGTTACAAGTGTGCTTTATGAAGAGTTGACACCATCCAGGTTTGTGTTGAGGGATGTGCTTGTTACGGACTTGGTGTGTTTGGATGTGTTAGGCTGGTTGTGCTGACAAGAGGTATGTGAAATACCCCTAAATCGCTAAACTGTAGATGTGAATGAGTTTAGCTGTGCAGGTACTCGAACTGTGGTGTTTTGAGGGTTTTTTTTGGTGGTGTTTTGTGTGTGTGGTCATTTTTTTGTTTGTTTTTTTTCTAGTTTCTTCACCTTCTCCCCCTTACACCTAAATAAATACTATTCTGTAGCTTGGTAAAGGAGCATTGAATATATTATTTTAAGGTGTTGGCTAGCCTGTATTCAACACATCATTTTTAACAGTAGTGTTTTATCTCAGCTGAATTCTTACACTCTGAAATTCCTGGACACAAAGTAACTCTAAAATTCTGGCTGCAGATATTACCACGACTCATTACTAGGCTGTTGGGCTGTGTACTCTTCAACAAGCTTTCTTTAAACTTTTTTGATTTTTTTTTTCATCTTAAGTTATGTGTAAAGACATTTGTTTAGCCAATTTAATCTCTGTTAAGCATTCGTATAACAGAAAGACGCTGCAGAAAGTGTATTCTTTTTCCGGATACTGCCCTAATTACATAATTAATACCAGGCTCTGGTAAGCTTTCCGGGTGGAGTGAGTCAGCCAACACCTTACAGTCATGCACTCCAGAGCAGGAATGATGAGATCTGCTAACTTAAGTGTTAAAGCTAAATTTTGGAGGAGCCCCCCTCCATAACTTGCAAAAGCAATACAGGGTGCTGTGCTCTTTCAGTTGTATATAGAATTGCTTACTTCATTAATCCTTATTCACAGGAAGATACGCTTAATTGCCTGTGTGACCTCCGTGAGTGCAGTAGTTGTTGATGCTGGTCTGGGAGACACCAAAACCCCTTGCTTTCCTCTTGCCTTTTGAATTTATGCCCTCTATCTTGAGCGGTGTGCCTATCAGGTGCTACTACAATAAGTTTTTAACAGTCATCCGTAATAGTTTTCGATATTGTCAGTGCTACTGATTGATGTAAAACACCACCAATGAAATGAAGATGGTGTTCCATACTTCTGTGCATGAGCTTATCAGTCATAAAAGCTTAAATACGTTCTTCAATAGAAATATTAAACTTATGAGAAGCAAGGGCATGCATATGAGCAGGATGAGATGTATTTAATGTGCCCTTCTGTCCTTGGTTTGGTTTTTGGGTGTTGGGCTTGGTATACAAATGTATCCAGAGCACAGCCATCAAATTGCAGGCTTCTAGCTGGTCGAGCCCTCTGGGAAACTGCAGTTTTGGTGACATGGAGCACTCATTCAAACCCAGACCCACAGATGACTCATCTTCCCTGTGGTAAATTTTTGGGTTGTGTATTTCCCTTGCTCCCTTGCTCCTGCGTTTCTTATGTTGGCTCTGAAGGCATTCCTTTGATTTCTGACAGGCCTTATGGAGATGTTGGGTTTCTGGGTCACCGGAGGAAGGGATCTGCCCTTCGTTCCTGAACCAGGTATTTGGGATGTCTCTGCTCTGCTGACTGTGGGGTGATGTCCAGAAGTGCAGTGTAAGCAGACTAGCAAGGTAAAAGAGTACATAAGGTTTTCTAAAAGACGGGAAGCTCCTGCCCTTAATAAAAACTGAAATGAGCTAGGATCTTCTGGGGTTCCTTTTTTCTCCTTTATTAAAAACTTAAAAAGATTCTCAGGGTTTATATTTTCCAGGTTAATCCTTACAGGAAGAGTCACTTGTGAACAGCTTGAATATTTCAGGGTATGTGTGCGTTTCTTGCACAAGATGCAGACCTTGAGCTAATACAAACTGCCCTGGTAGCACAGCTGAGTGTTGTGTTACATGTGCTGTAACAGCAGAGATACTTAGAAGCAATTTTAGAGAGTAAGAATTCTTTGGCCTCGCTAATGAGGAGAGGCAGCGTCTCCAGGCCGGTTAGCTGCATGGAGATCAAGTGTCTGTAGTCCATTTCAGCACTGGAGTATGTTTGATCCACGACTGCTGAGACCGAAGTGTTTATTCTACAACTTTGTTGCATGATACCGATGTGCCTGCATTCCTGTGTGCAGGAAGGAAATTAATTCTGAACTTTGTTGTAGGAAGGCCTATCTCCTAGTTTAATTTATTGGTATGAAACCATACATGCTTCATAAACTATGCTGTGTTTGCTTAGATCTCACTTTCGAGATACTATTATTATTTCTTTTCTAGCTTTCTAAGAGTGGTGAGACATGTAACACTAAATGCTCACAAAGAAACCGAAGGCAAGTAGCATAGTAGAACAATTTTTAAAAAATCTGTTTGCCTTAGAAATGTCATTTCCAGTATCACTTTAGTTCTAATCAAATTGTGCTTGGATTTGGAAGAGTTCCAGTTCTGTGCGTGGCACGCACGTGGAAGCTTATGGTAGTGCAGCATTTCCATCGCAGCTGACCTTGGCTTGAACTAGAAATAATCAAGGTTTGTACAAATCCTGCAACACAGTCTCCCTTCTCTCTCTCTCAAAAGTCAAATTGTTTTCGAAAGCTGTGGATTTCTTTGCTCAGTAGAGAGTAAATTAGGCCACGAGAAATCATAAGGAGGGGGTTTGGATGAAGGCATTCATTCAGGTTACAAGGGAAGATGTTGAAGGTCTGCTAGATCTGCTGGAGGGTCTTTTTGGCCCTTCTCTGGGAGGTGGGGATGGGATGGGGAGCATGTGGGGCAGTGGATGTGTGTGAGGGCAAGCTCGGGACTTTCCCTTCGCTGTGTTTTCCTGGCAAGAGCATGGGAGTCTGTGGGAGGGTGCCATCTGCGTTTCACAGCCTGCTAGGCTGTTACAGAATTGCACAAAAATTAATGTGAAATCTTACTGCTAAACGGTTGCCGTAGCGGCTGCTGGGAGACGCAGCTATTGTACAGGGCTTCGGGAGCCAAGCGAAAGCAGCAGCCTGTGACAGCCGCCCCAGCCTGGCACTGCGGACGTAATCCTCAGCATGAACAGTTAATGGAGGGATGAGCTGGTCAGATGCAGGCTGCTGAAAAGGGTAATTGTTTTATGAGATTAAATTTGTTTTTTTTAAAAAAATAGCTGAGGAGTCAGGGGTTGTGTGTAGAGGAGGAAAACTGGACAAATCCAGTTACAGTAATGGTACATTTCCTCAATTTAATTTAATTCTAGTTTTCCATTTACTGCCTTCTCATTATGTGCAAACTGGAAGTGACAGTCTGCAGCACTGGAACAAACTATTCTGTGTGTGTATGTTTGAATAGGATTTTTTTTTTTTTTGCTTTCGGTAAAAAGAGTTAATATCTCAGAGCCCATTTAGTAATTTATGGCCAGTTTTGCTGGGTGTTTTAAGGTAAGTGCTTAACGGTCATGTTTAATTGCTACACATGGCTCAAAGGGATGCTAATACCTTTTTAGCAGTATCTTGATAGGACTTTGAATTAAAATCTGGACCACATAGATCCTGCTGTAGCTTCTCCCCCCAGTCCTTACTACATTTAGCTATACAGTAAGTTTTATCTTTTATGTTGCCAAATTTGCATTGAGGTACCTACTTGATATGCCCGAAATTTTTCTGATCTCTAAAGGCAGGCATCGGTACATGTGCAAAACATCAGCCTCGCTTGTGCTTGCGCAGGGAGCTTGTGTGAGTTTAGGCTGAGTAACCCCTGGACTGTGCGTGGTTTCTTTCGGGCTCTGGGCACACACACACACACACACACACACACACACACACACACACCTCCTGCTGGCGGCCCTGAGCTCAGCCTAGACCGTGGCAGCCATGGCAACTTAGAGAAACATTGATGGGAGCTGTGCCCGAACCTTACATAAGAACAACTTGAGTTACAGTCACAGCAAGCTCCTGGTGCTGGCTGCCGGGGCTGGGGGCTGGCCTGCCCCCGCGCTTTTCACATGGTGGGAGCTGACCCCTGGTGGGGGGGAAGGACTTGGCAACATGCTGGGTGGCCAGCTGCCCCAGGCTGGCTGCTGAGCAGCATCTCTGTCTGTAATTGTATGTCCTTTTTACATCTTAATGCCTGTATGTAGAGTAGTGATCCATATCAATAACATTAAATTGTACCATTAACTGATACCACTGAATACTGATGATTGCAGCATCCGGAAACTGAGTCTTTCTGCAGAAGTGGTGCTGTTACAAAGGCACCCTGGATTTGTTTTGTGCTTTGCTTTTGTTTAGAAGGATGGCTTTTATTCCATTATTCGTTCAGTTGTTGGGCTACTTCTACAAAGGTTTGTTTCTTCTACCCTTGTAAGCACCTGAAACAAATGGATTTCACCCTGAAGGCCATCAAGGGCTAATGATAATACACTGTATTTATGATTTGCACCGAGACAACTGCCTAGCTGGCACTTAAAAGCAGGAGACAAATGATCTGGAGTTTGCAGTAACAGTGTAAGGCCATTGACTTCATGCTAACCTTGGGGAGAGGTTGCTATGTGGTATTTGTAGGCATTGGGTTTGAATTTAATTTGCTGTTTGGATCATTCTGAAGTGGAGTTAAAGTTATGCCATTTCTTCAGAAGGAGTTGGGCTGGAAGGTGAAGTATTGATTGTAGTGCTTTTACATTTTTTTTTGTTATGAAAAGTTGTGGTATGGGTGTGTAGTTTTGGAGTTAAAAAGCAGGGTAAAAGCATTCTAGAACAGTTCTCAGACTCTTCATGCTTGTTTCACTGGCCACCAAGAGCCTCTTTAAAAATGCTGAGAGGGACATTACGGAACTACATCTGCATTAAAGGTTACCAAATGGTAACTCAACAAAAATGAGTATTTTTTTTTTTTTACTTGCAAGCATTATTTAGCAGTGCAGACTCAGTTGCCACGGACAGCAGAGGTGCCGGGGCTGTTGTGCAGAGATGTGCTGGCAGCAGAACAGGGACTCTTAACGGGTGATGGTTCCTGGTATGAGCCAGAAGGCTTGTTCCTGGGTCCTTCTTGCTGTATTAAAAAGAGGTAGACATGGCATTTGCCATCTGCCAGCCTCTTGCATATTCTTAAACCTCACTGAGAGGTCAAGAGTTAATATCCTAATCAGCTAGTTCAGGTGAATGCGTTCAGGTGCTGTAGTTGTGGTCTCATTTGGAGGTGGCAATAACTGTAGGAGGAAGCAAGCTCCTCACATATGCCAGCAAAAGCACTGAGAACTTTATTGAGGCAGAAGTATTAGGTGTCTGTGAGGTGAAATCTGTTTAGCTTTTACTCCCCCACTGTTGTGGAGGAGTTTGATGGGATGAGCGTGACGGGAGAGTTTTGATGAAGTGGAATAGAAAGGAGAGGGAATCGTGATGCTGAGGTAATGGCAGGAAGCTGCTTTTTCCTGGGTTTTGTTTCCCTGTTTGTATTGCCCGCTCCACTTCATTACATCTTTCGAGTGTTCTTGGATTTAATGTTTTGTACACCCACATGCAAAACTTAACTGTGTGAAATTTAATAGGCTTAGTGTAGTAAGAGAGGAGTATTGGAGAGCCTTGGATTTACAAGTTAACTTGTTTCCTGCTCAGCACTGCATGTGATTTGAGTGTTGTTTCAGTTTATGCTTTCCTAAGGTGAATACAGTCCTTTCCCCACATCAGTTTAACGAAAAAGAACTTCACATGGGACTTCATTGTCATGTTTTCTTCTTTCCAGCATTCAGCTTCTGACTAGGTATTGCTATCTGAAAGAATAATCTGTGATTTTTTTTTATTCTTTTTTTTTCTTTCCATAAAACAAGAATAATTTGATACTTTGCCCTTTCTAGGTTACTCTTACAAGTTCTTGTTTGCTTATTGCTACTCTGTACAGGTGCTGCGAAGGTATATCGTAATTGTGGTGATAGTTACCCTTTGTTAGAGTAATATGTGCTGTACCTCACAAAATAAAAATTTCACTGGTCTCATTTTGTTTAGTATATGAAACAAGATTAAGAGATGACCTGATCAGATGTGTGGAGATTCCAGGGATTAGATAGTGGGGAGGTTCTTAAATGGACAGGACAGGCGCAGAGATAAAATTATTCATTAGCTGAAAGGGGGATATGTATGTGTGTATGTATATATCTATATCCTTATATACGCATATATAAAACATATTTAAATCACTGTAACATATTTCCATCCCTAGAAATAAACTAAGATAGGATGCCTTTCAAAATTATGATATTATATAGTTTAAACAGGAATAAATTCTGAGAAGTCTGATGTTTTCCATAACAAAGGATATTGACTCGATTGCTGTAGTCCCTGAACTGTACTATCTGAGTCTGTCGTAGCTGGCAATATTTTTAGCAGAGATTTTGTGCACCTATTCTACTGAGAGAATATTTCCAGTACAATACAGTGTGTTACTGTTCCACCACTGACTATTTTAGCCCTCTCTAATTAGACGGCTTGTCTCAGTGTGCTGAGGCAGAGTAGACTTAGGGGATTAAGTTTCATGTGTGTGGCCTGAAGGCTCTGAAGTGCATGTAAACAGGAGTTGGGTGTGTTCGTGCTTTGGAGAGGAGGAGAGGGAAGGATGCAAGGCAAAATGTTGTTTGGGAAGTTGCCACATCTAAAGAGATGTGATTGAAAATAGGTAGAAAACACCTGATTGTGTACAATTACGAGAGCAGCCTGAAAAACAGGTGAGATAGGGGCATGTAGAAGGCAGAATGGGTAAAGTCAAGTTGGTCCTGAGGAAGAATCCCAGTGGCAGACTGCCAGGCTGGGAACTGGACAAGAAGAGATGGCCAAAATGAACTCTTTCACGTTAGGGCATGGGCGCTGCCTGCTTTGACTGACAGAAGTGGCCACATTTAACACATGAGAGTGGGAAAGGTTTGGCTGTAGCAGAAATAAAAAACTATTACTTTCCCAGCTGATGGGTGGTGTGGGGGAGGAAGAAATGTTCCTGTAGCCAGTGGTGGAGCCAAATCTGACTTGCATGAGGACTATTACTTGCTGGACCATAGGTTCAGCGTGAATAGTGAGACTTCAAGAGCGGTGAGATTCAGGTAATCCACTCACTGCTAATAAGTGGCCAGAAACCAGATTGAAGGTGAGGCATTTGTTGCTTACTCATTAAGGTCATCACATTAACTTGGTTGCTCTTTAAGGTCACATCAGCTTGGTGCTAAATTTATCAAGAGACCTATATAGATTTCAGAGCATGAAGTATCCCTTGAGCAGTCCTCAGTTTGGGTATAAAGATGCCTTGTTTGGGGAAGATACCTTTCAAATCTGACACAGCCAGGATCTCTCTCTGGTTGGTACCTTCCAACTCTGTGGCAGAGTGGGATGTTTTTAAGAGCAGTTACAGAATGACCATGGAGCTGGTCTTTGAGGTGAAGGCTTCCTGATACGGTGAGTGTTCCTCCATTTTTCCTTTGTGCTGCGTGTGTATTGGTGTTAATGCTACTTCTTCTCTTAGCATTGCCTTCAAATTTAGTGGGAAATCGGGGAGGAAGGACACCATCATCGCTGCTGGGCCTCTAGACGTTGTGCTACAGCGCGGGGAAGTGATTGAGCTGGTAACAAGCTGGTAGCAGTGACACTCAGCTGGTCTCTGGAATGGTATTTTGCTGTGACCTGGTTACGGTCACATGCGATGCACTTGCAGCTCCCGGTTGTGCTGGGGTTCCCAGCAGCAGAGCGCTCGGAGGTGCTGCCGGGCTGCAAGGCAAGGTACTAGCTGGGAGGATTCTCGTGGGAAGGCTCTGCTGGCTGACATCGAAACTGCTCACTTTATAATCCTGTCGTTACTGTAATAATTATCATGCAAATCCTTGGTATTTTAGGCATGTTATTCCTCTTCATGGTCACTCTGAGCCTTTACTTAGTAGTAGAAAGGAGAAAGTTATCTGGCACCTGCTGTAATTGTCAGTTCCTCAGTGTAGAAAAGTATTTTGGAACTTCTTGTTTTTAGAAAAAGATAGAATGAAAATATATGAAAACTTAGGTTTTTTTGGTTTTTTTTTTTCAAGTTGTCAACCTTCATTCTGCAAGTTAATACTAAAAGCCTTTCAGAACTGGGGGAAAGTTGGGTTTTTGTGATGTGCAAACGATTTCTTGGTTTTTAAAATGTGTTTTCCAGCTTGATTTTTGGAAAAGGTCTTTCTAGGCTTTCTTATACTAGAAAACAATGCAAGAAGTACCTCTGGAGGCCTTTAGAAGCCCTCCAAGTTTGTGCTTTTAAGAACAATTGTTTTCTTTTGTGTTGTCTGCACAGGATTAGTGAAAGGATAAGAGTGCTTAGTCTGAAAAAGAAGCTTGCTCTCTGACTTTACTCCGTTGAAATAAGGCAGTAGAATAACCTACGAAGTTGGCATTTTATAGATTCTAATTGTTATAAACAGTGTGCTACAATGTTTTATTTGCTCAACTTTCCAGTTGTGTAGAATACTTTCAGGAAAGACATATAATTAATTTCTTTGAAGACTTTACCTAGAAATAAAAGCTATTTTATTTTGTAATGTTCATTAATTTAGAAAAAGTAACTATTATGAGCTTCTGTACATCTTTGTCAGTTTTTCTGTTTAGTGGACATAGATGCTAGTGAATCAAGTTTGTTAGTGAAGGATTTATGTAAATCTTCAATTATTTTAGCATTCTTTTTTAAAGGGAAAAAAGCTATGATGACACTAGAGAGAGAATTCCTGACCTGTATTGCACACTTTGTTCTTAAATGCAAATACAACTTACAGAATATTTATGCCTATTTTACACATCATATAATTTTTCCTTTAATGTTTTTCAAAAGTTTGCTTGATTTCCACTCCACACTAGAGGGTATGCCGACAAGGGAGGTACCGTATGATCATTAGTGAACTTTCCATGAAGGAATTCATGTGCAGGAAAACTTACAAATGAATTGTGGTTATTCTTCAGTGTTACACAGTGGGATATAATGAAACCTTTAAAATGTTAAGTTTTGAAAAACACTTCTGACAACAATGAAGGTCTAAAATTTATCATCTGCAAACGAAGGAAGATATGTCATGCTCTGTGTGATTTCATTTATTTATTTATTTAAATTTCTTTTAAGGATATTTGTAACCTGAACTAAAGTTATGTGTGCTGCTGTAATTTCTATTAGTCTACAGCAGTCCTCTCAGAGTTGTTGGAGACTAGCACACAGCCTCAGCAGCCATTGGCATGGTCGCAGTAGATCAGTAGGTAGTTTTGGACCCTTATGTTTCCATTAGTTTTTGGAACAAGCTTTGTGTGTTCGGATTCAATTGTTTTGGCTTAGTTTCCTCTGAAAGGGGTATAATTTGTGCACCCTCAAACTGTTCTGTGATCCAAACCGACCTGCGGTACGTGAAGAGGTTGAGGGAATTTGCTTTGTACTCCAAACAGAAGACTGATGGGGATGTGGCCCTTAAAAGAATGGAATATGAAGTTAATATGTGCCTTTAAATTATACTCTGTGTATACAGATCTTCAGTTTTGACACTGTGCAATTGAAAGTAGCCACAGTGAGGTACATATAGGTACTTGAAACTTAATATAAATGGAGAATCTATATTAAATATTCCACGCTTTTTTGTATGTAGCTGTACTGCTGACGTTTTATCAGCCTTGTATATAGCCTTGTTTGTCCCATGTTTCTTAATTGCACATGTGTGGTATTTTTTGTTTGTTTTTAATTTGGTGTTGCTTCGAGAACTTGGAAACACTTTTAAAAAAAAACCCAACCAAAACCACCCAGTAATTTTGTAAACAAATTATTAGTTAATTACAGCTAGAATTACATGTTGGCCAGAGTTTTTCTTCCTGATAGTTAACCATTAACACCAAGTGAATCACAAACTTCCACAATATTCCTTAGTCACAGAGCTAGTACAAAAATTCAGTCTGGACAAGACTGCAAGAGTATTAAGAATGCAGAGGCATTAATAAAATGATAGAATACAAGAAGCTGAGATGGCTGTGTTCTAGGAAGTAGTTTGTCAGAAGCTGAACAAGCAGAGAGAGAAGCTGGAATTCATTTCAGCGGGGAAATAATGAGATATGAGACACTCTTAGCTTTAGAACTTGTTAGATACTCTTCTTTTTCTTTCCTCTGAAGGTAAGCTGCTTCACCAAAACCGTTTTACAGAAGGGTTCTTATCCTGTGAAAGGAAAAGAAGAAATGTGAGTCTCCTTGCTCTCATAGGAAGAAAGCTTTTGTTTAAGATTATATACAGGCTTTGGGGGTCCTTGCTCCCAAATTACTACATAAACTAACCTGCATTTTTTTTTTCCCTGTATTTCTCTTGCTACTTAGAAAAACAATAAACCATTTTTACACTGAAAGCATCTGAAAGGGATCACGCAAGTTAATCTTCGGTAATCCGTGGTTTACATACAGAAACATTTAGATTTCCAGACAGGTCATCAGCTTAAAGTTGGTAGGTGAACCTTCAGGGAGAATAACATAATTTGCATGAGCAGTTGTATGAGTGGGGTTCTGATGCAGTCAGTGCTGCGGCTCAGACAGCTGGAAGCTCCCTGGCTTGATGAAAAAACTCTGATTTTCAAGTCAGTAAGGAATTCTTTTCAGATCTCTTATGTTATTTGTATTCTCTTCTTTCCAATGTTGAGAATTTCTAATAGTTCTTTTTGCCTCTTTCAAAACAGAATTAGACCACAGCTAGCCAAAGAGAAGATCGAAGGATGCCATATCTGCACATCTGTCACACCTGGTGAACCTCAAGTGTTCTTGGGAAAAGACAAGGCCTTCACTTTTGATTACGTCTTTAACATCGACTCGCAGCAAGAAGAGATCTATATACAGTGTATAGAAAAGCTGATCGAAGGTTGCTTTGAAGGCTATAATGCCACTGTCTTTGCTTATGGCCAAGTAAGCTTTACAGTTTTATTTACAAGTATTTATTTTGGAAAAAACAGTTTCTTGTAACTGGTCTTTCTCTTTAATCTCAGAATGCATGGACCTGTCCTTTAGCATCCTGGGTTTGTTTTAAATGTGGTATCCTGTAGGAGACTGTTTAGGAGTTTCTGTAGATTCTGTGCAGAATGGCAGTTGAAACACAGATTGTGCAGAGGCAATAGGTGTGAATTAGTAGTAATGTTGAAAATAGTATGAATCCGCTTAATTCCTAATTCACCCCAGTGCAGCAATACAAATTAGTGATTTAGGGCATACAAATCAGTTGATGTATAGAGATAGGTTGCACTGAAATTCTTCTCTGAGCAATTATCTCTCCCTCTGCATTTTCAGACATTTTTGGAAAGAGAAGCATTTTAAAAATGGATCCCAGGGAACTTTAGGCCACATGGTTTGTTTGTGGGCAAAATGTAGAAACCAGATTCCAGAGTCAAAGAACTTTTCACAGAGAACACACCCTCTCAGTGCACTGGGCACATGTTTTACGTCTCAAAACTGAAATACCATTGAGAATGTGTTATTGTCCTTTGAATATTCCCTTAGGAATTGCCTAAAATTTGGTCTTGGATGCTTAATTATGTTAAATGTCATATCTCAAGTGAGCTAGGTGAAGTCTAGTCCTAGTGAAACAAAGCAGTTTGCAGGTCCAGTTTAGTACATTATGTTCAGCTGTGTGATGCTATCTTTGTCTTAGACTTGACTCACTAATAAGGGAGAACACAGTGCTACCTTGTCTTCTGTAGGACTTCATATTTAATTAAGTTATTTTCCTAGTGAAGATGCAGCTTGTATTCTTTGGTGCCACCTATAAATTGAGAACAATGGTAATATTCTACCTGAGAGATTCAGACCCCATAATTAAAGGAATCATTTGATCTACTTCACCAAAGAATTGCAAATGCTGCTTTTGCCTCCAAAATGTATGCTTTAATTAACAGTTGAAAACATTAACTATTCTTGTGACCTCAGAGATGATAGCTCAGGGCTGCTGTAAGCAATTTAGGAAGTTTGTAGGGGAAAGGTTATGAAACATTTGAACTGATCCCTGCCTGCTTGTATTTGATCTGTGCAGAAACAGCAGAGTTTGTCTAGCTACTGCCGTTTATCTGTTTTTCAAAATTACCTGTTGTTGTCATGTTTGTGTTACAAACATAACAGACTGACTTAGGTGAGTCGGTCTGGTGCTACTAACACTGGTGTTCACAAACTGCACTTCTCTGATTTGCTACTACCAACATGTTCTAGTGATTATTCCGTTTTTAATTTAGACAGGTGCTGGCAAAACGTACACCATGGGCACTGGATTTGATGTCAACATAACAGAAGAGGAACAAGGCATTATATCTCGTGCTGTTAAGCATCTTTTCAGATGTATTGAAGAAAAAAAACAAGCTGCTATCAAACAAGGACTTCCACCTCCAGATTTTAAAGTGAATGCACAGTTCTTAGAGGTCTGTTTGTATATATAACTTCATGTATTTTTTTGGGAAGCAAATTAAACATATATTTTTCTTTTGGTTGCTACATTTTCATTCTTTTCCCACAAGATGTTTTGAATTAATCTTCAAGATTTCAAAAGGAAATTTTTAGGGAGTTTGCTTCAGCTCTTCAGTTTATGAAAAAGGGCCTTTTTATCTTATTTCGGTTACTTTAGTAGTTTCCTTTACAGAGTTATTCTGAAGTGTAGAAACAGTTCCATTACTCATCATTTATAACTTGCTGCAGCACATTTTTTTCTGTGGGGCCAGTTGCTCTTGCCTGTTTCTAATTCTTTACAAAACCTTGAAGCAAGAAACTATTAAAAAAAAACAGTTGCACTTTTTGCCTTTGCACAGTGACCATGCTTCGCTTGCTTTTGTCACTTTGCCATAGATTTCTTTTAGCTTCCAAAATCTGTTTAGGAGACTTCTTAATAAATCCTTTTGTCAAAGAAGAAACCCAGCATGAAAATACTTCTTTCTGTGATCCCCAGTGGTTTAGGATTGGGCATCTGTGTCACTGTTCCGCCTTTCATTAGACCCAGAGAAAACATGGGTCAGTGTTGTGGAAAAACTGTTCCCTTTGTGTTTTCTTCTAGACACAGCTACTGGTAAGAGAGGCCATAACATCTGTGATCTTGCCGATCCGCGGCAGCTGTTGGCTTAAGTCTGGTAGCTTTGATTCTGTCTCTCCTGCCCATTGAACTTTTCTTCTAAATTGATTGCTTAGGGCGTAACATATTTACGTTCACTACCAAGCTGCAGAATCTGATGCTTTAAGCACACAGAGAGGAAGAAACGATTTAAGGACAAGCAGGTGTAAATGCATATTACTTAGTTCAGTATTTGCAACTTTACTTTCAGGGAGGGAGGGAGAAAACTCCTGCTTTTATATTACCCAAGAGAAATCTGTTGCTTTTATTTCTGCTGAAGTAAACTAAGCCCTTTAGTCATGTGCTCCTACCATTGTTTTAAAGATTAACAAGCTGACATTCGTTTTGCATTAGTGTAGGTTTGTCACTGCTAACCTTAAGCAGAACTTTTTGTTGCTCTGGCTAATGTTTGCCTGGAGAGAGTCTAGGTTTGAGCACATGCTCTGGGAATGTCTTCTGTCCTCTCCGTTTGTTCATTGGGGAGCTGCAACTTCATTTCTGTTTAGGCGGCTGTAACAGTAGGAACCTAAGGAGTAGTAACCAGTGCAGTTTCTGAATTCCTTGTGTTTTTTAACACAGCATTGCAGATGTGACTGCAGGAGTCCCAAAATACAGAGCAGGGGCCAAATGTCACGGTGGTAGTGGTGTGTGGAATTGCAACCATTACAGTGTATTTCAGATTAAATGTACATACCAAAACCTCTCTCATTTATATTATTCAGGAAGAGGTTAAATAATGTATGTAATAGCTTCTCCCATAGCAAAATGTCACTATTTTGGTAGATTTTTTTTTTCATTATTGTACCGAGGCTAAATTGGAGCTTTTCCAGAAAATGCTTTCTCTGGTTAGTTACCTGTTACAGATTACTCTTGTGTCAGAAAGTATCCTCTTCCTCCCATCCTATCTACCATTAGAGCTAGATTACATAAACAATAATTTAGTCATTTAACAAGTTGAAGCAAGGCTTTCTTTTGGAATAACTTCGAAGTCTGGCTGCTGGATAACTATTTGGAACGGTGACTTCTGTTTGCTACTGTCTTACTTTTCTTCAGTTTGCTGCAGTCTACCTCTCTTAACTCTTTGCTTTCCTGCTAACTTTTCCAAAAGAAATACAGTTCCGTGCAATTCTAGGTGCGTTACCAAGATCCTCTCTTAAATTGTGGCATTGAGTTGTTTGCGCTTAACATGGTAAAACATTAGCAAGAAGGCTCCTACTTAGAATATTTATGCCTAATAAATATAATTCCCTTTTAATGTGTAGCATTAAAAGCATAGCATTCACAGATACTGAGCCTTTTCCTCTCAGGGATGGATTTTCACTTGTAAGAGAAAGCCTCTTGCTTTCAGTGTATGAGAAGGTGCCTTGGGTGAATACAGATCTGTGGTGGTGGTTCTTTGGCTTTTACCTAGGGACTTTGATCAAGGATTTAGTCAGTCTGGCCTAAGAATTGAATTGGTATAACCAAATTAAAGATTCTGGAAATGTTTCAGTGTAGATCAGCAGAGATCTCAGCCCTAAGATTCCCAGTGGGACACTGCTTTTTCTGGTTTGTTTGGTTGGGTGGGGATTTTTTTGTTTGTGGTTTTTTTTTTGTTTTGTTTTATGTTTGCCCTGATGTCTTCAACTGGATCTAAACATCTTTCCAAAAACTCAGATTATTGTTTCATAAGAGTCTTCTATCTCCTCTAACAGCAATAACTGCATAATAATTTCTGATGTCCTTCCTAATGCAATGCACTGAGCTAAAAGGCTGATGTGCCTAATGACCCAGAGTTGAAAAACCACTAAACATACATGTGCTTACCTTCAGAGGTGCCAGTGAAACAGGAAATAAACATTGAATAGCCTGAAACATGTCATAAATAATTGTTGTTGCTCATATCACAGAATCACAGAATGTTAGGGATTGGAAGGGACCTTGAAAGATCATCAACTCCAATCCCCCTGCCAGAGCAGGAACACCTAGATAATGCTGCACAGGAACGTGTCCAGGCAGGTCTTGAATGTCTCCAGAGAAGGAGACTCCACAACCTCCCTGGGCAGCCTGTGCCAGTGTTCTGTCACCCTCACTGAGAAGAAGTTTCTTCTCGAGTTTAAGCGGAACCTCTTATGTTCCAGTTTCAGCCCATTACCCCTTGTCCTATCAGTGGTTGTCACCGAGAAGAGCCTGGCTCCATCCTCGTGACACTCACCCTTTATATATTTGTAAATGTTAATGAGGTCACCCCTCAGCCTCCTCTTCTCCAAACTAAAGAGACCCAGCTCCTTCAGTCTTTTCTCATAAGGGAGATGCTCCACTCCCTTAATCATCCTAGTTGCCCTGTGCTGGACTCTCTCCAGCAGTTCCCTGTCTTTCTTGAACTGAGAGGCCCAGAACTGGACACAATATTCCAGATGGGGTCTCACCAGGGCAGAGTAGAGGGGAAGGAGAACCTCTCTTGACCTACTAACCACCCCCCTTCTGATACACCCCAGGATGCCATTGGCCTTCCTGGCCACAAGGGCACAGTGCTGGCTCATGGTCATCCTGCTGTCCACCAAGACTCCCAGGTCCCTTTCCCCTACGCTGCTCTCTAATAAGTCATTCCCCAACTTATACTGGAACCTGGGGTTGTTTCTACCCAGATGCAAGACTCCACACTTACCCTTGTTATATTTCATTAAACTTTTCCCTGCCCAGCCCTCCAGCCTGTCCAGGTCTCGCTGAGTGATTGTGTCTGAATATGATTGTGTCTGAAAGTTTTAACTAACTCTGGGGCACCAAAGTGTCAGTATCATGGAGGAAAATACAAAAGCCCTGCTCAAGAAACCATGCTGTAGTGTTTTTGGCCTGGTGTTTGATACCTTTAATAAGCAGCTGGCACAAAAACTATGGTGTGTTAAGTTTCTTTGAGGGCAGGAGCAGCTTCACCTAAATAAATGACAAGACACAGAATTATTAAGGTGTGAGAGAGGGGATGAGAAAAGGCGTGATGGCAGGGAAAGGGAGTGGACTGAGTTCGTTTGGAGGAGGGTGCAGTCAACTGAATCAACAGAACAAAAGCAAAGCCTAGGGTCAGACCTGAAGACAGCAGGTGCCTGCCACCGAAACCGCTGCTGCCGTTGTTCTGCTCAAGTGCCTCCCTTCCCTGGTCCCACCACAGGTCTCCTCTTCCAGATCTGAGGATGTGGAGTAAGTTACTGCTTCTTTGAGTTGCGTAACAGTGAGGTGTGCAGGTCACTCAATTTGCAGTTGCTCTGTCTGTCATCCTGTTGCCCTTCTAAATGTGGGTGTTTCACAGCATCCTTTTTTGAGAGCCTTGTCATTTGGATTTATAGAACTTTCTGTATGTACCATGCACAGATTTGTTAGTCTCTGGAGGAATTCCTTCCTAAAGTAATACATGTATTTTCCTTTTTTTCTTCTCCTCAGCTTTACAATGAAGAGATTCTTGATCTGTTTGATACCACACGTGATATCGATGCAAAGAATAAAAAATCCAATATTAAAATACATGAAGATTCAGCAGGAGGAATTTATACAGTGGGTGTTACAACCCGATCTGTGAATGGAGAATCAGAGGTAATAATTGAAAATTAATTACTCTGTAGCATACAAAGTCTATTCTAAAAATCTTGTCTGTGTGTTTTGATAAGCAGTTAAAAATAGAGGTTATACTTGCTGCCATCTGTGTCTCGGACCATTTGGGTGTAAAATTTAGCTAACTTTTTTCATTTTTCATAGTTTCTGTAGCCTCTAGTCTGATAAATATTTGATATAAAGTGCCACTTTCATTTAATGCTATAAACAGACTTTTGCTAGTAATACAGTTCTACTGGAAGAGAGAATTTTGGCATATGTGTAAATATGATCTCCCAATTCTTACATGTGTTATTTTTCCTAGGACAGAAAAGCTTTGCATGATGACTGATGTGAGGTAGACTACTGTTCATGTGCATTGTGAATCTAAATATGAATATTATTGTACTGTAATTTTTGCACAAAAAGTACAAAAAAAATGTACATTTTTGCTACAGGTGAATAGGAGAAGATTGATATGTCACTTTCAGGGGAGAGCAGAAAGAGAGGTACAGAGATTTAAGTGGTGGTGTTTTTTTTTTGTTTTCAGAAGCCACAAAAAGTACTCCTCGCCTGCTTATCTGGAGAATGTGCTTTTGGGCATATCAGTAGAGAAGAGAAAAGGCTTACTTATATCCAAACCAGCAAGTGTTATAGGAACATCTTTTACTTTTTTTATTTAATCTGTGAACAATGCCATGTGGCTTTTTTTTGTCTGTTTTCTAGATGATGCAGTGCTTGAAGCTGGGGGCTTTGTCTCGAACCACTGCCAGTACTCAGATGAATGTTCAGAGCTCACGGTCACACGCAATCTTTACCATACACTTGTGTCAAACAAGAGTCTGTCCTGCATTTAACACCGTATGTATCTTTGCTGCTATTCAACTTTTTGCTTTAGTAACCATTTTTCAAAATGAGAGTGTTGTTTTGGCAGCCACTGCAATTTGAATTGCGCTTAGTAAAGATGCTACAGTCATCATCATGCTCGATGAATTTGCTAAGCATTAGAATAATTTGACTTAATCTGTGCATCTATAACCATCCTCTAGCCAGAGGCAACCATAAACTACAGCCTCCTACATGAACCTGCCCGTTCTCCTCTAGCATTTTCTTCAGTATTTTGTTGCAACATACACAAGTAAGAAAGTTAAAATGTAATTTGTCTTTAATTGGGAAAGCGTTTTTAAGTGTCTTAATAGTTAATGGGTTTAAATTTGCAGTCAGCTAACTGAAAATGCTGGGAAAGTCCAGATTGAGTGTTAATATCCAACAAGGAGTAAGTAGAAAAAACATTTAATTCTAAGGCTTAGTGTATTTATTTTACATAGATGTGTGTTTTGATTTCAGATGTGTTATTAAGTCCAGGCTTTTAACCTGTGAATGTACATGGAGCTATTCCATGTGGGACTGTTCAGTTAGTTGCTGTTGGTTTATCTTGTGAAGAGCAGAGTTCTGAATAAATTCATGTTGATGAAAACTAGCTTTAGTGGGACTTAATTTGATTATTCAAAAAGTATCAACTTTTAAAAATATCTTCATTAAATCCTAAGTATCTGGCTAGATACCATGTTTTTAAGCACAGAAGACTGGATTGGGTGGAAGAATGAGTTGGATTTGTAGTGTTGTGGGGTTTAGGGGGGGACTGCTTTTTTTTTTTTTTTTTTAACAGTACAAATAATCATTTGCAGGCAAAATGAATGTTGTTCCTTTTTGGTATATAGACCTGTTTTATACACCTGTTAACAATTCTTCCTGTTTTTTCCACTCTGAAACTGTGGATCTGGTGGTGTGGGCAGCTGTTGTACCTTCTCACTTGAAGGGACTGGCATCACACTCAGAGTCCAGACGGGACACTTCAGTCACTGTGTGGTGACGCTCTCTGCTCAGAGGTTTTGTTCAAAACTGTCTGTGTAGCTGAGGAGTGAGAGAACTCGTCTGAGACCCTCATTTCCTGCAGGCTGTCAGCTCAGCAATCTGCCAGCACCTGTGTGCTTGCAACCTTCCCCTCTGGCCGAGCCACATGCTGGACTCTTGTCTGGCTCTGCCTGGTTTTGATCAGAGGCTTGTGTTGGAGGAATAGGCGGCTGCCTCTGCCTATGCCAAGCCCTGTTTTGTTTCACCTTTTTTTTTAGAGATACGAGCAAGATAACTTGACTGTCGGAAGCCGGGCGTTGCTAGATCCTTAATCTGTGAAGACGGCACCCTCTTTCCCTCTAGTGTTTAGGAGAGTAGAGGTTAGGCCTGACGTTGGCCTCTGAACACTCCTGGAATATAAATTAATACAAGCTATTATTGGGTGCCCAGGGGAGATGCAGCTCAAGTTTCTTGAGACAACAGTTTTGGGAGACCTTTGTTACTAGGGCAACACAATTTCTTCTCCTCAGATGACAGCGTTGGCTGCTTCCCCTCTGGCGCGGTGGCCAGTGCCTGGCGTGGGCAGGCAGCCAGGGCTGCAGTGCCCAGGCGGCTGCTCCTCACACTGTGCTCACATCATCCCTGCTGCTCAGAAGTTTCTGGATGTATGTTTGACTTAGTAAATAAGTGAGAGTGAAAGGATACATTGATCATTACTTTGAGAGCTGGGAAAGAGAGTGAGATCCGCAGCAGCGTAAATGTCAAAATATCAGAAATAATGCTTTCTGGTCTCATGGAAGTGGCACAATTTTTTTTTTTTTTTTTGGAAACTGCTACAAGAAAGGAGATTGCTTAAGAAGTATGAGACGTTTAACTACCATGAGAAGGGTTTGGTCTGCAGAGAAACACGTTACCCCTTGCAGTAGCAAAGGGAGCTACTTTGTGGTGGGTTAGTTGACCAAGGGCATAAAGATCATTGCCACAGAATACCTGATGCTTTTTAAATAAAACCAGAGCAATCTATGCTTACTGTGATAGAAATTCCTAATAAAGCCTGTGGATCACAGAATCACAGAATTGTTGGGGCTGGAAAAGACCTCCGAGATCATCAAGTCCAGCCTATGACCCAACCCCACCACATCAGCCAGACCACGGCACTAAGTGCCACATCCAACCTCTGCTTAAACCCCTCCAGGGACGGTGACTCCCCCCTCTCCCTGGGCAGTGCATCCCAGTGCCTGAGCACCCTCTCCGTGAGGAAGGGCTTCCTGAGATCCAACCTAAACCTCCCCTGACGCAGTTTCAGGCCGTGCCCTCTCTTCCTGTCACTGGTTCCCCGGGAGAAGAGCCCGACCCCCACCTGACTGCACCCTCCCCACAGGGAGTTGTAGAGAGTGAGAAAGTCCCCCCTGAGTCTCCTCTTCTCCAGGCTAAACACCCCCAGCTCCCTCAGCCTCTCCTCACAGGACTTTCCCTCCAGTCCCTTCCCCAGCCGCGTTGCTCTCCTCTGGACCGGCTCCAGCCCCTCAGTGTCTTTCTTGCAGTGAGGGGCCCAGACCTGCACACAGGGCTCGAGGGGAGGCCTCCCCAGTGCTGAGCACAGGGGCAGAATCACATCCCTGCTCCTGCTGGCCACACTGGTCCTGATACAGGCCAGGATGCCACTGGCCTTCCGGGCCACCTGGGCACATGCTGGCTCATGTTCAACCAGCTGTCAACCAGTACTCCCAGGTCCCTCTCTGCTGGGCCGCTCCCCAGTCACTCCTCCCCCAGTCGGTAGCACTGCAGGGGGTTATTGTGGCCAAAGAGTAGGACCCTGCACTTGGTCTTGTTGAACTTCATCCCATTGGCCTCAGCCCATCGACCCAGCCTGTCCAGGCCCCTCTGCAGTGCCTTCCTACCCTCTGGCAGATCAACAACCCCCCTCAACTTGGTGTCATCTGCAGACTTAGGCTCAATCCCCTCATCCAGGTCGTCAGTAAAGATGTGGAACAGGACTGGGCCCAGTACTGATCCCTGGGGGACACCACTGGTCACTGGATGCCAACTGGATGCAGCACCATTCACCACCGTTCTCTGGGTCTGGTCATCCAGCCAGTTTTTAACCCAGCAAAGGGTGCACCTGTCCAAGCCGTGGGCTGCCAGCTTTTTCAGGAGGATGCTGTGGGAGACTGTGTCAAAGACTTTGCTGAAATCAAGGCAGACCACATCCACAGCCTTCCCTTCATCCACTGGGTGGGTCACCCAGTCATAGAAGGAGATGAGATTGGTCAGGCAGGACCTTCCTTTCCTTTCCTAAACCCATGTTGGTTGGGCCTGATCCATGGTTGTCTTCTACATGCCGCCTGCTGGCACTCAGGTTGACCCACTCCATAACCTTGCCAGGCACCGAGGTCAGGCTGACAGGCCTGGGGTTCCCTGAATCCTCCTTCTGGCCCTTCTTATGGATGGGCATCACGTTGGCCAACCTCCAGTCATCTGGGACCTCCCCAGTTAGCCAGGATTGACAAAAAATGATGGAGAGCTGCTTAGCCAGTTCTTCCGCCAGCTCTCTCAGCACCCTAGGATGAATCCCATCTGGACCCATGGTCTTGTTGGGATCCAGCTGGCACAGCAGGTAACTAGACTGGACTGTGTGGATATAAGTTTGGTATACGCTCAACATATGCCACTACAACCAGGTAGAAATTGTCCTGCCTTGGGTATCTTACCAGAAAAGTCAAGAAGTGAGTGATTTTGAGGTTTTTTATTTTTTTTTAAGTCAGTGTTGCTTTCCTGACAACAGATCTAATTACACTTCAGGTAAAATAAAACTCCACAGTACATGGTGCAGCTACGTTAATTGACAGAAGAAAGCTTGGGATTATCTTATGAAAAAGGATAATTTTGCTGCTGCGCTTTAGGCCATGAAGTAGGAGGAGGCTGTGGCTGTTTAGTGCGGTGTGTTTCTGCCTCAACTGCCAGTCATTACAGCTTACTTGGGGGAGCAGGTCCCTCTGCTGTCCTTATTTTGTGGTCAAGGCAGAAGTGCTTGTTGGAATACTGGCTGCTAGGAAAACTGACTTAAAAAATAATAGTTCATCAAATTGAAGGATCATGCCACAGGGAAGCTGATGGTAGGGATTAGAGAGGTATGAAATAGGTATATCTTTCCATTTCTTACTTGGTAGATTTATGAACTTAAGTGAATATGGTAATTGTGGGGGGGTGATAATATAATTATAGTGTGTTTCTCTTAAGCCAGTTGTCAAATGGAATTGATTTAAGACTTGCATTCCAGAGGTCCAAATTTTGTTGTCCTCCTTGCTGAACACTTGCGTGTTCTAATATATGTATCTCCCTGTTCTTCTGTCAAGAAACAATTGTAGCTCATGCTTACAGTAATTGGTATTCACATGCATCTAGAGTTCCAACAATGGCATGTAACTGCATACGATTAAAATGGAGATAATTTTTTGAGAGATACTATTGTTATAAGGGAACGAGAAAATAAGGAGTTGGACATGACAAATAGGTAGTGTTGTAAAAAAAATGTTGATTGAAATTTGCAGTAGACAAATGTTAATGTGAAAGATCTTGCCAAGCTTTATGGGTTCTTCTCTATTTCAGGATAATGCCACTGATAACAGGATAATATCTGAATCTTCTGAGATGAATGAATTTGAAACTCTCACTGCCAAGTTCCATTTTGTTGATCTAGCAGGATCTGAAAGGTTAAAGAGAACAGGAGCTACAGGAGAAAGGGCAAAAGAAGGCATTTCCATCAACTGTGGCCTAGTAAGACTATGTACCTTGTTTCCATAGGCTGTTGGTACCATCGTGTCTTTCCTTCTGAATCACTTGTTTTCAGTAATCCCTAAGTAGAAGTGCATCGTGTGCAGAACAAGGACTGTACTAGACCCTAATTAGCAAATTATAGTACCGATCGCTTGTGAAATATGGTTAGTTAATCTAACTTTTTCAAGATGTTGTAGAGTTCCTTTCACTATTTTTTAAATTTTTTTTTATTTTGTCAAGACACAAACAATTGGAGACCATTACAAGCAGTTTGCAAGGAGTACAGGCATGTAAAATGTGGACAATGAGTAAGCTTAATCAATAAATGCTGGTTCTTTGTTATAATTATGAAACATAATGTAAAACAACCCTAAGTAAAAGTAGAAATAATTTTTAATTCTTTGGGGGGTCCTGTGTCCTGACTCTCTGATTAGTGTGGTGGTGGGTTTTTTTTTAAAATAACTGTATTAAATACTTAACTAAATGAAAAGTAGAGGTGATGATTATCAGTGGAGAATGTAGTTTCATGCCTTTATTCCAAGCTACTTGGCTGTGTGGAGGCTCTGTGCAATTGTCTTTTAAAAGGTGCAAAATACATGTTGTTTTTTTTTATGAGAAAACACGTTTCTCTTTCTTCTGTTCTGGTGTGTAGTACTGGTGTAGAGAGGTCTTCTGCAACTAGAGCGTTCTTAGTGGTTCTCTTATGATGACAGTTGCTACATTCTGTAATTATTCTTCTTATAATATATGGAAGAGAAAGAATTCAGTTCAATTTCATCTTTGCTATAAGCACAAAGCCAACAGACATTTGGGAGTTTAGCTGGCATAGATACATCCTTAACAAATAGCATACAGAATACACGAAGGTGAAAATCAGTGTGACAAAACTATTTTATATGATCACAAAGCTTTCATTTACAGTGAATAGCATCCCTCAGCTTTAGGAAGCCGATTAAAAGTGATTTAAACACATCAGGGCAGTCACAGAGTGCTGTTGTGTGTGCAGTTCTTAGAGCGGTTTTTAAGACCCAGAACTGGTGGTACAGGCTGCCACCTAGAGGAATGTTCTTTAATTTGGCGTGTGGTTAAAATACATGTAGTTGCACTTGAACAATAATTTTAGACACAAATATCAGGCTGCTTATAAACATGAATTAGTCCCTTTTAGCAATGAAATAGGATAGCCATGGACTACATCATCTGAAGCCTTAATTGCTTAAATCTTCATCAGACATTTCTTATTTCATGTCTGTGGAGGAAGTAAATTCTTTTTCATGTTAGTGCACCATATTTTCTTGTAAATCTAGCATAAAGCAGATGGGTAAAATTAATGGAAAAAGAATGTAGCTACTGCTAGAAGTAGAGATCAGCTTTAATAATAATCAAAAGTAAATGTTCTGTTAGTAGTTAGAACTAGTAGTTCTAACTTCATTTTCCAATGGCATGACCTAGCAGTCCGCTCACATTGTGCTCAGCATTTAGCACTTGCAGATCCTAGAGTGTGAGTCATCTGATTCACTGTTGATAGCACAAAAGCTTGTAGATGTCTAACTGTAGTATTTAAAAATCTTCAGAAATGTTTTTTTTTGTGTTGACTTTCATGAGCATATTCATTTTTTTTTTTTACGATTTGCAGACCCCAGTTTATAACTGTTTTTAAAATAGAGCCACTCAGGAACTGATTATAACATGTGTGTTATATCATTTGGTGTTTTGTAGCTGGCACTTGGTAACGTAATAAGTGCACTGGGAGATAAAAGTAAGAAGGCAACTCATGTACCATACAGGGATTCAAAGCTTACCAGGCTACTTCAAGACTCTCTTGGGGGAAACAGGTATGAAAACAAGAACCTTTTATGTATTTCATTGTGTATGAGCATGAATATTTGAGTACCTGATCTTCAGAAAATAAAACAAACATTCGACAATGATAAAAATAACCACTCTTTTTACTGGAGGGAGGTTCCAAAGATAAATTACTGTCATGATAGAAAACACTGGCAATAACAGGAAAAGATTTTAAAGAGGATTTTTTTGCATCATTCCTTTCAGTGCTGTTGTAGCCTCACTAGACATGAGGCTTCGAGTTACTTAGAAGTTTCCAGGACAAGTCCTTTCCATAAGTTATGTTTAGATTGTAGGTAGCATAAATGGTGAACTTCGTTACTGTGTTTTACAGCAGAGCTTAAAGCTGTGATGAGTTTCTCTTTCAGTACTTTTTTAATGGCATTTAATTATTTGCTCTGATTACCATGCATGGGAGCTTGGAGTCAGTTTACTGCAGGTGTTGCCATCTGTTTGTAAAGGTTGTGTATCTCGGGGATCTCAGGGGGTGCATCCATCCCGTGATCTATGTTGGATTAGAGCCTAATGAGAACAAACTGGTGTATCCCCAGGTTTGGGTGAACCTGTTCTGTGTAACTACCGCACATACAAGGAAGAGAGGCCTTAGTCTCTTCCTTGTATGTGCAGCTTTGTCTGGAAGCTTTGCCTAAGCAAACATGAACAAATTTATTAAAATAATAACAAATTTTGGATTTGTAACGTTTAACATGTATGAATACAAAAGGGGCCATAGCTGAGTACGTTTGTTTGAGCAAGCTAGTACTCTTATTCCTCTATCTAATCTAGTGTGGCTGACTGCAATTTTTAGGAGGGTGAGAGGTTTCCTGGGCATTTTGCAAAAGAATAGGGAGAAGTGGAAGAGAGTTCTTAAATTGTAGCTCTGTTCTTCAGAGAGATAACTTTAGTAACACGTTGCAGCACTGCAGTATGAGTAAAAGTGAAGAACCAAACAAAACAAATAAAATAAAGGCTAGAATTTTCAGAAGTGTTTGCAGGAGGAAGAAACTCAAATTATGAAAAAATCAGAAATGAAGAGCATAACTCTTCCAAGCTTTTTCAGGGAAAAAACCCCAAACTACAAATAGTATTTTTTTGACTAAATTTTATATCAAATACACTAGCTAATATGATTTTTTTTTTTTCTCAAATCACTTCTAAAACCATACTTTGTTGAAATACTCTTTAGAATCTAAAACATTTTTCCATTTTACATCTCTACTGCTCCCCCTCCTGTTCTTCAGGACAAATTGCATAATTTGGTGTACAGTATAGAGACAGCAAATGCTGTCACAGAGCATTTTCAAGGATATAAAGATATATTCTTTCTGCTGTTTCTGACTGATGTTAAATTTTTCTGACCCTATCACTCCCCTCCCAATTTTCTTGACGTGTTATGCAGATTGAGACATGTCAAAATTGCAGTTTACTGTTAAGGGAGAGTTACACCTATTAACACATTTTGACTAATTTCTTATCCATACCTTGGCAAGTAAAATGTGTGGGAAAGCTAAATTTTAATAAATGTGTAGTTTTTCTTTTGGGAAATCAGATTGTTGGATTTCTATTAGCCTGTTCTGCAGCCTTCCAAATCCCACCTTAGGTATTACAGTCCACGGTATTGTTTCTCTTTTGCAAATAGTTAAAAAATAATTACTAGTCGTGATTCAGATTAGATTGCAGTGAGTCATGAGTTAATGATAATGGGAATACTGCACTACTGTACTATTCACACTGTAATTCTGATTTTAAATATAATGCTATGCCAGTTTGGAAGCAGCATTTAAATGTTTCTTGGATTATTCAAGTAAGAGTATGGAACATTGGTGGGTTTGGAAAAGTTTTTTATCACATATATATGAAAAAGAAAAAACTTTCATAACTTCTGGGGTAGGGGGAGCACCTTAAAGAAGTGGTAAAACAGAGGAGAACAGCTTTTTAAAAAAAAAAAACCAAACCACTAAACTGCTCCGTTAGACAATTCAGATAAGAAAATGAAGTTCAAGTTGTTCACTTTTCAAGCCAGACACCTAGCAGAAACAGTCTTCTGAGGTTTAGAAAAGTAATCCCATTCTTAACAGGAAGCAAAGTAGGCCTGACGTCAGAATTAAAAATTTGTTCTTAATTTCGCATATTCATATGTTGAGGACTAGGCTCAAACAGTTTGGAGAACTGACAGAAGTTATGCAGGAGGTCCAAGGAAGAATTGGTAGAACTGAATCTTCCTCGTATCCTCAAGCTAGTCTAGTTACTCTTTGCAGTTTAGTTGCCCAGCATACGTGGTGAAGGTAGTTGTTTGCGTCACAGAGGCTTGCAGGGATTAATTTGTTCATCTCAAGTCTGAAATTATAGAAAGTGAAAATCAGAATCCAGTCTGCCTGATGCAGATACTGCTTCATTGTCCTGGAAACAGTGCGCTCTTCCTAACACAACCACCGAAGAAGCAGATTCCTCTAAAGCCTGGAGGGGAGTGCTTAGTGTTTTCTTCTACCTGTTGAGAATTTAGGCCGTGTAGGTGCTTTCAGAGTGTAATCTATAGCTGGAGCTCTGGTTCTGACCCCTCTTGGCTCTTCTCATCTGGTACGAAATGAGTGTGATCCAGGGAGTGAGGGGAAGGACCCCAGTTCCTCCATTTGCCTGTTGAATGATAAAACCACTTGACTGGAATGGAAAATTTTTCACCTTTTTTTGCTTTTGTCCTGGTTCTTGCTTGTGTGTCTGCTCAGTCTTTCGTTTGGAGCAGAGGATGTTGTAGGAACCCGAAAGGAAGGTGGTTGCTCATAGTGTGCTCGAGGCTAGAGCTCAGGTCCTGCTGCTTTTTGTGGAAGTCCTCTAAGCAGCTGAGTTAGGAAACATGGAATAAATGCAGTTACAGCCAAGTGTACTGAGGTTAAGTGGTAGCTTTTGGGCTTCTATTGGAGAACAGGAAATAATCTGCAGTGGAAAGTTTAGGCAGTTTGAATCTAGGTAGAACCCAAGGTAGGCAGTAGGTACCTTTGGCAGTTGTGCACTCACACGGGCAGCTAAGCTGAGTGTTCAGGCACCTCTGAGATTAAAGTGAGTGGGCACCTCAGGAATTAGAGTAGGCAGTCCTGACAACTGAGTGGTACAAATCCCTGTCAGGGATTTTATGTTGATCTTAAGTCCTTAAATCTCAGTTTATGTATGCTCAGGAAGACTGAATATAATTTGAAAAACATTTCTAGGAACACTAATTAATTGCTTTCATAGTTTTACATTTAGAACAGCTAGTGATCTAGCATCTGCTACATTAGTGTGATACAAGATGTAACAGTGCTGAACTTTGTGATTGACAGTTTTCTGTTGTGAATTAGATTGAGGACTATTTCCACAAACATTAGGAAGTCCCTGTTCTTCGTTCGCTCAGAGACCTGTTACGTTCTCTCTGATCTTTTTGTTCTTGATGTGTAATGCTGATCTATGTTTCTATCTTCCAGTCAAACACTTATGATAGCATGTGTGAGCCCTTCAGATCGAGACTTCATGGAGACTTTGAACACATTAAAGTATGCCAATCGAGCACGTAACATCAAGAACAAGGTGATGGTTAATCAGGATAGGGCTAGTCAACAAATAAATGCTTTGCGCAGTGAGATTGCACGGCTACAGATGGAACTCATGGAATACAAAACAGTAAGTTTATCCTCTTAGGGTTTCTTCTGCTTTAAAATGCTTACAGTTCTGCAGCTTCTTTTTTTCTGGTGGCCTCTTCATACACTAAAGAAATTTGAATAGCAACCCTCACTTAAACAACACTTCTAATTCCAGTGATTAACAGATGTTTTTGGAAAACTTAGGTAGCATCCTCGGAGAAAAGATACGTCAATGAATGCCAGTGACATCAACAAATGCTGCGTGCTGTTTGCTTTTTGAAAGGCAGAAATTGACTTTGTCATGTTCAACAATGAGAAATAGTCACTTGCAAAGCAAAAGTGGCCACAGTTTCGATTGGTGCATAAATGAATGTGAGTTACTGTGTGTTGCCTTAAACTTCCTAGACAGTTGAAACAACTTGTGTTTTAAAAATACATTTCAAATGATATAAGGTGAATACACATACGACACAATGCCTGTGTCTTTCTGAAATTTTAAACAAATGATGTTTTCAGTAATAAATGTGGTTACCAACCAGTGTCCTACTTTGTTACGCTTGAGATAGTCTCCCGATTTGATAAAGGTTTGTCTTCTCATTTCTTAACCTCTTCAAGAACTTGTATTTCAGACTAAGATGGAATTACAGAGGACCCGAATGCTAAGGTGTTAGCCACACATCCATGTTTTGAAAGCTAACCATTTATCCGTTGTTTTAAACTTTTTGAGAGGAGAATATCTTTTGCTGTGATTGTCCATTTGAAATTTCAAGTGATCCGTGGATTGCTTTTGCCGAGTTAAAAATCTCTCATGTGTAGGTCAGCCTTTACTAGTAATTAAATGCATCTACTTTCTTAAGGGTAAAAGGATTATAGATGAAGATGGCGTTGAAAGCATCAATGACATGTTTCATGAAAATGCGATGCTGCAAACCGAGAACAACAACCTGCGCGTTAGGATTAAAGCAATGCAAGAGACTATTGATGCACTGAGAGCCCGAATAACGCAACTTATGAGCGATCAGGCCAACCAAGTCCTTACCAGAGCAGGTACGCTCCAGGTGCATTGCCTGTAAACCGCTTCCCAAGTTTGTGAGCTCGCATCAGTGATCTGTTCTTTCTTCATGGGTACATGAGAATGAAACGATGCCTTTGTAACAGAAATGCAGGATCCACTTTGGCAGGGTTAGGCCTGCCAATAATCCATCTGATTATTTCCTCTCTTTCTGGAGGCGTCTGTTAATATAAATAATTCGGTACCCTGATTTCACTATTCATTTAGGACTGAGCAATATGAAATGTGAAATAATACCTTTGGATAGGAATGACTTGTGTGCTTAACTATACATGGACATAAATATTTTGCTTTGGATGAGGACCTGGACACTGATGGGTGAATCTTGGCTTGCTTTTCACCTGATAGTCAACCAATTGACTTACCATGACTGCATTGTTCTTTCTGTGCACGGTTTATTGGGTTACTTTTGTTTTATGGTATGTGTCGTTAAAAGGTGCTAATATGGAAAACAAATGAAATAGAAAAAGCTATCTGTAATAATCCTGATCATATGTCACAGATCAACCAAAAACTTAATGCAGCTTAAGGAGGATATATATTTTATAAATCAGCCAAGATCTAAGCATATAGCCCATATGACCCTCTCTCTTTACTCAGGATCCTTGTGCCTAGTAGCTGTATTCGGGTATTTATACTGTTACCGTCATTTCTCAATGTTTCTCTCCCTCTCCTTTCTCTCTGACCTTCAAAGGAGAAGGAAATGAAGAGATTAGCAACATGATTCATAATTATATCAAGGAAATTGAAGATCTCAGGTATTTGCATAATATGTGATTGAATAATTTTTATTAAAAGTAATTAAATAGATACTAGAAGTGTTTTCAAGTAAATACTTCAGCTCTTTTCCTATGTGGGCATTACTTTAGGACATAGTCCTTCAGCTTCTAAGACTGTCTAGTGTAACTCTTGGCCACAAAAAAACTATTAAAGTTGAAGCTGACAGTAGAAATGAAAGTAAGGTGTTGCCTACAGAATGGTGACAACTTGATATTTTTGTACAAAGGACAGCAAAACTTGGAACTGTTGTTTTATAACTTCATAACCTTGTATGTAAATAACAGTACTGAGAAATTGGTTGTGACAATTGAGTGTTAAAACCTCCAAATTTTAAATTAAAAAAAAAATAGATAATTTTTTTTTTTTGCATGATACATCTCCAAGAATTAAAAATATCTGGCCTTTCCCAGACAGTGTTAGAGCTTTTGTGTAATGTGTGTATACATACAGCATATGCAGATATACTTTTGTGTGTATATTTATACAGACATTTATATATATTATGTCTAGGGTATACCTACAGTATACATAACCACTGTGTAAAATGGTCTAATCAAGAGATTTGCTACACTTGTATTTTGTGAGACTTCACCTTGATTTGTAGTGTCTTTTTAAACTGAAGGTAATGCACTGCCCTTACAGTTGCTAAAGGGTATACATCTCGGGCATTAGCAATGCTTGAGATCTGTGGTCTACAATTCTTTTTTTTTTTTTTTAAAGAGCAAAATTATTAGAAAGTGAAGCAGTGAATGAAAATCTTCGACGCAACTTGTCAAGAGCTTCAACAAGATCCACGTACTTTGGTGGACCGTCAGCATTTTCTGCTTCTATGCTCTCTTCAGAAAAAGAGACAATGGAAATTCTAGATATAGCCAAGAAAGACCTAGAAAAACTGAAAAAAAAAGAAAGGAAGAAGAAAAAGAGGTGATGTATTAATTATAATGCAGTTTGTTTTCTCCTTATTAGTGAAGAGATGTATTTTTTTAACTGAGACTTTAAAATGTATTTATTGTTCCTGTGTGGGTTTGGATCCTAAATTGCTGTTACTTCAAACCCTTTTACACATAGAAGTTACAGATTATTATTTTTTTTCATCTTTTCTTCCAGTGAAGTACACAGTATTTGTAGAATGAATGTGTCTGATGTGGTGAATTTTTCTGTATAATTATGCCCAATGGTAAAAGTACAGGTGCTTTCCATAAATTTTGACATTTTTTAAAAAACACTTTAAAAATGCATCTGAAATTCAACAGAAGCTTTCCAAAACCAAAAAAAAACACAACTTTTTTTCTACTATCTCAAAACTGAAAGAACTTTCTGAAGAAAAGATATTCTGAATAGCTGGGAGTTCTTTGGTAGCTCTTGGAATGGCTTCCTTTGCTTTATGTTCTGCTTTTATGAATGTTTTTCATTTGTGGTTTCCTAATTCTCTGCATGCTATTTTTGCTGTCCAACATCTCATCTACTAAAATGCTCATAGACATTGATACAAATGCCTGTTCAGACAGCAGTTAGTGCAGCAAGGAGCTGTTCAGGTACTCTAGGACTTTGATTCCATTAGAGATCTTTCCTTTATCTTTGAAATTTGCCACACGGAGTATAATTCTACTAATGGCCCTTCAGACGTCTTCTGCAAATTAAGAGTAAAGCCCTAAGAGTATAATCCCCAAATATAGCTGAAGTATAAGGTAGATCTCTGTTAGCAACATCTGCAGTTTGAGGTCCTATGTCTATAAATTCATGCACCACAAAAAATGTCAGAGAACACTCATTGTAATAGAAGCTGTGGTATTCCTTCACATTTAGTTTTTCAAGAGACATGCTTTTATGGGGATTTTGATAGATTTTGTATCTCATGTTTGTAGGAACTCAGGGGAAGGATGAAACTATTAAATGAAATCTGCAGAATGTTTGGACGTCTGAGCCAAACACTTCAAGGTGTTCTTTAACTGTAAATGTAAGAACAAAAAGACTTGATTTTGTATGTTTCAACACATTTTAAAATCAAGAATACATTCAAATACTTGCTTAGCGCCCCAGTTGTTAGATTGGGGCCTGAGTATTAGGTAGCGGCCAGGATTGGGATGAGAAACCAGATAAAGGTTACTGGATATGTTGAATAGAATCCCTTATTGTACAAGATGATCACTTAAGAAACCCCAGAAGACAAACAAACATTTGTAAGTTTTATCCTACATACAGGACTAAGTTGCTCGTTCAATAATTAGTTTTTTTATTGGTGTGAAAGAAGCTTCTGTGTCCAATTGTGCTTGCTCATACCCCACAAATAATCTTTTGAATGGCATAGCTGAGTTGTCTGATCCAGAGGTAAGGACTACTTACCAAAAACTGTTTTGGAAATGAATTTCCTATCCTAGCATTATAGAATTATAGAACCATAGAAAAATATAAGTTGGAAGAGACCTCTTGATGGTCCAGTTTTCATCTTAAAGCAGGTTTTGTATTCTTTAGAGTGGGGTTGTACTCTTCAAAGTGCTGGTAAGGTTTGAATCTATCTACTTGGCCCATTTGCAGATTGCTTTGTAATAAATATTTATAAATTTTTGAGGTGCATGTGTTAGGAGAAAAAATCCTTAGGAGCTAAGAAATGTTAGAATGTGAGGATTGGTGCATACAGCCTGTTATACTTGTCACCTGCAGAGTGCTTCTACCTGCTTAACAAAACGCAACATTTGTGTTCAGGATGTGTCACTGAATTTTTGTTCTATGGAAATTTCAGGAATTGGCAATGGGTGTGACTAACATATTACAAAGGGACAGTTTACCCAGCAGTTTGGTAGAGATTCTTTGCTCTACTTTTGTCTTCTACAGGCATTTAGCTACTTTTACTGTACTATTTCTTTTTAGGGTTGCTGTTCTTTTAAAGTTGGCCGTCTAGCATTTTCCTATTTAAATGGGGTTGGTGAGCCTAGTTACTGGTACTGGTGCTGCCCCAACTGCTGCCTTTCTTGATCTGCTTGTTTCCTGGTTATGGGTCAGTGTGGTGAAAGGTACTGAATTTTAAATACATGCAGCTTATCTAAATTGTTAGCCTGAAGATCTTAAGAGCCAGTTTCTGGATGAGCAGCAGGTATGTACTGCTGTATATCTGTGGCCTTTAATAAGCATCTGTTCTAAAAGTTTAATGGAAACAGTTTAGACAGCGGTAATGGTTTAGCCACTGGAATACTGACATGCTTGGTTGGAGTGTCCCACAGTGTGACCTACTCACCAGAAGCCCCAGAGCAAACCTCCAACATCCCTTTCAATCGTTAGTCAACCTGAAATACCTCATAACCTTTTTTTGATCATTGTCTTTTGACTTCCCTAACCTTTATTAAACTAAACGAGTGATAAAATCAGATGGGATTCAACATGTTAGCTCCTAGCTGATACTGAAGGAAGATAGCAGGCAGTGTAAGGGGAAAAGGCAGCAAAACCTCTTGCTCAAAACATGAGGAATTTCAGCAGTTGTTGAAATTTAAGCAATTTCCACACTTATATGGCATGCAGACATTTCTCTACTCATACATCCAAATTTTTTTCAAGAGGAAAAAGTACAAGTAAAAATACTAACACTTTGTCCATCTCATTGCTTCTGATACATATTTTTTAATTTATTAAAAAAAATAACAAGCAATCATCGGCATGTACTTTTTGAATCCCAGAAAAGTAGACTGCAGTTTTATGCTTTTAATTTAAAAACAAACAACAAAATGCCAAACCAAAAAATAAATGGAGTTTGAAGATTTTTACATTGTATTCAAAATATATAATTTAGAATATTAATACAAAAAAAATCTTATTACTGTTTCATATTACAATATGTTATCAACATATATAAAACTAGTTCATTGTGGTTTTTTTCTGATATATTCCTGAGGACATATAGCTTTGGTTCAGTGGCAATTCTTGCAGTTTTTGGTATTTTGACCTGCCAATTTTAAGTGGCAAAAGAAGAGAAAGCTTTTTCTAGAACTAAGATTTTTTTTTAATCCATATTAGAAGTAATTCTCAAATGAAATATATTGTCTATATCTAAAACTTCTTCCTTAGTTTAACTTGAATTTACAGTTGTTGACAGCGTCAGATTAGTTAACCTACAAATGCTTCTTCTTTGTTTTCTATTTACTCTTCAACTGTGCAGAATGTATTGCCTTTTTACTATTTGTTGTCTCTTGATGGTATCTTTTAAAATTTCATTTTAAACTCCACGAGCTCATATATCATTTTTTTTACCTTCTTATCACTTTTGCTTTTCACTGTCTGGTTTGTCCTTCATTGGCTTGGCCTTCCAATACTGTACCTCGTGCTTTTGAAGGCTACAGAAACTTGAGGAAAGCAGTCAAGAAGAAAGAAGGTTGGAATATTTCCCAGGTTTTTAATTACCTGTCATTTCAATTAACTGGTTGTCATATGTGGAAAGAAGTTGGGCAGATTTGTAGGTACTTCAAGAGTAGCTTGTTTGGCTTTTCAAAATTCTTTCCCGTGTTTTGACTTTCAACAAGTATTTTAACTGGAAGAAACCTCTGTTGTGGAATTGAGGTTGACTCTGAGATTACACGGTGTTTGAGCAAGTAATTGTGGGGAGGTGGTGCCTTTGGGAATTGCTGTAAAATTAAGTAGATTTTCTTGCATGACCTGTATGGAATGAAAGGCAGGAGGAAGGTGTGCTAGGTCATATGGTAGGAAATGTATAGCAGACAGTATATGATAATAATTCTGGCAAGATCAAGAAGGTCTTGGATATTCACACCTAAGTCAAGTCTGCTTTTATTTTTGCAGGTATGTGACTGAAGCCTTGACCATTCCTTCTGTTCAGTTTCAGTCAAAGCAGTTGGTCACAGAGAGCAGTTGAGGGCTGTAAAAAAGAGAGTAAAAATGAAAGTAAAGGGGCTTTTATTTTTCAGCTGTCTACTTCAATCCAAAAAAAGAGAAAAAAAAACACCACTGAATTATTGCAAATGATGGGAATCCACAGATCAGTAGCATGCAAATTAAGCACTACAGTTCTGCCTGGGAGAGCTACTGACTCTCCTCCTGTTTCCCCACTTTCTTAAGGGCAACACAGATTCTCTGTAGCAATTCTCTCTGTGCTGGGTGCAGGCAGAAGGGAAACTGGGGATTTACCTCAATCTGCATGAAGATTGCAGCTAAGATCTGTTACCATTTAGGTTCATATACCAACATAAACTAGAACGTGTTGTGCGCTGAGTGAGATGAGAATCTGTGGAAATGAGGTTACGTGGCTCAGTGTTCCCTGTTTGGCTTTTAGTTGGATTTTGAGGGGTTTTCTTTGTTCTCTCCCCCCACCCTACAAATCTGGCTTGGCTTTTTACTTTGAGCCTCCCCGGCTGCTGCGTGGATTCAGATGGACCAAGCAAAACTTTCTGCCTTGTACATGGTCAGCTGTAGCTGGCTTCAGTTTTACTGCTTATGAGTGAGGCAGAAGGAACCAGTTAGCACTGAATATGTTAAAAAATAGCATAACAAAAAAATTGTGTGTACACAGAAACACTCTATTACTTAAACTCTTTAAAACAGATTTCTAATTAGGTGTCACTTGTCACCTCTGGCTTTTAGATGTCACCAAATTATAATGTCCTGGACCTACTGAATATTTTTCACTGTGCTGACTATTAGGTTTATCTAAGAGTTAGACCTTGAGTCTTGAGCCTCTTTTGATGTCGGTGCAGGAAGATTTGCATTTCTAGTTACCCTGCCTGATCAGGGGCAGCACATAACTTGACAAACTTTTATGCAGCTGAAGTTAGGTGAGGTGAATTCTATATTATGCAATCCTAACCACATTTTTTCATTATTGCTCCCTGTGGTGTCCAACCTTGTTCTATCACAATTTCCTATCTATTGAGGATGGTTTAGGTTTTGCACGTGTAGTGCCAGAGGGACTGACATTTGGTCTGGGACAATTTGAAGAGTGACATTGATTTTGGAATTTTACGTTCCCATGTGATGTCTCAAGTGTACACTTAAAAATGTTAATGGCTAATACACCAAATCTTTAAAACAAAGCCAGAAACCCTCTGTGTGATGTGTATAAGCCATCACTACAGGTTGCCAGGATAAGGAAGAATATGGAGATACTTGACTTTTAGATAAGTTTTGAACTATAACCTGGAAAACAAAAACATGGTTCTATACTAAAAGATTATCTTAATAGTTGACAAAGTGTGGGGTTCTTTTCCAAGACAGAGAGTTCTATGACAAAAAATTTTGTATTTCTGAGCTCTTCTTGTTGTATCAGTGCCTAGTTTGAGCATCCCTTTGTCAAAGTAGGTAACTGATCAAAAGTGTAGTAATAGTATGGTAAATTAAGATATTGTTTAAGCCTTATACATAAATTTTCAGATGATTGTATGTACAGTAGGCTCTATTATAGCTTGAGAGTATAACGTGTAATGTATGTTGTATCTGCACACAATGTGGGTTTTTTTTTTCTGTTCTGTAAAAACTATTCTGGGTACACTGCAACTTCCATGCAAAATGTGTTCTGTTGTAGTATATGAAGATGTGTACTCTGATTGTCTCAGTTGTGCAGTATGCTCTAAACCAAAGTGCTAATCAGGAATATCATTTTCAAACTACTATTAAGAGTAATTAAGTATTATTTTTATTATCTGTGGGAGTTTGGAAGTTGTGTTTTACAGATGCCCAACACCTGTGTCTCTTTGTCTAACTACACTTTTGCTTTTGATCTTTTTTTGGAATTACAACTTACTGGTTTGGGGGATGGGAAGCATGTGCCATTTGAGTTTGTGAATATTTGTCTGTGCCTCTTCTGCTAGTGTGAAAGAGGATAACACAGATAATGAGCAGGAGAAGAGAGATGAAAAAAGCACTTCGGAGAGAGAGAATAATGAATTGGAAGCAGTAAGTATTTGAAAGTGTTTGGTTTATTTGTTTATTGTCTGTTTAAAGATTTACAAGGCTATGGAACGGAAATAAAGAATGGGTCAGGTGGGTACTGTGGCTTCACAGTGATAGTCACAAGTGACTGGGGGATGGAAGTGTGGGTGTGCTTCAACACCTTTATTTTGTGTATTTTGTAGGAGGAAGTTCAGGAAGTGAGTGATCATGAGGATGAAGAGGAGGAGGAGGAGGAGGATGAAGATGACATGGAAGTTGTCGAAAGTTCAGATGAATCAGATTCTGACTCTGATGAAAAAGGTGATGTCAGTGCAATGTTCTGTAGTTTTGCAAATACTGTCTGTCATTCCTTGGGTTTTTGGTAGCAAGGTAGCATAACAGTAACACTGCAGGGGGTATCTGTATTTGTGTGGTCCTCATTCTTGCTTTAACAGAAGTCATGATTTTTAATTAGTCAATTCTTTTCGTTTTAGAAAATTATCAAGCTGACTTGGCAAATATAACATGTGAAATAGCCATTAAGCAGAAACTGATAGATGAGCTAGAGAACAGCCAGCGAAGATTGCAGACACTGAAGAAACAGTATGAAGAGAAACTAATGATGCTGCAACATAAAATTCGAGACACTCAGCTTGAGAGAGATCAGGTTCTTCAAAATTTGGGTAAGAAATACAAAATCATGTAGATCTGGAGGTTGTGTAAGATGTTCAAGTTGAGTTGTTTGCTACTTCTCTCGCTTCCTTTTTCAAGTACAAAGACAAATTGCAGAAATCAGAAACAGTTTTGTGCCTGTAATGCCAGTGGATCATACTTTACTCATTCTAGTTTCTACCAGAATTGAGAGATATTTTTTTTAAAAAAAGATACTGCTACTGACAGGTATTTGATTTGGTTGAATAAGCATTTTCAGTTTTCTAGGAGCTCTCACTTTAGTGTAGTCCTTGAGATAATTTTTTTCTTCCCTACTCCTACCTCCCCGCTGTCTTTTGTTTTGCATAAAAATAAAAACCAGGGTTAGTGGCCTTTCAGAGATCTTTTTCTGACCGAACTTGTTTGAATATGTGATAGTAGTGAGATGAAGAAGTAATTCTGACTCAGAAAGTCCTAAACCACAAATAGTTGAACTTTGGGAGAGTACTGGGAGAAGTGTTTTGTTTCTTTCTTTCTTCATATGGCTTTGATGTTCCGTTACTCTTCCTTAGACCTTTTTGATCAGTGCCTGAAAAGGGACACAAGACTTGCTGGCTCTTAGGACTATTGTTATGATCTTGTGTGAACAAGCGTGTGTGTATCTGTCTTCGCATGCTCTCAGATATTTGTTGTCTAGTGCAAAGAAAGCACAAGGAAATTGTTAATGATCGATCTCTAAGCCAAGAACGCACACAGAGCGGAAAGTTCAAAGCAGCGCAGGTGACAGGAACTAGAGACAAATGACACTTTTGAAAGGTATTGCATATAATGCTCAAAGCAGAGGAAGCAGTTACCTGCTGTGGCTGGCGAAGTGAAAATATGCTGAACAACTGCAGATTAAGAATTCTCTTTTGCTCTAGGTTCTGTAGAGACCTATTCAGAAGAAAAGGCAAAAAAAATCAAGTCAGAATATGAAAAGAAACTCCAAGCCATGAATAAAGAACTACAGAGACTACAGACAGCGCAGAAGGAACATGCACGATTGCTTAAAAATCAATCTCAATATGAAAAGCAACTGAAGAAACTACAGCAGGAGGTGACAGAGATGAAGAAAACCAAGGTATATTTCGGTGTGTTGAAGTGTTGTACACAGTGAGTGTTTACTGAAAAAATGGGTTGAAATCTCCTGTGGATTTATCAATGAGATAACTGTGTTCTTGCTGTCAGCTGCTCAAGAAGTCTGAAAATGGAAAAGATAGGAAGATGAGGCTATTCCTGGGGGAGAGGGGTGGATTTTAGGTTTAATGAACTGAAATTATGGTATCAAACGTGGAAAAGGTTGCGCTGCTTATGAGCTGTTATTCAGCAGAGAGTGAAGAGGACGCATTAGATGGAGGAGGTAAATTGCTAAAAGCATGTAAGGTACTGGAAGATGGCAATTTGAAGAAGAAACTCTATATGAGAGGGGGCAGGGAACAGCACTTCAGTGTAAACAGCTTTTCTAAGTGACGACCTCTTTACAGGTTCGCTTGATGAAACAAATGAAAGAAGAGCAGGAGAAAGCTAGAATGACTGAATCTAGAAGAAATAGAGAGATTGCACAGCTTAAGAAGGAGCAACGCAAACGAGAGGTGATTTGACAGATAAGGAACATTCATTTGGAATAAGCGTCTATTGTTACGATGTGCATCTGCTTGCAGGCACAAGCCATGTGTGTATGCATTTGCTGAGGCAAGCATGTACCTGTATATTTTCACCAGTCAAAATGCATGTAATTTGGTTTGACTTCTGTGATAACTCAGCTCCTAGCTTCCGGTGATAAGTGCAACAGAAAGTAGAAGGCTTATTGAGTATGTATATCAGTATTATGTTGTTAGTGAATCTTCACAAAGCTGTTGCTACTGCCTTGCTTGCACTCAAGTGTTCTTTTTAATGGAGGATGAGTATAGTGAAATGCTTATTTTCATTCTGCACTAAAAAGAGCAAGAAACAATTGTGACTTGACTGTTACATGTCACGACAGTTTTGCAAACTTGTATTAGTGTGTAAAGGTCTCTTTATGCAGTTCAGTCGTTGTGGTGAATAATGGAAAAATTATCATGTGCTGCTTGTATTTTTTCACAGCATCAGCTCAAGCTTCTGGAAGCCCAGAAAAGAAATCAGGAAGTTATCTTACGTCGCAAAACTGAAGAGGTAAAATAGTTACATATCTTTGTCCTGTAACTCAGAGCACAGTTTTGGGAAGAGGTAATTGTCTCTGCACTCTGTTTCAGGTTACAGCCCTTCGTCGGCAAGTCAGGCCTCTCTCTGATAAAGTGGCAGGAAAAGTCAGTCGAAAGCTGAGCCTACCTGAGCATCCGATACAGGAAGCAAGTTCCAGCTCAGCTGTTGAGCATGACGGTTCAAGAACAGCAGCTCAGCAGAAGATGAGAATTCCTGTTGCAAGGGTTCAGGCATTATCTGTAACTGCAACAAATGGAACAGGGTAAGGATTAAAACTCTTTAGGATTCTCTTTAGATAACAGAAAATTGCTTGGACTTTTTGGCAGACAATCTTGTGTTGGTAGCTATTGCAGTAGTTGTTATTTTTCAAACTGCTGCCATGTAATGCTCATAAAGTGAGCATTTTACCATTACCAAATGCAGTTTGAGTTTTGTTGGTTTAAGACAGTTTTGAAAAAATATAAAATGGCATTAGAGAACAGGTCACATTAAAAAAACTCCAGATTTTCAAAATCCAGTCTTCCCTTGAAGAGAAATGCCTGGCCTAATGCCTGAAGTATAAAGCTTGCTCGAAAACAGAATTTAATGTATTGGATTTATTGACAATCTGCTGCTCTGGTCTGAAGCAGATCCTCTTGTTAAATAGGCAGCAATTCTTAGGTGGCATTCAGTTTCAATGACACACCGTACAAGATACAAGTGTTTGGTACCTGTTTTTCAAATGTAGTATATTAGAGTGAAATGCAGTATATTAGTGTGCAGTAGAGTTCAGGGCTGGGTGCGCAGGTAGCTGTCTGGTGCACTGAAAAACTGCAAGAAATTCTGCAATAAATATTTAAATTGTCTGTGAAAAATATTCTGGCTTGATCATTTCTACATTAAAATGTAGAATTGGAGTACTTCCAACTTAGCTGTATGTTTCTCTTGAATTTGTCACAGAAGAAAATATCAGCGGAAAGCAGTGACAAGCAGAGTTTACTCCTCCAAGGCAGCCAGGATGAAGTGGCAGCTACTTGAACGCAGGGTGACTGATATCATTATGCAGAAGATGACCATTTCCAATATGGAGGCAGATATGAACAGGTTACTTACGGTGAGTGATCTCCTACACACTCTTGTCATCACAATAAATAGAGAGCAGCGCGTTGATGTTTGCTGTAAATGGAATGCCGCGGTCGTGGCACACTGACTTGGAATCCGTAGCAGTCCGTGAAGATATTCTGAACTCCAGTAAGGATTTGGACCACGGGATTGGTGCACTTAGTAAGAAATAAAAAACACATTAATGGGTTCATGTGCAAATATATTAATATATTCACTTGTATAACTTCTTGCCATAGAAGTCATGATGTTAGTTCAAGTATAACAAGGTAAGGACAACAGACAACAAAACAAAAAGGCATTTAAATGCCCTAAGTGTTTACTAATTCCTTTTTATGTGATGTTGTGTCTTTGGGGAAAACAGCAACGTGAAGAACTTACAAAAAGAAGAGAAAAACTTTCAAAAAAAAGGGAGAAGCTCATCAAGGATGGAGGGAGCAGTGAAGCAGATAGAAATGTCCAGAACATAAATGAAGAGATGGAGTCTCTAACCGCGAATATAGACTACATTAATGACAGCATTTCTGACTGCCAAGCAAACATTATGCAAATGGAGGAAGCAAAGGTGAAAGCCTTGAAAATGTACTCATTTAGAAATGAATTTTGTTTTGGCTGTATAATTAATAATGAGGAAGTGAAAATTGGTGAAAATTTGGGTGAAGTTTGAAATGAAGAGCATTTATACAACTGAACTTTCAGATCCCAAGTTTTAGTGTCAATAGTTTAATGCAAGTTAAGATGGCAGAGAATTTAAATGTCAAAGCTGGTGCTTCCTATTCTGTTGGCATTAAATTAATATAATTCTTGGGACTGAAGGCTAACAGCTGGTATCATCTTCCTACATCTGTTGATACATTTCCACTACCTTGTATTCGTTTTGTATACTTTAAATATATGTAAATATTTTTGTATGTGGGAATTTGTATTTTAGTATGCTTTGAATTACAGAATAGTGGCTTTCTATAACTAAAGAACCTTTTCAGGCCAAGTTGCTTGTTTAGGGTTGACATTTTGAAATAGAAATTTTCCTTTTACAAAATAACTATTATGATTGATGTAGAAGTTAGAATATTACCAAAAGCAGTGAATCCAAATGTGAAAACTCTTGTAACAAGCATCATACCTTACATGATCTAGCAGGAAGAATCCGTTACACAGAATCTCCTAGGTCTCTTGGCACATGAGTAGCATGAAGTCTGAACTGTAATACCAATATTTTTGTAAGGCAGTGCATGAGTTCTCCCTTTACCACCTTGGGATAACCTGTGCTTTAATGCATGTTACATTGCCAGCAGCTTCTACTACTTTACTCGCATCAGGGTTTCTTGAAGTTTGGACAGCATGGTGCAAGGTTACAGGACTTTGCCAGTAAAGCAGTAATGAACATGAAAGGCTTAATTCTTAAAGGTACCAGAGTGCTTAATACTGACTGAGAAAAATTGGAAGAAAAATGAGGAAAAAACTAGGGGGAGGGAGGTCTTCAAATGTATGAAGGCTGCAGAGATTGGAGAAATGCGCTGATTTCTTCATCCACTGTGAGTAGTTTCACTTGAAGAAAGAAGGGGTCTAAGTCAGAGTTTGATAAGAGCTTTCTAATAGGAAAGAAACTGAAGTACTGGAGGAGACTGGGAAGGCTACAGAGTCTGAACTGTGAGGTGTTTTGGGGATAGTCTGGGAAAGAAATCTTTTGGGCATGGTTCAGAGGTACCAAGGGGATGAACTGGATGATATTGCAGCACTGTTTGTTTTGTATGGTTACTATAATTACTGTTCTATGGTTCCTATAATTACTGCATTTTTCACAATCTGACTGTTCTTACTGTTGCACGCATAGGAAGAAGGAGAGACCTTGGATGTAACAGCAGTGATTAATGCTTGCACTTTGACAGAAGCTCGATATTTGCTTGATCACTTCCTCACAATGGGTATCAATAAGGTAATGCATGTGTGTGTGTGCCAGGACCGTGCTGTGTGGCAAGAGCTGGTGTAAAGACTGGCTGATGTGTGTTAGATGAAGCCAAGCTGTCAACACTGCTGAGTCAGGCTGGTTCTCAGTGTGAAGGCCCTTGAGATCCATTGCCCCCTTCAGCCTGTTGACTGTTTTTCAACTCCCAGCAGAGCCTACTTCACTCTACTAATTACTTCATGTTGTTCCTATAAGAGCACTAGCTTTTCATAATTGAATAAATCTCTTTCTGTGTTTTTCAACAAGCCCCTAAAGAATGCTCAGGATCTTTTTATAAAGACTGGCTCAACCACTTCCTTTAAAATATGAGCTTTTAAAAAATTTGGTTTAAAGTATATGTTGATGCCTGGCATACTTAAGTCAGACTTCTAGTTTTGAGTAGTGCAGTTGGGCTTTTTTCCTGAAAATCTTGGGGAGTAGTATTTTCAAAATGAGTATTTGGCAGTTTATAACTCTGTGCATACATATATTGTACGCTCTTGCTGCTGCTTTTCTTTCTGTTTGGAGGCCACACTTAGTGTCACTGGAACAATGAAAAATTTCCAGGCTATTGAAATGGGCATTGAGTCAGTCCCACTGAACAATTATCTGTTCTTTTTTTTGCATTCACTATACAGGTAATAAAAAAAAAGTTTGTGTTTTCTTTGTTTAAAAGAAGAAAGACAAAAGGAAATTCCTACTGTTACACTGGCTTCTGCAAATTTCAGTCTTCTTCTTTTCTCTTTTTTTTTTTTCCCCCAGCCCTTGAGCAGGCTAAATGCATACCTTTTTCCTTGCAGCAGAGTTAATATGAGAAGTGTCTCTAACGTACTGCGTTGTCATGATAGGGAAAAACTGTTAAAAAGCTCCATATTTCTCCCCTTTCTCAGAAGTACTTATTGTGTAGGAAAATGGAAGGTGTTTTCTTGTAAAACTGTTCATGTCTGCTTTCCATTGTTTGTTTCCACCTGTAACATTTCTATTGGTATGTTGTTTTAATTTATGATAAAATTAAAATCTAATGTGTAATTAAGTCCATAGCACTACACTTCTTAAGTGCTAGCACTCAGAGCCCTCATATGCTACAAGTCTTTGGGAAGTTGTGTTTTGCCTTCCTTTTTCCCTACGATTTCCTCTTTTTGGAAACCGTTCTCCGTAAATTTCCTTAGCTCCATTTTTTACAACTAAAGAATTCCCACTAATTCATGGCTCTAGAGAAGTTCCCTTAGAATGGATTCTCTCATAAGTTAGGCCAGGAGATCTTTCGGGAGATGCTGAAAGTTCACTGAGTGATTCTGTAGGAAAGAGTACGGTTCCCGGGTAGGATTTGGGATCTCATCAATGCTTATAAATATCTAAGGGGTGCATGTCAGGGAAAATAAGACCAGACTCTTCTGAGTGGTGTCCAGTGACAGGACAGGGGACAGTGGTCATAAACTGGAAAACAGGAGATTCTCCCTAAACATAAGGAAAAGCTTTTTCACTTAAAGTGAAAAAGAGTGATGAGAGTGATGAAGCACTGGAACAGGCTGCCCGGAGAGGTTGTGGAGTCTCCTTCTCTGGAGGCTTCCAGAACCCACCTGGACGCCTTCCTGTGTGACCTACTCTAGGTGATCCTGCTCTGGTAGAGGGGTTGGACCAGATCATAGAATCATTCAGGTTGGAAAAAATCCTTGAGATCGAGTCCAACCATTAACTGTATTTTACAAAGCTCACCCCTAAACCATATCCCCCAACACCACATCTAAACCTTTAAACACATCCAAAGATGGTGACTCAACCACCTCCCTGGGCAGACTATTCCAAAGTCTGACTACTTTTCCTGTCCAGTCTAAACCTATCCTGTTGCAGTTTTAAGCCATTCCCTCTTGTTCTATTGCTAATTACCTGTGAGACCAGCACCAACTTCTCTACAGTCTCCTTTCAGGTAGTTGTAGAGTGATGAGGTCTCCCCTTAGCCTTCTCTTCTTCAAACTAAACAGGCCCAACTCCTTTAATAGCTCTTCATACGATTTATTCTCCAGGCCCTTCACCAGCTTCGTTGCCCTCCTCTGCACTCCCTCCACTACCTCGATATCTCTCTCGTATTGAGGTGCCCAAAACTGGACACAATACTCAAGGTGTGGCCTCACCAGTGCCAGTACAGGAGGGCAATCACCTCCCTGCTCCTACTGGTCCCACTATTCCTGATACAGGCCAGGATGCCGTTGGCTTTCTTGATCACCTGAGCACACTGCTGGCTCACGTTCAGCTGCGTGTCGACTAGAACTCCTAGGTCCCTCTCTGCCTGGCAGCTCTCCAGCCACACTTGCCGAAGCCTGTAGCGTTGCATGGTGTTGGTGTGGCCCAAGTGCAGGACCTGGCACTTGGCCTTGTTGAAGCTCATACCGTTAACATTGGCCTGTAGGTGATCTTCAGAGGTCCCTTCCAACACCTGCTATTCTATGATCCTGTGTGATTCTGGTTTTTTTTTCCCTGTTGTTTGTTAGATTGTCATAGGTAATGCTTGTGAAAAATGGAGGTGTTTGATTTTTTCAGATGCTTGCTACTCTCAAATGACTTTCTATGACTTGTACTTGGGACTCATGTTCAGCTTAGCCACTAGATGCACGTTTGCAAGGCAGAGTCTGAGGAACGCAAGTTAAATAAATGCTTAATGAGTCTCTTGAAAAATAAAAGACCTTTAGTTCACACTTGATCTTTGGTGTGTGAGAGGAAGGTGACTGTATACACATTTGTGTTTGTAGCTTGGCAAAAGTTTTGACAATTCTCAATTTGTTACAAAAGGGTTGTGATAAAGTTTGTCATCTTTTTCTCTTGTAGGGTCTTCAAGCAGCTCAGAAAGAAGCTCAGATCAAAGTTCTTGAGGGACGCCTTAAGCAGACAGAAATTACTAGTGCTACTCAAAACCAACTGCTGTTTCACATGCTGAAAGAAAAAGCTGAATTAAATCCTGAACTTGATGCTTTGCTGGGTCATGCTTTGCAAGGTAATTTTGTCATCTTGCATTTCAAATAGTCAACTGCATGTTAACGTTTGCCTTGCATGCATGCTGTACTGGGCGTTCTAGGCTCTTTCTTTCCTGAATAGATGCTGTATTTTAACATCTTAAACTGTTTCACAATCAGTGTGCATGTATGTAGTTTTCAAGTATATCCCCTTGGCAGTGAAAATAGGAAATAAAGGGTTTTTTTTTCCCTTTTTTTTATTACTGAGACGTTAAAAATGTAAATAATCTACTTGTTTTTTAACTTCTAAATGTGAAATTCTAAATATGCAATCCTGTTCAATTGTCATATATTAGTGATTTTTGAAAGTTGCATTGTATGTCTCTTACGGCATCTATTCTACTCCTCATGAGATGATATTAAGAAAAAATTAGAATACGTTTTGGTACTTTTGTTATACTTTTTATAAATGGATATGTTTTGATTGGAGTGTTGCTTTTGTTTCCTTGTTGCTGTTATTTACACAGACCTAGATAGCATACCACTGGGTAAGTATGTTTAGCTTTCTGTGTACTGTACAGCTGCATGAGTTACTAATTCATTCATGTTCACTAACTTGGTGCATCTTAGAATTTGTGAGTGTGTCAAGTTTGCATGAACTATTCTGTGAATGTACTCGTTATCATGAGCTTACAGAGCATTTCTGCCTTTCCAAAACCACTCGTAGCCTTCATGTTAGTTAGATTTGCCAGATAAGAAGTCAACAGAGCTATATTTCAAATTTATGACTTGCTGCTTACAAACCTCTAGTATGTTCAGACTACATAGAGCTATTTTGTGAGGTACAACTCCTGTAGTTTTTAGAAATTCTGCTTATCTTTTTAAGTCTGGAAAAAAGTAATTCTTAACGTGCAGGTTATTTTTAACCTATTGCAGATAGCTTACTTTGTAATGTGACTATTCTATAGAATGCAATTTAGTTACTGACTTCACTGGTTATGAAATGAGTCTTGTTGTTCTTGTTGTTGCTTTTAAATTATTCCCAGATAAATTACACTTATTTTCTCCCCATGCTTGCTCCTAGCCACAAAAGCGTTTGTCTTTGAAACTTAAAAAAAATATTCCTGATGTCAGTAACAAACTCTTTTGTCTCATTTCGTGTTACCTCTAATGCCATTCTGCTGCCCTGTGCTACTTTGCACAGGAATCTGAAGCATTTCCAAAGCACAAGACTGCCTGAAACTGTGTAGGTCATCATCTAGTGTGAATTTTGCCAGCTTCCTGACAAGGGACACCTGAAGATCTGTCAGGGCATCTTGCTGCATACAGCCAGTGTTTATTCAGGAATCTCAGTGGTTATTAATATCATAGTGTATCTAAAATAGACCCTTGATATATGTGTGTGTGTGTGTGTTCATGCCTGTTGGAGTGAGAGCAGTGTTCCTCCAGCCAAGAAGCATTTTCTTCAGCTTCAAACAGGCTTTTACTTACTAACAGCATCTGGAGCAGTGAAAAGACAGCTGTTAGATGCATTGAAACAGTAGGTCTATATGTCATTAAAGAAGCTTTTTAACACTTTGCAAGCATGAGCTGAGGCTTTTAAAACTTCTGAGCCACTCAGGACTCTTCTAACGCTTTCTAGGAAGGAAATTTCGTTGTGGGTGTCTCAGCTGAGTGTACCCTACTAACCTGACTCCATGCAGAAATCTGAGCTGTTGATAGTGTGTGCTTTGTAGATCACTAGTGGCTAAACCTTTTCGCAGGGAGTTCAAGCACGGTTGTAACGAGGTATTGAGGCTGGGGCTGCCAGCTCCTTAGCAGGGACTCTTTCGGTGCAGGAGCTGCCAGATAACCTGATGTGATTCCCAGGCTTGGAAGGATGGCTGGCAGCAGATTCCGCTACCAATTCGGGCAGGCTGCCTGACACCTCGGTGGCAGCGCCCAGCCAGGCCCATCCTGAGCAGAGGAGTTGCACTTCCAGGGTTCTTGTGAACCGTTCCCTTGATGCCTGCTTTCAGCTCTGGTGTCTTCAGAAGTTTGTAGTCATAGAATCATAGAACAGTTTTGGCTGGAAGAGACCTTCAATATCGAGTCCAACCTTTTCCTGTCCCTATGAACACCACTAAAGCATGTCCTTCAAGGCAACATCTACCCGTGTCATTTCAATACACTCAGCTTGAAGAAGTTTGGTCGTTCCTCAGTGTAATTGCATACCTATACTGAAGTGTAAACTCGGGATAAGGGTTCAGTCTGCAGGAAACTGCATCACAGGCTCAGGTTTTGACCCTCAGAATGGATTGTGAATGCACACCTGCCTTGTGTGTGGATTAACCAGCTACCATTTGTTATCCCATCTGCTCTTGTGAAGAGTTAATGTGACCATGAAGTCCTGAAGTGTTGCTGGAATGACTCCTTTCTGAAGAACTGTAGGAGCTAATTTTCCTTCCCACCTCTGACATCTGGGCATTCATGGACACGACTTGCAGCCATGTATGTGCAGATCTTGAGAGGAATGCTCAAACATAATTTCCTCTGGATAAGCTGTGCTGGTGTATTACGTTGTACTGGTACTGTTCAGTTGCCTTTGCACGAGGATGAAGACAAGTAATCTGAAAAGCTCTCTGCTGTTCTTCAGTCATTGATCTATTAGCAGTCATTTCAGCTGTTCCTCACAAGCCGTCCTGCTTTTATTAACTTCTCTTCCCACTCAGGACATCTTGCAGATGCTCTTCTGCCTCTTTGCATTTCTTTCTGTTGTTTCTGTGTGCTGGTTTCTACCTGGGGGCTTTGTGCAGTCTTCCTGTGCTGAGTTGCAGATCAACTGAATAAAAAATTACCAATACATGTCAAGTCACATGAATGTAAGTCTACAAATAAAATCCCATCTTTTCTGTTTATCCCATACTTTCTACTTCACCTGTAAAAGCTGATCTCAATTTTGAAAGAAACTCATGTATTTTATTTAGGACAGGAGGAAATGGGCTCAAGTTGTACCAGGGGAGGTTTAAATTGGATGCAGTTGCAAGAAAAAGCATGTGAACCATTTGGAATTTCATGGCGTTCTGCATTAATTTGTTGTAAAATGCGATCTAACAGTCAGAGGATCAGAATTGTTTTTGTGTTATTATGTTAGGTGCATTATATTTGTCAATACTCTTGACTTAGATGACAGATCACATTTTATGACAAATTAAGGCAGAACACTATGAAATTCCAAATGGTTCACATACTTTTTCTTGCAACTGTATTAGGAAGAATGCTGAAAGAGTGGTGAAGCATTGGAATAGGCTGCCCAGGGAAGTGGTGGAGTCACTATCCCTGGAGGCGTTCAGGAGCCGTGTAGACGTGCTTCAGGATGTGGTTTTGGTGGTCATGGTGATGTTGGGTTGACGATTGGGCTTGATGATCTTAGAGGTCTTTTCCAACCTTATTGATTCTGTATTACTGATGCTGCTTTTGTGCTTTGCTAGGAGAAATACTCTAGATCCCCTCTTCTGCAGAAGAGAGAGTAATAACATGTACAGTAAAAGTTTAATGTGAGCTCAAATCCAGGATGGAACAAAAAAGTGCTGTTCTCATGGCCCTGCTTTCTGTTGCATTTCTGATAATTAAGGTTACATTGTTAAACTAATACAGCAGCTGAGTACATGTAAAGTGCATTGTTGGTGTTGGTGCTAGGTTGATGTACGGTTTTGACATTTTCAGGAAACATTTTTACTTGTAGCATACACAAGGCAGCATTTTCCTTTTATTCATTCCTTCTCAGAATTCAACTGGAGAATATATAGCCTTCCTTTCTCCAAAGCCTGAACTTGCACTTAAAACATGTACATGGACAAACCTGTTGTAATATAGGTAACAAATATATTGGTTCTATGTATTACAAATGGTACCTACTTTCTGGAAGAAATTAAATAAACTTAAAACGTCTCTAATAATAAAGAAGAGATGTAATGAAATGTCATTAGGAGATTATTTAACCCTTAAAAATTAATTATTATGTTAAAAAATAAGGGACTTTACTTCCAAGAATATATTACATGTCATTAAATTGTTCTTAAAATGTATTATTGGAGTAATATGCAAGTTAGGAGATTTGATTTCCCAGCAGTTTGGCATTGATTGTACATATGCCCTGAACTAGTTGTCTCAGCTTAATGTTTTGCACCGTTTGCATGCAGACACATTAATCTGATGTTTCACAGCATTAGTGTGTGGCATTCCTGTTGATTTTGTCTTTATGGAGAGGTTTGTGCACACATTTTACTTCAGGAGTGTATTTACTGAGCAACTTCATTTTACAATTAATCCCTTTTTGGGAAGCAGTTCTGTAGCATTAAATGGTGACATCATCCTGTTTTAAAACCCAAATACTTACAAGCTAATAAAGTGCTTGCTTCTTATCAGCCCAAATGGTGCTGTTCTGTATAAGCTGTGGCTGTGCTTCACCATGCTTGTGAGTTAGAAATGCAATTTATTTTTTAATATATATGTAACCAGGCTGATTCTTTGTTAAAGACAGAAGATTAGAAAAAAGAGGAAGAGCAGCTATACTTACTGTCCATTGGCTTACATTCTGTCTCTTCCATGTCCTGCAGTTAATTTCCTTTGCTTTATCTTCTTTCTTCTGGAAGTTATTTTTGGTTTTCTGTCATCCCTGTTGCTCTGCTCCAATAAATAGAGGACCACATTTAGCACAATATGCTTAGATGTGTGATGTATTTAGATTGTACAGGAAAAAAAATTAGTTTAGATAGCAGGAGAATTCAATGGGGACCGGCTAGTATGTAGTCAAGATAGTGTGAAAAGCCCTGCCTTCCATGTGCTGTTTATCTACATTCAACATTGTCTGAGCTGTTTTGTATAGCACTTTAAACCTGCATGTCCTGTTGTAGATGGGCAGGCTAATATTATTCTTTTGGAAATTTTCTAGAAAATTTGGAAGATAGTACTGATGAGGATGCCCCATTGCATAGTCCTGGAACAGAAGGAAGGTGAGCAATCTTTGTTAACAGATAACTGGTTCTAGAAAAATTACTGTTTCTTTTTGTAAGGTATCGTATATCCATTAGAAGATACCTCTGAAGTTGTTTCATTCTACTTTGCCTGCCCTCTCAATAGAAAGAAGAATTAAATAAAAATACACATTACACAAAAATATGACTATCTTATTTCTAACTGTGATGAAATTTTTCTTTTAGTTCGTTATCTTCAGATCTTTTGAAGCTTTGTGGTGAAGTCAAACCCAAAAGCAAGGTAGGCTGTACAGCAATGATGATAATTCATACTTTTGTGGCACTTTCTGGGGAATGTTTTTGCTTTAGAGAAATTAATGAATGAACACGTGCACAAGGTGGACTGATGTGCTGTTCGTGTGATCTCTATGTAATATGCTTTTGTGTGATACTCCTCTCTGAGAAGCAATGATAAAAATGTTTTCTTTTAATATTTTGTGATTGAATTTTTACAGTTTCAGAATGAGATACATTCTTTTGATTACTAGCACTCCAAACTGGAGTGGATTTGCAGTTCAGTATTGGTCAGGCTGCAGTTTAATGTTAATGCCAGTGGGAACTGGTAACATGCTTATTATTTGCAATTTGCTCCTGAGGTCATAGAAATGTAAAGGAAGTTTATAAAATAAAGTTTGACCTCTCAGGCTCTTAATTACAGTTGACATTGGAGGAATATATGCAGGCTGGCTGCAGTTTATTATTAATGACAGTGGGAACTGGATGAGCACTGATTGCGGTGTTGCTTCTGTGCTCACGGGAGCATGAACTGAATTTGGAAAGTAAATAGAAGTGTAACCTCCACTCTTCTAACTGCAGTTCGCTTTGAAGAAATGTATCTAGGTTGGCTGTTGCATTATTGGCAGCATTCATGGGTGTGCAGCTCTTCGGACCTGTGAACTAAATGAGTTCGATCTGAGAAATTTGGAATAAAAACATCCTTTTTCTTAATGACTCTGTTAAGACTGGACATTTGTCTTCCCCAGAGGCCTTTCTTTTCCTGAGGAATAAAGCTTAATTTAATGGCATCATTACAGCTAACGTGTATGATCAGATTTTTAAGAATGACTGTGTTGTACACAAAGCTTGGCTTTTTTGGTGAGGTTTTATATTGTTTTTCAAGTTGATGAAATGCTGAGTGAATCTTAATTCATGTTGGCATAAACTACTTTTGAAGTGACATAAACTAGGCGTGGAGCAGAGTTTTTTGTATACGAAGAAGCATCGGTGTAATAATTGACACTTTGCTTTATTCCTCTCTGCTTTATAAAATTTCATCTGGATAAGCCTTAGAAGAGTAATATTGTACTCCTGTAGTACTGAGAGGCACTCGTAGTTTGTTGAAAGGATATTCTTGGAGACCAGTTTTCAAACCAGTGTTGCACATTGTTGAATTTGACTTGCCTCTTCTTGAAATGTTACCAGAACGGAGGTGAGCTCCTTGATTTAGTTTCCAAAGGTAGTTGCCAGGTTTGAAGGGGATGCTAATTGCCAACTAATGATAAGCTTAAATGTAGCGCTCTTGATGTATACCATGAAATCTTTTTCATAGCTTAGCTTGATTTTTTTTCTTTTTTTTCTTGTCTGCAGGCCCGCCGGAGGACCACTACCCAGATGGAATTGCTGTATGCAGACAGCAGCGATTTAGTCTCCGACGTTAGTGCTGCAGACTCGACTTTGCCTGGCCCTCTTGCGTCAGTTGGAGAAACCCAAGAAAGTGGGATGGCTGCTGACACAAGTGATACTTCTGCTAGGGACAGAGAGTTTATTCCCCCACCATCTGGTTTACCTTCTAAGTTAGGCAGCATGTAAGTTTGGCCATGCTGTACTAATTACCCTTTGCTTTAAAAAAATGCATGTTGCCAATTTCTTGTAGTCTATTATTTTAACTTTACAAAGGAGATCCATATACTTGAAGCTTACTAAATAATACTGACAAAACTCCTCCTTTTCTACCACCACAACTCTAGAAAGTGTAAAAGCACTGTTGTAAATATGTTTCTTCCATGTTTCTTATGGAAGATATGTGTTATGTCAAGTTGCTTTGTCATGATAAAATTATTGTAGGCTTCTTTCTAACTAGTGGGAAAAATCCATCTAGTTCTGTGGATGCTTTGCTGTGTTGATGCTATGGGAAATTCAGAGAGATTAAAAGAACACCCCAAAACCTCAACCCAAAAACTTTCTATAATGTACTGATAGTATCTCTATATGGTCCTAATTATTAGGTAAAATCTTTCTATAAGTCATCCTCTGGGGACCATGCTGAAAATGAAAAATCTATACAGAAATGGAGCATGCAAGTGTAAATTTGAAGGAAACGTGTTGGATATTCTGAATCCTCAAAAATCCTTTCTATTTGTAGGTTGCATTTACCTGCAGAACAGTTTTGTTGAGGTATTACTTGACACCAGATAGAAGTGAAAATATTATTTTTGTCTTTTCATTCTGGGGCCAGCAGATCTCCCTCACGTGCACTCTCTTTTTTTCACTTGCTCTTGCTGTTCTTTTTACATCTACCAATATCACGGTTAGTTATTAGCCATTTGCTGCTGGAGACCCTTTTCTTGGCTTTTTAGGTACTAGCTCCTGTATTGCACAAACTCATGCATAAACTAAATGCTCTTGCCGCATTCAGTGATAATGGAAGAACTCTGTCCTCTAGCTATCTTCATGTTACAGATTCTGGAGTTAGGCATCTTTCACCATCTGTCTGTCCTATTTGCATAATATTTTTACAGCAGTCTCCATCTAACGTGCACTTGCAATTTGTATTGTTTTTACTATGTATTTCTAGCATGTGCTTGAGGTGCAATCATGAGCAGTAAAACACTGCTGAGAGCAATTATTAACCTGTGCTGATGGCTTCAGTGCATTATACACGTAGAATCTGCTTGGAAAGCATGCTCTTGGGGGTGAGGATAGGTGAAGAAACCCACGTGTCTCAGCAGTTAGTGTGAGATCACTAGAGACTTTTGAAGCTTCAAGATTTAAAACGTCAAGTGTTATGACCTGGCATCCAAGACTCAGGTAATACCAACTTTTGCCCCACTCCATCTTCCAGAATATATCCATTTATGAAAGTGATCCAGCAATGAGGCAAACTAGGATGTTCCAAAAACTGTGTTCTGTGAACACTGGAGTTGCGCGCTGTCAGTAAATCAGTCGGCAATAGGCCACACCTATAGTTTAGTTTGTTGTTGAGCTCGTTTTAGAAGTGACCAAAAATTTCCACGACCAGTCTTCAAGTGACTTCCTCACTACAATTGAGATACTGAGTTTTCAAAACTAAAACTCAGTGTGTGTTATACAGTATTGCCAGTTTTGCTGGTCACTGGTCATTGTTGAAGAGAAGTTGTCTTTGTGAACCATTCGGCCTTCCTCTGTGGGCCTGTAGTGCCATCATAGCTCTTGTAATTAAATACATTCTCTGGAGGAGAACGTGGGCTTACCTGCAGTAAACATTATCTCCCTCGTGCCTCTTCAGTGGCATTCAGAGATGTAGAGGCAGTAACTGTGATCCAAAACGTGCATTGTCTGGAAGTGACAGAAATTAATTATATACTTGGGTGCAGATTTAGGTGTCTGCATATGTGCATATGCTCCACTCTGGGAGCCCCTCGGTTCTGTCAGATCAGTGGTGATTCAGAGAGGCACCTAAATGCACATGAGCAACAGTTGATTCGATTGGAGTTCTGTTTACAAAGGCAGCTAGTGCTGTTGTCCTTTTCTCAACTCATCTACAGCAGCTTTTTCAGAGCAGAGTGGTTTCTGTAGGTCTTGTGCCAGCTCCATTCGGATGTCTCTGATATCTTGGGAAATCTAAAAGAGCACCAGAAACCTGTGATTAGGCGTGTGTCTTGCTCCTTTTCATTCAAGTCATTGACATTGTGTGCCTGTTTTTTTACCTCTATGCTTTGGAAGTTCATTCCAGCAAGACTGCTGCATTTTTATAATATCTGCATTTCCAGGCTTTCAAAAAGGATCCGTAATACAATCATGCTCTTTTACATCTTATAGGGATGTGCCACAGTGGAGACCATCCAGATTCCCTTCTTTTTTTCTCTGACTGTGGTGAAATGCTAACATTTGGGTGTCTACACTCCTGATCTTTTCTCTGTTTTTAGTGGGAAGTAAAAAGTTGGGGAAAAGACAAAGAGTGTCTGTGAACTTGGAATAGTTTCAGAGAAAAAAATGGAGAGACAGAGGGATGGAAAGCAAGGGAGAAGAAGGGACAAAGAGAAGCAAGGTTATGGTAGTCAGGCTGTCAACAGGCAATACTTTTTTCTCATTTCCTAAATTTAATTTTGATATTGAAACACGAATATGTTAATGAAAGTTTAATTCATATGTTCTTAGTTCTCTGTTCTTCATGTCTGTAAGTGATCTATTGTAGACAAAAGTTGTGGAATCTGAAATTTTAGATCTTAGACCTTCCATGCATACTCTGCTGGTTTTCTTTTAGTCAATCTCTTTTATTATTAAATTAGTAATGTCCTTTGTATATTCATTATATGGCTCTTCATATGTTGATGAACTGTGAAAATTAATAAACTTTGTGTATTTTTGTATTAAAATGTGAGAGCAAATTTAAAGTCTGTAGATTCAGGAGAGACAACAATAGATCAAGCTCATTCTGAAATTTGAAAGCTGTGTGGGAGAATGACAGCTAATGTAAGAAGAAAAGCAATTTTGTGAAGAGCCTTAAAGTAAGATAATGATTCCTCTTGCTTTAGTTCTAGACAGCCATCTCTGCCAGAGAAGAAGATACCTGAGCCTTCACCTTTAGCAAAGAGAAAAGCCTATGAGAAAACAATGGAAAAGACAAAGGCAAAAGAACAAAAGCTGTAAGATTCTTTTAAATGTATTTTCTCTGGGATAATTTAAACCTTGGGTGTATTTTCTTGAAAAACAATTCTGTATTTTTGTCTTTATTTAGTTCTAGGACAGTTTTTATTGTTGGCAGTGAAATTATTGACTGTTCAATTTCTCTGTGTGGACTTGTTTTTTTCCAGAGTATTTTTCTGTGCTGAATAACTCAGGAGCAGAGTCCTGAGAAAATGTCCTTTGAAGCATTTGTAAATTACTTTTTTTATGGAAGTCATCAATTTCTCCAAGGAACTGAATTTCTTCCATTTTACATGTCTATTTCCTGCTTGGAGCTTTCCACTGTTGCACGTAAACTTTGAAGGTTGTGCCACCTTGCACTCTGCAGCAGTTTGTACTCTTAAGTTTACCTTCTCTGGGAAAACACCTGTAGCCAGCATTACAATTTTACTTATTCGCTTAAGAAAAGAGCACCTAACATTTGAGGCATGTTGCATTTAACTTCTCTAACCATGCATAACCTGTTAAAGAAGATGTTCTTTTTTTCTTGTAGCTCAGATTCTGGAGCCCCAGAGGCTAGTCTGTCACCTCCTACTTCCCCACCAAGCCGGCCCCGTAATGAAATGAATGTTTTTAGTCGTCTTACTGTTTCTCAGGGAAACACATCAGTTCAGCAGGATAAGTAAGTCACAGAGGAAAGCCTCAGCCCCCACCCAGAGAATTGCAAAGTACGCTCAAGATCTCAGTGTAGTATCTGTTAGATGTTTTTACCCTTCTCCTGCCAGATAAGAGGAGACATTTCTCATGTTTTTGTGTAGTATTCAAGGAAAATATTTTAAATTCCCATGGACTGTGGTAAAAATTCTAGAGAAACCATTTCCTGCTGAACCTTGTTTCCTGTTTTCTAGGCTGTGTCTGGTAGTTGTACTTTTAAACCCAAAATAGAAAAGAATGGTAGAATTTAGATGTATGTGGTTTTGTGTGCGTGTTTGCATTTGAAAGTAGGATTTAGCTGACGGTTTAGGAAGAGGTGCTTCTGACAGTTACATAGTTACTCCAGCATTTCTCCGAGTGCTGTCACGACAGCACCCTGGAGGATGGGATGTTGAAATGACTAGAACACGGTTGTCGGGAGGTTATCCAAATGACTGAACAGACTGACTTTCGGAGGTGATCTGGAGGAGCAGGTAAAACTCATACTTAGTTCAGGAGAAGCAGAGCTCGGTTTCCTCGCGTGTCAGGCATCTGTTGGGAGCCTTACTCCAAATTGCAGTGGACTTGACTTGAGCAAAAATCTTGGCAGGTTTCAGCACTAGTAGTAGTGCCATGTAGCACTTAGGAATTGCAACTCAAACTCAGAATAAAACTTTAGTTCTGACTAAGCAAGACAAGAAATTGCTTTGGACTCTTTACACTAATGTTTGGGGTTTTTTCTAAAACGTTTTTTTTCAGTGATCTACAGAGTCATCACATATCAAGTGGTAGCTTTCAAGGCTTTCAGTAGCTAACTGTGCTTGTAACTTCTTAGCTACGTTACCTTTATCTTATTGCTAACTCCCACCTAACCATTTTCATTCTCTCTGGACTGACTTTGAAGTCAAATTGAAACTGTTGAATCTGATTCGAGTTGAAAATGAAAGACATCTTAAGACATACTGCAAGTGTTTGTGTCTCGGGGAGATTTTTTGTTGTGTGTTCTCTTGTTTTTTATTTTTAAACATTTTTGAAAATTAGGAGGTGAAGGATTTTGAACTTAGGATCATTTGCAACTTGTGGTTCTGATTTCAGTGGGCTACCAATATGTTTAATATTTGTATTTTTATGCTTAACATGTTACATGTTTCTTCTACACTTAACAGGCATTGATATTTGATTATTTAAATTTTTTCCCCTATTGATATTTTCAAGAAACACTATGTTGTATGGGCTAGAACATGCATCCATCAGCACCTTTCACTTTGCCTTTACTTCTGCAAGAAAATGTTGGGGAACGAAGAAATGTCTAAGCTGGTGTTAACTCACCTTCTCGGACTGAGACAGTCAACCCATGTAACTTACTGTTGAGAGTGCTTTCTTAAGATTATGATTCCCCACCTTATCAGGGGTTTAAGGTATACCCTGAGCAATGCTGCACACCATATGTGGACTTGCATTGCTTTTCTGAACTGCCCGTGCTGTTGTTTTTTCTTCTCGTATGGAGGCTTTACTTTGCTGATACCTATATTCTCTCTCCTCACAATTCCACCACTGTTGATTGTAGGTCTGATGAAAGTGATTCCTCTCTGTCGGAGGTACACAGGTACTCTCTCTTTCTCTTTTCTGTTTCCTTGGCATCTCTCACTGAAGTTATTCCAGTTCTCAGGAAACTTCATTTTGCTGCATGAATTTCCCTGATATTTGTGCGCTGTGTCTCTTGCTTTTGCCAGAAGTTTAAAAACCTGCCATTTTGGTCAAGCATGTCTTCCCCTCTCCTTTTTTTAGGCTGTTCTTTATTGTTGTTAAGCATGTCAAGTTTTTTTCTTTTTAAATGAAGTATGGTATAAACCTTTACGTAGACATATTCTTTCTCTCTTTGTTTTCCTTAAAAAGAGGAACAGGCATTTTCTTAGGTTTTTTTTTATGCTTCTCTTTCTTTTTGCTTTTCTTGACGAGTTGTACACTTTTGGCACTAAAAATTAAATCCCAGCATAAATAAAAATGAGTAGTTTTTTTTACTATGTCTTTCTGACAGAATGCACAATGGCATAGGCGATGAAAGAAATGCCCTCACTCGTATTCTTGAGCTGTGGCTTAGGTTTTTGTACTCGGTGAAAAAGTAATTTATTGAGAGAAGGGCAGTCAAAGGGCAAATAATAATGTGATGGTGGCTTTGCCTGGTCATTGTAGCAGTCGTAACCTATTTTGTCTGTCGATTTCAGAGCACTGCATGTAGATAGATAAATAGTTCTGGAACATATAGTTTGCATGGCTTGTTAAGGGAATGAGTGAGAACAGCAGTAGGAATAATCAGTCTAGAAGCAGCATGATCCACTGGGGAATACTACAGAGAAAATCGTATTTGGTTTTTGTGTGGTGTTAGTAAATTATAATTAGTAAATTAATAATAATGATATAAATTATTCATGTATTCCTGAAAAGAACAAAAGGTGTAGGTTGAAAGATAAATGCCTTTCCAGAATGAGGAAGTTAATGGCAAACAGTTTAAGGCAATATTAATATTAGTAAAATCAAAAAAAAAAGATTGTGGAGGAGTAATGAATTATATGAATGAAGGTGTTCTGAGCCACAAAAATGTAAAAAATAATTTCTAAGACTGTACTAGATACTACATTATTTTGTGACAACTAGTTAGTTTGTCAGGAAGGAGTTTTTCCTTCCTGGAGTGAGCTTCTAGTCAGTATTAAGGAATTTTTACATTTTCCTAAAGCATCTGACACTTGGTTTTTTTGTGAGGAAGGGCTATGGCTTAGTTGCTCTTTCCCACAGTTACACGTGTAATCCTCAGGAGAACAGGACAACGAGTCTTAACCACAAGCTGGTCAGGTCACAGCATTGTGTTTGTGGGCATTACCTTGAGGCTTTTCTACACTTGACAGAAACCAGTGGGGTCCGTGTGTGTGCAGTTGTGTGCATGGGGTTTAGACTGCTAGAGTCTCGTTTGGTGGTGAGCTGTGATTTATTTTATTGTACTTTTTCAGCCTGAGTTACAGTCTTTCAGCAGCGCCACAGAACTAGCTACAAATCCCGAGGGAGATTCCTCTGGGGTATCTGTACTCCAGCCACACTCCCTCTTAGCCGTCTGAGTACAGATGTGCCGTAGAGCATTAGAACCTTCCTCAGGCACACGGATCAGCAGCAGTTCTCCAAGCCTGCTTGTAGAAAGCAGTTGATGTGAAATGCCTGCTGAGTTTGGAATTGGCAGTGTACATTGCATTTGCTCCATTTTTCAGGTGTGCTATCTAGATTAATAGGTCTTGATGCAGTTTGCACTCTTAAGGTTGCTCCTAGGTATTCAGGAACTTTAAGCATTCAGATTCTTTCCCATGTACCCAACATTCAGCATCTTGTTTGTCTTTTTTCATTCATTTGTTTTTGTATGTGATTTCCTTTAACTGATAGTCCAGATTTGACACTTGTTGAAGCTAAGTAGTAAAAATCCTTTCGTTTATGAGAGACGTTCAGGTCTACTCCCCTCATGTGTAAGAAAATTTGATTTTTTTTTTTTCCCTGCGCTTAAGCAAATTAATTTTATCTGTGTCAATTGCTATGCCCAACTCACATTCTCCTCTTTCCTTTAGGGGGATAATTAACCCATTCCCTGCTTCAAAATGTGTCCGATCTTCCCCGCTTCAGTGTATCTATACAGCTGAAGGGCATACCAAGGCTGTGCTTTGCGTTGATGCAACTGATGACCTTCTCTTCACTGGATCTAAAGGTTGGGCAAGTTCAGAAATTCTCAGTTTGTGCTTAGTGCTGTAAACATGGTGGAAAATGGTGAGGTTCCATATTGCAATGTAAGCTGAAGAAGTAATTATCTACGTGTTTTTTAATTCCGGTGTGTAATATGTGGCTGTTTATCTGTAGCGGAAAAAGTAAACTACCAAGAATAACGGTAACGTTTGTTGAGTGATACCACGGAACCGATCGTGGTAACCTGTGCGCACATGATGTGCGATGCTAATTAACAGCCTCAGGGTAGGGGTAGAGGTGGGACTTAATCATAATCATAGAATGGCCTAGGCTGGAAGGGACCTTAGAGATCATTTTAATCCAACCTCCCTGTCATGGGCAGGGACGCCTCTCATCTAGATCAGGCAACACATGAGGACTGAACGGGAATGGAACCCACGACCTTTGGTGTTTCAGCACCACGCTCAACCCACTGACTTATCACATCTTTAACTGTGCTACCTACAGAGTTTGAATAGAGCCTTCATGCCTTAGCTGACTCTTTTGCGCTTCCCCATGGATCTTGTTGCCTGTCCCTTGTGGGTGTGAGAATTGTATCGCTATTGTGGAAGAGGATTTGTACTGTTCACTACTTCCTTACTGGATGCCACAGTCTGTGAACTCTTCAAGCTGGTAGAAACAGTGTTTTGGAAGAAAGCATCTTCCCCTTGTCTTTGACTTTCTGTTTTAATCACTTATTTTGGCTTGAAGACAGCCAGACCTCAATGGTTATTTTTTCATTACCATCCTTTTTAATGTCGCTCAGAAAGTGATTTTTGCATGGCGGTTTTTTTTAACACATGAATGCTTGCAGATGTTGTAAATATTTACGCTTTCTTGTCATATGTTAGCTTCTCATGTGCATGGAAGAATTCTTCCTGCATATGTATGTTTTTGGAGAGGAAAAGTTTACGAAGCACACTTATACTCAAAAATGTAGACAGCTGTTTAACCAAATCAGGTTAAATCTTTTGGACATTGCTGCAGAAGCAGAAAGTCTCAACTCACGTCATGTAACGCTAGCAGCCAGTGCCAGTTTAAGAATATCAGTAAGCTTTCAGGTGCGTTGCAGATATTGGTCTTTGGTCTTAATAGCTGGTATTTTTCAAGGGGCTGATGCTTCTTAATATACTTACCACCTTCATGCTATTATAACTGCTGTCTACACGTGAAGCTTTCTCTTCCTCCTAATACTTCTAAAATTCATGGAGGATACAGACATGATACAAAAAGGAAAGTTTCCTGTGTGTTCTCTCTGTGTTGCAAAATCCTTGAAAACTTCCGTGTCTGGAATTTTAGTACACAAAAGGTCGCAGCATTTAAATTCCTTTGCTACTGAATGAAAACTGTGACTAAAGCCCTCAAACTGTGATTTTCAGAGGTTTCTAAAGCACTGAATAGTTTATTTCACTTCACACCTTTGTAATTTTGTTGTGACAGTCTATTTCATCATGCTGAGCCCCTCCTGAACTATCTTCTTGATGATGAATTCTCAAATTAAAAAATGGGTCATTCTCTTGAGTTAGCATCATCCAAACTCTACAGTCTCTAAACTGTTTGTGTCTTTATTTTGCTTTCCTTGAGATGGAATTCTATCCTTTTAAATTATATGGGAACTAATATTGCATATCTTAAATTCGTATTTAATGATTAACCTTAATTAGTTTTGATGATGGTAGACGGTGCCCATGTGTATTCTTTAAGACCTGTTTAATTTAGGTGTTTTACTGCAGTGCATACCTAAATGGAGGGATATATATGAGCTCAAATGAATGTGTCTATTTTAAAAAAATTACTGATTTTTGGAAAAACAATATTTTTTTTCTGTTAAAGTTTTTATTATTTTTTTCTGGGTTTTGTCTGACTTTATTTAGATCGTACCTGTAAGGTCTGGAATCTGGTAACTGGACAAGAGATTATGTCTCTAGGAGGTCATCCAAACAATGTTGTTTCTGTAAAATACTGCAACTACACTAGCCTGGTCTTCACAGTCTCAACCTCCTATATCAAAGTGTGGGACATCAGAGATTCTGCTAAGTGTATTCGGACACTGACGTAAGTGAACTAAACCTCAATGCCAAGAGTTTAAATGAGTCTTAGGTAATTTTTTTTATATATATTTAATTCAACAGTGCAGCACAGTGTAATTCAAGTACCCTTTTTTCTGGGGCTGGAAACTTTCTTTATGTATTCAGGCTACAGTCAGTATGGTGTACTGTTAGTGTATAGAAACAGAACAATTTGCATTAATGCCTGTAGTGTTTTCTCAAATGCTCAGTATTCATAACCTACTTCCAGCCGTTTTGCTCAGGTAAATAGGTTTGGGTTTAACAGTATGCAAAGAAGCAAGAACATAATGTTGAGGAGTTTTTTATTTTTTGTTGGGTTTTTTTTTACCCTCCTTCTCTGTACTCAGGTCTTCAGGCCAAGCGATGCCTGGCGACGTGTGTTCAGGAAGTACTAACAGAACAGTCACTATCCCAGCCGGAGAGAACCAGATCAATCAGATTGCACTAAATCCAACCGGCACATTCCTCTATGCAGCTGCTGGAAACTCAGTGAGGATGTGGGACCTGAAAAGGTACTGAACACCAGCAGAAGAGCATGGTCTTTAGGTGGTTACACGTGCATATGAAACAAAGTGAATGAAGTATTTACTGCTTATGATAACGTCCGTAACCTGGGCAAAATATGGTCACAATATGGAGCAAATAATCCATGCTCTAGTGGTTGCTGAGATAATGAAGGTGCCCGTGTTTTCCTCATGTGTTAAGGTTATGGGGAATTGTTCCAGTAAAAATTACTGAAAAACGCAGGATTTGAGACAGACGCTACAAACCAGACTGTCGAAAGGTGGCAGATGCATGAATCCTGGCTAGTAACTGTTGGTGGGATGATGAAAGCCACCTGATGTGGTGGAATATACTATGGGACTGTGATGGCCACACTCTAATAGCACTTTTCCAAACAGAACCAGCACCCAAAGAGTACATTCAAAATGCAGAGAATACTTTGACGTGTCTGATTTGTCTTTACTTTTTTTTTAGCCCTCATTTTACATAAATAGAAACTTCTGTTTACATGTAACATAGATTTAACAGCCATCCATGGGTATGAGCAATAGAGTGTATGTAAATGAGAGGATGACTAGGAAAGCCGTAGGGGAAAATCAAAAGATTCATTCTGGCAGAGACTGTATTGGATATATGGAAAAATAACAGATCCTCATTTCTTCTTTTCTTATTGAAGATTTCAGTCAACAGGAAAACTAACTGGTCACCAAGGTCCTGTTATGTGCCTTACTGTAGATCGAATTTCCAATGGACAAGATCTTATTGTCACTGGTTCAAAGGATCATTATATAAAGGTAAGGATTAGTGTTTGCTTATTTATTTTAACTCTTTGCCTCAGCATGGTATTCAGGCTTCAGCAGAAGTGACTTACATCTCTCAACATGAAATGTGATAGCCAAGATGGAATTTCTTTCATCAGTTATAGATTATAAATAATCGTCATTCTTAATAAACACTTCAGTGCTATTTGGTTTTAAACTTTTTCTTAGTAAGGTGGGGAGTCATCAGGTGTATGAAACCTTGGAGAAATATTTATAACACTAGTTTTATGTAAGATACTTTCAAGGGCTAAATGTTAAGTTAGTGCATTCTTGGAGGGCAGACCTGATTGCTTCAGCAGAAACACTCTGTTTTCCCCACAGAAGAGGGCCTGGGATCTAGCCCAGGCTATTGTTTAAGTATTATGTGAGTTCTGTAGTGGGAAAGGAGAGACCAGCACATCTCGGACAAGATGCCCAGCCTGTCTGGAGTCTTCATTGGCACACAGGTTGCTCTGTGTGTTGCGTTCAAAGTGCAGCCAGGGGTGTGACGATACTGTCCTGCTCCTGACATTGTGATTAATTTTCTCAGAGACAGGGAATCTGGAATCTGGTTTTGGGGAAGGAGATTCTGGCTAGGGTTTTTTTTGGCTTCTGAGTGGGTGTGTGTTTTTGCCCACCCCACCAGGAGATATTTGAACTCACAAGCTCCTGTTTCTCACAACTGTTTCTCACAGTCAGACTGTGGGAATCGTACATCACCTTCCCCCTGAAGCTGACCCTCATGCTGTAAAGAACGTTTGATTCATGAGGCCAAAGAGAGAATGAGCAAGATCCAGTAGCTTGTTATGTAGGGAGTACCCTTCATTCTGGTCTTAACTTTTCTGGTATGTGAGAAATACATATCAACACATCTGGGAGTGGAGCAGTAGCCAGAACCCACATGAGCTTTTTCATTTTAATAGGCTTTCTCTCTTTTATCCTGCATTTCTTGGATGCTTACCTGTGCACTGGGCCGGCCTCAGGAGACTGCCTGATAGGTGGGTGCACAGCTTGACAATTTGGGCTGTGGGTTTGACTCCTGTTAGAAATCCCTGTGGTTAGAGGCCAGAGGATTCTTAGACAGTGGAGTGACAGAGTGAGGCACTCTAACTCCTACTCTGCGCAGTAACGAGAGCAGAACCTCAAGGTGGACAACAGGATGTGATCAGGACAAATGCAAATATGTCGTGCTACCAATTTGTGACAAGCAAGAAGGGGGAAGGGTGTTTGGAAGAACATAGCTGTCAACAGTCAGAGAGGTTTACCTGCCATTGCTGTGTGCTCCCTTGCTGTGGACAGGCTACATAAATCCTTATGAGTCTGCCTGCTTCTTAACTTACGCCACTAGAATATCCAGGGATATTTTAGCCATGTGTGTGAGGTGCAGAGTAGTGTGTGTTTCGAGATGAGTGCATCCGTAATTGCCAAGCTGCTTTCTGTACGTATGTGGTCAGCGTAGCAGTTTGGGAATTCTCAGTGCTTCTGCACATGAGTAGGTCTTCTGGGGTGTTAGATCTGGTCACAGACGCTGCTTTCCCCTGCCACAGGAAACTACTGTCTTGGCTGCTGAGCCAGGAATATTAGTCACATCTGTCCAAGAGCCTAATTTTTCTGGTGTGTCGTTGAACCTTTTTGTTACAGCTGGAACTGATGCATATTAATTGAATATGGTAACTTTTAAATTACCTTGAACTCATTTAAGATATTCTTTAGTGCTGCCAAGCTTTCCCTTCTTTACTGCTAAGCTTATTCATTTTAAAAGGTCAATGAAGAGCAAATAAAAAGGGATGAAGTCTGACATTTGCTTGTGAAACAGAGGTAGTGGTTTAAGAAGTTAACCCAGCTCACCTGGGTTCTGGCTCGCTGCAGTGGGAAATGAAACAGGGCTGCTTATGCCACTGCTCTAGGGACAAAGACCTGATGGGATTGCTTATGGTTAAATTGTTGAGATAGCCCCACATAAAGAATCTGGTTTAAGATGCCATTCTCAGAGCACAGGCAAGGTGATGCAAGTCTAGTCCATGGAGAGAGTCAGCATGTGATGGTATGTAACCGTTGCCAAAACACATTGTCCAGAAAAATACATTAATACCTCTTACTGCAGCTGCCTGTGCAGTTCTCCCAATGAGTCACATTTCCCGTTGTGAAGATACTGTGTATTTCCTAACCAAGTAGTAGCAGTTCTTCCCAGAGCAGCCTTCTCTGAAGCAGGAATGCTTCCCTGACTTAAGGCAAGTCCTAGAAAAGGAGAAAGGAGTAGGTCTGCTAGATAAATTCTTTCACCTTTGCATCACAATAGAGTAGCCTGTAATAAGACTTTCCACGTTTTTTCCCCCTGAAGTTATTTGCTGCATGGCTTCCAAGCTGGTTAGATGGCAGATAATTTTGCTTAACATATTTAATCACTTATTTATTTTAGATGTTCGATGTGACTGAAGGGGCTCTTGGAAGTGTAAGTCCTACACACAATTTTGAACCTCCCCATTATGATGGCATTGAAGCACTTGCTATTATGGCAGACAACCTTTTTAGTGGATCCAGAGATAATGGAATTAAGAAATGGGATTTGGCTCAAAAAGACCTTCTTCAGGTAATGGAAAAAATCATGTGGCAGTTGTGCTGTAGAACTGTTTTCAGGCTATGTAAATCTTCAGGCTCATACAGTAACTATTCACTTAGATACTGATGTTTTTAATAGGGAAGGCACAGAGCAGTGGCCAGGAAAGAAATCAATAACGTACTTGATCTTTACACTAGGAATGCAGTTGCTTTTCTTTTCACTGTATGTAGCATCAAGACATTCTGAAGAAGTGCTTTGCCCTCTATTTATTTTAACTCTGAGTACGTGGGTTTTGGTTTTGTGCTTCAGAATAAAGGCACCACTTCGGTCCTCTGCAGCTGGAACCGTTGGATATCATCTTTGTTGTTGACAAGCTGGTAAATTTTAGGCTGGGAACTTATTAATGACAAACAATGCTTTAGGTCAGTCTACAGAACGTTTTCTTGTGGAGAGAATTTACAACTTACTTCACCCAGTCTTTTTTTCTAAAGAGCTTACTCGTTAGTTCTCCATTCACCTTGTTATACAATCCATATGTTATGTAATTTGTACAACCCACACATAATCATCTGTTTGCTGTAAGTTTTCATTGGAAAAAAAAAAGGGGGGGGACACAACTCAAATCCAGGAAAACGTTGAAGTTCATTGTATTTTGTTTGACATGAAGAACTTTATTTTTTAAGTCTTATAAGAAGTTGTTGAGGTAGAGATACAATTATATAAGTTAAGGCTGTATGAGAAATCAAAGTCAGAAAAAATAAATGCCAGAAGATAATGCTGGTTTTACAAAGGTTTGGTTAGATAATAATTTTATGGGCATGAGGATTGTGTCTTTTATATGCATTTAATGTGCAGACTGATGGCAGGAAAACAAACAGAATATCAAAGTTTTGGGACATGGAAGAACAATGGACTGGTCACCATAAGAAGAAAATTTCTGTGTGGGCATACTTGGTATTCCATAAATACACAAACTTTCTTGACCTTCTTTCAAAATTGTCCAATTGAGTGCCAGTTCATTTTTAGAATACTGCTAAGACTTCACAGTTAAAATAAGGATTCAGAAATTTAGCTTCATACAGAAAACCTTTGCTCGACCGTGTTGGAACATCTGCCCTCATATCTGTCTGTCTGAGGAAATGTACCAAGCAGGTTTCTAGCAAAACCAGGAGGACCACGCAACATGAAAGGTTTTGTATTCTCAGAATGACTTTATTAAAGCTGTAAGAGGTGTCTTCACTCTTGCATTGTAGGATCATTAAAATATTGTGCAATATGCATTTTTACTATTGCAATTAATTTAACATCAGAAAAAATACGGGGTGGGGTGAAGTAGCATGTAATAGTGGGCTAGTTGTATTCCTTTTCTTATTTTCCTTTTGGTATGTGTGCATTTCATGAGTTCTGTTGTTTGTGTTCCGCTGTTTGTTTGCTGGCTTTAAAAGTAGAACTTAGAAGAAAGCATGAGATCATTTTTATTATTTCTATAATGTTGTGCTTTTATTCAAGGAGGTGAGACTAGAGCATTTGAGAAAACAATGTAAATTATTTTAATTCACTGTCTTTTTTAGGAATGAAGAAAAGTGCTGTTACTTTTGCTAGTCATGGGTTAATTCCAGGTGAAAGGCCCCACTGGAGGTCACACGGTGCAAAGCTGGTCCAAACAGGCCAACTTTGTAGTTAGGTCTGGTTACTCAAGGCCTTGCCCAGCTGAGTTTTCAAATCTCCAAGGCTGCAGATTGCACAGCTGCTCTGAGTGACCCATTGCACTCCTTAACTACTTTTGTATGAATTTTCCCCTACAGCTGATGAAAATCACTTAACAAACACGCTACCCGAAAAGAATTTGGAGATCATCTGCTTCACTTGGTGTTACACAATCTCAAGCCACAAAACGTTGCTGTGACAAAATCAAGATCTATAAGAATCACTCCCCTCCCAGTTTCATGAAGTGCTGCAGGAGCAGACCAGCAGTGTTGTGACAGTGGTGTCTGTTCTAGATAAAACACCGTGATGATCCTAGAAATCCACACGTGCTCCGTAATATGAGAGAGGCAGGAAAGCAGCTGCTACCAAACTGAACTGGAGAAGAGTCCCTTTTGGTTCACTAAAAGACAACAAACTTGGGCTATTATTTCTCCAGTGTTGCTACCAAGTGGATGTTGTTCTCAGCTGGTCTGTGCAGCATTTTGCTTTCTGAATTAGGAATAAAATGCTGGTGTCCTTCCCCAATAAAGAATTAATTAATTTTTTTTAAAGTGCTACAGCACCAAATCAATTTTAATATGTAACAGGAAAAGAAGGAGGAAGGCAAATATAGAAGCAGTTTCTGCCTCCCTCGTGTATTTGAACAGTATTTTTGATTTTCCTGTGTTTTATAGTTGTTTTACAGACAAACTTGAAACATGTACTGGCACCATATGTTCAAATGTGCGTTTGAACACGAGCAAATTTGGTATTATCCAAAATTAATTTCTATTCCAAGTCAGGTCAGTTGCATATTGGATTTTCTTCTTGTTTTGCAGTACTATTTCACAAAGAGAAACAAACTCATGGTGTAGAAGTAGCCTCGTGGAAGATGGCACCCTCCTTGCTCTAAAGGAGAGAAGCCTGGGATGTACCCATGCGTCAGATGTGCTCCAGGATAGGCATCGAGCTTAGAACGTGGGATTTCTTTCCACATCTGTGGTCATTCCTCTAGAATGTTTTGCAGCGCTGTGACACTTGCTTGCCTTCTCTTTTTCAGCAAGTTCCTAATGCCCATAAAGACTGGGTGTGTGCTCTTGGCCTGGTACCTGGTGCTCCGGTTCTGCTCAGCGGCTGCAGAGGAGGCACCCTCAAGCTCTGGAATGTGGATACCTTCGCGCCCATTGGAGAGATGAAGGGACATGACAGCCCTATAAATGCCATCTGCACCAACTCCAGCCAGATTTTCACAGCAGCAGAGTGAGTTATTCTTCTCCATGAATCTTTCTTTTCCATAGTTCCTGTCCATTCTGTCCATGCGAATGCATGTGGATCTTCAGCTGTGTCAGTCACTTCATAGCGAGCCCCTCAGTGCTGATCAGCTACTGCAGAGATCTCCTAAGTGGTGTGCAGGGTGCACAGCATGATCCATTGGAGCATGGGTGCAAAAAATTGCAACTTCAGACGTGCATATATAACTTATGAATGAATAAATACACTTTGGGGTGCTCAAAAAAATATTTACTGGTAGGTGTTCAGAATCAAAAAAGTTTGGAGACCACTGAGTGCGGACGGCAGGGAGAATTTGGCAGGAATTCAGAACTTTACCAGCTTGTCTCTGCAGTTAGGCTAATTACTGTGAGGATTGATTTCTGGCCTGTGGGAATTTTTCTAAAAGCCATGCTGTATGGTTGTTTTGTGGATTTTTTTGTTTGTTTTCATTTTTTTTGTGAGTTTTTTTTAGTTTTTGTTTGGTTTTAAGTGCTAGCATATAGCAGAAGCTTTGCAAGCCATCCTACCATCCATTAAAGACCTTGAGTTGAATACTTGGTTTCTCAGTAAAGTGGGCAAATTGAGTACCTGAAACCTCAGGGGCCTTGACCAAGAAAAATACCTCATCCTGGAGAGAGTGCAGGAGACATTATCAAAGGCTGCTTAGAGGCATAGTCTGAGCACAGGAGCTCTGAAAACCAACTTATCTTCTAGTGCCAATCATGGAAGCTTCTGGCCTTCTGAATTTAAAGGTCTTTCTGAATGAAGCGGGATTTTGAAGTTGCCGAGTTTCCATGTTTGGTGGCCAATTTTTATGTTTAATTATCAATAGATAGGAGTGGAGACATCAAAACTTCTGTCTTTGCCTGGAGATTACTGACAAGTTTAGAAATCCACACACCTGAAATTAATTCTTTTACTAGTGAGAGGAAACTGGAGCCTCTTGGCACTTGTAACATTATGGTGATGGTTGACAGAACTTCGGTTATTCCTGATAATTTACAGTGAAGTGAAGTGAAGGCTTGAGCCAGAAAACCTCTCTAGGGTGATAAAACCTGTCCTGACTGCTGCTGCCTCCTGACTTTCCTTGAGGGGGTTATAAGGAGTGCACGAGTCAATGTTTGCTCGTCACAGAACTCAGTATTTATGAGAAATTCTTAACTTTTACTACTCTTGTGCAGGATAAATTGCTATTTAACAAGACTAATTCTTTATTTTGCTTTCTGATTGTGATAATAGGCTTACATAACATGTTCCACGTGCCACTTTACTCACACATGCTTTAAAATTGTACAAGTAGCGATCATTGCCAAAAGTACAGAATTATAGCTTCCCTCTCCTGGGCTTCTGAACGCCAGCTCACTGGTTTATGCTTTCTAGCACCTGGCAAAGGGTTTCTTTGTGTTTTTTTGGTGGGGTTGGGTTTGAGACCTTGCATTAACTTAGGATTCTGTGATTTTTCTTTACCTTTTTCTTATATGCTGACACACCTCTTGTGCAAACAGAGCACACTTCAGGTCCTGTTTGATTTAACCTGTTAAAACTTCTCACGGTTTTTTTAACGGCAAGAAGTAGTCTTGTCCTGTTGAGTGTCTCTCTGGTTTTGTAGTGCAGCTGCCTGTTTGCCTGTGATCTGCTGAGCTGCAAATAGTTACACGGTGGAAGCTCTTCTCTGGTGTCACTCCACTTAGGTATTACCAGTAGCTGCATTTTAAAAAATGAAAAATTAACTAATGGCAGAGTAGGATTTTACTTTCCTTAGACATATAATCTTAATACTTTCCTAGATGGATAAAGGTAGTAGCCAGTGCTGTGATAAGGTTAAGTGTTGTTCATCTTAAATTACATACTCTCCTGGAGGTAGAAGGATCTTAAATTACATACTTTCCTGGAGGTAGAAGGACCCTTGCATATATCCATTAAGGAAATCTTAGTTTGCCAATACTGTCTTTGTGAATAAGACACATGAGCTTTTAAGGAAGCTTCCGTGCCCAGTCACTCACAGCCCCCCCCTCCGCCCCCCCAATTTAATTACCCACCTCTAATACTGCTTTGTTTTGGTTTTCAGTGACCGGACTGTGAGGATCTGGAAAGCCCGAAATATAATAGATGGACAAATCTCAGATACAGGAGATGGAAGTGAAGATGTGGCCAGTAACTGAAATGGTGGGGATAAATGAATATATTGATGAATTTGAGGTGCACTCTATGCAATTTGTTGCATGCTTAGTAGGTAAACACTGATGTCTGGAATGAACTGACAAATAAGAGTGAACTCTCTACTAGACCTGCTGTCCTTAAAAGATGTACTGTATTTAAGAAAAAACAAAACAAACCACCTCTTGGTAACATGCTTGTGTCTCAATGGTCACGTATTATGTCTTTATATTATGGCTGAATGTGTGTGCATATGTAACACTTGCAGTTTAAATTAACTGGAAATCAGTCTTCTCTAGTGACCATCTCGGTTATAACCTGGAATATATAATGAAAGTGCTCTGCTGTATTTCACTCACAATTATGATCAGCTGTTTTGCCTTTTAGGGTAGCAGAGGGATGATGATGGCCCAGTAATAAGCCTTTGATTATGACAGGCAAGATTCTAAAGGTCACTTACCGCTGTTGTTAGGAAAGTGGAGTGAATAAAAGATAGAAGGAGCTGTTAACGACCCATCTCTCTGACAGGGCTGTATCCTGCTAACAGCAAATGCTGTACGATTTGTGTTCGTGTTAGCATATAATCCTTGTTGACCAAAGTTGTGCAGCTGTGTATCCTCAGTGCTCAGGACTAGAACTCAAATGCTCATACATTGGTATGTTTTATTAGTGTGTTTGCCTATATTCTGTAATGACTAGGTGTCCTTAATGTCATGACAGAAATATATCTTAATCTATTTTTCTTATGGATTTGTTTCTATCATCTCACATTTTCTTTTTTAAAGCAAAATCTCTTTCCTTTTTATCTAATTTTATATGCTGCTAAATGTATTTTAAATACACTGTTTTGCAAACCTTGGCAGTTACTTTGAGAACTGAACCACGTGTATTGGAAAAAGCTGTGTAAATAGATGGTTGTACAAAGAAAATATCTTATGTTGTGCCTGTACGACTTTTAGAGTTCTTAGAATGTGGATATTGAGGGAGCATGTATAATTTACCTGACTGCTCTGAATATTAATTTGTAAATTCTGCAAATTTTAAAAAATTATGTAGATTCAGATACAGTGTTTGGATATTGAGGTTTTTTTCTTGTTTTGGTTTGTTGGTTTTTTTTTTCCCCCAGAAAATATCAGTCTGTAAATTATAGCTTATGTAGGTAACACTTAAATAAAGATGTGAACGTGAACAACTTCTTCTCTTTGCCTTTTTCATCACACTTCTTTATAAAAAAATGGCTTCTCTTGCAAAGACCCCAGATATAAAATGCACAGTTTTAGAATTTTACGCAATGCGGTAGAACAGCTCGAGTGCTATAGTCCATAGGTTGTTCTGGTATCCTGTGTCTCTGTTCTTGTCGGTCATTATTTGTGTGTTGATAGTACTAAAGAGCTTTAGTAGGATTCCCTCATACTAAGTGTGGTGCAGATTTAAAACAAAGCAGATCCTAGAAAAAGCAGATCCTGGTCCTAAGAGATGACATTTCTTACCTCATTACATATGGTCTGTCAAACAAAGAAAAGTTCCGATGCCTCTTACTGATCTTGGAGAATTTCCTTCTCAGCTCAGCTTGAAAAGAGATGAAAACCCATACTGCTTGGATTTGAGGTTTCCGATTTATTCCAAGTTTTGGCAGAAACTAGTAATGATACACATTATTAAGTAACAATGTATAAGTTACTTAAACAACAGCAGTACCAGTTGGTGTTTATCTGTCATCCTTCTTGACTACTCAAGGGGTGCACACACGAGAGTTGGGACCAGACCACAGCTTGGAGCCAAACTCCAGGTAGAGAGTGGTTTTACAAGCAAGACTCCTCCAAGAGGCTTTGGGTGCCCTGTCCCTGCTCTGCCTGGCCACTGTGCTAAGCTACCCAAGCGATGCTGACAGCTTGGTGGCCACTGGTTTTGGAGCTGAACACTCACGGATGTCACCTGAGAACGATGGGTAGTTGTGTTTTTTGATGTTTGCGCTAGGTTCATATGAATACTGTGTTTTGCAGCTGCAGGACAGAGGTCCTTGCAGAGCTGGCCCATGCCTACCTGCTGCCAGGCTGCGCTGCTTTAACACACCGCACAGGGAGAGACTGTCCTGGCAGCAGTCAGAGTTTGCAGATGTTTCTCTCTGGTGATGCTTGACAGCACAAGCGTTCTGATTTATGGAGCCATCTCCTGATGGGCACCAAGATAACATGTGTACAGCAGCAGCTGTAGGCTTGGGGAAGAGTGCCTGGAGAGCGACCCAGTCGAAAAGGACCTGGGGGTGTTGGTGGACAGCCGACTGAACATGAGCCAGGTGACCGAGGCCAACAACATCCTGGCCTGTATCAGGAATGGTGGTGTCAGCAGGAGCAGGGAGGTGATCATGGCCCTGTACTCGGCACTAGTGAGGCCACGGCTTGAGTAGTGTGTCCAGTTTTAGGCACTGCAGTGTAAGAAAGACATTGAGGCGCTGGAGCAGGTCCAGAGAAGAGCAATGAAGCTGGTGACAGGTCTAGAGAACATGAGGAATGGCTGAGGAAACTGGGGTTGTTTAGTCTGGAGAAGAGGAAGCTGAGAGGAGACCTTGTCACTCTCTACAACTACCTGAAGGTACATTGCAATAAGGTGGAAGTCAGTCTCTTCTCCCAAGTAACAAGCTGCAAGAGGAGAGGAAATGGCCTCAAATTGTGCCAGAGGAGGTTTAGATTAGATGTTAGGAAAAATTTCTTTACTGAAAGAGTGATGAGGCCTTGGAACAGGCTGTCCAGGGAAGTGGTGGAGTCACGATCTCTGGAGATCTTCAAAAAATGTGTAAATGTGGCACTTCAGGATATAGGTGAGTGATCAGGGTAGTATTGGGTTGATGGTGAGACTTGATGATCTTAGACGTCTTTTTCCAACCTTAATGATTCTACAATTCTGTAGAAAGATCTTGTTTATTCTTCTTCAGGAAGACATTCCACCTACACCAGATCTTACCAGAGACCACAGCTTTACTCTGAAAGTTCTTGCCATCAAGTGATTGGAAGAGAATTGTCATTTTGTAAAGGTCACACAGTATCAGTGTCTTGTTTTAATGGAGAATTCTTGAACTGTTTTTTTCTCCAAACTTTTCATTTGTACAATAAAACTAAAAATGTGACAAAAGATAATATGAACTCAGAAAAAGGGAAGTGCTCGACTCTGATTGTCTGAAGATGTATGGTTTAAAAAAAAATGAAGGTTGTCTTTGAAAAATTAACTTCCTAAGAACTCATGGGGAAATCATGTTCTCTATCAAAGCTGGAATTCAGATGTTGAGCAGAGTTTGTGGACAAATTACCGTCTACATTGCATCTCACCTACTTAGATATATTCTTCATTACAGGTCATGTGCTATATCTAATCTCATGTAAGGTACGAAAACTGAGAAAATATTTGCAACGTTTCTTATGTAATGGGCAGAAAAAGTGCTTTTTTTGCCCAGCCTTGCATAAAAGGCTCCATCCCACTGGCACATACCAGCCCTCCACCACGGAGAGGATCCGGAGCCTGTGTTTCCTGGCTGTTGTGGTAGTGGGTATGTGTGTGTGGCACTTGTGTTTTGTCATGGGCTTCAAAACCAAAATATAAATGTGATAACAAGAGACGAGCAGTTAGGGAAGGAGGTTATTTAACATGGAAAAGGAGAGAACGGGCATGGCTCTGACTCAACCTGAGGTGATTGTAGGAAGACAACGGGGCTGGCTTGTTTAGAAATACACCCCAGTAGTCCAGCAGTGTGCTCAGCTCCGGGGCACCGTGATGGGACCGTTCAGCTGCTGAAAGTTCCCCTGTGCCTTGCTGGTTTTCTGTGGTTTATTATTTTTTTTACCTCAGTATATCCCAGGTTAATTCAGTCCAGGGTCTAGTAAAGGAAGAATACATCTTACTATGTTGCTCAGTAAAGCAAATGCCTTTGAAATAAGGGATAAACACAAAATGTAAAAACTAATGCTACTAAATTAAAAGGTCTGCGATAATACTTTAATTCCTTGCTTTGCCTTATTGCAGCATTTTCTAATCTAATTTCACAAAATTGAAGGCAAGGTTTTAGAAAAATTGATGGGGATAGTTTTTCATGTGTATTTTTTAAACTACCTTGCGTTAGCTTCTGTTCCCATGGAAATTATTATGGAAAAGCAGCGAGTAGCCATAGCTGTTGCTAGATTCTACTGCTCATTTGCATTTCATCTTCTACACATGTTTACAGACATGGGCCGTAAATGCAGTAAAAATGATGCAGAGATTTCAAAAGTAAAATGTTTTTCAAAAGTAGGGAAGAAAAACTGTGTCTTTCTCCTTACTACCGTCCCATTTGCACTGTAATAGAAGTGAATCTGGGAGGGATGAATAAGGTTGCAGCTCTGTTCAGCTGCTTAGAGCTGCAAGTTCTTGTTTTCAAAATTTGCTGGAAAATTTAAGCTTCACATTGGTTGGTGTTGGGGGGAGAGACAAATTTCTCAGCTCCTGCTGGAGCAAATTTTTTCCCTTGAACTAGCTTTTTCATTCACATTATCCTGCTTAGGAGTTATTTTGAAAGTATTTAATTATAAAAATGAGTCGATGAAAGTCTCCCATGAACATAAACTGTGTAAAAAGATGCCAGTTAATAATCTACTGTAATATGTTCAAGCGTATTCTTTAGTTTCAGCAATGAAAACACTGCAGCTGCATTTGACTCCCATTAGAAAAAAAAATCCAAAACCTAAATGGAGTGGTTTACTTTATTTTGTGTTTTGTCTGCTAAAGCATTAAGTCGAATGCATAAGGCTCAGCAGTGCAAAGCTGCTACTGGACACAGGAGCTGTGCACGGACTGCAGAGGTGGTGCTTCGTGCAGCATATTTTAACCTCTGTGGTCACACGCGTTTAAGGACTTCAGGATCCAGAGGTCTGTAGGAAGCCTTTGAAATCCCTCCACCTCCCTCAATAAGCAGGAGAATTCAGTGTGTGGGGCACAAGGGCAGGGCAGTTATTTCCGTGGGACTTGAAATCTTTCTTTCCTATGCCTGCAGCGGGGGCACAGTACAAGGTAAGGCTTTACTTGCCCAGCTCAGAGGCTTTGGTGTTTCATTAGACCATTGATTAATCCCCCCGATTTTGCCTCCATGAAGAATAATTTACGGATTGCAGAGGGATGTTTGTTTTCCTACTATAAGTTGGATGAAAAATGGGATCAGAATTTAGGGCTTTCCTAAGTGACAGGTCACGGCGGGTGAACGGTGGACAGAACACCGCCAGCCTGTGGGGAAGGACTGTCCACCCCAGAAAACAAAGGTGGAAGCCAAGTCTCCCTTCCTGACAGCTGGTGAAGGTTTAACAGGATTTCACCTCTTAACTCCTGCCTCTAGAAGGGCACACGAGGCGTTGTGGCAGCAAGAGCAAGGAGTGAGCTCTGCTGCACGTCCCCAGAGTGTCAGACGCTCCTGCAGCAAAGCAGGGATGAAAATTTTCTCACAAGACAAATGTAGATGGCACTCAGCTCCTGCTTTTCTGCATTCCCATCTACTGCTTGGAAATGAACTCTGGCATTGCCGCATGATGGCATTTTCTAGTGAATCTACAGTTTTAATCTGCAGATTTTCCCAGCATATATAATTATTGCTTGTGCACATCTGCTTGTGAAGTTCTTTATTTGTTGAAGCCCAGACTGCATCAGTTTTCAAGCACACAACAATCCACTTTAAAAAAAAATAAATTAAAGCAGAGGTATTAGTCATTTTATGGAAAAGAGCAATTACCGTTCAAGTAGCTTTAATCTTTGAATATTACTGTAATGACTAAAATGACATAAGTTGACTTCAAAATAAGTATGCTGCCTGCAGTACGCCTGCTATCTTTAAGAATATTTGATAACAGTGTGTTTTGTCAGCGCGGCAGGGAGCTGGGCTGACGATCCCCCTGCTCTCAGGAGGCTCCTGCACAGGGGAATCACTGGGCTTGACCTGCACCTGCACAAAGGAAAAGATTTAGCACCTTACTAAGAGGGTTTTTTTTCATCAGGATGGTTCTGCGAATGACTAATTTGTGCCTTTTCTTTTACTGCCTGCATCTTCCCTTTGCTCATAACCATATCTATATTAACACAAACTGTACTATGTGTATGTAGTAGCCATACAGTGTAGACATGAAACACAATACATTTATCACTATTTTTATATTTATATATATCACACAGGTGCATGCTGATATCACATCTCTCTCTCCCTCCCTCACCCCCATCTGTCTATCTATCTGTCCTATGTGTATAACATGAAAGAGAATAAGTATACCAAAAATGCAGCATTTTAATACCAATAACAGTTTCAGTCCCGATTGAAAGAAACTGGTTGTTCTTGTCTCAGTCTCACGCAGGCATGCTGCTCTGCTGTCATCTTAGTTGAAAGAATCACGCGTATTAGCCCCAAAACAGGGAAAAAAAACCCACAATAAAAAAAAAGATTAACTGAAGCACTGTGTTGTTTTTTCCTTTTTTCTGATGTGGTTCTATGGTGCTTTTCCCCAGCCCTGGGAGGGTGCCTGGGCTCCGTCCAGGACAGGCAGTGTGCCGGGGCCGGGGCTGTGCAGAAGCACATCGACTGCCACCTCCAGCCGGGCCCTTCCCACGAGTCCTGCGAGGCACAGGGCTGCGTCTCGTGTGCCACCGACGTGGTCAACGCTCCCTGGTGCTTCTTCCCTGAACACGGTCCCTACTGCTGCTCCCTGGGTGGGAACACTGAGAAGACAGCCGAAGGCTGGAGGTGAGTGTGGGCGGCTCCTTTGGTGCTGCACAGCACGGTGGCCACCGCTGTCACCCCAAGGGCAGCTCAACGGAGACCTTCCCCAAGCTGCTACTGCGTGCTCAGCTTGTGGTGAGGAGGGTAATGGGTGTATTTCCCTGCATAAAAGCCATGAGGAGTTGGAGTCCACCATGCTGCCGGTGAGGAAATCAGGCGCTGGCATGGGGTGACCCCTCCCCACCCTGAGAGCTGTATCCCAGGAGACCATGAGGTCTCCTTGCTTCAGGAGCTTGTATTTTGTCCATTAACAACAAGGAGAGCCTCAGCTAACTTTTGAGATAAAATCTCTTGATAAGTTAGTGGGTTTTTTTTTAAAGAGTTGATGTAGAATCGCTGGGTTGCTCTCTCTGGCCTGCACCAGGGTGGTTGCAGGCAGCGAAGCCTTGTGGTGGGCACCAGCACTTGTGTCCACCACAGGGTGACACTGAACAAACGCTAGGCCTTGTCCTTCTTTGGAAATGGCATTTCCCTGGTTGTGTGGGAAGTGGAGTTCCAGACAAAGGACAGGCTCTGGTTCAGGGTGAGTATTTGGGTTGGGGGGAATCGTTTAACCAAAGCAACGCACAGTAACGAATGAGCTCACCTGCCTCCTCCTTGCCTTGCCTTAGCTCTATGACCCCAACAGGCAGCGGTTTGAAGTTCTGCTCAAGATTGACTCCTCTGGCGCTACTGCCGATGAGGCCAACTATGATGTGGAGTTTGTGGATGACTCCTCACACCTCAGGATCAAGAGGAAAAGCACTGGCACTGTGCTGTGAGTAACAGGTGTCACTCACGTTGCTTTTTGCAGAAATTAAGCATGACGGGGCGAGCACTGTTTCCTCACCTCCTGTTGCTTGGGTCTGCATGACACAGGTTCAAGCACAAAATGTAGGTGGCATAAATACAAATCTATGCCTCGTCCATGGAAAACGCTTATTATTAATAGGATTATGTGCCTTTATAATGGACAATTATCTATGTGCATGTATGAAAGGTTATTCAGCAAGTCAAATAACTTTTGAGGCTATGATTTCACAGCTTGGGACTGTAGTAAACTCAATTCATGAAAGCACTGAGCTCAGATTTCTGAATTTTGAGGTGTTTTAAAATGTCGGAAATTAAGCACCAAATCTCCTGACACTCTCCAAAAGGTAGGCCTAGGAAACTAAACCTCAGAGCCACAGAGGCCATAAGTGTCCATCTTCCACTGATTTCGGTGAAACGGTCTAGTTTGTCACTCTGCAAAAATACCAGTTGTGTTCTCAAACTGGTACTGTAAGTTAAACTTCATCAAAAGCTCCCCTCAGGGGCAAATGTCACCAGGAGTCATAATTTCCCATTTTCTTGGCTTCCACCAGCACATCTCTAGTGTGTAATGCAAGAAGAGCCCCAGTCACGGTGTGCCCCTGCCAGTTGCATTTGGGGATGCTACTGTGTGGCGTTAGCAGCAGCCTCTGGCTGGCTGTGGTGACAAATGAGAGCGTTACAGACTGCTCTGGGTTATCACTGCTTGACTCAGGCAGCTGAAGGAGATGCACAGAACATAGAAATATGGGTGAAATTCTGTGATTCTGTGCTGTTCGCATCAGGCTGTGGTTGTGTCTATATCAGCATTTTAACTAAGATCAGCAGCACCTTTTGAGTGAGTCTCCTGATTCTACCCACCTCTTGTGCATTGGCTGACCTTGCAGTGGTCTTGAGAAGCAGGGAGTAGGTTCCTTCCACATGACTTTACTGGGAGATGTCCTCTGGGAGCACACACAAGGCGATTCGGCTGCTGAGCGGCTGCTTCGGAGCAAGCCCCTGACGCGTGTGTGGTCCTCGGCACCAGCTCTGCCCGTCTTGCACCCCATGTGCAAACACGTTCCCAGAAGGTCACTGGGATCCAAGAAATCAAAAAAATCAAGTCAGCTTTCCTTCCTCCCAAGGAACTCTTTGTTAAACAGGCTCAAAATACAAGCATTATCTTTGTGAGCGATGTGAGGACAGCTTAACACATGTGATGCAAGTAGGACAATACAGCCTCTAGAAAGGTTCAAGTCTGCAGATGGAACCACCTCACTGGGTTTTTAATTAGCTGCCCATCCTTTTAAACTACAATCTCATGGCATCTCTTTTTATACATGTCACAGTCAATTCTGTAAAGTGGGGTTTTTCTAAGGCTATTGTAAATGACTGTATGATGCATTACTCTGATAACAAAAATAATTTAATTCCTTGTTAGACTTAGCAGCTTTTTGAAAACTGTGAGCTTACATTAAAGGCCCAGTTTTCTTCTCTTTGTAATAAGAGATTTTTGCAAAAGCTCATTAACTGGAACGTTGATTTAAGAAGTGAATGCATAATGAGACACATTGAGCAGCTAGCTCATGGCCCATACCCGTTCCTCCCTCCTCATCTTCACCCAAACCCTAAGGGTTTAGCCTTGGTTACTCAGGGCTTCCTCAAACTTGTGATGTCCCAGTTTAGGGCAGAGGCCTACCATGAAGCAGACGCAGGGTTTGACCTGCTGAGCTGCTAAAGGTGCAACTCCAGTGAGAGGAGCATGAACCTGCTGAGCAGGTTTCCAGGAGGGCACATTCATTTGTCCTACCATGGGCCTGGGGAAGCCGCTTCTATACCCTCGATGGTGGGGCACCCCTTGTCACCCAAAACCTGCTCTCAGCAGTGCTGCAGACATGGGGTGCAGCAGTGATGTGCTGCAGAGCCTGTGGAAGTAGAGGGCACGCTTGGTTAGTAGCATTCTCAGTGATGCTCTGCTACAGAGGATCGCTGCTGGAAAAGCCTACACTGCCTCCAGGCAGCTAAAGGAGTTCTCCTGAAATGCAACCGGCCTCAAAAAGAGGAAATTGTGATGAATATAATGCACAGTTAATGGGTTTTTATGCTGCAAACAATGGCAGAGCTGCTACTAAAAGATTCGCATCAGCAGAGACACAGGATCTTGCATATAGAAAGGGAAATTATATGTTTCTGGGAATTTTTATTTCATGTGAAATGGCACAGCCAGTACTTATAGACTGAAGGATCACATCCCAGCAGGGACCCATTCCTCTCACAGCTGAATCATATTTGGAGTTAAACTCCCTGTGTGAGGAGCAATAATGCTTCCCCTTTCATTTGCTTGCCGGTCCATCCTGTCAGAGTGAGCGAATGCAGATGCTCAGGGATGACTCCACAGCCTGACTTACAGGGATTTCCAAACTCCCTAGCCGTAAGAAGAGCTGTGCAGATGGAAACCTTCTTTCAAAACAGGAAAGCAGGTTATGTATTCTGGCCTAAAAGCAATGGGCTGCTGCATTTGCTTGACTGGAGAGGAGGAACCCTCAGCAAGCAGCATTACAAGAGCATCCCCACCAGAGACTGCCCTGTCTGGCTGGGTCCAGCGGAGCACTGGTGGCTTCTGGCATGTTAAGTAGATTTTCATGTTAGTTCAACCTGCCCAAAGGCAGGTTTGGAGATGTGAGAGGTGGGTCTGAGTCTGCTCCACTGTTGCACAAGGACTCAGCAGGAACAGCTGCAGAGCATCTTCATCATTGCCTTGTCCTCCATTGCTGTTCCAGCCTCTGCAGTCTGCAGAAAAAGTGTTAAACCCCAAATCTTTTCCTTTGGTCTCCCTCCAGATGTGGGAACTGCTGCTCCAAGGCAACCACCCATGCCCAGAGCCAGGCAGCAAGCTGCATGGCTGGTGTCCTCCATAGCTGCGCCAGGTTAGGGCAGGCTGTGTGGGCAAGTGGCCCTCAGAAACAGGCAAGCACATAACACCTGAAGGGACTTTAGTCTCCTATTTTAAGATGTGAATAGCCATGGCCTTGTTGTCTCAACAAACAGCTGAATCAATCGTTAATCTTCATATGCACACAAATATTGCTTGGAATAGTTGATGTGAGCAAATAAAGCCTCTTCAACAGCTGCTGCAGTTACAGTCCCTGGCTGGGGGTGGATAATAACTCGTGTCTACACCAAAACAGATCTGGGTGCTCTGTCAGACCTTTGCAATGTCTCTGAGGAAGGCTTTCCCGTTGTAAAACAAGCCCAAATCCTCAGAAACCTGTTTTACGTTACAGCAATTATCCCTCACCAGCAGCTTTGCGCTTCTCAATGACCAACACCCCTCAAAATTCCTAAAATCCCTCATGATCCCCAGCATGTTCTGGCACAACCGACAGTCTACGTGGGGAAGGAGCAGCCTGTTCCCAGCAGAAACGCTTCCTGGGCATGTGTTATTCTTTCAAAGTCCATGCTTGTATTTCTTTCCCCTCCTTTCCGAGTTGCTGTCCGTCCCTGCCACCACTGTCTTTATGGCTCAGACTTTGGGGTGATGGGGCAGCTGATGGCTGGCTCCCTGCTTCTCCGCTTGTTATAAAACCCCACCCCAGCTCTGCCACTCAAGTGCACAAAGACTTCTCCTTGCGAGGAAGCATTTAATGGAAACATTGGAGGGGAAACATTAGAAACATTGTGGGGGAGAGGTAGCGGAGACCCTGAGGTGTTCCTGAATGTGCTTTACAGGCGCTTCTGCTGCTTGCTGCACAAAGAAGCCTTTGCCGTAGCTGAGATACCCACGGGCTGGCTCAAGGAGGACAGGACAAACTCAGAGCTCCATGTAATCATGATAATGGGGGAGAGGCATGAGTTATGTGAAGAGAGAGACATTAACAGGTGATTGCAAACCTCATGTAGTGCCAGGAGCAAGAATGAAAGGCCAAGTCCCGCTACACTGTAAGCTCACTCCATGGTAATCAGGCAACAGCCTCTGCTTTGCTGACATAGAGTGAAAATTAGACAGGGTCATGGAGGGAAAAGATCCAGGCACTGCTGGGGGGTTCTGGGATGAGGAACTCTTGGGCTGGCTCTCTTTCTTCTTCCAGCAAAGCCTTTCCGTTTCTCTTTCACTCCTGTCTTTTTCTCTGTCCCATCCAGTCCTGCGTGCTCCTGCTCCTCTCCTTTATTCTCTCCCACACTCCTGCTAGTGGCCAGGGAAGGTCCTGCCCCATGCCAGCAGCTCTCCAAAGTCATGAGAGTGAAGAGATGCCACCTCCACATGTTCACTGGTGAGGTGCCAGAGAGGTCGGATGGGACCCAGGGGCAGGAAGAGATCCCGCTCTGTTTTGCTGTGGAAAAACAGAAACCTGCAGCTGATCTAAGGCTGCAAGTCTTAGACCTGAGCCATGAGGGACAGGGACTGGGGACTGGGTCTCCTGCCCCTGAAATGAAGCTGCCAAACTACCAGCCTTGTGGGGCAGCGGAGGCTGCAGGGAACTTCTCCCCACTCCCACTATGCCTGGAAAACACCTGTTTTGGCAAATTGATGTGATCGGTTGCAAAAAGTTCTACCAATGAGTTTGCAATTGGCTTAGTTTAATAAATCCCCATTGGTGCTATCCTAGTCGATCTTGCAGCTCTACCAGGAAGCTGGTCCATTGTTGGTCCTACAGTAACAAAACCGGCAGAGAACATACTGGGTTGTAATAAGGCAGATGAGGGAGCAAAATGGAGCCTCTATGTTGTTTAGAGGCACGAGTTCTCAGGTTGAGTACTAATCTCGTTCCTGCTCCTGCCACCAAGAGCAGCAACCACTGGAGGAGGTGCTATCAAGGGTGAGCATGAAGGCTTGGAGAAAGCATAGATTTCCTCAAAACCAGAACGTAAAAGGTTGGGAAGTGTTTGCTTGAAGGCAGCGATAAATAACAAAGACATCCTAATTTTGCAGTGTGTGATTACTCTGTGGGACTTGTTGCCCCAGGGCAATACCGACAGGAGGCTTAGCAGGATACACATTCACACATAATAAAAAAATCATCTGCAGGAGAAGAAAATAACCGCAACAACTATTTTTGTCTCCATGTTTCACAACATAAACTAATTCTATGAACACAGCCAGAAACTTCCTCCACAAGCAGATTATTGCAAAACTGTCTCCAAGTGACATCTTTTGCCTTTCTGTGCAATATCTGGCCTGGGCCATTGCTGGAGACAGGCGGCAGGGGGATGGATGGACTATTGATTTGATTGTGCATTTTAACATCCATTCTTCACCTGACTTTTCCTGCATGACGTCATACGAATAATGGAAGGCAGAACATTTTTCCCAAGCCAGATAAGTGCTCCTTTCTCTCCATTAAGGGTTTGGAATATCTCGTTTGCTATCACACTTGGGAGGATAGGACACAAATAAGTGAAATCTAATCAAGATTCTCCCTAATTTCCGAAAAGGCTGCTGCAGAGTTCAGCTGCCTTTTTTTATTGATTGGGGTAGTAAGCACAAGACGCCACTTACCATGAAGACATTTTTACATAGGCAAGGCTATTAGAATGATTTATAATACTATTGTCTTAAACTGCAATTTTGCTGAAAGCAACAGGAGAAAATTGTATGCAACATGGGTAACGTTGCTTTGCTCCTAGTTTGTAAGAGCCATTATTTTAGTCTTCTAATCATTAAGATTTATGTTACATAGGTGAGAAATATTGTAGGTATATAGCTTATCCAAGTATTTTTCTGAACAAAAATGAAGCATTATATATCCACCCACTTACAGGAGATGCTCTGATGCCATGACGGTGAATACAGCAGAAATAGAGCAGAACTGTGTGAATAACTATGTATACCCTGCAACTCTTTTTTAAAAAATGTTAGATTTGTGGAAAATCTAGTGGTTACTCGTGCTTTCTAACCTATGTCATGGGTTGACCCTGGCCAGCAGCCAGGTACCCACACAGCTGCTCTCTCACTCCCCCTTCGCTGCGAGACAGGGAGAGAAAATATTTCCAAGGGCTCCAGGTTTGAGATAAGGACAGGGAGGTCACCCTCATTTACCGTCCCGGGCAAAACAGACTCGATTTTGGGGAAATTAAGTACATTTATTAAAAGAACCAATCAGAGAGGAGTAGTGAGAAATGAGAAAGAGCAAACAGATCTTAAACAGAACACCTTCCCCCCATCCCTCCCTTCTTCCCGGGCTTAACATCAATCCCGGTCTCTCCACCTCCTCCCCCCGAGCGGCACAACGGGACAGGGAATGGGGGCTGCGGTCAGTTCATCCGACGTTGGTTCCACCGCTTCTTCACTCCGGGGGAGGACTCTTCACTCTTCCCCAGGGCCACTGTGGGGTCCCTCTCACGGGAGACAAGCTTCACGCTCTCTTCTCCACGTGAGTCGTCCCACGAAGGGCAATTCATCACAAACTGCCCAACGGGAGACACCTCACGAGGGGCAGCCCACCCCTCGTGAGTCTGAGGCGCAGTCCTTCGGGGGAAACTGCTCCAGCGTGAGCCACCCGCAGCGTCCCAAAAGTCCCACTGGCCAACCTGCTCCAGCGTGGGCATTCCTCTCTTCCACGGGCTAAAGGTTCCGGCAGTGACTTGCTCTGATGCGGGCTTCCCACGGGCTACAGCCCCCTTCAGGCATCCACCCACACAGCGTGGAGTCCTCTACATGGTGGACATCTACGCGGTGATCCTCATGGTGGACTTCTGCACCTCGCCCATGGGCTGCAGGGGGACAACCCGCTTCACCATGGTCTTCACCACGGACCTGGGGTCTCTCTCTGCTCCAGTGCCTGGAGCTCATCCTCCTCCCCACTTCTTCACTGACCTTGGTGTCTGCACAGATTCTCACTGCTCCATCTCTGTGCCAGCTGTTGTGACGCAGTTCTTTTCCCTGTTCTTAAATATGTTTTTCACAGAGGCGTTCCTCTGCTGTCACCTTACTGATAGGCTCAGCCTTGGCCAGCGGCGGGTCCCTCTTTGGAGCCGGCTGGCATTGGCTCTGTCAAACTCGGGGAGCTTCTAGCAGCTTCTTGCAGAAGCCACCCTGCAGCTCCCCCACCGCCACCAAAATCTGGCCAGGCCAAACCAAAACACCTACTTGATAGATCACCTTAAAAGTACAATAAGCTTGTAAAAATTCATTCTTGATGTGCCTTCTGCAGTCCAGTGGTGCCCAAAGAATTACAGCTAATAACGAGTATGGCTGTTGTAAGTAATAAGGACTATGGCTGTTGTGAGACAGTGTGTTGTGGTCATCCACCGGCTACTTAGCACCACACGGCCGCTCACTCACTCCCTCCACCCCCTCCCCTGCTCCAACAGGATGGGGGAAGAGAATTGGATGGATAAAAGTGAGAAAACTCCTGGGCTGAGATAAGATCAGTTTAATAACGGAGCTATAATAATTGAGCTATAATAATAGTAGTAGTAGTAATAATAATAACAGCAGCAACTTTAACAACAACAACAATAATAATAACAACAGCAAGAAAGAAAGAAAACCCAAGAAAGACAAACAATGCAAACAAAGACAGTAGCTCATCACCAGCTGACCAATGCCCAGCCAGTCTCTGACCTTCTCACTAATTTTATTGCTCAGCATGACAGTATATATGGTATTTAGGTCAAGAGAGGTCCTCCTGCCCCTCTACTCTGCCCTGGTGAGGCCGCATCTGGAATATTGTGTCCAGTTCTGGGCCCCTCAGTTCAAGAAGGACAGGGAGCTGCTTGAGAGAGTCCAGCGTAGAGCCACAAAGATGGTGAAGGGAGTGGAGCATCTCCCTTATGAGGAAAGGCTGAAGGAGCTGGATCTCTTTAGCTTGGAGAAGAGGAGGCTGAGGGGTGACCTCATCAATGTTTATAAATATGTCAAGGGGGAATGTCAGGAGGATGGAGCCAGGCTCTTTTCAGCGGCATCCACTGACAGGACAAGGGGCAATGGGTGGAAGCTGGAACACAGGAGGTTCCAGAAAAATATGAGGAAAAACTTTTTCACTGTGAGGGTGACTGAGCACTGGAACAGGCTGCCTAGGGAGGTTGTGGAATCTCCATCTCTTGAGACATTCAAAACCCGCCTGGACGCGTTCCTGTGCGCTCTAGTGTAGGTGATCCTGCTCTGGCAGGGGGGTTGGACTAGATGATCTTTGAGGTCCCTTCCAACCTTTAACATTCTGTGATTCTGTGATTCTGTGTATGTGATATCCCTTGGGTCAGTTGGGGTCAGCTGTCCCGGCTATGTCCTCTCCTACCTCCTTGTGCACCCCCAGCTACTCGCTGGTGGGGTGGGGTGGGGAGCAGAAAAGGCCTCAGGTCTGTGTAACCACTGCTCAGCAGTACTGAAAACATCCCTGTGCTGCCAGCACTAATCCAAAACATAGCTCAGACCAGCCGCTACGAAGAAAATTAACTACTCCAGCCAAAACCAGTGGAAACATTTTTCAGCAATCTGAGACCAATGGAAAATCATGGACACTTGGGCTCCTTGGATGATGATCCCCAGCAACTCCAGCAGAGTGAGTCAGGAGCCGAGTATATTTGAGATTCACCTGAAAACAAGGCTCATACTCCTCAGTCCCTAAGGGGCTCTGCTGCTTTATAGGCAGCTTGCGCATGCAGCGGGAGCCCATGCCCTCTGAAAAGGTTTGCCCAGAGCCACTTTTCTGATAGACGTGTAAAATTTCCACATGAATTTGCACACGGGTAACATATACAGTGTGCTCCCTTTCACAGGGCTGCCATTTCCAAAGTTCTGGAGGTCAAGAAAAGCAGATGTTGAAGATGACATTTTCTCTAAGCGACTGAGTAGGACAGGTGTTCATACCTTGGAGAAATGAGCTTATCTCTCCTGATTCATTGCAGCAAGTAGAAAAAAACCCACCTTTTCCCAACTTAAAATGGTTTTCGAATGTCCAGATAATGCATGATGCATGTCCTGATGATGTATCATGCAGGTGTCCCGTCTCTGGAGATTTTATAAGAACATTTTTATGAGCCATCAGCTGCTTGCTCATGGCAGGCGAGTCAGTGCTCTGAGCCGCTGCACACACGGTGGTTGTCGGTCTCTAATAAACTTCAACAGCTGAAACTGGAACATAAGAGGTTCCGCTTAAACTCGAGAAGAAACTTCTTCTCAGTGAGGGTGACGGAGCCCTGGAACAGGCTGCCCAGAGAGGCTGTGGAGTCTCCTTCTCTGGAGACATTCAAGACCTGCCTGGACACGTTCCTGTGTGGCATAGTCTAGGCATTCCTGCTCTGGCAGGGGGATTGGACTTGATGATCTTTCGAGGTCCCTTCCAATCCCTAACATTCTATGATTCTATGATTCTATGAAGTCTTTCAACCAGGTAAATTGTCAAGTCCAGTTGGTATTACAAAGGACTGATGACTGCACTTCTGAAAACCGTTTTTTTACTGCCTTTTAGTCATCCCTCTCAAATGTTGTAACATTAGTCATGAACTACACCTTCAACATGAACATGATGTTTTATCTATCTGCCTACCCACCTTCATTTAATACCATTTCCCTGGTCCACTGCAGGGAAATAGTTCCATCTGTGTTTCATATTAGTGACTTGAGGCTTGACTGCCAGATGCGAGACTGGTTCACTTGCTGGCCAGAAATGTTCATTTTCACACAGAATTTTTCAATCCTGAATAACTGTTGGGTTTTGGATTATTACTTTTTTTCCTGATGTGAGGTTAAACCAGAGAGAGGTTTACTCCTGAGTTATTGCACAGTGTTTGGAAGAAAACAATAGCTTTTATCAGTCAGACTCACCGGACAGGCAGCAGGCAATGGGCCAGGCAGAGCTGTGGGGAGGTCACTTTGTATTTCCACAGGCAGGAGTGTTCCCACCACGGAAGCACTAAAGGGTCAGGGCCTTCAGCAGTGAACCCAAGTGCAGCTATTACCTCTTGTGCAAAGAAAAGTGTTCTCCACAGGTCTTGATATGTCTAGCTGCTCGTAGGGGTTGAATTTTTGATGATGAACAACTGCTCAGCTGTGTTTTCAGATTTTTTTAGATCTCTTCTGTTGTTCATCACAGCACTGTTACGATTTGTAGGACTGTCAGAAGAGAACCACGCAAATTCCTGTGTCATTTTATGCTCCTTTCCTATATAGTTCCTACTATCTGCTTTAAATCAGCAGGAGGGGAGATGGGAGAAATATAACATTTTCTTCTATTGTCTCCAAGTGCTTAAGGAATAACAGGAGTAATTTTTTTTTCATTTACATTATTGTTCTTTGCCCACACAACACAAGCAAACACGATAAATTAACACACCAGCTTACCCCAGCGAGCTGTAGAGCACAAGGGCAGCCACTTGCGAGTGGAGGCAGAGAATGGTCCCAGGGGAAAGCCAGTCCATGCTTTCCTTCAGATGGAGAAGACATAATGGTGCCCAGAAAAAAAAAGACTCGTTACCAGTCTTTTTTATTTCATAGTTAATGCTATATTTAGCCCACAGCTCTTCTGGCAAGCAGAAGTCTAACGAAAGGTGAAGTTGATGGAGAGAGATGGCAGCACAGGGAGCAACGGAGGGGTGCAGAGCAATGCACTGATTTGGCGATGCCATGCAGACGTTGAATGCCTGAGCTATAAACCAGTTTTCTTGTGCCATTTGAAGATATGACGGGGCAGAAGAGTTGTTCCTAGGGTTGTGGTTTGCACCACCCCAGTGACCCTCCTGTGCAGGGAGAGGACTCGCCTTGTAGAAGGATTACTTTTAATGCCATGGTAACACTAATTGCTCTCACGATGGGAAATGTCAGCGCTGTAATGTGGGTGCCATGAATGTACAAAGCCTCATGTCCTCTGAACAGACATCATGGAGAGTGCTCAATGAGTTAGGACAGATATTTAAGCTCTTCCCAAAGCATTTCCCCTCCGGCATCCTTTGCTTTTTTCATAACCCTGTGATCTGCTCTGAGCAATGACCATGCCTGCCTTGGCACAGAGAAGAGCTGCATGACAGGACTCATTTGGACAGGGAGGTAGCTCCAGAGCCCATCCCTGTTCCTACACAGCAGCAGCCTCTTGCAGAAAGGCCTCTGCTTGCCAGGGGCTGGATCTGATTCTTGAGGATATTTTGCCTGTGCTAACCTTCCTAAAGGAAAATAACCTTATTGAAGTACTGTGCCTAGGTGGAGGAGATGATGGAAAGAAAGGAGAGTTGCTGCTGAAAAACAACCAAATCAAGACTTAAATACAAATTCTTACTTGTCCTGCTTGTGAGAAAGGATAAAGAGACTTTAAAAAAACACACAGAGTCTTCAGTATGTGTGCTTGACTTAGTACTTGTATAGGACACTTTAGGGATAGATTGTGCCTGCTTTTTCCATGAAGAGGTGAGAGGGTCTCTTAGGTTTTCCTCTGGGCATCCCTGTGAGTGGTTGTCCTTGCCTCCTCATGGAGAGAGCAGATCTGCCCAAAGCCACTGTGGTGGGAGCAGTGGTGGCCTCCCAGTCCTCCCAGCATCAGGGACTTGTCCCCAAGCAGGGTTGCTGGTGGCAGCCAGGTCTCACCAAGGAGCATTCCCCGCACGGGCGGAGCGCTGCTCCCTGCTGACACAACCCATCTTCCGCTTCTCTGATTTACCGGTCAATTTGATCAACCATTTAATTTTGTCAAAATCATTGACAAAAGACCATTAAAAGGAGAGTTATGCCACTTGTATGCTCTACGGCTTTGGCTCATTTATTTTAATTAGCTATAACAAATTCATGGTTAAACAAGGCTCGAGAGGGTGCTATCTAAATGTGGTACTCATGGCATACACAGTACCATTAATGAAACACTTTTCCACAGCTTGACTATGTTCTTCCCCATCTAGCTTGCAGCTCATTATAGCACTAGAGATAGGAAACAGAATGTAACACCTAATTAAAATGTGAGCCTGTGTCCACAGATGATTCAGTAGAAATAAAGGCATTAACTGGAGAGAGAAGCAGGAGAGAGTCATCACAACAAAAACATCTAATTCAAGCGGAGTCTGGAGGAAGCTATCCCTCCACTTGAGGTGCCTACATAGAGTCAGGGTAACAAGAGTATTCAGATCCTGATCCAGCAAAACGTTAAAAAGTAAATCTGTGAACAATTAAGTATCTGTTGTTCTCGTTAAGAATTCTGAACTCCACTGTGTAATAACAATTTCTAGCCTGCCCTGTTGGTTGTCATAGAAATAGCACAAACAACCACTTATTTTGGTAATAGGATTATAGATAGTGTCTTCTGTTATTTTAGTTGTTCTTTTCAAAATCATACAGGTGCATTTCATTGTATAAGTAGACAAGAGGTCTGCAGCCATTGCAAGACAAATTTAATGTGTTAGGCTGAGCATGTTAGAGGCATGCACAGAATTTACTACTTACCCTCCAAAATACAGAAAAAGTATAAATAGCCAGATGTGAACTTAAAATGATGCATACCAAAGATAAGAAAATGAAGCACATATCCCTCTATTTGTCACAGGTGGGACAGTCCCCTAGTTGATCTGTTTTTCTCCAACCAGTACCTTCAGGTCACAACTACTGTGCCATCCACTTTGGTGTATGGGTTTGGTGAACATGAGCACAAGTCCTTCCAACACAGCATGGACTTTGTTACCTCCGGCATGTTCAGGAGGGATCAGGCACCAATGGTAAGTCACTTTCTACAACGCTTTGTCCTCATTTGTGTCACCAAAAGGAGGTGGTGAGGAACAGCTTTGCCGAGGGAGCACCTCCCTCTGTACGGTAACACTGCTAACGTGCATCAGTGGCAAACACTGACGCAAAGCCACAGTTCATTTTGAGGGGACTTTGAAGCTTTCTCATGGTGCAGCTAGTTTTCAGAAAAGAGGTATTTTTTATGCCAAGATCCTGGTTCAGGCAAACATTTAATTTCATGCTTGGATCAATCCTTGTTCAACCAAACAGGATAGATTTCAGCAGGAACCATTAAATGTTTGGCTAAACTGGGTTCAGTGGTTGATGAGTCTGTTCTAACTAGCAAAGCAGTTCTTATCCATGCTGTTTTGGAGGGTGTGGCAGAATATGGAAGGTTTAACTGAGAGCATAAAAAGTACTGTTGTGATGAGACAGGAAGAATAACTCTTTTCTATCAATTTAACTTCACACCAGTTTAGATTAAAAAATCCCCAACCTTTCAAAGCAGGTCTCTAACTATGAACAAATTTATTTCCTTGTATTTGCATATGTACCTAGCTGACAAAAACTATGAAAAATAGCAAAGTCCGTTCATATACCTAATGTGTTGTTTATGTTTCAGCCATTTGCCAACCTCTACGGAGTTCACTCTTTCTGTACATGTGTAGAAGCTGACTGTAATGCCCATGGTGTTCTCCTTCTGAACTCCAGTGCACAAGGTGAAAAGGTATGCAGATTCCCTATATGAACTGCATATAGAAAGACGGCGAATTAGTAAACACAAAAAACCTGTTTTACTGATTACTTTTTCATTGTAGCACAAACATGACTGAGTGTTCCATAACTGAGCTTCCAGGAATTACTATAAAGTTTTCAAAGGGATTTCATTAGAATGACTGTTTAAAAAGGTGATGCATTTTCAGTGAAAATATATTATTAATTTTTTTTTAAAAATAGATGCACATGCAGGGAAAGGAGAGGGTGGAAGAAATTTCCTCTGGGATTGGCATAACTGAATCAAATCAATTTAGGTTAGTCTTATATTCTGTCTGTGGAGAATAGTTTTGTGCGTTGCCATGGTCACCTTACTGTATTAATCCAGTGGTATAATTTCAGAAAAGGGGAATCTTCACTTAGTCTATAAAATCAGTTTCCCCTGGCAGGCACTGACTTCCAATAAGAAGATTAAAATAGCATAGAAGAACCCTAAATGCAAGCTTGTGGTTCCTTTTTATATAAATGAAACTGAGACAAATGGATCTGTGCAACCTACTCTGTGTGGGTTTCTGTGATTTATCGCTGCACGATGCCAGTCTGAAAACTGCTAGCCTACGTACAGGTCCTGGCTGCTCTTCCAATTGTACCCACCTGGTGTCAGGTAGTGACGTGTAGCCACCTCAGCCTGGGAATCCGTTTATGTGCAGAAGAGCCCAGAGTGCTCTGGGATGGGAATAGAATGGAATGGAAGGGAAGGGAAGGGAATGGAATGGAATAGAATAGAATAGAATAGAATAGAATAGAATAGAATAGAATAGAATAGAATAGAATAGGAGTATTTCCCTCAGATGGGACCTACAACAATCAGTTAACTAGCTGACCACTTCAGGGTTGACCAAAATTTAAAGTGTATTATTATGAACATTGTCCAAACACTTTTTAAACACTGACAGGCTTGGGGCATTGACCACCTCTCTATGAAGCCTGTTCCAGTGTTTGACCCCTCTCTCAGTAAAGAAATGTTTCCTCATGTCAAGCCTGAACCTAATGCAGATTTGAACAATTCCCACACATAACGCAGAGCTAGTTTGTCCTGAGAAACTGTTGGTTTTTTTTTTCTTCCTTTCAGATGTTTTGTTGAGTCCAAACCCATCCATAATTTTCCACACTATCGGAGGGATCCTTGACTTCTGTGTCTTCCTTGGACCAACTCCTGAAAGCGTAATTCACCAATACACAGAGGTTAGTGGAAAAGTGCATATGGCACACAAGTAATACCTTTGAGCAACCTCCCGTCAGTATCTAGTAGTATCAGCAGGTTATGCAGCCAAAATTTTGTCCTGATCTGTTCATACAAAGCCATAGCTTTAGGTCCGTGGGCAACCTGTTTGTTGTGTGCTCACGCACCTGCAAACAGTCAATCTGAGTATGGGAGACCGGCTGGATGTTCAATGCACATCTCCAGCATTTCCTCCAGCATTTCAATATTGAGAGCAGGAGAGCATTAAAAGGATGCAATGATTAGAAAGAGATTTGTCCAAGCTTACTCTTCTCCAGGCCGTGATACTTTTGCGGTCTTCTCTATGCGACTGTATCTGTGTTTTGACACTGTGGATACAGAAAACAAACTAGACAGAGCGCAGATGGGAATGTTTGAGAACTTGATGTCTGCTGGACTTCAGAGATGTTGAATGAACTTTAAAGGCTTCAAGCCTTTATTTGCAGGTGGAACTGCTGGTCGATTTTGGAGCATCAGCCTGTTTTTCACTAATGAAAATCCATGTAGTTACATTGGAGAGCATAGATGTGAAAAAATCCTATCTACTGCTATTTCAAAGAGCATAGCTACTGGCTTTCTAATTGCTCAGTGTTTTCCAAAGAGCTGAGGCTACAATTGTGAATAACTGCTTCAGGATTGTACATGTAATTCTTATCCAGTAAGAGCCACTCAGAAAAAAGCGGCGGGTAGCACGTTTTGCCTGGGCACCAAATGCCAGGTGATGTGTTAACTGGGCCCTTGCGCAGAAAATTGCCACCTCAGAACCAAACTCTGTGTGTAAAGAAACCAGTTCCAAGACTAGAGATTGTGGAGCAAAGCTAAGAAGGGGCATGTCAGTGTGCGAAGGGGATTCATGCACGCAGACCCCGAGGTTTAAGCCGTGACTGGAGCAGCCTGCAGCCAGAGCTCACAGTGAGATGTGCATGTGCTCTGCCTTCCTCTCCATCGCCCCAACAAGGGGCCTGAGCTCTGATTTTCAGCAAACATTTTGTCTTTCCTGGCTTTTTAACTTATTACCTTATGCTTTTAATTATTTTATCCCGTGCTTACCTTCTTTTAAAATGCCTAAAACTAGCCCAGGAAAAAAGGGGATTTAGCCCAGAAGGAAAGGGTTCTGTTTGGTAGTGGAGGGGAGAAGAAACTTCACTCACCCTGTCATTTTGGGAATGCTGGAGCCTCCCCAGGGCAGCGGGCTCTACTAGACCATCCTTTACCAAGCAGAGGTTCAGGCGGTGCCTCCCAGACAGATGAGAGGCTGCTGGTGCCCCAACTTGTCCAGGAGTGAGAGCGACTACTCTGCCACTCAGAGGTTCCCAGCTCCCTCTGCACATCCTTCCCACCAGCCACCTCCGACCCCAGTGCCACAGACCAACCAGCAAACTGGGTTTTGAACTTACACATTGGCAAACAAACAAACAAACAAACAAACAAACAAACAAACAAACAAACAAACAAAAACCCCCAACGAACCCAAACTAACTCAATAAATAAAAAGTAAAATGTCTCCCCCAGCAGCCACAGCTGTGATCCCTGTGATGAAAGCGCCTATTTCAGGGGAGTCGCTGCAGCAGCACGATGGAGATTAAAGGCATCCTTGTTTCTTTTCAAAATCTTTTGCTGGTGTTTGAAGGCAGCATTTCTGTGGCTTAGCAGGTGGTCAGCAGCTGAAAATAAAATGAGAGAGTTCTCACTCCCCAGCTGATGGGTACTGGCAGCTCACTTTCCACCCCTGCCTCTCTGGAAATGGAGCTGCAGAGAAAAACAAGGTAAAGGGGAGCTGGTGTGGGTGTCTCCTAACTAGACATGTCACATGCCAGCACAAAAAATCCCCTGTTCTGTATTCTTCAAGTTTGTGCTTAGCTCTCTAGGGAATCTTAAAGAATGCACGGTAGCAATTTCAGAGTGAAATAATAACTTCTTCAGTAAACATCCTGGAATTCCTGGATCGCAAATGTTGCCATGTTATTAGTCTCTAGGGTATTGATTTGGCTTTTATGTACGAGATTTGTGGGAAGGTGAAGGACACAGAAAAGACTTTATTTCTTGATTGTATTTTCTGTCACACTGACAGGAGTCTTCTCAGCGGTCATTGTCACGCCGCAGGGGAGGAGAGGGAGTGGAAAGGAGTAGTGTGACTGATGTCTGCAAGGCACTGCTCAGCAGCAGCCCTCAGCTCTCTTGGCTGTTTGCATGGGTCTCCTCTGGGAAGTGGTATTTTTGGAGCTCCAAGAAGCAGGAGACCCATGGGGCCAGGCTGCTCTACTGCAACGAGCTCCTCAGCTGGATGACACCCACCTCTTGCCTGTGCAAGCATCTGCCCAAAATCACTGCATGGGGCTTTTTGCAGGGACCACCCACTGCGTCGTCTCCAGGATGGCCCGAGTGGTACAGCAGAGTGGCCAGATGTCAACCGGTGCTTGACTACTGAGGGCAAGGAAGCTGCGTCCAAAGCAAAATGGTCCACGCCTTTCTCAAACATTTTGTTCAAGACTTCAGCAACTGCCCTGACCTCTATCGTGCTTGTTTCTGTGTCAGTTTTAGGAGCTTAACTTTGCTCAGTGCTTTTATGCAGCTCCCTCCAAAACAGTAAGTTAGGACAGCTTTGCAACAAAGCTCTTTACTGAGTCTCTGGAGTACACGAGCTTTCCCCATGCACCTCCCCAGGTTGTTGCCAGCACGCAGGGATGGCCCAAAGGCTCTTGCCCAGAGCTGTTGAGACATCGCCAGCTCAGGCAGACGGGCTGTCCCAGGAGCAGGGCTCCCTGCATGGTGATCAGGGATGACTGTGGCTGCCCTGCCAGGGCCACCAGCATCTCTGTGCATCCTTGGGGCGAGGACAGGTGGCAGCAAAAGCTGTGGTAGCCCAGGGTGCCAGCCTGGCCTGGGCTAATCTGCTTTAAATAGGCCACAAGGGTGATGCATGGACTGGGAAGGGAGCAGAGGGATGGATGTCAGCGCCTCCATCCCCTCTGCCGCGTCTTGCGTGGAGCAGAGATGGGCTGTATGACGCATCCTACCAGAGGCACCACAGCAGTGGCAGCAGCAATAGGACATGTGCTGGACATCGTGCAACAAGAAGGAGAAATCTCCATCGCAATTCTTCTGCTCCCTCGTGTCCCAGACCCCGGCCATGAGGAGCACTGCTCCTGGCACATCAGGGGCAGTCCTGCCACACTATATATATATATATATATACACACACACATATATATATGTATGTATACATATATGACAGTAATTACATTTTTCTCCTACTACAGAAGTCCAGTGCAAGGAAGAGTTTTATATAACACAAATCTCACATTTTATGGCAAACACCTTGGTTTGAGGAGGATGGGAAAAAAGCAGTAATAAGGTAAAGAACTCAACTGTTGAGCTGAGCCTGCCTGAGACTCTAAAACCAGACTTAATACCAGACCACCATTGTGAAGTCCACCGCTGGCATTTCAGGACAGAGTAACAATGTGTAGCAGAAGCATACGAGCTCCATAACAAGACACTCAGGAAAGTTATAGTTCAACAAATAGGCATTTAACAGCTGTTTCGTGGAGCGAAGGCCAAGATTTTGTTATTTTATCAAAAATTATCTTATGATAGCATACTGCATGTCCCCTATTTCTGTTCTGAGAGCAAATTGCTGGTTTACTTCCTCCTTACAGAACTGTAGGATAGTTCTGGGTGGAAGGGACCTCAGCAGGTCTCTAGTCCAGCCTCCTATTTGAGAGGTAATATGGGGTACCTGCTAGTACCTACAGTTTATCAGAGATGGTTCAGTGAGAGTCTCACAGTTACATTCATGGCACTCCCAGAAATACCAAGCAGCTGATAAATGTTTGTGCAGCAAAGAACAAGGTTTGAAGATCTCAGCATTGAAAGTCCTTAAAATTTTTAGAGTGAAGTTGTGAGCATGTTCTTATTGATTCTGCAGTTGTAGGGCCTTTCTTCTTGCTCTCCTAAACCAAAACTCAGCTTCTGTGCTTAGATATTCAGTGAAGGTAACTCCCTGCCTGACTAGGTGACCACAGCCCCCACCTGCCTGCCTCAACCATAGTGGATGTGCTGGGTACAGATATCTGGGCCATAGGAGAACCCGTGTCATTTAGTCATTGTGTGTCTATCCAAACACACTATTTCTGCATCCAAACCCAGAGGATTAGCCCACTTGGATTTTTATAGTTTCCTCCTACAACTCTTCCTTAAATAAAGGAAGTTTAAGCAATATTAAGCTTCAAGAGTCATTTTATATGGCTAATTAGAATATTCCATGTTGAGCCCTTGGAACTGTGTTGCTGGAGATCTCAGCTCCTCTGTAAGCATGGGAAAGAGTATCTCTCTCTCTATGGCCTCTGTGATATACAGGACATAACTTCCCTCTCCATCCTTCTCACACCCCTCTCACATCAAAGTCTTTGGTCCTAGCATTGGTAGAACAGGATCCTGATTTGCTGTGTAGTATTTATAACTTAGCTGATATTCTTGATGCTTGTAGTAATAGTGTTGTTTGTCCAAGAGCCAAACACAGGGAAAGTGAATGCAGGTCACCTGTTCCCTGGGCACAGATTTTATCTGTTAGATATACAGGTTTTCGCTGAACTTTGTTCTTACTGCAAAATGCTTCCAGGGTACCTCCCAGATTCATCAGCTCTCAGGTGCATCTGAAAAAAATGAAAAAGAAATTACATAATGCCAGGTTATGTAAACTTGGAAAAACTAACAGCGAATTTATTAAACAACACTAGGAGTTATTTAAGAACCAAGTGCAGGAGGAATTGTGGAATAAAAATAGGATCTATTTTCTGCTTCTGCAGTGTCGTGTTTTCCCATTTTTTTTCTCAGTTTGGATACTCCATATGTTTGCTGTTTCTGCATTTCTCGTGTTTTCCTCCCTCAGTTCCCCTGCCATACCTCATTTACCTTTTCTGATTCTATGGGAATCAGTTCTGTGGGAATCAATTTTGCCAAGCAGGCTTTCACTGCCTACTGTATTTTATGATCATTTGTATGCAGAATGCAATCTATATGAATTAACTGGATTCTAAATATATGTAAAATCCAACAGGAGTTTTCAGATCTGCAAAATTACATCCCTGCCTCTGCTGATCCATCTGCGAGTAGGTACCATATGTCACTTACTTTATCAGGAAGCTTCAGGGGGATCCATTAGGGAGAGTCCACAGCATAATTAGAAAAAAGAACATTTGTTTTCCCAGCTGCCCCGTTTTCATCCTTGCTCTTCAAATGTTCTGCTGATTTCAATTAAGCTCACCATAGATGCGCCAGCCTGGTGAACCTGGGGAACTAACTGCTTTAAAACTTAATATCTTGCTTGCAAGGTGGATTTTCTTCAGTTGGTTGAGATGTAATACCAAACTCCTCAAGGGACGCTGTCACAAAATACTTCCTCACCATGGGGCAGCTCTGCGGTCTGCAGATGAGACAGCACCATCACAAACACGTGAACAGCTGAACCTCAGCAAAGCCCAGAGCTGACAATGTGCCCTTTGGGAAGGACCCTGGCCGGCACACTGGTGGCCACAGCTCTACCCCCAGCCCTGCTGGCATCCACCTGGGTGCTCGACAGAACATGGGGACAGAAGAAAATCCCCATCCAGTTCCTGAGCCATGTTGCACTGATGATGTCCCAGGCTGTCCTCCACAGACAGGAGTGGCCTAGGGTATCGCAGAACCCGGAGCAGGGCTACACAGCGGTTCCTGCTGCCTCTCCCCAGGCTTTTCACCCCCAGCATGGGTCCCATTTCCCACCCCACTCAGGCAGAGGCAGCACATGGCGGGCAGGCATCTGGCATCTGGGCTCTGCGTTCAGCCACAGAATCAGTATTTATCAGCTGGTTTTCCCTCTTCCTCTTGTCCAACAGGAGAAGCCTGTACACAAAACATTTTATTTCATTAGGATTTTCTTTTGTTCTGGTCTGTCTTTTTAACCTTGTTTGTAGAGTTCACTCTCTGCAGCGAGAAAGCAAGAGCAAAATGTGCATCTGCTTCAGTAGCACAAAGCTGTGGGGTTCATAGAGCTCATCTTGCAGCCTAAAGCAAGCCCGGCTGCTTCCTCAGGTGAATTTAACCTCAATATGGTGAGTGTGGTTGTGACAGAGAAGCAGACTTCTTTCCTTGAGTCTTACTGTGCTCTCCTGGACACCTTGGTGCCAGCTCGCAGGTTGTCTAGGAGATCATCCTGAGCCATTGTGCCCCATTCATTTTCTATGGGAAACCACAGCAGAGCTTGAAAGATGGTCTGGGAGTTCAAGTGTGTCCACACAAGCTGGAAATAGCTAATGACATGTGTGACTAGATGAGACCCCACCATGATGGCAACAGCGTGTCTCTGCCCACTGGTTTCCACCTAAATGATGAGGGGAACCCTTCATCTGCCCAGGCCTGGGCACAATGGTGTGCAGCAAAGGCTAAATGAAGCTGTGTCAGGATCATGCTGCTGATGGCTGCTCTTACTTCCTCTGAAGGGCTTAGCCTTCAGCTAAGCTGGATGTGAAGCAGGTGTTAAGGAGGGTGAAGAGAGCTAAGCCTGGTGGAATGGGATGAGCAGCCGGCATACAGGGCAGCTGTGTGGCTCAGCTGGACCATCCCTCCTGGAGACACTCAAACCATTAACCTCACCAGTTGGTCTGGCCTCCTCCTGCTTTTTGTTAGGTGAGATGGTGGCATCCCAACAACCAAAAGCACACTGCGTACCCAAAGTTGTAATGCTTAGTGCTTGAAGTTTGGGAGCTGTTTACCCTGTGTGTTCCCCCAGCTCAGGTGCATTAGAGCATCCTCTGCTTTTCCCCACTTCCGTCCTGCATCTTTCTTTCTGCCCAGTGCAGTTTGCACATCTCACCAGTTCTAGCATCTATGCTTATATTGAAGCAATTTGCTTTCCCAGGTCAGAGTCTTACTGGAGAAAATCCCATAAGAAGATGTGCCTTTATGCATTGATAACTCAAGAAACCTTAGCAGTGCAATAGATAGAGTGCCAGGAGTGCCTTGTTTTATTTAATTAAAGTAGATGGGGTTTAGCTGCCAATATGCAAGTTTTTTTCCTCACTTCTCAACATAATTGCCTAACTATAGAGATCCGTAAGGAAATAAGGGAGTAACAGTTATTTAGCCAAAGGTGACTGCAGCTGATTAATAACTCATAGGTGTTTACTATCTACTTGATTTTCATGTATTGCCTGCAAGGATGTTAGAAATACTGAATAAAGGTTGATTTCATAGGATGTGTTTAAAGCTGGAGTAAGGATTTCAAGAGATGCTCCCCAGAAAGAACCAGTGTGTAGTAATGGAGCAACGCCAGATTTCGGGTTATTTCTAGAACAGACACATCGTGTCTGGTCACTGCTTGTCCCAGGTTGCCAGAGCAGCTCTCACTGGTGGAAGCAGAGCAGGATGCTTTACTCCCTTGTGCTTTCAGTTGAGTTTCCTCATGCAATTTACAGCTCGATTACATGGAGCCAGTGGAAATCAAATATTTATAAAATCATATTTAACTCATTACCTTGTGTTTCAGTTGAGAATTTTAGGACCAAACAGTAACTCTGACTTTGAAGAGGTTTGTCAATGCCTGGCAACACAATGCTGCGGGCCAGCAGCAAGACCAGTCACCCACAAATTACTGAATTTTGTCAGGGTCTGTGTAAATATAATTAAAACTTCAGCAAGCTCAAGTAAACATCAGACTCTTGATCAGTTAGTGCAGCTGGGTGCAGCAAGAGAAATTAGGAAAGCTGATTGCTGTGTAGCGTCAGACGTTTGCCTGTTGTTGCCCAAAGGCTTTGTGGGCTTGATGAGGGTCAGGGAGTGTGAGGCTCCATGCTGGGTTTCCACCAGCATGTGCTGCATGAGGGAAAGCACGTGTGACTAAGTCGAGGCTGAGATCTCAGCAAGACCTTCATTTAATGTTAGCTTAGGTTTTATACACCGTCTCTTCCACTGAGTTGTCCTTATTGTGGAGTCTCCTTCTTTGGAGACATTCAAAGCCTGCCTGGACACGTTCCTGTGCGCTCTGCTGTAGGTGATCCTGCTCTGGCAGGGGGGTTGGACTAGATGATCTTTGAGGTCCCTTCCAACCCCTAACATTCTGTGATTCTGTGATGCTCCATGTGAGTTTCACCCAGAACCTCTGTTAAGGACAAGATTCCACCAGGAGAAGTGCTTTTTTTTGAAGCCAGACATACCGTACAGAGAGCCATTCTGAGAAAGGAAAGGGTATTTCATGGGTGTGTGATACCTGTGACCTGATCTTCATGACATAAATGAGCTGGGAGCCTCTCCTCGTGTTTTGGAATAACTTCTCTTATCTCACCCTTTGCGTTTCTGTATTCCTCACTCCCGCTCTAGGCCATTGGATGCCCACACATGCCTGCCTACTGGTCTCTGGGATTTCACCTCTCCCAGTGGGGTTATGACAGCTTTGATGTTTTAAAGAAAACGGTCAATCTCATGCACTACTACGATATCCCATATATAATTATGAATTTTTCACTGGGTGCGCTGATTTTACAATCCCAAGTGAGATGAATAAAATCATAATGGAGTAAAAGTGATTATCCTACAAAGAGAATTGTAGAATAAAAGGATGTTCATGATCTTATGTAGTATTTTTTTTTTTAATATTGTTATAATGCTTAACAAAACATTTAAAGCGGGCTCTGAACATTTCAAGAGCTCCTCTTGTCTGCATGGCAAGTGATTCTAGCATGGATTTACTGTTACGCAGTATGAGGTGCTAGTATTTAAAAAATAAATTATATTATTTCTGATGCTTATGACTGCTAAACAGTTACTGAACTTCTACATTTTCATTTTGTCCATTTGTTACCATGTAAGTTTGGCCTGGCAATTACTTACAATTACTGTAACCAATCTGTTAGGTTTCATTTCGCATGGAAACCACCTTTTAGAAATGCAGTTGCACACGTTCTGATTTTCTGTATCAAATACTTCAGTCACAGAATCATAGAATATTAGAATAGTTAGGGTTTGAAGAAACTTCTAAAGATCATCTAGTCGAACCTCCCTGCAGTGAGCAGGGATATCTTTAACTAGATCAGGTTGCTCAGAGCCCCCATCAAGCCTGACCTTGTATGTCTCCAGAGATGGAGCCTCCACCACCTCTCTGGGCAACCTGTTCCAATATTTCACCACCCACATCATAAATAATTTCTTCCTTATATCTAGTCTAAATCTACCCTCTTCTGGTTTAAAACCGCTAACCCTTGTCCCATTGCAACAGGCCCTACTAAAAAGATTGTGCCCAGCTTTCTTATAGGCCCCCTTTAAGTACTGAGAGGATGCTATAAGGTCTCTCTGGAGCCTTCTCTTCTCCAGGCTGAACAACCCAACTCTCTCAGCCTTTCTTCATGGCAGAGGTGTTCCATTCCTCTGACCATTTTTGTGACCCTCCTCTGGACCTGCTCCAATGGGTCCATGTCTTTGCTGTGCTGAGGACTCCAGAGCTGGTCAAAGTACTTACGTAATGTTTACTTTAAAAATATTTAGGATGTCCAACATCTTGGTATTGACTACATGGAACGTCACCTGGACTTTACCTATAACAAAGTGAATTATGCAGGTCTGCCAGAGTACCTCCAACAGCTGAAGAAGGAAGGGATGCACATTGTCGTGATTCTGGTAAATTGACAATGTTGTTATTAATTTCTCCATTTATAAGAACTATTTGTGAAATAGTGTGCATAGCAGTATCTATGTGTTAAAGCACACGTGCTATTGTAGCAGATTTTCCATTTTTGTCATTTGTGGAGAAAAGCTGAAAAACAATTTCTCACAGACTTCATATTTAAATGTGTTGTATCTATCAGATACCACTGTACCAGCACCATCTCTATATCATAATATTAATTCTCTTTCACTTTTTCCTCTCAGTTATGAGAAATTTTGCTTTTGTTCAGGGCTGAATTGAGATAGGATTGCTTTCATCCAACACTTTTCCTTAAAAATGAACAAATGAGTTTAATATGCACAAATGAGTTTAATGTGCACACATATACATAAAACAGCTGAATAGTGGGAAAAAAAGTATTCGTAATCACTCTAGAAAGCTAGTAACTAAAATTCATGTTGCTTTATATTTTTTTTAATCTAATTTAATGTAGGAGACATTTGTTTGCACGAAAATTTGTGGAAAACATTATGTTGAACCAAAATTGACATATGAACAAATGAATTCATTTGGGCAGAAGTGAAAAATCAGAGTTTTCCGTCTTCCCAAATCAGTTTTTCCGACAAAGTTTGCAGCTTCTTTCCATCAAGGCCCCACACGTGTCCTTGTGACAAAATCACTCTGTCACAACAGCTGAGTGAGTGGTGGTGGTAGAGAGCAAACTTAAGACTAAATTGAAAATTAAATGTAAAACATATAAATAAATTAAGAAATTAAATAGAAGTACTTGATAGATGTGTAAGGCCCTGCTCTCAGGGCCCCCCAGCAGTGCAGTGCTGGGAGGGCTGGGAGGGCTCAGGAGCGCCCAGAGCCGGAGCAGCGCACGCAGGGTGCGAAGTGTTGCCACGGAGGAAAGAAGCGTAACTTGTTCTCCGTTACCACTGGGCACAGGATAAAAAGAAAAATGCTTTAAATTGCAGCAGAAAAGATTTAAGGTAGGCACTAGGGTAAAGCTGCTTGTCTGTGAGGAGAGCCGAGCAGGGAGCCTGGGGCCAGGGGTCTCTCCCCAAGAGGGTGTTGTGAACAGGTCGGACAGCTCAGGCTGAGCTGACCCAAAGGGAAAGGAGGAGGAGGAGACAATCCCAGAGAATTCCTCTCAGGACTTTCTGCTGTAATTGCAGTCTTCTATTTTTCAGCCTAAGTGGTCAGTTTACACCTTTCATTTGAGCACTACTATTAAATTTTACCATAAGCTGTCAGTCTCTCATCCTTTTATTTTCTTTCTTGATATACTTATTCAAACAAGTGTATTATACCTCAGCCTTTTTTGGTAGACTAAACAAACTGAAGCATTTTATTCTCTTTTTTCTTGGCCTAGGTCTTCAGAACTCAATGTAATATCTCTGCCCCACATGTGCCCTAGTTTGAATGCATTTGCCTATGCAGCAGAAAATTGGATTTCACAGCACTCCCAATGATGCTCTCACAGTTTGTGGAGAATGGCAGAAATATTTCCTTCTTGCTGCTAAAAATTGTATCTTATGACAAAGCCCTGCAACACATTCACGTACATTGTATTGGTGGCTCATATACATAAGGAAACCAGTTAATCCAACTGAATTGTAATGGACAGGCTGCTAATATTTGGGCCCTCTGTTGATCCAGCCCTTTTAAGATAAAGGGTCATGTTCCTCATCTTGTTATGGGCCCTGCCAAAGGTTTGTCAGAAGAGAGACTGAATAACAGAGTCCTAAATCATGGAAATGAGTTCCTTTTTCACTTGTGGTGGTGGATCAAACTTTTACTGTAGTCAAGATAACCGAGAGCTACTGCAATTTCCTCATCTAAAAATTGCATTATCTTGTCAAATAGACAGATTAAGTCAGAAGTGCCTCCCTGTTCTTATTTTTTCCCTCCACAATTTGTTGAGAAGTTTAGCATATGACTGAGAACAGACTAATCAGGACCACAGACATCTATACCTGTTTTCTTTTTAAAATACTTTTATTAAGTTTGCTGTTCTTCAGTCTGCTGGGTTGTTTTTTTTGGTAGTTTCATTAAAAGTACCTGCTCTGTATTTATTATTGGCCTAATCTTCACTTTGTTGTACTCTAATTGCATTCGCTGCTAGGAATCTCAAATAAAACCACACGGACCAAATGATCAATTAAATATTGATAATTGAAATAGCAACCTACATAGTGAGCACTGTATGCCAGCAATTTGTTCTCAAAGACACATTCCCATGAAGGTCCCAGTTCTTCTGCAGCTGTAAATCATGAGAAGCTCCAGGGTGCAGCAGTGGAAACAGTTTCCATCAATGGAGGTCCAAGGCACAGAATTTAAACAGTAGGAGATCACTAAGTCACTCTGATGGAGAGCAACGTCATGACAAAAATAGTCCAGAATTAACTGGATACATCATTGTAAAGAACTAACTGAGCTGTAGATGAGCACATGTGCTGTCAGGACTGAGTGCTCTTTCCAGCTATCGGGCAGTTTAGGCTCACCGTATCCTCAATAGTGCTCTAAAATTTGTCTCATCTCTTAGAGCAGTGACATTAAATACTACCAGCCTATTTACTTATTTATCTCAAAAAAGTTTGACAGACAATGTATCACCAAATTGTCATGCATTTGGGGTCGCTCTTCCTGTCCACAGTTTTCCCCTTCAGTAAATACACACTAGTCACCTCTTTTTCATGAAAGTTAGGATGCCTCCAGTTGTTTTGCATTTGCTTCTGGGTAAGAAACTACAGGCAAGCAGTCCTCGTTCAGTGGGTGGGCTACATTATCTTCTTCCTTGTGAGTTTAAGTTCAACAACACTTTTAAAGCCCTCTCAGTTTCTCAAATGGCTCATACTAAAGTAGGGAGATGTTGCTGTAAAAATCTAAATTCAACTGTTAGGCAAATGCAAGGTTTATAACAATTCATAATTCCTGCAATGAGCTAATGAGAATTCAGACAGGAAGCCCTTATTCCCTCTTTCCACTAACCTGTAACTAAGGGCTGTCTTCTGCTCAGGTTCTTTAGATAAGCTTGCGAAAAACAACAAAAGCTGATCCAGTTTGTCCTTTATATTTTAAAAGCTAATGGGAATTATAGGCTGCATTGGTAATGAGGTTTTCTATTTTCACTTTATTACAGTTGCTGATGTTTCTGTCAAACTCGGACAGTTAGCATTCTTTAGTGGTGTAAAGCATTCCCATAACTGAGTCAGGAGCTGGAACACTATGAAAGGTTTCATTCCCAAGTGACAGCAAACCCATGCTAAGCACAATCAAGGCAAGCGTAATCCAGTTTGATACCGAAAGAACAATTTTCTATTTAGATTCCATTTGGGTAGTGACAGTAATGAGTGAGTTTCCCAAGTGTAGCAGATGGTTGCTTCCCTTAAGACGATTTCGGGAAATGTGCTCTGATTGCAGTCACTTAGTGTCATGTAAAACCTCTAGTAAATGGATTTGGGGGAGATGGGTTCAGTCCTCCTCATTTCAGACCGCTATGGTAGCAACCAAAGCGCAGATCCTGACAGCCCAAGCTATTAACACCAGTAACCTGCCTGAGGAGAGGACCCTGAACTTGGCTGGGCCACCACTGCTAGGGTGCCTGGTGCCTCACCATCGAGTTGCCACTCTTGCATCCAATACTGAGAGCCCTCCATGCCTATGGCCACCTTGATAGTAGCACGGTCTCGTTAGCAGAGTCTCTACATGTAGCCCTTCAGCACTTCTCTCCCCTGATCTCTTTCAGAGGCCACCTCCACTTAAAAGAAAATTTTGTCTAAGAGTGTCAGTACTTGGACATCAGTATTGCACTGAATAATGTGCAGGCTTCAGCTGAGTCAGAACATATTCTTTAGAAAAAAAAGAAAGAAGTTCAGAAAGTAATGATGACTACAATGTAAAATGATGAACTTTATTACTGAAGAGGAGCTTTAATGAAAGACCTTGTATACCTTCCATTAAATCACACTAAAAATAGAAACTGCTGAGAATGAAATGAGTGACAAATTACTTAAAAGCCAAAAGCAACATGCTCGTGATTCAAAATAATGCTTGATAACTTTAACACTTTAAAGTCAAGCTCTATGAACTGTAGAGACAAGGTTTTATGGTTGTGTATCAAAATCTATGTTTTAGACCGTAAGTGGAAGCGCATTGGTCTGGACAAGTGCTGCCTGTCCCCAGGTCTCAGGGCAGTCAGCTGGAGTTGGGGATTCTCAGCACTTCCTTTCCAAGAGCTGCTGAAAAAATGAGTTAGGGAAGATTTAACAGATAGGAACTTCCTCCCCCACAAACAACTTGTGAATGCACGGGAGGCTTTTGTTCTCTTTAGGATGATCCGAAACCTGCATAATATATTAGATTTATGCACTGAAATAACCTTTCAGCTGAAGGAAACCAGAAGTTTGGATTAGGAGTAGCTAATTAAGCTGACTTCTTCCAGCCTTCAAGTCCCTTGAGAGACATCTTTTCCACAATTATAAATACTGCAGATGGACAGTTTTCTCCTTTTCAAAGCTGAACTATTAAACAAGTTTAAAATGTAATAGACACTTACATCCTTTATGGAGGTGCCAATGGAACTAGATGGCTAAATTGAACAGATTTTTTCACTTAAAGTTGGGGTTTAGCAGAGACTTTTGGCTCTGAGGCATGGAAGAATGTACTTTAATCATCAGGGCTATAGCGATCATAGGGCTTACGAGTAAATCAGGCAATTAATTCAGGTATTAAAATGAGCTTTAAAACATTCCTTTAAAGAAATTTACCATTTGGGATCAGAAATTTTTGATTCTTAAGAACTTTATTAGTTAGACTTCTATCACATTTTAATTAAAGTTCTTAAATTATTGCGCAAGTTCTAACTGGATGGGAGAATTGTTTCAGTGGTGATTTTCTCCGCTCTGTTTCATAACTGAAAGGTTTTGCCTTAAGCAGAACCTGGGGTAATAACATTTTCTAAGAGAATAGTGAAGAATTCCCTTCTAAAATGGCTGCAATCTTCCTCCCCTCTAAATAACACAAAGCAGATAGCTGCTCCTAATTAGGGACATATTGCAAACTGCACTTACCTCCTTTTAGTCCCAGTCTACTGCTGAGCAGAGTTGAGTAGTATCTCTTCATTCACTGGCATCTCAAAGTATTCCTAACTTTATTACTTACTGGCATGGTGGGTCATCTTCCCTGGAAGCAGATTAGGTTCCCTTTCGATGAGCTTGGTGGCTACCGATGGCCATCCTGAGGCAGAGGAACTGGTGGTTTTCAATGTCACTGGCAGCAATGGGAGATGGTGACAACCCCAAGAGGTGAAATAGGCAGCGAGGATGAGCTATGGAGTGTAAAATGTTGTGGTCTTCATGCCTGGCAAGAATGGAAACATGTGGCCCTGCTGGCATGCATGAGTAGGGTTACTGGGCACCAGGCTGGCATATAACACCCTTTTCTGACATTGGATCTGAAGGGAGGGCTAACAAGGTCCTTCTGAGGTTGAATGTGTCCCAACTTGAAGCCCCTTGAGAAGTCGTAGTTATTCCAGCACTGAGCTGTTGATGTAGTACCAGCTGGAATAAGGATTGCCTTGGGGGAAACCCAAGTGTGGGACTGCCCAGCACGGCACCCTGTTCTGCCCAGCAGAAACCTCTGCAGGGGGGAAACTAAAATCTAGTGCCTCTCTAAAATCCTTTGAATGTAGAATGTCTCACAACAAATAAACATGAGGGTATTTAATAATTTCCCATCACTTTGCCTTATACAAGAAATACTCATGACATATCTTTAATGACTTTTCCTAAATTGTTACGTGCTCTCAACTCTCATCAAATTTTAATGATGTTTTCTTCCAATATTATTGCAGTTTGCATTAAGAACGTAATCCAATTCTTTCTGAAATATGCAAATAGAAAAACGTTATCTTTGGGATTATGATAATGGAAGGGTAATCACTGTTTTCAGGACACCTTCATAAGTAAGGATGAAGAACCAGGCACCTACAGCCCTTATGATCTTGGAGAAGAGATGGGAATCTGGGTGAACAACTCCTCTGGTGTAATTCCTGCTGTTGGAAAGGCTGGTTTATTAAATTCTCTCATGCATTTTGTCTAGCCCTCCTTCAAAGTGATAAAGTAGATATGTAACCAAAATGAGAAGATAATCAGGCATTATACCTATGAACTCTAAGCCTGGCCCCCTGGAGAATCGGTGTTTCCTGACTACACAACCCCAGGACAGTTGAGTGGTGGACCCAGATGTGTCTGGAATTTAAGGATGTCCTTGACTACGATGGGATCTGGATTGTATGTCCTACTATATTTGCCCTCCCTTCTTAGAAAAAAAAAAATAGTTTTTTTGACATGTGTCTTACTCTCTTTATTAAAGGATATAAACGAACCATCCAATTTCTTAAGAGGTCAGTATCCTTGATGGGCTGTTAATGACATCAATAACCCTCCTTACATTCCTAGTAAGTAAAGTTTCCTTGATAATATATTCTTTTAAAATCAGGGACAGGCTATTTCTTAGGGAAAAAAAATTCCATCGTCTCATTTTCCACCTTTCTCAGCCTGTTCCGCACGTTCAGTTACGTATTTGCTCAAGACTCCATTGGCTCAGCTTTGGTGGAGTACCAAACATAAGCCACTTTCCTCTGCCTCTGGGACTGCCTTGTAACTGGACTAGAAAAATGGCCTTCCCTGCCGTTCTCTGAGCATCAGAGAAAGGACAAGTGTCCTGGCTTCAGCAAGACACCCACATAGTATAACAGCTACAGATTTATGAAAGGAGTAAGCCCTCTGCCTTACCGTCACCACTGCTAGTCACAGGGATGGGCTGTCTCTACCTTATCCGCAAACTGTGATAAGGAAAATGGCATTTCCTTGAAGTCTTCACTCAGTATCTTTTCTTTGTCTTAGGAGAGAAATTTTCATTGCCTTGCTAGAAATTGACTAAAAATAAGTTTCTAGATGCCAAAGACTATAGGAGACCGATAGGAATGGGAACACCTCTTCCAGTAGCCAAGTTAACGACATGTTCATCTTTCCCAGGAAGCCATGAGGACTTATAGCTACTGCCAGTGGTCCTGGCAATTAATCTAGTCAGTATTTCTCCAGGAAAGCCCAGCTGCCTGAGCAATGCTAATATGCGGCAGGAAGTTGCTATATAAATGAGTTATTGACAGTGAAGTATTGGAAGTGTCCCCTTTTTCCCTTTGGGCTGCCGTACTGTCAAGAGAATTCTTCATTTTATTTATTAAATGTCAATTCTTTTCACTCTGAATACAAGAGAACATAAACATAGTATGAAAAGATTGTAAATAATAAAAACCAGAAGCAGAGGTTTTAATTATGATTTGATGTTTGCTCTCTGTGGGGAAACCGCTGCTTGTAATTGTTGTGTACTGGCCCTATGGGTCTTGCCGTTGACCAAAGCCCAGGAACTGATGAAACTTTTCCACTTTTGCATTGTTACCTCCATTTTTGTCAGCATTCAGAACTGAAAAAAAGGTGTGAGACTTTAGGCCAAAAAACAGCAGAACTCCCTTTACCCTCACAAAAAAAGGACTGAGGGATAGACCCATAAAGACAATTCTGAGCCACAAAGCTGAGATTTGCAACAAGTAGCATTGAAGTCTGAGCCATTAGAGAGGAGTCAGAGACTTAGATATCTACATGACATGCAGGGACAATGAGGTTTTTAGCCCAATTTCTGTCACTGACTTCTTTGTATGCACCTACTGCTTGCAGCTCACAGTGTTGGAATCATATCATACAATTACAGAATGGTTTGGGGGGTCTTTGGGAAGGGGCTTTTAAAGACCATTTAGTTCCAACCCCCCTGCCATGGGCAGGGACACCTCCCACTAGACCAGGTTGCTCAAAGCCCAGTCCAATCTGGCCTGGAACACTTCTGGGGAAGGGGTGTCCACAGCTTCTCTGGGCAATGCTGATATGTAATTCACCACCTCCACAATGAAGAATTTCTTCCTTATATCTGATCTAAATTTACCCTTGCTGAGTTTAAAGCCATTACCCCTTGTCCTATCACTACAGACCCTTGTAAAAAGTCCCTCTACAGCTTTTTTGTAGGCCCCCTTTAGGTACTGGAAGTCTCCTATAAGGTATCTCTGGAGACCTCCCTGGCTTTGGTTTCCATCCTGCAGACAGGAGCCTAAGGCATTTTTTCCAAAGTGTAGGAGATCAGTTTTCAGTCAGCGTTTAAGGGCTTTCTTTTATATTCTGCTTTATACCAACACTGAGCATATGTCCTTGACTGTCCAAGCCTTTGACTGTCCAAGCTCTTGACTGCTGTAGGTGTAAGGTGAGACTTAAGCTGCTCAGTCCAACAAGACACTAGCACCTTCCTGGGGGTGGCAGGGTTTTGGGGTATTACTGTTGTCTTGGGTGATATGTCCCAATTTCAGTGCCTCAGACTTTTTGTCAATGTAGCCTTCAGCCTACCTATGTGAATTATAACCACGATTACACGTAACCGTGGTTTGAACTTCTAAAACCAGATGTCCTTCGAAGCAATTTTCTATAAAACACTTTATGCTGAAGATTAATATGCAATTGTAAAATCATCAGTATAACAGAGGCAGAATACAAAATACTAAGAATAAAGCATGAGAATATGACTCATGGCAGCATTTTTTTTTTTCATATCCCACCTTATTTTATGGGGTTAATAATTAAATGCCACTGGGACATTAAATGTGACTTTCCCCAGAATCTTACTGTCTTCTTCAAAGCCATATCAAAGTTACCTGGAAATTGTCTATAAATTAAGTTATTTCTGATGCAGACCAGCCATACTGGAGTATTTGTGTCTAAGGATCCAAACAAAAAGGATTCCAGCTGTGGTGGCACAGCAAACCATAGATGCTAATGGGGTTTCAGGCATAGAAAAACACACCTTGAGTAATGAACTGCAAACATACAGTAAAGTACGATTAAGCAGTGAGATTACTTGCTTATAGAGAAATATTTACAGTGATTCTAAGAACTCCTTAAGTGCATGCATTGTAATATAGTGCACAAATATTTGAGAATCTACCTTCTTTCCTTTTTTTTGAGAGGATTTTATAATGTCTTCTACTCCATCTCTAACCATAAATACATTGTATAAACTAAATATCTGACCTGCCCAATTCCTGCTGAACTTCACATGCTGTTTTGGTGGGGGTTACCTGCAGAGGATGAAAATCACATTTTCCGCAATGAAAATGGGCTTTGCCAGCAACTCCATAATACGGGATCAAAGACCAGGGAGCATCTATGCAGCCAACTTAAGCCTCATATTCCTTCTCCTTGGCTCAGCAAAACCAGTGCTGTGCCAGCGACGTCAGGGCTACTCCTGACTATTTCTGAAGGCAAAAATCTACCACTGCCTCCACCACCTGTAACCTGCTGATGGAAAGAGCTCCTGGATAGATTTCCATGTGGATGGATTCATCCACATGGGAATACACCCATTACCATCTGTACTTACTCTCTTCTTGGGTCGTAGCAGATGACAGCCTATGGACTGCTGCACCTCATGCTTTTTCCTCCTCTGCACACCTCCGATGCTCCCTACTCATCGCTCGCACTTCTGCCTGGGGCTGTGCTGTTAGTCCTGCTGCCTTTTAGTCCCAGATGCCTCAGGGGAAGAGAGGGGCCAGAGCTGATCTCAGGCATCGATTTTGCCATGGTAAGGCAGAATTGTGCTGCCTACCTACATCTGCAGCTGAGCAATACGCAAACCGAAGTCTCCTCATTTCACACAACCGTATAAGTTCCCTCGGTGTCTGAATTTTTGGTTTTGTTCTTTCTTTTTCTTGCAACGTTTTTGCCCTTAAGTAAAATTTGTCACTATGTAAAAGAATATGTAAGTGTATTAATTAAACAATGCAGAAATTTTCTTTCTGGCTGTTACTTACTGAATACATGATATTTTTGAATTATTATTTTTGAATTATTGGACATAAAACTTGACATTAATTAGCAGCATTACTCAGTCCTCTTACCCTCAAGAGAACACCTGTGCCTGTCTGCACAGGAATTCATGACTACATGCTAATCTCTAATCAGTGCAGGTCTGGTACTTCTTCAACTTTTCTTCTTCCCACATGCTTTGGTGTTTTCACCATTGAAATTTTCACAGAAAGTTTTCTTGGAAATATGAGATTTGCACTGTGGTTTTACAGCGTTTTGTATCATTCTCAGGAATTTCTGATCATTCTCTGGTGCAAAAGACATTGTGTCCTGACTCCAAGACCTACCTTGGAGAACATTATAACACACACTCTCTCTTTGGCTGGTCACAGACAGCACCAACATTCCAATAAATTTTCTAAGTATTTCTAAGCAAATTTCAGGTGGTTGAAATACATTTTAAACACTGCTGATGTCACCTGGGAAATCTGTAATAACATAATAAGAAACAGCCCCATGCCTCATTTTACTAGTTGTCATGTATCACAGAATCACAGAATGTTAGGGGTTGGAAGGGACCTTAAAGATCATCTAGTCCAGCCCCCCTGCCAGAGCAGGACCACCTACAGCAGAGCGCACAGGAACACGTCCAGGCGGGTTTTGAATGTCTCCAAAGAAGGAGATTCCACAACCTCCCTGGGCAGCCTGTTCCAGTGCTCGGTCACCCTCACAGTAAAAAAGTTTTTCCTCATATTTTTATGGAACGGCCTGTGTTCCAGCTTACATCCATTGCCCCTTGTCTTGTCAGTGGACGTAGTAAGAAGTTTCGAGAAAAGAGAATCTTGGAAGAAGAAATAGAATCTTTTCCAATTTTACTTTTTTTTTTAGTTAAAATCAGGAACTACTTGTAGGGCCTAACTCTTCAGCTGCTGATTTTATATAACTAGAGCAAGATGTTCCAATCCTCCATTAGAGCTGCTCACGTGCAGCTGTTGCGGAAACAACCTTGGATGGCTTCAGGGGAATTTTTCCAGCCCTTCATTACCGTGGCACAAGCAGAGGAGTTTCTGTCACTGCCAGCAAAGGATGTGAACTGCCCAGCTCCCTTGGCTGCTTCTGCAACTGCCTCTGGTTCCTGGCAGGCAGCATTTTCCATTTTGGCTTGGGGCTCAGTCAGTCCAGGAGGGCAGAGCTGCATTGCAGCACAGTTGCTGTCGGCTACTGTAAAACTCATTTTGCAGCTGAGAAGCACTCAGAACCAGTTTATGCAGGCAGACTGTGGCTGTGAAGCTGGAGTGACAGTGGAAAGCTAGCTGCTGGATTAAATCAAGTGGACAAATCATACCTTTTCCAGCAGAGATTGAGCTAAAATGAGAGTAAGTTTAATAAAGGCAACCTAAGTGCCAAAGCAAGGGTCCTTGTGCTGACTTATTTCAGGATTTAACACTCATTTTCAGCAGTTGCACTGTGGTAGGATCCAGAGGACATGGCTGAGTGAGCCTACTTGCGGTTGCTGATGCACCTGTATTTTATATACCAAGCCTGGGGGAAGGGGAGCACTGAGTAAAAGCCAGAAGCAGTTTGCCAGCTCTTGCGGGCCTGGCTGAAGGGCATGTAAGCTCTTGAGAGAGAAGGAGCAGAAAGCTCTCAAATCCTGAGTCTCACTGGTCACACATCCCAGCCCAGACACAGGGGACTTACCATGGGTTTTCAGCCCTGATGCCCCAATCTCAGCAAAGATCCTCCCATCACCAGTCTCTCCACTGGGATTTGTCCTCTTCACAATGGTGTCCTCATAATCACACACTCTCTTAGTAACACCCTTTGAATAGAGACATTGGATTTGCCTGTCTTCTTGAGGTGTTTTTTCAATTTTATTCAGGGTCTGTGCCAGCAAAGCCAATTGCTTGAATCAAACCCTGTGAATTCAGCAGGAAAATCTCTGTTGGACGGCACATCTGCCCCAGCCCCTTCAGCGTGCGCTCTGTCCTTGCCCCATTAACCCAGAGCAACGCCGTTGCGGCAGGTACTGCTGAACAGGCCCTTGCAACCTCCCCTGAAGCTGTGAACCTTCCCCCTTCCCGCAGAACTTGCTTCCAGAGTTCCTTCTAAACGACACATATGTTTTGCTCAGCCAGATGTGGAGAGAGTCCTCCAAGGCTGGAGAACAGCACCAAAAGCATAAGCAGAGGCCAGATTCGCTGCAAAACTGGGAAACTTTGGTGAAGAATTTTTTCATACATGTTCATTTGGGTTGCTCAAACACTTTTCTTTTCAAGGCTGGTTGTATAACCTTTCTGTATTTGCTCTTCACAAATAATATGCCAAATTAAATTACTGACAGGAATATTTAGCAAACCAGCATCAATTGCAGGATATTGGCTGAAAACGGATGACAAGTTCATAATCCTATAAAAACAATCCTGAGAATTATTCTAATGCAGCCAGAGAATAGGAAATATGTCATCTGACCCATGTCAAATGGCTTGAATTTGAATATATGAACTAGCAGCAACCAGCTTGTGCATAGCTTAACACCAAGAATTATTTGCACATAGTATTCTGTAAATAATTTGATCAACAAATTCATTTGACAACATTAGGATTTGTTTAGCAATGGCTCACAATAGACCAAAAATTTATTCAATAAATTACTTGTTGCAAATTGTTTATGCAACTCTGGGGCACAGCTGAATCGATCTGATGTTGCCCACAACAGAACCTGCATTTACAAATGGAGACAAAGACTGGTGCTGCACAGCCAGAGAAGAGGAGTCATACTCAGAACATCCATGAAATGATTCCAATATGCCATTTGTACAAAGTACTCTGAGCCTTGTGCAGTTATTGAGCCCAGCAGTGCAGCTACAACCCAGAACCAGCAGGTCCCACATGGTTCAAGAATTGCATCTCTTGCTGGATATGGCCCATAAGGTTAATAAGTTCAAGCTTGCATAAAAGCTGTTGGGTTTTTAGCTTCAGAAACCAATGGCAAAGCATTTCAAAGGCTCTGTGCCATTACAGAATCAATACCAAATACTGTCCATCACGAATATGGATGAAAGAGCTCTTGAAAAAATCTCATTAAGGGAAGGGAGAAGGAGGTGGATGGTGAACAACATGATTAATATTTCACTCTAGGATTTCCAGGGAATCTAAGTTATGTTTCCCAAATTGCATTAAAGCAGAGCTGAATCTGAGTTCCTGCAATGTAGAATATTGCAATACATAATTATGTACAGAGATTATCCTGTGTTGGGAATTTTTGTAACAGATTTGTTAATAGGGCATATTACACTTGCTTGATTTTCCGGTGATGCAGCAAAATTATTTCCAAAAGATGAGGAAAAACCAATTACACCACTAATTCTGTAATGAAACCTCATATATTGAACAATGACAGGAAACCAGAGGAAATACTACAAGGATGGGGTGATGCCTTGAATGATCACACTTTTGCTTTCAATGTTGATTATTTATTTTTTAAAGATCTTTAGACATGTTTTATGGGATTTTGTGTTGTTGTTTTAACTCCTAATTCCAGGATATTTGAGCTTTATTTGCCAACACAAATCTCTAAATAAATCCTATATTGAAATGAATACATATTACACTGTTTTTTTTAGGAAATTATAGACCACTAAACTAAAGATACTAATACCGAAAAGAAATTATATTTCAACTTTTCACTTTGAGACTTTCACTGTTGAGAATAAATTAAGCACAAATTATTTTTAGGAAGACTAGAAATATCTGAAACAAATTGTTTTGTGGATCAGATAGGTTTTAGGTTTTTGTTTTAACCGCTGAGTAAAACTTCCAATTACTTGCAGCTTTGCAGTCACACTTCCATCTGACTCAGGACTACAATAATAATCGTTGCATGAGTAACAACCCTTCAGATAAAATTGTGCTTGAAATCTCAGGTTGATCATACGACTCTTTTCCATAATGATCTCGTTGCATTTCTCCACAGCATCATCCAGCAGGCAACTGGAAAGTGAGCGTTTGTCTTGAGTCGGTCTACATTTGTTGGCAGTGGGAAGCACGGGGGCCACTGGCTGGGTGACAACTTCTTCCAGTGGAAGGACATGCACTAAATCATTGGAGTCCTGGAACTCAACCTCTCCGGCATCCCCTGCATAAGTCTGGTGTCCTTCAGGCAGTTGTTGGCTCACGAACAATATCACTTTAACTCAAATGTTTTCTGAAACAAACTGCTTGAGACGGCCAGCAGTAACGGCCTCTACAGAGTAAGGAACTGTGGATTAAAAAAAGCTAAATGTCATCAATCTTGGCTGGCTGAAGAGAAACAAAAATAGCACTACTAGCTTCAGATTAAATCACTACATGCCATCCAAACCCGACTCTTTATATTATGTATTCTATCATTGAGGTCCCTCCATACATTTCTGGTTTTGCGAGCTGGGCTGAAGAATTTGTAGAATTACTGAAATACTTCTACAGTGATGTTTATGCTGTAGGAGCCAGTGCAATCTCAGTCTCAGAAAAATTCGGGGCATTCTTATAAAGATATCAGAAATAGGTATTTCTTTCCAAAACTTATTAACAAACTTTGGTAGTTTCTCATCTCTGGATCTCAATCAGAATCACAAACACTTATCCAGCAATTTTATTTTTTCTTTAGACTGGTGCTGATATCTGTGGGTTTAACTATAACACCACCTGCAAACTCTGCTTGCGCTGGATGCAGTTTGGCTCTTTCTACCCATTTTCCAGAAACCATAATGGAGAGGGAAATAGTGCAAGTAAACAAAGTTACACAAAGCTGTAGCCTATGATTACAGTAATGACAATGGTGATTTGTATTACTTTCTCAGAAATTAACCTGCCAATCTTGGGTGAGCTGGAGTGGTGGCTGAAAAGAAGTGCTTCACTGAGAGCAAGAATTACATGGTGAAGTGTAAATTTTTCCCATCGGTAAAGTAAAGATGACATAGAAAGGCTGAAAAATCTGTAATATCTAACACCAGAAAGCCATGCAGAAATGTGTAGTGTGTACATGACAGAAAATGGTCTTCCCATGCTGTTGGTAAGATTCATCCCCTCCATTTCTTACCTGCTGAAAATCAGGTTCTATTTAAGAGCCAGTGTCAGCATATCTTCCTACCCGCTTGTTTACTTCAATTTTTGTTTCAGTACTTCTATAACTACAATAGATATTTCAGAAAGGGGGGAGAGGATGTTGTACAGTATCCTTACAACTTAAAAGCAAGTTTCAGACAAAAGCCACAGTCAGAAATTCCAGACAAATAGGTAAGAACCCCAAGGTGAGCCAGCGATAGTAACAGCATTATCAGCCAAGAAGCAACAGACTAAACCAGGCCAATGAGCCTATCAGGAGGATGAAAAAGTAGAGCGTGACTTCAACTTATCTTCCCCTCAACACATGTCACAGATAGAAAGCAGTATCAGGTTTTTTCTAACTATAAACATTTTGAAGGTCTTGCAGCCTTTGTAAGTACACTGTGTTTATCTGCAACTGTGGCAAAATGGTTCTGCTAGTTCAATAAAGGTTTTTTTTTTTTTTCTTTCTTCTGTAAGCTCATCCATGCAATGCCAGAGCTCAGGTTATTATCTAACCTTTGATTTTCTTTGAAGTTGTGTCATCAAAATGTTTCAACACTTACACCCTCAGCAAGGCCTCTGTCTCTACATGCAAGTATGATGGACATTCAGCAACTGGGCAAATGAAGGAAAATTAAGCTATAGTGCTGTCAATAAAAGGGTCAGGAATTATTCTGTAGAGTTCTGAGATATACTGAGATATTTCCCTCTAGGAGAACAAATGTCTGTGAGGTGTTAGCTGTACTGCTGGTAAGTGTTTTCTGCTTACCCCTCCACTAAGATCAGAGGCACCTTATCTACGTTTGCTCGGCCCTTTGAGCATGCGAAAGGAGTCTTACCTGGGTCAGTGGGTATTAATCAAATATGCACAATTTAATAAGCAGGAAATTATCAATGGATCTGCATGATAGTAGCTACAACTCAGTGTTGAGTGAATGATAGAAGTAGCAGAAGATACATTTGGTTTCACTGGATTACTTAAATCCGTTAAAGACATTGTATTCACTGACAGAAATTAACAAGGCATTTTGGGTGGCTCAGCATCACCTAAAAAGTTTGGCTTTTTGTGAACCCAGACAATATTTGTACAGTGTCAGAACACTGGTGAAAACATAGTGCAGGTTTTGAAGTAATAGATGGTTACTTTGAAGCTCAGAGTCAGCAGGGAATATTGTCAGTGACTAGTTCTGGTGTAAACATAATAATGGAGAAATTTAACTTAAATATTGAGTTTAATTAATATTATGTTGGTGTTAAAATAAAATCTTAAATATTCACTTTGCCTAATCCATTGGGGATTTCAAATGGTTTAATTAATAGTTTCCTTGCCTGAAAAGCACTGGATAATATAAAAAGCTTTGTTACTTCTGTTCCTTTTATGTTTCATTATCCTTGGAAATCATCACACATGCTTCAATTTTAATGAGAAAACTGAGTATTATGGGAAAATTTTGTGAAGGAGGAAAGGAACCGTGCCACTCGTTAGCCGGCGCAGTGTAGCTCTGGAGAAGGTCAGGCAGGAGGAATTGAAGGAGATGTAATGCTTTGCCGTATCAGCACTGCCCCGGGATGCGTGCTCCGCATCCCATCGCAGGGGAGAGTCAAGGTTGCCTTGAAGCAGATCAAAAGCAGCCAACGAGTGCAGGGTGATCACTTAAACCTGCCCTCTTGGTGGCGGGACCCAGCGTGTGTGCCTGCTCACCCAGCAGAGAGCATCTCTGGCAGCGAGGATGCAACTGCTGATGTGTGGTTGTCCCCTTGGTCAGTGCATCCGAAAATGGTGGGCAGAGGAGGAGAAATAAAGTTTCTTTGTATGAACGGAATGTTTTCCCCACCACATACAGTGACTTTGGTCACTCCTGTTGGCTTCAGCAGGGCCATGAATTTACTCTTACTTTTAAATAGATTTGCTTTATGTTCTTGTCCAACGTAGTTACATTTTTGCCTTTGTTTTGCTGATTATCAGTCTTCCCTTTTTCCTGTGCTTCACCTTCTCTGTCCCAGAGGGCTTGCATCTCCGGGATAAATTAATTTCTAGAGACAGTGTCTGCTCCCAGGCACAGACATGAAACCCCAGCTCCCCTCCCATCACTGGGCTAAGGGCAGCTGCAGACAGCTCACGTACACCGCAGTGGGGACTGCTCCCTCTGAACTCAAGAGGATTTTTCAAGTCAAAAAATTTTGTACAAATACTAGTTTGCTTGTAACGGATGTAGTTCTTCATAAATCTTCCAGTTTTCAAATGGGTGCTTCTTCTTACTTTCGAAGCATTATGTCAGTCACAGCCCTCCTTAGGTTGCACACAGGTTCTCTGTTGGATTTGCAGTCCCTAGTTGTAATGCTTGGTACAGATCAAAGCTTTTCCTTAACAGGAAAAAGACCCAGCGGTGTTCGGAGAAGAGTTTGCCAAGGTATCTCGTGTTATGCTTCAGATCAGATACTCACTGCTGCCGTACTTGTACACCTTGTTCTTCAAGTCTCATGTGCACGGAAACACGGTGGTGCGGTCACTGATGCATGAGTGAGTTTGCAGTCTCTCTTTTTTATCATAATTTACTCACGAAAGTAGCTGAGCTTCTATGTATAAACTAGTTGGTATCTGTCTGAGTACAGTCACGGTAATATTGGCACATGCCCTCTCTTAAAAAGAAAAGTTTTGTGATGAGATCTAATGCAGTTTTATGCACAAAAATAAATCTTAATATATGCAATGGGTATTCATCATGATATATTTGTTTCCAATGGGGAAAAAAACCAACACTAAGTAAGGGAAATTCTGAAAATTTATTTTATTAGGTAAATATGCAGTTCTTTCTTTATGGGAATCACATACCTATATTTTCTGTATTTTAATGAAATCTATGTAATCTATATTCTGGTCCAGAATGCCAAGAAGGGCTCTTACAGAGAAGCCTCCATTTTTCAATCATCCACAGCATTTGCACTTTCCAATTTAGCTTGTGGATCTGCATGCTATGTATGAAACCTACATCTGTGTCCACAAATTGCACAGAGAAAACAGAGATAGAAATGTTTGAGTGTAGAAGCAGGTGCAAAACTGAGATTAATAAACATAGACTGAAAAAATCCTTGGCAAATGTGACCTCAGGTTTTTGGAACAGCACTTTTTTTTTCTGTTTGGAAGAAGCAGGAACCAAAATGAGGTTTAGTTTCCCTCTCAGCATCTTTTAATTAGTTTTTTACCTACTTTTGGTAATTTTTTTTGCTTCAGAATGCTTTATACAAAGACTTGAGCAAAAGGAGTGCTTCCATACATGTGGAAGGTGACTGCCTGAAGTTCTGACACATTTTAGTCTCATCGGTCCAGGCTTTGTCCTGTACTGTTTAATGTTCTTCTTCTCTTTAGGCTGAAAACATTTCGGTTAGAGGGTAAGATATTTTTTACAAATCAAACTGACATTACACCAAGGTGCAAACCATTTGACTATGGAAAGGATATGCACAAAACTTGTTTTGCCTACTCAGCATAATGTCTAGCTGATAAATTTTAAAAGCAGTATCCTTCCCCTCCTACTCTGCTACCTTATTTAACTGGGTTACATGAAGAAGTTTTATAGGTATTCATGTCTTACAATGGGCTATATGCTATTTAACATATTTATTTTAGCTCTGTTTTTGCTTAATCAGATTTGTGTTAATATTGGAAATGACTGAATTCATTTTGGTATTAATAACAGGTAATCTCTGCTAATACAGAATTACTTTAGTGATGTTAAAGCTGCCTTTCTGACCATTCCCATCATACTTGTACTCTATTTGGCCCACATCTACATTAGCAAATTTCCAAATTCACTTCGATTTGGATTGCAGAGCAGTCTCAGAGCGCCGGTGGAAACTTCCATTGAGTGAAGCTGATCTGAAAGGTGCACGTCAACCACTGATCGGGTTTTAGCCGGTGGGAACAGACTGGGATGACTCGGAAATAAAAGTTCTAAAATCCATGTAGGGAGTGCAGGCACCAGGAGATCAGCACAAACTCTTTCACTACACGGGTCCCATCCTAGCAGGCACATCACTTGCTAATGTTGTCATAACTAGGTCCTAAAATGGCTTAAAAGTATTTCTTGCCATTATTAGTTAATTCTGGTTACTATTGTTACATAATGGTATTTCTTACTATTTCTAACTAATATTAATTGGTTTAGTGGGTCTGCTCAAGTAGAGAAAGTGACCCAGATGTTAGAAGAGGGAGAAATGTGGGGTTTAGAGAAAGAGAGAATTGAAATCAAATTTTCAATGTAAGGACAATGGAGTTTTACATCAAACCTTTCCCTGACTTGTAGCAAATATAAAGGAGACCTAAAAAGATTGCACTAGTTTTTCAGGCGAAGCTGTTATGAGTTCACTGTGAAAACAACTCTGCCTGGGCAGTGAGCCCCCAAGCAATAGCTATTTCATGTGGTCATTTCAGATTTTTCATTTCATTTCAGATACGTAGGTGCTCATTTCAAATAACGAACAAAACCAACATCCCAGTAGATTCCTATAAGGATTTTAGGTGCCGCTGAGGTACCGTTTCACTCAGTGAAACAGAGGCGCCAGCAGCTCAGCTGTCCAAAAAGACCAGGAGGTGGTAATCCATTACTGGAAGGGAAAGCTTTGTTTAAGGGCTAAATGGTGGAAAAATACAAGAGAAGAGAGGCCAGCATCTAACCACAGGAAGTATACAGATGGAATTAAGCACCTTTCGTAGATCACAGATATGGCTTAATAGCTTATATTTTCAAAATGGGAAAGTTCACTTGTTTGCTGAATTTGTGGTCATGGTTGCTCTAATTGCAAGAGAAAATAGTGCTGATTTAGGTGGTGAGAGGCTTGCTTCCACATAGAAATATGATCAAATTCTCATTTGTCACAATATCTTGATCAGCTTTTTCTCCTGAAATCTCCCACAACAAAGTGTGTTGAATCAGTATTATAATTTTATTGCAACAAAATTAAAAATACAGAGGAGCTATCGATAAAAAATTATGATAAAAAATATGATGGTTTACATTTAAAAAAATTTAAGACAAGGCGATTAATCAAAAAACACACCCCACTTTAAATATTTGCCAAGCATTATGTCAAAATGCAATCATAACCAAGATTAAGGTGTCTAAAAGAGCTACTGATTTTTGACAGAATAAGAAGCACTGAATAAATTGATGTTTCCTTCACACAGAGCCTGAGGCATGCCTTCAAGAACATGTTTCCCTGAGTTCCACACACTCCTCTAAATTTGCAATATTTTAGAAATCCGAGTACTGAATAGATGTCTTTTTATTGCCAAGGGGAAAAAATGCATTCTCAGCAAGTTTGCAGATGACACCAAGCTGGGTGGAAGTGTCGATCTGCTTGAGGGTAGGGAGGCTCTCCAGAGGGATCTGGACAGGCTGGATCACTGGGCCAAGGCCAACATCATGAAATTCAATGAGGCCAAATGCCGGGTCCTGCACTTCGGCCACAACAGCGCCCAGCAGCGCTACAGGCTTGGGGAGGAGTGGCTGGAGAGCTGCCAGGCAGAGAGGGACCTGGGGGTGTTGGTGGACAGCGGCTGAACAGGAGCCAGCAGTGTGCCCAGGTGGCCAAGAAGGCCAAGGGCGTCCTGGCCTGGATCAGGAATGGTGCTGTCAGCAGGAGCAGGGAGGTGATCATGCCCCTGTACTTGGCTTTGATGAGGCCCCACCTCGAGTGCTGTGTCCAGTTCTGGGCCCCTCACTACAAGAGGGACATTGAGGTGTTGGAGAGGGTACAGAGGCAGCTACCAAGCTGGTAAAAGATTTGGAGCGTGTGTCGTATGAGGAAAGGTTGAGGGATCTGGGGCTGTTTAGCCTGGAGGAGAGCAAGGGGAGACCTTATTGCTCTCTACAACTACCTGAAGGGAGGTTGTAACAAGGTGGAGATTGGTCTGTTCTCCCTAGTGGTGAGTGATAGGACGAGGGGAAATGACCTTAAGTTGCACCAGAGGAGGTTCAGGTTGGATATTAGGAAGAATTTCTTTACTGAGAGGGTTGTCAGCCATTGGAACAGGCTGCCCAGGGAGGTGGTTGAGTCACCATCACTGGAGGCGTTTAAGAGACGGGTAGATGTTGCGTTGAAGGACACGGTTTAGTGGTGTTCACATGGCTAGGAAAAGGTTGGGCTAGATGATCTTGAAGATCTCTTCCAGATGAAACTATTCTATGATTCTAAGGTGGTTTTGCTCATTCAGAGTAATTTCTCTAAGTCTGGGCTAGGTGCAGTGAACGTGTATGCCCTGAGAAGGCAGGACAGTGACACAGCAGAAGCAGGGGCAGCTGCAAAGTCAGTTAAACAGACACAATAAACAAATTTTCAAGCAAATTATTTGCACATCCTCAGGGACTGATATGTTAACATGCAACAGCAAGTGTAAATTTTTCAAAAAGGAATGATGGTAAACCAGCCCAAACACCACCATTGACAAGGCAGCAGGCTATTGGATGGGAAAGGGAGCAAAGGAGCAGGAGAAACCAGGAGGTACAAGGTACTTTGATTTTAGTAAGGCTTGGAATACACCCTGTATGACATTCTTATAAGTTAACTAGGGAAGGAGGATCCGTTATGAATTTCCTCAGAGATAGGCTTACGAATGATTGAAAGTCTATTTAAATTATCAAGGATTTTGTTCCAGGTGCATGAAGGTTCCTGAGATGGGGAGGATCTCTCCTCTTTGCCAGGTGCTATTCAATATTTTTATTAGCTGATGCATGGTAGAAAAGAAATCTCTTTCCAAGCTGACAGATGATGCCAGGCAAATGGGACTGTGAGCATTCTGGAGTGCATGATCAGAATCCAAAATGATTTTAACGCACTGAATAAAATGGATTGAATTCCGTAAGTTATTATTTATTCAGGAAAGGCAGTTAAGAAGCACAATATGTATGAATGTTGCTTTGTGTTTGTCCTGCAAAAGATTTCTAATGTAAATCTGTGAAAGCTGTGGGAAGACAAATCTGAGGATTTTCATAAATGCTTTAGTTCATAAGTGATCATAGTGTTATTCCACTCCTGGCTCTGACCCCTATCCTGCTTTTTGGCTCCCTCAATGAAGTCTGGACACACTGGACAGAAATTAAGTTAGTTGCTATTGAGAAAAAAAATAATCTCCAGCATTTTCTGAGGGTTCTGGTCTGCTCCAGTATGGTAGGTGCTGCAATAAGTTCTGAATCTCCATCCAGCTCGACCAGGAAAGATATTTAGTGGTGTTGAAGGATGTCTTGAGGATGCAGATTTCTTGTTGCCATGAGTAATATCAAAATATTCTGCAAGTTCTGTAAAAATGTGAATTAACATTGCTTATCTCACTTCCAACACTAGATTCTGATCAGCAGACTCATGGAATAGATACTGCCCTCCTTTGGGGACCTGCTTTTATGATTGCTCCCGTTCTTCAAGAGGCAAGTACTGTAATTAAAAAATCACCATACTCGAATAAAAGAAATGAACTGCGCTTAGGGCATTGGATGATATTCAGGGCGTGTTTGCTTGTATTCACCCATCTCTTCCCTCCACTGTGAGAGTTTGCAGAACACATTTCTGAGCAGCACAGGCAGTACAGAGCTGCCCAGTTCTTGAAGTGGGAGGACAAAAGTGAGGGCACGGCATTTCCCTGCTACTCCAAGTCCCAATTGAATGTAAACAGACTGGATGCCGCCCCTCGCGTGCTCCTGTTATTGTGCTGACAACTCCCCCCAAGGACACACACAGAGCAGTCATCATAAAGCTAGGAAGAAAGACAAAGATACTAAGGCAAACTAGTTTCCTATTTCTACTGCCCCACAGCATTTTGGAACCACAGCATTTTGAGGGCTGTGCTAGGAGTTTCCCAGCATCGCAGGGAAACATGGTCATTATGGAAATGGTAATAACAATGAGAGCTGCTAATATGACAGGTTTTAAAATGCAACATTTTCCTATGGCTGTACTAGAGTCATGATTCTCATGGCTGAACTGGAGGTATGTCTGAAGAGAGCTTATTATTTGCTTGTGGTGTTTCCTAGAGCTGTTTGGGATCAGCATGCTGCCAGAACATCTGATATATTTTCTACATGTTGTTGATGATCAAACATATAAACAGGCCACTGTTAGTCACCTTTTTTTTTTTTTTTTTTGCCAACCCTTGTGCCTCTGTGAATTTAAAATGAAATTCTTATTCCTTCATCTAAAACCATTCTGATTCCACTGAGGCACTTCACTCATTGGTCCTTCATCTTCAGGCTCCCCAAGGTTTCTAATAGCTGACGACTAAAAAGGAGTTTTCACAGGATCTCAAACCAGCAAGATGGTGACAGATGTGAGAGAAACCTTCCCATGAAGAGGGTGACAAGCCAGTGGTGGCTTCCTGCAAGGAAGTGAATGAAAGGGAACATTATAAAGATAATAAAATGATAGGGGATCTAGATAAGGAGTTGCTACTGTTTTTTTTTTAGGGAGACTTCAGCATGAAAGGAAGGTTGGGTGCCTGTGGCCTGATAGAGGAAGTAGAGCTTTGAAAGCAACATGTTTCTGGGTCTTGCAATAGGAGAGTGTTTACACACTTAACTGCAGACCAGAATATCCAGGGTTGACATAATAATGCAGAGAAGATAAGGAGAGAGGGGCATCTTGACTTTACAGTGCTTTTCCTTCAAGTTTTCAAGGTGCTTTTTAAAAGATACCTACCTTTATTTGTTAAACAATGAGATCTAAACAGAGCAAACTATGCCAACCTTCCTTACCGCAGCACTAGGACACTTTGCAAGAGGCACCTAACACTGCCTGCTGTGGGAGACAGAATGCAGGACATGACAAATTTCCAGTTGGGCAATTCTTGTATTCTAATGTGAGATTTGCGTACTTCAATAAATTTATTTCTTACTCCTTATTTTTGTTGTATGTATGTATATGTATAAAATCTCTAAGATGTCAAATGGTAACTTTGCCTTAACTCTTCCCCTCCAGCTTTACTTTTCATGCTCTACCTGCTCCCTGGGGCAGACCTTTGGAGTAAACCATAAATCTGTAAATGGGCTGAAATTCAAAATTAGTCTGTTTGTGACAATAAACAACTCACAATAAAAAAAAAAGGAAGTATGTTTTGATTCCAACTTTTCCTGGACTTAGTTATTAATTCACAGTTCCTTTAGTGTGTTTTCATGCCTTCAGCACTATGATACAATGCATGCTTCAAAATGAAACAATTGTGCAATTAGCAGCATGTTATTTTTTATTACTTATCTGCAACTTTAAATTGTTCCCAAGAAGACAAAAACCTGTGTATTTTCCTTGCCAGACGTTACTCTCTGCCTGTTTCTGCAACAGGAATGGTGCAAGAGGCACTGAGCTGTGGTGTCCCCCCACTCTGCCATCAGATGTGAAGTTCTGTCTTTGCAAAGGCTGCTGTAGACCTCACTGAGATTGCTCAGATGTTAGAGGAGTGCACATAGGCCAGTTACAATTGCAAGACATAGAGCTATGTACTAGACCAAATAATCATATAACATTGACTCATCCCACGGAATGGCAGAAAACTCCCCTAAACAGGATGGGCTTGTCTGTGTATAGATTAGCCAGCACTAGTCCACTGCTGTGATAATAACTCAGCCATAATACCCAAGATTTGATGTTATTAGAATATTCAGCATACATCTCTCCATGCGCAAATATAATAAAGCTAATGTAATATCAGAAATGCAAAAAGAAAAAAAAAGACGTTAATCGCTTTATAACAATTACAGGGACCAAGATCTGTATTTCCCTGAAGCATCATGGTTTGACTACTATACTGTATGTATTTTTAAGATTCAGTTTCTTATACTTTTAATGTAATTTTAAATGGTACAATTCTATCAAAATATCTTTATCTTTCAGCAATGTTCAGTAGTATTTTTACTTTAGCATCTGTGTTTAAGAAAACCAGAGCACAAAAGGTCTCCACCAGACTAGCTAGGAGAGTAAATTAAACAGTTTTTAGTGGCATTTTTTTTCTATTTTTAGTATGCAAAGCTGTAAGACACAGAGAACTGAATTTTCGAGAGCAGCCTAGAAATTCATGAAACTGTCAAGATTTCTTTCTTTTCCTCCCCTCTTATTGCATGTTTTAATTCCTGTACCAACACACTTCTGCGCACAGGAACAGAAAGAAACCTGCATTGTGCTCCTCAGAACATTCCACAAACCATTTTGTGCACACAGCTTTGCACCTGCATCACTTTTGACAGAAGGAGTAGTCAGAGGGCAAGGTAAGGTTCCCCTCTGAAAGATACTTCCAAAAGATGCAGAACAGTCTGCTCTGTGGAAAATGCCAGCCTTTTCTGGTTTCAGGGACTACAGGTTTTGACCCTTGAACACCATTCCCAGAATTGCATTTCCAAAACTGCTCAGTTTCAACCTGACTACGCTCTGCCGCAATCTGCAGGCTAAGACTGGTGTTGGCTTCAGCAGGAGTAGTTAAGCTGATGTGAAGAGCTTTGGGAAATATGAGCCCAGGAGCATCACCCTAAGCAACACTGTCAGGGGAGTGAGCAGGACATAAATGTTTCTCAGACCTAGTTTTGAAGAAGTTCAGTCATTTTCAGTGTTTGGCTGGTATCCTCAGATGGATGGTCCTCCAACCTTTTCCCTTTCCTCTTTTCATAAGACTGCGGAGCTGCAACGTCAAGGATTTTGTTCAGCTCTCCCTGTTGTGGTTCCCTCTGAACCACCCTTGCTAGGCTGGGTGTGGGGACAGCAGCCACGGTGTCCCTTGCCCTGCCTTTCTAATGCCCCCAGCAAAGCTCAGCTCCCAGGACTTGGCACGTACTTGCCATACACATGGTGCTTATCCAAAATCAAGGTTGGGTACTTACTATAAGTTATAGTTACCATTTATAGAGGGCAAGAGCAAAGACTTCTTGTTATCTACTCTGTATGTAAGCCTTGCCTAACCCGGTTTTGAGGCATTAAACCAGAAAGGAATGGTGCAGAGAGCTTAATGCTGGTTGTCTACACATACATAAATTTCACTCGTTGAATGCTGTAATTACTTTTCGAAAGGGAAAGACTTGTCTTCAAAATCGAAAATCTACAGTTTACACTCCCAAATGATTATGAATCACTTACCTTTAACTGAAATGTGACAGGCTCCATATGCATAAAAAGAGGAAGCAAAAGTTTCTTTTGCTTTTTGCTCAGTGTCTTGATGAGGGCTTTTTTTTCACAGCATATGGAATAATGATACCATTTTTAAAGATGATTTGCTGTCTCTCATTCATGATGCTTCTCTCTCATGCATATGCATAACTGCAGGGGCTAGATCCTCTTTCGTGTTAAAAAAGGAATTGGAATAATACTCCTGAAATCCGCTTTTTTGTTTGGATTTTCACTGCTGTAATTAAGATGAAAATGTACCCCTTGGTCTCTTTTTTTGGCAATATATGCTCACAATGCGTAGTACCAAGATGTGCATATTTTTTCACTGCAGTAATTTTTGCAGTAGGGTCTTAAAGTGCCAAGTACCTGGAACAAGAACTATGGTGCTGTGGATGCCCCCCTGAACAAGATCCCTCTGTTCATCTGTGGAGGCTACATCCTGCCAGAACAGGCACCAGCCATGACAGCTACTAAAAGGTGATGTCATCTACATCTGTCACCAAACGACAGTGCAGGTCCCATCCACAGACAGCCAAAAAAGCAATCAAAAGAAAGTGCAGAAGAGAGGCTATCTGCAGGTCCCAGCTGCCATCCCAGCCGATAAGCACAGTATTTTTATACCACTACTTGGTTTATTGCATTAGGAGAAGTCGCCCCAGAGATGGTCCACATCATCGTTCACACAGCTGAGACCTACTCCTGGCTCTGTGCTTATGCTCAGAAAAGCTTTTGCACCTCTTATTGCCACGCTGACCTGCTGTCAGTCATTCAAGGTAAACATATGCGAGGCGAAAATGCAAAACTCTTCTCCTTGGATGAATTTATCAAGTGCCATGGGCAAGGTGGAAAAGCTCAAATCTCTTCTGAGGAAAATGAATTCCCTGTGCCAGTGAGTAATGCACTGGTCTCAAGCATGAGCCATGCTCAGAAGCTACAGTGAGTAGGGAAGGAAGGGAAGAGAACTGTGCAGGAACCAATCCAAACCATAGTAAAATTAGCACCAGTCGTCTCCCAGACTGCCCAGTTATCATACATTAGGGCAAATAAAGAAGGGAAAACTTCTCCATAGCACTCAGAGGGTGGGCATTTTACACTTCAGTGAGACAAGGCAAGGTAAAGTTTTCATCATGATTTCAGGGGTCTTTTTAATGTGAGCATCATTGTCATTTTTCTGGCCTTTTATGTAACCTTAAAACTGGAGTTGTGTTCATAAGGTTTTTTTTAGGTAACTTGGAAGGGACAGCACCCACAAGTTTGTAATGACACTTCTCAAAATGTTTGTCAACAATCGTCTGAACCCTTTTGGGCTCATTGTTGCCCTGGATGAACAAGGAGAAGCTTGTGGATCTCTCTTCTGGGATGATGGTGATTCAATCGGTAAGCCTGGTCCTTCACTGTGTGCGTGTACAGGGCTCTCCTCCGACTGCCTTTTCAGCAGTATAATGGCACTGCTAGAAATAGCTGGAAAACTGACACTAAGTTGAATATTACAGGGTGAAAAGCAGATTGCTCTTGAAGTCAGCATTTTAATGTGAGAAAGGTGTGACACTGGAAACTGCTGGTCTGCTAGAGAGGGCAAGCACCCGTGTCATGTTCCTTTGAGATCACTCCATGAGTAGAGGAAGACCTTAAACCTCCCACAAATCATCTTAGTCTGTTGTTAGCCACTTGTGACAACTGATGTGAACTGCTTATGGATTTTTTTTCTCTGTTTTGATACCAGTTTTCCTTGCTCTATGTTTTGACAGATACTGTTGAGAAAGAGAACTACTTCTTGGCCAAATATACATACAGCAAAGCAAACAGCAGTGTACAAGGTACATACATAGAGGTAGCTGTACTTTAATGTAGCCATTGTAAGGTGTTGTTACCTAACTTTTCCCTGGAAAGCGTTTTCCTTACAGCTCAGCCTTTAAACATGGTAAGCTACTCAATGCTTTAATTTATAGCTACAAAATAGTCCAACTACGATGCTGCAGTTTTGTGCTTGCTTATTGAATATCATAGTGAGACACCTGCTGTCATGTGAATCTGAAAATCCACTTTTACAGCTCAGGTTTTTTTTCCGAGTCACGGATGGGGATGAGGGACCTTTTCCCTGTCTTCCTTCTGTGAACACTTTCAGTCTGATGAGTGGGAGAAGGTTATGTTCCTTTCTTCAGGATATCCCAGCAACTTATTCCCTTTGATCTCATCAAGTTTTTATTTTGTGGCCCAAAGAATTATGCAGTCTCGCTTCTTTAGCTTGCATTTCCTTGTTTGATAGCACAGAGATTGTTCCCATGGTCAGCCTCCCGTGGAGTGATTCAGTATGATACCAGCAACCCACCGTGCTGATCAGATGCTCCAAGCAGCTTAGGAATAGATTGGGTCGGTGCGCTAATGCTTTTCACACAGCGCTTATTTCTGCACAGACATATCCTGAGAAAACTCAATAGAAAAACCTAAAAGCCTAGACTTCAATTGACAACAATACTAAAAAATAAATCCACCAGAAGGTCATCAAGCAAAAGTTGGTAAGTTGTGGAAGTTATTGTAAAAAATCTGAACTTACTTTGATAATCTATACAGATCATATTTCATTTACAATTCTAGCATTGGGTAAGAAGTAGAATGTTGTATGTAGACTATGGCATGGTTTGAACTGGCAGCCAGCTGAACATGAGCCAGCAGTGTGCCCAGTTGGCCAAGAAGGCCAACGGCATCCTGGCCTGGATCAGGAACAGTGTGGCCAGCAGGAGCAGGGAAGTGATCATGGCCCCGTACTTAGCACTGCTGAGGCCACACCTTGAATGTTGTGTTTGGTTTTGGGTGCCTCATGACAAGAAGAACATTGAGGTGCTGAAGCATATCCAGAGAAGGGCAACGAAGCTGGTGAAGGGTATAGAACATAGGTCTTATGAGGAATGGTTGAAGGAACTGGGATTGTTTAACCTGAAGAAAAGCAGGCTCAGGGGAGACCTCATCATTCTCTACAGCTAACTGAAAGGAGGTTGTAGCGAGGTGGGGATCAGTCTTTTCTCCCAGGTAACAAGTGATAAGAGGAAATGGCCCCAAGTTGCATCAGGGGAGGTTTAAGTTGGATATTAGGAAAAATTTCTTCGTGGAAATGGTTGTCAAGCATTGGAACATGTTGCCCAGGGGAGTGGTGGAGTCACCATTCCTGCAGGTATTTAAGAGACGTAGATGTGGTGCTCAGGAACATGGCTTACTGGTGGACTTGGCAGTGCTAGGTTAATTGTTGGACTCAATGATCTTAAAGGTCTTTTCCAACCTAACTGATTCCATGATTTTCATGATACCTATTCCTAAAAGCCCCAAAGTAGTCTGCAGAAAATATTCAAAAGAACAAAATCATGTAAACCCCTATTGTGATATTGCTCTTAGAATGTTATGTTTTCCAGGAGCAAGAGCAAGACAGGGTAAACCAATGGGTTTTATATATTTGTGATGTATTTTCCTGGAACCAATACCACATGTCTAGACTTTAAATTTAATTTTTAATTTATTTTTGCTTGATTTACCAAGAAAACAAGTTATACTTCTTCAAAAGAGGATATTTCAACAGCAAAAAGAAAAAAAAATCATTTCAGTTTTCTGTAGTCTGTGTATAGTAATTTTTTGCAGGAAGGCTACAGAAAAAGAATATTCAGTTTTATATTAAATTCTGATCTGTGCAAATTAGATTGTTGATTCACTGGCACTTCCATTTTTCATTGCTCATATTTGACTTCTGCCTGTAAATCCATAACTGAAGTCCTTATCTGCATTCCAATAATCTCTAATGTTGATTTTTTATTATATGTTTATAAAGAAAAAAATCCATCTCAAATAGCAAATTGTAGAGGTATGAGAAATGTATGAAAGTCTTGGTATTTGTTGCACATTTCTATATTCTTTAAAAAATTATGGAGGAGTAATTTAATCACACCTAGTTTTAGGAGAACACACAGGTTTTGTTCTCTAAGAGATTTACTGATAAGGTCTGACATCAGGGCATTTACTCTGAATCCAGCACAGTGTTGCACAAGTAATAGCTACAGGATTAGACCCTCTCATTTACATTTTCATTTAAACAGCCCAGAAGTATAAAGAATTCAAAACTAGTGCAGGCATTTAAGTCTCATAGAGCATTTCCAGCTGCCTGTGCTCTGATCCTGTCTCACCTCTGTTGGTATCCATTTCGAACTGCATAAAGACTAAGCAACCTAAGTCAAAGGGCCCCATATATTAAACCTGCCAGTCTCAAAAAATACATGAGCCAGGTGTATAAGATCTACTGTACTTCAGGTATGAGCAGGGAGAGCCACAAACTCTGCCTCCATCTCCGGATGCAGCAGACAAAGAGCTGTACTGAGGGAGTCCAGATGACACTAAAGGGATGGCCATGGGAAAGCTTACCAAGGGAAATGGGAGCTTCTACCAGAAGGTAACTGAACTAGGTACCTGAATAGCCTGAAAACAAGATCCTTCTAAAACTGGTCCAGTTTTCAGGGAGAAAATGTCAGGGCAAAAAAGCTGAAGTTCACAGGACCAGAGCAAGACAGTAAGAAAGGAAAATCACGTCTCCGCTGCTCAGAAGTGCAGAAAGAATGTACTAAGGCACATGAAAAATAAAAACGGGATTGGTGACAGCCAGCATGGTTTCACTAAGGGAAATCATGCCTGACTAATTTGAGTGGCCTTCTACAACAGAGCTACAGCTCTGGTTGATATGGCAACTGACATCATCTACCTGGACTTGTGCAAGGCATTTGACACTGTCCCACATGACATCCTTGTGCCTAAGATGGAGAGACATGGACTTGATGGATGGATCACTCGGTGGATAAGAAATTGGCTATAAGGTCACACTCAAACACTTGTAGTCAACAGCTTAATGTCCATGTGGAGACCAGTAACAAGCGGTGTTCCTGAGGGGTCTGTTCTGGGTCCAGTGTTGTTGAACGTCTTTGTCAGCAACATGGACAGTGGCATTGAGTGCACCCTCACCAAGTTTGCTGATGACACCAAGCTGTGTGATGGTGTAGACTCACCTGATGGAAGGGAGGCCATCCAGAAGGACCTTGATAGGCTTGAGAAATGGGCCGGTGTAAATTGCCTGAGGTTCAACAACTCAAAGTGCAAGGTCCTGCACCTGGGTCAGGCCAGGCCCAGGCGCAATTATAAACTGGGCACAGAGTGGGTTGAGAGTAACCCTGAAGAGAAGGATTTGGGGGTGTTGATAGACAAGAAGCTCAGCATGAGCCGGCAGTGTGCTCGTGCAGCCCAGAAGGCCAACCACATCCTGGGATTTATCAGCAGAATTGTAGCCAGCAGGTCAAGAGAGGTGATTCTCCCCCTTTACTCTGCTCTTGTGAGTTCTCATCTCAAATACTGTGTCCAGTTCTGGTGTCCCGACCATAAGAGGCACATAGATCTGTTGGAACAAGTTCAGAGGAGGGCCATGAAGATGATCCACAGGCTGGAGCACCTCTGCTACAAGGACAGGCTGAGGGAGCTACAACTGTTCAGCTTGGAAAAGACCCCAGGAGGACCTTATAACTGCCTTCCAGTACCTGAAGGGAACCTACAGGAAGGCTGGGAAGGAACTTTTTAGAAGAATGTCCAGGACAAGGGAAAATGGATTTAAATTGAAGGAGAATAGATTTAGATTGGTTCTAAGGAAGAAATTTTTCAGTACAAGGGTGGCAAGACTCTGGAATAAATTGCCCAGAGAGGCTGTGGATACCTCCTCCATGGAGATGTTCAAGGTCAGGTTGGATAAGGCCTTGAGCAACGTAATCTTGTTGAGAGGCGTCCCTGCCCATGGCATGGAGGTTTGGATTAGATGATCTCTAAGGTCCCTTCCAACCTAAGCCATTGTTTGATTCAATGATGATTCTATGAAGAATTCCTGACTTCTGCCCTCAGATCCAGGACTTCTTTTTGCTCTGCATTTATGGAGCTTTGAGCAATATCCGTAAGTTCCCTCCCTCTGACAGGAACTCAGGACCTTCCTCAGCAATTGCTTTAACCACTAGATCCTTGGGGAAGAATGCATCACATTCCTCTGGACCATCACCTCCTTCTCTCCCTAAGACCTCTAGTCTAGTTCTAGACCTTGGTCAGAGGGAAAATGGTATCTACTGCAGAGTCCTGGCTCAGGGCCTTAGAGCTCGGGTGAAACCTTATTTATTACAGAATCACAGAATCACAGAATGTTAAAGGTTGGAAGGGACCTCAAAGATCATCTAGTCCAACCCCCCTGCCAGAGCAGGATCACCTACACTAGAGCGCACAGGAACGCGTCCAGGCGGGTTTTGAATGTCTCAAGAGATGGAGATTCCACAACCTCCCTAGGCAGCCTGTTCCAGTGCTCAGTCACCCTCACAGTGAAAAAGTTTTTCCTCATATTTTTCTGGAACCTCCTGTGTTCCAGCTTCCACCCATTGCCCCTTGTCCTGTCAGTGGACGCCGCTGAAAAGAGCCTGGCTCCATCCTCCTGACATTCCCCCTTGACATATTTATAAACATTGATGAGGTCACCCCTCAGCCTCCTCTTCTCCAAGCTAAAGAGATCCAGCTCCTTCAGCCTTTCCTCATAAGGGAGATGCTCCACTCCCTTCACCATCTTTGTGGCTCTACGCTGGACTCTCTCAAGCAGCTCCCTGTCCTTCTTGAACTGAGGGGCCCAGAACTGGACACAATATTCCAGATGCGGCCTCACCAGGGCAGAGTAGAGGGGCAGGAGGACCTCTCTTGACCTACTTGTTATTAATACAGGTGTAATCACTGAGTTCAGCATCACTCTGAATTTACTGGGTCTTTGTGGCCAGCTTGAACTAGCTCTCCTGCTTAGCCACACCTGAGACATCAATAAATCATTGCGGGGAGGTGGTCTTTCTCCACTGAACTTCCCTTCATGCTGGAGCTCTGCCAATGAGGGGAAGACACTACATATAACTGCCCTAACAAATCTTGCAGAGGTTTTCAGAAGCTTCTCCACATTTGTTCCATAAAAGCCAACATGCCTTACTCGGGCAGTTTAAATCAGCGTGCTGTGGACTAGCGCTCATTTTAGTGTGGATGTCTGAAATAAGCAGTTCAAGCACAGCCCTCAGTTACAGACACCCTGATCTAGCTTCTGTTTCCCTCATACCATGAACCATTGGCATAACATAAGCTCATTCATGCAAAAGCTTCCATCATGGATTTCTCCCTGACATATTTTCAAAAAGTAATGATTGCATAGCAATTCATCATTTCCTGAGCCGTGTAATTCATCTTTATTTCCTTAACAAGTTCGATCACATAACAAATGCAATGATTCCTCTTCATTGCTTGTGTGGGAAATTATTGTCACTGGTGATCCAAATGGATTTGTTTAATGAGTTCGCATGTTCTCCTTGTACATCCCTAAGTACAGGATGTTTAGTAAATAAGGAGTACAACAAAGAAAGCTCTGTGGACATACAGTGTTCCTTCAGTGTCCTTAAAGTTGGGATATATATAACAGATTTCTAGCAGGAGCTCTGGAGATGTGGGGCATAAAATATCTACCAGCTGATGTTCATGGAAGATGCTAATGTTTTAAAGCAGTTGATTGTGGATGTTAATTAAATCTGCCTTAAGGTCACTAATTGAATCTCTGTATCTGGATTTTTGGTTTGCATATGCCACGCTACCCTGTAAATGGGTACAAGAACCAAATTTGCATTGATTACTGGTAGAAAAAAAAAAGGCCAAGAAGATTCCAAATTTTTGTTTGTTAGTTTATAATCATACACAAAACCTTTCTCACGGGAAAATTAATGTGACTGTTTTTGTTTGCGTAAGTCACCTCTAAAGAGTTGTTGTGGTCCTAAAGTTTTCTCCGTGGCTTTTTTGAGGGAAACCTGAAGACAGAAATACTTAAAAATGGCTACCAGGGGGCTGACACTTTGAAGTACAACAAAATTATCATTCTTGGTGTGAAACTGAGACCTCAAGCTGTTGCTCTGAATGAAGGAGCCATCGGTGGAAATGCTTTCTCTTATGAGCTGAGTGGGGTAACAGCTGCACTGAGCAGTTACCAAAAACATTAGCAAAAGAGGAATAGCCAGTGAACAACAGGAACAGTTTCTCATCCACTCCCCTTTACTCTTCCAAGTATAACCAGACATCAATTCTCAATACAACAGTCTGAGTTTTAGGAGGGAAAAAAGAGCAAAAGCAAGAGCTTTATTAAAGAAAATTTAATATTTGGTATTACACATATGGTCTCTTTTACTTAATGTCTGCCACTTACACAAGTTTTTAAACTAATGAAGTAAGGAAAAGATGGTGCAGTTCTACAAACCAGGAGAAATGTTGGCAGTTTTATAGGCATTATTATCATTCTGATGAAGTGAAAAAACCTATCAAATTTATTTATCAGCTTCTGTAAAGAAGTGATGGAAGTCTTTTCTCACAAATACTTAGTGTCCAAAAATGATTACAGCGTAGCTGGCTTTAATGAGCATCTCACTATTTTCAGAGGAGGGAAGGACAAATCTTTGCTGTACCTTTGTGTTCCTAAGGAAACTATAACTACAGTGAGACAACAGTTACAGTTTCAGCATCTGAACATGTCCAACCTCAGTGTCGCAGATCAAAATGCATGACTTGCTTGTGCACTGCTTCTCTAGCACCAGTAAGGAGACACCACAGAAGGGATGGACTGAACACCCCCAATAAAGAGTCACCTCAGCTTCTGTGGTCCCAGTTTCCTTTTCTGCAGGAGAACAGACAAAAAAAGCAACACAGAGTAGACTTACTTTGCTCTGGTCAGTTTGTTACCTGACACCAGCCACCAAGCTGAAGTGGGTCGTGCACACTTTGTAAGAGATGCGGTACTCACGTCTCAGCACTGGTCTGCAGCTAGGGAACTCCCAGCACTAACACGGTAAGATGCCACTAACTCATTGGTCAACAAGCTGAGACAACAAGCAATGGATGTTACATCTTACGTTTCTCAGCCCATTTGGTTTAACGATTTAAGTTTATTTGTGACTGCAGTGTGGTTCTCCATTTACAGTGAGGGTGGTGAAACACTGGAACAAGTTGCCTGGAAAGGTAGTAGAAGCCCCATCCCTGGAGACATTCAACGTCAGGCTGGATGGGGCTCTGAGTGATCTGATCTAGTTAAAGATGTTCCTGCTCACTGCAGGGGGGTTGGACTAGGTGACCTTTCGAGGTCTCTTTCAACCCAATGCATTCTATGATTCTGTGCACCTGGTTCTAACATGTCTTTTATTGAAGGAGTCTGTAAAGGAAGAAAATTACTGAGAATAAATTTCTGCCTTGGAGAATCATAAAAAACTCACTTTCAGAGACGATGCCATAAATATGTGTAATCAGTATTGCCTCAAGGGAAGAAATTGTTTAACAGCCAAACTGCCTCTAAGCAAGCTGAAAGCAACATAAATGTGGCAGGGAAAAGAAAACACTCTATTGAGATGTGCATGAAGGCACCAATCACAGAAATCCAGAAGATAACTGCATGCTAACTGCATCACAGAAAAAGATGATTAACACTAAAAAGCTTGTCACAAAAATATCATTTAAAATTTGATTTAAGTGCAAAAGATGATCTCAGTGACTCAAGAACTACTTCAAACAATGGAGAAAAAAACACCAAGTTGCTATAGTAGGAAAGGTCCAAAACCGTATAGAATTTACATTATTTACACCAGCTAAATGTATTTCTTTCACAATTCAGCCAAACCTCTCCCACCAACCCTGTACAGATGTTGTAATGTTATTACCTATAATACTCTCATGTTTTACAGTCTATTAAAAAAAAAAAAAAGCAGTAGCAGCTTGGGGTTAGATCCTGAAAATTTATAATCCATGTAATTTAAAAAATAACAAAATATAAAGGGCAAATTTGCCACTTTCTCATAGGCTTAATGAGATTACACACTATATAATAGTTTAACAAGCTCAAAGACTGTACTGTTTGAAGGGATGTAGTAGAAAGTAACATCTACCACATTGCTTTTGCTTTACAGAAAGCAAATTTGCCTAAAGGCAGTGCTTAAGTGCATAATTGAACCACGGTTATTTGTATATAAATAGAAGCATTTTGCTTAGTAATAAGCCACTTCTTTCTCTCTGATTCATGCAGCACTACCCTGATCTGACATTTGTAATATCACAGAATCTTCCTATTATTAGGAGTCTCTTATCATTTTTTTTTTTCCCCTGATTGTTGTACCCTAAGAGCCACAGGACCTGTATGGTAACTGCAGCAAGGATGTTGGAAGAGCACTTCTGCTGACCAGGCTTGTGCTGGCAGCAAAGTAACCCAGGCATCGGAAGTTTCTTCTTTTTCTTTCATCTGCCTCCTCTGTTGGGATGTGCAGGGAGGTCCCCAATGCCTGTAGTTCCCAATCTCTGTGCAGCGGCGCAGTCTGGAGCAGCTTTTCTGGCTGCTCAGTGCTTTTGGGTTAGTGTTTGGATGGAGTGTTTGGATGGAGTTGCAGTTTGAATAAAAGGCAAATTATTCAAGAAGTTATTATTATACTACTCCCCAAGTAGTGGTAGAGAACTGGTTGTGATGACATGAAAATATTACATACTTTGAAGGAATGATCTGAGCATAGACTGTTAGAGTGATGTTAACATGAATTTGTGGGTGGAGGAAGAAATAGCTAAGAGGTGTGAATGGATATCATGCATTTTAAGGGATTATGAATTCCAAAACCTAAAGATAAATCCGGTGAACTACTGAAAATGGAAATTATGTGAGTAGCATCAAATACATTAAATTTAACATTGAACAGAAAGAGAGCAGGACAGGTATTGTATATATAATTTCATATTTAATTCATGTTACTACTTAGTTTTAAACTTTTCCTGAACTTCTAAAAAGGATGTTGAATTGGATACTACAGTAGAAAGATACATACTGCCATCAAGTCAGTCCTGCCTATCAGATAAGGTAAGAGAATCATGAAGGTCTAAGCTCAAGTTTCCCTTCTTATTGTCTGTTTTGTGCTGGTCTTTTTTTTAAGTTAACATGAAGTGGTGCTGATAACACCAAGGTTGCGGGTTCGATCCCTGTTCAGTCCCCATGTGTTGCCTGATCTAGTTGAGAGGCGTCCCTGCCCATGACAGGGAGGTTGGATTAAATGAGATGTAAGGTCCCTTCCAGCCTAGGCCATTCTATGATTCTATGATTATTTTTTATCTTTTTTTTTTTTTTTTTCATAGAAACTCACTTTGTGGATTTCTGCCCGACTTACTCAAGAACTCAACATTAAGATTTACTAGAACAGTCAGGAAACATGGACATAATTTAGCACCGTTGGCCCTCAAATATTGATCTTATTTTGATTCTAACATAAGAAAAAAACCCACCAAAACATTTAGCCATTAAAACATTGCTTATGCACCTGATGACTGATCCTTTCCTATGTAGTATTTGTAACTTGATATACTTCAAATAAAATTTTCAATAGTAGTCAATGAGTATCACCATAAACTGATGTATGTTCAAAATAGCATAGAAGAGATCATCCTGAAAGTTCTCTCTCACTGCAGATGGAGACGAAATTTGGAAATGTTCTCAATGGGACCATAATCTGAGTAGCATACACTGTGCGGTTTTTTTCAAACCTGTGGTGGCAAAAAGAAAAATAAAAAAGGAAACAAACGAATAGTCAACTTAATTCAACTAGCCCTGTTCTGGAGAAGGCAATGCGTGTTTGTCACGAGAATGCATGGGAAACACAGCTAATCAAATCAGGGGGATACCAAGATCTACTTTGTATTTCAGCTGTTCCTGGATGCAGAATGATCTCCAAGACCATAAGAAGCTCTAGCTTGTGGACAGGGCTCTAAGGAGTCACTGTTATTTTAATAATATAATACAGTCAACCATTAATACAATATAAAATACATGTAATATATAATATAATAAATGTTAATGTAATATTACATGCAATATTCTATTACCAGCTAGTACAAATCAGCCAATAGTCCCAGACTATAAAATCTACAACCACAGTGATTACTCACTTTTATCTCCTTTTCCATGTCCCTGCATTGTAACAAAAGCAACCTGGGCATGTCTAAGGATACCGTGATCATAGAAATAATTTGGTGAAAACTTGTGGGATTTCCTTGAAGAATCTGTTTCTCTGTGGAGACTGTTCCCAGCATTACAGTAGCTCTTACCACACAAATTGTTGGTGCCCTTAAATGTACACCATGACTTCTGACAGGAGGGTTCCACATCACTGCAGGGACAGAGCTTCGCAACCTCATCTGTTCCCATGCTTTTAACTCTGTGCTAAAAACCTCTTTTTACTTGTGTTGACATTTGTTCATGAGAAACCTGAGTAGCAATTTGCACCCATGAGAGTTTTAATAGCAGTGGGAAGGGACTGTGACCCACCGTAGGCTGCTAACACCAGCTCTCCCTTCCCCAGCAGTGAAGTTCCCCCAGAACATTGCAGGCAACCTTAAGCTTTGTCTCAAGCTCCTCCAGGTGCTTGTGTTTCTTCCTCTCCCTTCTCCCACCGTAAGAAATAATGTACAGAAAATCCTCCTCATGACAGAAATGCTGTGTCAGTTCCCAGCAGATACATTCTGCTTCCAAAACTCTGCAGGATTGCATCCAGGTGTTTTTCCACGATCACATCTCTCATTTTTTTAGCCAGGGCACACAACAAAACAGCATAAACTTCTCCAGTTTGTGCCAGCTGCAGCAAGACAAATGTGGTTCTGGCTGGCTGCTAAAGGCTGCTTTGTCAAAGCAAGCTGGGTCTTCTGGAGAAACCTTCAAATCTGGGACTCTCCAGAGCCCTTGCTGGCTGCAGTGAGGTCTGCTCTGACCTATGTCTTCTCTGCACAGTGTGGAGAAAATAACTTGCTCGTCAGCTCTTTTGTGAGAAGAAGCTGGAGAAGATACTACAGAAAGGGTGTAGCTGCAGATGGTGAGAAAGGGCTGAGGAAGAGCAGAATATGAGCTGATCTAAGGTGATGGATGAGACAAACATCTTCCTTGCTTAAGAATACAGCAGCTTACTAAAATCCTTGATGAAATAAACATTTAAAAGTATGTGCCTCCGAGTCCGTGGACTGGGCAGACTAAGGACTGGGCAGCCTAAGGAAGGCTGTCAGCAGGGTTCGCGAGAGCTGTGTGTGTTTGGGAGAGAGGAAAGTGGGAGAACCTCCTTCAGAGCAGAAGCCAGAGGCAGGCAACCAGAAAGAGCAGTACTTTTTGGATAAATGTGAGGAAAGAGCAGAGACCAAGAGGACGTGTTTCACCGATCTGCACCAGAGAGCTCAGAGCAGGGCCAGACCAGCCCAAGGTTCCTGCTGGAACAGGAGGTGCTGGCCCAGTTGTCACTGGCCACGCACACGTAATCTCAGGGCTTTGCCACTGTGCCAGTTGTCCTCTTGTCCTGCCTCTGTGAGCCTCACCCCACATGTGTTGCAGATATAACCAGAGAAAGCTGTTGGGTGGCCTGACAACGTGGGATGGGTGAGGACGCTTAAAGCAACTCAGTCCTGGGCAGAACTCAACCTCTCCCACATGGAATTTGCAAAGACAGCATCAAAGAGGTACCTGCTCTCATTATTCCTCCCAAAGTGAGCATGTTAGCTCCTCCCCACATCAAGAGAGCAAAGACAGAGATAAATCTGAGCGCCAGGTCTGTAAAGTAAACTTGTAAACAGCCTGGCTGGGATTGGGAGAAATGAGATGTTATAGTTCGTTTTGGGGGGAGGGATGGGGTTTTTGGTGCAGGGAGTTTGTGTCTAATCTGTCTTACAGTGTGGGTAAAAGTGGGAGTGGGAGATGAGGGATGAGGTGGTAAATGTGCTGATAAATGGTGAAAAAAAGAGACTGGTGTAGAGGTTAAAGCACGGATGTGGCTGCAGAGCAGGGGAGATATCACCTTTGTAGAGCCCTTGGCTGGAAAACTATGTGGAGCCAGCAAGTGTGCACCGTTTTTTTTTGTGAAATCAGTGACTAACCTAACAATTTCATATATATCTTAATAAAATAAGAACAGAAAAATACACTCCTACTGGCATCAATATGCTGTTCAGGCTTGTATTACAACATAGATTTTATTCCTTTCTTGTTATCTTGCTTCTTGTAGCTTCAGTGAACACAACAGGAAATCGCTAGTTGGTAATACATCTGCCTTGGGCTCTGATTTCACATGTTTATTTCATAAAAGTAAGCAAGACAGCCCTTGTTTGGCATTTGTATTAGCGACATCAAAGAAAAATGGAGTGTGTATGTGTGTGTAACTGCTCTGAGCATCAAGCTGCAAGTGTAATTTTAGAACTTTTAGCTTTTTTTTGAAGTTCTGGTTACACTGCTTGTTCTTTCCCATCCCAACATTTTCTTTCTTTTATGTTTTTGAGAAAATGATAAAGACTTTGACAAAAAATTCAGAACGTGTTACAAAACATATGAGCTGGATCCAAGAATCTACAGCTAAATATTTTACTGTCTTTTAAGATTAGATTACATTAAATATGAACTTCCCCAAGTGTTGGTGTGGATTAAGTTTATTACAGATACAGATCTTCAGTGGAGAGAGAATTTCTTGGGCTGGGATTTAAAAGCATACATAGTCAGCTGCTTTCTCCAGCCTGCCTTTATTAGCCATAAATCCCACTAGCTGAGTCCTTCAGAATCCGAAGGAGCTGAAATGTAAAGGGAAAAATTCTTACTTTGCATTTCAAAACCCCATTAATTCTAGGCTCCTGCCTTACAAAGCCATAAAGGGAATGCAGAAAATCACCTGCCAATGTGCACTGACCACTAAGAATATGCCATCAGGCGTCACTTCTGCAGAGAAAGAAAAAGTAAACATTTTCCATGCTACTCCATGTACACATCAGTATTTTCATCTAAAATAGGTTATGTTAGGTTTAATCTCAAAGGATCCTTCTGGCCATTCTTGTGAAAGGTTCATGCTGATTTTTTATAACATGAGAAGATGGTGGTAGCCCAAGTCAGTTACACTGAGAGAAGTAGCAAAATTAAATTAAGGAGATGTGCACGGAATGCTCTGCTATGCTCAGTAAGATGGACACAAAAAAACACGTTTTGATATAGCCAAATGTAGTATGGTTTGTCTTGGAACAAAGAATGGACAAAAGGAGATGAGACACTGCTAGAGCAAAGAGACACTGGAGGAGATTTGGGGTCCTGTTGGACAATTACCTGAGCATCAGTTTCCAATGAAAGATTTAATCGAAAAGGAGGCAGAGTGATCTCAGACATACAGAAAAGTAAAGGCAGAGATGTTGCAATTCATCTGTTTATTATACTGGTACCATCTTGCTGGAATACTTTGTTCCATTCTGGTGTCAGAAATTTGGAATATACTGAAAGAAAAATAAACTTGTTGCAATGAAAAGCCACAAAAATGTCTGAAGGGTTAGAAAAATGCATCTTCCAGTGAGAGCACCAAAGATCTGAACCTGTCTCTAATGGCCAAGAGTAGGCTCAGTCCCAAGAGAGTCTCAGTGTAACTATGGGAGCAGAAATACGACAGAATTTTTAAATGAGATGTGAACGTTTTAGGGAAAGAAATGCTCTTGCTCAATAATTCAGGAATTTTTTGGAACTGTATCCCTAGCTTTTATTATACCAGCTGATCACAGCAGTCCCTTTTGGGTTTGCAACTATGAATAATGAACGGGGCATTTTGTATTTTTTCTGCAAAACATATTTAGATTTCTGTGACAAGTCAGTGCTTTTGGAGGTCTCTGCATAGTTAAAGGTCATAAAATGCCATTGATATAATTGACTTTTTGGAAAGTCTTTATATGTAGTATATTTCATATGTTTGACTTCTCATGAAGATTCTAGTAATTACTTTTTTTTCTGTCACCAGGTGTAAGCAAAATCTCCTTCAAAGTTAAAGCAATTTGTTGCCATTCTCACGCAGGGACTATTTTCCACTTAGGTTGCCAACGTGTTCAGAACACAAAAGAAAAATATTGCTGGCTCTACAACAAGCATGAAGTAGAGAACAAGACAGTCCTAGAGCAGAGCTGCTGCCTGGCTGTGTGGAGCAGTGGCCCTTTTCCTGCCTCTTGCCCCTTCCCCAAGCACAGGCTTGCCAAAACCCACTTGGCTGCTGGCATGGCACAGAAAGGTGAGTGTGATAACCACGCACCACCAGTGGTTTGGTGTAATGTGACCAGGAGTGGATATAGGAACAGCCAGACATCAACGCTCAGCACCATGATGTGAGTGAGAATGCAACATGCCTGGGATGTCCCCAAGTGCAGGGTCTCACCAGGATCCCAGCCCCAGGCTGTCAAGTGGCTCCTTGGGTTCTCTGCTCCCAGATCCGTGGCTGCAGGTGGCTGGAGCCCCAGCAGCGGCACACTGAGACCTGGCCTGGGAGATCTGTGACTGTGCTCACTGCCTGTACATAAAATGCAAATGCTCCTGTGGAGGATTATGAAATGAAGGGACGATGGGCACATTAGGCTCAGAGGGAAGGTGACCCCCAGGACTTTCTGTTGTGGTGAGCATTTCCATCACAAGGGGGAAATAGAACTGTCAGAGATTGTGCTGATGAAATTGGGGTCTTTCTCTAGAGACTAACAAACCATAGCGTTTAAAACTATCACAGATGAAGCATGCACAGATAAAAGCCCTAGCAATGCTCCCAGGGCATGCTCCAGCTGTGGCAGCCACTGCCCTGTGGGCACTGAGAAGTCATCCTATAAGTATCTCAAAGAAAAAAAAAAAAAGTGTAGCAGAGTATTCTGCTGTTCTCTCCTGTTTGTAGTCACTCAATAAACTGAGAAAGACCTGTGAAATTTGGGGAGACACCACAGTTCCAGATAGCAAGGCTGGAGGTTCCAACGTATTCCTGTGTGTTGTCCTGGCTGCTGCAATGGGGGCTCAGTTAAAGCCAAGAAGGAGGAGAGGAAAGTGCCCTTTCCTGAGGCTACATGGTCAGCTGGAGAAGCCCTGAGAGTGCAGAGGCAAGGAGAGGGGCACGGCTAGCAGTAAAAGAGCCTGGGAGCTATTCTGAGCAGTTCCAGGCCTGAGACAGATGGAGAGGCTTTTCCTAGTGACCAGAAGGCCATCTGCCAGCCCAGGCGCATCACCATTGCTGTTATCAAAATGTTCCCAGGCACAGCAGAGTAAGATGATAAGCAGTACAGCAAGCACTGAAAGCAAAAAAACAGACACTAATGAGCAGTAGACTTCAACATATAGTAAGACAAGCAAGACCCATGGCAAGCACAGAAGCCTACTAATTAATAGCTAAACAGCAATAACAGCTATAAATTTGATCTAGCATATTCTAATCAAATCTTTCATTATCTCAAACCCTTCAGGATCCATGTTGGGCACCAACAGGGACTGTTATGGTATAACATGTGTTGTGAATCAACCCTAGCCAGCAGCTTAACCCCACAGTCACTCGCTCACTCCCCGCTGGCAGGATGGGGAAGAGAATCCCAAAGGTACAAGTTAGAAAAATTTGTGGGTTGATATATCACAGTTTAATAGGTAAAGCAAAAACCATATATGCAAGCAAAGCAAGCCAAGGAATTCCTTCATCACTTCCCATGAGCAGACAGGTGTTCACCTGTTTCCAGGAAAGCAGGGCTCCAGCAGGTGTAACGATGACTTGAGAAGACAAACGCCATCACTACAAATGTCCTCCTCTTCCTTCTTCTTCCCCCAGATTTATATGTTGAACATGACGTCATATGGTCTGGGATATCCCTTGGGTCAGTTGGGGTCAGCTGGCCCAGCTGTGTCCCTTCTCAGCTCTTTGTGCACTCATAGCTAATTGCTGGTGGAGTCGAGTGAGGAGCAGAAAAGGCCTTGACTCTGTGTAACCACTGCTCAGCAATAACGAAAACATCCTTGAATTATCAACACTTTCCAGCACGAATCTAAAAGATAGCCCATACTAGCTACTATGAAGAAAATCAGCTCTAACCCAGCCAGAACCAGCACAACCCTGGAGAAACTACATGGTCTCTAAAGGTTGTTCAGAGCTGCACCACAAAGAAAGACCCAAGTAGAAGCAATCCTAAAGCAATGAGAGTTGTAGGTGAGTCTTCTCTGTTCACTGAACTTTGCTCAGGAGATTGTTGCAGCTGTAGCTTGTGCTCAAATACAATGGAACTTCAGGAATTTACCAAAATCTTTTTGGGTTGCTGTTTGTGAGAAAAAGTATGGTAGATCCACTGACTCAGAGCAACCCAGTTTCCTGCTGAGCAGGTCTTCTGCTCTAGCCACTCCTTCTTGGTTCATGCCAAGTCACCTGCTTCCTGAGCACTCGCTAGCAGCCCTACCTCCATTTCTAGTATTTGACCAGAGTCTAGCACTTGTGGGATACAATAAAATCTTCTCATAATCTTGCTGATAGCTCAGAAGAACTAGTCTGCTTCCTCTCACCTTTCCCTTTCCTATCTCCCATGTAAACACGCATATATAGAGGACATAATGGGGATGTGTAGAAATTAAATGTGCTGCTGACCTTGTACAAACTTCTGCAGACCCAGGGATTATGTGATTGCATGAAGAACCTCATTGAAAAGTACTGTGAAATGCAACCTACTTCTCATTTACGTTACCATACCTAGTGATCAAACAAGGATTGCAAAGCACTGCAGAGCTGGGTGCTCACACCTAGAAGGCTGTAAATATCAGGGAGGCTGCTCAATATTTTACCCCTTCTCTTCTTTGGCCCTACTTTTACTCCTTGATGTCCCCCCAGATAATGCTTCTAGCTGACCTTTCATCTTCAGGAGTGATTAGACTACATTGTATTTGCCAAGTGAAACATTTACTTAACAGGACATTTGTGATCTCTGAATAACCAAAACCAAAACTGTCATGAGAAATATCCTCTCACTTGCTAGCTGCCTTCTCCAGAACCCGTTTTCATCCACAGGTGATGGTGGACGATGAAGTTTCTCTCAGTTCTGCCACGGTTTCCCATTCTAGGTCTCTCTGAGCCTCGTCTTTTAAATGTTGGTCCTGATGCCTTCTTTAAGCAGTAGTAATACCATTCTGGGGCTTTTTCCCTCTATAGCAAGAGTCCGGATCACAGACTTGTAATACTTCTTTGGCAGACCATGATGTCATGATAGTTTTCCAGTCACCAATAAAAGGCCTCTAAACTTCTCATTTAAAAATCAATTTTTAAACCCAGATAAAATATGGAAATTTCAACAGAAATTCAGAGGAAGCAAAAATTAAAGCAACTGTTCTCTGCTCTTTGAAAGGGTGTTGATCAGTTTTTTTTCACCACCTGATTATGCTTTCTGGAGAATAAATTTGAGAAGGCTGAGATAAAAAGCGTGGCAATTGCTGGATCTATATATATGCATATGTACATATATATAAAACTTTACACAATAATTTTGAAGACACAAGCAATGTTCCTCTCTTTTTCCTTCCATGGGCAAAGTCTGGAAGGAACACTGTTATGAGCCATTGCCAAGTTGGTAAACAGAAAAGAACAATTCCTCAATACTGATGAGTTTTTAGATCAAGCAGCTGGAAGTACTGTACTTTATGGCAGAGAAGAAACAAACTTTTTAGTAATACTTAAAAGATAATAATGTAGTGCACAAACTACTCAGCATTTCTTTATTTCTCAATCTGTTTCATGTGATCATAGAGGTGTAGAGGCTAGAAAAGGGGAAGGCATTTGAGAAGCTCCAACATATAATAACTGGAATTAACAAGTAGCTGAAAAGCAATGGTGGTAAAAAAAAAAAAAGTATTTACTGGGAGATGCCAAGAGTCTGTTTGCCTACTTGAAACAGACACTTCCTGGTTTTCAGCGTCTAAGGGGAGTTTCAAATCATGAAGCAACAATTTGAAGATGACTATTGTGTCTTCAGGTGCTCTTTTGTATATGGGTGAACCTTCTTTTTTGTACACTTCCCAGACAACTGTATTTTTTGTGTATTATGAAGCACTTCTGTCTTAGTGAATCACCTGCAGCTACACATTTGGGCCCTGTTTTGAAAAATTAGCTGTTAATATATTCAAAAAATATACTTGCACACTACAGGCTCATGTCAAGCTGGCAATAAAAATAGAATAACAGGATGTTTTATTTAGGAATTAAAAGATTATGAAACTGATGTTATATAAAATACTTGCATACCTTCTTAATTTTAAAATGTCTGAGGGCTAAATTTAATATTTTGGGTGACGCACAGAATTTCTCTTGACTTTTCCACAAGTGATGTATATGACAATGGTACTGCTATATGAGCATTTTAGTTCATCACATGAGGAGCAAGCTTTTGAAGTGAACCTCCAGACCGCCTCCGTTTGCTGCACTTGGGTCTGGGAACATGTGAAGTGAATTTCTTTCACATGAGCTAACCCAGGACAGGTTCTCTAGGACAGCATGCAACGCACTCCAACCATCTAGGAGCATTCAGGCTATGTGGAAGTAAATCCACCACAATGTGTACAGGACAGATGTTGGCTCTTCAGCACATATGTGGCCTTCCCTCTGCAGTGTGCTCCTATTGCACTGTATTGCTTTCTAAGCAGACACTGGCTTCAAGGCCAAACTTAGCCCAGGAGGTCAGGTAAACAGCCTGAAAATTTGTTTGAAGTTTATTCTAAAGATTAACAGGACTGAGGAGGGGACAGAAAGAAATCAGAAAAAATATTTATGGAGAAGTCTGGGCTTTCTGGTCTTGTCCTCACACATCAGAAAGGAGGGGTGAGACACACATGCACTACCTTTTCCCCTCCGAAACTTCATCTGTAACAGAAATCTGAAAAACTTTCAGCCTAATTGCTGGAGAGATGGTTTAACAGAGAGTGTTAAAATTCTCTTAGTTTGCATAGTGCTCCCCTTTCTGTTTTATTAGTTTGGCGTGCCACTGCCAATTTTTCTGCGACAGTGAATCAACTTGCATGATAACTGATGGTTACATCTACATAATACTGTTATGATACTTGTTTGAGGCATGGAGGTCAAATCAAAAACTGCTGAAATACTACTTTATGCAAGACTTCCTTTAAAACATGTCATCACTTTTTGTTTTAGTGATACCCAGGTTTGGTAAATATACTCTGCTGTAGGCCTTACAAATACTGGTGTCATAGTAGTTTTATTAACCTGCTTCACATATTCTCTAAACAGCCTTTTGTTTTGCTGTGTTCAATTTTGAAGCAGAGCCGTTCATCTCCCACTTCTGTCTACTTTGCTGTAGGGGTGAAGTTGCACGGACCCTACCTCTTATTCCCATGGGGGATTTTAACTTCCCAGACATCTGCTGGAAATATAATACAGCAGAGGGATCAGTCCAGGAGGTTCCTGAATTATGTGGGAGATAACTTCCTGACACAGATGGTGAGCGAACCAACGAGGGGAAGTGCACTCCCGGACTTGCTGCTTGGGATGTAATTGTTGGAGGCTGTCTTGGACAAAGTGATCATGTAGTGCTAGAGTTCTCCATTTCTGGCGAGGTAAGGAGAGAGGTCAGCAGAATTGCCACCTTGGACTTCTGGAGGGCTGACTTTGATCTCTCCAGGTCCATGGTTAAGAGAGTTCCTTGGGAGGCTGTTTTGGAGGGCATGGGAGCCCAGGAAGGCTGGGCACACCTTAAGGAATTAATATTAAAGGTGCAGGAACTGACTATACCTAAGCCACGAAAGATGAGCTGATGGGGAAGGAGACCAGCCTGGCTGAATAGAGAGCTTTGGTTGGAACTTAGGAACAAAAGAAGAGTTTATGGTCTATGGAAGAGGGGGCAGGCAAATCATGAGAATTAAAAACAAGAAGTGAAGCTGTGCAGGGAGAAAATTAGAAAGGCCAAAGCCCATCTAGAGCTAAACATGGCCACTGTGGTGAAGAATAACAAGAAAATTTTCTATAAATATATTAACAGTAAGAGATGGTCTGACGAAAACCTCCATCCTTTGTTGGATGCAGAGGGAAACACAGTGACCACAGATATGGAAAAAGCTGAGGTGCTTAATGCCTTCTTTGCCTTAGTCTTCAACAGTAAGATCAGTTGTTCTCTGGGCACACAGCTCCCTGAGCTGGAAGAAAGGGACAAGGAACAGAAGAGGACATATGTAATCCATGAGGAAATGGTTAAGGACCTGCTTCATAAGATGAATCCTCATAAATTTATGGGGTCTGATGGATTACACCCTAGAATGCTGAGGGAGCTGGTGGATGTGTTTGCCAAGCCACTCTCCACCATCTTTCAGCAGTCCTGGTTAACTGGGGATGTCCCAGTGGACTGGAGGCTGGTGAATGTAACACCAATCTTCAGGAAGGGCAGGAAGGAGGATCCTGGTAGCTACAGACCTGTCAGTCTTACCTCAGTGCCGGGAAAGGTGATGGAACAAATAATCTCAAGAGCCATCACAGAACAATTAAAAGCCAACAGGGTGATCGGGCCCAGTCAGCACGGATTCATGAAGGGCAGATCCTGTTTGACAAATCTATTCTCATTCTATAACAAGGTGACCTGCTTAGTGCATGAGGGAAAGGCTGTCGATGTAGTGTACCTGGACTTCAGTAAGGCCTTTGACACCGTCCCCCACAATATCCTTATGGCCAAGTTGGCTGCCCATGGCTTGGATGGGCACATACTCTGCTGGGTGAAACACTGGCTGGCTGGCCGGGCCCAAAGAGTTGTGGTCAATGGAGTTAAATCCAGTTGGCGGCAAGTCACGCGCGGTGTCCCTCAGGGCTCGGTGCTGGGGCCACTCCTGTTTAACATCTTCATCAATGATCTCGATGAGGGGATTGAGTGCACCCTCAGCAAGTTTGCAGGTGACACCAAGCTGGGAGGGAGTGTCGATCTGCTGGAGGGTAGAAAGGCTCTACAGAGGGACCTGGACAGACTGGATTGATGGGCCCAGGCCAACTGCAGGCATTTCAACAGAGACAAGTGTAGGGTCCTGCATTTTGGTCACGGCAACCCCATGCAATGCTACAGGCTTGGGGAAGGGTGGCTGGAAGGCTGTCTGGCGGAAAAGTACCTGGGCGTTCTAATCAACAGCCGGCTGAATCTGAGCCAGCAGTGTGCCCAGGTGGCCAAGAAAGCCAGTGGCATCCTGGCTTATATTAGAAATTTTGTGACCAGCAGAAGTAGGGAGGTGATTGTCCCCCTGTACTCAGCACTGGTGAGGCCACACCTTGAGTATTGTGTTCAGTTTTGGGCACCTCAGTCTAGGAGAGATATCGAGGTGCTGGAGTGAGTGCAGAAGAGGGCAACAAAGCTGGTGAAGGGCCTGGAGAATAGATTTTACGAGGAGCAATTGAGGGAACTGGGACTGTTCAGTTTAAGGAAGAAGAGGCTGAGGGGGAACCTCATCATGCTCTACAATTACTTGAAAGGACATTGTAGAGAGGTTGGTGCTGGTCTCTTCTCACAGGTAATCAGGGACAGAACCAGGGGGAATGGTTTCAAGTTGCAGCAGGGTAGGTTTAGGCTGGACGTTAGGAAGAAATTCTTCACAGAAAGAGTGGTCAGACACTGGAACAGACTGCCTAGGGAGGTGGTTGAGTCGCCATCCCTGGGTGTGTTTAAGTGTCGCTTAAATGTGGTGTTGGGTGATATGGTTTAGGGGTGAACTAGTAGTGTAGGGTTAATGGTTGGACTCGATGATCGCAAGGGTCTTTTCCAACCTGGACTGTTCTATGATTCTATGATTCTATGATTTTACTGCTCTAGATGATACTCTTTAATTATAAATCTTGTGAGGCAGGACAACTGTTGATTACTTGGCTCTATGTTCTTCATAGAGACAGTGTTAAGCATAATAAGTATATCTCCTCCTGAATGTTAAAAAGCAGTAATTATCTTATTATAAGTAGCTCTTGAAACCTACTCCTTCAAGTGCAGATGATTTCTTCATGCTTTCTACATTTTGCCACCTCTAGAAGACAGAAGATGCTAATTTAGAGATAGTATGAAATTAATCTTCCCTGTAGTTATTATCACTGACATAATTACAATGAGTTTTGTGTATTAGTTCCTCTGCAACCAATGATTGTTTATGTTTAACAAGTCAAACCTATTACAATTCCTTTTCTTAATGCTCTTTGTTTTGTATCATTTAGGACTTGAAAATGCTATGGTATGATACACACTATGCTTTCTTTGGTCTTACTGAACACAGGAAATAAAGAAATATAGATTCGTCCTGCTTAGATGTAGGTATCTGCAGCCCGAACTTGTAGATGAGTGGGGTGTCCCTTGCTCTCAGAGCAGACAACAGCATCTCCACAGTGTCTCACCCCCTGCTGAAGCAGGCTCCTACTGCTGGCTGGGTGAATCCCACCCTGAACCCCATCACTAGCATTTGCAAGGTTTCACTGGTCACCGCAGGAGCCTAGACACCGAGCCCTGTGTGGACACCTACTCTGTAGACATCTAATATTGAGAAGGATTCCATGCCAGGAGTTTCAACTGCTTCAGAATTGCAGTTGTTCAGATTGTCAGGCACCAGACTGGAACTGGATTGCAAATCCCACTGTGATTTTTTTTTCCCCAGATGAATCCTTAACAGAGTGTAGGAAGGAGGGCTCCTTCTTGAGATGGTCCTTCACTTCCCAGGAACAGATCCCTAGATGTTTCCAGGCATGTCAGCTTTGCACAGCAGGTAAGAGGCCCACAGTCTTCATCATGACAGCCATAGTGCTGCAGAAAAAAAAGTAATGTAAATTAGAACATTGAAAAAGCATTCACAAGGATAAAGTACTTTATGTTACTCACACTATAAAGGTTTTGCCAGCAGAGAGGCAGGAAGACAATGATTGTTGGGAGCAGAAAGACAATGGGTGAGGGTGGATTTACCAGACAGGAAAAGAGGCTGTGGTTTTTCTATTTAGCACTTCTGAGAATAGCATGGCTGCTCACATAGCAGTAGTTTCACAGCTTTTCTTCACTTCCCCAGTCAACCTGTGGTTCTGCTTTCAGCCTTGCCTGGTTTGCAGAATCTCACACATAATCCATTACTTTAGTTTTAGAGTCATCTTTGTTTTTTGAAGTTCCTTTCACAAGAGTTTTTAAATAATATTGATCTGAAGAAGGGAAGAGCAAGGCCAACAGTTTAAGAATGAAATTCAGGAGATACTTGCATCCTGTATGTATGACAGCAATGACCGTCTAACTGCTTTGGCTCAGCCAAGTGATCAAGAAGACCACTGCAGGGTACCAATTAAAAGTTCAACTCTGATGTTTTGTGGGGTAACTGGTTCCTTAATCTTGCTCTGACAAGCAGCCAAAAATAGGAAAGTGATCAGTCTTACTAATGTGGTCTAAGAAGTTTGTTCTTTGCCTGTTGCTTCAGCACTGCAGCAAATGCTACAAACACACCATAGTTTGAAGCATTATTTTACAAGGATATTTTTGTTGTTTGTTGTGTTACATACAATTACAGGGACACATTAACTGCTCGGTTTTCTTTCTGCTTGGGTAAGCCCGAGCTGTAGAGAGACCAGAGGACCTTCCTTGGGAGCAGCAGGCTGTTGTGTAGGACAGACCCATGCTGGGCACCCATAGGGCAGTGGGAGCTGCTGACTACAGCAGACAACATGTCAGGCCATAACAGATTTAAATTTCACAGGTATTTTGTAATATTTACAATATTTCTGTTAAAATCAGCCAAGGGAGAAGGATGGGAAGAGCCTGGGCAATCCTAAAAAACTACATAAATTACTGAAACAGGTGTTGGTGAAGAAATCCCAATGAGCGAGTGACTGAAGTGATCTTTAAGAGACAGTATTTGGGGACACTCCTCTCTGCGGCGATGACTTTACCACATTCCTGCGGATCACTGAACCTTCCCAAAGAGCTGAAGCACCCTGGGCACTGTTATGTGAAATAATCCAGCAAAACATGAGCAAGCGTGCAGCTGAGAGAGCCCAGCAGCCGCTCTGCCTGCTAGTGACACCCCGGAGCGGCTTGAAGGCAGCAAACACAGCTAATGGGGACAACTGGCAGAGAGCACAGCTGGCAGAAGGAGCTACGAGCAGGCTGGGAGTGGCGAGTGGTCAAACGGGGTTGCTAAATTCAGCTCAGAGCACAGGGGCCTTTCTGGCTTCACCAAACCAAAGCAGAGAGGTGACACGTCAAGCTGATTAAAGCACCAGCCAAACTCTGTCTTTCGGGACAACAGACTAAAGGATGACTAAGGGTAACTAAAGGAGAAGGGTTGTGGCTGACGTTTGCTGTCTGGGGTGCACTGGGTCAGGACTGCAGCCGCTATGTTCTGAGGGAGGGCAGTTTTGTTTGCTGCAAATTTTTTCTCACCCAATCCCCTAAAAGTTTCTATTATTTAAACTCAAGTGTGCAAAGTCTTGTTTGTCAACGGAGAAAAATTTTCATGTCTTAAGTGCCATTAATTTAATGCATTAATTTAATTCCCCTGAGTTTCAGGCTGATACTCAGACTCCTGTTTTGTATTTCCTAAAGCCCCCTGCAAACAGCATCCACTGCTTGTGGCCCATCCATGCTTGAGGAAAGGGCTACAACTTGTTTTCTCCTATCCTACAGCACTATGAATTCTGAGAGCTGTTATCCACCTTGGATATGCTGTCTTCTGAAACAGAGATCCATATATTATGTGTATGATCTATATCTTTGCATCTATGTTCGCTTTAATTACATTGCACCACTATCCCAGGGAACCCAGTTTACCATGAAATTCTAATCGTTTGATAGAACTACTCTTTTTCCTGGATCAGTTCTATTCAATGTATTTATCATTTACTGTTATGTTTTATCTATGAAGTTTCCCAGTAAATGATAAATACATTGAATAGAACTGATCCTGCAACATGCTATTATAAATGCTCTCTAGAATTACTTTCTGAGTCATAATCTTTTTAGCATGTGCTGCATTCATTTTGTATAGTGCTAATTTTTAATCAACACATAATTTGGTGAGAAATTATATCGAATCCTTTAGTAAAATCTAGACGTATTTCATTGCATTGTCTCCATTCACTGATTTCATCAATAGAAGTAATTATCTGGCATTATTTGTTTTCTGTGCACTCAGTTGCCCATCCCTTGCAGTTATCTTTAAAATCCACATGTTGAACCTTAGCCTAATTTAATCTCTTTGAGGCAGAAACAATTCCAGTGTTAAGACAGTGCAGAGCACAAAGGGAATTCAGAGAACTACTAATAATAACTGTATGCCAACTATTGTTCAGCTTTCTGCTGTGATCTAGTTGTCTCACATTTACTGTGTTACTTTAGTCAGAGCAGAATTTGAAGTATCAAGTCTAGAAAAGGACATTGATACCTACAGGTTACATCCTGAAGTGTCCATATTATAGGATTCTACCTCTAAGAAGAATTTTAAAGTCTATGTTAGAAGTCCATGCTTCTTAAATGGAGCATATATACATACAGACACCTGGAAAAAACAGGTTAAATGGTTAATTTAGAAATAACCTCTAAGAAACACTGAAAATAAGGCTGCATTTGAGATCCCACCACTCTCCATGACACAAATTTTGCTGCATGTCAGCTCACTATCCCAAAATATTTATTCCTTTTGAAACAGAGTAAGATTCATTCTTTCCCTGCCAAGCAACCTTCCCTCTCAACTTCTGTGTACAGGGGTACAGATCTCACCACTGAGGCAGAATCCTTTCCTTCCTGAGTCTGGAAGTTCAAATCCACGTCTTGTGTCCCACAACTGTGTTGCAGCATCAAGCTGCCTTGAAAGAGTCAAGCAACGGCTTCGTGCTGGGCTCTTCTGTTTGGATAAGGAATGTAAGATTCTTAGATAAGAAAGGGTCTTACAGACAGTCAGGTCGACTGCGCAAGAGCAAGTGTTACTCTAAAAAGATAATGGCCAAGTTATTAATATGAAGGAAGTATCTCATGTAGCCCAGCAGCCAAATACTGCTACTGCCAGGAGTGGGCCCCAGGCTTCCCAGTAACTGTGCAAGCCTCAGGGCTTGTCTTTGCCTACATGGAGCTTTGTTTGGGTTTGCTTAGCTGCAACAGCAGGTTTTCTAATGACCAGGTGGCTACGACCCAGTATCAAACCATAATTTTTTCTGTAGATAGTAGTGAGTAGTTATTCTGTGTACAAAAATGTGTTTGTGACCCTCAAAGAATGCTGTAGTGCAGAGAGGCATTGACGTGGTGTGCTGGCAGAGGCCTTGAAAGGGGAGACATGGGGTGCTGGGAGGGAGGAGCAGGAGCAGAGGCTGGAAAGAGGGGGCACAAGATGCCATTGAGGACCCCGGTGAAGAAGTCACCAGTGGTTTGTAAAGAAGTGCAGGCTGGAAGCTGGGCAAAAAATGTTTTTTTGAATAACAAAGAGTTGTAAGAGCAAGTCTCAAGCAGATGTAAAATAGGCCATAGATAGAGGTGAAATGGAGTTGGGAGACCAATGAATTAAGAGCAAGATGTAACCACATGTTGGAAAAACAGCCTCAGGTGGGGTCCTCAGAGTGGTGGGGAAAAAGTTGTCAACACTAGACTCCTCCTTCCAGCAAAGAAGTGGAAGAAACACCATTACAAACATACACTTCTCTTGGCAAAGAGCTGATAACTTGTTGCAACCTTCATCTTCTTCTCAAGCAATACTGATGCCATCAAATACACGACCAAAAGTGGCAATCTAAGGGACAGCCCAACAGCAGATGTAGATACTAGGAAGGACTTGTACAGCAGTTTTAACTCTATTATTAAAGTAATTCTGTATTAATCAGATAGTTGGCACTGTGGCAGGTAGTATAACTGTGACTAGACTGATCTGAATAACTGATCTGAATAACTGTCTGGTTTATTGTAGTTTATCTTAAGGTTTTCATCAGACTAACAATAAATTCTTGGCTTCCTATATAAGGTGTGTTTTCTTTCCTGTCTATAGCAAGTTCTTGAGTGAAATACTGGTCTCAGAATTCACTTTCATGCAATAACCATGGTAAGCAGCGGTGGGAAAAGAAACCATCACTGTATCATATGTTAATTCATAGAATCATAGAATCAAACATAGAATCATAGAATCACAGAACCATAGAACCACAGAATCATGGAATCATAGAATGTCGGGGGTTGGAAGGGACCTCTAGAGATCATCTAGTCCAGCTGCCCTGCCAAAGCAGGATCCCCTAGGGCAGCCACACAGGAATTTGTCCAGGCAGGTTTTGAAAGTCTCCAGAGAGACTTTCTCTCCAAAGGAGACTCCACTGCCTCTCTGGGCAGCCTGTTCCAGTGCTCTGTCACTCTCACAGTAAAGAAGTTTCTCCTCATATTGGGGTGGAACTTCCTGTGTTCTAGTTTACACCCCTTATTCCTTGCCCTATTACTGGGCATCACTGTGAAGAGAGCAGCACGTTTTTCTTGACCCCCACTCCTCAGATATTTATGTACATTAGTAAGGCCCCCTCTTCAGCCTTCTCTTTCCAAGACTAAACAGCCCCAGTTAGAGAACTTTATATGAGAGATGTTCAAGTCCCTTGATCATCCTCGTAGCTTTTCTATTAATGTTTTAACTTTATTTTTATATGCACAAATAATTTTTCTAAGATAGATTTTTTTTTTCTGTAGTCAGTTCCATATATTTAGCTATACTAAACTCGGCAATACTAAACTCTACAGTAAAAACGATTTTTATAAAATAGAAGCTGTCCTTTTCAATTGGAGTTTCTAATTTATGTATCTAATCTATTCTTCAATAAGACAAACAGATCATTAAAATATTACTTTCACTGTGACTGTAAATAAAGTATATCCACTCCATTGATATCAAGAAAGCAAAAGGATTAAAGAAATAGGACACAGTGAAAATCTGACCAATTTTGCAGCTCTAAAATGAGATATTTACGTTTCAAAGGTCTCTCTCCTCAAAGGGGAGGGGTATTTAGAAATGTTTTAAACACCAAAAAAAAAAAAAAAGAGAGAGTTTAAGAAACATGTATATCCTCTATTTGTTTACTAAAACTAATTTTACCATTTTTTATTTGCATGACAGATGTGCTTTTTCAGAAAGCATACTGTGGAAAAAACCTTTGATGGATATGTGATATGTGTTAGTATTTGCATTTCTCACCCTATCTGTCTTCCATTGCTACAAAAGAAGAATCAATTTAATTAATTAGATTTAGATAGCAAAATGTCTGTAAGAAGCGTATTTCAGAAAGCAACTATAAAAAGAATAGCATGTTTTAAGAGAGCTTTTCAAAGATAAACTAAAAGGGTAATATTAGAAATTCAGTTTCAGACAATATTAAGAATAGGGTAAATGTAAAGTGCAAAGATTCCCTGCATAATGAAATACATATGTATGTTTTGGAGAGTAATTCAAATAGACTCTTGTGCTGTATTTACTTTATAGAAAAAAAAGAGAGGTCATGGGGCAAACATACGGCAATGGGGCAGAAGTTGGTTATGGCTTCTCCTCCACAATCTGACAGACTCTTTTAGCTTATTAATTTCACAGGCTGGTTGGGAAGTTGAATCAAGACTGATGTTAAGACCACCGCTACACTCTGTCTATGGTTTGAACTTCTTCTAAATGAAATAAAAATTAATGGTTTAATTATAAAGAACAAATTGAGCTAATTTTTGCACTGTGACTAATGTTTATTTTTTTACCATACTATGTCGTCCTGTGGAAAAAAAATACAATCAGGTTTGTGAGAATATCCAAAAAAGACTTTTACCACATTCATTTGCTGTACTGAGAGAAGCTCCCATGCTGCAGCTGGGGTCAGGGCTTCAGCATCCACGGTGCTGACCTGCTCCACAGCCTGGAGGACCAGGCCAACAGGAGCCTCATGGCTTTCAACGCAGACCAAGGCAAAAGCCCTGCACTTGGGATGGATAACCCCAGGTGTGGGTACAGCATGGGGTCTGTGTGGCTCCATAGCAGCTCTGAAGCAAAGGTCTTGGCAGGCAACAAGCTGACCACGAGCGAGCAGAGCACCCTGGCAGCCATGGAAGTTAGTGACACCCTGAGTGTGTGAGTGATGCCACGGCCAGCAGGCAGTGGCAGGGATTTTTTTCCCCCAGGTCACACCTGGGTACAGCATTGGGACCCCTGCTATAAGACAGTCAAAGCTGCAGAGACTCCAGTGCAAGATCCCTAAGACGATTAGGGAGCTGATGATTAGAACAGTGGGAGCTCTCCTTGTGTAGCCTGGAGCTGAGAAGGGCGAGGGGTCTAACTGCTTTCTTTCAGCACCTGAGTGAAGCCATCTGATAGCATGAAAGCACAACAAAACCGACATGAGGCAACAGTCACAAGCTGCAGCAAGGGAAATCCTAACTGGATATAGAGCAAAACTTTCCAAGTGGTTAAACGCTGGAAAGGGTCACCTGGCAAAGCCTTTGAGTGTTTTGAACCCCAGCTGAACAAGATCCTGAGCTACTTGACCCAGCTTTGAAGTTGGCTGTGCTCAGAGCAGGAGGGCTAGATGAAACATGGGGGTCACTTTGAACCTCAATGTTCTCACCATTCTTTGACAAAACCAGTAGATTTCCACGTTTTGGGCGCTGTGAAATAGTGCTTTCCCTGATAACATAGCTTAATTGTGCTGAGGTGGCCTCATGATTGATGCAAAGCTGTAATTAAGGTTCATGTTACATTTATAATTGGACAGACATCTACAGCAAGAGATAGAAGTTAGTGATTTTAAAAAAAATCGATTAAACTAAGCTTTAGGTAATAGTGAAGAATAACTAATTTGCATCATTAAGATTCTCTACCTGGAAGGACCGTTACGACAAGGCTAAATGCAGATGTTAGAATCATAGAATAACTAGGTAAAACATGGTTTTAATTTGAAAAAGGATCATAAAGTAGGTTTTGAAGGATGACTCCTAGAATTTCCTTGCCATACTGAGTTTCTGCAGTGGGAGTGGCTTCTCAGTCAGCGCTAAGCCAAGCCAAGGGCTAGTCTCATAGAAGGTAAACTCAAGATTACTGAGAGCTGAGAAAATAATGCTGAGTTCAGCTGTCATTGTGACCCTTTCTGATGATCCGGTTCTTGGGATGTAGGTGGCACCAAGGAGAATGCTTGTGTTGGGAGTTTGCTTCTACAAGATGCCAGGTAGCACAGGAATTTAATTCTTCATTGAATTCATGGCTGGATTCTTGGAATTGGTTCTGCTGCAGTATGTATTCAGCAATTATTTATAAGGAATTTATCCTTGTGTTAGGAGCCCAAGCTTGTTCTTTATAAAGACTAATACTGGAGTATGTACAATATTTTTTCCAGAAGGCTTTTAAAGATTAATACTGAAGCTTGTATAATATTTTTCCAAGAGGCTTTTAAAAAGTAGAAAATTTTTTAAAGTACAAACTTAAGTTACTTGCCCTTTTAAAGGGTTATTTATATCTCTTGGGAAACACACAAACTGGGCTACACATTTTATAATCAAACTTCTAAATTTACTATAAAACTCCACAGAGCTATGCTAATTGTATCACTACGAAAACATACACCAAAACTGCAAATGACTAAGGACTTGAAGTTAATATGTAAAGTGTAATATTAATTTGTACTGAATTATCTGTTAAACTCAAGAGGGTTCATTAGTTCATTGTTCATTTCTATTCTGTTGAGTTCCTATAAGGATGAATTTGGCCTAGGCTGTTTAATTTTCTGCAATGATTTAGATATCCAATATGTTTAAGAATCATTATTTTCCTAATTTTTCTCTTAGTCATGCAAAATAAGAGTAACTTACCATTTTTAAAGCTACTGAACTAGCAAATTTATTATTTTTTTTTTTGTTTATAGTTAAATTCTAAGCCAGATATACAAAATAGCAAACCACTATTCAAATAAATTACTTTCTTTTTTAATTTCAGGGAGCTTTGTGTTTATCTCTGAGTAAAATTCAAAATGCAACCCATGTGACTATTTTAAAATCTGCCATTTCCTTTAGCTTTACATGTGTTTTAGCATTTTTCATGGCTTGGTTTGCTTGTTTTTCCACACAAAAAAATAATTTAAGTGTTCATGAAGTTACTTTCTCTGCTTCAACAATCACTGGTTGTGCTGGCAGGTGGCCAGTATTTTTTTTTTTTTTGTAAAACAACTTTAACACGACTGTGCTATGGTTACCTAAATAGTAGGATAATTTTCATAGAATTCTTGCTGCTGTCACTCTGGAATTTATGCTGCTGGTATATGGCAATTGCCCCAAACTAATTCGTTCTTTGTTTCTGAGGATGAATGTTTATTCCACAGTTGGATAAATAATGTGTATGAAATCACTTTAGGAAAAAAATATATTTTATCAGGATGCAAGACCTTTCTGAAAAGAAAAGGAAACAAAAAGTTCTCATTTATTGCAGATACAGAATTAGAAGCCCTGACAGCCATCAGCACAGTTCAGTCTACAGTAGTGATACCATTTAATCTTTCAGATTCTTTTAAGTAGCAGAATCTAATTTACCTCCCATTTGGGAAATATTGTGCAATTTTAAGTGGTATTTGAAAACTGAATAAAAGTAATGGATAAGGTCTAATTTGAATAATTTTTGGATATGAATAAGTACACTGAGACAGCAGAATGTGACATGTGAGAAAATGGAAATATCGTACTTGTACTTTTCACACAGGCAAAGAAGTAGTACAACAAATCCTCCAAACCCAGCAAATGTTAAGTGTGGCCTTACACCTCACTTAGGCAGACTGCTGCTGCCCAACAACACAGCTATGAATTCAAGCATATGGTTAAATGCATTCCTGCATTAGTGTCACAGTCATTCTGGAAGACAGTCAAACTCATTATATTATTTGGGCTACAAATTTTCAGCCTCATTAAAACCCTAATTGCTTGAATGTTGCCATGAAATGAAGAAAATCTGATGGACAGTGTCCCCAAAAGAGAATCCACATGCTGTCAACTGTTTGTTTAAGGTATTTTAATGTCATGCAAAATTACTGAGAATTAAAAATCATGATTGATTAAATAAATGGAGATGGAAAAAGAAGAAACTTTTTTTTAAAATTAACTTTCTCCTTTGATGTTCTTTCCCACTTCCACAGAAGAAAGAGAAACAACTCTCCAAAGTTCTCATTTCTTCTTTAGATATTTTAGTGAGTTGCTAAATGTCACTTCCGTAAGTCACACTGCCTTTTTGATAGTCCATTAATAAACGCAAAATCAACCTATAGCATAAATTAATGTTTGGTAACTGGGACTATAACTGTCATTATAAAATGCAATCAAAACAAATGCTGTGAAGTTGGAAAATTTAGTTCATAGATATAAATGAGTCATGAGTGACTAAAATCAGCTTCTCAGAGAGTTAATGTATTCACTTTGGAGCTTGCTTCTGGTAAACGGGCAGAAAAAGAAGACTTTGCCCCGCAGCAACTGTAATGCTTCAAAACATCTTGTGTACAAGGACCTCACTTTTGCGGCAGAGATCTCCCAGTTGCGTATGTGGTTTGATCTCTGGCAAATTGAACATCCCGCTGTTTGTCCATGGTGCCGTAATTAATCCTTGGAGTAGCAAATGGATTCCTTTTTACTTTTCGACATAGGCTGATACACTGGTGCTAAACACAGTTTGAGACACTCCAGGATTTGGAAGACCGTTGTCCTCTTGTTTCTGGACAGAAGGCTTCTACCCCACACCGAGCCAGACCACTGCACAGCTCCTTTCCTGACCAGAAACCTGGTGTCTGCATGCTGGGAGAATTCTATGGGCTATGTAGAACCCGTTTACTCTAAAATGATAAACTTTGAGTAGCTGAACAAAAAGACCATATTGCTGGAGGTCTTTCCTGTAGGTGAAAGCCAAAGTGATTTAACGGATTAAAGTCTGCTCTCACAGACTGAGTATCTGATCTTAAAGCTCCTATTGAGGAATAATGATTGATAATTGTGGGAGTGGAGGTTTTTAATAGTAGCTAGTATTTCAGTTACTGTTGCTTGAGTCCTTGTAGGTTGAGACATAAAATCAATTGCAGAAGACAAATCAACATCATAAATGCGGCTGATAAGTTCCGTTATCTACTCAGAAAGTCTTCCAGCTGGAAAACAGTGTTTTATATCCTTTCATGATTTCACAAATCTTTCCAGACACAATTCCTTCTCTTTCCAGAACCCAGACGATAGGACCCCATCGTGTGGGAGAGGCTTGCACTTTCTTGTGCTAATTTCTGCTGCATCAGCCAATTCACAAAGCAAGTTTTATGTATGAAGACTTTGCCTCCAAGGATGTGTTGCTAGTGGTGGCCATGATTTTACGAATACTCTGGAAGCAGGCTGAGGGAAAAAAACATGGTTAGAGATTAGGCAGAGAAAGAAACTGTGAAGTATATTACTCCTAAAAGACTTGTAACAGTCACATATTTTCTGCAAATCAGTTGATATTTCTTACAAGTATGAAAGGCCTAGAGGTGACTGGGCATGGCAGGGAGTTGTCTATGAACATGGGAAGTTACTGAAGAGGAAGAAGTAGTTTTCCCTTCCTAAAAACAAAATACTTTCCTTAACTGCTCAGCTGATCTTTTGATATTAGAGGTTTTGTTTTGGGGTTGTCTTACCTTATTGTCATTGAAAAGAACACTGTTATTTAGACTTTTTAAGACAGACTGTATGCAGATAATCATTTTGTCAACATCCTTGCTGCCATAGTAAGCACTCTTACTTTAGCAGCACCTGAAATTGTCTGCTGCCATGAGCTAGTCATGAGTTGTCTTTCTAGCAAAATGGCTTTAAATGTATCTGTGTATTTTTCTGGCAACCTGTCCAGATGTGCAATCAGTCTGGCCCATGGCTCAGGTGAAGCTGCATGAATAACATTTCTTCATTCAGAAAGACCTAATCAGATTGATTCCTTGTCCTTCAAACGAAATCTGACTTCGTTGACTGCTGAAAACTGGTACTAAAAATACTCCCAAGTCACAGGCTTAGAACTTGAGATCCACGCTATATGCTTCACTCTGATATGAGAGCCATAAAAAGTGCTCAGTGGATCGAAAATCTGCTTATAGATGTAGAGACCTTACTATGCAGTACTAAGTGCAAGATATGAAATGGATTCCATGACAACTCCTGACTGACTCTCAGAGTGCCTCAGGGGTCTTTGCCATTTCGAAGAGCTCTTGAACAAACTGAAAACTGTGTCAGGAACTGATGTTACTTAACCTGGAATGGCTGTGCTGATCCCATGGAAGAATACTTTCCTTAGGATGTGGAAGGAAGGAGCTTTATGGATGTGCTGCGGATGGTCTGTCTCTTGTGGCCTGGATCAAACTGGAAAAAAGTTTGATATAATCAGGAAACTTTACCTAGTGCTAAAGGTGCTCTGATAGACAGCATAGCCACTTCTGGTGTAGGTACGTATAATACAGTGAGATGAGAGTACTTGTTGGGTAGCTACGCTTTGTGTCTTTGGAGAAGGGAACTGGTATTTATACTTCGTGATTTTATTCTGCATGGAATCATTGGAGAGGTACACAAACAATTACTAACTTTATCCTGTTAGAGAAATGGTGAAATCATTAGCTCTCTCTGCACCAATGACTCACGAGTTTCCTCATGCTTATGCCATGGTGACATGGTGCTCTTTTCTCCTGCAGACAGCAAAGATAGGTTTCAAAGGCTTTGAAAGATAGGCCAAGATAACTTTTACTGAAGAATGTATTCTCCTTGACACTTGTGAAACTGAAGACATAAGCTCTTGAAAAACTAGTATTTAAAGTGAAAACCTTGAAGGAGTTGAGTTTTTCTTTATGTCTAACCTCTGAGTCAGACACCTCTTCTAGACTTCACCATCACAAACCCAGAGTTTCATCCGTATTTGTGTGTTTTGAAAGCAGATTACAAAATCATGGAGTTATAGGAGATAATTCATACTAGAAGAAAAAAGGCACTAAACACATCCATCAGCATATTGTATCATGGATGTTTTTTAAACACAGTGGTCAGGATTCAGCCACGGTGCTTCCTGACATTTCCAGTAATGACGGTGGTGCTGATGGTTCCACTTGCCCTAGCAAACGCTAAATGCCTTGTCTTCGGTCGATGCATTAAAACAATCAGCAGTAGCAAAGAAAGAGGAAGCTAAGTATAGTAACCAAAGGCAGGAAAGAAAGACGCAATCATTCTCAAACTGCAGTGTGTATCAGGATATTGGCATCATTTCAGTGCTGTGTTCAGCTACCAGAAAGGACCAAGCTATGGCTAAGTTAACTCTGTTCTTCCGGCTCTTGAAAGAAACAGTTTGACAGCAGCCAGGATAAAAAGATGGTGTTTGTTGGATGCTAATTAAGGGAATTACTGGACACATACTTGAGGAAGAAGCAGGGAATATGGTACATTCATCACAAATTCAGACTTAGTAAGCAGTTATTTTTTAGTTGTCATGAAAATGATAATTGTCTTAAGAGTCGCAGCTTTGTTCCAATAATGCTGAAACTCACTTCTAACCTCACTCCTATAGTCTTGCATATATGCTTTCACATCTACAGAATACATGCTGTTTCCAGCTCCTTAACTTCCTACAGAATAGTTTGCATTGGTTTTATGTGTGGGTTTTTTTAGGAGTGCAAAGATTGAATCATAAAACTTCTTTTCTGGAGATGTCTAATTAATGATCTACAAGGCAGAAAGCTGAGGGGGTGGAGGAGGGTAATCAGTGTTTGCATCCTGTGGCATCCGGGCTCAATTATATGGCTGAAACCTGGAAGCAGTGATGTTTTAAAGCAATCATTCAGTGTTACACACTACAGCTGTTCTGGAATCTGTAGTTTGCTCATAGTTTATGCTGTAATTACTGCAGCCCTATCCCTCGTTCCTTAAATTAGGTTGCACATATTGAAACAAGTTATGTAGCTATCTGATAATTAGCAGCAGCTGACAATAATAAAGTAACAACCACGAAAGAGAGGAAAATAGGTCCTGCTTTCCACAGCAAAATTTTCACGGAGTCAATGATCTCATTCAAATGTCGGCAGAGCACACACAACGCACAGCCCTGATGTTTCTTTCGCTCTGTAATCTGATAGCTCTTCCGCATGCAAAATCCAGACACTGTCCTAATACTTTGGCACTGTTCCAGTCCCCACACCTCAGTGCTGTTTAAGAATGAGCAAATAAAATGTGCCTCTCTGGAATTACAGTGATGTATATTTAGCCCCATTTGTGTGCACCTTTTGACTATCCCTCGGTTTAGTTTTCAGTTCCTTTCTTTCCCACATAAATCACTCTCAGTGCTTGAGAACTATATACTTAATCTAAGCCAAAACACTGGAAGACAAAATAGCTGTGCCTTTATAAACATGATGGAGAAGATGGGTATGTCTCTGACAACACTGCAGACCTGGATTTCCTTAACTCCTCCATCATTTTCATAGAATGCTCTATCTATGGTATCACCAATAACCAACTATTTTCCTTTTTCTAACTAGAATAAAACACTAAAATCAGATAATATAAAACCAATCAAACCAAATTCCCACCCAACTCAAAGAAGGGATCCAAAGTGGATTAGTAGGGAAGAATATAAGATCATATCACACCTACATGATATACTTTTAAATTACCCATGGCTATACCTATTGTAATAGTTACAGAATATATAGTAATATATAATACATCATATTGCATAGTTATTATATATGATAATTATATCAGTAATATATATTATGTAGTTATTATAATAACTATTCATGCCTTTTAAGTTATTCATGCCATGCCCTGTGCAATTCACTGATTATGTTTAAATTTTTACAGTACATTTATTATAGAAAAGGGAGGAACAGTACTAGAATGCTGAAAAAGAGTTTTATTTTTTCTCTAAAACTGTTGGTTTTAGTCATCTAGTAACCTATATGTATTTGACATTAACTTCTCAAGACACCAGTGGTCTTTCACCCATTCTTGCACACCACTGTATGGAAAAAGATAACCATAAAATAAATTTGCTTTTCTTGTTGGGTTTGGGGGTTTTTTTGAGTTTTTTTAATAGCAATTTGAGATGTAGGCTTACTGGTTTGGCTGCCTGCAGCCACACCTGGAATACTTGTGAAGGTACGTGGTTTCTTGGCTGTACTGAAAACTTCAAATGGGCTGGTCCAAGAGGAAATACTTTGGTGATACCTGATGAGAAACTGCTTTGGCTTCAACAACTGGACAAGAATAGGAGAAAAAAGAAAAGACTTCAGGTCTGCAAAACAGAGGCAGAAGATTACAAGTAGGATGTGAAGTCAGAAGTTTATGAATAAAAATATCAGTGATACCTTAGTTGAGTTTCTGCCACTGAAGTTATGTTTCAGATGTGTGTTGTGCACAGGGAGTATACATCTTGTAAATAAGACCACGTCACTGTCTTCTGTATTCCCACTGATTAACCTGCTGGCTTGGAGCTACCCAGGCATCCACATTCAAGTTCTCTGCTCATTATTATTTTGCTGTACTACCTGAGATTGTGCATGGACCTTGAATTACACCAACAAGTACTTAGAAAGTAAACTAAAAAATGAATGCATTCTGATAATGTTTGTGGCTTTAGAGTTACATCTGTCTTTTACAAAAAAAACCCCACATTAGATTTCTTTATTTCTGTGAGTAAAACCATTAACAGTCAGAGGACTAGACAACTTCTGTACAGGATTTGGGGTGATATCCTGTGATCTTTCACTGGTCCTACATTTTGTGCAACTACAGACATGGTATTTAATTGGTCTGGCCTTACCTTCCCACCTGTGACGTGGGGATGGTAGCATTTACATCTCTCATCAAACTACTATGGTGAGAAATTAATAGAATCACCTCAAGAGAACTGGTTCTACCCCTCTACTCTGCTCTTGTGAGACGCCAACTGCAGTGCTGTGGTCAGCTCTGGGGTCCCCAGCACTGGAGAGACATGGACGTGCTCAGGCAGATCCAGAGGAGGGCCCTGAAGATGATCAGGGAATTGGAGCACCTGCCCTATGAGGACAGGCTTAAAGAGTTAGGGCTCTTCAGCCTGGAGAAGAAAAGGCTCCAGGATGACCTTCTAGCAGCCTTCTAGTACCTGAAAGGGGCTACAGGAAAGTTGGGGAAGAACTTTTATAAAGGCGTGTGGTGATAGGGCAAAGGGCAATGGTGTTAAACTAGATCAGAGTAGATTTAGATTAGACAATAGGAAGAAATTCTTTACTATGAGGGTGGTGAGACACTGGAATGGGTTGCCCAGAGAAGTTATGGATGCCTCATCCCTGGAAGTGTTCAAGGCCAGGGTAGATGGGGCTTTGAGCAACCTGGTCTATTGAGAGATGTCCCTGCCCATGGCAGAGGGGATGGAACTACATGATCTTTAAGGTCCCTTCCAACTCAGGACATTCTGTGATTCTATGAAACCTTACAGTGGCCTTCCAGTACTTAGAGGGGGCTACAGGAAAGAAAGGGAGGGACTCTTTACCAGGGAGTGTAGTTATAGGGCAAAGTTTCAGACTGATAGAGGGCAGATTTAGATTATAGGAAGAAATTCTTCACTATGAAGGGTCCTTTCCAGCCCAAACCCTTCTACAGACATCGAGGACTACTTAGACGCCATGGTGATGAAAATTTAATACGTAAGATGACGGAAATGTTACAATTATTGTGAGTTATTGTACATAACAGCCAAGGTAAAACCACGTCTTTTCCCCCAAGTCTCTTGTAACAGCTACTGCTGCTTTCTTTACCAAGTGAGCTAACGCGCAGCTCTACCCGCACCCGCTTCTTTCCCAACGCTTCGCTTTCACCGCGCCCCGCACAGCGTCGCGCCCCGCGGCGCCCCGCGCTCCCCCGCCGCGGCGCCCCCTGGCGGCGCACAGCCCGCCCGCCCGCCCGGCCCCGCAGCCGCCGCGCCCCGTTCGCTCCCGGCCGCGCCGCTCCCCGGCACCCCGCGGCGCTCGGTGCCGGGCTGCGTTTCCCTTTGCGGCCCGGGAGAACAAGTCCTGCCTCACCGCGGGGCCGCGCGCCGGGCGCTGAAGTTTGGGACGTTGCCGGCCGGGGCGCGGCTCCCCCGCGCTGTGCCCAGCCGCCGGCTCCTGCGGAGAGTTGGTCGCTCCGTTGCCCGGGGCCCGCTCGCTCACAAACGGGGAAGGAGGGGGACTCCCCGGCTTGGCTGCCGGACGGGACTGGAGCTTCGGTGCAGGGACCGAGGGGGGAGAAGCCGGGGAGGCGCCGGAGCGAAGACGCTCGGGACCGCTCCGCAGGGCAGCTTCCACCGGGACCCTTCCCCACCCGCAGCCTCTGGGGTCGCGACGGCGGCGGTGCCGCTTCCTCCTCCCCTGGGGGCTCCGCTGAGCTGCCGGGCGGGCGCTCGCTGCGTCCCTTGGGGCGGTGCCGAGCCCGCCCCGCGCACCGGCCGTCGGACACCCCGGCCCGGGCAGTCACGCGCGGCTTCCCGCGGGCGGTGACGTCACCGCCCCGCTGCCGCCTCCGCCGGCGGTGAGGACCCGGGGCGGCAGCGACGGGCCGGGGCTCGGCGGCTCGGGCGGCGGCGTCGCGCCGTGGAGGGGCCGCTTGGCGCCGCCTCTTCCCCCTCCCTCTCGCCGGCCTCCCTCGCTCTCTGCGCTGCCCCATGTTCGGGCTGGGGAAGCCGACGGGGCAGGAGAAGGCGGGCGGGAGTGGTGGGTTCCCGAACATGGCGTGCGTGGGGGATTTTAACGTGCTCAGCTCCAGCATCCCGGCCACCAAGGTGGAGCTCTCCGTGTCCTGCAGGTACGACGGCGGCGGAGGGGGCCAAGGGGCGAGCGGGAGAGTCCCCGCGCTGTGCCGGGGACGCAGGCGGGAGGAGAAGGGGCAGCGCCCGTCCGCGGGTTGCCCTCGGCGTGCCCGGCGCTGTGCGAGGCGCTCCCCCTCCGCTCCTCGGAGCCGCGGGACTGCCGCGGGGAACTTGTAAATCCTCAGCCTCGGGCGGAGCCCCGGCGCGGCCAGAGCCCGGCTGCCTGCCCGCTTGCCGCCCCCCGGGGTGCCCGCCACGGGGCTGCTGCCGGCGTCCCCCGGGGGGGGGAAGCGGCGGCTGCTGCTGTCGCCTCCCCGGGGCCTTCCCGCAGCTCCAGCGGCGCAGGGGAAGCTGCCCGAGGGCAGCGGGGGTCGATCGGGTCGCTCCGCTGTTCTCCGCGGGCGTTTCAACTTGTGGAGCTGTCCCATGTGCCGGGGGGCGGGCGGGGAAAACTCCCAACCGGAGCGATCGCTTCGCGGATTGTTTCGCGGTCTCTTGCCAAACTGTTACGAAACCGGGCGTGTTACTTCGTCGTGTTTTATCGTAACGCAGCTGCCGGTAAAGTTAAAAAAAAAACGCCAACCCGTGACACAGAGCCTGGTGTGATGCAGTTTTGCTCCTCGACATTTACCTGGCCGTGGTTTGTTTACTGGCGTTTCAAATCCCCGCGTTCTCCCGGAGAATTTCCCGTTAGAACTCTAAAAATATTTATGTTTGTGGGCTTTTCTGTTCATGCCTTCTTTCGCGTTTCGCAGCTTCCTTACGTACTCCCGAACAGTTGCAGAGCAGTGGTTGCTTTCGCCGGCAGGGTTGGCAGCTTCTAGCAGATAATTTAAACTGTTAGAGGTGGTTCCTGACGGGAAACGAGACAAAGTTTGTGCCACGGTCCGTCCGACGCTCCATTTTTCTATTGTAGCTGCCTGGGAGTTGCTCCTGTTAACATCATCACTTCTCCGAGGACGGAACGACGCTGCTTTGAACTTAAATTGTCAGACCACTCCCTCTCCTTCCTTGGGAAATAAAGTATGATCTTTTATCGAGGGTACATTTCAAAAGAAGGCTGAAATGATGAGAAATAGACTAAGACTGAATTTGGAATACTGAACCAGCCATTAGGCTGATGTATGAACTTGCTGGCTGTCTGCAAAGTTCGCTGGTAACAACCAGAGAAAATCCTGGTCTCGGGAAGAGCGTGCTGCTATGTGTAAAATGGACCCAAGACCTTTAGTATTGCTTTTAAGTTCTTCAAATAACCTGTCACAATTTCAGGTTATGCTGGATTTGATACAGTTCACTTATAATAGGAGTTTCTTTCACCCCAGGTATTGTTTGTATACACTTGCAGCATTTTCTTGAAACCTTAGGTTTTTAGTGATTTGAGAATCCATCAGATAGTTACAAAGAAATGTAGGTATATGACATAATAAATTCTGACCATAGTTAACTTATTTCTAACTACTTTCAGTACATAGTTTACAATGTTAATTTCCCTGTAGGTACCTTCAAACTCTGTGTATATTTTGTTACAACTGCTTTTTTTTTTTTTTTCTTGTTTAAAAAAATGATCTCCCATCCTGGTATGTCTCAATGTTAGGTGCTGAAGGATGGGAAGTTCCATGATGATTCCTTTCTTCTTTCTATGCTTGGTTACAAAATCATGCTTCAAATTTGAGTGTAAAATGACTGACATTGGGGTAAAGATTAATAATTAACACGTTTGTGATTCATCTGTAAATAAATTGCTTGGCTAAAGCTCTCAAAAAGTAGTGTTAAATGAAATTGTGAAATGCAGGAAGAGCAAACTGCAAAGTTCAGAGAATACTGAAAAATCTCTAATAATTAGCAGTTGTATTCCTTAACACTTGGAGAGAAAATGCTTTTAAATAGTTTGGGTCATGACATTAGTTTTTCCTTCATACCTAAAGAGTTATAGCACCGATTTGGTTACTAGTTTACATCAGCTGATAACTATTCTTCCAAGATTTTTTTTTTCCTGCTTGTTTTCATTATAGGAAATATGGGGACTTCTTCCAGTTTCTATAGGTGATGTCACTTGGTGGTCAGTGAAGCAGTGCAAGCTGTTTGTGCCACAAAATAAATTTGTGGCTCTAGACGATATTCTTTTTTTTTTTTTTTTTATTTCCTCCTTTCCTTCTCATTCAGTAAAGAAACAGCTTCTGTTTGCTTAACTTTTAATTCTGTGTGGTTTCTCTGTCAGCACTTCCCAAGTCAATTTGCTCCACATGCCCATACTGTCAGTGTTACCAAACTAGCCAGGTCTCAGTACTATGCAGATGACATTACATGACTACTTATTCTGAAGCCAGCCTGCTTTAGCTTCAGGGATACATCAGGTAGCCTTTAGGAGTGCATCTCATAGGATGCAAAATTGCGTGTTAAAAGCACAAAGTTCAGAAATGTTTTGGATATCAGGTGATGCTCTTTCTGAGATTTCTTTATGACTAAAAAGTTTTCATATGATTCTCATGGCTTACTGAATGACAGTGTTGGCCGTAGTTTTACAAATGCTAGAAAAACAAGAAATGAATTTAATTATTTCTAGTTGTTACTACTCAGTGCCCATCAAACAAAAAGTTCATGATTCTTTTCTGACTCTTGTAAGATACAGATTTCCAGACCTCTGAGCTTTTTTTTGTGTTTTTTTTTTTTTTTTTTTAATCAGGAATCCACATTCTTTGGCTCAAGAGCCAGATGTAATGTGGCTGAACAATTTAAATTTTGCTGCCAGAGGATCCTCATCTGCCTGGATGCAATCCTTTGTTAATGTGCTCTAGGCAGTCCTACTTTATCAGGAGGGTTGGACTAGATGATGTCTAGAGGTCCCTTCCAAGGATTCTGTGATTCTGGTGTTGGTAATAGTCCACTATTGTCTGGATCAGTTATCCTAGTAGCCGTCCAGTTCTGGGGTCACCAGTTCAAGAGGGACAGAGATTTACTTGAGGGGGGGAGTCCAACGGAGGGCTACAAGGATGATTAAAGGACTGGAACACCTGCCTTATGAGGAAAGGCTGAGAGACCTGGGGCTTTTAGTCTGGAGACGAGAAGATTGAGAGGGGATCTAATTAATGTATGTAAATATGTAAGGACTGGGTGTCAAGAAGGAAGAGACAACCTGTTTTCGTTTGTGCCCTGTGATGAGAGAAGGGGCAATGGATGCAAGCTAGAGCACAGGAAGTTCCACCTCAACGTGACAAAGAATTTCTTTACTGTGAGGGTGACAGAGCACTGGCACAGGCTGCCCAGAGAGGTTGTGGAGTCTCCTTCTCTGGAGACTTTCAAGACCCCCTGGATGTGTTCCTGTGTGACCTGCCCTAGATTCTGTGGTCCTGCTCTGGCAGGAGGGTTGGACTTAATCTCCAGAGGTCCCCTGCAACCCCTAACATTCTGTGATTCTGTGATCTCCCTTTGTGCTCCGTAGCTCCCTTCATCAGATGCCCTGAAGGGCATCTGTGGTCTGATGAAAATTTCCTTGTCACCTGTGATCTTTATTTGTTGCAGCCTGGCCTAATTTTGAGTGATTGTCGTGTGGTGAAGGTTCAGGACCTCGGCCCTCTAGTAAGTGTGAAAGAGAGAATATAGTCTGCTCTTTATCTTTTACTCCACTGCTGTTTTCCGGCCCAAAGGTTCCTCTTCCTCTGAAGGGGTGTTTGCACTGCGTACTGGTTATGGGCCTGTGCCTAGACTTGAGTCTTCTCTTACCAGCTGGGTGTGTAAACTTGTGGTCCCAGGTGAGCTTGAGGCCATGTCATCTTGTATCTCCTTTCTGGTGATGCTCTTCACTGATTCCAATCTAGTTAAATCTTGGAAAAACTTTGTATTCTGTTCCCGTCTTCCCTACTATTAGAGCAGTTACTGTGCTGTTGGCTGAACTAGTGTATTTAATGCTGAGTACATGATGTGTATCACCGATCTTGAAATTTGTCCTGTGTATGGACATACAAAGTTCAGTGTAGTTCAGTGGGCTCTCCAGTTTTTCACTTTTTGATGTGGCTCAGCAATAGACTTTAGAGGGTTGTGATCAGCAGCACAGAGTCAGGTTGGAGGCCTGTGGCCAACGGCGTTCCCCAGGGATCAGTGCTGGGTCCAGTTTTGTTCAATATCTTCATCAATATCTTTAATATCTTCGCTGATGATACAAAACTGGGCGGGGTGGCTGACACACAGGAAGGCTGTGCTGCCATCCAGCAAGATCTGGAAAGGCTGGAGAGCTGGGCAAAGGTGAACCTCATGAAGTTCAGTAAGGACAAGTGTAGAGTCCTGCATCTGGTGAGGAATAACACCAGGCACCAGTACAGATGAGGGGATGTCCTGCTGGAAAGCGTCCCCATGGAGAAAGATCTTGGAGTCCTAGTGGACAGTAAGTTGTCCATGGGACAGCAATGTGCCCTTGTGGCCAAGAGGGCCAATGGGGTCCTGGGGTGCATTAAGAAAAGTGTGTCCAGCAGGTCTAGGGAAGTTCTCCTCCTCCTCTACTCTGCTCTGATGAGACCACATCTGGAATACTGTGTCTAGTTTTGGGCTCCCCAATTCAAGAGACAGGGATCTACTGGAGAGAGTCCAATGGAGAGCTACGAGGATGATCAAGGGACTTGAACATCTCTCCAATGAGGATAGCCTGAGAGAACTGGGACTGTTTGGTCTTGGAAAGAGAAGGCTGAGAGGGGGCCTTATTAATGTGTATAAGGGGTCAAGCGGAACATGCTAGTCTTTTCACAGTGGTGTCCAGGAATAAGGGGTGTAAGCTAGAACATAGGAAGTTCCGCCTCAACATGAGGAGTAACTTCTTTACTGAGGGTGACAGAGCACTGGCACAGGCTGCCCAGAGAGGTTGTGGAGTCTCCTTCTCTGGAGACATTCAAAACCCGCCTGGACGCCTTCCTGTGTGGCCTGCTCTAGGTGATCCTGCTCTGACAGGGCGGTTGGACTAGATGATCTCTAGAGGACCCTTCCAACCCCTGACATTCTATGATTCTATGATCTGTATAATGATTTCTGCTTCTCATGATTACTGTGTGGATCAACCTGTTTTTTTTCCTGTAGTCTCCTAAATGACCCACAGCCTTTATGAAACCTTATCTTTTGAGAAAGACCAAGAGTTTCATTATACCTCATGTAAATGTTTATTTACTTAGCGAATGAGGAATTATTAATCAAAATCATCTTCTTGAACGTAAAGTTTTCTTAGCTATAGGAAAGTGAGGCTGTAGTTTGGTCTCTTTATCACTTCTACCAGCATATCAAAGATGATGTGGTTTTAAAAGTGCAAAATATTGATGCATTACAGGGTCACTTTGATAATTCAAAAATTTTGTTATTATTAGTATTGCTCTGCTAGGCTTTATGCTCAATCAGACAGTTTGTACTCATCATTCTGGTTTTATGCTGGACAGGTTCTTCACTGGCTGTATTCCCACACCAGGAATAATGTGAGTAAAGGCAGCTTAAACTCCTTTTCATGGTTTATTCAACAGAAATACAATTGGTAGCCCATGCCTGATATGGATCAGTTCTATGCAGCTTCACAGATCTAATAATAATGACTGGGCTAAATGGAATTAAACAACTCTTATTCTCAGTAACAAAGATAATTTAATTTCAAGTTTCTTGCACAGAGGAACAAAATGTACTATTTCAGAATTTTGCCTTTCCTTTTGTTTGGCAGTCTTAACCAACCACTTGGGTTGCAATATCCAAAAGGATATTTAATTGTATCTTTGATTGTCCTAGGCATTCATTTCTGGCAGGATCACTTCTCTCCAACCAGTGTACTTAATCATAATCTTAGAATGGCCTAGGCTGGAAGCGACCTTAGAGATCATTTAATCCAACCTCGCTGTCATGGGCAGGGATGCCTCTGAGCTAGATCAGGCAATGCATGGGGACTGAACATGGGAACCTCCTGTTTTTTTGGAAATACCAATAATTTGTTAGAAATCCCTGTCGCAGAAAGATGCTATGGTAAAAGAGATGTCCATGACAAATTATTTGAGCTTGTAACTCCATATAGTACAAAATAAAATTTATCCTGATTATGAGACTGGCTTTTATTTTCCTGCTTTCTTTGTATATGTACAGATTGGATTGATAGTCTCTGGAGGGGTTGTGTGTGACTGACAACTGCAAGTTGATCTTATGTGTTTTTTCTGTGAAATGAAACTGCCTAGACAACCAGCTGGCTTCAACTGAGAAAAAAAAGTGTGTATTGGGAGAAAAAAAAATAAACGTGTGACAGCATCCATCAAAATAGTCATGGAGATGCACTCCTGATCGCCAACACAGTTTGTTTTTCACCTGTGTGTCTGTATTGTAAGCAGGGAACCATGTGACTTCTAGAATTTAAATCAGATCTTTTGCCCTGTAAATTCAGTCTTGCGATTGCTAGGAGCAGGTCCCAGGTTTCACACTAAGTGTGCAAGTCTCGGGTCTTATCAGGTTTTGTTTAAACTTGTCTGTGCCTACATGGAACGATGTTTGAGTTTGCTTAGCTGCAAATGCAAACCCAGAGGTTTTTTTCTAATCACCAGGTGCCTTTTATCACTTTGGTTTGTCTTTATGTAATTGTAGGGTATAATCCTCTTTCTTTCTGAAGATAGTAGCATCAAGTGGTTATTCTGTGTATAATGATGTGTTTGTGTCCCTCAAAGGACACTGCAGTGCAGAAGAGAATTGATGTGATGTGCTGGCAGAGGCCTTGCAAGTGGGAACACGGGATGCAGGGGGGAGGAGCAGGAGCCAAGGCTGAAAAGAGGGGGCGCAAGATGCCACTGAGGACCCCAGTGCTTTGAAGAGATCACTGGTAGTTGGTAAAGAATTGCAGTTTGGGAGCTGGGCAAGATGAAACGAGTGGAAAGAGCAAGTCTGAAGCAGATGTAAAACACACTATCATACAGTAAATGTGGGTGTAAAATGGAGTTGGAGACCAATGAAGCAACAGCAAGGTTTATCAGCAGTGTTGGAAAAATACCCCAAGTAGGTGTGCCCAGAGTGGAGAGGACAGAAGCCATCAACATCATAATTTTTCTGAGACCACCTGCTCCACCCCTGCCTCCACTCTAAGCTTCATGCTTCTCCCCAGACGGGAGGTGGGACAGCAATGGGTGCCTCGCTGTAACACACTCTCACAGCTGAAGGCAACAATCTTGGTGGGCATTGGAAGGGTGGTTTAAAGGAAAGCCTGGCAGCAGGTTATGAAGGCTTTCTGTAGTAGTATTATTTTCCTTGTTTTCGTTCTTTCTCTGCCCATCTGAGCAGCGCTTCACCCACCAACACCGCTGCAGTGGCTGAGAAAGGCTGAGGAGTATTACCTTGATGGTGTATGTTTGCTTTCTAAATGACTTATTTGATGCATACCTTTTAAAGAGTTGTTGCAAAAAAAACTGTGCAAAACTGATCTATATTGGTTTAGATATTGTTATACATTAATGAAATACTGTATTAACTGCACATTCCTAAAGAAATCAGACCTAAAACAGGACAGCATATCCATGGATTTAGATGGACTGGGTGAAAGTAGCTGGAAAGGAGTGAGTTGACACTAGGCTGAATAGATCTTTCAAGCACTCTTGTGCCATCCCCAGGATACATCACTAATAGCTCAGGGCCAAAGACTGTTTATATATGCCCAGCTTTAGAAACATAAATATTCTTTCTGTTGGTTTCAAATCATAATTGAAGCAGCAAATATCAGTTTGTGGTATTCCTAAGTGGACTTTTAAACTGGAACAGTCCAATTGCGTTCAAGTCTGCTTCATCTGCAAGAGTATATTTTTATCATCCAGTACTGGTGCTGTGGACTCACTTGAGGGAAGAGATGCCGTCCAGAGGGACCTTGATAGGCTTGAGAAATGGGCCAGTGCAACTGCATGAGTTTCAACAAGTCAGAATGCAAGGTCCTTCACCTGAGTAGGGCCAATCCCAGGCACAAATACAAACTGGGCACTGAGTGGGCTGAGAGTAGCCCTGAAGAGAAGGATTTTGGGGATGTTGATTGATGAGAAGCTCAACATGAGCTGGCAGTGCGCTCATGCAGCCCAGAAGGCCAACCGCACCCTGGGATGCATCAAGAGAAGCATAGCCAGCAGGTCAAGAGAGGTGATTCTCCCCCTTTACTCTGCTCTTGTGAGACCCCACCTCGAATACGGTGTCCAGTTCTGGTGTCCCCACCATAAGAGGGACATAGAACTGTTGGAGCGTGTTCAGAGGAGGGCCACAAAGATGATCCACAGGCTGGAGCACCTTTGCTGTGAGGACAGGCTGCGGGAGCTGGGATTGTTCAGTCTTGAGAAGAGAAGACTTCAGGGGGACCTAATAAGCTGGCTTCCAATACCTGAAGGTAACCTCCAGGAAGGCTGGGGAGGGACTTTTTACAAGAGTGTCCACTGATAGGACAAGGGGAAATGGGTTTAAGTTGAAGGAGAACAGGTTTAGATTAGATCTTAGGAAGAAATTCTTCAGTAGGAGGGTGGCAAGACTTTGGAATAAATTGCCCAGAGATGTTGTGGCTGCCCCCTCCCTGGAGGTGTTCAAGGCCAGGTTGGACAGAGCCTTGAGTAGCCTGATCTAGTTGAGAGGCGTCACTGCCCATGACAGGGAGGTTGGATTAGATGATCTCTAAGGTCCCTTCAGCCTAACCCATTCTATGATTCCTGTCTGTTGCCACAGGATTCCTGCAAAACTATTGTTATGTTTAAGTAAATAAAGTTGGCAATTCCTCTGTGTTTTCTAACCCCCAGGAGTAGTCAGCAGTTTATGTAGAGGTTTCATCCTAAAACTGTTTGTGTACGTCTAACCAGAGAAGACTTTCTGTGGGCTATCATAAAACTCATAGAAGTACTGCTGGTCTAACCCTTCTCATTACTTCTTCCTTTCTTTTTCCCTTGAGAGAATGGTTTCTGAACGAACGTGTGTTTAAACTGACAATGAAAGTTACTGGGAAACTGAAAATAATTTCTTCATCTTCTTGTGAGTAAGAAGAGTCAATTACTTCTCCAAAAGATTATGAAGAGATATTGTGGATGTTTTCTTAGTCTTGCGTAGCAGAGATGTGTTTTCTTTCTTCCCAGTCCTCCTTGTGCTGCTCCAAAGAGTGAAGAAAATCTGAACAGAAAGGAAGAGGTCATCCTTACTGCCTCTTGGTCAGGAGAGCCACCATATTCTCAGTTATTTTGACAAGAAGATAAAATTCTGAGTAATTGTCTAATCTGCGTTTAGGTCCAGGGTGTTTTGAATCTAGAGCTCTGGAAGCTAATAGCTTTGCTTTTTATTGTGTTCTGACAGAATACAGAAGGAGAGAGTAAATAGCTAGGGAAAGGTGACTACTTAAGCTAGCACTGCAATTGAGAAGTTGTTTGTGAAATTACTCTGCGTGAAGTCAAGTGGACTCTTCGCTCAAGTGGGCTTTTTAGATCATGCATCGTCTTACCTAGGACTGACCACTGCAAGTCCAGTAATATCAGTTAAAGCTGAGGGACAGGGACTACTAGGATGTTATGCAGTTACGTTGCAGTTAGTGGTAGAATAGATACTATTCTGCAGAGTAAAAAGTGAGGAGATGGCTGTTTTTTCAGCATCTTCCTTGAAAAAGGCATGTGGGCCCAGCATTAAGCGAGGAAAACGGAAGCGTGTTTGTTTAATTAACTGTTTAATAACCTAGGCACAGTTATTCTTCCCATGGTATGATACGAGTGTACTGTGAGAAAAGCAATGTGAGAAAAGCAATATATGCTTACATGAGAAGATAATATATTGGAAATGTATATTTTCTAAAAAACAAAGATAACTTTGTGTGGGTAACTAACTGTTAACGTTTGCAAACTGCCGAGTGCTTTATTTCACAACCAAGGAATCTTTACATGCACTTAAAAGTAATCTAAAGATGAAGAGAAACATAAAACATTAACACCCAGGGAGATTCTGACACAATCATCTCATGTAAAACGCATTTTTATCATTTAGGATTTCAGAGCTGTTGAAAGCACTGCGTAAGTAAGTAGTTTTCTAGTCATATGAACACAGTTGTGTTGTAATGTTTTTCTGCAAGATAGAGAAGCAGATTTTAAACTCTTCAGTTCTATAGTTACTGCGGTCTGTTCTTCAGTGTCAGAATTCTGTCATTAAGAGGGAATTAGATTTACTTCTGCTTAGCAGTTGGGTTTAACAAAAGGCTAAATTAAAAAAAAAGCCTACAAAGCAGGAAGTTCAGATATTGATCATTAAAATAGAGTAAAATTTGAAGCAAAGTATTAACAAGGTGAGTAAATGTTACTTTTAACATAGGTCAATCTTTGTCAACTTACATAGAGTGCATAGATGTGTGAGATCGTACGGAGCAACAGAGACTGTAATGATTTCTGTTTAGCTGCCGCTGCCAACTGGATCAGTGAATCTTCAAGGATCTCATTTACAGCTGTGAGATGTTTTTACATTAGACATGGTAGGTAAGACCTGACATTCAGAAACACTTCTGTACTGGGACTGTGGTCAGGCACTGGAACAGGCTTGCTAGAGAGGCAGGTGGTCGATGCCCCAAGCCTGTCAATATTTCAGAGGCATTTGGACAATGCCTTTAATAATGTGGGTTTTGGTGAGCCCTGAGGTGGTCAGGCAGTTGGACTAGATGTCCATTGTAGGTTCCTTCAAACTGAAATATTCTTATTCTTATTCTTATTCTTATTCTTATTCTTATTCTTATTCTTATTCTTATTCTTATTCTTATTCTTATTCTTATTCTTATTCTTATTCTTATTCTTATTCTTATTCTTATTCTTATTCTTATTCTTATTCCATTCTTGAAGCAAAGCACTGGGCAGAAATTGTTATTTTGAAAAATCTTTGTGGAGTTCATGAAACTGTGTGAACAAAGTGATTCTACAAGGCACTTTGCTCCTGGGGAAATTGTTCTCATTATATGGAAAAATAAGTCTATCCCAGCATTTCTAATTTGTCTTGTGCTTTCCAGTTTAGACTAAGTAGGCATTATTGCCGTGGCTCCTATTTAATTTTTTTCCCTTAATCATCTATGCTATTGCAACCATTTTGGAAGGTGCACTCCAGGATGGGCAGTTGCAGAATGAATTCTTTCAGGGTTTGTGATGGTAGAATAATACTTTTTGCACAGATGTTTCTAGACTTCTTTGCTGTAGGTACTTATGTGCATGTTTCTTCAGATAAAAGCGTATGTCTCCTTTTTCTTCCTCATAATTGATAGCAATCCCTTCACTTTTTTTTTTGCATTCTTTATCTGAAAGGCTAAATATGGGCATAGAAAAAATGTACTTACCATGTTCAGTCAAAACAGAAGTCTGTTTCTGTTCATGCTTTGATTAGGAAGAAGAAACAGAAGTTTCACATTTTTCTCACTTCTGGGTTTGTGAGCTTTCCTATGACTGCTTCGTAAGGCAATATAGTCTTCTACCGAAGAGAATGCTTTTCTCAGGAAAAAGGGAAAGAAATGTGCCCTGTATTGCTCAGCCTGTGCAGAAAGTACCATTGACTATTTGGGAGATAAAGACTACGTAAATTTCCAGAAATGCATCCAGTCCTCTTTGTCATTTTGCTTTTAGCATTTCTATGCATGTGTGCCATGCAGTTTTCATATATTTTAAGTAGTGCTTTGATTGTTTTTGTACTAAAATGAAAACACAGATGTGAAATGTGAAACATGTGAAACAGAGCAGCCTCTTGAGCTGTTGGATGATTTAGTGGATAAACTGGACTTTTTTGTTGTTGTTGTTGTTCTTTGTTGGCACTAGTTTTTGAATTCTTTCTGAAACCGGCTGCATTGCTTGAACATCTTGTTAAGTTCTTATGTTACTATTTTGGTTGATTATTAATGATTTGGAATATCATTTAGGTACTTGGCAGTACCTAAATTGGGGATACAGCACCTTTTCCTTGTTGTAGTCTGAGTGGACGGCTTAGAACACCTGTACTGAACAACATATTAATACACTTTCCAGCACTGTTCAGTAGTGTAAAAATAATGTGATTTATACCTGAACGAAAGTAATAAATGGTGACCTTTGAAGTAGCTGTACTAATTATTAAAAATAATAAACTGTAAGGGATGTAAACTGGTTATTTAATCCTTCCTCTTGCTCCAGGGTAGGATCAAAGAACTTATTAGGACTTGTAGTACCCAACATGTTCTTAAAGATGCTCAGTGGTAGAGATTTTACATCACGTCTGGCCACCTTTAACGATGAAGGACGGTAAAATAGTGGAATAAAGTTTGACTCTTGTGCCTGCAGCGCAGAAGATTCAATTTAGGATTAAACTGGTTCCTACTTACTCTGTCTACTTGGAGATGAGCTTCAGTTTCCAGCACTGTTTTCCCCATAGATATATTCAATTCTGGTTATTTCTGCTTCCGCTGATCTCTCATGGCTCCACGTCCGTCTTAGATTGCAAGAAGTAGAAGTGCCTGAACTGAGAGTTTACCAGTATTATGAAGACCAATTACTTTAAAGTGGCATTTTTATTTATGTATTCTAGTATACCTTTTTGCCAAAGGCACAGATTCTTGATTTACTTTCAGTCTGTGGGCCACTGTGATGTGTAGAACCATCTGTATATCCAGCTGCATGCAGCTCTGCTGCATTTTCGCTGTTGCATAAGTTTAATACCTGACTTAAACTACCTGCCTAAATTTAGTAGCTCTTTCTTGTCCCTGTTCAATTACATTCTGTTGTCAGAGCGTTTTTCTGGTTTACCAAGATAATTTAAATTATTTTTTGATTTTATTTCGAACTTTTATTTTTGAGTGATGAAATGTTGGTAACTATCTTGAGTGGTTTCCTGGTCAGTCCTGATTCTCTAGACTTACTGTTAATTTGAGTGTCCTCATCTGTGTATGTTTCTCAGTTGGCTGAAGTGTGGCTGCCATATTGAGACTGCATTGCATAACAAAGAAATTAGTTCTTACCACTTATTCCTACTAGGTATTTTATAGATATTTAGAAAATTCCTGCTTCTCGTGTATGTTGTGTATACTTTAGTGTTTGTTACCTTGCTCATCCATGACAGGTTCTTACAGATAATTGCTGATGGCTCTGAGATTTCATAGCCATTGTTTTAAGTAAAGTCTAAATTTCTTGGGTTCAACTAGCAAGTTAGTCTATGGTACACATTTGTGATTTAAAGGTATTTCTGTTCCTGATGTCCATTATACATATATTTAATGTGCTTGTCTTGTGTTGCTTTTCCCCTTGTGGTATTGGAGTATATGAGCAACAGTTCACTAAAATCCAAAATGGATAATAAAACAAAATACAAGACAACTCAAGTATAAGTGCTGACTCACTTCAAGTAAATCTGATGTATTAGGAGGGCAGAAAACTATGCTATTGATTGGAATTGTTAAAAACGTGTGTTAGTATCCGATTTATGTCTTTCACCATTTTTTATAAATAAGATTATTTTAATATCTTTTTTTTTTTTTTAACAGAAATCTTTTGGACAGAGATACGTTTTCTAAATCGGATCCCAGTAAGTATATAGCATTTTTTTTGTTTCTTCTCATTATATATTCCAAATGGGTAAACACTGGATTAGAAATTAAGTGGGTGATTTTCTTCATTGTCAGTTAGGTTTACATTGTTTTTGTGCCAAAGGCTGAGGGAGCTGGTTCTCTTCAGCTTGGAGAAGAGGAGGCTGAGGGGTGATCTCGTAAATGTTTATAAATATGTCAAGGGGGAATGTCAGGAGAACGGAGCCAGGCTCTTTTCAACTGCAAACTGGCTAAGGGGAAGAAGCCAAAGAGTCGTGGTCGATGGGGCGGAGTCTGGTTGGAGGCCTGTATCCAGTGGAGTCCCTCAAGGGTCGGTACTGGGACCAGTATTATTCAATATATTCATCGATGACTTGGATGAGGGACTAGAGAGTACTATCAGCAAGTTTGCTGATGACACCAAGCTGGGAGGAGTGGCTGACACAGCAGAAGGCTGTGCTGCCATTCAGTGAGACCTGGACAGGCTGGAGAGTTGGGCGGGAAAAAATTTAGTGAAATATAACAAGGGTAAATGTAGAGTCTTGCATCTGGGTAGGAACAACCCCAGGTTCCAGTACAGGTTGGGGAATGACTTATTAGAGAGTAGTGTAGGGGAAAGGGACCTGGGAGTCTTGGTGGACAGCAGGATGACCATGAGCCAGCAATGTGCCCTTGTGGCCAAGAAGGCCAATGGCCTCCTGGGGTGTATTAGAAGGGGGGTGGTTAGTAGGTCGAGAGAGGTTCTCCTTCCCCTCTACTCTGCCCTGGTGAGACCCCATCTGGAATATTGTGTCCAGTTCTGGGCCCCTCAGTTCAAGAAAGACAGGGAACTGCTGGAGAGAGTCCAGCACAGGGCAACTAGGATGATTAAGGGAGTGAAGCATCTCCCTTATGAGAAAAGACTGAGGGAGCTGGGGCTCTTTAGTTTGGAGAAGAGGAGACCGAGGGGTGACCTCATGAATGTTTACAAATATATCAAGGGTGAGTGTCACGAGGATGGAGCCAGGCTCTTCTCGGTGACAACCACTGATAGGACAAGGGGTAATGGGCTGAAACTGGAACATAAGAGGTTCCGCTTAAACTCGAGAAGAAACTTCTTCTCAGTGAGGGTGACGGAACACTGGAACAGGCTGCCCAGGGAGGTTGTGGAGTCTCCTTCTCTGGAGACATTCAAGACCTGCCTGGACACGTTCCTATGTAGCATTATCTAGGCGTTCCGGCTCTGGCAGGGGGATTGGATTTGATGATCTTTCGAGGTCCCTTCCAATCCCTAGCATACTGTGATTCTGTGACAGGACAAGGGGCAATGGATACAAGCTGGAACATAGGAGGTTCCACAAAAATATGAGGAAAAACTTTTTCACTATGAGGGTGACAGAGCACTGGCACAGGCTGCCCAGGGAGGTTGTGGAGTCTCCTTCTTTGGAGACATTCAAAACCCGCCTGGACGCGTTCCTGTGCGATCTACTTCCAACCCCTGACATTCTGTGATTCTGTGAATCTATAATTAAGTCACACTTAACAGAAACTCTGAGTGTAACTTACTTATATGAACTGGAATTTTAAAGACTGTTTTCCATATTGCTTTCCTGAGCTACATGGTCCCTTATTTACAAGTTAAGCTACATTTTCCTAACATTAATAAATGCAGAAAAGTGTGTGTGTATATATATAATCTGTAATTCTAGATCTCTTTCAAAGCTACTAAGCAAGCTTCTGAATAAACTAAAAGCACTTGTTGCTGCTAGTATATAGCGTCTACTAATCTTAGAGTGGAACACTGAAAAATAAAATTAAGTTAATTTGTCTCTGACAAACATGACCTTTCTTGATCAAAAATAGTATAATGGTTTATGAGTTAATGTTTACAGATATGGAAGATAGTGACACCCACTTTCCGCATATTATTAATATGTGACTAGGTCCAAAAAAACCTCCCATGCCTATGAATTTATATATGGTGGGACTTTTGATTTAAAATCCATGACCATCTTCCTGTATTGGAAGCTTTGTAAAACTTTTATGAAGAATTTGAGACCACAAAAGTTTTCATTTTATTCTGACAGTGTTTAATCAAAGTACTTCTATAGTGTTAATTGACTAATCCTTTGATTATGGTGTCTTGCGTCATGTTTTCTCCCCTACACTTCTCCATATCTTTTTATCTGTAAGTCCGTTTTCTTTTTTTAAGCTTGGGCTTTTCTTCTGTAGAATACCGTGCATTGTGCTTACTGACATTGGAAATAACTTGAGACACATATACTTCTATAAAGTTTCTGGACCTATAACCATTTCCTGATGGGATATGCCTGAATACTGAGCCGTATGTCAGTATGAGATATTCGAGTACTTTTGTGAGAGTGCATTTGCCTGTTCTTAATCAAAAGTTTCTTGAGTGAGATTCTGCAATAGACTTTTGATGGGAAAACCTTCAGCTTCCTGTAAAAAAGCTACATGGAGATAGGAGTAGCTTTGACATTCCTAACCTGTAAATCTTTTTTATTTTAAAAAAAAAAGAGGCATAAGCAATACGATGCTTCTGGTGTAGGGAGATCGTGTAGGAGCAGAATTGAGTGTCTTGCATATTACGAGCTGTTTTTCAGTTAGCTAATAAAAACTCTGTTTTCTAGGTTAAGCAGTTTTGAAGAGTTGTCAGTGACCTGTTGCCCTGGTAGACTGAATTCAGATAGCTCTTTATTGAATCAAGGTGCTTTTCAACAAAAGCAATGAGACGTCTATTTTTTAAGCTCAAATATTACTAGGGACAACTGCTTCAGGTTTTTATCAGGTAGAGATCTGGATTAGGCTTAAATTGCAGGGTTCCAATAGTAGGGGAGCACGTGTGACTTGTGTGGGAGGAGGCCACGAACTGTCACAGATGGTTCCAGATGTGGTTGTCACAGATGGTTCCAGATGTTTCTGAAAGCCACGTGAGTAACCATGGCTGGCCAGAAGTTCTGCCAGCCCGAGGAGCACACCGTGCCTCTGCTCAAACATATTTTAAAAGAAAAGCAACAGAGACACAGCTGCTGAAGGTACTGCCAGAGCCACGCTTTGGAAGATCTGCTGCAGGAGATGCATTCTGGAAAGGGGACCACGCCGTGCGGAAGGTCCCACACCTCTGAGGGCTCTGTGGCCTGCAGGCAGCCCGAGCGAGGACAGGTGGTTGAGCCCAAGTGATTGTGGCTGGTGGGTGACCCATGCTTGTGAAGGGACACAAGGAAAACCCAAAGAAAACTAAATATCTACCTTTTAAACGTTTCTGCAATTTCTGAATATTTCCAAATGTAAACTGGCAGTGTTTTTTATGGACACAAAGTATACGGAAATATTTTTTTACATGTCATAACCTTGCCTATCAATTCAAAACATACCAGCTTCTTGTTTCTGGTAAATAGTTCTTTAAGTCATTCAAGGTGGTGGTGTGCTTTAGGAGTCTGATCTTAAGTTGGGAATACCCAGTTATGTTGCCAGCCAGGCCTGTCCATCACAGGTTAGCAGTACAAAAACCATGGAACATGGTAATATCGTCCTTGATAGAGAGGAGGGGGAAACTCTTGGCTCTGGAAGTGTTCATACTGTGTTTGCACTCAAGAAATTACTTGGCGAAGCAACTTTGATTGTGGGTGCTCTCCAAACAGTGTGTGTTTAGTTTTAGTATTCTGCAGGATTTTTTATTACCCAATTTAGTTTGTTTGCTCCTAGTGTGGCGTAGTTGAGCGCAGAGGTATGACCCTGCTGCAAACATGAAAGGGGCAAGGGTGTAGTGTGAAAAGTGCTGTTCTTTTCTGTAGCTGGAAGTATGTCAGGATAACTTCCCTCAGTGTCTGTTTACTTGGAAAAAGGCCATTCTTAGGCCAGTCTCTATACGGTAACTTTATCCTGTTAGCTAAAAAGGTGTCAGAACCAGCATCATACAACCTTCACGAGATCCACTTTTAGACCCACTGAATTTGCAACTGTTAGATCTCATGAAAGATAGAGCCATGTAGAGTCACTCTGTATGTTGAGGTCTTGTTGGATTTGACTAGGCCAATTCTAATATGCTTTTCAAACTCCAGTGCAGTTGTTTTCTAGGGACCATACTGGAAGTGAAAATCAGATTTTATCCTCTTGGTTTTTTCCTTAGAAAGGGACACACGTGAATATAGTTGACTCCCATGTCAACATAAGCAGCCTTCTTCTGACATTGAAAAGGAACTTTTGAATTCTCTGATTCTTTTAGGTTTGCTTAGCCTTTTTTTTTATGCTATAATTGCTACTCAGTATTTGTTCCAATTCCGACCGCTTCCCTGCAATCTAGACTATTCATGCCAAGAGGAAGCTGGCATCTTGCCTCCCAAGAGGCAAAATAATGTTTAGATATTTGATATAGACGGGACAGACTTGAGTAACCCTTGTTCATTAAGTTTTTTAAACAATACTGATGTCTTTATTGGTGGATGCTTTCTCCTCAGTGAAGTCAAAGAAAATCACATGTATTGATTTACTGTGGCATTTGGACCATTCTGTTTTTCCAATATAGAGACTGTTATTTTTAGGAATATTTTTGAGATAACCCTATTTTTTTATTTTCTGGAAGAGAATGAACTAAAGCAGCGCATAAGCTAAGGTAGGCATAAGAACTGCCAAGAAGGTGGATTAATGAATTTGGCATGTGTCTTCATCTAATAAGAGTTAGGCAGAATCATCTTCTTCCCATGCCCTGGCTAGCCAAACTGAGCCACGATACCGCTATGGTGGTGGCACCATGGTCAGGATGGAATGTCCTCTTGTGGGGTCCTGTGACTCCTGAGTGTGATAATACAAAGAATCTGTTATGGAAGACTGGAGAAGTGAAAACTTTTCTCCTGGAGGATCTCTTCGTGGAAGACGGTAACAATTAAAAGAATCTCATGACAGTCAAGACAAAGGGATCTTCAGGAAACTCTGCCTAGAAAGTATAGAAGCCAGTCAGTGAAGATTAATGGGAAGCCCCTGCTAGAACTGGGTATAGGATCATGGAAGTATTAAGATGACATGGGGAAAAGGATAACTTGACTGTGGGTAAGACTTCCTTGAAAGGAAATAGATGTGTTTTTGTGTTTGGAAAAACTAAAGTAGGCAATTTGGGTGTAACAGTAGTTGCCAGGCTAAAGGATAAGCATATGTGAATTGAATGGGAGAGGACCACAGTATGGTAATGGAGGCTCAGACTTCCCAGTTTTCCAGATTACAGGAGAGGAACTGGTTGTTTAGCTCCATTTTAGGATGTGCTTGCATGATATTTTGGCTTTTTTATTCCGCTTTATTCCTTCCCCTCCCACATGGCAGTACTATTAACTATTTTCTGCTCAAAAAAAAAAGCTTCATGAAGATTTAGATCTCTTTTTTGAGCACTTCAAGTGCTTTTGATCAACTTCACCTCGTTTATCTTCACTCTCCAGTTGGTTATTACTTTGAAGAAGTTTTTGAGGGATTATTGTAATTAGTATAATATCTGGGTTTTTATAAAACTGTCTCTCTGTCACGGGTTAGGGATGGGCCGGCCACTAACACGGACAGACGCTCTCTAACCCCCTCTTCCCCCGCCCCCCAAACGGGAAGAGAAAAAGGAATGAGGCAGAGAGACTTACGTGTTAGAGGAGAAAAAAAGAACTAGAACAGCTTTAATGAAAATAATAGAAATAATGGTAAAAAGATAAAAGTAAAGAACTATATACAGCTATAGATAGTAGCCCGATATCAAACCCAACTCCCTCACCCGATATCAATCCCCACTGGCGCTGCAGAGCAGGAGGCACTGGGGAAACCCCAGGCTCAGCGGTGGCGGGAGCTGGATACAGGGAGCTGGATTTGGGAGCTCAGGATCCAGATCAAAATCAGGAGGTCAGATGGAGTCCTCTCTGGACACTGGCCATTGCAGAAAAGAAGGGCAAAAAGGCCAAAAAAGGGACGAAACTCTTGTGATCACTCAATTTATACTAGATATGACGTATATGGGATGGAATACTCTCGTTGGTCACCTGTCCTGTCTATTACCCCCCGGAGGTGCAACCTTTTACTTCCTTGTGCCCCCTCTTACTACCCAGCACCCCCAGCGTGGCACACAAGAGCCAGCAGTGGCCTTGGTCACTATAGGAATAAGTATAAGCAAGAGCCTTTCTACATACCAGTCCCAGGCAGTGACTGTAAACATCAGGTGTTATCACTGCCAGTAGCACACACTGTCTGCAAAAATGTGCTGCTGACTTCAGAACGTGCAGCCTTTTAGAAGACACTGAACTGGAAAGTAAAAATCACTAAACAGGACTGGGTTTTTTAGCTAAACCCAGGACACTCTCCAAGAGCCTTCAGGAATAGTGAATCCTACCACTCATGGAGACCAGTATCATAGACATTTCTTGAAAATTTCTGGGGTGAATTTTAGAGGCAAGATGGAAGAAGATATTAAATTATTCTAAATTTGCAGAGTATTTATCAGAAAGTCTGGAATGTTTGTCTTTTCCCTAGCTTGCATTAGGACTGACTTTTTTTTTTCTGGAACATCTGCACATATACGTGTCACTGTTAAACTTACACCTTGTAATTAAATATTACATGATTATTTGCCTGTATCTTCATTATATTAAGATATACTCTGTATCTTCATTCATTAATATAATGCGGGCCACATCTGCAGCCTAGATAAGTACCAGAAAATTGCGAGCCATGCTACAAATTCTTAGTTCTTTTCTCGTCATGTAAGGTTTTATATAAATGATTCTTAAACTAGGGTGGTGATCCCGCTCCTGAGATAGACCTTTAGAAGCCCTGGGGAGCCACTGGTGGTGGAGGGCAATATGAGTTTGCTAATGCCTCAGCAATGAAAAGGTGAGAATGGCAGCATTGCTTGCTGTGAGTCCTCCAAAGATGATAGTCAAACTGACTATGAAGAAACTGTGTTCGGAAATGAGGATTCTAACAGACAGACATGTGTGAGCAGCCTTCCAAAAAGTAGGAATAGAGTAAGGTATTGAATTAGTTTTAAAGTGGAGCTTTACACCTGTTTTTTAACCCTTTTATATTGTGTGACTCCCATATCATCAACTGTGGTTGGAGACTAAAATAATTCTGCGGTAATTGTTTTTTTAGGTCATAGCTGTTCTTTTATTTGACTTCATAAACTAGGGGAATAAGGTAGTGCCAGAATGTTTCTTTTTTTTCTGAAAATGCAATGGTAGTGGATATTTTACAGTTGTATTGTTGCTTTCTTCTCCTCAATATTAAATCTCTCAGTTTTTAATATTCTTTTTGTTCCACAGATGTGATGCACAATTTTTACTCAATTTACTGTATTAACACTAATACGCAGGGCAGGATGTAGTACAAAAATAAAGCAGCAAATTGATAGTGAAAAATGATTATGTTTTTAAAAAATCTGGATAACATACGTATCTGAGTAGCAAAAGTGCATGTAATCTGTAAAGAGTGTGTTTTCCTCTAAATGAGTTTCAGTTCTATTCTCAAATGGGGTTACAGGCACGAGAAATTTCTAATTGAAAACTTAGATGTAAGCTCTTGGCAAAATTGAAAAAAATCCATGACTATATCTGCTTTTGAAATTGGTAAGGCATTTACATTCTTGGAAACCACTACTGAAAACTGGAAAATATTCATTATTGCAGAACTGGTAACATTAGTTTTAAAAAGGATTTCCAATGGGGAAAGTGAAAGGAGTGTTTGTGAGAGCCTACCTCCTTCTGTGTTAGCAATAGGGGTATTTCCAGAGAATATTTTTTCTTTGTTTTTATCTATGGAAACTTCCTTTGACAACATTTCCTTCTTCTCACAGGGTTGTCTTGGGCACAGATCTTAGTAGATGCAAAGGTTGGTCAGATGTTCAGTAACCTTCAGGCACTTTTGTAGCTGATTTCATAGCTTCCATGTCACTGTTTCCTCACAATTTTCCCATTTAACATCATTCTTTGTGTAATATAGTTCAGCAGTCTGCTCCAGAGTGTGCTGTAAAAATAGCCTTGTTCCTACATGAAGGAACCAAAGTTAGGAGCGTGATAACTCAAGGTTTCATTTAGGGTAAATGGAGAAGGACAGACATCTCCAAAAAATTATCTTGAATTATTTTGTAATAGCTTTTTTTTTTTCTTCTACAATACATCTTATTTGAAAAAAAAAAAAAAAAAAGTTGAATTGTGTTAACTTTGAACTTCTATGTGAGCTAAATATTGAACTTGCTTTTTTCTGCTCTTCCCCTTATTTGCTACTGCCTAAAGGGATTTTGTTTGTGTGTGGAGCAAATACCTTTCAAGTAAGAAGAAAATATAGTTTGAAGCTTGACTTCATTTCTACTTTGGTCTCTTGATGATTCTGAGAAAACCAGACTTCTACCTTTATTATTCAAGGCTGCAACCCAAAACAGTATCTGTATTTCCGTTGGTTAGAAAAGTGTAGTAGTGGAGTTTCAGGTAAAAAAAAGCTTTGCAGTTGTTAGCTGCAATTGGTTCAAGACTGTAGAAGATAAGGGTTACGGTACTCCTTCAGTGCAAATGATTTGTACTTACGATAGTTTTTAAAAGACCTGATTATAATCCCTGTGCCTCTGTCACCAGTCCCTGTGGTGGAAACTGTAGATTAATGTGCAGTGAGTTCTGTGCTGAAAACACAGATCTGTAAGGAGAGTGATGCCTGTGGGCTTATGCTGCTTGATCTTTCAAGAACAACAGAGGCTGACAAACTTCATTGATTGAATTTTTTATTGGGTTTTTGTTTTTAAAAAAAAGTGTGCATATGCAAGATACTTATATTTAAATAATTTGAAGCAGAATTACGTAAGAAAAGCTAAGTGGTTTTTTTTTTCTTTTTCCAGTTTTATTTCCCCTGTCTCTTTTTCCAGTAGGGTCCTCATTTGTTTTTATTTTAATTCTCTCATCTCTTGAAGGACACATAATTTAGGATAATTATGAATTAGATTAACTAGTGTAGACCATCCACATTTCATGAAGACCTGCTTTTATTCAGTACTGCTGCTAAGGATTGTCGAGCAATTTGCTGCAGGTCAAGCTTAAGTGTTGCCTCCCATTTTAGAATCACCTTGTTTATTAGCTCGTTGCTGTGACAGCTAGACCATATTGTCACTGATCTGGTTGGGCATACTGAAAACTGAGGGGAAACACATTACTGTTGGATTGTCCCAGCTAGTAATTTCAGCAGCACAACAGACTACAAAATTGGTTTGCCCAGCTTAAGGATATTTTAAATTCAGAAAATGACCAAATGTTGTTTTTTTTTCTTTTTACAGTCTGCGTTTTGTACACACAAGCCATTGGAAATAAAGAATGGAGAGAGGTAAGATACGTATTCATAGATGTGTAAACTTTTTGAGTGTACTTAAGGTTTGAAGAGGGTCCCGTCGGAGAGCCGGTCAAGACAATGACAAATCCCACTGATATGGCTACAAGTAGTTACCCTTTATTGCTCCGGACAGCTCAATATATACAGTTCAGCAGTGTCCCCGTGCCTGCCCCTTAACAGAGTTGGTCAGTCCCAGGTTTACACGCACCAGCGTTTTATTGGGTAGTGCCATTCCACTATGCAAGCGGTTCTCACCCCCCTCTTCTCCTCCTGGCAAGGCTCTTCACAAAGCAGATAAAACCTCCTCCTCCCTGTGTTACAAGGCAGCTTCAAGGACAGAGCCTTTGTTTAGGCCTACGCTGGGTTGTCCACACTTTTAAAGTTATACCGCGCCTCTGCTCCACAAGAAATTCCTCTACAAAGGTTGATCTATTGACCCAGCAGAAAAGAGCATGTCATGGCCTCTTGAATGCCGTGCTGAACAACAGGAGTCCTGTGTACCAGAGAACACTTCAAAACCTAGTCACATTAATCTCAGTTTTCGTATCTGTATCACATGTTTTCATCAAAAGAGAAAAGCAAAATTAGAGGAAATACAAGAGTTTCCTGTTTTATGGTCTCCCTGAGATAAATGAAATCAAGTTCAGTTATCAATCTGGACAAGGTCTTGTGGCTATCGAGAGAGGAAGACACTGAAAGGGTACGAGATGTATGGAAGGATTCAACTGTGGTCATGATCAGTGTCAGCAAAACTAGCTTGTAGTTGTGGCAGAGATCTACTTTTCCCATGCAGTGTTTGGGAGAAGTTGGGTGCTGCTGAATGGGGAATATACCAGGCAACAAGGGAGGGAGGGTATTATGCGTAGGTTGGACTATGTCTTTTTAATCTATCAGTGTAAACACTGGAGAGAGAATGTCTTCAAAAATTAAATCAAGTACCTCTAAATTGGATACCTACAGCAGATCAATGTTTGTAGCCTGGAACTCTCTCACTGTATGCAGTCATCTAATTTTTCTCCTTTAATGTTATTCTTTGAGAGAGTTGACAATGTTAGGGGAATTATAGTCATCTTTCTACTGATAAAACATGCTATTTAGCTGAGGACCGATGGAACTGTTCTTCACTCTAGTGGTCTGCTCTGTGGCCATGTGTTCTAAGAGTAGAGCCAAGAGAGGAATGGACTATCTTACTGTTTTTACCTGTATAAAGACAGGAAGTCTTATGTTCTTGTTTTCAGAACTGATATTTTATGTGATAACTACTGTGTAAAAATTCCAGTGGAGGGACCAGAGGCACAGAAACCGGGCATCTTCCCTTATATTTGGTGTCCTTACCGGTGGGCTGCAGGAATGTATTTTCTGCTTTGCTGAAACACAGTGGACGTGGGCTTCAGTCTTGCTGAGTAGAGAATTGAATTTGTCTCCTGCTTAGAGAAAAAGTGGGCAATACATGAAACATTGCACCTATTTCAGAAACATTGCACCTATTTCAGAAACATTGCACCTATTTCATTTGTGGTTTTTAGTTAAATTGCTGCTCTCTGAACTGTGCACTACACATCCTCTCAGTATATCTACTGGTTCATATTCCTCTCATGACTTGTGTGAAGAAATGGCAGTTTGAGGACCCTAAATGGGAATTCACTAGTCTTCATTAAATTGGCAGAAGTAGTGGACGTATGTAGAGTTCTAAATGTCTGGATAGCTAACTCTGAAAACAGAGGAGTCTTCAGGCATTCAGGTGACTTGGTGCAGTTTAGTAGTCAAGACTAGAACAGCATTCGCATCCTTTTCTGGTGTGGGGTTGAGAGGGTTTTGTCAGAGATTCTGGCTTTTATTGTTGTAATTTCATGCAATTTTCACGCTTTTCTGCTATAACTGTTAAAACAAGTATTAACGCTTTTAATATCATGATTGTCCTGACGGTAAAATAACAACGTTATCACCTTACTTAGCAAATGTTCCATGTATTTGTTTGGAGGTGATTTAGGAGATTGTTGATGGAAAAATTCCATCCGCTCTTGATTTTAACAAATCCAAGTTTGTAATGGTTGAAGCGTGTCACCACCTTATAGCTTTGTACTCTCTTCTGCCGTTTTATCTTCCTGACCAAAGCAAACCCACCTGAACAGGGCCATGTGCAATGTTACTGCTCATGTTATGTCTTCATGCTGATTAAAGAGTATCTTGGCTAGATGATCCATTTTGGCGTGTGGTCATGGTATCATATGGCAGTTTAAGAACTGCAGGTGTTAAAAAAGGTTTGTGATATGGCAGTTGCTAGAAAATCTTACAGATTTTTTTTTCTTTGAAGACGTAATTATGTCTGTCTTCTCTGTCAGGGGAAAATCTAGATATAGGTATTTACAACCCAGTTGACTGTTTGAACTATTTATAGTTAACAGAAAAAGATAATGTCCTGAGGGCAGTTCATCAGACCTAATTTAGATGTCTAGGATAGATCAGATGAATCATTTTTTAGAAATCCCTCTAAGTGATAATCCAAAGCCTGAAGTTTTGACTATGTCAGATGTAAAGTTCAATGTATAGAATCCCATCCCTGGTAGCTGTTACGACAGTCAAAATTCAGAGGCTGGCATGATAGAGGGGCTGAGTCAGGACTGCGTTTTATATGTTGTGATGTATTATGTTTATGACAGTAATAAAAAATAAGGTGGTAGGTAGAAGATTGGTTGATATATACATTAGATGGGTAATCTCATATCTTTATTTTTGTGCTTTTTCTGCCTGCAGTGGTGAATGTGCTAATACTGTGCTTTTCAGTAAAACTATATATATATATATATATGTCCATTTTGTTGTATTTAAACACTTATGTAATACTTTAACTAGCTTGTAGGTGTGGAAGTCACCTGAAACTGTTTGAAGAAGACAGAACTGAGGCAAATAATAAGCCCCTGATGATATGTGTAGACATTAAAGAATGGTTTTCAGTCATGCCAACATACATTAACTTGTTTCTTTTCTGTATCCTTTTATGCATAGTTCTCTTCTTTCTTTTGACTAATTACTTTTGTTTGAACACTTGGGGATCTTAAACACAGTAAATCATTTCATAATTTCCATAATTTCCCAGTACTCTATTCTAGCAGTGTGGATTTTTCCCCCTGTGGCTCAACTATTTAGTTGGATTCAATACCATAGTTAAACACTTCATTCAATCAAGTGTAGATGTTTTCTGGACACACTGACTCCGGTTTGCCTGTGGTACAGATTTCAGTGGTTTTGCCTAATGTTATTCTCACGAATCAAATCCTCAGCAAAGAATTAAAATGTTTCATTCCCAGTTTAATGGGGTGTTGTTTTTCAAAACAGTTTTCCTGATTTCACTTACAGTGTGATCTTCAGGTATTTCAACTAATACAATAGACAACAAATGCACCATTGGAATCTGAGCTTTGGTTTTAAAATACTCGCTTCCCCTTACTTTGTGACGACACATTTGAAATACGGCTAAGTATAGCTTAGTGTTATCTACAGAAGCCTTAAATAATATATGAAAGAACCTGATTTTCTTCATTTTGAAGAGGGTGTTATTTCTGAAAACAAGAGGGAGCACTTCAAAGGTGAATGTTAAATAAATAATAGAGATTGTAAAATACTGTATAACTGCAGTTACACTGGCAGTATCCACCAATGGTAAGTGTTAAGGAACAGCCTACGGGGAGAGGCCCTGAGCCTCTGGCCAAGCTTCTGTAAGGATGCACTGGATGCAAATTAAACCTGTAAACCTCTGTGGAAATCTGTTCTTCCACTGGACTTCATCATGCTGATTTCCAGCTTCACTAGCTGCCAAATGTTATTTTATATTTTCAGCAAATTTTCATTAAGCCTTCTAAAATTGTGCATGGCTTCCCATTCTTCAGGCCTTCCCATTCATTCTGCCGGTTCACATTTGTTTTAAAAAAAATCTGGAGTGAATGTGCTGAAGACAAGAAAAAATATCTTTTTTGATTGAGACACCACACAGAGAGAGAAAGCAGTTAGGCAAGGTTGTAGTGGAATCCCAAGATAGCAAAGGTGACCAGATTTTAAGGAAATCAGAACAAACTGTCGTGAGCTGTACCTAGTCCCTTTTACTGTACAGTTTATCGACAGAAAGCCTTCTCCTTTGTGTGCTCACATTGCTTATTTAGCCATCCTAACTTCCGTATTAAGTATTAGCTTTTTAACTCGTGTATGTAGTGTTTTTTTCATCTGTATGGAGTTTCATCTGCTGTTTTATTGTCTGGTCACTCAGTATGAATAATGTTGTTCTGCTAAGTCTTCATAGTTGCCTTATATTTATTTGTTCTGTTTAATTCTGTAGAAATCTATTTGTTTTGTAACTTTGTTTTTCCGGTCCCTGCTCCATGTTGTTTAGGCATGTGTAATATTGCTTGGGTCCATCCATGGACATCCAAGTCCACAGAAACTTGTTGAGATCTTGCAGGGAGTCTTCATCCAGCAAATTGACTATTTATTCTTATGTTTTCTTTCCTATCTACAAATAAATCAATAAATTATTGTACCAATAAAAATAATTACTACATTATAATTAATGATAATTGACTTATGACATCAGTTGATCTCCAAGAGGCAAATAACCTCCTCTTCTATCATAAGATATTAGGTAACGGTGTTCCCCAGGGCTCAATGTTGCGGCCAGTTCTCTTTAATATCTTTAACAATGATCTGGATGAGGGAATGAAGCGCATCCTCAATAAGTCTGAAGATGACACCAAGGGTGGCAGGAGTGTTGATCTGCTTGAGGGTAGAAAGGCTCTGCAGAGGGATCTGGACAGGCTGGATCAGTGAACCGAAGTCAGTTGTATGAGGTTCAACAAGGCCAAATGCCGGATCCCGCACTTGGGTCACAAGAACTGCAGGCCACACTACAGGCTTGGGGAGGAGTGTCTGGAGAGCTGTCCAGTGGAAAAGGACCTGAGGGTATTGATGGACAGCTGGCTGAGCAGGAGCCAGCAGTGTGCCCACGTGGCCAAGAAGGCCAACGGCATCCTGGCCTGTACTGGAAATAGAACAGCCAGCAAAACTAGGGAAGGAATTGTCCCCCTGAACTTGGTACTGGTGAGAACACACCATGAGTACTGTGTTCAGTTTTGAGCTCCTCATGACCAGAAAGACATTGAGGTGCTGGAGGGTGTCCAGAGAAGGGCAACAAAACTGGTGAAGGGTCTGGAGAACAAGTCTTATGAGGAGCAGCTGAGGCAACTGGGGTTGTTTAGCCTGGAGGAAAGGAGGCTGAGGGGAGGCTTTATCGTTCTCTATGGCTCCCTGAAAGGAGGTTGTAGTGAGGTGGGGGTTGGTCTCTTGTCACAGGTAACAACCAATAGAACAAGAGGAAATGGTGTCACGGTGTACCAGGGGAGGTTTAGATTGGGATATTAGGAAAAAAATTTTCATTGAAAGGGTTGTCCGGGGAAGGCTTGCATTACAAATGCTGCCCAGGGAAGTGGTTGAGTCACCATCCCTGGAGGTTTTTAGATGATGTGTGGATGTGGTTTTTGGGAATGGTTTAGTGGTGGACTTGACAGTGTTAGGTATATGGTTAGACTTGATGGTCTTAAAGGTCTTTTCCAACCTAAATGATTCTATGATAATCTGACTAATGTTGTTCAAAGTGGAAACTTATGTGTCTAATAGGTATTTCACTGCTGCATCCAGCAATTTGATTGCTATTTGAACATGCTGTTGAGGCTCCTTTGTAGGTTTTGAAGGTTGTCTTAATGAAAATTACAAAGGCTAGATGTTTTATTATCAACATTTATTGGAATTTAGATTTTGTTCTTTTTAAAGTATTAGTGAAGTTTCTTTGGAACAGTAGCTTGTATCTTCTTTAGCAGAGGGACATGGCATAGATAGAAGAGTAGCTTGTAGCAGATTAGTAGAATAAGTTTCAGTACAAGGAAGCAAAGAATGGAGAGTGTGGAAGAAGCCCATTGTCCCAGTTGTGAAGAAAGAATAAATTTTAGTCTTGCATGACTGGAAAGCTTTCTCTGTCAGATTTCTCCAATGAATGAACTGTTTGAGGGAATTAAGATAGCTGGCATAAAAGAAAATCATCTTTTCGAGGAAGTCCTGTTTCCTTTAAAAGGAAACAGTTAATGGAAAGAAAACAAAATACAGAGAAACTTAGGAATCCTTTTGGATTTTTATATACTTGTGATTGTACAACCATCAGTTAAAAAGGTTTACGTAGAAATCACTATCATGTACATGCAGTATACAGATTTCCTATCATTGCCTGTGTGCATGTTAGAGGAACGTTGTGGTTTTTTCTGATGATTAGTATGAGTTTATATATTTAAAACATTATTCTTCCTTTGGGACAAACATAGTGCAGAACATTTTATGACTGCTTTTTCTAGAGTGGTATTGACGTGAACTTTTTGTTTCCTTGTAGTCTCTCTGATTACTTAAGACTGTTATTCGTTATTATAATGGACTCGTTTTATTGATACTGCATTTCTTTCTCCACAATTAAAGCTTCTTATTTGTTCTCACATGTAGTTAAGATAGATTAGAAAATCCGAAAAGAGGATTATTTTTTGTTAGGTCTTTGTTCACCATTTTGTGCGGTGAGCTTCCAATAGGGAGTGTTACCTGGAGCTTTTCAAAAGCCATTTAGATTAGAGCCGAGAACCTAGTGGTAGTTTAAAGAACTTTTAGTTCCTTAGCTTCCTAGAATTGTAAAAGAATACTAAATTCTGACTGTTCACATTTCAAGAAAAATGGTTAAAATATGAAATACTAGAGATGAAAGTAATGAATTATTAAAAGATTAAATAACATATGCTACACTGAAAAGCTTGAGCTCAGTTTATTTTCCTAGTGAAAGAATGAATTAAGGATAATTGAAATCACTTATAAACACTAGGAACATAAATCATGTAATGAAAAGCATTTCTATCTAACAAAGGTATAGAAAGATCCAAAAGATGGAAAAGGAAGTGAAATAAAAATCAAGCAAGAAACAAGAACTTGTTTTACAGAATTGGGGTGATTATTGGAACAACTTCATTGCAGTTGTGGTTTAAGAAGAAAAAAACGAAGCAAAAAAAGCTTACTGGGTAGTATTCTCAAGTTCACTTCTGGCCTATAATTGAAGCAAGAAATAATTCAGAGAATGCGTATAGAAGGTGGTTAGGGTAGGGTTGAGTCAAACCCTCAGCTGAATCTTTGATATTGGACTTACCCAGCTTATTAGTGTTTTATAACTGATGACAAAATGAAGGTTATGATTTTCCATTAACATCATAGCCTATTAGGCTGGAGCACTAGATTGACGTGCTGTAGAAATTCAAATGACTAAATACATTTTAAAAATCCTCTTCTACCAGGAAAACTTGCATTACAAACTGACAAAGATTCTACATCGCAGGAAATCCAGACAAGGACTCAGTTCTTGATTTTACTTCTTGAACATTTTTTTTTCCTTTGAATAGTTAAACTCATTCTGATACTCTCTTGAGTGACATTTCTAAAGGTATTTGCTTGCTGGCCATGTTAAGATTTTAGATGATCAGAACTGTTATTGGAGAAACTAGGCCCTGTGAAGAACTAATTATTTAGCAGCTGTGTTATTGGTCATAAGTGACTGAATTGTAGAAATAACCTGTTCTGCTTTTTTAAAAAAAAGGGTATAGGTAATTGGGAAAACAGATTTTAAAAGGTGTTGCTTCATTTAGCTGAAAAGTGTAGACTGGTGATTTTTAGAGGCCAGCATTTCACCGTCATCTATAAGGTAAATTTTAATAGTAATTTGTCAGTTAAGTAATTAGGAATATTAGTCTTCTGTGGATTAATTGTTTGTGTAGCCCCTGGGAAAAATAAACAGACCAAAACCTGAAGCCTTAATTTAAAGAAAGTAATTTAAAATAATTTAAGGAAAAGGTAGCGGAGCCATTGAACTCACTGACGAGATAAAGGTAGCAGCGTAATGGGCATTCTACTTGGCCTTCTCTGGTCTCAGTGTGATTTAGTCATCAGCATATTGCATATTTAGCTTCTTTTACTGATACAATTCTGTCATGCATTTTGTATCAAATTTGAAAGATTTCTGAAAACTAACATGGTTATAGTGTAAAGTGAAATATTGTTTGCTGAAAAAGGTGCAGATTTGAAGGGACAAAAAGTACTTGGAAATTTAAGGTATTTTACGATTTTAAAAAATTAAAACTGACAGCTGCTATAACTATTTTTTCCCTTTTGAAGTAATTTTTCCTCTGAATTCATACATAGTTCTATTTCTAGTGCAACTATAAAACTTAAAAACCTGAGGTATAAAACATGATGTAAATCATGAAATAATTTAAGTAAAAGGAATCTTTGTGTTATCCAGCTTCCTACTCACCTGCTGTGTCTGGTTCATCCTCTTGATCCAAGCAAAGACATCTTTGAACCTTTCCCAGCGAAGGTTTGAAAGTGTCTAATGGCAGAGACAGCTCTCTGGGTGATCCATTTGAGTGCTTAATTACTCATTCTGGGAGAGTGTTTCCCTGTATCCTTTCATAATTTCCTTTGTTGCAAGGTTTGACTGTTGCGTCTTGTCCTTTTTGTTGTGCTCTCTGTGAACTGCCCAGCTCTGTCTTCTCTAATGCTGTTGAGGTAGAGGAGGATGGTTGTGGAAACAGATTTTCCCTAAACCTTCTTTTCTCTGGACTGAACAAACTGAGCTCCATTGTCTTCCTCAAGTTGTGTGCTCCAGCCTGCTGATTCTTTTTTATTAATTTTTAAGGATCGATTTAACTGAACTGCCTCTAGTCTGTTGATTCAGCTGAATTTAGATTCCCAAACTTTACCCAGTTTTCCAGGTGGAGCCCCACATGTGCCGAATGGAGTGGGAATAATTGTTGCCTTTGATCTGCAGGCTACACTGGCCCTGATACAACCCCATGTGTTGTAAAATGCTTACGGCTGTGCTGAGACCATCCCCAGTACTGGTAGAGGACTTTGAATGTGTCTTTGTTGAACTTCATGAGGGAATCCACAAGGCTATATAAATAAACTGTGGGGTTTTTTGGTCTGAGGTGAGTGTCTGCATCCCCCTCCAATCAATCATTTTAGGGTATGTAGAAACAAAGGGAAGTAGTGCTTTCCTTTACCTAGTTATGTGCCTTATCTTACTTTTTCATGCACTTGTAGAAGTTGTTGTGCCCCCAGTCCCTTAGTACCTTCCGTCTGGGTGAAACTGAGAGGGTTTTTGAGGGTGCAAGCTCAACAACCTGTGCTGCTTTAGGGACAGCATTGCCAGTGCATCAGCATGAGGTGATCCTTGCCTTCAGCACCAGTGAAACCGTAGCCACAGTGCTGTGTCCAGTGCTGAGCTCCCCTGTATGAGAGAGGTAGGGACATACTAGAGTGGGTCTGGCAAAGGCCACTGAGATGTTAAAGGAACTGAAGCATCTCTCTTATGAGGAGAAGGTGAGAGCTGTGATTGTCAGCCTGGGGAAGACAAGGTTTCCCTTTTAGTCATGTTTATAAATACCTGATGTGAGGCAGTGAAGAAGGCAGAGGTGGACTTCCACTGTATCCAGTGGAAGGACAAGAGTCAATGGATGCAAACTGAAATATAGAGATTTCTATTTAAATATAAGAAGATGACCTTTCTTTACTGTGAAGGTGATCTTATACTGGAACAGGTTGCCTGGATTGGTTGTACAGTCTGTCCCTGGACATACTCAAAACTGGAAAGCCTACCCTAGATGATCATGCTTTGAGCAGGAAGGTGAATCTAGATAGTTTCCCAAGGTCCCTTCCAGCCTCAAGTATTCTGTGATTGTTGTCTGTTTTCCCTAGCCATTAATATTTTTATCCTCTGAATGGCCTTTCCAAAGTCAAGTATATCCTCCTGTTGTGCAATCTGTCTTTGCTATTTCAAGAGGGGTCACGCTGCCAGGAAGTGATCTGGTTATGAAGATGTTAAGCCAGAGGTTTGTCAAGACATATATTAGTGCCCCTAAATGGGCTCTTGATGTTATCCTCTGAGCTCACTTAGGTATTTTGGGTTTGCACCTTTCAATTTAGATTGTGACGAGCAGCAGAAAATAAACTTTCTTAGGCTACAGCTCCATATGTTCTTTGTTCCTCTGTGACTTCCATGTATATAGAAGTGTAAGCTCCACATGATTGAGGACTCTCTTACTCTCCTTCAAGCTTATCCTAATCTAAGTATTTAAGGAACTTCAGTAACCTACCTTTCCTGCCTAGTGATTAAGGAGTCTTGGAGGACAATTTACTACTTGAATGTGCACAGGCCGGGACATATTTTCGTGTGTGTCTTTGTTTATATGTGTCTGATTCTGTTGGACATAGCATGAGAGACTACCAGAACTTAACACGTGTTCTTTGCTGCCTTCTGTACCTCTGGTAGCTTTGTCGATTACAATGCAGTCATCCTTGGATCTTCTTTTTGAAGGCCTGGAGTCTTCTAGTGATTCTAGATCAGGGCATTATTTATCTGATTTCAGTAAATCTCCTCTTTATGCAGTTGATTCCAGTCTTTGAGAGAATTCAAACAGTTTAAGAGTGCAAATGGAAGAAGTAGGACACTTGAGGTGAAAAATATCCACAGGTGTCGCAAGTTGGTCCAGGATGCGAGGTTCTGCCTGTATTCACACACAGAATCACACAGAATGTCAGGGATTGGAAGGGACCTCGAAAGATCATCAAGTCCAATCCCCCTGCCAGATCAGGAACGCCTACATTATGCTAAACAGGAACGTGTCCAGGCAGGTCTTGAATGTCTCCAGAGAAGGAGACTCCACAACCTCTCTGGGCAGCCTGTTCCAGTGTTCCGTCACCGTCACTGAGAAGAAGTTTCTTCTCGAGTTTAAGCAGAACCTCTTATGTTCCAGTTTCAGCCCATTACCCCTTGTCCTATCAGTGGTTGTCACCGAGAAGAGCCTGGCTCCATCCTCGTGACACTCACCCTCGATATATTTGTAAACATTAATGAGGTCACCCCTCAGTCTCCTCCAAACTAAAGAGCCCCAGCTCCCTCAACCTTTCCTCATAAGGGAGATGCTGCACTCCCTTAATCATCCTAGTTGCCCTGTGCTGGACTCTCTCCAGCAGTTCCCTGTCTTTCTTGAACTGAGGGGCCCAGAACTGGACACAATATTCCAGATGGGGTCTCACCAGGGCAGAGTAGAGGGGCAGGAGAACCTCTCTCGACCTACTAACCACTCCCCTTCTGATACACCCCAGGATGCCATTGGCCTTCTTGACCACAAGGGCACAGTGCTGGCTCGTGGTCATCCTGCTGTCCACCAAGCAGAATTAAGACTCAAAATGGAGTCAAGTGCCTAAGAGCTTTATTTGCCTGATAACCAGTGCGCGAGTGCAAAAGAAGGAGAAAGAGGAAGGAAAAGGGAGAGGTTAGTTGTTATAGCTACCACCATGGAGCTAAGGTGTTCCAGCATGCCGATCCGTTGAGCCAGAGAAGAGCTGAACTGGGAAAAAGAGTTGAGCAAGAAGTAGTCCTTTTATTCCACTTTTATCGTGTTGTCTCGTTATGTATTTATGTTTCTTCTGAGAATTTTTTTAGTATATTCCAAGAGCTGATTTTCTTTGCTCTGCCTCCCATCAGCGGTGGTACGCATTTCCAATACCATCACTCGCGGGTCTCAAGAAGTCGACCCTGGGTCTGGGCACATGCATGAAGGTTAGGTTAAGTTTCTCAGAATCTGCTTTATGTGTTTGGTTTTTCAGAATTTGCTTCATGTTCAGGTCTGTACAGCGACAGGAAACCTCAAGTCTTGCAATCACTCCATTGGTATGGCAGTGGTGTCTTTTGTGGTTTTGTTTCAGCAATGCCGAGGCAAAAGACTGACACGGTCTTTTACAAGAGATGACAGAGATTCCTGTTGGGAACTGCAAAATGGATGGTCTTTATGATCCTGTTGTTTTCATTTCTCATCCCTGGTCTGATGAACGGCTGTTTACTGACTTGTGTCAGAGAGTAGCTTCTCATTTTCAGTGCATACCTTCAAACAGTACTAAATGCTTAGATATTGCTGCATATTTCATTTTTCAGCCGTTCCATCTTTCAGTTTTTCCTGGCTGCAATATTGTTGAATGTTATAAAGCATGCAGCTGAAAGGGGAAGATTTTATTTACAAACATTGAGATTTATTTGACCTGAAAACTGATTGGAGATTTTGAATGTACATACAATTTGAATGCTACTATTTGGAGGGGACAGAGAGACCCTTTGACCCAGTCAAGTACCCCAGCCATACCTCATCTCATAGAAATGCCGACCCTCTACCACTGCTTCTGTTTCTCATTGATTAATACTTGGCTGTAGTAGTCACCAGTGTTGGTTCAAGAGAGTGATTTTTATAGCACTCTGCCTGTCAGCTTTGTCCCAACATTTCAGGGAATACCTTGAATTGTTTCTCAAGAGATGAGCTGTTATAATCCAAAACAAACAGTAAAGATCAAATTATTTATTCATGTTCCGATCTGTGTCCAGGTTCACGTGCATCCTGTGCTAGCTCTCATTTAAGAGACTCAAGGATTTTATTTTGAATATTCAGTATCTTTGTCACTCTGGAGAGCTTCTAGAGATTTCTCCTGCCCGCATCTGTATAGTGCTTACTCCCTTCATAGCTGTTGCTTAGGCTTAGGAGAGCTGAAGAAATACAGTGGCTGCTAATGAGTAATTTAATTTCTCAACAATTTGCGCCTTAAGATATATTCAGAAACCTTGCAGGGATTATCAAGATTCCAGTGAGACCAGGGAATCGTTCCACCTAGGTTTTAAGAAATGATGCAAAGTTTTAGCAAAGGAGTATGCTAATTAACACTATATGTTAAATATTGTTTGTATTTTTATTTGGAGCTGGTATTGTCCATTGGGAAGGTAGTTTCACTCCTCCGTCTTCTATAGGAAGTGCTGGAATATGGAGATCTTTGAATGAGACTGTCCCAACTGAACATGTCACAGGGTAGCAAAAATGAAGATACCTGGCAGGATGCAAATCACCTCTGTGTCACTTCTGAGAATTGTTCCTTTCCCTGTGACTTTGTAGAGCTGCGTCTTGAAGATGTGTTAACTTGTATCGAGTATTTCAGTATACTTGAAACCTTTGGGTGGGTAGTGGCTTTTGGCAAAACATGCGCACTGCTCCAGCTGACCTGTGGGAATGAACGGTACTTGGAGTCCGTCTCCTGCGGTTTGAATGCGTGCACGCACGGTCATTCAAAGGAGAAAAAAGAGTTGCTGGCAGTAGTGGAGTTTTTTTAAGGCACACGGATAATGTAGCCACAGTTCTTCAGCATTTTATTTTAGTAAGAATCAAGCAATGAAAGGAAATTGCCTGTTTTTTTGAGAGGCAGGTGCAGTGCAGTTAGACGTTGGGTGTGTAGGGGCCGAAATAGGGAGGCTCCTGTTGGAGGCTGAGGGACTCTGGGCGGTTTTTAGTGATTAGATTCACGTGCATGATGTGAAAACATTTTTAGGAAATATATCTCAAAAATCTTCAGTTACAAGAAGATTTACATTTTCTTTATTCACGCTTATTGATTTAAGTCCTGTCAGTGAAGAGTCATTCAAAAGTCTCTAGTCCCAAACTGCAGTTTTGAGGACTCCTTAATGATGGTGTTTCAGCGGACTGTCAAAAAGCTTTTCAGGAGGTTATATTCAAATATATCTTGATGTGTTCAATGTGTAGGACAAAACTAAATTTTCATTTCAATAATAACTCACAAACAGGAGCCAGCAGTGTGCCCAGGTGGCCCAGAAGGCCAGTGGCATCCTGGCTGGTATCAGGACCAGTGTGGCCAGCAGGAGCAGGGATGTGATTCTGCCCCTGTGCTCAGCACTGGGGAGGCCTCCCCTCGAGCCCTGTGTGCAGGTCTGGGCCCCTCACTGCAAGAAAGACCTTGAGGGGCTGGAGCGGGTCCAGAGGAGAGCAACGAGGCTGGGGAAGGGACTGGAGGGAAAGTCCTGTGAGGAGAGGCTGAGGGAGCTGGAGGTGTTTAGCCTGGAGAAGAGAAGACTCAGGGGGGACCTTCTCACTCTCTACAACTCCCTGCAGGGAGGGTGTAGTCAGGTGGGGGTCGGGCTCTTGTCCCGGGCAACCAGTGACAGGAGGAGAGGGCACGGCCTGAAACTGCGTCAGGGGAGGTTTAGGTTGGATCTCAGGCAGCCCTTCCTCACGGAGAGGGTGCTCAGGCACTGGGATGCACTGCCCAGGGAAGGGGGGGAGTCACCGTCCCTGGAGGGGTTTAAGCAGAGGCTGGATGTGGCACTTAGTGCCGTGGTCTGGCCGATGTGGTGGGGTTGGGTCATAGGCTGGACTTGATGATCTCAGAGGTCTTTTCCAGCCTCAACAATTCTGTGATTCTGTCATTCTGTGATTCTTTTTTGTTTGTTTTCTGAGTATTTTGAAAGAACAGCTAAACCAAGAACGAAGTTATCACATGGATATTTTATGATCAGCCATTTATATCTGTGATGTATATGAACAGAAGTTAATCAAAAGGTTTTGGGGTGTTTTTTTTTTGAAAATTAAGTATTTTCAGCTTGATGAGAGCTGAGGCTCTTCCTGTAAACACTGAGCAGAAAGCTCAGAGAGAGGAGAGATGGAGGGCTGAACTGAGGTGAAACAGGAACTGGCTAATACAAAAATTATACACTTCTAATGGAAGGAATGTGTTCCCTAATATTTTAAGCTGTCTGAAATAAGCAATATATGCAAGCTTTTGCTTGCTGTTACCGGGAGACAGTGCATTTTTGTTACTGAATTTCTTCCCCAGATTTTTCTGGATTCTGATCGGCTTTGGGAGCTGATAGTTGTAAAGTTTAGGTCATACAGTACAGGGCGTGCACCACTCTTTATACTGAAATAAGAGATCTTCTGCCAGTCTATCTTTATCCACAAATAATTGATCTACTCATATGAACACAGTCTTTTTTTTTCGTGCTATCTGCTTAAGAAGTTTTTTACAGCCTCTCTCATCTCACATATTGATGATATTGTCAGCCTACTTAATTATACTTTATTATAGTATGTGTTTTTAATTTATACTTTTCTTTTACAGTTTGGAAGAACAGAAGTAATTGATAATACTTTAAATCCAGATTTTGTAAGAAAATTTATAATGGACTACTTCTTTGAAGAAAGAGAGAATCTGCGATTTGATTTGTAAGTTAACAATCTTTGGCTCTAATATTTCAGCATGTGTAAACATATTTTGTCCAGCCTAAAATTAACTTGAAAAGAGTATCTGTTGACATTTAATGCATTGATAAACATAAATGATTTAGCATTGTTTCCTCAGAAATAAATGTGTCACATTACAGCGGTCAAGTTTTAAGAAATCATCATCATCATGGCTAGGCTTTGCGAATGAAGATATGGGAAGGGCTCTACCCACACTTGCTACAAGCGCGCTGATGGCTAAAAAGGCCGATGCGGGATAGGCAAGTCCGCCTGCAAAAAGCACAGCAGGAAGTCTCCTTAGGCGGTATTGGCGAGGCACGGTTCTTTCTGTGTTGTCTTTTCTCCTCCAGTCTAGTTCTACGTGCGCTCTCAAAGGAGGCAGCAGCGTTATGGATGGTGTGTCTCCACGCCTCCTGATTGGAGGCCAGAGTGGACCACTGATGGTAGTCAGGATGGCCAAAACTGAGGTGTTGTTTCAGAGAGTCCTTGTATCTCCTCTTTGGGGCTCCTCTGTTGCGGCAGCCGGTGGCGAGTTCACCACAGAGCACAACCTTAGGGAGGCGGGGATCCTCCATCCTGGAGACGTGCCCTACCCAGTGCAGCTGCGTCCTCAGCAGCGCAGCCTCAATACTGGGGATCCCTGCCTGTTCAAGGACAGTGACGTTAGTCACGTAGTCAGTCCAGTGGATGTTTAGGGTTGTACGGAGGCAGCACTGATGGAAGCGTTTGAGGAGTCGCAGGTGGTGGCGGTAGATGACCCGTGATTCAGACCCATATAAAAGAGCAGACGGTACAGTGGCTCTGTAGACACTAATCTTTGTACTTTTCTTCAGGTGTTAACTAGTCAAAGCATAATCATAGCATTGTTGGCTTTAGAACATAGATGGAAAGCTAAGGATGTCAAAATGTTATAATATTCTTGCAGCATTGCCAATAAAACAGATACGGACCTACTGTCCAGAACTAAAACATTGTACAAGTAATCCAGAGGCAATTGTTTTTTTCCTCAGATAAATGCCACTATGCATCTAAGTATACAAAATTGCACGGTTTTAAAATGAAAACACTTGTTCTAGAAGTACGTGGCTTTTGACATTATTCCATATGTACCCATTTCATTCCACTGGTGGAATTGATTTGATTTTCACTTTATTCTTTGGAAAATAAAATTGAGAGTCCAGTTACTAGATCATTTATTTTTTTGTTCCTAAGATTTCTGCCTTTGTGTGTATTTCTTGTATTTTATTGGTTCTTGAGAAAGATTTAGGAGAATCATCTGCTCAGTTACTTGCCAAATAAATGTATCAAGAAAGATACAGCATAGTCTGCCTTCCTATACTTTCTAAAGCTAAAGATTGTGGTCTTCTGATATGCTTTATGGAATTGCAATGAACCCTACTCAGGTGCTGATTGTAGTTTTGGTAAGTTTAAGTATTATCTCTTCACAATTTAAAGTTATGTTGCAGGTTTACCTTGATATAGAAACTGCATTTATGGCATTTCTGTCTTGTAGACAGCAAAACAGATGAAGAAAGCCTTCATCATTTTCCTAAAATCTCCTAGCAAGTTCACTGTAAAGCTGTTTTTAAATCTTTTAGGCTTTGCTCTCAATGTGCCATTTCCTTATCCAAGTAGTTGCTTCAAAGCAACTCTGAGAGTCTCTTGATTTTTTAGTGTTTCCCCCCTCCGAGTTTCTGGAATGCAGGTCCGTCTGTATTTCAGGCAGGGCTTAAAATAAATAGAGCTGTGATGACATTGTGATGATTTTTCCCATAGCAGTGGAAGAAAAGGTGAGATGCCTGATAGCTCTGTGGTAGCAATGTTAATAAAGTCACATGTAGTTTTGCTGATTTTTAAGTTACTAGCAGGGTGTATGGAAGTGCTCTTGAATGGCAGAATTTCTTAAATTGTGGAAACAAAAAACCCCACCATGTTTAATTTTTCTTTAACTGCAAATGTCTTCCTACAGCATATCAGAATGCTTCATAAGTTAACAAGAACTGTTGGAGGGTTGAGTGAGGAAGAAAGTTCCACTGTGTTCAGTACAGAGGTAGCAGGTAGCTGTTTCCATCTAGACTTCAACTATTTCAAGAAGTAAAAAGAAATACTCAATGTTAAGATAGATTACAGGGTGCTTCTAGAGGGCTAGGTACAAATTGTTTCATCTTCACCATGGAAGCCTGGTGCAGACTTTATTTTTTGTTTTTGAAGTTTGGTTTAATGTCATTAAGTCTGCTGAGTGTTGCCTGCTATTTTAAATAACTTAAGTAAGAACTAGTCACTTTGTAACATAAAGGATTCTCCTCCAAGTGTAGGTACAGCATTGCTGAAATAAAGACACAGTGGGGGCTGTGTAGGAATCTTGATTTTGTTGCCTCTTGTTCCTTGAAGGATGTTTGTGTGTTATGGGGAGGAGGCAGTGCAATAAAAGAGCAAAAGAAATGAACCAAGAAAGAGAAAGCTGGGCTGACCTGACTGCTTTGTGCTGCTGTTCTGGACTACCTGGACACAAGTATATTCTGAACTCAGAGCTGAATAACTGGCCTGCAAGTGACCGTGTAGCCATAGTCTGTGAATATCCTTTAGAGCCCTACAACAGTGATAGAAGAGAACCAAAATATTTTAGAACTGACTGCTAAAAAAATGAACGGCTACTCATGGATTAAAACTCCAAATTAGATCAGGAAAGAAGCATCTTTAGAAAGCTTCATTTTTTTTTAATTTCTCAGCAATATTTTGTACTACTGTTGGCCAAAGTGTTATTTTTCAAAGAAACTCCTCGTATGATTTATATTTTTTGCAACAAGAAGAAAGCAGCGAGCATATCCCTGATTTTTGGTGTGCTGATAATCGAGCATGAACCCCCTTCTAAACTATACAGTCACCAGTGTCTTAGGCCCCTTTTTGTTTGTATTTCATTATTCATTACTTATGTTACTAATGAAGTAGTTGGCAGAATTACTAACAAAATTAGTAGTTGTGTAGCTAGCCTTCAGATCAAATTACCAGTTGTGTTCTTCTGTTCAATTTCACCAGACAGTATGCAATTACTTTTAAATTTATTTTTTTTTACTTGTGTTACTGATTTTTATAGTTGTTCCTTTATTTACAAGTATGTTCCTAAGACTTTGACTGAGCTGCACCACATCCAGCTGCGTCCTGGTATTCCCGTCCTCCTGAGTTGTCACCCGGTCCATAAATCCTCCCAAGAGCCTTTTGAGGCAGCACAGCCAGAGGGAGAGGACACCACCCGCTGGGAATGGGACATAGAGGGGAGACTCTGCTGGGCGTAGAGGATACTTGTTCCATTTGGCTATTGGTATCTAGTGTAGGATTTGAGGAAAATATTACTGTAGATTATCTGATAAATATGGAGGTCTATGAAAGTATAAAGATTAATAATCCTCCAAGAATTACATATATTAATTTTTTTAAATCCGTCTTGAATTCACAGAGTAATTTTTTTGAAATCAGACTTGATAGAGGAAGGGGAAAAAAGGAATTTTCTATTGTGGTAAGAACAAGTCAAACTGTATAAAAGCAGTTTAGTTTACTGCCAGCTATTTCTCTTTAATTAATCAAATGACTGAAAATTTACTTAAGAAAATAATTCCCAAGTTTGTTTTCTGATATTACTTTTTCATTTTTGTTGGGTTTGGATAGCTTTCATTGTTCAAATAGCAATATCAGAATAATTTCACTTAGTAGCCTGAAGTTTGTGGAAAACTATTTCATTTCAAATAGCTAGTGAACCATAATCCTGTAATCTGTGATGATTCAATTTGCCTTCCTTAATGGTCAGACTTCTATTCATGTATCTGTTTGTGTAAATTTCACACTTTGAAATAGGTGACAGAATTGTTTGGGTTTTGTTTCCTTATATTGTCTTCAGATCTGTCATCTGGTAACTCTGATACCACTTTGTTTTGTTTTTTTTAAGCTACGATGTTGACTCAAAGAGCCCCAACCTATCAAAACATGTAAGTTTTTCCTCCTATTATACTTTCTTTTACTGAAAGGGTTATGCTTTCCTAGATATGTTTATTTTCTTTTGACTCTAAGTAATACCAAATACAGAGAGACAAATACAGTGATTGTGTTGTGGTTAGTAACATATGTAATGCTTGTGAGTATAATTTTAATAGGATATTCCTCCTGTAAGGGAATTATTTAAGCACATTTGTACACCTTTTCAGATACGTGATGTGCTGCATTTTGCTGATACTTCTCTGAGACCTAAAACCAGTGTATGGCTAAAAATTGTGTAAGACTTCTCTATGATATTATGTATTTAGATAAATACAGGAAGGCTTTGGTAAGAAAACCTGTAGGAATCCAGAGCAAAGGAAGAGAGAATAATGGAAGGAATGTTGTGTGTGTGTTTCACAGTGAAAAGATAATACTTTTAGCCGTTGATCTCCAGTTAGATCCTCCGTGTAAAAATTTAAAGCCCCTGGCAAACTGTTTTCCGTCTCTGTCGTCATGGAAAGGTGGCCTGAATAACTGCAATGCTGGCAAGGAGGATGGGGAAGGTATCTTCCCTATACTGTCTTTGGCAAGGATAAAGCCTCATGCTGGGCTTCTGCCCAAGATTGTACTTTTGTAGTAACTAGTTTATCTGAATTCTTTTCTTTTTTCCCCAGAATATACTTCTTTGTACAAAACCCTCATAATTAAGTTTTAAGAAAAAAGATAACGCACAAGATAACACACAAGTCGTTATGGAAGTCCAAACGAAGGTATATGCAACTATATAGCCTAGATTTGATTGTTTGGTTACAGGAACAGGAGTTGAAGCTGAGCTCATGGGGAGAAAAGACAAAACGAGATAACAAACCAGTGTTCTTCTGAAGCCTATTGAAGCAGGTCTTGCAATTGTGTATGTGCCTGTTACATTGTAATCAGTACGGGCCAAGCATAGGTGTGTTAGGTGCCAATTTCTTGGAATCTTCGGTTGTGGAGGCCAACTTTATTCTTTAGACATTAACTTTAGTATCAGAAATAGGTATTTCCCTCCACTGTTTTTAAGAGGAAACCTGTGCAAGTTGGTGTAGGCTTGGTATCCGTGCTAAAGACATCCAAACTATGCCATACAATGTTACACACACAAAGAAGATGGTTCTGAGAACCTTGGGAAAGAAATGTGTTTCTTAGCCCCAGCAATTCGTTTCCATCATTTCTCAAGTGCTCAGAGTTGGTCTGGATTGTTCCTTTTTCTTGCAAGTTTCCTCCAGCTCTTTGCTGTAGCTCTTAAAGAGTTTGGGCAGTGTGTAGGTAGGAAGCGAACAGGGCTTTGCTCATATCCCTGCACAGAGAGCTTGGTGTTGCTGAAGAATTTTCAGGCCAGTGCTGTTTCCTCAGCCAGACCGCTCATGTGCTGGAGTCTCCTCGTGTGGAAGATATTCCTTGTTCCTAAAAATAGCTGTTGACCCATTTCTTTGGAAATACTCGGCAGTGTCGTTTAATAGTTGAATGGTTTGAGGGGTGAAAAAAGGGTCAGCTTGAAGAATTTCAATTTCAGTAGCTCGGTTTTGACAAAATGAAAAGCAAATGAAGCAAGTTTTATAATGGCTGTACAAAGTAACCAGTGCTGCCATTGTAGCTGTCTGTAATAATGTTTATAGAACTGGCTACCTGAAAATAGGCTTTTATGTTTGTGGTAACTCTGCAATTTAAGAAAAAAAGCAACAGCAATGAAAAATTGTCATTAATAGCAGACTGTGTAACTAAGAGAAATTGACCATAGAAACTCCACCAAAAAAAAAAGAGGAAAGATTAAAGCTGTGGAATACACAGTTTCTCTGTAGAAAGTGGTGTTATTTTAGATTACATCCTCCCTCATGTTTTTAAAAATTAATGAATAGCTGAGCATTTTCAGAGGAGTCTTAGCCATTTTAGAAGATTTAAACTTTATGGAAACGGTATCACAGTGTCAGATCAGTTAGAGGACGTGGTTCAAAAATTCATTTTTTGCAGAGTTATTTTCCTCTTCAGTGGGATTGGTTCTCAGATCCAATTTGCTATATGGACCCATAACTAACGCAGCTCAGAGATGGGAATGAGTGGCTTGGGCTGAGAGGAGAGTCAGAACTTCTTGTATAGATGTTTGCTACTCTGCACAGTATCATCAAGCTATGGTTTGCTGTATAGGAATTGTAGTGTCTTGATTCTTACTTCTGTTCCTGAACAAATCTCAGACTACTGTGATCACTGCTGCCAGTGATGCTGGGAAGAACAGAGCTAGGAAGCTCTTTTCACTTGTAAGATAAGGAGTTGGACTCAAGAAGAGATCTTTTTCAGTATACATAAACCAGTTTGGAAAGCCATTCATATTTCCACCCTTCTTATGTTACAGGGAGATATAATACATAAAAAAAAGGGCTGATGTTTAGTGACATAGTTAAATTGCAAACTGCAAAAAATAAAGTGTGTCATTGAAACAATGCTTGTGTATAATTGTCAGTCCAGGATGTTCATACAGATTCTGCACAGGCTTGAATTTGTGCCAACGTAAATTAACTTCCAAGAAATTTATAGAATCCGTGTAGAATCTCTTCTCAAAGGAGAGATTTCTTAAAAAGCTTCAGTTAAAGAAGGTAAAGAAACAGTCATGGTACTAATGCTTTTAAATTTTTTCCATCTTGGTTTCATTTTAGTTGGTGAAAAAAGCAATATCAAAAGAGTGAGTGGATTGCATTAGGAGTACTTCTGTAAATGTAATACAGGGTTATGTAAAACATGTAATAATTAATCTGGTTTATGATTCGTTATTGTGTAATTATTATTAAGATGTGATGTTCAACAGAATGTCTTTTACAATAATGAACAGCCCAGATAAATGGGAAACCAAATTCATTTCTACGTGAAATCTGAATTCTGGGTATTTGTATTACTGCTTTCCAGGATTTTTTGGGACAAATGTTTTGTACACTGGGAGAAATAGTTGGATCACAGGGGAGCAGACTGGAAAAATCAATTGTGTAAGTACGTCATTCTTCGCTGTTGGATGAACGCATCCTGCTTCATGGGGTAAGAGTTGTGGGGTTTTCTTGCTGCGAAGTGTCTTGATACACAGAGCTGACAGACATGGCTTCTGAGAGAGAATAAATTATTAGGTACAATAGAAGCCTTTCTTTAGAGACTATGACAATTTAAGTTTCAATTTGGACAATTAGCAAAGGAATTGACTCATCCAAAATTTCTGTCAACTTTATTACATCTTGCATTACAAATAGTTTGAGTACGCTAATCTTAAAAAGATATTTCTTTCTAGTTCGCGAATTAACACACCAGAAATCTTTACTACCTTTTGTTCAGGCAACAAGCAAGAAAGCTTTCACTCAAATCCAAACATTCCTACTTCTATTTCTATTGTTCTCACTAAATTTTATCCTACTAATTTTTAGCAGAAACTTTCTTATGATCAGTGGATTTTTCTCCCACTGAGAGCATGTCGATGTTTGCAAACCATTGTTCATAGACATGTACAGATACTTCAAATACGAATTATTTGAACAGTCTTCATTTTCTGTTCCCAAATAGTGCCTGAGTAATTGGAAATATTTTACAATTTTTATCTAAATGTATGCTACAAAGCCACATGTGACATTAAAATAAAACATTTAAAGGTATAGCTGGACATTTCATGTGATGGTAATATCTTTTGATTTGGCAATTTTGTGGGTTTTTTTGGTTTGTTTTTTTAAAATAGTAATTGCACTGCAGTGAGTGATCATGAATGTCGTTGCTATGTCTGATGAAGCATTCTTCTTGTCCCATTTTACTGGATTCATTATGATTAGTGTAACAGGGTTACTTCATTTACTTTTCTTCACCACCGGTTTCCTTGTAAGGGCAGATGAAGTTTTTGGGCTTAGCAAGCCTTATTTTATTCAGGGCCAAGCTTCGGTGAAAACACCAGAGGGGGCACATATTCTGACTTTGTATTCAAATAACAAGAACCAGGACCTGGACGAACTACAACAATTTGCAAAATTTGGAACATACTTGGATATTATTTTAGTGTAATTGCAAATACAGGAAAGCTCCTTGATGAAGTTGTATTAATAATACATTATTGATCTGATGTAAAATTCTTAAGAAATTTATTCCTAGCCATACATTTTCTTCTATTACTCTATTTGATGTAATTAACCATTTCTTTTACTCAGGTAACCTTTTTATACCTATCTCTAGTGGTTTATATGGTTTATACACTACTTGTCTTTTCATGTACGTATGGTGTATCCTGTACCTGTCAACTTCAAATTTAAACATCAGATGAGGAAGTAGCTTCAAAGTCCTGTGAAAAATCTCAGAAGTCAGGATTCTGTTATCAGTGTCCAAAATAACCAATAGTAGCCTTTTCCCCTAGATGTTATTAAGAGATTTTTTTCTTGTTTATATGAAGAACTTAATGTCACTGGTAAAATAATTTTTAAAAGGTTTTTTTTCTAATTTGTTTCAAACAATGTGGTAATATTCTATAGAGGTGGCTTTTCATTTTGGTGAAAACAGCAGCCCGCTTCAAGGAGACTTGTGTCTGATAGCTATAATTTTATCTTTTAAAAACTTTGAAGTCTTCAACTGTGATGCTGAAAACTCCTCTCAATACTTGAGTCCAATTTAATTCATAAGTTTTTACAATTCCAACACAAACAGAAGCTCGGAAAAGCATCTGAAATTTTTAATTTCCATGCCAAGAATAATTTTCTCTTGTCTCTAGAACACTTTCTGGATGAAATAACATTTCAGAACAGACCATTTAAATTGATAAACTGGAAGACAATTTACATAGTTTTCCTTTAATTTGGTCTAAGAGTCCTTATGAAATCATAAATACTTTAAAGTAAAAAAAAAGATATTTCCATTGCAAAAACTATCTAAACTCTCTGTAGTTGTATTTTAAATTTAGAAAATATTTTGATGCGATTTAATCTACTTGCATTTCTGAGGTTTACGCATACCTGAAACAAATACCTTTGAATCATAAATGTCAGGGGCTGACTATAGCACTGCTTTGTTGGGAGGCATTCCTGTAATTATGCCCCTCCAGTTCATTAGCCTTGACTAAATTCTGTCTGTAGATGTCTTATGTCCAATCAGTTGGGGTTTTGTGCACAGGCAAATTTTAGCTCTTCAGCAGAACTCATCTATCATACAGTTCATGCTGAAAAAATCAAGTAACATGAAAAAACTTGAAAAGTCTTTGCAAAACATTTTCACTTCGTGTTTTGTCAAAATAAGCCTTTTAGTTTCTCTAATTTACAGCCAACTGCAGATGATTCAAATTGATTTGTAACAAATGTAAGCTGTTAATTCTCCTTCTGAATTCCATGAGTGCTGTAATCATTAGTGCTGCAACATCCTTTCACAATGTGATTCATATGCTCTTTAATGTTCAGAATTGACGTTGGTAGTAAGTGCATTTTTGCTATATTTTGAGGCATTCCAAATATAGTTCAGTTGCCTGATAATTGTATTTACAGACTTGGTCTTTATAACAAGTCCCTAGTAATCCTCCCTGCCCCTCCGCAACCTCTCCTGCCCTCCTCACCCCCCTCTCCTGTTGTTTGTTTTAAGTGCTATACATGAATGGTTCTATTAATATCACTACATATTCCTTATTATTTCTCTTCTCTGTATTGATGGGACTGTGCACATTGAGAACTACTTCGTTTTAAGGGTAAATAAATTCTTCAACTTTGTAGGGTAAGGAAGGTTTCGGTATGTGAAACCGTAGCTCCTCAAAACCTAAAGTTGAATGCGTCAGTATTACGAGTATAAGGGACTGTTTAATACATTATGGCTACTGTGGAATGGTAGGAAACCGCTAATTGTAATCTAGTTCCTGCAAAAATCCTTGCACAAACAAGGAGGAATCAATTGATCAGATTGTAAGATTTCTAATACAATCATACAAAATGGTTAACTTGAGCAAATACTGTGGTTATTAGGCAACGATGTTTTGCGATTCTCCTCTTAATCTTGCTCTGGTTATTAAACTTTTAAAAACCTGTCCAAGAAATAGCCTTGAGGGCAAGTATAGCAAGTGCTATAATAGAAGAGATGTGTTTTCTTCTACCTTGTCTGCAAAGAAAGTGAGTGGTACAGTGGCGGGTGGGGCAGCCCAAGTAATGCCTTGCCCTGGCTGCTTCCAGACCCATCCCAGGAGCCACCAGCCTGTTGAAGTCCAATCCCCACACCCACAAAGGAAGACAGAGCTACAAGGCAGGTGGGGGAACCCCAGTAACCCAATTAAAGAAACAACCCCTGCCCAACTCCGACCAGGGCTGTCCCAGGAGAGCCTCGGCACCCTGGGGTGGGGACACCGCTCTCTGCTTTTTCTGGACTTGTTTGTAGTTCTTGATGGCGAGCAGGTTGGTTGCGTAGTTTGTCTGTCTATTTGAGCACACAAACACCGTCCTTTCAATTGGGTCAAGAGGTTGGCTTTGTTTTGTTGACTTCTACTAAAACAAAAGTTCACTAGCTTTTCGTTATCTAGGCATGACGTACGCTGACTGCTGTAGCGAATGGCACTGCTGCAACTCCCTTGACTTTTCAGCAAGTCCTCTGTTTACTGGAAACCTGTGGTGAATTGGTCTGAGAAAGGTGCTGACTTTAAAGGCACCTATATTTAGTAAGACAAATCCTGCTGACTTCTTGGAGGTTTTCTTTATATTTTTTTCTGACATCAAAGTGCTAAATTATTCAGTATACTACGCATTTTTTTTCTGAGAAAATTCCTGAAATATATTTTAAATATGTAAATTAAAAATCATCCCTTGAGCAGTTTCCTATTACTTGATCCAGGTTAAGTGAAGTCTAAAGTGAGTAACACATGAAGTTTAAAGTTTGATATTAGCTAAGAGAAGGGTGAAGATTCTATGGAAAAAGGGTCTCTCAATTATTTCACGACGTGTAATACATTTTCTTTGGTGTAAACAAGCATTGTTCAGGTCTGGCTTTTGATACTCTGTTGTATGGCACTTGCTAAGTGGACTCAAATTGGTTGTCCCTCTGAAATTTTTGGAAATAAAACTTTCTTTTTGTATATGTCGTGTGAGTAAACATTTGTCAGTGTTAATGAGAAAGTGTTCTTGACTTTTTATCAGCTCTTCCCAGTGTTTAGGTTTTATTTTGTCATTGGTGCTTTTGACAGTGCTGTGGCTAGGCAACTGTGACTGGTTGATTGTTCACCCTGGACTCTCTGAAGTCTGGATACCTTGGAGTCTAGAGATTTTTCTATTATTCATTAAACGATTGCTTTGCGTTTCAGGTTTGCTTATAGGTGTGTGTTTAATGTCTCTTGATAGTCAACAATAATTCAATTGACAGTATTGCATGTCTTCTGTTCCTAAGGATATTTACTGCTTCAAATTTACTGTTCTCTTTACGACGTCAAGTCCACATTCACTTAACTTGACCGTTCTTCATGATCTGTCACTTGAAATCGCAGAGCTTTTTCTCTTCACAGTATTCCTAAAGTTCATCAACGTTTTGCCTTTTCTCTTCTTTGCCAACGTACATACAAAGAAGAGAATGCCCAGTGCTGGTGTAGTCCCAATCAGCTACCCTGCTGAAGTAGCACTTTTGGCACTTGAGAAGCTTGAATTCTGTTCTCTGATGGACATTCAAGTAAGCTCTGACATTCTTTCAAAATGAAAATTACAAAGACTTGAAGATTGAACTTCAGATCTATCTACTAAGGCCAAGTGCCGAGTCCTGCACTTGCGTCACAGCAGCCCTGTGCCACGCTACAGGCTTGGGGAGGAGTGGCTGGAGAGCTGCGTGGCAGAAAAGGGCCTGGGGGTGTTGATGGACAGCCGGCTGAACATGAGCCAGCAGTGTGCCCAGGTGGTCAAGAGCATCCTAGACTGAAGTGATTGTCCCCCTGGACTTGGCATTCATGAGGCCATACCTTGAGTACTGTGTTCAGTTTTGGGCACCACAGTATAAGAAAGACATTGAGGTGCGGGGTGTGTCCAAAGAAGGACAACAAAGCTGGTGAAGGGTGTTTAAAAGCCCTTTAGATACAGTGCGCAGGGACATGGTCTAGAAGTGGGCCTGGTGGAGTTAGATAATGGTTGGAATTGATGATCCTAAAGGTCATTGATGATCTTAAGGCAGGGGTCTGTCAGGCAGGCTGAAATATACCCTACTATTAATCTTCATGATGAATGCAAAAATGAAGATACACATGCATATTTTTCTTATTTGCTTCATGACTGGCCTGACTTGGAGTTCCATTGGTCTTAACAGACACCGGTGGGTTATACCTCTGAGGCATGAAGGTAATAGTATTTGGTCTTGGCAGGTACAAGGATGTCTCCTGAACCTCCCTCTCCATTTCTGACACCATTGAGGGCTTTGAATTTGATGCAGTCTGTCACAGAATAGTCATGCTCCCAGTATGATAGCGTGCTAGCCTGTTATCCCTATGACTATGAGTGTTTTTGTTCAAAAACATACTGTAGTGTTGCACTTCATTTTACAGACTGGCCAGGTAGCGAGGTGAGCATTTGCTCTGTATACTTTCTCTTGGAAAATATATCTAGTCATACAAAACAGGTAAAATGGAGAATTTGACATTTTAACAGTAATGTTTACTTTCTTTACCTATTGGGTTACTAGATGCATTAAATATCTAATCAAGATAAGTTCCAATGTGTAAGATTTACTGAGACTGGCCTTGCGTGCCCCAGGTATATTAGCATGAAAGGGTGAGGTGCGGATGTGCCTACTTCCAGAAATAACACAGCTTTACTTTCCTCTCCAGAGAGCATCGTCTTCCCAGACACTGTTCAGAATTAGGTATTTGCATGTGCTCTCTTCCTAGAGAGAAGATGCTAACCACATTTACAACTCTGAGCAATGCTTCTTTCAGGATCTACTAAGTACATTCCTGTAGGGATTCCCTTTAATGAGGAGGCAGAGCCACTGCAAAGCTTAATGAGCATTCTATGCTAGTTATTCACATCTGAGTGCCATTGCCTGCTAATGAGGCTGTACTGGAGCCAGCTGGCCTATTTGGGGGAGTTCTTTCTCCTGTCATCTTGCTGTGAACATAATTGATAGAAAAACATCTGAACCCTGGAACTGGGACTTCCCATCCATTTGTCCTATCCTCTTATCTGTGATTGTTACTGTCAGAGGGATAGATTCTGTAAATTCAGAGATAAGACACTAAGTTTTTTAACAATCTGAAAAATGCTGCTGCTTCTGCTTCATTGGGGTTTCAGCTTGCAAAATTGGAAGCTCTGTTTAAGCTCTCAGGTTTGAATTCCCAGATCAATTGTCATCTTTATCCAACTTTTTCACCAGGTCTGGAAAGGTCCTCCTTTCAGTCCTTGTTAAAGCCCAAGTCATCTTCAGAGTTTCCTTTCAAACTTCTTTAGGTACTGCAGATGTGGTCTCCTGATTGTGGAAGCATTTGTTCTAAGGAGACAGTAACTACTCCTCAAGACTATGTTGTGTCTAGAGACATGCAGGTACTGTTGAGAGACCTTTCATTTGATGATGGTTTTCTGTTCGGTTCCTCTAACAGACGAATTATTTCCTCCCTCAAATACTGTCCAAAAACCTACAGGTTCTGGCCTCTCAAGACGGTAGGACCCACTGAAACGTAGATCTTCTTCATATTTTACCTTCCTTTATTCAGTTTGCACCCTGTTCACAGTTAGACTGGCACATTTTCTATATCTGAGTTTCAGATAATTAGCACAGAGCATTGGAGTTGACAGTGGTTATGCAGTACAGAATGCCGCATTCCCCCACAAACCCTGATCTGTGACCCTTGCCAGAGAAATTTACCCTGAGAAATTGGTTGCCTGAACATAAATTCTGTGTTGGCACTTCAGTGCTATGGAAGCAATTCCACAGCAGCTTAATAGCAGCTATTCCTTAAAGCTAAGAAAGGTGAGAAGTGGCACTGTGTTCTGGATTTAAACAAGAGGAACTCTTACGTGCTCATCTTCAAGGTTATATTAGTCAGTATTTCTCGGCCATTGGAAGGACTGGTCTACAGTGCTGAATCTCCAAGTAATGGAGTGAGAGATCTTACAGTGATAAGACCAGCTTGAAAATATGGTGGGTTTTTTTCTCACAAGGTACTATTTGTAGTTAAAGGTCTTTGCATTTGGCTGATCTGTGGCCGCTAAAGTTTTTGTCAGGATGCTGTCTATACGTTTAAGGATTTTTTTCTTAATGAACAGTTTGTAAGGGAATTTATAAGAGAACAAACTCTTTAATGTCTGCAAATGGCCCAGTACCTTTTTCATGCTTGTAGTCTCAAGACAAGCATACCAGGTTCATAGTGTCACAGCTGCAGAGGTCATTTGGTAGAGTTTTCCGTTCCTGAATAATGAGAACTTTTTGTTCTGTAGAGAAACTCTGTGCTAATCTCAATTAAGCATTTCACCTCTCCACCAGCCGTCATGGTACTATTATCCTTCTTTTATAAGACGTGTCCTTGAGAACCCCAAGTGATACGTCAAGCCAAACCTTACCCCAAATGTTTCAGATATGACTATATTGTGTGTACTTTTCACATCTATGCAACAATCAAGGATTCCTCTTTTTCTCTGACATACTCACCCAAGTATCTTGAGGGAATTGCCTTTCTGTTTCCCCCATCCTTCAGAGTGATAATTCCAGACACGCCTATCTCTTGGGTTTTGGAATCCCTTGGCCTTTGAGTTAATAAGGTGAAATGAAGCGTTGGCTTCACATAAATGTCTTCATGTGCAAATCTCAGTTTGAGGCAGACAGCCATTGACTGCCTTGTGTTCTAGCTGCAGGCAGGGTGGCACAACTTTCTCTATCAAGTGGCAACTGTTTGGTGACCACTTTGTTGGAAATGGGTCTTTATTTGTCAACAGTTTACTTCAGGCCTCCAGCTCTTCAGGAGGTGATCAGACTTATTTTTCACAGTCTAGTCTCTGACGTAATAATCTTTTTAGAAGTGGGATAAATCTATTGGACTTTTCATACCAAAGGGAATGTTTGATGCTTTTTCTTCAAAGTACTGTCACTGCCCAAACTTAAATATGTCTCTGATGGCACAGTTAACTGGACATAAATACTTTGGTAGGAAGAACGTTGGTTCAAGTAATGATAATTCTGATAGCAGTGCTTTCTATTTGAGTTGGCATAACCTACAGAATTGTGGTGCTGGGAACTTCTGTTTTTTTAATTGCACTTCTGAGATTTCTATTTCTCCCTTCTCTGGCAAAGCTGAGGTAATTGTCATTTGTTCATTTTACCATGTAAGATCAATATCACCCTGATAACCAAGTCATTTCTACTACTGTTGTTACTACCAAATTTCAGAAGTTTTTGAAGCTTCAGGAAGTACTCTTCAAAAAACCACAAACACACAACAACCAACCCACAATGCAGCGTTTTCATCTTTTGAGAATCTGAGATTTCAATTTCAATGTTCCATTGCTATAGAAGGTAAAATGGGTAATTTTCAGTCTTGAGCTGTTGAAGGTGACAGATTTAAACCCATATGATCTGAAGATGCTGATAAAACTGTGAATCATACTGTGTAACATCTAGAAGGACCAGATTCTTCTTTTTCTGTTATATGACGAAAATTCTGTTTGTACTTTGTAAGTCATAACGTATTAAGTGGAAGATTGCCACAAATTTTGTATACAGTTAAATCGCCCTTTAAAATTTTGCAATGGAAACTTGAATACTTTCCCTATCCACTGTTTTTCTTGTGAAATTTGGGCTTACCACTTAGTGCTGAGGATGTCCAGGGGGCAGTCATGTATCTCTCTGATTACTGGCAAATCACTGCAGTGGTATAAGAGCAGCATTTTGTGTTGTATTCCTTATACACTTAAACATCAGCTTCTAAACAAGCACAAATTCACATCAGTATTTGCTCCTCTGTTCATAATTTCTAAACTTTTTATCTGCTTCTTAGAGCTATTTTCCCACTGGTTCTTTATTATACTCTTGTCTTGCTAAACTTAAAGTTGTAGAATGTACTAAAAAATTTCAAAGGGATTAGGGAAACTTAATAAGCAAGATAAGAACGACAGTAAATGTTTGTGCTAATGTTCTGTCATAACAAAAGAACAGGAGTGCCCTCTAGTTCTCTTAGAAAGACCTAAAAACTACAATTTGAAAATATAATTTTACCTTTATGTCTTCTTGGAAAGTAGCTTTATTCAAATAATAAACTATTTTGAAGAAAGGTAAACAAATAAAGAACTAGAAATAAAATAAACATAAGCAATAGCTTAGTTTTGAAAACAAAATCTGTAAGTGGTTGCCTAAGTGTGTGCTGATGGACACACTAACAGATACTAGGATAATGCAGAACTTCTCACTTAAAATGGGCAAAAAGTTGTATCTCAGTCTTTGTACATCCTCTGCCAGAAAAAAAAGGTTGCTGTCACTGAATATTGTAAGCTTATGTGTGCCTTTTCTGTTCATCTATTCTTCTTTATGCTAAGAATTTGGTTTGTGCTTCTGGTGTTCCAGCAGCATGTTTTTAATTTCTGTCTGGGTGAATTGTAATTTATTTTGCAATTACTGTGTTTGATACAATGGTGAGGTGATTATGGGTCTTCACAAACATTTCATAATAAATGTAAGGCTGGCGTGTAGTTTTAGGTATTTCATTTAAGGAAAATGTGCAAAAGAATGCTTTTCACAGATCAGTTAATTGTAGAGTCATCTCTAAATAAAACAGGAATGGAAGGGTAGAAGACAGAAATATGATATTGTCATTGCATCCTATTTAAACTTTTTATGCTATTTGCTTTAAAATTGAAACTAGTTTGTTTCTTAATAATTAAATATGCAACTCATTTACCAATTCACTTCAGGTAAACCAAAGTTTTACACAGGGCAGGTGACAGAAAAGGGAAACTCTATAACATGCCGTCAGTTTTGTGACTTGAAATCTTACCCTGTGCTTATCTGTCAGTTGTAACTTTCATAAATGATATTAAAAAGCTGAGGTGATGTCTTTTGTTGCAGAGGAATTCCTGGGAAGAAATGCGGAACAGTCATAGTAACAGCAGAGGAACTAGGCTGTTGCCGAGTAAGTGCATTCATTGCTTCTTGAAAAATAAAATTAAGATGATTTTGTGATTTACACTGCACCAGATTGTCAAAGGTATAATGTATAAATTTCCATTTTGTTGTATATGTGAGAAGTTAGGATGCTTTTTTCCTATCAGTTACTTTTAGTTTTAGATAGAAGAAGCAGAAAGAAGCAGAAAGCAGTAAGAAGCATGAGGTTTTTGATTCTCTAGATGAGTTACAAAACTAGTGTCTGTTTCTGCAAGTAATTAATCACTTTTTAATCTCTTAGCATCCAATTTTTAACAAAGATACATTTGTTTCAGCCATGGAATTATATTTCCATTATAGAGTATTGACATTACATGAACATCAAAGTAAAATTTTGGATTTTCGGCTATATAATTAAAACATTTTATTCTATAGTGAGTCATGTTATTTAAAAAATGTGAAAATAATGTTTATTGGAAAAAAATAGTACAGTATTTAAAAGACAGTAAAAAGAGAGTTTAAGCAGTTTAAAGAAAGGAAAGACTCTCATGGCCTATTAATTGCAGATGCATACTTATGTAACAGAAAACAGAAGAATATTGGGGGTGAGAGGGGAGGGCAGCAAGGAATTTAACTGGTTAAGGTGAGAGGCATGGTATCATCATAACCTTTCCCAAGAGTACCACCACTCCTTCCCCTCCTAGGGTTCATGAAGAACTGAATTGGACAGAGGAGGAGGGTTACAGGTCAGAAAGCATCTGGCAGCCTGGCCAGCACTGGATGAGCTGGTAGCAACCCATAAATCATAGGGAAACAGAGACTGGAAAGAAGAGTAAGGCAGGTATATAAACACAGGATGATAAAGACTGGTTGAAATGTGAAGAGGGGACCCGTTTGTCAAAGCATGATAAATGTTGGATGGGGCTGTAGGGTGTATCTTCGAAGAGTTTGCAACAGCAAGATAGTGGATCTTTAAGCATGGCATCAATAATATTAGACGTTTGATGAGAACATACAGGGAATGTGGAGAGTACAAGATTAGATATGTAAACCTACAAAAATACCTTGAAGCTTGCAGAGATTTGTTTCCAGCTCTTAATTTTTGGAATTTGGTGGTGGTGAAGGGGTAATACTTTGCCTTTTGTATAACTTCTAACTTTAACCACTCATGACGTGGTATATATGTTTTTCTATTTATGCAATCGTCATGTTTCTCTTTTTACTAATACATCTGACACCTAATCTATTTAGGCTTGTTTTTTTTAAGTTTGTTAGATGTTTGAAGTAAGAAGAAATCCTTAATTTTGTGCCTTACTTCGAGTTTGGGCGAGATTGTATTATTTCTCTGCAGAAGTGGTATGCTGGTACTTTGAATAACACACACGCTCAGATCTTATTTACCTTTTCCAGGCAACCTGCTGGTCCCACACATTTACATTAATAGGGTGCACCAACTCAGTCTCATTTAACTGCCATTTAGCAGTAGGAAATCCCCATGTTACTAGTACAAATGAGTAAGTACGGTCCTGGAAAATGCCTGTATTTCCCCTCTAGTTTACATCAGTTCAAGTTTTTGTACATAGTACATGATCAGAATGTTCAAACTTTTGTCAGATGACAAAATTTTTTTCCTGGAGAAGTTGTACTTCTACATTTCTAAAGAAGTTAAGTTCCTGCCATTCTTGAGTGATGTTTGCCGTCACCCCAAGAATTTAGTGGTAACCTAAAGAGAAGCTAAAGGCAATTTTTTCCTGATATTCTAAATTGATCCTCCAAGACCAGCATTTGTATCCCTGTTGTAATAAACCATTTAAAAGTCACAAATATGTCATTAAATCTCTAATCAGAATAGGTGGGGTTTTTCCTTTCCTTTTTGATGGAGACAAATGCTAGGTGCCTTCCAAGGCCTTCATGTTCTTCCAGATTTACCCCACTCAAATTTTACACATATAACAGAATATTATATGTTATGAACATGTGTCATAGGATCACAGAATGCATTGGGTTGGAAGGGAGCTTTATAGGTCATCTAGTCGAACTCCCCTGCAGTGAGCAGGGGAGTTCGACTAGACATCTTTAACTGGATCATCAAATCTGACCTTGAATGTTTCCAGGGATGGGGCTTCTGCCACCTCCGTGGGCAACCTGTTCCAGTGTTTCATCACCCTCATTGTAAAAAGCTTCTTCCTTATATCCAGTCTAAATTTACCCTCTTTTAGTTTAAAACCATTACCCCTTGTCTTGTTGCAACAGGCCTTGCTAAAAAAAATTACCTCCATCTTTCCAATAGGTTTACTTAAAGTACTGGAAGGCCACTATAAGGTCTCCCCAGAGCCTTCTCTTCTCCAGGCTGACCAACCCTCAGCCTGTTTTCATAGGAGAGGTGCTTCAGCCCTTTGATCATTTTTGTGGCCTCCTCTGGACTCGCTCCGACAAGTCCAGGTCCTTCTGTGTTGAGGGCTCCAGAGCTGGACACAGCACTCCCGGTGAGGTCTCACCGGAGCAGAGTGATGGCCAGTTCAAAATCACTGAAGGCAGCTTGCAAAGAATTTGGTACTCAGTGTCTCCTACTTACATTCTTTAGCATTCTCTGTCATGCTGATTTCACGTGCACACTCTGTCACACAATCTCTTGTGCTGCCTCACCAGCTGTCATGTACTTTCTCTGTGATATTTCCCTACCCAAGTTTATTCAGCGTTTTTGATTAATTCTTATCTTGCTGCAAACAGCAAGTCTACTCTGTCCCATCATGCAGGTCATTAATGCAGATATTCAATATTAGTGGCTCCATTTTTGACACCAGCGTTACACCACTACTGACTGGTTTCTGTCTTGACTTTGTGCCACTGATCACAGCCCTTGGAAGCCCAGTAGTTCAGCAGGATTCCAGTGTACTTCTCTGTCCAATTATCTAGTCTATAGTTCATCAGTTTGTGAACAAGGATATTATGGGAGACAGTGTTTAAGGCCTTGCTAAGGTCAAGAATAAAAAAGTCCGCTGAAAACATCCCCTCATCCACTGAGCCACTTATTTCATGACAGAATTTCAGACTGATCAGGCATGAATTTCACCTTTGTAAATTCATGCTGATGACCCTCAGCCACCTTGTCTTTCATGTGTTTGGAAATGTTTTCGAGGATTATTTGCTCTATCATCTTCTCAGGGATTGAGGAAAAACTGGCCTGGATCCTCGTCCTTGCCCTTTATGAAAGATAGGAGTGACATTTGCTGTCTTCCAGGAACTTCCCCTGAATATTTGGCTTTCCAAAGATATTCAAAAGTGACCTCACAGTGGTATTGGCCAACTCCATCAGCACTCACAGGTGCATCCTGTCAGGCCCCATGGACTCCTGTATGTCTGATCTGCTTAAATGTTCCCTTACCTGATCCTCATCTGCACAGGATAAGTCATCCCTGTCCCAGCTTTCTCAGGTCTCAGATGTCCAAGGTTCTTGAAGGCAATTCTTACCAATAGATACCAAGGCACAGAACGCTATGAGAAACACAGGCTTTTCCATGTCCTTTGTCACCTGGTCCCCCACCCCACTCAGTGGTGATCCCACATTTTCCTCGTCTTCCTCTTGCTGCTGTTATGCCAGCAGACCAGTTTGTGGGACCCAGTCTTCGGGCAGGCCCCGCCTCGCTTCGCTGGTGAATCTGCAGCTTTATCTTTGCATTTATGACCCTTCTCGCATTCTTGACTCTGCCCAAAGAGATGACTAGGTGTGACCGTCAGTTTGCCTGACCACAGCAAAGAAACTTTTCTCCTTATTTGTCATGAGAACTGATGTATTTGGTATCTGCCAGGCTCATTTTTTGAAAATTTCTAAACTCTTAAAAGCAACCTATGTTGTTTGCCTTCCAAACAGTGGGAGCAGACAAATACAGATTTACATCACTGAAGGAATGAGGCTTAGTCGTCTCTCACTGGTGTTTTTAAAACTAATTCTAATACATATTCCTTGCCTGTACATCTGTTTCCCTCAGAATGAAACTTTGAATGTCAGAAAATAATGGAAAAATCCCGAGACTTTTAGCATAGAAATTTACCCTTCCTTTATACCCCCATGAAGGAATTCTTGGTTTCAGCAGTTCAAACTGCCCTGTAAGGACGTCGCAGGAATATGAAGACATAGAGCGTGTCTGGAAATCAGATGCTCTCGTTTACTTTATTTTCTGTTTGTATGGTTATTAGTCAATTATTTTTTTTATCTTATTGTAGTAAACTGCATGCTGTTTGTAATTTTTTTGTGTTACCCATTTCAGGATTCCGTTTTAATGCAATTTTGTGCAAACAAACTGGATAAGAAGGACTTCTTTGGGAAATCCGATCCTTTCCTTGTATTTCATCGAAGCAACGAAGATGGCAGGTAGATGCCTATTAAGTATTTCTGCTGCTACGGAGCAGGCAACTTATTTATTTGCAGATAGCAATATAATTTCAATTTTTTTATTTGCCAGATTAAGCTGCGTTTCTTTCATAATGTTAGTGGGATTTGAGAATAAAATGTTTTGCAGTGTAGGTGTAAAGCTATTGTAGCAAATACGTCAAAAGTAAAGCTGTTGTAGCAAAAAGAGTTAAATCTGATAACTATAGAGCACTCTGAAAATTAATTGCAATAAAAATAGTTAAATACCCTTATTTTTGCTAAGATACAACATACCTTTAAATTAAATAGAATTCTCAAAGAAGATTGAAGCTGCAGAGTATGCTAACACTGAAAATTTGGAAATATCTTTTATCTTTTTGACAGAGTCCTAGGAAATAGAATTCAAAAGTATCTGAAAGGGAAATTTTTTAGAAGTGGCTGTTTGCTACATTTGTGCTTTAATTTGTTAACATATTGTAATCTCTTCTGTTCTGCTGCTACAACTTGACATACTAACTTCTGATCAACATACTAGTTATGTGGGGGTCTGCTCGCGGGTTAAGTTTTTTTGGAAACTGATAGACTTCGCATATCATTTCAAACCAAAGGCTGGACGTGTATGATATTACTTCTTTCAATAGCTTAACTGGAGCAACTGTTAACATAAACCTGCGTGTGGGTATGTGTGTGTCTGTTCCCTTCTTTTTCCTCTCAGAGGCAGTTTATAGGAACAGTTTCCTCAGTAAACACTGAATATCTAAAATTGTGAGCCTGGAGGTGTTATGACTCCTTCGTGAGTGGCATTAAGGTCGTTAGTGGAATTTCTGTGGGCATTATGGGAGTGCTGGTATCTGCAGTTTCTCTTGGCCGTGAGTGCCATGCTGCTCGGCTTCCTTCCATGAGGCGAGTGTTGCGCCACTGATCCTTTATTGGTCTCCTGAACCCAACAGGAGGTTGGAGCAGTACTTCTGCACTCATGGGCAGAAGGATGCTCCTTTTTCTGTCTCTTAGCTTCAGATATGCCTTCTGAATCATAGTAGGAATAAAAGCATAGGCCTTTAGAATGTAAGAAAGGTATCCTCTCAAACGGCATCTGTAGTTACATCTTCATGTAGAATTTTGGTACCGATTTCACCAGTGACCTTGCCTCGTATTTTCTTTCGAGCAGTTTAGTCTCCAAAAGAAGTATTTTAATTTTACATCATTTAGAGAGAGAAGAATGCATTAAAACAATTCACCCGGGAGAAGGGTGATCACAGGAGCTTCCAGAGGTTTGTGTGTTTTACCTGAGAGTGCCTTGATTAAAAAATCATAGACGTAAAGCAGGGAACAAGAATCAGAAAGCCATGACTCCCTGGCTCAGTTTTTTAATCACTGAGCAAGAATCAGATCCTTACCAGGCTGCTTTCTGCATCTGTGACTGATTCCTGGCTGTATAAGATGTTTAAAAAAGTGGGATGGAGACTACTCTTGCCTGAAATAACTGACTGAATGGTTGTAATTCTTGTTGAAGTTTTGGGTAAAAACATTTTAGGTTTAGAGTTGTTTAGCACCCTAGTCAGTCTATAATCTCTTTCAAACAGATCTGTCCTCTTCAGCCCTCTCTGATTTCACTGGGTTTTTTCCTTACCTTAAATTTTACATGACATTGTATGAGTGAAAACAAATTACAGCTCTTTTGATTCCATGTTTGATGACAGACAGAAGAAAAAATAAGTAAAAATTATATCTTTTTTTTTATTACAGTTTTACAATCTGTCACAAAACAGAAGTCGTAAAAAATACATTAAATCCAGTGTGGCAGGCATTCAAGATTTCTGTCAGAGCACTCTGTAATGGAGATTATGACCGGTAAGCTATAGGTTAAGCTTTCTTAGCGTATATGATTTTTATTTGCCTTAACATGCTTTTTTTTATATGTAAGTTTTTCTGTGCGGTTCAGTTCCTGATGTTATTTAGGATATTTAATCAGCATTTTGAAATGGTCTTTAAAACCATTCATCACATTAAAGAATTCAGAAATACACAGCCAATATGCTAAATCTGCAGGAAATGTTAGTGGTGAATTGTGGAAAAAAAAATTTCTTTGCATTCTGTGGTGTGATTAAGAAGAAATAAAAGACTAATTTGAAGAATGGTCACTATTACTAGTGTGCACAAGTATTCTTTAATAATGTTTCAATGAAGAGCAATGATGATCTGTCTTCCTTGGGTGACATTGTAATTTCAGAGGACTCTTGATAAATGAAAGCTTTTAAAATGTATAGGTAAGTAGATGATAAACGCGGAAGGTAATCATAATCATCATCTTCAGATTTGACGTTTTCAGTGATCCCATGCAAAACGATGAGTCTTTTAAAAACATGGTAATAATACTATGTTTTCATCCAATATTTTACCAGTAATAACAAGCAAATTAGTGAAGTTGAGGAACGATGGATATTTTTAGACTCAAAAAATGGACGTGTTAACTTCTAACAATATCAACAAGAAAAATGTTTAACTCCCTGTTGATGAATTTTGTTCTATTGTCACTATTCGTATTTTTGAAGTGTATTTAGATATTGGTGTTATGAAGAAGTACCTAGTTAAATGTCTGATAGTTTATCTCTGCTACCTGAAATCTGGAGTACTGGAATTATTTTGATAAGACTCTAAGGAAATACAGATTTATGGATTGGTCATCATACTTGTAGCAGTACATAATGTAAAATTTAGTTTAAAAACATGAAGACTACAGTAAAAATGTGCATAATTCATAAGCTGAATGTAGTAGGTGGATGTGTTAAGGTTCAATTCAGCTTTACACAGACTGTGAAAAATACAACAGATGCAAAATGTACTTGTCTGGCTATTTCAAAGGTAAAAGGTAAACAATCTGATTTGAATGTTTTGTAATCCTTAAACATTGTTTTATTTTATTAAGTTGAGAATAGTATGATCATATATTATCCTATATAAGTTGAGGTATTTGATCTTACTGAGTAAAGTAGAAACCATGAACTCATGTTTCCAAATCCTTTACTGAAAATTATTGCGGCATGCAGGGAAATTCAGTAAGACTTAGCTCAAATTGATAATTTTCCTTTGAGAGTGTCTTTGAAACAATCTTTAATTTGGAATTTAAGTAGTTACTTTTCTACCTCAATATTCATTTTCAGCTTCCATGTACATGACTACCATCCATTCACGTACATGTTATGTTACTGTAATACACGATTTTGTCATATTACAATTCTGTTGCATTACTTTATCAAGCTAATTATTCAATGAAATATGTACACTTAGATTATTTTAATTGGTTACCATGAAAGCCTGGTCTTCTGGGGAGGCATTCCTGGAGTTTGTAATTTACTAGTCGGTGCCAGAAGATAGGCAAACCAACTCTTGAATCAACTGACCCAATCTCAGTAGTGAATATGAAGGTGCAGGAGAGTAAAAAGTGCTTATATTCACTAAGATAAATAGAATGCTTTCACAGTAATAAACTTAAAGCTCTGTCTTTATAAGCTCCTTATTAAAAAGACAAAAGCTAATTGACGTTTTTAAATTTTTTATCATTTTTAGGGGAATGACCATTTTTAGTTTTTCCTACTGGATCTTAGCTGCTTTATTTGATCTGTGATACTCTTCCAGCACTTGATGTCATGTTCTTTCAAACTGAAGGAAAAAGGGTTCACCTACATTTCTAACACTTGCCTTGTGAAGTACTTGATACAGTCATTGTCAGCTGTGTTGGCTACTCTTTCAATTAGATGCAATAAAAATGCAGCAATTTCTTAATAAGTACATTCTAATCAAATAGGATTTTTAACTTGAGTTCATGTGCATAAGACATAAGCAAAATAGTGCTTATGAAGCTAGTCTCTGGACTCTGCACTATTTATCATATGAAAAAGAAAAGATTTATTTTCATAATAATTTAATAATAATTTATTTTCATAACAATTTGGAAGTATATTGTGGTAGAGGCATACTGAAATAACTGCAGCATTCCAAAAGAGAATTAAAAAATATAATAGCATGCCTCAAATTATTGTGTAACTGCTATTTTCTCACATTGATTCTACTTTGAATGCCTTCAATGTAATGTGCTCAGTGAATGCCTTATGAATAAAAGGCTCTGCGGAATGTCATAATCCTGCCTACAGCAGTCGTGTTTCAAATTAAGAAATACTTGTTAGCTGTCAGATTAATTCAAATTTGTATCTGCTGGTAGTCCAGAAAAAGCACCCAAAGTTTGGGTTTATTTTTTAATTTGGATGCTTTTACTGCTAAAGGTAAGGATTATTAGGTATCTAAGCTCAGCATAGTAATATATAAAAAACCCCAAAATCTCTTTCAGAGAGTGGTAGTTTCACAGATTTGGTCCTGTGGGTTCTGTGATAGATGTGAAAGGTGGGAATAATGTCATTAATAAGAACACAGCACAGTAAACATGTATGCTGATTTTGGGAAAATAAACTTTCAGTTAGCGTATGCTTCTGAGTGAGCTTGGTCCACTTTTTCATTGTGAAAAGGCCAGGATTTGCTTAATTCTTCTCAAACTATATAGTCATGCAGTATGTTTTCAACCGTCACAGGGATGAGATTTAAATACTACAGTAGTACTTAGTATCTCTAATATTTTGTTCTCTTCTTTCTTTCTCTTAATGCAAACTCTCAAATAGCACTTACACACAATTATTTTCTATGTAGAAGTTTTAAGACAGAGATATCTTAAACGCCAACATTCTCTAACCTTGATTTTTTTTAAATGAAAGTTCTTTTAAAATTGAAGTAGAGAACACATCCTCTAAACTGTATCTTTCAGGAGAAAATAGCAGTGTAGAGAGGGCAACATATCAGTATGTGAAGATCTGAAAGGCCTTTTAATATATTTGATGTCATGCAGAGCAGGTAATACCCAAGATTTGTGATCGATTCTTTCAATATGAAATAAATTCCAGGAGAGAGGAGCTTTATTCGTGGAGAAATTGTTCTTATTGAAGTTGCATATCTGAAGATCCTTCTTAAGAATTTATCTTGATAATTGAAGTTTTCTCACTGAGATGATTTGATTGTTTGAACACAGTTTTCTAAGACAATTTAAAAGTCACACTAAACCTTACATAAACTTTATAGTAGTGTGTCCTGTCAGTAACAGGTTTGGAAACCTGGAAATGGAATTGTGATTCTCTAGGGGAAAAAAAACACCTCTATGGTACTGCCTTTGTTATTTGATTAGTTTCCTTTCAAGGGTCAAATACTTGATGAAGTAAAGTAGGCTTGGACCTATTCTTGAATTCATTCCATAGAACAACTTTCACATTAGTCAATTTTCTTCTAAGAACGAACTGCTAACTTAACCCCAAACTGAAATTCCGCAAGAGAGATAAAATGTAATAAAGGGTGTGGCCGGAACCATTAACTTTAAGTTGAAAAGTGAAGCATTCAGACAAAGCACCTCCTTCTTTGCCAATTTTGGAATACTGCAAAAAAATGTAAAAAACACCTAGGCATGAATTTGCTGGTGTACATAATACCAGCTGTTGATCAGTCTTATCCCCTGTGAGTCCCTTCCTAGAACGTTATTCAACATGTATTCAACTGTATCTCATGGGAGGAATGGGGAGCAGCTTCTGTGGAAGCAAATTATAAATTAGAAATTAGAAATTCCTGTCCCCTCTATTAATACCACAGACCTGATGACTTCTTTCATGTGAAACTGTTCTGAAGTATAAAAATAAGCAAATCGTTGCTTAAAATACAGGAAGTTTGGAGGTGTTATTTTTCTGTCCCATGTTCAGTTCCTTTTAGGCTGGATAGGATTCGTTATTACTGATTGTTGAACTTACATATAAACGCTTTCTGTAGTAAAAGGAGATAAATAAAACTATATACTATCTCTATCCTGATACATGTTTCCTGTTTGATTGATATTGATGATAATATACGTAATATTTGCATTTTAAGAAATCTGATCTTCAAGTAAGTGTGTAAACTAGGATTAATCCTTTACTTGGGAAATTTTTGTTTTCTGCATGTTGCCTGTTTCCCAGTTGTTGCTGAAGCAAAGGTAGTTACAGCTGTTCTCCAAGGTTCACTTCACCAAGAAACAGTTCATCTCCACATTCATCTTCCATTCACAGCTTTGACATCTGTATAGAACCATAAAATGGTTTGGGTCGGAAGGTACCTTTAAAGATCAGCAAGTTCCAGCCCCCCTGCCACGAGCAGGGACACCTCCCACTAGGCTGCTCAAAGCCCCCTCCAGCCTGGCCTTGAACACTTCCAGGGAGAGGACTTCCACAGCTTCGCTGGGCACCCTGTGTTCTAGTGTCTCACCACCCTCACAGTAAAGAATTTCTTCCTTATATCAGGTCTAAATCTGCACTCCTTCAATTTAAAACCATCGTCCCTTGTCCTGTCACTACAGGCCTTACTAAAATGTCGGTCTCTGCCTTTAAGTCCCTTCTATATATTGAAAGGCCACAATAAGGTCTTCCCCAGAGCCTTCTCTTCTCCAGGGTGAACAACCTCAACTCTCTGAGCCTTTCTTCATAAGAAAGATACAACCTCATAACTGTGAAGTAATGTATAGGAGGTACATGAGCTTACTTTTTGGGTCATACTTTTAGTTAAATGGGTTTGATATCTTTTTCCAGTATCCTGATTCACACAGAGGCCAGTTGCAGACTGATCAGAGGGATGCTCAGGAAACTGTATGAAACTATCATATACCTAACATTTTTCATGAGGCACTTCTCTGAAAATTTGCCAATTAGTTATTGGTTTGTACTGTAAAAAACTATTTTAGGTACATGTGTTATTATGTGTGTATAGTAATCTGCTATTTTGACTTTTAATTCTGATTTAGAAATAAATTCTAATTAGTTCTATTGAAAAAAATGTGCTGAGTCCTTGTGTGCTGGTGGACTTTTAACGTTTTATTACCCAGCGTGCTGCTCAGCTTCTGACTCATTGAGAGGATGAGTATTCGCACCATGTCCAGTTCAATCTGTCAGTTTGGGAAAAACTGGTACCCAGAGTACTGCCTCTGTTGTGTTCCCCTCTATACCCCACAGTCTGCTTGTTCCATTCCATGCCGGTCATTGTTATGTTGTGTAATCTGACTATTATCTAGTCTCATGAAAGAACTAAACAACTATCCATTTGGTTTTCTAGGAGTTAAAAAAAATGTGTTGCACTGTCCGTTTTGGTCAGTTAGTCTCTTTTATTGAGAGCTAAGCAGGAGTTTAAGAGCACAAAAGTTCAGTCTCTAAAGAACTACAGATTCTTTCATCTGCAGCCACAGACAGGGCTTTCACAAGTCGTGGGTAGATCTCACACAGTTTTCTTTTTTTGCCACTGCACAATGTTTAGAAGAGGTTAATGCTGTCTGACAGATTGAAGTTTTATTGTGTTCTGCAATAGTTACTTTTATAAGAACCAAAATGTATGGACTAGAATTTCTTTCTGCTTTAAATGCGCTTTACTTTGTATTATGAACAATGTTTCTAATCTGTACTTTGCTGCTTAATAATTTTGTTTTATAAAGGCCCACTCAAACTCTGCACACTTCTTCTCAGATACGGGTATATTACTTTTTTTTCTGTAAGATGTTATTACCCCACAGTAGATATCCCTTTTCCAGATAATAGCATGTGCCAAAGAAACCTTCACAATAAGCTCCAGTTTATTAATGTTCTTAAAAACTTTGATAATACTTTAAGGTCTAAAAAAAATCATTTATAAAAAAACACAGAAAATGCAGAACATCAGCAAGTAAAAATATATTGGTTAAACGTCAAAGGTGTTTAGCTTCCACTGTATTTTACTAGTAATTTATGAATGTACATTGGGTAACCTGTGTGACTTGCTATTTTCTCCCCCATCAGAAATTACTGGAAAATTGTGCCTTCTGGATTTGACACAATTTATGTACCCATGTGCTATTAAAATACAAGTATTAAAGGCAGTCCTGATACATTTTAATATATATTTTAATGGGGTTATGGTTTTGTTTTGTTTTTTTTTTTTAGGACAATTAAAGTAGAAGTGTATGATTGGGACAGAGATGGAAGGTAAGACATTAATTCTGTTGTTAAACTTCAGAGTTATCCATACATATTTATACACATTTTAAAATATATAAATCTATAGTGGCTGGAACAGGAGTAGAGAGTAGTATTTATCAATATTTAGAGGTCCAGGTACTAGAAGAAAAGTTCTGCTCTGCTACAGTTCTGTTTTGTTCTGCCGTTGTAGTAAATTAGTCGTATTAGCCTATTTCAAACATGATGCATATATGTTCATACATGGAACAAGCAAGATGCAATGCATTGTGAACTGTAAAACCAATTTTGTGAATCTCATTATGTTCTCAGTTAATGTACATGTATGAAGAGAGGCATAATTCTTTTTATAATCTTCTTTCTTTTGCTTAAGACAGTGCTTCATAGACCATTGCTTTTCAAGTGTGATAAAATGCATGAGCCTGCAACTGCTACTTCCTGCTTCCTTACAATGCAGAAAATACCTATTAATTATCATAATATCAGATTGGGTTTGAATGCTCATTTCCATGCCTGTCTTTATCAAAACATTGTTGTAAACTCTAGAGTTGGAAGACCTTAAATAACTATTGGTAGAAAGAGGCCAATGAAATCTACGTGGAATTTCTATTGCTAAATTCAAGAGGGGCAATCTCATATTATTCAGGCTTTCTGTCTGTACTGAGTGTACCTATTTCTGAAGAAATTAGCCTTTAAATTGCATTTATTTTGACAACAAGATAGAATTCTTTTTTTATCAGACTGGATTGATAACTGTTGGTCTTTGAAAAATGTTTGAGTTTGTATCTTAATACCTTGGTTAGAAACTGTATTCATAAATCATGGTACTAGAACTTGTATGTAGTACAAGAGTATGTTGATTTCTATTTATCTTTAACTTGGTCTGTCTTAATTATGCAGTTTGCTTCTAGTATTATAGCTGATGATACTGTGTTTCTGTGGCCCAGCAGATTTTGTAATCTTAATAGGCAAATTTATCCTGTCCTGCCATTCATTTCCTTGCTGACAAAGTCCAAAACCAGTGTCAGCTTTCTCAGCTTATATTTTTGCCTTTTTGGTTCCGTCATGAAACCTGTTGATTTATAAGCATTCTTATCACATGTTTACCCACTATAAACACCTGCTGGTACAAATTCATCCTTGATTAGATATTCACTGGAGAGACAAAATAACATATTCTGGCAATTAAAAATACAAGGATTTAAATTTACAAAGCTATATTAACAAAAAATCATTGTATCACTGTAATGATTAGTATTATTAACATCCTCTGTTCCTCACTTCATTTTTTCCAAATCCTTAGAAATGGGATATGTTTACACTTTTGTGTACAAACTGAAATAATATTTGAAAATAATTTAACAATGAAAAAATGAATTATTAGGACAAGTTAATAAAAAATAAAGGTTGTATTTTATTAAGGAACCAAACCCCATATGCTGTCCCATTTTGTCCCAAATCTGAAACTGAGGTATGATTAAAAAAAGAAAAGGAAGGAATCTGGCAAATAATATTGTGTAGCTGCAATTCTGAAGTGAAATCTTCAACGTACTGTGGAATACATATAATCATTAGCCTTTGCACTCTCCCAGTTTGAAAGATTGTCCCCTTTCATCACATTCCACTCTGAATACCTGTAAAATTAATATCTAAAAAACAAAGAGTGAAAGATACTATTTACATCTCTTCCTTTTTATTATAATTGTGTGGAGGTTTGCCTCTTGCTTTCTACCTTTTTTGAATTTTCAGGCAGGCAGAACACTGATACCCTCCACGTTAAATTCCTCAGAAAGATGAGGCAGGACCCGTGTAACTTCAGACAATGTCAAAATCAGACAACAAGACTGAACTAATCATTTAAGCTACTTCAGAAGCTTTAGAGGAGAAAACAGTCTGATTGAATCCATCCTAACCGGAATAAATTGCCAGTTGGTGGTGTCTATGACTTACTAATGATCATAGCAAGAACCTAATTGCCTAATTTAACTTTGACATTGCCAAATGTACCCAAAGTGAATCCCATCATTAGTCTAACAGTTTTTGTACAACGCTGTTGTTAGTTTATATTAATTTTCATTTTTGATGGACTCTTTGTTTCTAACTGTTGTTATACTAGTTGATCACCTCACAATGCTGCATGTTTGCTCGAGGGGTGTGCAGACTGGGCAGGAGCAACCTTTGAAAGATCATCAGAGAGCCTACTAGATAGATAGCAAAGCAAATTGTAATGAATATTGCAGGTTATTCTGCAATCATTAAGGCAACATTGCTATGCATATACTTGATTTGTGAATCTTGACTTCTTGAGTCTTGACTTAGAGGTTGTTGTTTCTTCCTTTTTCCCCATTCTGTGTTATCTGTGCTTTGAAAAAAAGGCCCCACGATGTTTTCCGTATGGTTTCTTACAGTCACATTCATGACTTACACTGTTAGGGGGAGTTGTATATTCTTAGCTCTTGTTAATTTTCAATCATCACTTAACATTCCTTGACTAAAAGTAATACAGGCCCTTTATAACATTAACACTGCTAATTATTAAGCATTTCTTTGTCTCAAAACAGTTCTTGCACAAAAATTATTAAGATATGAACCACTAGTTCTAACTGATATATTTTATTACTTCTAAGAGCTGTGACAAACCCAAAAATATTTCATGCTGTAAGAAGTCATAGAAGTTTTTCTTGCTACTTTGGCCAAGCCCGCTTGTGAAACAGAGTGACTTGTTTTGTTGTCTGTCCTTATCAATGAAGTACTTGCAGATAGGTCTTACAGAAGAAAAAAAAAAAAAAGATGATGTACAATTTCACATCAGCAATATTCTGATGGTTTTATTTCTCTCTGAAGGCTTTTGCACTAACTTAGAGGACTTGATGCTTAGTGTACATGGTGCAAAAGCCATTTCACAGGCTTGACGCTTATGGTCTGTTACCCAGAAGTGGTTTTTTCCTTGAATTTTAAAACTGTAAATATTACCACATTAACCTGGGGCCACCAAAATATGCCTCTGGGAATCTAAACACCGCAGAAGAGGTTGCAAATCTGAGATTCTAGGCTCTCTCGCAATGTGTTTTTGTCCTTCATCTTCATCCTCCTTCTCCAGCTAAATAGCTGATTTCTAAACTATTGCACTTTTCCCCTTTCTCATTGGCATATTTCTGGTGATGGTTGTCCTTTCCTCCATTTTTTTTCCTTTAGATAATCAAAAATATCAAAATTAATATAATTCTGGTAGTGATTTTCAGCACTTCAATGTATAGTGCCAAAGGTGATGGGGTTCAAGTGACTATTTTATGTGCTAAAGTCTCTGATCAGTGTTCTGATATTCTACTCATGGACAAAAGTATTGAAGTCTAGGAATATTTTGTGTCAGGAAGGCTAAGAGAATAACTTCTTTGAATTCTCACTCTGAAGACTAATAAGGAGATTCATTTATTGAAGTGTGATCATGCATACTGGGAGTATACTGGGATTACTTTTAAGCAGTACAGATTTTCTTCCCCGGAGACAACCCTCTCTGAAATTGCTGACGTTTCCTCTGTTTGCTACAGCATGTTTGTAAGCAGTCATTGAGCTGTTTTCTGAATTTCCACCTTTGAAATATATAAGCTGACTTGAAAATTTAAGTTAAGAACCATTAAGAAGAGGAAAGGTTCCTCTTTAACCAGCGTGCATTTTTCTCTGGTGCCGTGGTTACCCAAAGTTAAATGCACCTTATGAGCTACAGCACATATGGAACTCAAGTTCCATAGCCTATATGGATGGCTTCCCCTGTTCCTCTGGTTAAATAGTAGTTGCAGTCTGGAGACCACTTAATCAAAGGAGATGATACATCCAAAATACATTTCTTAAAAAACGTCTTTGTCTGCCTCAGAAATAATTTCCTGATCTCCAAATTGGAAGGAGAGGTGGTACCTTCTGAATCGGAGTAATCAGGAATATGTTCACCATATAGTATTTCTCAAGCTTTCGTACAGGATGTTTGCTTATTTCATGTGCATTAGCAGGATGGCAGGACCTTTCAATAGTTTGATTTGCATATTTTGTGTGAATTCAGCCTGGTTTCAGGAAGTGAAATTTATGTTTAGGGTTTGTGTTCTTTTCATATAATGCATAATTTAAGAAAGAAATTACATGTTACCATGGATTGTTTCCATTTTTCCCTTTCTTACAACACTCAAATTTATTTAAATTTTCTTGTAATATTTATAGTTTAATTAGAAGTGTGCTATATTTCTTAAAAATGTATTTTACAAGTAACAAAGTCATCAAACTTTGACTTTCTGTTCTAGTTCACTATTGGAGGGAAGGTAAAAAAGTTAGTTTCATAGCTTACCAAATGGGGAGGCAGAGTGCAGAGGAGATACGACACCTTGCTAGGGAACAGCAGGGGAAATAGAGACAGCGCAAATGGGAATGGGAGTTGGAGCAGGAGCGAGGAAAGTTCAGCTGGGATATGTGGAGAGCAGGGACAAGTCTCCTGATGGCTGGGAGTTGTGTAGCTGGTAGGCACTCACAGAATCACATAGTCACAGAATTGTTGAGGCTGGAAAAGACCTCTGAGATCATCAAGTCCAGCCTATGACCCAACCCCACCACATCGGCCAGACCACGGCACTAAGTGCCACATCCAGCCTCTGCTTAAACCCCTCCAGGGACGGTGACTCCCCCCCTTCCCTGGGCAGTGCATCCCAGTGCCTGAGCACCCTCTCCGTCAGGAAGGGCTGCCTGAGATCCAACCTAAACCTCCCCTGACGCAGTTTCAGGCCGTGCCCTCTCGTCCTGTCACTGGTTCCCCGGGAGAAGAGCCCGACCCCCACCTGACTGCACCCTCCCTTCAGGTAGTTGCAGAGAGTGAGAAGGTCCCCACTGAGTCTCCTCTTCTCCAGGCTAAACACCCCCAGCTCCCTCAGCCTCTCCTCACAGGACTTTCCCTCCAGTCCCTTCCCCAGCCTCGTTGCTCTCCTCTGGACCCGCTCCAGCCCCTCAAGGTCTTTCTTGCAGTGAGGGGCCCAGACCTGCACACAGGGCTCGAGGGGAGGCCTCCCCAGTGCTGAGCACAGGGGCAGAATCACATCCCTGCTCCTGCTGGCCACACTGGTCCTAATGCAAGCCAGGATGCTACTGGCCTTCTGGACCACCTGGGCACACTGCTGGCTCATGTTCTGCAGTTTTCTGTTCTGGGTGCCTGTCTGAGACATGAACCTTTGGTTCAGTCAGTACCGGAGGCAGCCCTGAGGTTTTTGTGCCCCACCTCCTCGACCCCAGCCGCCTTTCTTGGCAATGCTTCATCTACTATGCACCCTGGTCATGGTGGCTCCCTGGCAGCGAGCCATCCCCTCGCTAAGAGCTGACAAAGTAGTTTTCAAATCGTGGGAGACAGTGCAGGAGTGTCGAATGTATTCTTGGAGCAGGAATACTGTTTAGAAAGGAGAAGCTTGATAACCACTGCTTTAGTGATAGGTTAAAATCTAATTTCCAGTGGTATCTCATGTCGTAAGCTGAGCGGCCTCAGTGGATTGCTTTGCTCCTCCCAGATGGGAAGACAGCAGCTGAAATAAGCTTTGGGTCTTCCCCTTAAATATACCATTCAATGTCACATTACAGAAATTTGTAGGACTGGTGTTTTCTGGTTTAAATGACTCCTTTCACAGTCTGGCAGGGGGATTGGACTTGATGATCTTTCGAGGTCCCTTCCAATCCCTAACATTCTGTGACTCTGTGATTCTGTGATTCTTAATACCTCCCTTTCTCTCACAATTCAGAGTCTGTGGTGGCAGGGGTCATCCAGTGAGAAAACGATGATAGTCTTTGATAGCCCCCTCTGGTTTTTTGGATTGCGTAAGCTTATGCTGGGGTCAAATTACTAATTTACAGATTAGTCTTCATTGTGCAGCTAAGTTAACCAGAAGCCATCAGAAAGATTTAAGCTAATACTTTTATCTCTAAATTTTTATTACAAATAGAGTGAACATGCAGCAGTGGGAGAAATAAAGATTTTTAAGCAAATTTTATCTTTTGCCATTGCTCATTTCTTGAGTGCCCGTTCATATTGGCTGTGCTTCTGCTTTTCATAAATAGATATTTAAATTATTAAATGCTGTGCATTTGATTTGAAGATCTTTCTATTTTTATATAGCCATGATTTCATTGGAGAATTCACAACAAGTTACAGAGAGTTGTCAAGAGGGCAATCTCAATTCAACGTGTATGAGGTAAGTATTCTAAAAGTATTGCTTCATAAGAAGAATTAGAGACAAGTAGGTATGTGTGCATATATATGCACACTGGGCTGTGATAGGGCAAGAAGAGCGCTTCAAGCATCTGGGTTGGTACTACATGACTTGGACGAAATACTGGATTTATCCCCGTAAGTGTGTGAACAATTTGTCATTTATTTCTCTATTTGCCAGCTGTTGCTTGTGTTGTATCTATCCTATCCAAAGACTATCCGGTGGTTTCTACATGAAATGTGGAGTTATGTGCCTTTGATCTTGAGTGCACACTTCAAAATCTTCAGAGTTTTGATGCAGGGCTTACAAGTGACAGAATTTAGCTGACTTACTGGTAGGGCTTTTTATGTGGTCGTATTTTACCATCTTTGCTTAAAAATAGGCATCTAATTTCCAGTTTAGGATTTGTACGTCTGCCAGCTACTAGGATTGACAGGCAGTTGGCAATTCAATTATAGAGCTCTATATTGTTAGGAGACTTTTAACTGTGGTAAGACCTTATCGTGTATTGTAGGTGAATGCAAACTACATTCACATTCCCTCTTAGTCTTCTTTTTCTTCCCTTTTCTTCTCAGGGCCCTGTGGCCAAAATTGTGCTGGCTTGTTTCTTTCATATCTGATAAATCTCTAGTGTAAAACTTCATTGTTAATTTAGTCTGAGGTCATTGGGATTTGCAAAAAAGTAAACTTTTTTCTTTTCCCCAAAGGTCAGATTTTACTGTATCTTCAAAATATGCTGTAACTTATTCTCAGAAGCAGCAGAGTTTGTAATATCTAAGGCACCCCAACATCAACAATGGCCATATGAACCATCTGAAAAAACAGGAATAGCTTTTTCTACCAGACCTCCGGTTAAGATAACCTTGTTAGTCTGAGCATCTCCTTTTTCAAATTAGCAGCTAATTTACCTTCAGATTACACTTGAAGGTTCTACAGGCACATCTGGTGACTTGTGGATTCATATGAACTGTGGTTACTTTTGAGAGGGTTCCATAACTTGAACTGTCTTGAGAACTGTGGTCCTGTTCCTTCTTTGTCCATTCTGGTAGGAGAGCCTGATCCTGAATTTAGACTCCCATATGCCTCCAGAATGGTGGAACTCTTAACCAGCCTGCCTGCAAGACCTTCATTGATGCAATCTTAATCCCGTGATCAGAATTTCTTTCAGTTCTACCTCTCTCAAGGGTGATTCAGATGTGAGACAAATCCAACTAGTGTTAGTCATGGTTATCCCGGTAGACAGTTTAAAGTCAAGACCTCTTTATGTCCCTCAGAATAAATACTTAAGACCATGTTCTGAACTTTAGGTATGATTTTTGAAGGATTTAGGTCAGCTTCTGTGTTTGCACCATGAGTTCCAGTATCATGCAGTTTGCATGCACAGTGTCTCTCAGAAACGAAATGTGTTTTTTCTTCTTTGTGATAAGATAGTCCTGCTAAAAATGAGAAGACAAGCCTATGTGGCTATAGCCTGTATTTACTCTGCATGGTGTGCAGATCCTTGTTATTCCTTAAGCTATGCTTTAATTGGTCTCTGACTACTGTTATTAAACTTCAGTATTTTGTAAAATTTCATATTCCTTACATAGGTGATCACAAATATAATGCTTTAGGCAAGTACTGATGCAAGGTAGGAAAGGAGGGTGCTCCACTTCTGTGCTGTATTTTAATTTTGAAAATGAGCGAAGGTGCTGCTGTACAAAGCAGGACAAAGAAAACTGAAAGCCATGGGGAGTTTTCTTATTTAGATCCAAGGTCAACCCCAGAGTTACTGTCATTTACAGCAGTTTCTTATGGGTACTGTCACAACACAGATTACTGTGTGCAGTGAAAATGTCCTCTCCTGTTGTATCACTGACATGACTCCTACCCTACCAGCAATATTCTGTCATAACATCCTAAGTCATTTTGCAGTTTCTTAAATATAGTATCAATATCTTACTCCCAGCAATAGCGTACATTTCCTGAGCATCTCATGTTTGCCTCCCCAACTGGAATCCTCTGTACTTTGGTACTGCTTCTGCTCAATCAGTCTGTGCAACATCAGAACAAAAGAAACCGGACAAATTCTTTTTTTATTGTTCTGCATTTACAAACTGACCCAAGGCAGGTAGAAAAATTTTGTATTTGAGTGGATGTCCCATATATTCAGATTAGAAACATTGCTACAACAAGCTCTTTTCAATTAGCCTTTTTTTTTATCGGTAAGAGTTCATGTAGCTTCCTAGGTTACTGTGGGGGTGTAAGACTTTCAGAGGCTAAAAAAAAATGTTGTTTTGTTTGTGAAGTTATCTGAAATTCAAGAAAAAAAATGTACGCTACCTGTAATTATAGGAGAGAGACAAGCTGTGATTTAATTGATCTTTGATCTCAAGTAGATGCCTTGTATCCCATGATATTTCACTCCAAGCTGTAGTGCATTTCCTAGCAGTTTCTAAGAAGACAATTGTCAGTTTACCTGATGCAGAAAGTTCAGATGAATCTCATTTTTGGCATTTAATGACCACTGGCAACGAATATGCAGCTAATTCAGGCCTGACCACTGGGTTCTGGAGAGTTGTACATGAAGGACCACAGAGCAGGCAAGGCAGTCTTTGATCTTCATCTTCCTCTTCTGGATGGTTTTCCGGAGGAGTCACTTTCTGGCTCAAGATTCTGGCTCAGCATGAATTACTGTGTTGTTTATAAACCCATTACATGAGTTTAATCCATTGCTCACTGGTCAAGACACTGTTAATAGGAGGAACTGGGGTTATTTGGAGCGTTTTAAGTGTTAAAGGCCTTATGCATGTGTAAGACAGTAAAAGCTTTGAAGAATGCTCACTGGATGAGTCTGTGGCGTACTGGAGGGAGAGCAAGAGTCACTCTCATTTAGACTGTTTGGGAAGGCCTCAAGTGATAGTTATCTATTTCTGCCCTACATTTCAGAGCTGTTATGTGTTATGCAAGGAATATTATCTTTAAATGTACTTTCATTTTTGTCGAGGGGTTAGAATTTTCGGAAGAGGTGTATTACTATTTTTCCCATTTCAGGCAAAATTGTTTAAATATTTTATAGCAGTTAAGTGACTAAGATTTCAGCTGGGAATGTTTTCATTCCTTGTCATTCACAGAACATCTGTGAGTAGTTTACAGTTGGCAGTAAGCCACAAGGATTTGAGTTCCCTAGTTAGATAGGAGGTAGTTGATCGACCTAATTAACAAAATAATGTTTTGCTTCCAATTCCATGTGCAATTTTGGAAGAAAAAAAAAAAAAGCAGGACTATGTTTTAATGTGTATGTAATGAAATTGACTGAGACTTGCTTTTGAGTGGGTAGGTATTCAGAAGTGAAACAATTTTCATTGGTGACTAGAGTGAGAAATTTTATAGGTGTGGGCTCTAAGACGTTCGAGAAAACCATGTAATGCTTTGTAGTTCATTTCCATGAAGATTCTTGTGTATGGGGAGTGCACTGAGCCCCCACAACTCCTGTATGCCAGTCTGGTGGTGGTCTGTGCCATTTTCATGGAATTACTGCCTGGTTTCTGTTCTGGCACAGTATGATCTGTCCCCCAAGTTGCTCTTCCTGTCAGCCAGATTCTGTCATTGCACCAAAACCAGAAACTGAGAGTAGAACAACTTTCATATTTCTCGGCTGATACTGAGGAGAAGATGGAAACAGATTAGCTAGAATGCAAAGAGGTGCATTGTGGCATGAGGAAGTGGTAACACAGTACATTGAAACACTCGCATCGGGTAAAAAATGCAGAATCTTGTGCAAATTCAAATAAATTCTGAGTGCTCAGATTTAATTAACACTCCCACCTCTGTTGCTCCGGTCCCCTGTTTGTCAAATGTGAATAACAGCACTGGCTTATCTAGCAGGTACCATGAAGATAAATTGACTGGTTTTCAAATACGCATATATCCCAGCATTCAGGTGCATAAGTAAACAGTATGCTGGATGAATTTAGAATCCACTGAAAATAGACTACTTTCTGCGTTGAAAGTATCTTAACACTTATTTTTATGTTAAATCATAAATCATTCTGCTTTAATATTTTTTTCTGTGTTTATAGGTAATAAATCCAAAGAAAAAAGGAAAAAAGAAAAAGTATGTTAATTCTGGAACAGTAAGTAGATATATTTTATGTTACTGAATACTTTTCTTTTCTCTTGACACAGAATGTAGTTGGGTTATAATTTAACAGGCAGAACCTTCTGTGAGGGCCACAACAAAAAACTGTTTACTGTTAATCCAGCATGTATTATTTTTTTTAAAAATCTGAAGAGTGATAAAAGCTCTGTCCAAGTATGCTATTAAGTTGCCAATGATTTCCAGAATGAGTTATACCAAAATTTCAGTCAAAATCTAGAAATTATTGGACTGAACACTATTTATTTTTATCTGAAAAATATTTGCACTTTTAAAAGTCAAATTTCTTTTTAAATTTAACTGCTGAGCTGGCATCAGTAAAAGCTAGTATATTGATCACATCTAAACCAAAAAGAGCCAACATTTTTTATTACCAATATGGTTTTGTAAATTTATCTTGAAAGACCTGTTAGTATAGTTTGGGATGAGAGTTTAATGTCCTTTTGTTCATATTCCATATTCTATTTTGTGAGCTGTAAGTTAGCAATGCAAATAATTGCCTTCAGCCCTTTCTCAGCTTCCATGTTCTGGCATCCGTGATGTTCAAGTCATTTACCAAAAAATGAAGATAAATGTTGGAAGAATTGTATATTGGAAAACCTAATTGGTTATAAGATATGTTTTTTTGAAAATACATCCAGCATGTGGATTTTTTTCCACATGAACAGTTGCCCTGAATTCGGTAGAGCCACTTTCCCTCTGAACTGTAGCCTTGAAGGAACATATTCTCACATTCTTGCATAAGTATGTTCAGCGGTAGGAAAGTACTTATTTTCTACCTCTGCTTTAAATTGTAAAAGAGGCAAAAGCAGCTTGTCCATGAAAATTTACCATACAGGATCTGATTTGTTAGATAATTCATTTTTTTTTCTAACGTATTCCTTTTAGTACCATTTAGTGTGTTAGAATAAAGTTCTGTTATGCTAATGGGTCAGAAACACGAAAAGTGATTGTTTTAAATTGATACCAAGATAAGTATGCTCAAAATTGGAGTATGAGTTCTAGTTTAGGGTACAGAAGGGCAAAAAATGCATTTGCATCTTCAGTTTTTCTGTTGATTTTGGTTTTTAAATATTTTAACACCGTCACATGTATCAGTCTGCGTTTGAAAGAACATATTTTACTCATCTTTGGACAGACAAAATCAGCTGTGTCTTGTTATTCTGTGTCTCAGATTCCATGGAAATTTCCAACAAACATTTGTTAGCAATTTTCCTTCTTCTTTCTTTCTCTACCAATGTTCTCTACTGTTGGTTTTGTAATTTCTTTTCTTTATCAAGCCCTCTTTGCCTCCATTTTCCCTTACTTGTACCCTCAGGGCTCCCTTATTCTTCTCCAAACTGTCTCTTTCCTGTGTGTTTGCCTGCAGTTTTGTTTTTCTTATCTCTGTTGTTCAGCCAAGATATTCTTTATCCCACAGATTTCTGAATTTTCAAAAACTAGGCACCAAGACCATCATTCTTACTAATAGGAAGTTGGCTTTTGGAGATCTTTACTCAAAGAGGATATAGATCTTTCACTACTTTCTCCTTCCTGCTTTTAAGGACTATGTACATACTGTAGCTGTCACAATTCATTATTACTTAAGTGGTCATTTTAAATTCAGACAGACAAACTGCATACCAAGCAGAAATGTTTCAGAATGGATGAGTAGTTTCAAAGACACAATTACTACCTGTAGTCTCATTCTGAGTCTGTGTTTACAGCATAGGAATATTTTTATTTTTTATATTCTGTTGCAGTTGGAGGCAAATGACATTTTGTGACAAACTTCCATCCCCTTTTTATTCCTTGTGAGAGAGTTTTGTATCACTTCGTAAATAAAAATAATTTGGATTGAATACTTTTCTTCACAAATGTTGTGTGGTGTATGAAGATCCTAAATGCTGGGATCTTTTCCACTTGAGTTTATATTTCTATGACTCAAGTGTTGGAAATGCAAGTAACACCTTTACACCACTGCCTGTGTTTTGGACCTATATAATTTCTGAATGATAAAAGCTGAGACTGAAGAAGTTTCTTTTCTTTAGATTTGTGTATATATTCCACTATATGTTTCATATATATGTGTCATTTACTAGATCTTTCCATTCTCGGCTTGCATCAATTCTGAATTCCTCTTTTAATGTGAGATGAGAAATGACATAAATAAATGTAATCAAGTTCTTTAAACAGTGTTGAAGTACTGATAAAATAGAAGCATTATCATCCAGCCTCTAATATTTGTGTGTAGATGTAGTGTATAGTGATCAGAAGACATGCGTGTGGTAACCTGCACTGGAATACAATCTTCCATCCCTTAAGTTTGGCTTAAAAAAAACCAAATTGTAGTAGACTTCCAAATTTTTCCCTTCCCTTTCAAGAACTGTCTATTGAAATGGTTTCTTTCTCTTTTTTTTTTTTTTTAATCTTCTTTTTTCCCTAATGCTGTAGGAAATTTTGTCTTAAGGATAGAACTCCGAGAACATTGTGCTTATGTCTCTACTTGTTCAACTGGAAACTGACAATTCATGTCTGACTCTCTTTTATTTGCTTTCAGGTAACATTGCTTTCCTTCCTAATTGAAACAGAAGTTTCATTCCTTGACTATATTAAAGGCGGGTATGTGATTGGCAACAAACATTTCTTGTTTTCACAGTCTCATTGTAATTCACTAATAATTTGTGTATGTACTTTTTATATGATGACTTTAAGTAGTATCTGTAAAGAGCTGTATTATTCCTTCATTTTAGAGGCTGTGCTTCCCTACATAAAACCTGCAGATAGTTATTGACATAGGTTATGGAACTTCACTTAAAACGTTGGTAGTAAACCACTGATATTGAGGAATGACCTCTGATTAAACCAGTGAAAATTGGATTAATTGGAAACTGTCTATGTATTATTAAATTAGTAAAATGCTTTTTTTGTTTCTTGCGATTACACTGACCTTTGGTGTGTTCAATAATGCCATTTATTTAAAGCCTTTCCCCATCAAAGGCATTTTTTCAATATTATGTAACATTTATAACACTTTCTCATTTATCGTCATTTTCCCAAAAGGGAAGTAGAGACAGAAGCATCAGGTGGCTTACCCTAGAACATGCTTACAAAGGGGATTGAATCTCAGAAATTCTTGGCTCTTAACCTCCCTGCCAGAACACAATTCTTCTCTAAAACCATAGAATCATAGAATGTGTTGGGCTGGAAGGAACCTTTAAAGGTCATCTAGTCCAACCCCTCTGCAGTGAGCAGGGACATCTTTAGCTAGATCAGGTTGCTCAGAGCCCCATCAAGCCTGACCTTGAATTCCTCCAGGGGTGGAGCCTCCACCGCCTCTCTGGGCAACCTGTTCCAATGTTTCACCACCCTCGTATTAAAGAGCTTCTTGCTGTTATCTACTCTAAATCTGCCCTGCTCAAGGTTAAAACCGTTGCCTCTTATCCTGTTGCTATATGCCCTTATAAATGGAAATAATTTGTTATGAACTGCTAGGCACTTAATATGTATTTTTGAGGCATACAGTCTGAATATACATTCAGACATTTAATTTACAGCATTGGTTACCTGTAAAGAAACAAGTTACTTTTTTTGTGCCATTCTTCAACCAGGCTTCAGCTGAAATAAAAAAGGAGTCTGTTATGTTTTGGCAGTAGCAACAGAGGGCTTTGCCTTTGTTCCCAGCAGTGGTAATCCTATGGATGAGAATGTGCTTAAGGTTTATTCCTAGCACATTCATCACTGAAGTTCATTAATTTAAAGTGACGCCCACAATCATAATTGTTAGCTACAGCAAAACTGTCAGTAAGCTACCTTGATTGCCTTTGTAGTCAAGTTTTGAAAAACCACAGCCTGATGTTGTACTCCGTACTGAACCGATGACTGGTAGAGGGGAATGATCACTGTTAAGATGTACTCCAAGCTGTTGACCCTAACCCATGGGCTGCTGCAGAGTGTGTTTCTTTTCTCTGTTAAGGACTAACAGCCTCTTCGATGTTTCAGTTCTCCCAAACAGTTAATTTTTAAGTTAGAATATCCAAATTCACTACTCTTCAATCTCCATCCCAGAAAATAAATATTTTCACTAAGGGTGAATTCATTCTGCTGTGTATCTCATAACACTGTGTCTTATGGCTCATTAAGATTAAACCTGACAAGAATACTTTATGCATAGTACTTAAAAATGGGAATGCTTAATTAGGGTTTTTAACATGGATATAGACATATTCTCTTTAAAATTCTTATTCAGTATCTTTGGAGAAATCTGTGATTTGTCTTGCTCATTTGCTCGCTCTTTGATGGCTGAGCACATTTTTGCATTTGAGCAGGATGCAGAGCTCTGCAACATTTCAGATTTGAGTGTTTGATATTACAATGTTGTATGATAATACGCAGCAGGTTGTGGGTGACCTTCAGCGGGAGCTGTATAGACCCGTCGTTGCGGGGACACGTCAGTGGAGGGAAGGGGCTGTGTCAGGGATCAACCGTCCCTCCGCAGAGTGGCTGGGGAGCTGGGAGCGAGGCTGGGCGGCAGGGCTGGTGGGGCAGGGTCTCACCACTCAGGGCCCAGCTCTACAGTGCATGGGCAGGGCAAGCAGGGCAGGCCCAGAGGTGGTGGCCGGGCTTGGTTAAGGAGTCCAGATCATCAGGGTCGTTTGCAGTGATGAGGCAGATCCAGGTCAGGATCGAGGCCAGCGGTTGCCAGACAGGCCTGGGGTGGACAAGGCCGAGAGGTCAAGCCAGGAAGTCAGACCATGGGTTGGGATCGATATTAATGGAGTCCATGGCCAGGCTGAGTTGGAGACCTTCTTCTGCTGTAGCTCAGGCAGGGACTGAAGGCTGAGCTGAAATGGGGCTTCTGAGCCAATGGGGGAACATGTGGTAGAGGGCCAAGGTGACTCTGTTAAGGGCCATTAAGAGGTTTTTTAGTACAGGCAAGACCCCTGAACTTTGTTCCAGGATGCTTCATAGGCTGGACTTGATGATCTCAGAGGTCTTTTCCAGCCTCAATAATTCTGTGATTCTGTGATTTTGTGATCCTGGACTGCAAACTACCAAGCTTTTCTGGAGTTGCTGCCCTTACCTGCAGTTCAGTTAACTAGAAATGCTGCAATACTTCTTGTCTCTGCTTGCACTCTTTGGATCCTACTGTTTCTCATCAGAGAGGGTTTATTTCAGTTCTTAACTGCATTTGAATCTGTTTTGGTTTAGCAAAGGTAAACCTAAGACAGGTGAGACATAGTGTCGAGATACTTCTGCGTCTTTAACATCTGAAGACTACATTTATATGTTACAAAGAATTCTATCAGCACATTTGATTGCCAAGCTGTTCCTGAACCACCTAGATTGCCATATTTAGGAAACTAGTTATTTTTATGTTTCTGAGTCCATTTCCAGTGATCAGTATGGCTTGTTGTGCCTGCTTTGAATCACTGTGAGTAACAGATAAAGCAGCTATTTGAGATAACAGAAGAGTACCTGGAGCATCAAGGTCCTGGTTGTGATTTCCATATGAACGGTCTTGGTCAATCTGTTGTGGAGCCCTTCTGATTTGTGCAAGTGTTCTGTTTTTAGTAGAGAATCCTGGAGTTTGAGAGAAACAGGTTACTTACATTAGGATTGCTGTTGCCTTTCTCAGGAGCATTCCTGTTGTGGACTTTAACAGAAGTAGTAAATGGCCATCCATCTATGTTTACCAAAAGTTGGTACTGAATAAAGTATATGTATACACAAATGCATGAAGAAAGAGCTTTATCTGTAGTGTAGCTGTTCATTCTATGGAGTGTGTTGTACATATATGCCATCTTATTCCCCATTCATTCAAAATTCATCTCTACAAGAAAAGTGTGAATAAGGAATTGAGGAATTAAATTTTAGATCTAAATCTGGAAAGAAAAAAATATAGTGGATGCATATGTAATCTCTTTAGGGTGGTTTATCACATTTCTCCCTGAGATGACACAAATTAGTAAACCTAATTATCTACGTTCTATAGACAAATAATAGAAATTTAGAATGCAAGTGATACTTTGTTGTTCTTATGGATATTTTGTATATATCTCTAACTGCAAAGAGGACTTGTGATAGTAATAATTATGACTTAAGCTTTTTTCCTCTTTTATATAAAAAGAGTATAATTCAGTAGAATGCTCTGTTTAAAAAGTATGACCATTGATCCTCATCATTTAACTATTTTATATAGAATCTTTTTTAGTGACTCATCCAGTTATTTCTATGTACAAGCCAGTGAAAACTGTAGATGTACTGGTACAAAATGTTATCTTTTTTTCTGCAACTCATACAGTTTTATAAACAAAACTGGGAGGCTGAGTCTCGGAGTAATTTTCTTGTCTTCTCCCTTCATTTGTCTCTTTTAATACTACTACATATCAATTGCAGTCTAGTTGACAGATGTTGAAGGAAGGGAGAAGATTTTGTCATTAGTCAGTCTGATTTTCCATCAAATATGTCCTCAAAAATTTGTTTTTACTTCCCTGGTTTTTTCCCATTTAGTTAGGCAAGGGGAAGAGAACACTGATTCTGCAATAGACGTGATATTGGCTCTTCTATAAATGGATGCTTATGAAATATTTCATGTTGAGAACTTCCATTGTAATTGATTTGAGATGTCTAGAACTAACACTGATTTAATGGAAACAGCTGTAACTGTGACAAATTGGGATTACCGTATTGATTTCATTTATGTTTTGAGTCTGCCTTCGTTTCATCAGGATATTCCATCGCAAGTATCATCAATATGACTGTTGCTTCTTTTAAAGAGCTTTGAAGAATGAAATAGAAGTTTGTCCGTAAATTCTGTTTTACTACATAATACTGGGTTTTATGGCAGTGCAGCATGAAAGAGGTGGATGTCTCTCTTGCAAATGAATATTACGCCAAGTGATACCATCTCTGTAGCTCGTGATACTCGTGATACTCCGTCACATATTTTGCCACAATGATCTTCCTGCATTTAGAATAGATAGATTGTGCTAAAAATTAATAAATATTTAAAAATCATATTTCTCCTAACACTAGTTAATAACATATTCCTATCAAAACACCTCCAAATATAGCAATAAGCTCAGAAATGTGAGGAATATGGCCTTGAAGAGGAATGCATTTGAAATTTTCCTGGTTTACAGGAATGGCTGTCAAGACAGTTAGTTTATAGTCTGCTCTGGTTTTGTGTGAAAGAGAAACCAGGAGCCAAAACGCTGCAAGAGTGGACAGAAAGGATGTTTCTGTGCAGAAGTTTGTAGCCTATTTGACTTGTCGGAATACAGAAAGAGCTAACAAGTTACTCTAAGTATTTGTAAATGAATAAAATTCAGGAGCTGAATCCTTTTGCAACTCAAAATACTAAGTCATCTCTTCTGCCCCAGATTAGTGGAAGATAAGAGGAAATGTTTTCTTTCTGTCATGTTAGATGCATAAGGCATCCAGGTTTTTGGAAACACCCACACATTGCGTGGGTTCTAAGGGCTTTCACCATACATTTTTAACTGAACTATATTGAATCATTGATGGCCAAAATGGAACTCTAGAATTCCATTCATGACAGCTATTTTCATCCATTATATAGTGTAATGGCACCCATATCTGATGTTTGGAGAGACAGTTATGAAACAAAGGGTGCTGTAGCTACGTATTTTGGAGGCTTTACCATATATTTGTTGTATCCTTGGAGAATAATAAGGAGTAACAAGAGCATATAAAAGGAAGATCTTGTGGAACCTTTGCTAGAAAAATCTTCATGTTGATATGGCATTTGGCCATTTGCAAAAGGAGAGTTATAAAATAACTGTCCTGGGGATTTAATAGCCATGGGAGGGTCATAGAATCATGGAATTGTCAGGGTTGGAAGGGACTTTAAAGATCATCTAGTTCCAACCCCCTCGCCATGGGCAGGGACATCCCCCACTAGATCAGGCTGCCCAGAGCCCCATCCAGCCTGGCCTTAAAAACCTCCAGGGATGGGGCTTCCACCACCTCTCTGGGCAACCTGTGCCAGTGTCTCACCACCCTCATGGTGAAGAACTTCTTCCTAAAGGAAGCAGCCTCCTGGCTCCTGGAGGATGCAGCCTCCTGGGGGTGTTGGTTACTCCATTAGCTCCGTCACAGAGTTCTGCGCAGGAAGTGGCCTTCAAGCCTTTGACACTTCCCCCCCCCCGCTAACAGTCCAGCTGGTTATCAGTCCAAAGCCACAGGAGGAAATTGATGTTTCCTTCCAAGGTACTGTTTAAAATAACCTAATCATTAAAAATGTTATCAAGCCTAGTCACAAGCTACATCCAGGCTTAATTTGTTCCCTTATGTATATCAAAGAAACAAACAAAATAGCTGCTCTGTGGTTGTGAGGGGAAGATTACTGTTCCTTTTAAGATACTTTCTTCATTTCTTGTGGTAGATTAGAGTAAAATCACCTGTCCAGGTAGCAGATAGATCTTCTCTTTCTTTACCAACTAATTGTGGCAGAAAATTGCGGTGCTTGGGTTTTCTTCCCAAGTTCTCTCTTGGGACAGGACGTTCACCAGCTCACGCTGCCTTGCCAGGTGTCAGTGCTTTTGCGGCTTTTATACAAAGCCTCGTGACCTCAAAAGATCACTGATGTAGCAGGTGTCATGAGCTTTTAATATAGCTCGTTGGAGAACTGTACAGCTGGTAAAGCAAGGACATAGCCTTAGCTGAAGATTTTCTTTATCAGAAAGAGTAAGTTTTGTTGTCTTTGTTTTTTAAAATTCGCATAATTTAATCAAACATCTGAATTTGTCTTTAATACTTCAGTGTTATATGTTTTCCTAAATTTTGAGCATCCTTATTCTGAGCTAGTGATTTTTCAGTTTATATCCCTTATGCAGAATGGAGTAATCAATAATCTTCTAAAAAATACGTTGCTGTTGATGAAGGTTAATACGTTAATAATGACAGTAACCTAATTACATGTACTTGATACAACCTAAGGATTAGTCGGTTAAAAAGAAGTAAAACGTAGTAGAAATAAAAACAGCACAGTGGACTTTCAGATGTATTAATTACATTGAGTTTAATTCTAGAGTAACGTGTTACCATGAGAACACTTCTTAAAATGACCTCCAAATTAGTTTCCCAGTCTTCACATTTGGCTTCCAAAGTAGTTGTATTTGATGTTTTCATGACACACAACTTTTAAATTAGCATTCCTAAAATAATTATTAGTTGTGGCTGGTTAATTTCTTCAGTCCTGGTGCAAGAGTAAAGAAATTAATACCTTTTCTTAATAAACTCTCACACAAAACACACACGTTCACAATATTATTGCTGCTTTTGAACGTATTTTCTCCGGTGGTACTAATTTGAACTGTTTGTTTGAAAAACATTGGTCAAAAAAGGGTTTAATTATATTTTGATAGTTTTGACTACAAGGGTTGACCTTTATTTTGTGCCTTTCCTCAGAGGACATTGGTGTCCTCTGTAACTTAGGCTTCTATGTCTGTTTTCCATGATATCATATTCAGAGGCATGTTTCTGATATAGAATCTTTTAGGTTGGAAAAGACCTCTAAGATCACTGAATCCAACTGTTAACCTAGCACTGCCAAGCGCACCACTGAACCATGTCCCTAAGCACCACATCCACACGCCTTTTAAATCCGTCCGAGGATGGTGACTCTACCACTTCCTTGGGCAGCCTCTTCCAATGCTTAAAACCCCTTTCACTGAAGAAATTTTTCCTAATATCGAATCTAAACTTCCCCTGGTGCAACTTGAGGCCATTTCCTCTTGTCCTATCACTTGTTACTTGGGAGAAGAGACCAACCTCCACCTTGCTACAACCTCCTTTCAGGTAGTCATAGAGAGCGATAAGGTCTTCCCTCGGCTTCCTTTTCTATAAACATATGCTGTATGATATATGAAACAAAGTAGCCATTGAAAAGACAGAGTGATCACAGTGCAGGTTTGTCCTAACAGAGTTTGTTCTAGTTTTCCTGGTTCTGTGTAGGACGTGAACAACATTCGTTGTAGTCTTGAGTCCAGGGACACTTGGATTAAGTGTGGGATCCAGCGGCCTGAACTGTATGGGCATTTAATGCCATTTTAGATTCCTAAAAATTTCCATGGTGTATAAATAGCTGAGGACTTTAAAAAAAAAAAAAAAAACAACAAAACATTAGAAACCTAGATTTAGGAAACTGAACTCCAGTGCATGTACAGTGACCAATAAATGGTTGAAATCAAGTAATTGGTTTAAATTCTTTCCTGTTTTTCTGTACTGGTATCATCAAAATGGAGTGGATACATACGAAAACAAATATTAGAGATGCAGACATCTGTTTTGATCTTATTTTATATCATGATTTTTATAGTTGTCAAACTGGTAGATACTGTAATATGGATACTCTTCTGCTTGGACGGAAGTCACAGTCCAGGTTACCGTGGTTTGTCAGTACGAGAGGGAGTTATTTCCCAGTTTAACCGGGTGGGTTTCTGTTACCTGGAGCAGGTTACATGCAATACAGATACTCTGCTTTGAGGAATACTCCCAAAACTGCTGCTGTCAGACATGACCTGTAATCACATGAAAACTGACTTTGTTCTTTTTGTCGTTAGGTATCAGTTTTAATATTTTTTCTTTTGTTTTGTTAACCGTTTTTCTCTTTAACCTTCTTTTACTGTGCTTTCTCTTGTTTCTGTCTTGAATCTGTGAAACTGTTTCTTCTTGCCGACTGGATCAGAATAGCTGATCCAGGAAATGAGTTTGCAAGTAAGTTTTGCTGCTCTTATGCAGAGGAAAAGCTGTCTGAGGTGTTTTTTTTTCTCAGTGACACCTTCTTCAGCATGCTGAAGAATTTCTGTACTCGGTGTACATGACATAATTCTTGGAGGAATCTTATTTTACTCTTTCAATATTGCACCATGCTAAAGCCCTTAAAATTTAAGTGCAGCGATATTATAGCCCCAAACCAGTTTTGCTTAGCAGTGCCAATAAGGATTCATAAATCTAGAAATGGTATTGAGTTAGACTTTTTTGTTGGTTTTTTTCAAACCTGTTCTTTGAGGTAGACAACTTCTCTGCACACTTTAGTGATAGTGGTAGAAACTAGTTGACATGCACTTCTTAGGATCTTTATTCTTACAACTAACTGTCAGTGCAGATGGACATTGTGATAAGAGGCCACATTTGGGTACAGACCAAACAAAATCTGACTTCTCATGCCATTATTTTTTTTTCTTCTGAAACTGCAAAAAGCGGAATGCAGAAGTATTGACAGAAAATATCTCTCATAAAGCTTAGGTCTTTGAACTTTTCAGGGATGAGTCATAGAATCATAGAACAGTTCAGGCTGGAAGAGACCCTTGGGATCATCAAGTCCAACCATTAACCCTACACTACAAGTTCACCCCTAAACCATATCACCCAACACCACATCTAAGCGACACTTAAACACATCCAGGGATGGCGACTCAGCCACCTCCCTAGGCAGTCTGTTCCAGTGTCTGACCACTCTTCCCGTGAAGAATTTCTTCCTAATGTCCAGTCTAAACTTGCCCTGTTGCAACTTGAACCCATTCCCCCTGGTTCTGTCCCTAATGACCTGTGAGAAGAGACCAGCACCAACCTCTCTACAAGGTCCTTTCAAGTAATTGTAGAGCATGATGAGGTCCCCCTTCAGCCTCCTGTTCCTTAAACTGAATAGTCCCAGCAGCTTTCACTGTTTGTTTCTGGGGTTTTTTTTTGTTGAAGTCCATATTGAGTCCACAGCATTTTCAGACATATTCCTGGCTGACTATGTTGCATGGACTCTTCTAGATCCTATGAGCTTTTCTAGGCTTTTACCACTTTCTGGAGACAGAGTCCATCCAAAACCTAGCTTAGTTTGTGTTAGCCTTGATCAGTATGTTAAAATATCAGTATTATGAAAATCAGTATGATTCCACGGGCATTTTTTCTCATACCCAACTTTTAATGACATAAATAGTATTTTCTCTGGACTTATCAGGTCATTTGAGTAATGGAACCAGTACTGCAAGACCAGTGTCAGATTGTTAATTTTTAATCTAAATGTACATAAGTTAAATCTGTTCAGTAACATTCAAAGAGCTTTAATCTTTGTTAATTTGGTCATTAAGTTTGTAGCTGCACACACAAAGAGGCAGAAATTTGAAGCAAGACTCAATCTGAGCAAAAAGTCACTTTCCAAATTGATAGAAACTTTTTTCTGATATGGTCTTGCTAGCTAAGAGATTGGCTGCAGAATGACGGTATTTTGTCCTGAAGAAAGGTGCAGAACAGAACTGCGTTTAATTGGATTGTAAAAGTCAATTAGTTTTTCTGACAATAAGTCTGTGATAACCACTGATCCATGCATGATAATGGCTTTATTTAGCTACTGTTCCAAATACCAATCTTTATATTCCAGCTTTCCGATTTCACTGTTGTCTTGATGTGCTTGCTCAAAGTGTTGACAACATTCACATGAAAGAAACCCACTGCAGACAGCTATGACATCCTGTCCGGAGATATGATGCAAACATGTTTTCACTGAAGACACAGTTTCGGTGTTAAGAAGGAGCAGATTGGCAAAAGCCTCCTTCCCTTGGCAAGATCTTCCGTGACTAGGGCTAAAATATGTCCAAGGGGAAAAAAGTGTTACAGCTGGAAATGAATTATCAATGTTTATGGATGTTGGTAATCTTATTAATGATTTAGGATTTTTTATAAACAATGAAAAAGGAAAGATGGAATAAAGTAACTTTTTAGCGTGTTAAAAAAATAGTGTTGTGCAGCTCTTAGCTGAAACCTCATAAAAGAGTATTTTCAGTGTTTACTTCCTGCATTAGAAACTCAGTGTCCTACAGTTTGTCCACAAACAACCTTATTATCTCTGCTTTTTGCACATAAAGGTAAAACTATTAATAATATTTGTATTTACTTTTTTTGCAGAACCCAAATCAATTTCACAGTAGCTATTGATTTCACAGCCTCCAATGGTAAGAATAAAAAATAAACATCTTGTGTGTGTATGTGCTGTGTTCATTTTAAGTGTGCGAGTGTGCGTATGTATCTGTATCAGCGTTCTGCTTAACTTCATTATATTGTTGATGTTCTGTGTGCCGGGCACCACCTGGAATCAGGATTCCATTTTGGTGAGCAGCAGACTAGAGGCAAATTCCTGTCCAGAAAAAACGGGCAAACAGAACAGAGAAAAATTGAAAACACTACATAAAAAATTAAGTAGGAGCAGTTTGCAGATATTTGTGTATGTTCTGATAGTTTTTGTTTGTTTATTATTGCTGGGAGAAAACTGGCTGACTTAGGAGACCCCATCAAAAGGGGTTAAAAAAAAGGAGTTTCAGGTAGAGTGAGGCTGAAGTGAGCTGAAGCAGAGAGAAGTTTTGATCCTCCTCCAAAGCCATTTTCAGAATGTCATAATACTTTTTGTAAATTTCATCTTAAAAGTGTATATTGTGTCATAAAATAACACAAATTTACAAGTCTAATAACAGTTTCTTGCTGCCCTTTCAGTGCTGCAAAGATTTACAGCTACTCCTATTGAACTATAAAAAATGAATGCAGAACACTGCATTTTTAACTGATACAACCACAGTTATGTATATAAGAAAAACTTTCTTTTCATGATCTTTCTTTTCAGTTTCTTTCTTAGATTTCTATCATGTTTAAGAGAGAAAATATTGAGATGATTCCCTTTTAAATAAATCTGATCTTTGCATCAACAGGTAACCCTTCACAGCCTACTTCACTGCACTACATGAATCCCTATCAGCTGAACGCTTACGGCATGGCACTGAAAGCAGTAGGTGAAATAATTCAGGACTACGATAGTGACAAAATGTTCCCAGCTCTAGGCTTTGGAGCTAGACTACCTCCAGATGGACGAGTATCACATGAATTTGCACTGGTAAGTAAACAAACATTTGTATGTTGTTTGAGTTTCTGTACCACAACGAAGTTCTGGGAGTTAAGGTTGCAGTCTTAAGCAGTTACCTGACAAGTAAAGAGCAGAGAATGTGCTAATTCTTTTGTCTAAAAGACTGTTTCAACATTTTTCATCATAACAAAGTACCTGAGAGAAAGCCAGAGTCAGGATGTCCCTGCAGGCCAAAAATAATAAAGAAAAGTAATCATCGTAACCCTCAGCTGTAGCAGCATGAGAAATAGATGCTTGAAAGACTTCAGATTGAAGTTAATCTATATTAAGAAGCAAGTGGATTACGGTCCAAGATAATTCTTCATTTTATTATTTTTGTTCTCTCTCATTTGCTGGGATCTCTTATCTTTTACAAGATGCTAGTTTAGAGACGTGAGATAAGTAAGCGGTCTGTAAGCTGAGAGGACAAGAAGATTCTGAGTCTGGTCCATGTGCCAGTTAAATTACAAACCTAAAATCTAACAGGATTTGTCGGAAAGGTTGATGTGTTACAACTGATGCTTGTGATTAGTGTGGATGTTAATCTCCTTGCTTATTTTGGGTTTTTTGTTTTTCCCTGAGTAGAATAAAGTCGGAATTATAGCAAGTGTAGATGTATCAGGTAATTTTTAATTGCATAGCAGCAAAGATATGACACAAGACTGGTGATTGTAGATGTGTATTTCTTCTGTCAGCCTCTGCTAGAAAACAATGACACATGTCTCATCTCACGGAAAGGTTTTCCACACGGATAGTAATTTAGAACAGGTGCAATTGCAGGTATTAATTTGAATTACAGGCTTTCTTTGGACTTTTGTGTAGCAAATTCAAGTATAATGATACATGTAATCTTAAGCAAACTCATTCCTGAGTATTTTTGGGTTTAAAAGTTGTTTCTAAAGTTAATTCACGGGGCATTGTGGTGCTTTTACAGAGGGAAAAAACAGTCTTTTTTCCTTCCTCCATATATACATACTGACTCCCATCTAATGTTAAGCAGTGTTGCCAGCACTCTCTTTTAATGTTCTAGATTAATTTAATGAAAAATCCCCTTTGTTCTTCTTAGTGAGGTGTACTCTACCTAAGACTGAGATACGGGCACATTAGGCCAATGAGATGTTGGCACGTGAAGGAGAGTACAGTGATTTGGAAGATTTTGAAGCCCCACACGGATCATTTGTCTGGCCCGACATAGGCCATTAATCTGAGATTTATCTGATGTGTTTGTATTGTCACCTGTAAATAGGTGTCCTCGTTATAGAGTCATTATAGAGACGGGTAGTAAAATGCCTGCCCAAGGAATTTACAGTCCCAGCCATTTCAGTGGATTCTGAAAGAATAAATTCCTTTGTCTCTTTATACCAAAGCAAAACTCAGTTTTCCAATGCAGAAACATTGTACCAAAACAATGAAGAATTTATAGTTTACCTTATACTTACGTAGTCTATAAACATCAGGATCTCTCTTGCCATTTCTTTTTCTCGTGTTTTTAAAATAAGAAACCGTTGAGCCCAAACTGTGCTTCTAAACATGATTCCAGTTTTACATCTGCCCTGTAATTCATACCTTAAGTCCGCAGAGGAAAATACCCATTACTGTTGCGTGGAAGAAAGACTGTTTAATTCCACTTAAGTTGGTTTTTATGTCTAGGAGCCCATTCCAGTGATTCAAGCTGCATATAACATGAGGCTGCTAGAACCTCCTTCCCTAGGCAGTTGACCCTCACCACCAGCCTCTTACGTTGGGCATTTGCAGTACAGTCTCTGAATAGATCCTAGAACACTTAGGTCTTTGCAGTTTAAAAATGTCCACGGGGCAGCGTTCACTAACCTCTGTCATTTTTGCTTCGTAATTACTTTTAATGATTATTCACCTCTTATTTTCATTAGAATGGAAACCCTCAAAATCCATACTGCCATGGCATTGATGGTGTAATGGAGGCATATTACAGGAGTCTAAAATCTGTACAGCTTTATGGACCGACGAATTTTGCCCCTGTAATTAATCATGTAGCCAGGTAAGCACCACAGCAGGTACTTTGCAGAAACTTAGTGTCAGTACAACTATCAGATCCCAAAAGCTAACAATTACATGATGCTAAACATTGAAAAAGGTATTTACAGGGTTTTTTATCCAGTCTAACATGATTAACTTGTACCTTTGAGTAGGTTTGAAGACCGTGTGCTACTATTATGGAGAATTTCATCTCTCATTAAAAATAAATACAAGCGTTCCAGCTGATCCACCCTGTGTTAAAATCTTAGGAGAAATCATAAGACAAAAAGCAAATTAATGAAATATTCAAGCAGTGTGTGTCCTGATAAATTTTACTTGTGCTATAAAACCTACCATTCAATATTAATGCATGCCTTTCATACCAAACTATGTTCCTCAGAGGTAATAACTGTTAAATAAATTGGACTTTCTAACGACTCATGCCTCTATAAAGGACATTCTATCTGTGCCCCTCTTGGTAGTGGTAAAGTTCCCATTTGTCACTGATGCAACACATGCAGATTTTGAATATCAGTATTGTATTAGTTACATTTTTCATTTTAAAGTAGAATGTCCATCTTAGTTATGAATGTCTTTGCTTTTGGAATCCACTGCATTATGTTTCTTTGTTTTTGTTAGTCCTTAGTAGTCAAATTTTTAAAATGCAGCTTTTTTCCTTATTGGGTCCTTTGTATAAAGGGTTTTTTTGCTATTATGATATTGTTTTTTCTTCCCTTAGATATGCTGCTTCGGTGAAAGATGGCTCCCAGTATTTTGTTCTTCTCATTATTACAGATGGAGTTATTTCTGATATGGCTCAGACGAAAGAATCTATAGTGAATGTGAGTTTTGCTGAAAGTGTTGACATTTAAGAGAGTTATGTCTCTAGGAATTAATATTTTAGGCAATAAACTAAATCAGTTAATATTTCAGGCACTAAATTTGTTCCATAAATTAACCATTTTTTTCTAAACCACAAAAATTTATTTTGCATAAAGACAAAAAGAAAGCAAAAGTTGAATCTCAGCTTAGATAGTGTTCAGTGGGAAAATACACTCTTCTTTCTAACGCTGTATGTTCATATGATTTTCCTCATCTGATTCTTGCCTCCTTCTTCCTCATGCACATCCCACTATGCAGTTTTTCGTAGTGAACTGGTCTTTATCCTTCTGGTAATTGCAGGCAGCAATTTTAAAAACGGCCCCAAACTTTCTGATCCGAAATGGCAAGCATACCAATCATATGATTTCCTTCTAAAATATCCCTAGAATTTTGAAAATTCTAAATTGTTTCTCTTGATTTAACTCACGCCTCAATTTGAAGTCTGTAAATAAGAGACCAGCAAGTCCAGTTGTCTGATATCTTGTAAGGTTAAGTAATTTGCCACACAGAAAAGACACACAGAAAAACCTTGTTTCTAGTGATAGTTGGTTTTCAGGAATAATAGCTGTTAGTCTGCAACTGTCTGGAAATGAAGCAGATGTGTTGTTAGCTTGGAGTGAGTGGAAGTTTGGAAATATTTACTGCCTTTTCTTTTTATGAAGATGCTTTAATTTTTCTGCATACTTCTTGGAAGTATGAGCACAGTACACTATGACAGAACTACCTAAATGCTATTCAGTAGCAGGTTTTTTCAGTCTTTATAATATCCAAAATAATAAAAAGGGTAGTGATGTTCAATGCAACTTGGTATGTATAAAACTCAGGGAGACTATATTTCATTTTTAACACTAATTGTGCTTTTAGGCATCTTTCTCCTTACAGCATATATGTCAGACACATTCTGGTTTACCCAACTGTTTAAAGGTTATACTGTCATTCAGGAAATGCCAACACTTAAGTTTATATGCAAAAGTTTATCTCTTTGTGCTGTCCTTGCCTCTTTCTGTTTCAAAAACATTGGATCACATAATACTGTGCCTGTGTGAGTAGGAATCTCTTTAAAGGATGTTTTCTTTACAATCCAGCAATAAGATCCTAGAAAACACCTGAAAAACTAAAGAAATTCTGTTCTAATAAATGCCTTCCTGTCTCAAAAATATTCTATACTCACTGACTTATGTAGTGCACTGTGGTTCAGATACACTCTATTTCTGGCCCTTAATCACGGAGTCACAGGAGGGTTGATGTTTGAAGGGACTTGTGGATGTCATCTTGTCCTGCCTCCCTGATTGAGCAGGACCCCCAAAGCTGTTTGCCCAGGACCATGGCCACATGGCTTTTACTATAAGCTTCAGTAGCGTATTGGTATTTAACTAACAAGGGATTTTTTACCTTTTTTTGGTCTTGTACAAAATTTTAGCTGGAAAATTTGACTATGTACTAACAGTTTGTGATGAATTTGCAGTTAATGTATAGTATATAGAGTGTAATTTATAGTGGTGTAGAACATAAAACAGTGATTTCTAGAATGGCATTTTTTCACTGTTTTAGGTAGCATGTTTACAGTAATTAACAGTAAATATTCTGTTTAAAGAAAGTTGGATTTATATGTAGTATTATGACAGATGAAAAAAGGGAAATGGTGATGATATATCTAAAATGAGGTTCTTTTAAATGAGGGAGAGAAACACTTTACATTCCAAAAGAAAAATATAACAGTATGTTGTAAAACCACTTCAGTGAAGCAGAGTTTAATTGAGCAGAAAGTGTACATTTATGATTTTTGGCCATTGTATACTCCTGTTTAAAATTACTATAGACGATTCACAGGTCATCAGAGTATCTCAATAAGGAACAGTTGTCAACCCTGACATTTGGTAGATGAGTGTTTTTTAGTTGCTACCTTCCTCAAAAGAGGCAGATTATTACTGTAAACTAGCAAGTATCTCGTACTACTATCACAGCAGGAGAATCCAATATTTGTGATACTGTCTTTGTAGTTTTAAAGATTTTACAGAGAGTTTATTCAAGGAAAGCCAGATATTGTCTTTGACTTGTTTCATTGAATGAAAAAGAATAAGTAAAATTAAAAATCTTACCATAAGGCAGTTCGATATCCTGTTTACTTTGTGGCGTGGATGACTCATTTGAATAAAATTTCGTTCATGGAATAAATTTAGGATACATAGTGCTCACATAGGTGATTTATTCTCTTGAGGAAAATTGGTGTAAGATCTATGCAAAAAATAACATCACATAGTTCCAAGCAGCTATGTAATATCAAGAAACAGTAAAGTACATTTAAATAAGTGTCAAACTGTCATTAGGGACATACTTGCAATTGTTGTCAGTTTACAAAAGTTTTCAAGATAAGTGTGTCATCTCAGTTATCGTATATATTTTAAATCCTAGTTTGTTGTGTTTAGTCATGATCCAATATGATTTAAAGTCTTGAAAAGAAAAAAAATCATCTGCCTTTTTGTATTCATTCTACATGTTTTGTATCACTTAAGCAGTTTGCACAACTTAAATTTTAGGTAGAAAAAAAGAGTTGTTTTGTAAACATAATCTCTGCATGTTTTTTTTTAATTCAGATTGCTCTCAGATTTCACGTATTATTGCCAGAGGTTATATAACGTGTTAAACCTTTTGTTCTTTTGAAGGCTTCGAAACTTCCAATGTCAATAATTATAGTGGGAGTAGGACCAGCAGAGTTTGATGGTAAGTGCTCTAGTGGTTTTCCTAGAATTTTTTTTATTTGTTTACATTTTAGTAATATGTGGCTTTTCAAACAAATATCATTCTTTAAAAGAGCATAATGCAGAACAAGCAGTGAGCACTGCTGACACTTGCAGCTGGATTGATTGATAACTCCGTATGATTACAAGCTGCCGTGTGGAGCTCTGTAGCCCCTCAGGGTCTCTGTTCAAGTCACAGAACCATGTGGGGGCTCAGCATTTCCAGAACTCCAGAACACGAATGGAAAAAAAAATGCACAGTAAAGTAACTATACTCAAGGAATGTTGAATTTCGTCAACATGGATATTTAGTTGCCTTGTGAAGTGTCAGTTGACTGGAAATACTGATCATCTGTTCTTACTGAAGTATTAAAGTACTGAGAAAAATAAATATATTTGAGGAAGTGATCTGGGCTAAAGCAGGTTTCATTAGATAACAGGAGTTGAGTCTTACTCAACTTGAGAGAGTATTAAAGCGGGAGAGAAATTACAAGGTTTATTTACATATTCATTCATGTGATGTTCTGGAACACCATTCTCTATTACGATAATGAGGCTGCTTTCATGATTTGGGCTTTTTTTTTTTAAATACCATCATGAATATCATTCCACTATGAAGTGTATCTATTCCTCAAAGTCCTACATAATTTCTTTTTAATTCTAGTACTTCAGGTTAGGCAATATGCCTTCTTTTGTACATGAAATATACTTGGTACTACCACAAATGTATAATGTAAATGGTCACTCATGACCACACATGTTAATACTTGTACAACTATTCTAAGAGTATGAAAGCAAAAGGAAAAACTAACAAAAACAAACAAACAAAAAGATTATTGGAGGTTGACTTTCTTACACTTTTTGGAAAGTGGTATATTAGTGATAGCTTTTAGTGTCTTATTCCTTGAAGAGATTGTCCACATGGACACTTACACTTCAAACGATTATATGCCACAAGCAATGAGAAGAGGCAGCTTACCTCCATAAATACATCTGAGGAAAATTTGCAAACTTAATTTTTACCCCTGAGAATTCCAAGTTTAATCATACATGTCTTTTCTCTTGCCTGTCCTTTGCCTTTTCCCTTGCTCCCTGTTTGTCCAGTCCTTGGATTTGCCCAAGCTTCCCTTAACTCACTCCAGACATGTAGATCCTGTATTCTTTTTATGTCTGGAGGTTGTCTTTGCAGAGTTCTCGGGGTGTTGTCCCTATCACTTTTCTTAAGGCAGGATTCTGTTTGTACTGCAGGATAGTTTCCATCTTTGGACTCTGCTCCTTGAATATACTGCCTCAGAGGAGTTCACCTCTTAGATGTGTGCCAGATCTAGTCCCTCAGTGCCCAAGAGGGCAGAGATATGACTTTTCCATCTGCAGAAATTCCTTCTGGAGAAAACAACACACTCTGTGTCTGGTGTGGAGGCTGAAGAAGTGTGTGTGTAGGAGGGTGTATGTTCCAGGCACGCTGTCTTATCATTCCAGTGCTGGTCAAGCCTCAGTTTTTCTGTAGAAAGACTAAGCTACTCCTCTCCAGATATCGCTGCCTCCTAGATCTCCCAGCTCATGGGGTCTGCCAGGGGAGTTCTTAAATGTATGGAGCTCAGATAAATGGCACTTACATTTGGCAGAGCTTTACTTCAGGATGGCTGTAACAGGTCGGATCGGGGGTCTGTTTCGCCCAGTATTCTTCATCTGACATGGATGGTTATCTACAGAATGTAAAGAACAGAGGAAGCAAATATTATACTTCCCTGAATATTGTTTTTAGATTTGATTTCCTGAGCAGGATGTATTTTATGTCTGTTTTGGAAATTTTCAGTAGATTTCTCCTTCAGATACTTCTTTGTCTCCTGATTTGAACACATTATACTCTTTTTGCATCAACACCATCATCTGCGCTCTACAAACCTACTGTTTTTTCGTTTGAACAAACATGCTCCGTTTCAACACTGACCAGAGTAGGCATGCCTTTCTGCCTAGAGTGGCTTCTGTGTATCTGAACAATTTTAGAGCTTTCCTGGATCCTGCTTAGAAAGATAAAATAGCTACCTAATAACTTCTCTAACTTTTTCAAATAACTCCTCATTCCTATGCATTAAAAGTCATTACTTTTCCAGTATGAATATGAGTTATTACCTCTTTGTGCGGAAACCTATATCTTACGTAAGAATAATTGCTGAAGATGAATTCTTCTTCACCTGTGAAAATACAAATAAGCTTTACCAAAGCAGGTGCACTTGCTGATTTGAGAGCTGGAGGGATAAGAATGTTATCATGATCTGTTTTGTTTTGAAGATGGCAGTAAAGGGAAAAAGTATATACTGTCAGCATGAAAAAGTGCAAAATAACTACAAAACATGATGTATTTTACAGTGCAAAAGATCTTAAAGAGTTACCTAAATAACAGTTGTTGTGTTTGTTGCCCTAAAGTATAAATTGACTTACGTTTTTCTCAGTAAGATTGTTTTTGTTGTGTAGCTGAACTCAGGTTAATTCATTCTGTTTGTTTGCGTTTTTTTAAGCTATGGAGGAGTTGGATGGTGATGTAGTGAGGATTTCTTCAAGAGGGAAGTTTGCGGAAAGAGACATTGTGCAGGTGGGAGAGAAAATTTACTCTTAACAGTTAAATTTTACTGATCCCGTTTGTTTAGAATTCTCATTTCTATCTATATTCCTGCTTTTCATTTTACCTTAGCACTGACATACTTTATCTTGGGGTGTTCATAACATGCTCAGAAAAATCTCTGCGATACCTGTAAGCGTTTATGTAACACGCAGTAGTGGAGCTGCATTCATTAGGAAATGACCCCTGACTGGTAGCACACTGATATAAAGTCTTAGGGTTCTGCAGCCATGGGAGAAGGGTTAGTTGCCCCTACTGCAATCTCTTTATCATTCCATGAATAGAAACTGCAACTTATGTGGAAGTCAGCTATACCTAGAACTCCAACAAGTGCATTTGAGATGCCTGAGGTATCTTTCCTTGCCTCTAACCAGCAGTCCAAAAGACCATGTGTGTCGCCCAGTTCGTGTGTTATGTCTGCTGTGTATGACCATGAAGATGCTTTAAGGAACCTCAGATGATAGTTGGAACAGGTTGCCCAGAGAGGTGGTGGAGGGTCCATCCCTGGAAACATTCCAGGTCAGGCTTGATGGGGCTCTGAGCAACCTGATCTAGTTAAAGATGTCCCTGCTCACTGCAGGGGGAGTTGGACTAGATGACATTTAAGGGTCCCTTCCAGCCCAACATATTCTCTGATTTCAGAGAAGAATTGCCTTCTGGCAGGGAGGTTAAGAGCCAAGAATTTCTGAGATTCAGTCCCCTTTGTAGGCATGTTCTAGAGTAAGCCATCTGATGCTTCTGTCTCTACTTCCCTTTTGGGAAAATGACGATAAATAAGAAATTGAATGTGTTGCAAATTTTACATAATTAGTATTGAAAAAATGCCTTTGATGGGGAAAGCCTTAAAATAAATGACATTATTGAATACACCAAAGTTCAGTGTAATCAGTAGAAATAAAAAGGCATTTTACTAATTTAATAATACGTAGACAACTCCCAATTAATCCGATTTCACTGGTTTGATCAGAGGTCATTTCTCAATCTCAACACGTTCTGTGATGCAATGATCTGTGTTTCCATGACTGAACCAAGCCCCGAGAGTGCTTCTCTCATCTGCGTTCCACAGACACCTCCATTTCTCTGCTGAAGTCCTCTGGTTCTGTTCCTGCTCTCCACAGTCACTCAGCCCAGAAGTTGTCGTTCAAGCCTGTGCAACCACTGGCAGGGTGGTGCAGCAGCTCTGCACGCACATACACAGCCTCGTAATCTCCCGTCCTTTCAGAGCTGCAGATTTCTAGAGCTCCGCAGGTGGTCCGAGCTCTGTACTTCATCCAGTGCTCCAGGCACACCATCTTGTCTTCTGATGACCTACTCACCTGGACAGACTTTCTTTCATAATTATTTTCTTGATCAAGTAAAATTAGCTATGCATTGTATATTTTCATGGGATACTAAAGTGGAACCAAACAAGGTAAAAGACCTTTGATGGCTGAACACACTAATCCCTGCTTGCTGAAGTAAAGTATTAAAGAAGTTGACACTGAAAAGAGCAAAGTACTCAAAAATTGGATTAACCTGAAGACTGTAGAAAGAATTATAGCTGTCTAAAACTAAATGTTTTATGGAAGGCATATTTTCCTGGAAGTGTCTGAATATGTTTGTGAAATAAATGTTAAAGCATGTAGTTAAGCATGTAGTCCAAATGCCTCTTAAACACTAACAGGCATCCTTAGGTTTAAACCCTACCTTAGATCTACCATTTCTTCTCCTCCTCCTTTTATTCCTCCTATTTGTCAAAAATCATAGTCTTCACTTATTTTTCTTCTTGCTTATTTTTGTTTCTTTCTCTCCAAGCCAGGTTGGATTTTTTTAATATTGTTGGTTAGTAGAATATATATATGTATATCTAGAGTAACTGAGGTATATGAATAGCTCGTATTGTAGGTGGTAAAATCTTAATAATTAAGGTCAGATTGCAACTGCTGAACTTTGAAATGTGTATAGTTGTTTTCATTTATATACGTAGGGACTGAAAGTTTTCAAAGTGTTTAATTTACAAATGCTGGGAGATGACTGTTTAAGGATTTTATAATTCTTTTTCTTCAAAGTACAAAATCAACAAATCTGCATAAATATAAGGAAATTTAAATGGTCACACCCTTTTTTCCAGTTTTAAATTTTCTCAGTGCAATAAATAACCCCGTGCAACACTACAGGCTTGGGTAAGAGTGGCTGGAAAACTGCCCAGCAGAGAAAAAGACCTAGGGGTGCTGGTGGACAGCCACATCTCAAATCCTGTGTCCAGTTTTGAGCCTCTCACTACAAGAAAGACGTTGAGGTGCTGGAGTGCATCTAGAGAAGGACAACAGAGTTAGTGAAGGGTCTGGAGCACAAGTCTTCTGAGGAGCAGCTGAGGGACCTGGGGTTGTTTAGCCTCGCAGAAAGGAGGCTGAGGGGAGACCTTATCCCTCCTTACAACTACCTGAAAGGAGGTTGTAGCGAGATCGAGGTCGGTCTCTTTTCCCAAGTAACAAGTGATGGGACAAGAGGAACTGTCCACAAGTTGGTACAGGGGAGATGCAGATTGAATATTAGGAAAAATTTATTCATGGAAAAGGTTGTCAAGCATTGGAACAGGCTGCCCAGGGAAGTGGTGGAGTCACCATCCCTGGAGGTATTGGAAGTCTGATGAGGAGAGGCTGAGGGAGCTGGGGGTGTTTAGCCTGAAGAACAGGAGACTCAGGGGGGACCTTCTCACTCTCTACAGCTCCCTGCAGGGAGGGTGCAGTCAGGTGGGGGTCGGGCTCTTGTCCCGGGCAACCAATGACAGGAGGAGAGGGCACGGCCTGAAACTGCGTCAGGGGAGGTTTAGGTTGGATCTCAGGCAGCCCTTCCTCACGGAGAGGGTGCTCAGGCACTGGGATGCACTGCCCAGGGAAGGGGGGGAGTCACCGTCCCTGGAGGGGTTTAAGCAGAGGCTGGATGTGGCACTTAGTGCTGTGGTCTGGCCCATGTGGTGGGGTTGGGACGTAGGCTGGACTTGATGATCTCAGAGATCTTTTCCAGCCTCAATAATTCTGTGATTCTGTGAAAAGATGTGTAGATGTGGTGCTCAGAGACATAGGTGAGTGGTGGGCATGGCATTGCTGGGTTTAGTGGTTGGACTTGATGATTTTAAAGGTCTTTTCCAGCCTAAATGATTCTACAGTTCTCTGGTTCTATAAATACCACATTAATATTTCCTCTTTATTAATTTTTTCCTGAATGGGGATCAGCAGTGAGAATGACAGCAGTTAAATTACCCTCATAATCTGTATGGATATAAGTTAAAAGAAAGTCATAGTTTCCTGAATTACTTTTTCTAGTAGTTGAAAAATACAGTTTTTTATTTCTGCAACATACAGAGAAAACAACTGATGAAAGAGTGGCATATCGAAACTCTTAGAGGAGTGAGAAATGCTAGCTACTTTAGTCAGTGCTGTCAGCAAGGTGATTATAAACGTAGGAATAAGGAGAAGCTGGACAGCTAAACATGAGAGAAGGAATAACCTTTCGCATTTTGTCAAAGCCTGTATAATGTCCATTGGTAGTCCGTGCTGGTAGTCCACGTGTCTGTGATTGGTTATGCCAGATATGTCAGTGCTGTTAACAGAGCAGTGTGTGCAGATCTGCCTCCAGAGCTCGATCTGTTTCTGGACCCCAGACTAGTATTTCTGCCAAGCCCTGTGCCATGTCAGGTTTTTTTAAAGCTAATTTTCAAAAGCTAATTCAGATCTCCCTGGCATGCAATGCACCTATGTTTAGATGCGTTTAAATATACACAACGTAATTAGACATAATTTCTCAAAACAACAGCAGCTCCAAAAGCTGCTGATTTTACATTCAAAGAGCATAAATGGATAGAGTTCTTCAAATATTATAAACAAGATTTGTGAAAATGCTTTGCATCAGAACTATTCTATTTTTTGCTGAGAAATAAAAAATAATATGCAAGAAATACCCTTTTGTGTTTCTTTAGAATTAAAGAAAAAAACCACATTTACTACTAACATATTTCAACCAGAACTTTGCCCCAAGCCATATTGAATTACCTGAAGGCAGTATTGTTCTCTGCTTTTTCTGTCTAAATACTAACAAATACATTATAGGCTAGCTAAATAAATAAAAATGCATAATGTCAAACCCTTTAGGTTTGGTATGACCTTTATTTTGTATCAGGGAGGATGAAACTGATTTGCTTTTAGAAAATTTAACCACTCAAATATAACAAGTTTATCTTTTTTTTGTGTATTAGGTTAGTTAAAATTAGCTGGTGAAATTAACTGTTAATTTTAAGTCAGTATTGTGAAATATTTCAATTAAATTAGTAAAGGAAAAATTGCCTGCCAGCAGTGAGTCACTGTATCCCTTATATTTGCTCCTGACTGCAGTTCATGTAAAGATGTGACCCTTGTTATTTTCTCCTCACTAGTATACTTATTGTAGGGACTGTGTCTTATGTGTGTACCAATTTTTCCTCAGTTTATTTCATTTCTCCTCCTTTGTTACCCTTTTTCTATTTAAGAAGTTTTAGGGAAATACTTAGTAATGAACCTGTTGTTCCTCTTGAAGATTTTGCACATTGACCTTTACACTGAACTCACAAACTATACAAAAGCACTTTACGTTCCCTCAGTTTCCCTTTGTTTTCCCTTACATCCTTCATTCCATTCCTCTGCCACCTCCACTGCTTCTACGTGTTAGCTCTGGGCCTTGCTGCCACTGCCAGCTGTCCCCATAGATGCGTACCTACGTTTGTTTGTCCGTAGTTCCTCCAGCTCCCCTATGTGCCGTCAGGAGAGGGGAGGGAGAGCTAATTCAGGCCGTCTGTATCATATAATGGCATTTCCACGCTGTCGAAGAAGCCTCCCTTTACTGCAGAGCAGTGGGATGAGTTTTCATGGCTGCAGACTAAAGGGTAAGGTGATCTGTCAGGGTGGGACACATTTAGTTCTTTAACTCAGGCTGCGTTTGCTGTTTACCAAAGACTGACATTGCGTTGAAAATGGATAACCCCATGAGAGGGGAAAGAGTACCAAACTTAGCCCTTCCCAGCTGAATGTGTAAGCCAGGAGGTTACAGAGATGGTTGTTTGGTTTTGTTACTCTTTTGACTTCATGCTCTGGGAACAGTTGGATGTATTCTCATAGAAAAGTCAGTGGAGTTGAAGAAGGAGCGATCACTTGAAACAGGGCAGCGCTGGGCTGGCTCCTGAAAACTGCTGGAGCTTTTTTTGTGAAATGGAGAAGTCAGTACTAGTAAATGTCACCGTGTGTGCCTGTCTCTTGTATTGAGGAGAAGCTGAATATACACAGCTAGAGAGACAAGACAGCTAATTATGGAGCTGCAGATACCTGCCTTTCTGGCTTAATACCCTGAAAACAGGTTCCCTCTTGCCTGTTCTCCTGCTATTATTTCCAATATGTTCTTGAACACAGCAGGGTGCAGAGTTGAAGGATGCTCCTCTCTGGAATAAAGGCTGCTCTAATCGAATGATCTTGCTGACCACTCTTGTAGTCTTGCTAACTATGGCACCTGCCCTCGCTGGCTCTTCTTGAGCGGCAAGGTTGGACTAAAGATCTCTAGAGGTCACTCCTACCTTCAAAGATTCTGTGACTGTCGTAATTTTCTAAGAAACTGCAGATCTACTGCTTCCTGGGGAAATGCCCTAACAGTAGCTGTTTACCCTCATGTTGGCTACAGGTTTCAGTTTAATTCAACATAGTTCAGATACTTAGGCTTGAAGACTTCTTTTCTGGCATTTGGAGATCCTTTTCAGGAGAGTTATGCAAAGAGTCCTGCCTTGAATTCTAAACACCTTTTAGTAGGAGACTGATGCCTAGATAGGTTTCATGAGTCCAAGGTGAGAAGTGATTTCCATAGTTGTAAAAATGACTTAAGTTCACATTATTTATTGCTCAGATGTCATCTTTGGGTTTTTATTCACTTCCATTGGCAGAAATTCTATTCACAAACTTCACGATCTGACAGAAGAGCCCCAGGAGCAGGAAATGGATGAATAACTTTCCAAGACAGAATTACCTTGTTGCATGAAAAAGGTTGAAAGATAAACCAGATATATCAATGAAATACATAACTGGCAATCTGATCTCTCTCTGTGGAGAACTTCAGTCAAGTTGAAAGTGTGACACTTTCTATTAGGAGATGGTTTTCAAAAGCTGAGATACAATAATACAAAATACAAAATGTGCATGTGTGTGTATATACATATATAACGTGTAAGGTAACGTATTTATGTACTCCAACTCCTTAAATGAAACTTTCTTATTTTTATGTTGTGAGGTACATCCTGTGCCTGCATTATGACCTGTGTGAACGTCTCTTTTGTTTTGTAGTTCGTACCATTCCGGGATTACATCGACAGAAGCGGAAATCACGTGTTAAGCATGGCGAGACTCGCTAAAGATGTTTTAGCTGAGATCCCGGAGCAGTTTCTGTCCTACATGAGAGTGAGAGGAATAAAGCCATCACCTGCACCACCACCCTATACACCCCCGATTCACGTGTTGCAGACTCAGATATGACAGCTCCAAAGTGCTTCGCATTTGTCACAAGTCTGGATAACTTCTTGGAGCTAGAAGAATTCTCTTCACATACCAAAATTCTCCTATGGTTGCATAAGCAACTGAAAAGCTTTTAAATGCTAAGAGCAACTTGTTGATGTTTTCTCCGAGTCTTTTTTTTTTCCCCCACAAAAAAACCTGCTTTTTTGATGTATTTGTTGGAGGGGAAAGCACAAGTCAGGATTTCAACTCAGAAGATATTGTCCTCTCTGAATACTGTGTGTATATAAATGTATAGGAATGCTACTACTCTGTATCAATGTTTACATGTTACTATTTTTAAATTTCAGTACTTTTATAACTATTCTTAAGAATAAACGTTTGGAATATTGACTCACATGTCTCCTAGCTTGCAATAGTTTGTCACAAAGTAACAAGAGAAGCAATATCTCTTTGAATGTTTGTCCAGACAAATACAAATAAAAGCTAAGAAAAGGACAAATATCTTCATGTTTTCCAATACCCCGATGGCTTCAATCAGTGCTCAGTAACCCAGTCTCACACAGTTTGAGAATGAACTCCTAAAATGTGAATAACATAATTGCGTATGACTAACTCCAAACTTCGAGGGGGAGGTATGTGTATTTTTTCAGAGATTCTCCAATTTCTAAGTTTATCTAAGTTTACAGTTTTTAAACTAGTTACTGAAGCAAATTGGAAGAGTTACTTGCTGTAAGTAATTAAAGAAAATTACCTCAAATCAGAACTATCAGAGTTTTATAGTTGACTCACTGAGCTCATTAAATCTTATCATGCATTCCTTAAAGCACTGGAAATTTTGCATCAGAAAAGTCTTTTGGAGTGATTACAACAGATGTTTTATAATGGACCATATTAAACTTCATTTAAATTTTTTTTTTTGTCTAGATTGCCCATTCAAAGGGATGCTGGCTCTTAATATTTGAGTTTAATATTGTCATTTAATCACATTTCCATTCAAGGTGCATGAATGATAATGTTAATTAACTGGTCTTAAATTGCACAACCATGTTGCTTTGTGCACAATTTTGTGTACGGAACTACCCAAAAATTTTATTATATGCCTGTTCATATATAATTATAAAATGGTTTTGCATGTACAGTTTTTACAAAATACATGGTTTTGTGAGTTTGTGAGATACATTTTGTTTAGAACTAATGGCCTTAAATTTCACAAAACTCCTGAAATGATTGTGAATTGCCTTTAAATACTGTTAAAACAGAACATTTTAAATTTTTTGTGTCACAGTTGTAACTGTCTTGTAATGTAATGTTTTCTTTGCATATAACCTGTTTACTACTTCTGTTTCTTACTACTGTATGTTGTAATGTACAGTATAAAACGACGGTGCATTTTTTAAGCATGAGACGTTTTTTGCTAGAAAGTATATCTTCGATATTAATGGCATATAACTATGTAAATGCAGAATCTTCCATTTTTAAATATATTTAACTTCCTTTAACTATCTCATGTGGGAAATTACTTTTTTCCAGATAACCATTCCGTTGGTTAAAAAAAAAAAGAGAAATTTTTTTGTAAAAATAAATCTTGTTTTATTTTTATTTCAGAACTGTTTTTACATAAATATGGACTTTAATTTTGTCACCAAAATATGTATTTCTTAGTGGATTGATGTTGCATGAATGAAATTTGATACCTGGTGACTGCAAATTTCGATGAAAGTGCATCATAAAGAGTAAATTTAAATCTGCTGAGTGGTGTGATGTTCTCTTTCTATGTTCTGCATTTATTTTTCGTGCTCACAGTGTCGGCACTTCAGAAAGAGCTGAGTTAATATTATATTTCTGTTGTTTCATTTGGTTAGACAAATCTTTATGTTGACGTTTATACCAGTTCCCAACAGCCCATGTGTATAACAGGTTTTCATTCTAAGGCCAAAACTAGAAACATATTTTATTCAGGTTAGAGTAATTTATTAGCTCTTATTTAACCAGAACCTTTTATTAATCCAAAGCTTAGTCGCAAAACTAATTTAACGACTCATTTAACACATGAAGGAACTTACAGAGATGTCTGTTTCTTCATTGGAGTTATTTTTTTTTCCAGCCTATGTACCAGCCTATTCTGTGCGGCTGGGGTTTTTTTTAATGTTTGGTATTGGATTCTAAATCTCACATATTTAATGACAAGAAATAGATGTGGTCAGTGGGGTAGTGGGAAAAGAAGACTTGTGACATTCCCTGCGTTTGATGTTTTTTTATGTGTGTGAGAATCGTTACGTAGACTCACACAGTAGCCTCAGTCATTGCAGTGCTGGAGATGAGAGTTAATGGTCAGAACTTGAATTGTTTGCTAATATAAAAGAAGAAACTGGTTTGGTCTTAGTTGCAAAACAGAATTTTGTAATTTGAGGCAAAGGTGTCAACCTATACAATAGAATTGATCTGAATTTCAAATCAGCTCACTTGGATACCCAAAAAGTTTTGTTAAGTGCAGTCCCAGAGTTCAGGAGAGCAGGTTTTCTCTGAAAAGACACATTTTGAAAAGCTGTGTAGGAATAAAAGATTTTTTTTTTTACAGAATCTTTATAAAATAGCTTGAACAATCAGGAATAAAAGAATTTTTTTTTGCAGAATCTTTATAAAATAGCTTGAGCAATCAGAATTATAAATTATTATTATTATATTTGAGAACTAATAAGAGGACACATAGTGACAAATTATGCCAGTGCAGTGGGAAACCAGGGAGCATAGTAAAAGGCTGTTATGACTGTATCAGAAGTTCTTTAAATAGAAAAATTAACAAGAATAGAAAGGGAGAATATTTTGCTATGATTAAATGTAAAAGCACAGATATGTGTGAAAAAGGACAGAAGAACACAATAAGTTAGGACTGCTAAAGCCTCATAAAACGCGTACTAGAAAGGGAAGTAAACTTCATTATTTAATGGAAGAATGAGCAAAGAGTAAATCTAAGGAAAACTGAAATACACAATGTCATTTTCCTTCAGGCTTCACAGAAGAGGGATAATCATTGAGTTAAATAGTGAATTTAAAAAAATAGATCTAGACCTAGGTTTGCAACTACCAATAAAAATTTGTTAATAACACAGGCTTTTGAAACAATTTTATTGAAATATAATGAGCTTCAGAATAAGAGAGAAACAACTGCTTTAACGTGGTATTTTAAAAGCAAAACACAAGAAAATAGTCTCATTTGAAGTGTGAAATTCTAGAAAACTGGTTGGACTGTTCAGAAAAATGTTCTCCATCTTTCACCATTAAGCTGGAAAAATATAGCACTTGCTGTTGCATAGGGACCTGTCTTGTATTATTCACTCATTTGTATTAATGATGCAATATATGAAAGATTATATATTATATATATATCTATATTATAGATTAGATATTATATATTATATGTTATATTAAATTAGTGGATTGTATCAACTGGAGTTAGTTTAATCACTTCCAAAAATGGGATTAAAATGTGAAATTATTTTCATGAATTTGAAAAAAATACCTGAAGGAAGAGCAAATAGGTAAGAGTACTAAGGTAATAAAAACCTACTACGCAGCTGCGGGAGTTTCTGGCTGAGCAGCAATTCTTTAAAACAGTGCCTGAGGTTTTAGTGGATCACAAATAGATACCGAGGGAGGGGCATTTCAGTAGAAGCTGTGAATACAGGCCACCTGAGAGGATCCTTTCGTTGTTCTCAAAGTAATAAAGCCTCAACTACAGTAGGGGGTCCAGTTTTGAGACTTCAAATAACGTGGGTCAACTGGAAAAAGTCTCAGAGGATGTTGGAGCGAATCGGGCAGCTGATGGGGAAAGGTTCCCGTGGGGTTGGCCTCCCTGCCAGAAGTTGTCTCTCTCTTGGGTGACCCTGGTGATCTATCACGGCAAGGGTCTCTGCGTGAGATCAGGACGAGCCCTCCTAATGTGAGTATGGAGAGGGGGGAACAGGCTGATGCCATCACAGCAGAAATATTTTCAGGAAGGACTAGCCATGTCCTCTCACATTGTTATGTTGCTGCTTCATGCTGCTAGTGTCTTTCATATGAAATACGCTCTTACTTTCTTCCAAAATGTTTTATGGCAAGAGTGCAAATTCTTTTTCAGTGCCCCATGATGGATTATTGCTTCTTTGCCACTGGATTCTTACAGCATGATTTCAGGTTTTACGTTCATTGACATAGAGTGCGAGAGGCTGTAAATGAATGGTATTTTCAAGTTGGCTATCTATACAAAGGGTATGAGGTACTACATTTCTGAGCTTGTGCCTACAGCCAAACATTCGACAAAAATAATTTTCCCATTTGGGATTCTTATTTGATTTTATTTTGCAAACAAATCAAGGGCGCTAAAGTAACTGAGCGTTCTTATAGATATCCCATGCTACAGAAAGTGTACGACTGCTGTGCGACACCTGGACCACAAACGTGCAGACTCACAGGATTGTTGAGGCTGGAAAACACCTCTGAGATCAAGTCCAGCCTATGACCCAACCCCACCACATCGGCCAAACTAAGTGTCAGCCTCTTCTTAAACACCTCCAGGGACGGTGACTCCACCACTTCCCTGGGAACTTCCCCTGGGACTGTGCAGTGTAGTTCCCAGCACTGCATGTGCCACTGGTGGTGGAATGGCAATCCCATCACTTCTGCATCGCTCTGTTCCCCAGGGAGCTGAAATTCTGCCCAGCCTGGAGAGGAAGCATGATTGTCTTAATAGCTGGGTGGCCTGTGCGTCCCCCGGTGCCATGGGCTGTTATGTACTCTGGTTTGCTTCAGGCTGATCGTGAAATCAAAGCAACTGTCTGCGTGTGCAAAGTGATGAACGCTGAACGCTGTGTCTTGACTGAGTGGGCCATCAGGATGCAATCACCAGCCAAAGGGAATTCAGGGGGAAGCAACTTGGTTGCTTTCTGTGAGTACAGGAGTACTGCAGACTGGGGAGCTTCTCTGTGGAAAAGGGAGTGAATGACCCCCTCATAACTCCATTAAACACTTTACTAGCACTGGTAGAAAACCCCCAAAAGTACAGGAGCAAGCACATGGCCTTGGTTAATTGCTTTCTGTGAGCAGGAGGGAATGGAAAATATCAATAGGTCATCACACCTGGAAGAAAAGAGGGGAGCCCAGCAGGAGTCTCTCATGGCTGTTTCTGACAAGTATTGTCATTAATGCAATTAAGAAAAGGATTAGAGGCTACATTTATAAAAGCAACAAATGTATCAGCTTGCCAGGCTTGCAGGCTGGGAGGCCTGATTAAAATTCAAAAATGGTTATGATTAAGTGGAGGGAAGGTCAGGAATCGGTGAGATAAACTGCTGTGAAAAAAAAAAAAAAAAAAGTGGAAAATACTGCATTCAGGAGGGAAATAAATAAGCACAAATGAAATGAAAATGAAAAATACCTGATAAGCAGCAGTTCTGGACTTAATAATCTGCACATTACAGCTAGGCTCCAAACAGAGGATGAATCAAATTGTGACATGCTGCATAAAATGCAAAGATCTCCCTGGAAGATGTTAACAGCAGTCGTGTTCATATGAGGAGAAGAGAATCATTGCTCTCTGTTAAGACGCTGAAGCCTTAGCTTGGCACTGTGTTTGCACAGTGGGGCCACACTTTAAGGATGATGCAGACAATTTTGTGAGTCCAGGAAAGAAAAGAAGCAGATGGTTTTTAACCTGTGAGGAAAAAATTGAAGCACCTGGATATGGTTCATATGCAAAAGACCAGAGGAAGTGTGTGCTAACTGTGTCTGTGCAAAGGGGTGCTGTGATGAGCTATTGAGAAAGGTCAGTGATAACGGCTGATGTTATCATCTTTGGCAGCAAGGAAGGCTTGTACCGGCTGATAGACAAATCTCCCTAACTAACTGGTGACCTCTTCTACTGGGAAAATTATGTCTTTGTCTCTGAAGTTGTTCAGAATGGGCTGGAGAGCCATGAGGGATGGCGTAGTTTTGTGGCCTCCCGCTGAGCAGGGAAATAATACATTGAACAGTTAAGTATCCTCCTGAGGCCCCATTTGTCAGTCTTGCAAAGGTAGACAGCCTAATTAAGATTCAGGCAAAGATAATACATTGGGAGAGGAGCACTGGAGTGGGTGGGTGGGTAGGAAGGCACTGGAAGGGCTGAGGAAGGCTCTGGCAAGATTTCTTCTGAAATATGTTTATGCCTCCAGCCACCTGTTTTTGAAGTGACGGACTCAACAGACTGGTGAAGAGAGAGGCTCTTAGGAGATTTCTGTTCAACCCCTGTGCATGTGTTCAAAGGCTACAAGGAGGAAAAGTCTCATGGTGGTCACACCAGGATGGTGACCATCAGGTGCAGAGCAAGGCATGCCGAGAGTGTTGCTACAAGGTGACAACAAGATGGGAGTCCCTGCCTGCACATCTGTGATTCCTAAGAATAACTGCAGTAAGGTGTTGGAACAGCAGTAAATCTGGCTTGTATCCAAGAGAAAACAAGTTTAGGAAAGAGATGACATCACGTTGTTGCCTGCAATATCTGGGAATTTAATTCCCCAATACCCTGATTTCCTCACTCACCTGCAGCACGAGACATCTCCCCTCCACCAGACTGCTCATGGAGGGGCAGAGAACATGGGCAAGCGTGGAGAAGGTGAGCAGCACGGGCAGCTCGCTGCTGCTGTCAGTGCTTCAAGCCGGTTGCAAAGGCAGGATCCAGGGAAGACCAGAGGATTCAAGGAGTCTCAGAAATGAGCTTGAAGGCATAGAGCCAGAAGGATCCCTGTTCAGCATGGCTGACAGCATGGTGCTAGGTCACCAGCATTGCAAGCTGGGCATCAGAATCTCTGAGTACCTTAGCTCTTGATGTCACTGGCCCTCAAATCCCATTGATAATCAAGCACAGTCAATTGTACAATCATGACACCTTGGCTGGATGTATTCACTCGCATATGGTTACCTGCCATTTAATAAATGAACATCACACATGTTACTGTGGTGGATGCATAATAACTTGGGCGCTAGAAGTCGCATTTTAAGCATGTTGGCTGGTAAACAAGAAAAACAAGAAAAAAAATCAACAGAAATATTCACTACAATTCCTTTACAGGGAAGGACACAGAATATGCTTTTGGATCCTCAGGATTCATAGCGCTGGACTATACTGAAACACTCAGTTTCTTCCTTAATGAGTACTGGTATTTTCCTCATATCTCTAATTTGCTCACTCATAGCAGAGAATTAAGTATTTCGATAAAAGAATTGAAAAGGCATTAAAGGGTTGTTGGAATAGAACTGTAATTGGATTAACATTATCAGACACTCTTAAATCTGTGCTTTGCATGTCCATCATGTAAAAATTCAGAGATAAATGCCTTCTTGGCATGGGGGGAAAATTGTTTTACAATGCAAGCTGATGGTTAATACTCTTCCCCACTGACCTTCTGTTGAGCTAGTGGTTTGCTCCTCTGGTTGGAGTTGCAGATACTCTTTTATTGCAACCATGACAAGTATTTGATAAAAGAAACCCCATTGGTTTTAAACCTGAGTCACCCTCGTTTTCTCCATGTCTAGACCTCCTCAAAACTTGTCACCTCTCCCTACCTCAGACTTACACAAATCTCCCCTCCAAATGACACTTCAGTAGCCTTCCAAAAAGCTTAGACTAAAACTCCTTTTAAGCATTTTACTCTAATTCAGTAAGTAGAACTCATACTACGGAGGAATTACACATGCCAATGAAATTAGCTGTTTACCCCTTGCTAAATTCCCTCCAGCATAAGAAGAGGTGCTACAATAGATAAAGCCTTAAAAAAAGCCCCAAACCTGTAAGTCAATTGCAGACATGCTGCAGTTGCTTCTGAAATAGCTTTTCTCATCTTGCTAAACTTCTTGGAGGAATACAAATGGGTAGAAGGTGATGCTGTTGCGATGTGGAAAACTACTGAATCACAGCATTTCATTACTTGAGGGGTGCTGCCAGCTGCACTGCAATGTTTCCCACTGCCCTGGAAGAATAAGCAAGAAAAGAAATACACATTTTAGCACACACCCACAGTATTAGTGAGGGGCTTTTCTCACACTGTTAGGTATTTCACAGTGCAGAGAGATTTAAAATACTTGTTCATGCATGCACTCTGTCTTTATCAATAGATCTGTCTATTACCTGTCATTGCAAGGAAGTGCCAGACTCTCACAAGCTCTTTTTAACAACAGCAAAAACAGCTGAAACACTGCTTTATTTATATCTCATTAGACTGAAATAGGAAACAGAACCTATTTTAAATATTGCTGTACTTTGTGGGCAGGTGCTCCCTTCCTCTCCCTCCTTTTCCTCCCTTCTCATCCATCCTCAAGACCATTCCACAGAGGCAAGCTCCTTCCCCCCCAGCTCTGTGTGGGCATTTAACCCTCACCCCACACCAGGCAGGGGGGCCCACGCAGGCACCCCCTTGCATCAGCTTTCTGGTACTGATAGAAACCACAAGATATTAACATTGAACTAGCTGAGAGAGTTGGGGCTTTTTAGTCTGGAAAAGAGAAGGCTCCAGGGAGACATTACATTGGCCTGACAGTACTTAGAAGGGGCTACAGGAAAGCTGGAGAAGGACTCTTTGTCAAGGAGTGTAGTGACAGGACAAGGAGTAATGGTTTCAAACTGAGGAGAGTAGATTTAGGTTAGATATTAGGAAGAAATTCTTTACTGTGAGGATGGTGAGACACCAGAAGAGGTTGCTCAGAGAAGTTGGGGATGGCCCCTATCCTGTTCAAGGCCAGGGTAGATGGGGCTTTGAGCAACCTGATCTAGTGGGAGGTGTCTCCGCCCATGGCAGGGGGATTGGAACTAGAAGATCTTTGAGGACCCTTCCAACCCAAACCATTCTGTAACTCTTGGTGCTGCGGAAGTGCTGTATGAGATCAAGGGCATGACTCAGGAGCCACTCTCCAACTTTTGCCCAGTGGCTCCCCGCAGTGTCTGCAGGGCCAGACACAGCCCAGGCAAGGGCAGTCAGTGAGGTGATAAATGAGCTTGGACTCGGACACCCAGCCAGCACAACACAGTATCTGCCAGAGCTGCTGAGTTACGTCCCAGAATGGATGTCAACTCAAGGACAGCATTTCCTTCCCACGTTGATGTGTCCTGGACATCCCACACCCACGGAGCTCTGCAGCCCATTCCCCAGCTCGCACCCCTAGTTCTGCTTTGAGAAGGCTCAGGTCTGAGGATACTCATGCGAGCATCACAGCAAATAAGGTAAAAGCCAACCATTTAGGGCTGTTTTCTCATGGAAAAGTGCCCTGTAAAGTCATCCTGGGCAGTGGAATCAGTAAATCAAGATAGCTTTGGGAAGCAAGGGAAAAATATCCACACTTTGGTGGTAAACACAGCACTTAGGGCTTGCTCTTGTATTGTGGGTGGAAGCTAAATTAGAGTGACTACCTGTGATTACTAGAGAATGAGGTCGTTGTCTAGGTTTGTAACGGGAGAAAATGGAGTGAGGGAAAAGGTAGTGGAAAGTTCATACCTCCAAGAGTGGGGGGTGTCTAAGGGCAGATAAGAATGGGGTGGTCCTGCCATGCCCTGCCCCAAGTCAGGGTGATGCAGCCAATGAGGGCTGCAGAAGCCCAGTTTTACAACAATGAATCATAGCAGCAGGCTTAGTTATCGTAACACTACAAGTATAATATATATATTTTTTTAAATAAAAGAATTAGTAACCACTGTGGACACAGGAAAGAACCCCAGCACAAGGTGTTAATTTGCAATCCTCCATTGCAGTGACATGCAAAACCCTTCATTGCATCCAAAGCACCAGAGGGGCGGTCCTGTGGCTCTATTTGCCCCAGCTCTAGGGACAGCAATGGGGACCACAGGCCATGAGCCCAGACCTCCTCTGTGGCAGCGCTGGGCTATGAGCAGATCAGGAGGAGTTGAGGGATGGAATGAGATCTCTGCGAGGAACCTGACAGGCACCTTAAATGTGTCTGGCAGCTGAGAGACAGTGGAGAGCTGTTGGGGTGATATGGGAGAGGGACAGGAATGCCAACTAAAAAAAAGCTGCTGAAGAAAATACCGTGAAAAAAGGATTCGTGATTTTTGTATCATCAGAAAGCAGATTCTCCCTTTGCAATGCTACTGACAGAGCTGACACCCCAGCCAAGAACCTCAGAGCTGCCCACCACAGAGACACGGCTGCTCCTGCTCAAACTGGGCCCTCTTTGCCTGCTGTCCTTCCCCTAGGACATCTCCCAGCACAGGATGTCCTCCTCCATGGACGTGCTTCCTCCAGGCATGCATGCAGATAAATCTCAGCAACCTGTCTCCTACCATGCCTCACAGCTGGCTGAGGGTCTCAGATCACTCCACAAAAGGATAAAATCTATTTTTAGGAGATGGCTGACACCGGTAGGACAGAATGGTGGGAGAGGCATTGTGTGGATATCCACAGAACAGGTTTTGGTGAACAAAGGCAAGATGCAGGGAGGTGTTAATTCAGCTCAGCTCTTGCCTTAACAGACCCTTTACTGTGATGACCTAAGGGGGGGGGTTGTGGAAAATGACCAAGCCCTGAGTTATCTCAGAATGAAACAGCAGACAAGGGATGGAAACCTGAAGAGAACCAAACCCCAGGTAACAAACATTTTGCCCTGAGTCTCATATTCAACTACTATCTGTTCTTGAGATGTGCTAAATATGGCCAAGTAAATCATGTATGTGTGAAATACATTAATCTGGCTAAGTATCTAGATATGTTAATTTGGCTGAGTCATCGGTGTGCTGGTTATCACACACTTAGTAGGGGCCGCCCAGGAGAGATAAGGGCAAATCTCATCATACCACCAAAGATAAACATTCTAGATAGTCCATGCTCCTCAGACATGCCTCTGCCCCACAACATCCCATCCTTACCACATAAAAACTGTAAGATTTTAGGCAGAATTTTGGGGAGGGGGAAAAGGTTTACCAATCATAGAGCTGGATTGTAGGAGATTCTTCCCCCCCCTTATTCTAGACATTGGATAAGGATCTCTTCCCTGGGATTCAGAACCCTTACCTGAGAGAGGGTGATCGACACATGTAGCAAACTTTAGGATTGCTGTTGTTACTAACTTGCATGTTTCTTAAATCTGTACTAGTACATTTTTGTTGGGAATCACTGAGATCTGTAGTAGTGTATCTTATGTATTATTGTGGTTTTTCTTCCTCTAATTGCAATAGTGCATTATTCTATTATATCTGTAATACTTGCATTGTGATGTATTAGACCTGTAAGTGTAGTTCTAATAAACTGATAGTTTGAACCTCGCAGTGAATTCTCTCCGTCACAGGCACAGGCTTCCACAGGAAGGAGTCAGAGCTGCTCCTCAGCTCTGTGCAGGTCCAGAATGGCCGATGTGTGGGGAGCAATGACGCTGAAATCACACAGAGGACACTTGGAGTCTCTGGAGACAGCAGGTGGTTGCGGGCGTGAGCTTAGGATATCCTTGGCAACGCTCCTTTAGTTTTCTATCATCTACAAAAAGAGAAGGTAACGTTGGAGAAACCAAAGGCAGAGGCAAATGGTACCGAACCTGCTTTTTTTTGATGAAGCTCTAAGTATGTGAGGGTTAGGGGAAGGTGAAACCAGTTGAAAGCTGATCCCTTCCAGGAGCAGTTGTCAGCAGTGTTGAGCCTGAGACGATTTACTTCCCACAGGGCTGGAGGCAACAAGCCCCAGCCCCATGCACATCCCTGGAGCAGCCAATACTCTGCACTGGGGACGGAGGTGATGGGCACCAAAACTCACTGCACTGGTGGCCCCTGAGAGCCTGCACATGGCTTTCAGCCACTCTCCCGAGCCCTGCTCCTTCCTGCAAACCTCTGGGAAACAACCCAGTGGGTTGCTGGTTTCTCCTTGCTTCTCCTGCTGCTCTTTTTCCTCTTGATTCAGGAGGAAAAGGCAAAACAGCAGAGTTGTGCTGGGCTAACAGTGATGGCAGCTGCTCAGGGAGAGAAAGAGATGGGTCCTTTAATCAATAAAATGGACTTTTTGCTTTTGAGAGCAGGAACAGGCAAGGGTGTAGCTTAGCTGAGCTCTGCTATGTCTTATACAGACCTTAGCTGCAGGTCCTGCCCAGCTGATGAACACCTGTCCTGCCCAGATGTAAAGGGAGCTGAATGAGGGCTCACTGGTCAGCAGAGCACGGGAGGGGTTTTATTTGTTTTGCAGAGACAGCTGCAGGTAAGTCTATGTATAGAATATGTAAGCAGGTGCAGCAAGCTCTGTTTGTGGTTTGCAGGTAAAATTTCCCATCTTGAAGGCCGTGCTCTGCGATGCAAGCCGGGACTGCCGAAGGGCAGACGTGCCTTTGCACACTGGCTTCAGCGCTGTGGGATGCTCAGGTCTCTCTGGGCACATGTTCGAGTGACCAAGCACCCTTGGAGAGGCCCAGCTGAGTCAGCAGGAGCTGGAATATGTGCTTCTGCCTCTGGCAGCAGGTCTCTTTTGCTGTGTACTTGGCTGCTGTGTGCTGTAGAGGTGCCACAGGGCAGCCGGGGCACTGAGGTGGGTGGCTGCAAGGCGGCTGTGCCCCTGGCCGGCATGCCTGAGCGGTGAGGACAGCAACAGGCAGTTTTCGTTGTGAGATAGGACTGCAAAGCTGTATTCCCAACATGGCAGGGCAGCGTCAGTCTGGCTGCTGTGTTGCAGCTCATCAGAGCTGACAAGCTGGCGAGCTCTTCCAGTTGCCGTTCTCTTCTTGCTCTTATTATATTACAGAGCATCTGAATTGCGATTACTGTAAAGAAAACGAAATGATCCTGTCTTCCAGGCACCTTATGGCTTCAGTTAGAAATAAGGCAGTGACAGGTAGAGGAAGCTCCGAACATCTCAATCCCTTTGTAAAATCTGCATGATTTTCATCAGGAGCTGGAGCGCAGGGCTAGGGGAGATGCACTGCTTTGTCTTTCCCACCAGCTCATGCCTGTGCCTGCTCTCCCCTGACAGGTCTTGCGGGAGCTAAGGAGGAGTGAAAAGTCCCTGCATGCTTTGAAAACTCTCCTACCTGCTTGCTTGAAGTTTATGTGCTGTGTTTAACCTCAAATCAGAGCTTCAGTGGAGATTCAGAGCCGTGGCACCTTCCTCTGCTCCCTTTCCTTCAGCTGTGGTTTCCATCACTCCACCCTCATGACTTGTCTGGTACCTTCTCCCACTCCCAGAGCTAGAGAGTGGGGACATTGCTGTGACAACCACCTTGTGGTGCATCATGACTACCTGGCTTGACCCACAGACGCCCAGTGGGTTCCAGGCGAGCGGAGAAGGGCTGGGGGGGAGATTCCCTCTCGGGCTTCCCCATCTGGCTGGTGCAGCCTTCTGCTGCCTCACCCCAGCCCAGCAGGTTGGTTCAATAGCTCCTCTCCTGCGTTTGGGGTTGTTTTTTTTGTTGAGATTGAGTCATTACATACAAAGTCTGTCCATCGTATGGACAATCTATTCTGGGAAGAAGTAATTGCCCTCCTTACCCAGAGCAGCCAGATGTACCTAAAACCAGACTCAGCAGGAACACTGCTGACACATGGCTGTTCAAAGCCACAAACGGAGGCACTATTTTGGGGGAAACATTTGTTTCCTCTGCTATTTCCATCTGGCAGAAGCAGGAAAGCCAGCATTCCAAGACCTGTGGACTGGGCAGCTGTGACAGCCCCAACAGCCAGTGGGATGGGAAGGTCTTGCTCCACCCATGGGTGCAGACAGCCCAGGAGATGAGGGCATGAGTGGTGACCTCACAGATTTTGGTTTAAAAGACCCTTCTGAGAGTGGTCTCTGACCTCGCAGCTCTCCCAGCCCTCAGCTCTGCTTCCCAGAAGCAAGTTCTGTGCCAAAGCAGTCAAACGGGAGCTCTCGCTGGATCGGATGAGATGCGGAATGAGTCAGACATGAAGTTATTTATGAATTACACCTGCGCAGCTGCTGACAAACCTTCAGTTAATCCCAAGAAAAATCTGAATAAAATTAAGGAAAAATCAGTGCCTCAATGGTCTTTGAAAAACCACTCTTTTTTTTTCCGTGAGGAAATCACTGTTTTCTCAACTTCTGGTGGGAGGTGACAGCAGAAGAAAGAATAACCCACCATCCTGTCGCGTCAAAGGGTGGGAGGCAAATTTCACAAGACTTGAAGATAGGAGATGGGTGAGATTCAAAAAGGCAAGTCTTAACTGCTGTCAGAAGCCACAGGGCCCTCACAGAGAAATTGAGGGAAAAAAAAAAACAAAACACCGTGAAATGAAGGGATTAGACACATAGGGAGGTTTCATATGGTGATGATAACCATGGGAAACTTTATCACTGGTCTTCCTTCTGCAAAGTACTTCAGCAGAGCTGAGACATCCTCAGGTCCATCTGGATAGCATGACTTGCATTTGCAACAAGCGGCTGAATGCTCAAGCACCTCTTGATGAAGAAGAGGTGTGGCTCTTCTTGCAGGGCATGAACAGTAATTCCTGTGATCCTGGACCAAGAGATGGGGGAGGGAATAGTGAAGGTAGCCTGTGCCAAGGGACAGGACCTCAAAACTACTCACCCTGTCTGAGGCACACTGAGGTATTTCAGAAGCAACCTTGCAAACATAATCACACCTCCAAGAGACTCAAATACTCGCATCACTTCTTTCTCAGATTAGAAGGTGGCCCCATGGCCAGTGGACAGGCCTTGAGCGGGAGCAGCTGCCAGAGCAGCGGTGGGCTGGTGGCCCAGTGGATGGGTGGTCAGAGGGTGGTGGTGGCCAGCCTGCAACAGTGGGACCTGGGAGGTAGACAGAGGAACAAGCACAGCAAAAGGAGAGTGATGCAGCCCCATCACCCATGGGCACTACAGCACTGGTGATATCAGATCCTGCAGAGGTCAGCACTGGCGATGCCACCTCCCAGCGACCCCAGCAAATGGGAGATTGAGCAGCTGAGGGGGGTCCCTTAGGGGAGAGGGGACCCTGAGGAGGTGTTAGTGTCTAGTTCTTTGTAGTGGCAGGGAAGGGATTCGAGCACAAACCTGGTTCCCAAAAGTACTAGCAATGCCATGAAAAGCTGTGAAGAGAGTATTAAAGGGAGAAAACTGACAAGTCATTGCTGACCTAGAACCAGCGGTGGGGAATCTGCTGTAAAATTGAGTCCTTCTCCTGGTGTCTGGCCAGGGATGTGTTTCTGCTGCAAGCGCAGGAGACACCCAGCTGAGAAGCAGATGGCTTGGGAAGAGCAGAGGAATGTTCAAGGCGATTTTAGTTTTCAATTAACCGTATATTTTATTTCTTTTCTTTCAGCATACTCATGCTTTGCTGAAATCAATACTAGCCTCAAAGAAAAGAAGCCTTTGTGTATTAATTACACGTATTAGCTTATATATCTATTTATGAAAATAAATGAAGATAAGTGTTCTAATAATTACATTTTCAGTTGTCCAAGGTTGGTGGAGGGTTCAATAAGTCAGCAGCTGGTGTTTATCACATTGATCATGTCAGTGCCACTTATCTTTTATAACTAGATCTAAAAGGAAGATTGCGTGCAAGACGTTTCCCCTGGTAGCATTGCTTGCTGCTGCCTAGGAGGTACACGGCTGCGATCCTCTTGTACAACAAGTCTAGGCATTTTCTTAATTAAGAATAAATAAAATTAAAAAAAAAAGAGAGAGAAAAGAGCCTTCTTTCATCTGATTAAGTAGATAATAAAAATACAGACTACCCTTAAGCACAATCACTGATTAAACACTTGGATGCCAAAAAAAAAAAAAAAAGGCTGCAGAAAATTTTAATTTCTAAACAGATTCATCTACTAAGTAGCAAAAAAAGAAAAAATCCCTAATTGGGAAGACTCTGCACAAAGGAAAACAGAGACCAAAGGGAAAAGCACGCTGTGTCTGTAAACAGCAGTTTACATGAAGGTAAAGGAGCTGAGGGCTCTAGTGCTGTGGGGAGAAGGCATCCCCATGCACCCAGGAGCAAGCCTTGGGGACCTCTGTGCTGTGGGGCAGCTGGTCTGGGCAGGGGTCTGGGGGCTACCCTGGGCTGGTAGTCCAGCAGTTTGGGCAGCAGGAGAGGGGAAAGGAGAGATTGACAACTTCACAGCCCTGCGGTGGCACTGCTGGCAGTGCTATCTTTCTGGTCTTCATCCACAAGGATGATTTGCTGGTGCCAAGCCTGGTCTGGTAATATTTGGAGGAGTTTGGGTGGCAGCATTAAAACTCTTTGGTTTTTAGTTAGAAAAGAGACATCCACTGCTAAGTTGTCCCTTAGTGCAGCACTTGTTTGTGGCAAGTGCGGTGGGATTTCCAGCATCCCAGAGAGAAGCACTAAACCTTGTGAACCAAAGATCTCTGTAGTAATTTTCTGCTTGCAGCACACTGCATTGCTGTTCATCCAGAGGTGTCAAATAGGCTTAGATGTACCAACAAGCTCTTTGCCCTGTTCCTGACAGTGCTGTTTCATTTCTGAGCTCTGGTTCCCATCCCCACCCAGCTTTCAGGTCCTGCTGTTCCATTTTTAAGAAGCACAAGGGGTGGCAGATGCTACTGGCACCAGCAGCTGCCATCCAACTGCAGCTGTCAGCAATTGCAACACTGGGAGGCTCAGGACTGAGGGGCTGAATCCTGCTCTGCACCAGTGATGCAAGGAATCATGTTGGACAGTGATGAATTTGAAGGCTGCCACAGCAGCCTCCCGGCCAGAGGGCTGCAGAACCAGACCTCTTACAACTACAGTTGCATGACAAGACTGAATGCAAAACAGTGTCCCATGTTTCCAAGAGCTGGGAAAATGACATTAGTTTTCCTTTCAATTGCTAGGTGTATTTTCTGTTCATTCTTTTAATGGCTGAGCTTAAATAAGAAGAGCCTTGGAGAGTGTAGGGTAACCAAGCAGATAAAAAACCAAGCCAATGACTTTGCTTAATTTATTGCAAAACATATCTGCAAGGACATTAGCCAGAACAGATCAGTTGGGAAAACTTTATTTTTCACCTGGGCAACAGTTAATGTCCCCAAAGAATATACTCTCTGGTTCTTCTCTGGATATTGCTTCTCTTGATTATTATAATCTCTTTAGTCTGCTTTGTTTGATTTTTCACTCATAGAGGCTGTGAAACATCTGCTCTTAAACTTGGACTTGCAATAGTCTCCTCTGGGTAGCAGTGAGGCCTCTGTGCCACACATGCTCCTCTTCAGAGGAGATGGATGCAGCAAGAGGAGCACTGTACCTCCCTCCTGCCTCCTGCCGACCTCCCTGCTCGGGGGAAAAGGGCATCGGGGCGATCCCTGCTGCGAGGAGGTCGGTGCTAAGGCAGAACAGGGCTCAGGCACAGGGCAAGGCTGTTACTGGTAACTATCACATCTCTTACATGTCCGTGGTTGCTCTTTGTGTCTCGAAGTTTCTGCTTTGCCCTCAGTGAAGTACAGGAGGAAGCATTGCTGCCCTTTCCACTTGGCTGGATGCCTTCATGGCACATCTCCCCCTGGTATGGGGAGGCAGAGCCTTTTCCATTTGGAGGTACAAGGACAAAGAATGGTTCAGGTGACTCTGCAAATGTTTCTTTATGAAAGATGTCTCTCTTGTCCATACAACTTCCACCACTACTAAAATAGTTGTTAAAAAAAGTCCTTTGAGTGTCCTTTTCCTTCACTGTTCATGTTCCCTTCATTTCTTGTACATGCCCCTCTTGTACTTCGTCTTGATGTCATTCCCTATTTCAGCTCACAGCTCTGCCATGTCTTGTTTCTCCTTCAGCTGTTCTTCCACAGTAAAAAAAAGCCTTGTTTTGAGGTGAGATCTCCCTTTCTAGGGCTGGTCAGGTGAGTTAAAGATATTTCAACCAGATGAAATGATCTGGATGTCTTCAGAGGTCCCCAGGTTGCGTGTGGAAGTGCAGAGCAGTACAGGTGTTGCTGACATGACTCAAAGCTCAGCTCTTAGATCAGCACTGCCCTGGTCACCAACACCTAAATCAGAGCCCATCCTCCAGGCCAACTCACACTCTATATGTTTTGCTTAGAAGAGAGAAAATCTTCTTCTTTGAAGAGTCAACCTGTCTCTCAGAAACGTTCACAATTCAACTGGATAAGACCCTGAGAAACCTGATACAACTTGAGGAGGAGGCTGGACCAGCTGTTGTCCAGGACACCCTCCCAGCACAAGCCCTCTGTGAAAAGATGATCCTGAGGCAATGGAGCCTGTGGAGGTGAGTACTGGGAAAGGAGTGGCCGGCTGCATGGCCTCAGAACAAATGTCCTGTGTTCCCTGCTGATACACAGGGCCATGCTGCTTCAGAAAAGAATGGAGAGTAAGTATGGCAGGAGAGCATTTGCTTCAGCACAATGATGTGATTCCACTAGAGTAGCCCCTGGATTGCCACCCAAGAAGTAAATGGGATGATTCACAGCTTCGCTTTCTCCCTCTCCCCAGCAGTCATCCACACTCATGGAGACGGATATCTATAAAGTCACCATGGCTGCTCACACAAGTTTGTCACCTGTGTGGGCTGTGTGACAGCTGGAGCAGCTGAGATTCCATCTGTGGGACAGCACTTCCAGTGCCTTGTCCTCCTGATGCAGAAGGCACATTTAGGGTGGAGCAGTGGGGTTTGGTACAACACCACCCCATTGCCCCTTCACGTGCCATAACAGCAGCATCCCTCTTTTCCAGACTGGGGAGTGGATCTGGTCCCAAACTCTCTTTTGTGCTCTTGAGAAAATCGCTTCATTTGACAGTGACTAAGGAAGCTGGGAGGAGCACTGAACAGAGTAATACACGGAGTTTTCTCTAGTATATCAGCCAAATATTAGAAATCATAATGGGACACTTTCATGGGAGCTCCCTCACCTAACCAGTTTTCCAGGGGGAACTTAGCCCATCAAAAGGAGCTCTGACACCACTGAGTTATTCCTGAATCCTGGGGTGGGGTTGGATTTGAGATAACAACCTTATGGCTTTCTGGAGCAAGGTCTGGTGGTGAATGCCTCTTTGCTTGCGGCTGGGAAAGCTGAGTGGTTTCAATGTGTCCCTATGTCTGTACGTCACGTCTGGATATCATGGACCTCTGGTGACTCTCAGGTTCTTGCAATGCCTGTCACAGGGTGTATGCTAAGCACTGGGTGACTCAAGCACTGTAATGGGACCACCTTGCTGGCTTCAAAGACTAGATTCAAATCTCATGTCCATCTCCTCTTCTACACTAAAACTATGCATTTCATCCAGTGAATGCCACAGTCAGAAATTCAGGATTACTTCTTCAATCACATATGGCAAAATTCACATATGGTATCAAGTATGCTTTGGAGTTTTAATTGAGATGAAAAATGTGTCAAGTCAGAAAGATGTTGAAAAGTGTTAGCCCTTGTTCATTCAGATGATGGAGATGAGATGCAGTGGATATCTTGGGGCCAGTAGCACCTTAGTGCCTTGTTCATTGTTTTCACTGGGAACCTTAAATCCTTGGAATGAGTTAAAATATTATTAACTGTTTTAAGACCGACTTTCAGATACACTACTCCTTTCTCTGGTAAATCCAGAATTCTCGCGAACAAGCAGCCAAGCATTTTTGACATGGCTACAGAAGTGATAGTTGCATTAGTTATTCAGAAAATGACCTTAGAGAAAAAAAAAAGAAGAGAGAGAACAGCTCTAGCAGCAGCACTTCAAACGTTTCAGGTGCCTTACTTCAGCTTTGTTGCTTCTTTTTTTCTTTAAGATGCTATAAAAATGGGACTTTGTTCTTTCACCTTCAGTTCCCTCTTTGTCAGGTTTACTGATTACAAGTCAAAACAAGCTTTTTCTTCCCTTCTCTGTTGTAGATTTACTGTCAGAGAAGAACAGGTCTTCCCTGTGTTTATAAATACCCTAATAGACAACATATGAATGGTAATAAACAATGCTGAATTTCCAGTGATTTGCTGGAGGTGCAAGAGCTCACGGCTTTGTCCGGAGAGACAGAAGTCAGCCAGGAGTTGAAAGGTTTCAGGTAAGACACTGCACTTCGTTGCTGTGGTTTTGGCCATCACAGCATGTTTTGGGTGACAGCTGGTTCTTGGCTCATTTGCTGAGCCTCGTGGGTTGGGCCAGGTTTAATCTCACTGACAGCTAGGAGGAACTTGGAAGTTACCTTTTCTTCACCAATGATATTAGACACATGAAGGACACATTGCTCTGCTTGTCTGGCCTGGGGAGCAGTGTCTGTGTAGAAGCGTGAGACCTTCCCAGCTCCTGGCTTCAGAGACGACTGTATGGATGGTGGCTCCCGTCAGATATTTGCCAACATCCGAGCTGGGGCAGGGTGACTGTTCTTCTCTTCTTTCCACCCATAGAATCATCAACTAGGACCTTCTGTAAGAGATGTTAATGTAGTTTTTAAAAGCAAAAGAGACTTTATGATCTGCGTTTAACATAGGTGAGAGAACTTCCCATAATGGTGCCTAAGACAACCTCAACATGTGAAGGTTGATGTGTGCTGTATTTGTCAGAGGGCTGATTAAAAATCCTTAATTTTTTAGCACTAAAAGGGTGCTCCATTCTTCTTCCCAAGTACAGCCATGGCCTCCTGAAATCCAGACATCTGATGTTATACCTGTTTTCAGCTCAGGGCCAGAGCTTTCCAAACACTGGTCCAGCTCCCTCTGGCAGTGAGTGGACCCATTTGCTGTTCTGCTTTCCTGTTTGTGCCTTGCACACAGTAGATCCTTTGGCTTGAGAAGTCCTTTTGTGGAGCGCATGAGAAATGTCCATCAGCTGGATCTGCTACAGGTTCATGTGTCTTCTCTTCCAAAGCACTTTCCCTAACAGAGACACTGCAAGAAAACAGAGTATAGAAGAGAGTTTAGGTGCAAGTCCTTTCCCCAGTGTGGAAAAGGGAAATGCTGCTGCTCTGGCAAATGCAGGGGATGTGGTAGAGCGTGGTACCAGACCCTGCTACTCCACCCTAAATCTGCCTCCTGCAGACATGGGGGCTGTCAGTGACTTGTCCCTGCTTGCATGGGTACGGTGGTGGCACAACCTGTGCCTGTGTCAGAGCAAGACCAGCGAACCAGGAGCTGACTGAGCAAATCTAAGCTTGCCTCCAGGTCCTGCCCAAGCTACATGGGTTTGTGGCTGAGCTAGAGTGCTTTCAGTCAGGAGGATAAAAACCTGCGAACTGGAGAGCAGGACAGAGGAGTGCTGGCAACATGGAGTCTATCCAGTCTCTGTGTAAGTAGTATGGACCTTGGTGGCACATCTGTTACATAGTGAAAGAGCTGGTCAGACCACGTTGCACTTAAAGCTGTAAAAGAAAAAGAATAAATAGGCTGGAAAGAGTGTCCAGAGGCCACCATGGTGGTGAACCTGTGCCTTTGCTACAGCCATTCCTAGCAGAGGTTTGTCTAACATGTCAGGAGTAACTGAGTTGTAATTAAAGTCCAAGACTGCTCCATGTAGTTTCCTTTAAATTGCACAGAGAGAAAGGCATCAGGCTCTGGCTGTGTCTTTACTGGCTGGCATCACAGCAGGCTGCTTCCCTCTTCAACATGAGCACATTGAATAGCAGGTGAGCTCTCCAGGAATGCTGGCAACACGTATCCTCTGAGCAGCTGGGGCACAAACCATCACAGTTCAGGGCTGTTATCTCCACCCAAGGTGGCTCCTGGGTTGGCTCCTGGGCCAGCACTGCTGAAGTTTGGCAGCACACAGGGCAAGTAATGTTACATGTCTCTTTGCATCTCAACATGCAGATGGACCTTCAACGAAGCTACCTGATCCACTTGTGCTATAGACAACGCACACTCTCAAAGCATTTGCTGTTGCTGAAAGTAAGGTACCAGCTCTAGTTTACCCAGGCTGTGAAGTAGTGATATTACTCGGGACACTCAGAGGTTAAAATGCAAACAGAACAATAGGGTGGATGCAAAGAAGAACATAGACTCAAAATCAAGCCTACAAGTCTGGAAGGGAAATAGCAACCGTCTGGTATTCCCCTTAGCATGGCCCACATCATAGTACTTCCCCATGGACTTCGCTGGGCTAACTGCTGTTTCAAACGAAAGAAATCATTTCCAAAGTACGCAAACCTGGGGGCAGGGCGGGGCAGGGGGACAGGGAAAAAGTCAGTAAAGGACAAGTTTTGCACAGATTTAAAGACCAGAAGAAAATTCCCAACATTTCACCCCTCCAGAAGGGGACACCTCATCTTCAAGAGACACAGAATATTCCATCATCCCTACCCAACCATTTTATTGAAGAATTAGTCTGCTGAAAGTCCTTATTATCCTGTTAGTTTAAATTTATCCAGGATCAGCTTTGAGTCACTAGAGCCCTATTTTAATGCCATTGCACAAATTGATAGCACACGTCTTCTAGATTATTTTACCTTGGGCCTCTTCCTGGATCTCAAAACCTTTAATGCCACATTATAATTTGTTCTCATTAACAATACCTTGGGACTGCTGTGTGAAGGGACCAAGAAGGTTGGATCTGTTAGGCTTTAGCCTAAGACAAAGAAGGGAATGCAGCAGTGGGCACAAAGCAATAAGTGCTGGAGGAAAGAAAAATCAGGTGTTTCTTTGAGCCTTCTGCCCAAAGAACAGGGTGATACTGTGAAGGAGCGCAATGCAACCCCTGCCCAAATTAAAACCAATAACAGAAAGGAGGCCTTACAGGCTAGATAACAAATCTTTGCAGCTCACTGTTCCCACAGTGCTGTAGAGATTTTGGCTGCAGCCTGGGAGCCTGCTTGCCCGCTCACCACAGCACATGGCCTTACTGCAGGAGGAGTGGCCCTTCAGGCCCCACTGGCTGCCATTGGCACCAAGCATGGGGATCTTTTGGTGTGAGGACTCCATTAACTCTTTTTTTTTCAGGCTACAATTTTTGGTTCTGGATCATGCTAGACTCCAAGTGTTGCACTAAACAATCTATTCCCATCCTACCTTTGTGTCATCAGTCAACTGTGAAGACAATTTTCAAGCTTGTGGTCAGCCATGGACAACGTGGCTTTTCCTTCATCTCTCAAACCTGTCTTTAAATTACTGATTTAATCTGGTTTGATTCTCTCTTCTGTGATCCCAAAGCCCTGTAAAGTTTCATTCTGACTTTAATGGACCAAGGAGCACAGACCGCTTCCTCTCAGTACTAACTCCTTAGCTGTTTTCTAAAGATCTTGGATCACATACTGCATATTTTGTTCTTTGTCCCAGCTTTCAGTTCCCTCATGTCAAACTAGTCTCACCAACAGTCCAAAATCCAGGGACAAAAGAGCTGCTGGAGAACCATTGAAGCCCTTAACTAATGTCCTTCTGGACAAAGACAAAAACAGTGGCAGAAGATTAAAATAAAGGAGAGAGCTTGTATGAACAAGATATTTTGTTGTATTGTCTCACCACCTCTTTAAAGAGAAGTTGTTGGCTGGGAAATTCAGAGCATGAACACTTTTAAAAGATCATTAATACCAGCCCGAGTGTTCATTAGGCTCAAACCTCCAGAGGAAAGGAGCTGCCGGCAGAGCTCTGAACACCGCGACCAGGAATTTGCCTCAGCTCCTTCCTGAGAGGCTTCAATTTTCAGGGCAGTCAACAGGTTTTCTGGACCCTGTACCTCTCCAAAGATCAATTTCTTTGATTGCAAAGCAATTTGCATGTCTGCAACACAGTAGACATCAATGACTGCTAATAACAGGAGCAAGAGCCCACATCTGGACTCTACAGCAGCAGACAGGCTGCAAATTAACACAACTATGCCAAAATTATCCATTTACAAAGCCTTTAAGTATTGACAGGTTTTCATCTTATTTCATCCAAGTCTATTTGTTGTATCAAAAGTGGACTGTTCATTTTTGATCAATTTTGTTTGTTCTTTTCCAGAGGAAGCTTATTTTATAAGTCATACAACGCTTCTGAAGACAGGAAAAAATTCACATAGAGACAGGAGGTGCTGGAACTGAAGCCACCTATGGAGGAATCAAAAGATTCATCTGCCTTAATGTTAGATGTCTGTGGTGCAAATATCTGTAGATGAGCCCATCACCCTGAACTCCCTTTCTAGTGAAGAGCGAGAAGTGAGTTCTTACAGTGTGTAACTTAGCTGAACTATTTCAGGCAGCTTCATTCAGATGAAGTGAGTTTTCAGGCAGGCTGCGCCTGTTTCTCTCTGGTGACTATAAAGGAAGACCAGCTCAGATGCGGGTGTTTACACATGCAGACTGTGATTGCCCTCTGACACCTCTGGGTCTTTCATCCCTGCTGAGACAGCTTGTGTCACTCTCTTTCATCCTCAACTTTAGTTGAGAAATAGACTCCTAAACCCGCCATCCCAATCATGCAGGATGTAGGAGGCTAACCCTTCCCCACAGGTGCTGTGGGAGGATCTGAGCTCACATGGGGTGGAGGGCTCAGGATGAAGTGAGATGCTGCCTCTGTCTGCAGTACTGGACTTTGTAATAGTGCAGCTCACTGGGTTCTACCTCTGCCTGGAGGCAGTGGTATCTCCAGAGCACTGGGGGAAGCTGGGAAGCAGTAAGTGCTGGAAATAAATATCAACACTTTGAAAATAGTTTAACTAAAAACTTCGCCTCTCCCCACTTGTTCAAATGTCATTCTCATTGCACTGCCAACACAATCACGCTCCAGTCTTACGGAAAAATTACTTGCGTGATCTGATTATACACGCACATACCTAAGAGTACAAGAATGCCTTGTAAAAATCAATTAGAAACCCCCAAAGGACAACAACGAGCTAAAAATAACAAAAACAACAGGAAGTCATATACCTTCATCCGTGGTGTTAAGAAAACATGCTTACTTGGTAACCAGGTAGAAGTGGTATGGCCTTCTTTTCCTTTAAGGGACATCTTTAAAGATGTCCTAAATTGATTAGCTCTGTGTATAATCAATTGAAATTGAGTGAGGTCCAAACATTTAAGCAAAATACTTACACTGCCTTGAAGATCTTCTAGGAGAACATTGTTTAGTACAGGAGGCAGAAGTTTGCAATATTCCTCCAATATATTTCCTTCCAGCTCCCTCGCAGGCTGATAATGCATCTAGAACGCTTCCTCTTTTTCTTATGAGTTTTTTGCTTCCTCGTAAGAATAATTTAACTTGCCATTTCTTTCATTCAATTTCCTTGCACCTGTATTTTTCTATTTTTTTTCTAAGCTTTGATGTTACTTTTCAGTCTACAAAAGCTCTGCTTTTTGATCAGCACATCGCTGTAGAAAATACTGTATCTTTCTCTGCAGCGGATGGGCCGCAGGGATTTATCGATGCTCAGGGTCATTCACATTTCTTGGGCAGGAGAATGATGCTCCTCCTTCCTCTTCCACACCTTCGAAGCAAAACCACCGATTTCCATGTCTTTCATGTAAGCGCAAGACTTATGTCATTAGAAAACACAAAGCCCAAAATCTGCTGAGCAGATTGCATGTTCAACTCCAGTACCGTCGCAAGAAAGGGGCCTATGAAAATGTTAATAGACTTTAAAGCACTGGGAGGCAATTTGACATATTTCCAGTAGAAAATAGCAGCATTAGCATGTAAGCATCAGAGAAGATATGTAAGATATTTTGTCATGGTTATGAATAGAAGGACAATAAACATGTCTAATCCTTTTCCAAGAAAACAGGAGAAAGATAACTGGCAAGTTGCCTGCTTGTAAAACCAATTTCAATGTAAAAAGAAGCCTGGAAAAGGATTCTGACTATTACACTGCCGGACAGAAAAAGAAAAACTATTTCTGGATGCAAGAGGCATTGAAAGTGTAACCAGAAATAAAATAATATTTCATTTTTAACATTTCAGGATCGAGACCAACCCAATAAAACTGATAATGCCCTCTCCGGCTCTGGCATCCAGCATGCCAGCCAGCCTCTGTCCTTCCTGCTGACAGCCAGACCGAAATAACAGAAAGAAACAGATTAAGCAGATGCATCAAGTGAGGGAATTTTTTACTCTGATCTCAAATCTGCATTTTGTGCCACTGACAAACTCCCTTGACACCATCCAGGAGCAGCTTCACTGACGATGTGACCCAGAAATTGTAACTTTGGTCATTCAGTTCCCTCCCTCCTGAGAGCAGGAGATTCATCCATACACAGTGCAGGTTTTTCTGGGAGTTTGTTTCTCCTTTTGAGGAGTCAGCAGGAGTTTTGTTCTGAAGAGACAAGGCTGAATTCCTGTCAAGAGATGCTTACAACAAAGTTATCTGTGGAGACAGAGAATTTCCTTTGCAGTTTCTCTTGGCTACATGGAGAGGAGATGGCTGTAACTGTGTCGTGTCAGGCTGACACACTTACTAGTATAGAGCTACCCGAAGATAGCTGTCGTACCTATAGATAAACCCTGCCACATGTGCTGTTTTCAATGATCTGCCCTCCGTTTAAGCCAAAAAGAGAGACAAAGAGTGTTTCTTTTCCTGCACATTACCTGATTCCTCAGGTGTGATGGGCTGTAATCCTCCTCAGGGTATTCAGTCTTGTCTGTCCCAGCACATTAGGGACAGTTTAATACTCCTACCTCCAAGAAAGGACCAGGACAGCCTCTTTCAGCTCAGCTCTTTTCAACATGGCCAGACCTAACCCTTAGTGTCCCATCCAGATAAATATGATGATAGACACTGCCCCAAGGCTGAGGGACACCCCCAGGCCAGCGCTTCTTGCTATCTCCAGACTCAGGGAGACAAGGGAACATTTTTTCAGAGTGCTCCATATTTGACTTCCAGAAAAAAAAAGGTTTAGAAACACTATTTGTCTTATGCAAAAGACATGGGAAGAGATTCCTTGAGCCTGCTTATGACAGTTGGGTGCCTGACATCCATTTTTATCATGGGAAAAAGAAAAAAGCTTTCCATCCCCAAATTCCCCAGCTGAGCACCATGGGACAGGCACAGCTAACAGGTACTTTAGGCCATTGGGTTGAATGAGTTGCAATGGTTAAAGAGATTAAAAAAATAGCAGCCGTGATGGGGATAGCTCATGGTAACCTCTGGATCTGAGCAGCTGCACCCTTTCAACAGCCACACAGTGCTGGAGCCACCTCATCTACCACCAGCCACTTGACATTTGTGACAATTCTGCCACAGCAGCTCTGGCTGAGAGGGCCAGATCAGTGCCACATCTGCCCCGACATGCTCAGGAGGTCACTGGGGAGCTGCACAAGCGTTGGCTCTCCTCCACCTTGCTGCAGCTGGCAGGAGCAGGGATGCAGCCACCAGCCCCGAGGATGAGGTGGTGAAGCATCAGTGAGAGTCATACTGCCAGAGAGATGAAATAAAATGAATGTGATGGCAATTTCCTGCTTTCTGACACAAAGGCAGAAAAAGAACAGGTTTCTAAGTCCTGCTACTAGCCTTTATTTTGACTCAACCAGTTGATTTCCATCAGGGGTACTGAGAAGCCAGCATGGGATATCTTACAGAATGAATCCTAATTCAGCAGCCAATTGCCACAAATCTTAATCTAGTCATACTTCAGAGGTGGGATGAAACTTGTATATTTTTTTAGTATGTCTCCTGTCACAAATCTGCAGCTTGCACAGCAAATCAGGAGTGAAGTTCATCGTCTGTCTTGTGACATGAAGGCCATTGCCAGGATTTTTTGACTAAGTGCCCAGGTACCATCCTACGTGGGAACGTGAGCCTCAGTTGCTTGTGCGCATTCATTTGCAGTCTTAAATAATGCAGTGTTTGGAAGCAGTTCAGAATATTGTGGCAATCAGACAGCCTCAATATTGGCTGTTTGGTACCAGAGACACAGTGATTGTGTGAGTGCTCAGAGCAGCAGGGGTGAGAAACGCTGCAAGCTCAGCCTCCACAGGATTCCTCTGCGAGGAAAAACGCACATTGTCTCTGATCACTGCTTTCCTGTTATCCACTGGTCTTAAATGTCTCACATACCTGACCCCGTTTTCATAGGAATAATTCCCTAACAGTGAGTGCAGGATTGTGTTTTCTGAGGTCAAGAGAAGCAAGATAGTAATTACAGAGATAATTGCTTTTAATGCATTTTTCACCTACAGAGTCCCATTAAAGTGTTCTTTGCAGAAGAACAGAAAGGAACAATGTTTTAATACTAGGCAAAGAAAGGTTTACAAGAAACTCTTTCTTCCACTTTTATTATATTCAATTTCCTTGACGCTGATCATGAATTAATTTTCACATTGTGCAGTCTGATTTTTGTGGAGTAGGCTTTGCTAGCTGAATCTGAGTAATGAATCTTGGAGAACGGTTATCATAAATGGTGTTTATGATAATTAAAATCAGTTGAAGGACACTGTTCTGTACTCTCTAGAGAGGGTTAAAATTATTCATGTGGCTCTTAAAAATCAGCTGGAAATAAAAGGCCAAAGTGTTAAGACCTGTTAGAACAGGATGCATGTAAAGCATTTTTGATTGCATCATTTTATCAATGGTGTTTGACAATTATCTAAATTAATTCTGATATGTCCCACAACAGCTTTGAGCTCAGTGTCACCTGTTCCCACATTAAACTCCTTATATTTTGCTTGCCTAATCTTTTGATGCCTTCAGGAACAAAATTGCACAAGTCACCTGCAGCCATGATCCTGTTTGTCCTCACACCAGTGTGGGGAAACAGCAGCTCCCACACCTGCAGGAGAAGGGAGTAGGATTGCTGGTGGATACGGGCTGTGGCTGAAACCGGGGCAGGGGGATCCTCCCAGAGCACCCAGGGGTGCACATGCAGAGGGAGTTCAAGCAGAGAACCCACCCTGGCCCCTCTGAAGTCACTCCCACACCAGCTGACAAAGAGATCAAAGAGTTGCAACAAGCCCTCGATGATATCTTGGTAATATGCACTCTGCAGGGCAGAAGAGGTACATGGAGCTGAATTAGGGTTATGAAAGGTTCATTAGGAAGGAAGCACCTTGGTGGTGCCCAAGGCCTCCACCATGGTCACTTGGGGCAGGCTGGGGCATACAACAGGGTGGGATGTTGGTCTGGCCCATTCCCACCCCATTCCTCTCCCAGCAGTCCCAATTCCCTGCAGTCGTCCTGGGCAGCAGGCTGTGAGTGGCCCTTGCTTTGCTTGGTCATCTGAAACCCTGCAGCCTGTTCTGCAAGACTGCTACATACTCAGGATCACGTTCCATCTATTTGTGCAGTTGGCTGGATCTACCTGAACATAGGACTTCCCTTCTGTTGAACTCAATTCAAAATTTCAGGTCATTTCCACAATCTGTCCGAATAACACCAAGTCCAGTTACCTTCCTTCAGTATCTCCTCCACTTCCATGAAATTTTGCAAACCTAATGCACAAACCCTTTATTCACCCAAGCTATGAGTGAAAACCCTGATGGGTTCACAGTCCCAGCAAGACTCCTCTGAAACTGTGACTGCTCCATATGGTACTTTGGGCAGTGATTTGCTGACTGCTGCTGATCTCCACATCAGATTCATGCTCACCCTCAATTTTTTTCTAGGTATTATCCACCTAGCTCACTGATGAAAATCTCATGCCAGATGGTATCAAAACCGTCAAGACACATTATCAGTGTATGACAAATCTGCAATCGCTATTACATTTTACCTTTGAAGCACTTACAAACAGGATTTTCATTTGTTCCAGTACTTCTTCTGCGAATCAGATTCAACCCAAATGACGTGCATTTACCAGAGTCTCCTTCTGCCTCTCCTTAGTGAGAGAGACAATTTTCTTTTATGGATTTTCTTGGTTCCTCACTTCTACTCTGAAATTGCACAGCCAGTTCTTGAAGTATCCTTGGAGAGCATCCAACTTTCAAATTCCATCAGGCTCCAACAATTTCAAAATATTTTAGGCATTGTTGTACTTTCTAACTTTTTCCACTTTCCTGTTCTTTCCTTTTAGCATCAGTTTGTACCTTTTCCCCTCTGTTACGTTAGCTGTTAGATCACTACCAATGCTTGTAATGAAAACTGAGCTAAAAAAGGCATTCTGCAGTTCAGCCTCCTTGGTATCACTTGCCATTAGTTTTCCCTCTGCAGCAAGTAGTGGACCGATCTGTCCTCTGATATTTCACTTTCCACTAATGCCTCCATAAACTGGAGTTTTTGCTGTTCTTTATTTCTTTTTCACTTGTATTTTATTTTCTCCCCTCCAGCACATGCTGTCCTTTGATATTCATCCTTACTCACTTGACCTCATGCCCATTTTCTCTGTACTTCTTTCTCGTATGAGTTCACTGAAGGGCTGGAATTTATCCAAACTGGTCTCCTGCTGCAATTTCCATCCTGCCTACATGCTGGTAGTGTTTCCAGCTGTATCATAACATCCTTTACTACAAGGAACTGACAATTCTCCTGAAGTATTTCTTTTTTAGAAAAAAATTTCCACAAACCATTACCTATTGTCTTTCTTTGGTTACTGAAATCTGTTTCCTGAAGCCAACTGACTTAATTCTGTTTTGTTTGGGTTTTCCACTTTCTTTGTCTAAGGCCTGTTAGACTTAATAATCTGTCCCTCAGTAATCAACATCAGCCTATCAGGAGCACACTGACGATGCTTTAAGAGCTCTAGGAGGGAAGAAACAGTGTAATAAAAGCCACCATGAAAACAACCATATTAATTTTAATTATGAAAAGGAAACCTAAAAAATTGCAAAAGGACCTGAACTGTTAACTAGCCTCCCACGTCTACCTTGGCTCTACGTGATGCTTCATAATGCACTTTACCTTCTTGACATTTCACTGGCACAACAGGAGGTAAATTAAAACTTAACGTACCTGCACAAGAGATATATGCAGGTAATTAATAGTAACAACTGCAGCTTTAGCTTCTACTGACGTTAAGGGGAGGGAAAGGGCAGTGTCTCTAGATTATCTCCAGGAGCTGTGCCTTCCAACAGCAGTGCAGAATGGCTTTAGCAATCAAACCCAACTGTGATTTGCTGTTCGAAGAATGGAGTGAAATCCCTCCGTGGTATAATCCCCATCTCCACCCTGGCGGCAGTGCAAGCTGCCTGGCATGTCACCCATGGTAAGGCTTCATTCTCTTCATTGGGACAGTGATGGAGAGGCTGCCAAAAGAGGCTGTGGAAGCACCACCCATGGAGGTCCTTAAGATTCAGGTAGGTGAAGAGCTGACAGGCCTGACCGCCTTTTGTTCCCGAGGCTCAACTGCACTCCTCCAGAAGTCCTTTCCAGCCAGCACACCTGTGAAGCTCCTAAGCCAGTTTCCCACTCTCCCTGAGCCAGCAGAAGACTGGGATTCAAAAGGGGGGGGGGGGGGGGGGGGGGTAACATGTCTCCCTCCAGCAACACTAGCAGCTACTAGTGATTCTGGAACAGGCTGCCCAGGGAGGTTGTGGAGTCTCCTTCTCTGGAGACTTTCAAAACCTGCCTGGGTGCATTCCTGTGCGATCTACTGTAGGTGATCCTGCTCTGGCAGCGGGGCTGGACCAGATGGTCTTTCGAGGTCCCTTCCAACCCCTGACATTCTGTGATTCTGTGATGTATTTGCCCTTGGGGATAATTCATGGTTCCAAAATTTGTGTGAACCTGTGTTTCCTCCTTCTGCTCCTCCCTACACAGCCTTGCTCGTTTAAGCTTCTCTTTGAAATTTATTGTTCATTGATTAGGTGTGATTTTGTGGCTGAGATTTCTAGAGGTCGAATCAGTGCTGAAGGGAATTTTTTTGAGAAGCTGCCCTAGAAATTGGATGTGGTCTGAGTTGTCATAGATCAGGACTTAGCAGAAAGGTGATGCAGGTAAGGTGGTCCCAGAAGGTGCAGAATTCTGCCAGATCACTGACAAATATCTTTGGAAGGTCATGTACAGATAAGACAAAGACAAGCTCTGGGCTCTTCCTTTCCTGTTGCAGGGCATAGGGGATGCTTTAGCCCCTGAGGTAACCTCCAAGAAATAAGCATAGCACTCTTTCAGCCCCTTCCTTCTTCACATCTTTCCCCTTCTGCCACAGTTTCTCTACGCTGAAGATGCCCTGTCTTGGCAGGCTGGGAATTCAAGCTCTCTAAAAACAAGGCAACGCGTGGCCCTTCTTCTTTCCTTACCTTTATAATCACCATCCAAAGACATTCCTCATCTACCGCAGACAATTTGGACCCAGCTAAACCAATTCACATTTCAAATGGCATCACAATAATGCAGAGACAGAAACATTGCTAGGAAGAGCTCTGTCATTAACTCACCAAATATTAAATGGCAACAAAGCACCGCAGATAAGATTATTTCAAGGACTAATTACTATACTAACCCTTCTGGCTCTAATTCTAGACCTGAAATATTGCAGGGTTAATAAAATAGGAATCATAGTATGAGACACGTGAAAGAAGATTCAATTTGTAATGGTAATTTGAAACATTTTAATAGGATTTTACCAACAATATGAAGATTGGCAGTTTAATAATTTGTGGAAACAAAGAAGTAAAGCACAGACAACATATACAAAGCCTTCCTAAAACACTCAGAAGATGATGCAGAATAAGCCAAGTAAATTTCTGTTCTCTCTTTTCAGAGTAAGACATACTCCAGCTTCAGCACCGCAACTCTTGCTGCAAGAGCTTAGTGCCTGAATTTGACAGGGAAAAGAATTTTAGGTTTAATCTTTCCAAAGGCTGCCGACGAAGATGCTCAGTGTTCTGCCATCTTTGCAGCAGACTTAAGCTGGTGTTTGAAGGAGCTGCTTGGGTGTTGGACTGAAAAACTTGCAGGAGATGGGAAATAATTCTCCATAAGGATATCTTCAGTTCAACGGAAGAACAGCTGAAATTATCACATCAGCAACCTGAACTCGCAAGAGCAGTGTCTTGAAAAGCCTTTAGTTTAAGGAAAAGCTTTAAAAATTGCTTGTGAGAAATAAGCTGGGCCTGGCCATTATTTCCTATCCTCCACAAGAGTCCTGTGTGCCACTGAGCCTGTGCTTCGTGCGGTCTGCTCTCCAGGTGCCCTTACTCTCAACAGGGTTCCACCTCCACCCCTCAGACTTTGCAGATGCAAAGACGGATGAGGATTTCTCCTTCTCCCTTTAGCCAAGTCAGGACACCTGACTGCTGCCTAGCGAAGAGGCACGAGCCCCAGCTTTGCCCTGGCAAGCTGGTCACTTGAGCTAGGCAGCTGGAGATGGTCATATCTCAGGATAAACAGCAGTGGGAACAATGTAAATGTGTTCACAGGCACTGGCAGTCACTCGATTCTAGATAAATACTTTCTGATCACAACCTACATGTCTGGTCATGGACTAATGAGAGGCAGCAAGAAAGAGAATGCAGTCCTGTTTTGTGCCATATTTTCAATAAAAGGTCACAGTAGCTTTTGGTCTGTACTGCATTAAAAGATGCTAATGAAAAAGACAGGCCTGATCTGTCACAGGTGCAGCAAACGTACATGTCATGTCTCTGCTGCTGTAAAAGGATATTATTTTCTCATAGTGTGCTGATTTTGGCTGGGATAGAGCTAATTTCCTTCATATTAGCTAGTATGGGGTTATGTTTTAGATTTGTGCCAAAATCAGCACTGATAACACAGGGATGTTTTTGTTACTGCTGAGCAGTGCTTCACAGAGTTGAGGCCTTTTCTGTACCCCACCCCACCCCACCAGCGAGTAGCTGGGAGTGCACAAGGAGTTGGGAGGAGACACAGCCAGGACAGCTGACCCCAACTGACCCAAGGGGTATCCCAGTCCATATGACATCCTGCTCAACATATAAAGCTGGGGGAAAAAGAAGAACAAGGGCACATTCAGAGTGATGGCATTTGTCTTCCCAAGTCACCGTTACGCGTGCTGGAGCCCTGCTTTCCTGGAGGTGGCTGAGCACCTGCCTGCCTATCGGAAGTGGTGAAGAAATTCCTTGGTTTGCTTTGCTTGCATGCACGGCTTTTGTTTTCCCTGTTAAATTGTCTCTATCTCAATCTACAAGTTTTCTCACTTTTACCCTTCTGATTCTCTCTCCCATCCCGCCGGGGTGGGGCAGGAGGGGAAGTGAGCGAGCAGCTGAGTGGGACTGAGTTCCTAGCTGGGGTTAAACTACAACACAGGGGAAACCCAGGCATTTGAAGAAATCCCCTAACTTCATGGACTTTGCCAACCTACAGGAAAATAATATCATGTGAGGGAGACTGTAGTTCATCTGTGATATGATATGAGCTCTTAGAAAAGAATAGGAAACAAACCTCTTAATATGTAACTGCCAAGAAGTTATGCAAGAATGTCAATAAAAAGCTGTGCTACGTGACACTCATCTGGTACCAGTGGGTTTGGTAAACCTGCTGGAGGGAAGAAGGTTTTGTATCTCTGTTTTGACATTTTCTAAAAGGGACTGTAAAAAAATCATAGCCTTGCTGAAATGCATCCACCACCTTTCAGTTCTGGCTTTTCAAACTGTGCAACATGAGAGACACATGGCTTAATTTATGCAAAACGCCCTATGTAAAGCTATATTTTGGTACACAGAAGTTAGAAAATATCCTTACCTAAGAAACTGTATTTTTAATTAGTTTTTCAGATATTGCTGAGGCTACTTAGAAGGCTATTCCACGCAGCTGGAAGACAACATCAAATAGCCCTCTCCATTTGTGAGATGTAGGAGGGAGGAGTGGATCGGGCTGAGCTGGGGTTTGCTGAAGTTGCTCATGCTCAGTACATGTTTGCAGGCCACCAGTTATGAGATCAAATTAGGAGCTTTGTGTCTGTGGCCAGCAATAGCTCGGCAGTGGGTGCGTGACATGCCACCACTCCCTGCAGATGCCCAAATACGTCCCTTGTGCTGGAGAATGGATGGAAAGCCTGCAGGTACCCCACAGCAGGCTGCTGGGACTTGGCATTCACACTGAAGTTCCTGCAAAGGATGGGACTGTGATTTCATTTGTAAGCCTAATCAGATAGCAAAATAAAACCAGAGAATCAGCATAATTAATTCAAATCTATGTCTGGCATAGAGGTTCTCCGTATGAGCCATCTTTCAAGTCAGCATAAATTGAAGGTTAAGCTGGCCTGCCCTGTTGTAATCAAAGCAATCCATGGGCAGTTTAATTTTAATTACAGCTCTGCAGACCATTTAGGTGCTACTCTGGATGCTGCCTAGGCTTCATAATGAAGATTATTAAAGTTGTCAGTCACAGATCATGAAAGTTCATAAGTGCAGAAAGAATTGATTGATACGGGTTTGCCCCTAACTGTAGCATAAGGAGGATTAAATAAAAAGCAAGGTAAATAGCCACCTTGGATCTGTAAAGCATTTTAGACTACTTCTGCTTGAAAGTTGCTACATAAATGCAAGTGATTATTCCTGATTTGGCTGAATGAAGAGGAAGAATGGTTGAAAATGAGGCACTAAAATTATTGCATTTCAGATGTGGAGGTTAAATGATGATCTTTTCCTTGTCGTGCCCCAGTTTCCGGGCTCAGGGACAGCAAGTGGCCTTCTGCATCATTGCAGGGGCTACCCTGGAGGTATGAGGACTGCCCTCCTTCTCACAACCTAGGTTTCATGTTGGATCACTTAGATAGGTAAAAAAAACACATTAGATATCTCTTATGAGCTAATAAGTGAAGTTGTCTGTGTTATCACTGAGAAAGAGGGGAGAGTGGCTCAGCCCATCTATTCATGGACTGTTCAGCCACCTCTGCGTGAGGCAGCTGGTGCCCAGACGAGATGAAGGAAGGACCTAGGCAATCAGATTAAGAAGATGCCTAAATAGTAGGTGTTTACACTTGGCCAGATGACCACTGCCCCATGTCTCAATCTACCCGCAAGCCAGCACAGAAATCCCCTGTTGGAGGTGGGAGAGGGGTTGGCCCCACAGCAGTGGGGCAAGGGAGCCATTACAGCCTTCTTCCATCCCCATGACCAGCCCTCTGCAGCAGAATGGGGACTTTGTTGTTGTTGTTTTTTCCCCAGGCCCCTCAAAACCTGTTCAAAAAAACCCTGACTGCTGCATTGTTTCTGGAGGAAAATATTTCCATAGAAGCAAGGGCTGTAACACATAACAGAGGACTGCAGGATCTGCCCCTCTGTGCAGTCTCAAATCAGTTATTAATTGCAAATAAGAATCTGATAATGTAGAACAATAATTCCGTATGTCATGTGTATTAGGAACTGTATACACGAGATGGAAAACGGATAATGTTTGTGATTCTTTAAAATATGATTGCCTGGCACTCTTATTTGACATTTCCGTGTTTTCTCACAGCCTTGCAAAGGAAGGAGGTTGTTTATTCTCTGTGCTTCAAGGAAAGGAGAGAAAATTTTTCTGATACTTTCTGCTCACTGCGTTTCCTCACAAATTTCACTCAATAATTTCAGGTTAATAGGAAGCGATAGCTCAGAGCCCAAGTCATTCCTCTTGCAAATGCTAATGTTAATCTATAAATAAAACATACATTGTAAAGAAACAACTCCTGCGTGGCAGGGGGTAGCAGACAGCCTGTTCTTAAATTTTCAAAGCTGGAATTTGGTGCAGCGTGAAACTCTTTGGGGTGATCATCACAGGAAGAGTGCCACATCTCAGATATCCCTGCACCAGCATGGGGAGAGGGCTCCACCACCTAATGTCCAAGTTCCATCAGGGGACAGGGAGAGGCACCTTTCTTCCTCGCCAGCTTTCTGGGTGTCCACCACCCCATGGTGCCCGGAAGCAGTTGGTTAAACATGGCAGGTGGAGGAAGGTGGCTGAGGCTCTTGTGGCCAGGGATCAGCCAGGCTTTTCCAGGCCATCCCAGGCTCCAAGCCCAGAGCCAGAGGAGCAGCTCACAGCATTTGCCAAAGGCCCCGGCTGCCTCATTCGGACACGAGGTATCGCTGCTGCAGTTGTTTTCCACAGCCCTGCAGCTGGGCACTGGCTGGCTCCAGCCCCCATGGGCACAACTCTGTGCCCCCAGCCAATGCTGCCCACTGCCTGGCTGCCAAGGGGGGCAGAGGAAGAAGAGGGAGATGCCCAAAACTGTTTTTCTCCATCTCGCCAGCATCTTCCTTCAGTGCCTGGTGCGTGGTTGCCTATCCCAGTGGAGAGAGAAGGTGCAGGCAGTGGGCAAAGACAGGAGTGCTGCCATCAGAAAAGAGGATTTTTTCCCAGTGCTGAGCAGCAAAGGTATTCAGACACCAAGCCACCAACTTGCAAAATGGCTCATGGCTGGTGTTTTACCTTTTCAGGTTACCTTTAAAAGACTTACCAAAAAGTAAGGTACATGATAAATTGATGAGAACCGGTTCTGAGAAAGAGCGAAGTGATAAATGTTTAAGCAATACACAAGCATTACTAAATGAAGCTTTCTTCTTTTTTTGACCATGAAACAGAAATTTGCATTACTGTCTTTTCCCTACTGACCACAGAAACACTGGGGGACGAAATAAGCGATTTCAGCTCCAAAACCAGATCCTAGCTTACATGTGTTGCTATTGAGGAGAAAATAGCATCTGAGAGCTTTAGCTGCTCAGGGCATGAGTCATCCTTATATCCTTATATAAGTGTTGTTGCTGGTACGGAGAGGCTAAGAGCTGGCTTCGGACCTGAGCTTTACACCACAGGTCGACATTGTCCCATTAATAAAATATGTGGAGCCATTCTGACACATGGCCTTGCAGACACCTTGGGAAAATTAATTTTGTTGAGTACCGAAACAATCCCTTCCATGGTTTTCCCACAGGAGGCGAAAGAGGTTGCAGAGAATGCACAAGGTTGAAGAGGTGTGCTGTGGAGGTCTCCCACTCAAGAGGTTTTCTTGTCCCAAGGCTTTCCCTCGCTGGCTTCAAGAAATTACTCACAGAAAGGAATGGTAGCCAGTCAGGGGGATGGAGAGGGACATGGAAATCTTCCCGGTGAAGCAGCAGTCGGGTATCCAAAGGGAAATTACTGTCTTCATGGAAGACTGCCTTTCTGCTTGCTCGGTTTATTGCTTTATGGAAACATCTGTTGGGCAATAATCTTTGATTTTCATGTTTTCACTGTTGCAGAAGGAAAGTAGAGCTTTATGACACTGAGACCTACTCTCTGCTTTCATAATCTTTTTGCTTAATGTTTAAGCTGCTCGGGGCAGGGATTGCCTTTCCGTTGTGTCTGCAGAATGCCTTCCCCAGCAGGGACCCATTCTGTGATTCAGCTGCTAGGAGCTATCATAATTAAAATAATTAATAATAATAATAAAATGTCATTTCTTTCTCTTCATGATTTGCTCTGTGGGTTTACTATTAACCTGTCTGGAAGTGCAGCAAGAGAACAGCAGCCAGAGACAAGGCAAGCCAAACAGGGCAAACACCTGACCGCTGTCTGCTGCCACTTCAAGCAGTGATTGAGGGGGTTTATTTCAGGACTTCCATCATATCCTTTGTGGGACGTTATTAAGATTTCATTCTGAAAAGAAAATTATCACCTTTACCTCGGTGGTTTGCCAGAGCAGCCTTCATTACTAAGATCTATTACTTAAATGAACAGAATCTAATAACAATGTAAGTGTGATTTTAACCCTTAGTGTGTATTAATTAAAGTGGGACACGGTTAGAGACCTTGATTCCAAAATCATTTGGACAATACCTCTATGATACAAGCATCACATGTAGGCCAAGATCTGGAGCTTAGCAGGATGGGTTTTTTACAAATGATGTGGGTTTTTTTTAACTTAATTATTTATTTTTTTTTAAGCAATTTGTATTGCTTGTCTGCTCATGCTCATGCTGTGGAAATGTTTTGCTTCATGACACAGCTCCTACTTACTGACTGGTGGCACAGCAGTTCTGTCAGTCACCTGCAGTAAGTCACAGGAGGGCATCAGAGAACCAGCAATAAAGCAAATGGCTCCTGGTCCCCACAGAGGCTGGGCATGGGAACAAACATCAGGAGGAACCATAGCCCGGCACATCTAAATTAAGAAACACACTCTGACATGGGAGTCCGAACTCTGGAACTCCACAGCAGTTTCTATCCCTACCTGGAGATATGCGTCATGTGGTGATTTCACCATCTCTTTCTGAGGTCTGGAGGGATAGGCCAGGTGAGCGCTGAGGTCACCAAGCCCCAGGCAGAAGCAGGAAGGAGCAGGCAGCATCGAGGCCAGCAGCCACCCATGGTCTTGCTGCACACTGGGCTGGACCATGTGTGAGGAGTGTTCCCATTCTCAGTCAATCCACAAGCGTAATTAAACTGGATTTATCAAGAAATGAAAAGCTTCCCCAAATTCACAAGTTCTGGTATCGGTTGAGAAGAGCAGTTACTACACTACACCCAACTCTTAAACTAAGAATAATGAAGTGGATCGTATATACACTCACCCATACAAAGATGAGGACTCTCAACCTTGACGAGTCACCTTGGCCGGCGTCCCAAACCAAGGGGGAGGCTGTGCCCCAACTGCAGGACCTGCTGCTCCAAAGGGACTCGATCTAACACGCCCCCTGCAGGACCACGTTTCAGAACTTATTCAAATCTGAGCTGTGGTCAATCAAAGCCATCTCAGCCTCCCATTGGCTACCAGCCAACTTCTTGTGTGTACACCTAGGCTGGTGGGCTAGACCCAAACTAGCTAGAAACTTCTAGCAGTTTCTCTGAAATCTGCTTGGCAACGGCTGTGAGGGGAGGCAGCCCAGACTAGGGGGACGCACCTGCCACACCATGTTACTGGGCATTCCCATACTGAGGTTTACAGCACGGAGAGGGCTACTCAGGCCAATTTCTGCTATGGGACAATTTCACTGTCACCTGCACATTTTGCTCTATAATTTAAAAACAGGAGGGCAACACTCAGACCATTTTTCTTCCACGTACTTTGCAACTTCAGAGCATGCATGTCCTGCAACACCTGCTGCTCTCCACCATGGCAGCAGTGTCCTTCTGAGACAGGCACAGTGACTTTCCCAGCATAGAGAGAAATGGGCAAGTGTAGATACAGCATATGCTCTGTCACTAATTCTCACTTGCTAATCTAAACATAGAATGGATCATACAGACCCTCAAAAGCCACCAGCTCCTCTCCACAGTTCGGGAAATGTGCACTCAAAAGCTTCAACCACACATGTCCCATGGACTCCCACAAGAATCCTCCCTGGGCTGATGCTATTCAGTACCCTTATCAATAACCTGGAAAATGGAAAGAAGTATCCCAAAAAATTAGTTGTGTTCCGGGGAAAGTTTGTAGGTAGTCCCAGTCTGGTGAGCAGAGGTGAGTCATAAAGAGCTCACTACATCTTTTGACAGCCCAAATTTACTTGGTAGACTATCACCATATAAGCTTAGCTGAATCCCAGGTTCAGTGCTTTTAAAAGGGTACTCGAAAAATACAAATATGTTTCCAAGAATAGATAAAAAAATATTGTGTATTAATAAGAGCTTAAAGAAGCTCAGTTTTTAAAATTATATGATGAAAGATTAAGGGAGTACATGCTCTTTGTCCATATAGACTTGAAGGTTTTTCCTCCTTGGTTCCTCTATACTTCACTTAAACAAAACCTATCAGAGCAGCTGTTGAAAGTGATAGGAGGAAAAACACAGAGCCTATGCTCACGATTGTCATCTCCAGAGTGAGGGAAGATCGGGTTTGGTCGAATCCCTGGAGGAATGTCACAGGTGCCTGATCCCAGGGGATGCCTTCTAACAAAGGATGTTGGGACACAAGAGGAATTTTCCAAATCTCGACAAAAACAATGAGTAGAGCAAAAGCGCCAAGGACCAATGGCATCCCTGAAGCAAAGTGATCAGTTCCCTCTCTGTCAGTACCTTGTTATTGGCCTCAGCATCAGAAATTTTCTCTGAAAGCATTGTCATGGCCTCAGGCAAGACACCCTGTGTAAATTTTTAGGTGAAAATAATTAGCCACTGGAAACACGTACCTAGGAATACAGTAACATCCCTGTCAGCAGAGATTTTTAAATCAAAAGCGAGTACCTGTCTAAATTAAATGAAGGACACAGAGCGGGTGCAAGAATACTCTGCTGAAGCCACATGACCACATGTGATGAGCATTGAACATAATGAAGAAGGTCCCTTGTGGTCTAGAAAGATACGATTTCCCTGAGGTCAAGTGCTAAAAATTAAGCAACATGGATAGTGCTTGAGGGAAGGAATGGTGTTCAGTGTCAGACAAGCTCATTGTGTGTCACTTCTATGTGCTACTCAAGAGCCAGGTCAGCCTTCAGATTAAAAGGGAGCAATGAGGTCCTCTGAACTGCTAAGCCCAAAGCTGCCTGTGACAGAGCAGCTGAGAAAGATGACCGGGAGCTTTCAAGGCTTCCAAGAGACACAGGAGAGAAAGTTCCCTGATTACAATCCTTGTGTGTGCAATAACTACATTCTCAAAACCTAATTTTGGCTTTTCACAGTATCATTTTCAATAAAGAGAAGTAATGTGAGAGGACAGATTTCAAAAGTTATTTAAGCACCTAAGAAGGCAGTGAGGCTCTTGATGTTATGTTTTAAAAATCCCATTTAGGTCCCTGCACTCCCACTGGTTCCCAGTCCACCTGCTCAAGAGCCAAAGCAAGTGAGCCTGATGCTAAGGGACACACACAGTTTCAGCCATGTTACCATATGGTCTAACTAGAACTGAAAGTTCAACTGGACATACCAAGGTACTGCCAGAAAGGCGATTTGACTTGAATCATCACAGAAGGGAAGCTACGATGTGGTTGCCAAAACACAAGGGAGAGCAAGCAGCAGCAGCGTTAATGTGTGTCTAGGGAAAAACAAAGACAGACCCCAGGGTGAACACAGAGCTAAGTCCAGAAGCCATAAACAAGACAGCATCCACAATGAGACCCAAATGCATTCAGTACAAGGGGCAAATTCTTCTATTTGCAATCAAAGCAATTCACTTTATGAAAGGGTGACACTTCTTACTGTTAAAAAAAAAACCAAAACACAAAGATAACAGCAGGACAAAGATCTCATGAGAAGTATTATCTCAATAAACTTGCAAAGCAATGTTCACCATGAGATTGGTTTGTGGCACAGGAAATAAATGAACTAATATTGTGCTTCAAAACAGATACTGGAAATGAGGACAATGTAATCATAGCAAACACACATAAAAACAATTAGTGACAGCCTGATGCTAAGGCAGAGGATTCAACTTGCTTTAAACAGTGGGCACATCATAAGCTGATTTACCGGAAAGATATTAGTATGTAGGTATAAGAGCCATTACTTCTGAGTAGAATTTTAAGTAGCAGGAGAATTCTTCTGTGCTCTGGGGTCAAGAACAGCCTACAAATGATGATACACAAATGGGTACACAATGGACAAAATTCATTCTTACAAAATGAGTTAAGGTATTTAATGAGCTGAGATACATTGGGGTATAGAACATCACATTGATATTAATCCCATGAAAATACACATCATGTGAAATCCCATAGAACTGAGAAACAGAATAAAAACCGTAGCTGGATGGAAAATTAGTTGTTAGAGAGCAACTTTTTCTAAACAATATGCCCACCAAAATAAAACTAAATACATTCCTAAGTAGGAGGTTCAAATGTGAGCAGTGCCCCAGGAGGACAACCACCTCTGGCTTCCAAAACAAAAAGAGAGAAAAATAGCCATTTTGACCCTAAGGCAAAGGTTATGCAAAGTGGAGCATCTTCAATTCCCTGCTCAGAAGGCAGATGTCTGGGATTGCCCCGGCACTCAGCCCAGCTGCTGTAGCCCCCATCTGTGAGGTCCTAGAGGGAAAGTGGGAGGCAGAAGCTCAACTGTTGACTTAAATATTGCAAAAAAAAATGCTGGTGCATTTCAGGAAAGCACTTTCAGCCTAGAAGAATAATTCTGCATGGATGACCAAGAGAGAAAATAGGCAGACACACATAAATATATTTTTTTTAGAGATGATAGCATTTTACATGATCCAACACTGGGCTGGGCACCTTACACTTCACTGTGGAGCATAGAAATGGAAGCATAATTTCAGAGGCTCACCTTAGTTTGGAAGTTTGCAAGAAGAAATCACAATTCTAAACAAGACTGAGAATTAAAGTTTCAGAAATCAGAAGTTCATTAAGCACTGGAAATAAAACAGCAGAGCATCTTTGGTCAGAGCTTCAAGCAGCTGTGCTCCAAAAGATGATCTTTGGCTTAGCTTTGAGTGGCCTGATGGTGATCAGTTACGGAGTAGAAGGATCATGCGTTGCTGCTACTGAGTAAAACTGGGTCAACTAACAACTGGGTCAACTAAAATCACAGTGGTCCCTTCTGTCCCTAAATTTGCAGTATTATTGCACCCAGTTCCCAAGTTCATTAAATCCCTCTTCCCTTGACAACGGACGGAACTGGTGTTTTATTACTTACAGCCCAGTGATCATACAAGTAACAGCAGCACGTCATAGAGCGCTGTGGATAGCACTCCAGGACGATGAACATGGAGCCCAAAGCTTGAGTGTGGCTTATCTCTTCGGCACATGCCAAGGCTTCACAATATGTTGCCGAACAGGTTCGCAGAAAAATGAATGCCAAGCATAGATTGATTTAAGGAAAAAGTCCAAATGATGGATCATTGTTTTTTGTCATTCGGACTCATGTTTTTTGTCAGGGTCCAGAGAGAAAAGCTACTCTGGACTTCACATCATGTCACAAAAGAAAAGGACATATTCCTGTAAAAGGTACCTTCAGCTGAGCTTGAGGAGTCTGAACTCTTTTCTCAGCTATGGTGAACAAAAGAGTCACTCACTGTGCCCCCCCTCCACCTCCCTTGCCTGTAACACCCATATCAGCCTCCTCCATAAAGCTCTTTGCAATGCATTAATAGGCAAACTCCGTACAAGTTCATCAAATCATCTCAACTGCATTATCTTGTGATTCTTCTTCAGCAGCTTTTTGGTCCCTTCCCCCCCCCCCCCCCCCCCCACCCCCCCCCCCCCCCCCCCCCCCCCCCCCCCCCCCCCCCCCCCACTGTAGCCTCACCATCTTGTTCACGCTTTGAATCTTATTTTTCTCTCTTTTCATCAGAGCAGTGCATTTTGGCTTTTCTCACTTCTGCATGATGAATGCTTTGCTGGGCAAGCTGTATAATGAAGTGATTCTGAAGGGTGCTCTGTAGTAGAAGATTAGTACTATAAATCCCTTATTAAAATTAATATCTACACAAATATGTTTCTGACGAGATGTTTGAATTAAAATGTGCGAATTGCTACTCAGAAAAAAAAAAACATTAGTCTTTTAAAGAAATTACAAAAAAAATGTCCTGATATTTTTGTATTGTAGGAAGTCCTCTCATTTTGACTTTTTTTCACTCCAAGCTAGAACCGGGGAATCAATGCATGAAATATTCTTGAACTTATTTTTTTTATGTTCGCCAGGACGAAATGTTCTCACTTCATCTGGCATTAATCTCTGGCTTTTCCAGTGTGCATCATGTTAGATAAACCATATTTGGTTCTCAAACCTCTCTTTACTCCATTCTGGCACTAACATGCCCAGGTTACCTCTCTCATGTCCCATTTCAACCTTTTCTGATTGCCTTGCACACTGCAGTGGAAAGGAAATAAATCAAGAATATTTCAGGTTAACAGACCAAGGGATTTTGCCGTCTAGTGGAATATAACAGGAGGAAAAAATACAGCATGATTTCTATATTTTCTCATCGCCTAAGAGGTTTTTTTTGATCTTATTAACTGTAACTTTTGGTAGAAAGACATCACAGGACCTGAGAGCCGTGCAGTGTTGCTCTGCACCCCAACCCGTGCTGTGACGAGCGGTGGCGGGGGTCACTGTCGTGGCTGCGGTGGAAAGGGCAGACGGAGCCCCCTGTGCCAGACTGCCCCTCGCCCTGCTTGCCCACCCAGAGCACGGCATTTCTCCCTACGTGGTTATTTATCTCCGCGCTTGACATTTTAGTCCCTTCCTCAACTGCCTTGCAATCACGTTAATTAATAGTTAAGGCATTAGCACTGCCTACATTTTCATGACAGCCCTCAAGGCTGGAAGCAATTAGTTCAATGCAGAACTACTACAAATATAACGAAGTGAAGGCAGAGGCAGGCCAGGCTTCAAGACAGAGAATAATAATAACAACAATAATACCAAGCAAGCTCCCATCATCCTTCTCTCCTCTGGTGTTTACAATTTGTCTTTATGTGCAATTTTTTCTTGTCTTCCAAATAATGATCTTTCTGAGGGAACACTACCGATTTAAGTTTCATATTCTGCTTTATATTTTTATATCTTGCTTCGTATTCATATTTGCAAGAACAAGAACTTCAAGTCAGCCTTCTCAGCTTTTCCTTCTGAGGCTTGGCAAAAAAAAATAAGTTTATCTCCAGAAGTGCTGAGCGCTCAGTGCTCCAGCTGAAGTCAGTAGAAGACATGAGATGCTTTACAGTTCTGAAAACCACATCATTTATTTACTGACATCTTAAAGATTTAAGAGACAATGTTAGTTTCCTGTTTCTTCTTGACCTTAATTGATAGAGCTGCAAAAACTCTTTGGAGCCAGTTTCCTCAGTAAATTTTCCTCCGTAGATCATGAAAGCTTCCCAGATGTAAGCACCAAAGGGGGCCCTCCCTGAAGTCACTGTCATGCCCTTTCTTAAAATTCTCTTGCTGTCCCTTCACCTGCTGCATTTGCTGAGACCTCGTGTGATGCTCTATCTACTTTCCCTGAGCATACTCATACCTTGGAGGCCTGAAGGATTTCTTTAAACTGTGGGCGGATTCCTTGTGTATAAAAATCCACAGGGAAACACCTTGATTTCCTGCAAGTTTCAGATTCCCCAAAGGGCCATTTTCATTATTCATCTTTCCATGGTAGGCAGATAATATCTTTGCTCCCCCTAAGCTGCACACTGATATGAAAAGATACCTTTTTTAAACAGGAAAAATACCCTTGTGATTTCTCTTGGCCCCAGTTTATATTTACAGGGCACATTGTCTCCTCATCCTTTCTCTGTGGCTGAGGTTCTTTCCTTCTGCCTCTGCCATCCCGGTTCATCAACGGCTCTATCCCCAGCTCCCCTTCCATCTGTTTTCCAAAGGCTGAGACAGCAGCGGTGGCACAGCGTGGGCGAAGGGGATAGAGGTGCCATGGACAGGCCAGCACCCCATAACCCCATCCATCTGTCCTCTTGTGCAAGCCAGCCACAGTGGTAGCACAGAGTCAGCATCTCAGCTCCAGCCCCAGTTAATGAACAGGTTTCTTCTTTCCTTGGGTTCATATCCTGGATAAGAGAAGAGAGACAAGGGGAAAAAACAACAAACAACAGCTGGAAAAGGCATATACTGGAAGATGACCTTTGGATGCCCATACTACTTCTGTGGCTACGGCATTTGCTTACACCTAGGGGCTCACGTACTTCATTTTTCATTAAAATAAGAAAATGTCCTTACTTCAGCCTGCCACTGAGATATTTTCTTTCACAGGAACATGAAAAACTGAGAGTGGGGAGACCAGCAGATCTTGCTCTTCCTGAAAGAGAAGCAGAGAGTTCTGAGCAGCTGACTCACGCAGCAGCACCCTCCACTGAAATGAGCAGCACGGAGAGCAGACTGCCATGAAAGGGAGGTGTGCTGTACCGATCCTAAAATTGGGAAAATTATTATCTTGTCAACGACAATTAAAAACTGGAATCCAGCAAAAGCTCAGTTGTATTGAGTAATGCTCATTATATAAGCATATATATTATATTTATATATGCTTATTATATAAGCATATATATTATATTTATATATTTATATAAATAAAACAGGAGTGGACCAAACTTCCAAATTTAATTTAAAGCATGAATAAATTTTCTAGACTTCTGTTGCACTGGAGACTCTTTATGCATACACTTCAGGGTTTATTCCTCTATTGTTTCTTAAGTCTCTCTGTATGTCCAGCTTACAAGAGATTAAAACACAGGCTAGATCCATGCTAGTGAATTGTGACAGTGTTAAGACAGCAAGATAAGAGAAAACCGGAGTGCTTTTGTTTTCACCACTGCTGCAATCCCCAATCCATTACTCCAGATTTCTTTCTCTTAGCACCAATATTACCACCTTGATCAGAGAACAGTGGGAGAACAGGGAAGCTGAAGAACATGAGTGATAGAAAAGAAGGCTTCAATACCCACAACATCCTGCAGTTTTCCTCCAAAGCCCCTCTGCTATTTCAGCAGCAACACAAATGTACTGAACAGAGCAGGCAACGAAATACAAAACTGAATGCTCCAGCATGGTGGAAGTGAGAAAATGGAGGGAAGCATCCACAGCAGCTCTTCAGATCTCCCAAAGCTCATAAGCCATGATCAAGGTTCTCCATGCCCAAATTCAGTAACCGAAATGCAGTGTCACACTGTCAGCTATTATACAGACTAATGAACAGCGTCACATCAGCATCTCCTGTGATAGCAGTCACCAGTAACAAAGAAATCCATGCAACTTCTAAGCTATCACTGGGTTTAAAGACAGATCATGAGTCAGATGTGCTTAACTGTTGCTAAAGCACAAAATGGGACAGGAGAGCTTACCAGGAAGGGGTTTGCTGTTTGAATCTTTTCATATTGGAACTATGTCTGGCAATATTTCCTAGCTCCCACTGAGACCACCAGCTGCATTTTCTCTTTACAGAAGGTCTTTTTTAAAAATAGTTTGTCATTTTGTCTCAAAATGCCACTTGTAGATTCTTCCTTCAAACCCAGGGTGTGCTAGTTTAAGAGAAGTACTGAACCATCTCAGATGTGGGTGCTGACGTTTGGGTGCTGACGCTGCCTTCCCCATCTCGCAGCACTCGGCTGCTCCCTGGGCAGCACTCCCAGCAGGCTGCCAAAATGCCCCTTCATCCTGCAAATTCCACGGTCGTCTGCTGATTTCTAACTCCCGTAAATGAGAGCCCGCGATGGCCACAGAATCTCTCCCACCATGGGAGATTAAAGGGGTAAAGGTGATTAGCAGGGCTATAAGAACACCCTTGGGGAAACACAGGCATGAGGAGCAGATGTGGAGGTCAGGCTTCTGGTCACAATCACACAGCGGGGCTGGACAGGTGAGACTTTCCCCAAGGGAACTGTGGAGACAGAAAAAATACAGCACCCTGGAAGTGGCCGAGCTTGCCTGAGACCTATCAGCTGAGCATTAGTGCTCGAGGCGACACGTACCCCCCCCTCACTCGGATGTTACAGCATGAAAAAACGTTTTGGAGCTGATTCCCCAGCCCTTCCTCTCTTGCCTTCAGTCCCTCCTGTTTCTAGTTCATAGAAACAACAGCATTGGCTTATTTTTCCTCATGGCTAAGTTTCCTGCAAGCCTGATGGGCATAAAGAGCATGAGAAATTATTTCTCTGATGCTGGAATCACAGCTTATGTGCTGGTGGCTGTTCTCATATGTAAAGCAAATTGCTTTATTTGGTACAATTGTTTCGGGCCTGGTGTTATTGCAGGCACACTGAAGATTTATTTCCAGACTTCTGAAGGTCTAGAACACTTACGGGTTTATTTATTTTAATAGGATTTGTTAATATTAAAAATATCAGTACATAACCTAAAGGGAAAAGGATCTAACAGCTGAGAAATTACGGTCTTTTTCTGGCCCTGGTCCTGGATCTGTCTCCAGTTACTTCCTAGCAAATTATTAATATATTGTTTGCTGTTATCCTCATCACTACTGTTAGTGGTCAACATCCCTCTGTGTTGTGTGAAACTTAACTATATTTCAGGAGCTACAGAAGGGAAAAAAAAGGAGGATGTTTTTTCTGATGCCGTAGGAAGGTAGAGGGAAGGCCAGTGTTACCTCCCCCCTGCAAGCCTTCAGGCTGGCTTTGGACTTTCACAGGGTGCCATGAGCGTTCAAGCATCCCACGGAATACGCCTTCAACTGGCACTCCTTTTGCATGACAGCCTTTGCCCCACAACTCTGGATCATGAGCCCTAAGGAGGATGGAGAGGAGTCACAGAGCCAAGGGAAGACCCTAGCATGTTATATTGCAGGTCAGTGAAAAAAAGGAGTATTAACACTGAAAAAAAAAAGAAAAAAAAAGTACTTACTGATTCGCATTAGCCAGCCTTTAATTGCTGGCTGGATCTCAGCTGCAAGGAAGTGCAGAAAGGTGCAAGGAGCAGTGGCTGCCTGCTCTCGAGCTGCCTTCCCGCAGAAGCTGCGCTGCTGCCGACCCCAGAGGTGCCTGGAAGCACAGAATAATTGCACCCTGGAAAGTACTGGGTTTATGTTCCAGGTTAGTTGGCCAGAGCACTGGATTGTAATGCTCCAGTTGACCAAAGGATAATTGAACAAAGTCATATGGCTATCTTTACTAATATTTAATAATATAAATACTTCCTCAATGCTGTAAACCTCTGCTTTATTAAAACACTCATTCTTTTCCATTAGCTCATTTGTACATTTTTATGTATTTTTCATACTACCAGCAAGCAATTTTACTGTCTCTAAAGATGCACAGAATTTGCTCAGCAAATAACTTATTCTGTATTTGTTGCTCATTATTATTTCATTTATAATAAATCCGGAGTGTCTCTTAGCAATATTTTCCAAGCAAACTTCTCACTGACCGAACAACATGAAGGGTCTGATCCTGCCTCAAAACAAAAAGAAAACATAAAATTAATGTCAACAAAATGATAGCTGTTTCACCACCAACCCTAAGCAGATGTTCCGCAGCAATGTCATTGGGCAGCATGGGACAATCCAGACCACTGCCTGACAGGCACAACATACCCAGTGATTTCAGTACAGGGGAGCGGGGACCAGAAACAAAAGCAGATCTCACAATTGTTTTTTACCAATCAGTAATGTCTTCCTTTGTCGCCAAAACCTTTTCCCTTCAAATGAAAGCCAAAGAGCCAGCTGAATGCAGCTTCATGTACTCAAGTGTTGGTGTGGATTATTGTTCTTTTCCTCCCCATAATGTGCGATGGACTATTTTGTGTCTCGTTTTTATTATGAATTCATCACTTCTTCAAAAAGCCTCAGTGAAGAAGTGTCTGAGGCAAACCCCATGCATTTTGCATTCTGAGCTGCTCCTTGTTGCCCCTGAGGGGGACCCTCTATGGGAATCTCTCAAGAACAGGCTGTTTCACCATGTTTCACCATGTTATAAAACATTTTTTCACAACGTGATTTGCAATCTTGTGTGTGCACACTGGTTACCAACACTTGTAGGCTGCAATGTATTTCAACAAGACCTACTGCTTCTTCAGATCAATGAGTCGGCCACATAACCAAGATAGGACTTACAGGCAGCTCAGAACTGGATCTTATGTCAAAGAAGAGGAACAACAAGGTAAACAAAAATGTATTGCACCCTTTGGCTTTGATTCCTGGGTGTTTACCACAAATTTGGGCCTACCTCCTTGTTTTGCCTCAAAGCAGCAAATAGAAAAGGTACTAGATAGTGTGGAAGTCCTTCTTGTGTGAGTTTTTGCATGAATGGGCTCTATAGGTACCTCTGAACCTTTGCAGAGAAATAGGGACCAGAAAGCAAAAGACTGAAGAGAGGACAAAGAGAATAAATCTGTGGAGGTTTTCCAAGGACCAATGGTCTCTGGAGACTGGCAGACCTGCTGAATCCACAGAACCAGTGAACTCAGGACACTCAACATCTACCAGGTCCACACAAGGCCACCAGCACATCCTGGCATGACCAGTGGGCTGTGTCTCTTGGTCTGCACCCAGGAGGCTGGTGGACAAAATACGCAGGGTGACATACATAGCTAATCAGGAAAAGGGCTCATCAAGAGCAGCCCAGAAGCTAACCGTGCCTCGGTGTGACCCTCTGCTCCCCAGGACATGGCTGGGTTGGTCTCCCAACCGCATCTCCTGCCACTGCCCATGAGGATGTGTATATGCTGGTGAAAACCATCAGCTGCTAATGGCAGCACCTCTGTGGCCAAAGAGGACTCAGAAACACTGGTTGTGGTGTACATTGCCCATCACACAAAGGGAAAGGGGAGATACAATAAATTTTATCTTGTTGAAATTTAAAATTCTAAAATATTAAATTGGTAATGGTGTGGCCTACTTGCCCACATAAAGGTAACCACACCATGCAAAAGGCATACACTGCCTCAGCAAACACATTGGCTGCAGAAAAAAATAAATGGATCCACTTTGGTGGGGAAAAGGAAAAGCATATGTTACTCTTCAGATTAAGAAAACATTGTATTATTTATTAGGGTCAAGCTCAGAAATCCTGAGACAGCTGCAGAATAGCTTCTTGTTGTGTCTAAGTACAAAAATGAATCTTTTAAAATTAATTATAGGGAAAGCAAACGATTTGTTTAAAAAGTCAACATATTTCCCATGGGCATAATGTCCTGAAGTGGTTTGAAATCTGTTAGCATCTTCACTTTTGTAATTACATTTTAAAATCACTGGAAGAAAAAAATTAGAAATTGAGAGCTCAGATGGGGAGAGAGGAAAGTTTCTGAGAAAACTGGAATCCCCCGTGCAGAAAAACCCATAGCAATAGTCTCTCTTGACTCAGTAAAAAGCTGAAGGCAAGCTGTGCATTCTGTTTTAACATATCTTGATTAAGTGCTTAGTACAGAGTTTAGTCGCAGGTCAGATACTGCAGACCGCTCTCTTTGCTGTTTAATATCAGGCTTCCATTTTAAATGAATCTTGACAAGTTTCCTTCAGCTTGTGGGGTATATTTAGCACACAGATTTATTCTTGGGAATGGCCACTTATGCTTCTGCAGAAATAGTCATCGGTCCTTTTGGTATTAAATTTCAGCCTTGGGGGTTTGGGATGAAAAAGATGGAGAAATTTTGAATATTTATATAAGTCTGAGGATTTAGAAAGCCTCTTTCTAGCATTTTTTAATAAAGGGAAATCTGTTTTTTCACAGAACATTGTACAAGAGGCCCTGGAGGCATGCAGATCTGATAATGCAAATTACTCTGCAGCATTTTCTCTAAGGATGGGTATCGCTAGCAGACATTTGAGTGACATATTGCCCTTAATATGGACCAAGCTTAGGCATGGATTTTCAACAAAGAGGTCAAGATTACCTTAAACAAAATTCTGGTTTGTAAATAGAAGGATGAACGGAGTAAATCTTATTCTGAACAGAAATAGTGATGAACAACTGGAGACTGTCTTCTGGACATGGGGCATGTCCAGTCTCAGCCCATATCCCCTGCTGGGCACTGCGCATACAATGGTATAAAGTGCACACAGCACACTCACAGGCTCATGAGATGCTCCTGGGCTCTCTGGATTCACAGCAAAGCAGACAGAGATGGGCTGGTCTTCACCCAAGTCTCCAAAGAGGACATGGCTGTGCTGGCACTGCTGTGCTTTGTGACCAGGGAATGGCCATGAGGTGCCACCTCAGGGAGCACCACAGCTAACGGAGGTGCAGACAGTAGAAGTACCATTACTGTTCCAGGACTTGACTGTGCCACAGCCTTCAGAGAGCAAGGTGAGGTGACCAACACACTGTCACTCCTTTGTTCTTTTATCTTTTCCCCAGAACAGAGAGATGTTTCAGTTTAAATCATTAGTTTAGTTGGTCCAGGTGTTTATTTTCCATTTTCTTGTTGATGGTATTTATTACTGTCATTTGCATACATGTGCTTATCTTAAGAGGAGGACAGGTCAAAAAGCATGCCCTGAATTTATAACAGCAAGCAGTGTGATCAGCGTGGTCTTTTCCACTTTCCCTGAAAAATTGTGTTTGGTTCTGTGATAAGCTTTATCCTTCCTGCACAGAGCGGGGTTGTCTAAATGACTGATTTTTTAGGTCAATAGTGGAAACTTGGCATTAAAGAAAAAAAAAATAAATCACTTCAAGACAACTCATGATTGAAATCTTTCAAAGTTCACAACACATTAAGAAAGTTTATTTCAGAGCAGCTTCGAATTTTTTGTCTGGTTTCATTTTTCTAAGGCATTTGTGAGAGCATGGAACATCTTGGCAGGTGGAACAGAGTCCAACTTTTCTCCATCCGACTACCAATGGCAGCAGCTTCACAGTGGCATCCTGGGTCTGGGAATGCACCCCTCTGCCACGGACCCAGACACTTCTTGTACACACACAAAGCTGCCACTTGATAGAGGAGAAGGCAATAAATGCCCCTTAAAACATAGTCATGTGCAACTCCAAGCACCAGTAGAAGTCATTATTAAATATATTTAAATTGTCATTTTAAGATGCTTTTCAGACTCCACTGAGTCCCATGCCAGGGCTGTCCCCATGACAGTAGGCTGGCTGGGGGACATGTGGGACTAATAGCCTCACCTGAGCAAAGGGAGTCCCACAGCAGGGGCTGCCTGCGCATGCCCCATCCACAGCGCCCGTCTGCAGCAAAGTGAGCTTGCAGGACACCACACTTGATCTTGGCAATGCTCATTCCTTGTTCCATGCTGACTGCATTGCAGGAGGTGAAAATCTGCATGCCTCCAGGTCACCTGGAGAGAGGATTCAGGCAGTCCATGGAGAAGATTCTTCTCCTACATGGCTGGGTTTCCTCACCAAGGGCACTAGCTAGATTGTGGCAGGTGGAGGTTAGGTAGCAAAGTGGCCTGGGTGCTGTATGGCTGATCAGAGAGCTGAGGTCCTGGTGTAAACCAGAATTCAGCCAGGCTGGCAACGTAGGTTTCCCCACGCAGGAGTGGGGGACACAAGGTGCTGAGCCCACCTTGTCCACGAGCCATATGCTGAGGCCACCAGCAGTTCAGCAGGACCCAGCAAGGAGATATTTGTCTTCAGTGCAAGTTTGGTGCTTGGGCTTTTGACAGAGCAAAACCATCCCAGTCAGTTATAAGGCATCACAGAAAACACATTACAAATTACTGATAGGTGCTCTCAGCTGATTTTCCTTTTCTAACTTGGATTCATATCCTTTCTCAGTAGCCTTCTAGGCAATGATGAAGAAAGAAGAAATAAGCCACTTCAGTTTTCTCAAATTCATTTATAAATAGCTTTTTCTCCCTCTGAGTAGAAGACCAACTCTTCCGTTCATAATAATTTCACTATTAATTTAAATTTAGAGTATTTTCTTCTTACCTTTCATGTCCCTTGCTAGCTGTGTGACATTTTATACACGGTCTTTCTAATTTTCTCCTTATATACTTGTGCTATTTTTGTATGCAGTTCCCTAGACATATGACCTAATATCTAGCTCTATATACTTTCAGTATGCCATCTATGAGATCACTGAAAAGCTCCCTATTTAATCACATTGTGTTGATGATATTTTCCATTTCTCATCCTTTTTTCTAATATGCAGATCTCTCTGGTGCACTGATTAGTAGGCGCATATGCACACGAAGTCATTGCTAAAGTATTGGCCAAAATAGACTACATAGTGTGAGCAGAGTACAAATTGTTTACACAGTGTTAAATATGCTAACAAGGTCAACAAAGTGGTAAATATGAACATCTGCTGAAAAAGCGAGTAATGGGGAAAAGCTTTCTAAGGCTCACTCAGTGCTCATACGATAAGGGTGGAATGTGAAAATATAAATCTGAGGACAAATCAGGTACAAAGTACAGGATAACTTGAGACAGAAATGCAATATGTTACTTGGTTTGCTCAATGAATAAAAAGAATGTGAAAATATTCATAAAGTTATATTGACCATGAATATGACGGTTTTTAGAAACAATACTCAGATGATGTTCTGTGGCATCCCCTTGGTGGCATTAAATGCTCCGTGGCATTGCAGTAAGATTTAGAGGTGCAAAGACAGCATTACATCCATTCATGGGAGTTATTTCCTTCCAGATTTGTAATTAATATTCATCCCGGTTGCAATCAACGTTCATCCTGGTTGCTAATTGAGCGTTTGGTGCCTTCTGTCCATTCCTCACAAGTTCTGCCTCAGTGGTTCCACAGCTCCAGTGCCTGCACCCAGCCTCCTCCTGCTCCCTTCTCCCGTGAGCTCAGTGAGAGCAACCCTTCCGTGACCCACGCTTGTTCACACCAGCAGCAGAGCACCTCCCTCCCCGGCTGAGGACGTGCAGTGTGCTCGCTGATTCGCACCCACGCTCTGCAAACTCCACGCTCCACAACAGGGTTTAGATATGTGGAAATTCACATTGGTTATATTCAGTGATAAGCTGTGATCACCCAGTTAATGGAGGAATAACTGGATCGTTTGATTTGTCTTCATTCATCAGTGAGATAAACCCATTAAGGAAAAAATGGTTGTATGTACCTCTCAGTTGAGCCATTCACTGCACTATCTAAAACTGGCAAAGTGTCATATGCTCAGGCAACTGAAGTGCATTATTTTCTTACTTTACTGTAAACAAAATAAAGCTTTAAAATATCCCACTTCTTCTTATCCATCATTATGCCTTGTCACCATTATATTGTACTCAATAAAAGGGTCTAAAAAGGACAATCTTGATGGTTTCTTCTATGCTGAAGTTATTTGACCTTCAGTTCAGCTCAACAGAAAGAAATCTTGGAAGGAAATCTTCTTGAGACTGTATTAACTGCATTCATTATTCAACTCGCTTCCATTACTCCCTAAGTGAAGACCTGAAGTAACAAAAAGAAATGCAGAATAGGAGTACTGAGAAGTTTTCTGTCTGGATTTTTAATGGTGTCCTGTCACTATGAATCTGCTCATTTAATTAGATGGTAGCTTACACTGACTCAGTGGGCTTTATGTGTTATGTTTCATTACATTTCTAAGCATTTCCCATGCCATCTAGCAGTAAATGCAGATAATAAAAGCTCTGCTTTTCGAACAACATTTAAAATTATCTTCAGATCTTCTTAGAACCCCTCAGAAGTGTGGGAACAAGAATATGGGTTAAAATTCAAAGTTATTTTCATGTCTTCCTCTTAGATAGATATGGCTTTTGTTTATTTCAAGAGTCATAACAGAAGTAGTACAATTCAGAGATTACAGAGAAAGCGAAAAGGGTTATAAAGAGATTTGCCTCAAAACTTCCAAAATATAGTAGAAAACAAGACACTGTATTTGTAAAAATCTCTGAAGCTGTCTAAAATGGCTGAAAAAGTATAGAAAGTATAAGATCTAGAGCTAGTACGTCATATAGAGCTTTTCTGTCAGGCCAATAAATTAAACTGTGATCTCTCTGATCCATGGCCAGTTGTATGTAAACCAACGGATGGCCGTGCTTCAATGCATTCACCTGTCAAACTGGATGTAGCCCCTCACCTCTCCTTGCACTGGTTTTTAGACTTTCGCTTCCAACTAGAGTAAAGCTTTTTGTCTCATGGACCCAAAACTCGAATGACTGGAACCTGGTTTGGCATTGTCCGGCATGACTGGACCACAAGAGTGCCATGTCCTTCATCTCATCCTCCAGTAGCTTTAGCCTGGGACACTGATGTCTTAGGCAGAACGGTGTTTATCCCTGAAATCTATAGTGTTCCACTTACCTTAGAGTAAGGGATCCAAAGGAAGCAGTTCTGCACTGTGTATTAGTCCAATAGCTATTGCAAAATTCGTAAAACTCTCAATAAGAGAAGCAGACAGATTTTAAGGGGAAAAGATACCAGGTAATTAAATCAAAAGTCAATTCAATTCAATGGAAACAACACAGTTGTAAGATGCCCTTTGGAAAATCACTTCTATTCCAACAGCTCAAAATCTATTTAATCTATTTTGTTGCACCCAGTCCTACACCTCCGCTAATCTCTTTTGTGATAGTCAAGTGGATTGTTTTGTAAAGCCACAGAGGGGCAAGATGTTTTGTGGTAGAGAGCACCAAAAAGACTCACAATGGTCAGCCTAAACTGAGAACCAGGCAACTCGATGCACACAGCACATTTTCAGTTTGAACATTTTCAGTTTCCTTCTATTCTTCATGCTCAAGATCCGTCTTTTTCCTACAACCCCAACAATGAAACCTGCAATTTTTATTGCATGTCTTGCTTACTAGTACCAAAATGTCTCCTCTCTAGAGTCACCAGCAGACTTTGCTCCTACATCCTTGAGCACTGAAAAAGCATAAGAGAACAGTTTTACACTTGTTGATAGAAAAGGGCATGCGTTTTTCTACCCTTTCATTTAAAAATATTCCAGCTAAAATGAAGATTAAGTTTGGTATTAGCCTTAATCACCTAATAGATTTTTTTTTGTACTGCTCTTAGGAGTCAGCAGTATAGCTTCAATATTTGAATCCAGGAGGTCTAATAATTCAGACTTAAAGTTCAGGGGATTTTCAATGTCCAGAACTGGTGTGAGAAAAACTGTATTTGCAAGGTGGGATCAAATTAAAAATCAAAATAATAAACTAAAAACAAAAGAAAGAACAAATTCCAAACCAATAAACAAAGCCTGTATTGCATGCTGAGAGACTCGCTAGCAAGTTTTGAATTTGGGGAATACAGTAGTTTTATCTTTTTTCATTCCCTCTCCACCCACCCTTCCTGCATGTCAGAGTCCCCTGGATTGTATCTGGCCATTGAGATTTCCAGCTGCACCCATACACATCCTTACACGGACACATTTCCCTTCACTTGGGTGGGAGTAACCAGCTCCACAGATACAGGATGGAGAACATGTGTATGGGTAACAGCTCTGCAGACAATCAGGGAGCAGCATGAGTCAATTGTGCTGACCTGCTGCTGAGAAGGGCAGACACCCTGGGAGGGTGGACAGGAGACCAAGCCTGCAAGACATAAGGATTAACCTTTCCATGGTCCCCAGTGCTGCTGGTGACTTCAGCTGTGAGTAACGTGCCCCCAGTAAGATGTGGTGCAGATGAAGATGGAGCTGTCTGAGGTCCTTTCCAACAAAGGAAAATTGAAAAAATTAGAATTGTGTAGCCTAGAGGAGAGGAACATTGATAACACTCCTTGAGGACAGAAAAGACTGTTGTGAAGAAGAACACAATAAAATGGATTTTGTGTCCTGAGAATGTGCGTACTGCATCAGACCGAAAGCTTGTCTCCCAGGATCACGGCTCTGACAGCAGAAAAGTGGACATCTGGGGGAGTAAGGAAACAGGGCAACCGTATGAAAAACAGTGTCCCCAGACACTCCAGCCCCCAGTCATCTTCAGTTTGGAGGCCTCTCAACTGAGACCTCCCTGTTCTCTGTGACAAGCAGCCACAGACCTGCTCCACCCCTGGAGGCATTCAAGGTCAGGCTTGATGGGGCTCTGAGGAACCTGATCTAGTTAAAGATGTCCCTGCTCACTGCAGGGGGGTTTCACTACATGGTCTTTAAAGATCCCTTCCAACCCAACGCATTCTACGGTTCTATGAATGTGACTTGGTCTCTGAATTTACGGAGCTGGCACCCCCTCCCTGGAGGGAAGGAGTGCAGACATCAGTGTGGAGCAGGCCATTGGGCATTTACACATTGCCAGCTGTGCTACAATTTGGGGCAGAAACAAAATTAAACTTGCTGCTATTTTGGCAAGAAACAGAAGGAACGAGGCTTAAACAATCTGTTACTGAAAGAAGACACTGTGAAAATAACCACTAAAAAAATAGGTGTAAGGTGGGTCTGAGTGATGTGTAAAATTTAACAATTTAACAAGTATTCTTATATAATATGTGTATTATTATAGCATTAAATGTCATACCATGCCAGTTGGACCTTAACATTAAAAACTATTAGATACTTTTACTTTTAAAAAATGTATTAAGTAACAATATCAGAAGCTGAGCCAGTGTTTCTTGTGCAGACTTGAGAAGCTTTTTAAGTTTCACAGATCACAAAAAAATAGCAAAACATGCGTATATACTATATATGATCTATAGAAAGAGTTCGGTATCAAAGGCTGCTTAGATAAATCAGAATTCATGGAGAAACTCAAAAGAAAACATTAAAGCAAGGCTTGAATTCTCAGCTCACTTCTCCCCATTATTTCCACCAGCAGCATGTGAGTTGGGCTCTGGCTTTTCTATACGGTCCCAGAGTTATACAGTCATTACAGGAGCTGACATTTGCCCTCACTCTATCCATTTCCTTAAGATTATTAACGTCAAACAAAAAGTCGGTTTTACACAGTTGATCCTTGACCTTAGCTCATGTTCCCATGCAGCAGGCTCCCTTTTCAGCAGCTCCAGCCCCTGCTTCCTTCTGTGAGTCATCCAGCAAAGAAACACACTACTAAAGTTATCCTTCGGATCACACTGTGATGATCGTTTCTGTGGTATATTGTTTGCTTCTCCGTGCTTCTAATTATCTCCTGAAATAGCTGTGTCTGAGGTACAGCATTTGATTGCTTGACGCTCAAATAATTAAAACACGCTTGGTTTGTGGAAAAACTGGTGAGAAGTGGCTGGGATCAATTTATTCTCACAGATCTGTAAAGATCACATACAGGCTTCCCATTGCTAGGGACTAAACCTGCTCCCACTCGAGTTCAATCCATGAGCTGATGGTATTTCTTCAACAGAACCAGCTTCTGGGATCTGGGAATGAATTTGTGTTCTCATGATTCATAGAGAAGCCTCAGTAAATAAATGCATCTCAACGAGGGGCCTTGTTCCGATGGTTCATTCGGTCTGTGGTTCAGGAGCCTCAGGAGCTCTGAGGCAGTTTGGTGAAGCTAAGGGTATAGTTGAGCTGCAAAAACTAAATAAACTTTTCTTGACTCCACCATGAAACACTTCTTGATTTTGATTTTTTCTCTGCTCAGTCACATGGTCTGAACAGCACTGAAGGAGGGGCAGGATCAGCTTTGTCTTAGGTATATTAGGACTGGGCTTTACTTTGCCACATACATGGAAGTTTATTGTGGAAAATATCGTCAGATTTTTGAAATAATTCACATAGCATGCAGGGTATTCCAATGTATACCACAGTAAAGAAATAAAGTTGACAGTGGAATCAGTGGTGAGCAGAGCTAAACAACTGCGATTCCTGGATTTTCCTCTTATCATCTGGTGGCACAATATGATGGAAGAGGCATGTGTCCAGTTCCCACATGCTGAGACCACCTCAGGTCTTGGTTTTTTCTAAGCTTCATAACAAAACCAAAGCATTCAAACAAGAAATATATGGATTCTTGTTTTGGAAGACAGCAGAGAAGACTAAATCTAAATAAGACATAGGTACCACGACACTGGAAGATCTAATCCTCTCAAAGGAGACCTGACTCAGTGCTGAATCCAGACACCTTTTCAAATATTGGACTATGAATTATAGGGAACCTGTGATCTACAAAAATGCACCTAGAGAGTATTTATGCGACTTGTTTGTGTGTCACACCACTATCAAGGTCAACAGGGCTTATGTATAAGCCAGGAGAAAAAGAAAAGCATGTGGCAACAAATGCCAGACATGCTGCTAATGGAATCAAGTGGCCCAGGGGAGAGCAGAAGGGCTACTGAGTGACGGAGAGCTATCGGTGGCAGCTCTGAGGTGCCAGCATACACCAACAACACCACCTCGTCTTTCAGATCCAGCACTCTGGCAGTGTCTCCAGAAGACTTTTCTGTGAAAGGACAGGGCACATGGTGCCAGCTGTGCAGAACATTCCCCCGCTGGACAACCGTGCAGCTCCCACGCACTGGGCCATCCTGACCTCCCTCCTCAGGGTTTATTCTTGTCCTTCTTCTTATGGGGTCCCAGGGCAGGATCCTGTACTTGCACTCTTTCTCCAGTAGCATGTGGAAACAATGCTTTTACATTTCCTTTCAGCTCACGCTGAGACTCCAGGTAGTGTTTTTTCACTTCTACATTCCCTATAGGTTCGGAAGTGCTTTCTGCTTGTAATTATATCTTCCAAGGAGCAACTGCAGCTCGTGGGACTCAGAGAAGGAAAAGAGAGTAAATTAAAAAATCTCCCATAAAGCGGATTTATGCAAACCAGTAGAACATGATTTCCTACTAATATAAATATTTTGTCCCCTAATAACCTCCTTCCTTCTGTAACCCCCACTCTTCTCTTTGTTCTCTATAGCATTCTCACTCAGTGGGACACAACAGGTGTTATGGCTAGGCCAAAATGAAGTGGGTGCAATGGCTTCATACTGTTTGGTTGGCTAGGAGCTGCCAAGATATGAGTAATAACGTAATTTTCTGTGCTCTTTCCTTGGTGGGAGCACTAAAAGGCTCTTTTTTAAAAGGCTTTGTATGGACCTCCCCACCAGCTCACATAGAATCTACGAGGAAGACTGAACTTTGAGGTTTCTAGGCCTCTGTCTCTCGGGTGTTAAAGCAGTAGATAGGCTCAGCAGTTGTGAGAAAAAGGAAGAGGGAAAGAAAGATGACATGATCGGATGGTTTTGTTTCCACAGGGAACCAAGCTAAAGTCACAGTGGAACTAAAGAAATGCCTTCAGGTGGGATACACTGTGTTGTGTTTTTGTAGGAGAGACAGGATGCCATGCACTGGGGAATCTTGACACTGTCGATGGATGGTGATCATATTGAGGGTTGCACGTGACAAAACCATGGGCCTAAAGAAATCGGTATCAAAAGCAGACATTTTAAAGATCTGCTTTTTCTGGGATTTCCATAAAATGTATAATCTCATGGCACCAAAATCAATTATTAAATACAAACCCATAAATAAATAAATAAATGCATACATACGTACGTACATATATACATAAGAATTGAATAAAAGGACAATTAGCTGTGATAATATGAAGTCCCTCTCCCTTCTGGCTAGTCACCAGTACAATAGAACAGCTTGTCTTCCCTCCAAAAGCCCTTCTTGCCCTATGAAGCGAGGGAAAAATTGACTCATGTTGCACCACAGGAGAAAAAGCAGGTTCTAGAGTCACGGGCTTTTCATCAAAAACTGGGACCTTTCAGGTAAAAAAACATAGCATCATTTCAGATGCAGCAGCTCCTCCTCATTTGCTGCTTGCTGAGAGAAAACACTCCGTTTTCCTGATCATTTACTAGACCAACTCCACTGCAGGCAAAGCCTGTGCATGGTTTTTCACATAGAGGAACTGAAGCATGGCAAGTAATGGTGTACAGGTGGTTTTATTTGCCTCTGCAACTTAAGTTCTGAGATCAGAAATAAATCTTTCTCCAGTGAACATAAGAAGCTACTTCAGAGCTGTTTTCCACTATATGCCTCAAAATGTAGTGGGAAGGTCATTTTTCAACCTGTTTAGATTCAGTTGGCAGGGCTAAATGAAATGTGGTTGATGATTTCAGCCTTCCTTTCAGGTGGCGTTCCAAAACTCTGCAATGCAAAGTCCTCATGCAGAGAAACTGCAGTGATTAAGGCAGCATATTGACTGAGTTTCATACTACCCTTTCAGTAGGTACAACTGAACATATACATGGCACAGAGTGTAGAAAAGCTCAAGCTTTGGCACTTACACTGTGTTTGTCTGCTGTAATAGTCTCTTGGCTTTAGCGAAAACAAATATTTTCCCAATTTGTCATTTTCTCCTATGAGCTGTGAACACATGCAAAATTAAGATAAACATCAGAGGGCAAAGCAAATTCTCTTCGCATGTTGTAGCACAAAGTAAAACAAAAAATGTAGCTGCTGGACTCAGAGGGACTTCTGTCAGTGCAACCCAGTTGCTGCAGAGCTGACCAAAAACCTGCAAGTTCAGGTTAACAACTCTGCTGCTGTACAGTGTTAAATCTCATGTGGTGTAAGATCAACCTTTAGGCATGAAGGTTTCCAGTGGGATCTCTACTACCTGTCACATCTCTGTATGGAAAGGTGTAAGAAGTCAGTCAGCCAATCTATTGAACCTCTCTTAGCTGAGAAGAAAAGCATTTTACTGACATTTCCATATTTGCTTTGGGACACCATGGCACATACCATAGTGTGGGCAGGAGCACGACTGGGTCCTTGACAGGTTACGATGGTGGTTCGGTCTCAGATGTCCCCAGGATGGCCACAGTTTTTATCTTTCTCTGCCTGGCTTCTCCCCATGATGCACTACCCGAATTACAGTTATCTTTCAAAGCCTCTTTCTTTCCTTACCTTTTTTTTTAAAAACATTCCTGGACTTCTCAGTTGGACTGTCTTCTTGGAACAATTTACTCTGATCCATTTTTCAGCCAATAACCCAGTACTTCTTCATTGTTAGACTTTTAGCAATTTTTCCTACCAAAGCTTCCATTGTTCAAGACAGAGACTCATTGATGCTCCTGCATCCTCAGTGTGGAAGCACTCCGTGCTTCCCCTACAGAGCAAAGGGAAAGTGTTTGCCTTTTTCTCATCCCAGATCTCTGCCTATGGTGCTCCCTCAGCCCATCTCCCAGGAAAGCAGGTGACACAAGTATTTAGTTAAAGTTCCTTGTTCTTCACATTGCAGTATCTAAACACCTTCCAGAAATGCATGAAGCAAAGTGACTGGCACCTGTCACATCTCTGCACTTTCCTCCTCTACCCTGGGGAATAAGTGTGTGCAAAGGAGTATCTTGGCTTTGAGCCTGTTTATTTTAAGTTTGATTTTCTTAACACAGCGCTTCTGCATGTCACTTCCTCACCCCAGACACTACCAGACCACCTGCTTGCTTTCAATCTAACTTGACAGAGAGACAATGGTCTTGAAGAAAAGGTGCTGTGAAGAGGGCCAGGCAGAAGAGAGAGAGTGTCTCCCATCTCTCAGGGAGAATCTGCAGCAGGATTTCATCCCTGTTCAGATGATGGGACCTTGTCTCCAGGATGACAGCTGTCAGTATAGAAGACCTAGGAGATCACCTTACTGAGGTCTGTGACAGCCCTTATTCCTAGGCAAGCCCTGTCTACAGTTTGCCACAGAGATGAGTCCTTTCATTGCTGCCACAACTGCCTCAGCTGAGCAAGGTCACAGTCTGTGGTCTTCATCCTGGTCTTCTAGCTCATCTGGTGGGTACGTGGGTATCCTCACAGAGCAGCCAAAGGTACAGAAGCTGGGAAGCTGATGAGCAATTCCATGGGAAGGCATTTCAGGGATGATTGTGGCAAGCCATGCCATAGCCTTTCGTGCCAGGTGGTGCACAGGGATTGCTTTAAGCTTTGCACCGGCGATGCTGTATTGATCTAGACAAGCCAAGGGGTCCAAGTTACTGAGGCCAGGTCACTGCTGTGTAAAGTTGTTTCTAAAGAAAGAGGAGGGTGTTGTTCCTAAGCACTGCTGCAGTGCTGGACATGGACATCAAACATGAGAGAAGTGCTGCAGCTGAGGCTCCTGCCACGAGATGCATCTTCAGACAAAGGCACTGCCCTATGCCTGTCACCTCCATCCTACTTAGATCTCAGAGAATACTAATCTGATTGCATTGGTAACCTGTGTCTCAAGACATAAACAACTCATTTGGTAGACTCAAGACCTAAACCCAAGTTTTTTTTCCCAATGCTGAGAAACAGAAACACACAGTTTTAAGGTAAAACTGAGGCATGCAGCTAATCACAGTGCTCTGAATGCTCCTTCTGAAATGCACCCAATGCTGGTTGGCTCACGCTAAGTCAGGGGATTTGTGACAACAGCATGCTTTGTTTCTGGATAGTCCTCAAAGTAAAAGTGGGTGTCTTACTGTCAGTGTAGGACACAGCATGGGGACAACTCCCTCATACCGCATTTTTGGCAGCTGGACCACAGGCAGTGCACAGCACACAGGGACCGGGAGCATCTCTTAGAAGGATGTCAATTAAGGTACCCCACACCACTGATAGCTCCTCCAGCTGCTCTGTTATCAGCCCCAAACATTCTGACAGCAGGTGGAGATTGCAGGAGTGGGAGCAGTGGGGGGTGTCCCCTCCATAACCCCCACCCTGCCTGGCTGCAGTGGGGAGCGGCTGTGGTTCGCCCCTGGATTGCCAGGGAAGACTTGTGGGATGTAACTTAGCTAAATGTTTTCTCTCAGATCTGTTCTCCATTCCAAGAATTACTTCTGTCAGGAAGGATTAATGAAGCGTTTCATTTATTAAATGGGAACATTTGGCTTCAACAAACTCATCTAGTTGTTTACCATTTGCTTTTATGCTCATTTGTTTTTGACAAATGTTTCTGTGTTAATCTGCACATTTGCTATAATCTCTTCCTTTACCTCAATATTTTTCAAAGTTAACAGCATTAATAAACACTTATATACCACACACTTAACATAAACACCTGCCCGCAAACATTATTTACTTAATTTGCTTAAGCCAGTGAATTATTCATTTACCTGACATCCAGCTAAAAGGGATAGCAGAGAGCTTTCTAGCCTAACAATGTTGGCTTAAATGCTTAACAAGGTAATGACTTAAAACTTATACATAATGCATTCGATAGGAGTGACAAGCAGGTCTCTGAAATAATTATGATCTTCCAAGCAGACTTATTACTTATCTCACATATTTGATGATTTATTTTACATTTTTTTTTATGTGTCTTGGTTTTTTTTGTGTGTCGAATCTGTAGAAAAAGACTGCGGAGAGGAAGTGTTTTAAAACTCTAACTGATTTTAAGGATCAACTAATGTGTGGTTGTATTGGGTTTTCTTCCTTGTGGTGGTCCTAAGAGCTATTGAAAAGAGGAGCAAGTGAACTAATTACATACACTGGGCTGTGAATACTTACCCCTGTTTTAAACAGGTACAGCTTGTACTGCTGGTGTGAGCAGACTAAGAGCAGAGAGATGATAACTCATTAGTTACCTTTGCACCCACCACTTGGTACTTGCTTTGATTTAGGCTTTCCTTTTCCTTTCAAAACAGATGAGGTTTTACAGCAAGAAAAATTTAAGCACCCACATCACTTTAATCTGGGCTCAGATTAGTAAAAGAAGGAATAAACCCCAAAGAATTTGATTTAACACTGCAGGTGTGAATAAAACAAACGGTCTATGTCCATCTCAAAATTTGTCACCTATTTCCATGACATCCAGGGTTCCAGGAATCTTTTTGATAACAAATAGTGAAATCAAGACATGCTAATTTTTTTTTCAGACAGAAATTGGCCTAATTAGACTAAAACCTTAAAAAAAATCACAGTTTTGTTTCTTCTCAATATTTTTTGTTCCATCATATTCTGAATTTCACAACAGAATGTCATTTCCATTCCAAGGGTGACCTAAGGTTTCAAAAAAACCTTTAGGGGATTCAGTCCTCGAAAATGAAACATTTGGTTTATGACTCTTGAACACAGACTGTATTGACTGTCACCTGCCAGAGGAAAGCTTTCAGTAAGGATCTGATTCCCTCACACCGATGATGTTACACTTGAAATTCTGGCGCTGAGAATGATTTTAATTAGCTTGTGTTTTCTCACTGTCTATTGCCTTAAACCAGAACTGCCCTTGACTAACAGTGAAATTCTGAAATATCTGTTCTCTGAACTCTTTTCATGCAAATGTCCCTCCATTTTAAATTAAAATTTGTTTCAAGTGGAGATTAGAACACTCTTTTAGAAATGCGTTGGTTTGTTTTAACAAACTGTGCCATCTGGCGAGGTAATATGTCCCTGTCACTGTGCTTTTAGCTTTATTACATCAGAAACTTTCCCAGAACCTAAGACGGAGCCCGGGTTGTATATTAATCCACGCACATTAATTAATTGCCAAGCTTTAAACATATATCTTAGTATCATGTTACTAATTTCTGAAGATCCTAAATATGTGTTGGGGTGAATGGATGGATAATGAGTTACTCCATGCTGACATCAAATGCTGTCTCTTCAGTCAAAATACACCAGCACAGCTGCCATATGTTGGCGTCAATTCAGCGCCGGCACAACAGCAAAATACTTGTGTTCCCAGCACATCTGAGGCACCGCAGAAAACCCGCTGTGTGGGAAAGGGCCACCGCTCATCTGCTCTGCAAAACCATGACTCCAAACCTGATGCAGGGCATTTTGCCCTTCCCTTTCCAGCACCACACTGGTGTCTGATGTCATTTCCCAGTGAGAACCAGGCCCAGCGAATTAGCACCACTAGCCTGAGCAGGATTCCCCCGTGCTTGTGAGATGCTTTCCTGCTCCCCACACCACAGTGGTTGACCCTGAGCAAGGCAGGGTGGGAGGGACATCAGCTTCAACCTGCCCTAAGCAACGTTGGTGCCTGTTTGCATCTCCCAGTTAACACTTCTGTTGCCAAAACAGCGCTGTGCCTGGTGAAGGGGGTCAGAGGAAAGAGAAGGGCAGGGTTTGGCTACCTCTGTGCCCACACCGCCGCTCAGCTGTGCAGCACAGGTGGCCCTGGAGCTTGAGTTTGGGGGATGAGCTCGTGCTGAGGTCCAGCCACTCACTTCGGATCACGACAAAGTTGTCGTGGTTGGTTGGATGGAGAAATATGACATGCTTGATTTTTCCATGTAAGATTCATTTGAACAGAAGAAATTGGGTCCACTGTACTGTCTTCTGAATGGCTCATTACGTACATCAACCCACATCACTCTGTCCTCCTTGCAATTTAAAAAGACATTTTTTCCTACTTCCCTGAACTTTTAGACCAGGCTGGAGAAACAGATCTTTTGCAGCACAGCAATGAAAGCGTAGGAGCAATGTGAGGTGTCAACATCAGCTGTGCTGCTCCTACACCTGGGACTGTCCCTGTGAACTCCCACCACTGCCGTTACCACCACAGCTGAGGTGCTTCAGTGGATGTGAGGACAACCTGACAGTACAAATGGGACAACCAGTACCTCATAGAAACATGCTCTCCACTTCTTCTTTATTTTTTTTTTCTTTCCCTCAGCATGATTTGTTTGTATCTGGAGAGGCTGGGCCAGGGGTAGGGGTGGGTAATGAGGGTTTAACCAAAGGCTGTGCCACTGGCTGTGAAGTCCTCTCATAATTGGCAGGTTTCCCTGTGTTGGGTTTCAGCTGGGAAGCGGGCATGAGGGCTCAGAGCCCCGTTAAGGATGACACGATGCGTTCAGCCGGAGGGAAAGAGCTCTCTGAAAGCTGTGACTCAGGCAGCCCTTGGCACACACAGACTCGAGGAGCCACCCCGCATTCCTCCACCCTTGTTAAAGCCCAACATAAAAATAAAGTAATTCATCATCTGTGATTAAATTAGTGCCCCTATAAAACTTGAATGTGCCTTCCAAAAATTCGCCACTTTCAGAAAACGCTCTCCTAAATATTTCATCAAAAGCTTCCCATGGCAGTGGCCACACAGAAAATCTTTTTTAATTGCAAAGACAATGTTTTACTTTAATTGCAGTGTTTAAAGACTTGCGAGTGTTCTGCTGAATTGTTGCTCTCATGCGGAGGCTTGTGCCCCTGGCCCACCCTTGCTTCCCGAGGAACATCTGTGCAGAACGTGCCTCATTGTGCCTTGAAACACACGTTGCTTCTTATGCAAAGATTCATAATTTGGGGAAGTTATTTTAGGTAGTCTGAACAAGACACCCTGGGAGCAGCACAGGGGTGATTAAAGGCATTTGTGCACTGCACAATGTTGTTTCTGAGGCGCCTGGGGCAGTCACTCGGCTTACAGCTTAGACTATGTAGGAGGACGTAATTCCTCTCCCTCTGCTCTAATGACCAGGATTCACGGTTTAAAGCCAGAGTGAGGTCTATAGTGCAATTCAATGTAAAGAGAAGCATAAAGTTATTAGTGCAGGAGTGCAATCGTTATCATTAGTGCCATTTGTTAAGCATTAATTGTGTTCTAGGCTTAATGCAAGTTGTGAAACAACAACAACTGCTCTGAGCTGCTTACTCGCTGGGCTAACACGTGGTCTCCACTGGGTTGGCTGCTGGGTCTCCTTCACCCACTTCACTTTGCTCTGCCCAGCACCAGCGGCCAAATGCCGACCAAGCCACACACGTGTGTGATGGCTTTCAAGCGGGAGAAGTCACTTCTTCAGCAAGTAAGCAGTAAGAGGAAGCAGGGATTTGGAGTTGGGGCTTTCATGTACTGGTGAATACCATCAGAAGCAAATTATCGAGGGAGCTGTGAAACAGGGATGTTAGTTTTCTTATCGAACTGCAAAGAATCTTAAATTCACCCTTCCCATGGAAAGGAAATTGTGGTATTATTAATTTCTAGATTAGTGAGGATTCTGAATTGGAGAACAAAACTTGATGTGCCTTTCCATAGGCACAGGAACAATGTTTTAGGGCTCTTTGTTGTGCTGTTAATAGCAACCAACACAATTTTTTTCTGAAACCAGGTTATTCCTGGAGGTGCTGCCTTGTGTTCCAGCCCTCTGAAGAGCTAGTTATTCCTTTAGGAGTGACTTTGAAAATCCCAAACACTCTCATGCTTTTTCTTGCCTAAAATTATTAAAAACATGGCTTCTTTCCTGCAAAAAGAAATCTGTCTCCTGAAAGATTCATTGTTTGTTATGCTCAGGAAAATACAAGTGCTCCCTGATTAATTTTTTCTCTGGGGAACTGAGTTACAGAGCTCTGATAATGAGAGGAACTTTTCAATCTTTTGATATAAATAGATGGGTTTCTTAGGCTCAAGGCACCAACCAATCCTTCAGCAGACATTCCTACCGCCAGCTTTACAGGAAAGAAGGACTCTCAGTTAAAAGGCAAAACCATATCAGAGTACATGACACATGCAGCACTTGCATTTTAAAATGAGGTTAATGTGTGCTTGACAGTAGGATGAAAAAGCCATTTTGCAGTCTCCCATTTTCTTATTCTTCTAACAATGCTCTCAGGCTGCCAGGCTGCCTTCTCACCTTCAGAACAGGCTTCAAGAAATACGTGCCATACCTAAGAAGAAAGAAACTAAAGGCTGCTTTACTGATGACAAGTCTTGCCTGCCCCATTAGACGTGGGTTTACTCAGGGGACTTGGGTTTGCCCAGAGGCAGAGCCCCACCACCAGCCGTGGCAATTAGCCACGTGCATGTGCAATGAGCCCAATGCTCCATCTCATTTGGGAACAAGCTGCCAGACCAGGTGCCATCAAGCTTTCCAAAGCTGGTGGATGTTGGTAGAAACCATGGAGAAGGAGGATGGGCTACAGGTGCAGAGGAACTAGAAACATCACTGTGTGCTCACTCAGGAAAAAAAAAAAAAAGTGCTTTCAGGTGGTGTTATGTAAAAAGAGTACAGCAGCAATAACTCTGAGAAGGCAGAAAGCTTTAGGGAGTTACAGAGACAGGCTCTGCAGGGATTCATAACCCAGGAAACGGAACAGAGCTTTCATTAGAAGGAAAAACAAAGTGCAAAGGATTTGTGAAGCACTGAAAGCACTGCATAAAGATGACGTTCTATAGAAGGGCTGTGGCTCCAGAATCTCCCCGCAGCTCAGTTACCATTTGTGTACCAGAAATGAAGAGGATAAAGTTAATACTGTAAAATACTTTAAGATAGGGTGTCCAGACTCTGAATATGCTGAAACAGAACATGCCAAATAAGGACTTGTTCCTAGTCATCAGAAAGCTTACTAATCCAGAGGCAGAAGGATTGATTGATCTCACAACAAGAATAGTTGCATCTTTAACGTTACATCAATACAGTGAGATTCTGCCACACAGGGTGTCTACTTGTCATAAGACAGATGCTATTTTGGAGGCCTGTGCCCTATCACGCATGAATGATGCAAGGCAAAAATGTTTCAGGTAACCCACCCACTGGCTGTCTCCCTGACTAGCTGACCAGCCTGCCGATGATCACCAGGTGCTGACAGATGAACTGAGAGTGACGAGCAGCTCGGGCTCTGGGCAGACCCCACAGCAGGTGAGGAAACCTCCACGTATGAGATAGGAGTGAGTTAGCTCCTCGGTGCTTGGAGCTGAAGCAAGATTTGATCAATATGCCTCCTTCAGACAAATATTTCTGTGCGATTTCAGCAGTAAAGAAAGAAAACTAAGCACAGTTAGCTAGACTAGAACAACTGACAAACTCCTCCACCAGGACATAGTCTTTTCAGTTACACACAGAAGAAAAAAATCTATTAAAGTATATTTAGGTGCCGTGCGCTTTGAAGTCATCAGTAGGTAGCATGGATCTTATTCAAATTTTAGATAAGCTGGGAGACTGCACATTTCATTCAGTTGCTGAAGAAACTGCTGAGGCGCTTTTCCTCCAGAAGTTAAAATCAGCTTCAAACCAAGATGTTTTCCTGCCTGCAAAGATTCACCCCTACATACATTAATCTTATTTGGGGACACGTTAAGGAACAAGTTAAAAAAGACTTTTTGTATCATATGAGTGAAATTACTCATCAGCTTGCTTTCCCTGGATCGCAGGAGGATGGATCTACCGCGTGTGACATGAAGAAGAGTCTCATGTGGACCTACCATATTTAAATACAAAGCAAACACACACAAGATGAGGTTTTATCAAACTCACAGCAATGTCTTGGAGACCCTTCAGACCTGGCTATGACCAAGTCCTCTTAACGAAATCATCTGCACACAAGGAGATGATGCAAGCCAGCCATCGCAAATTACACAAACGCAAAACTTTCCAAAGCACTTTTGGGATTGACACCGCTCTTCAGCAGGAATGACACAGGAAGAAACCATGTGTTTCAATACCTTATGAAGAGTAAAATCACTAAACAGAATTGGTTGTGTTTAGCTCAGACCAGGACACAGGGCATCGACCAGCTGAAACCAACCCAGTGTTTGACTGCTGTCCAGGATTTCTTTCTTCACTGCTTCACTCAGGTTTGAGGCTGCACACAGAGCCCTGGGGCTCAGCCCAGAGCAGCCTCAGCCGCTGGCAGCCCAGCCTAAAAGCATAACCTCTGTGTCCTTCTGCCTGCAACTTCCAAAGTTTCCAGGACCAAGGTGTGGGACAACTACGGGTAGAACGCTATAGCCTTTTCCAAGAGCTATCCCACGGATGAGGAAGGAGCATCATTGTCTAGATATAAGGAAGAAATTTTTTACAATGAGAGAGGTCAAACACTTGAACACGTTAGCCAGATGCCTCATCCCTGAAAATATTCAAGGCCAGGTCGGACAGGGCTCTGAGAAACCTGATCTAGCTAAAGATGTCCCTGTTCACTTCAGCGGAGTTGGACTAGACAACCTTTAAAGATCCCTTCCATCCCAAAACATTCTGAGATTTTATGATCATAGCCATGCAGTGGAGCTCCGCAAGGCTGCTTACGGAGCCCTTCTTGCATTAGCATGACAAGCATTATTTCTCTGGCTATGGGATCATCATGCTGCCAAGCACTCCATCGTCGCTTGCTGGAAGAAGTGTTTAAGTATTTTAGCAATGTTTGTGACAACATCTGCCAGGCACAATTCAACTCAATCCCTTTCAATGATTCATTTTCCTGAATTGTACATCTATTTCAAGTGCACTGCAGTTACTTCAGAGGCAGTAGTAATGAAAACTTAAGATTCTGCATTTCTTACACTGGCATGGTAAGCATGAGGTGGGGCCCATTGCAGGCAGCCAGGTTAAGTGCCTTACTGGAGCTCTAATATGCTTTCTTGAGAAATGATCCAGATTATTTATGGTATAATTAAAAGTATGGTATAATTAATTTGTAATTCTTCACTTGCAGTGCAAATCTCTTTTTGATTAGTAAATATGTAGTGCTTAAGTGCTATTATGCAAAAATACATTTGTCATTAGACAGAGGGGGGTGTCGTCATTAAGTACTTAATTACAAATCTATAATTATAGAAAAAGCTATGTAGGCAATGTCTAGAGACACAGATGTCTTCAAAAAAAAATCATTATAATCTGTGCTCCCAGGGGGCACAAAGAACCAAAAAGTATACCTTTGAGTGTCTGACAAAGCACCGTATGCCCACCAGGAGCTGGGGACAGCCTGTGACACACGACTGTGGTTCAGATCCCTGTGACGCCCACCTTCTCCACCGGTCCTGCCCCTGATTTAACTCAGAACTTCTACCCGGCCCTAACGAACAGAGAGCAGGGAAGTGCCTGTGAGCCACCACCCCTTCTGCTCTTCCCAGTGGCACTGGTTGGAAATTAAGGTGTGAAATGGGTTTAAAACAGAATGGCAGAAAAGGAGGACAAGTCTGCTCGGAGACCTGCCTTGCAGGATGGCACGGAGATTTACAATCTACACCAGGGAAAACAAAATTGTTCAAAACTGCTTCTTTGCGAGGCAGGTCAAATTTCAGAACAACTTTGCCCTCCTTTTAGAGAGCCATAAATAATCACAAGGTGTACAAAACAGTAGAAAATCAAGATTTGGCTGTTTCGCTCAGGGTCACATACTTTTCCTCTGTAAGGTGGGTGTTAAAGGTGAATCATAGAGTGTGGGACAGATAGTTGAGATAAAAATGTCAGGTACCAGACAGTTCTTCACTGTATGGCACTGAAATGCTTCACTACCCCCTTTTGCTGCACGCACTTTGGTCCTTGTTTAATGTAAGCTCTTAGTATAGCTGAGCCTGAAAATTGGACTTCAGACACTTTTAACAGTAACATTCAAATGCTGAAACATAGGCATGAGACAATTTACAGATAAAAGGCACTAGCTACTCTCCTAAGCCTGCCAGAGATTTCTGATACTTCCTTTTAATATTTTGTCCATTCAGTCCTGCTGTTTGCAAGGAAGTGAGGATAAAGGCCATAAACAAAGTCTGTGGTGTGTGATCTGCATTTTGAGCTGGAAGCTATTCCCCTGGCACAAAGAATAATTCCAACTTCTCTAGATAATATTGCAGAGCGCCACTTGTGTGACTAATGGTAACAAATGTGCTCACTCCCCTGATTTTGTAGAGCACAGAATTTATGTGAGCATTCATGCAGAGTTGGAAGTGATTGATTTGTATTCAAACTTCTAAATGGACTTGTCCAGTTAGTCCTGAAGGAGGTACCCAATATTTGTTCTTGTGCCAGAAGTGTTCAATCTAGGCAATTTTAAATGTTTATCAGGAATAAATTCTTATTTACTACCTACTTTTCAAGGCTGATTAGCAAAGCTGCTCTGCAGGTTCTGAAGAGTAAACCTCACTTAAAGTAAAACACCCACAGAAATGACAGTCTGAGGGGAATGCCTGAAATACAGCTTGAGATGTGTGTTACCAGCAATGAACAGTCAGAGTTTGCTTTTTTGTAAGCCAGCCTTTTGCAAAAACCTCGGCCTTTGCTTTTTGTCCATCATACAAGACACTTCGCAAGTAATGGCCATTAGACCAAATGTCCAATAAATATTTAAAATTAAGTCAAGCAGCCCTGCCAACACATGAGCTGGAGAAGCAGCTGCCCCAGGAGCAGAAGCAGCACTTCCACCCCAGAAGAGCAGCAAGAAAAGAGGACAACCAGGGGAGTCAAGGGCTTCCCCTCAGGCAGACCTTTGCCAGCAGAGGCTGCAAAGGCACTAACATAAATTTCCATCATCTGCATCTCTCCCAAAGGAGAAATCTGTAGGGCCGCAGCTGTCCATGAAGGGACCCCCACAGTGCCGGGGAGGGGCTGCACTGACCCATTTTCCCAGGTCCCTGCTGCAGCTCCCCCATGTCTTGCTGGAGGTGGGGAAGAGCATTACTTCATCATCTGAAATGCCAAACAAATATGCTTTAATTTGGTTCAGTGCTGATAGTAGTACTGATTAAAGTTGGAAGATAGCCTGCGCTTCTCTGTGCATACAGGCAAGACGTATTTGGATGAAGAGGAGTCATTTGCAGCTACTCAGGGGAGAGTAATTCCAGCTGTACGTGATGCTTGCCAAAATATATTACCTGGTATTATAGACAAAGGGGATAAATTAATACAATTATTACCTTTTTAAAAAAGCTACTCAGTTATCCAGGGCTTGTGGTAAGGAGTCCTTTATGCACGATCAGTGCAAATGAGTTCGGAGATACACAGTCCTTGGCCAAGTCCTGAAATCTAAGGAATGTCCCTGAAGTCTAGCCGTAGGGTATGTCTTAACAGTTTGATCTTTTCCATTATTTTTCTTTCTAGGGCTGTATTTAGGAGTGTATAAGAAGAAGAACTGAATTCTCTTGCTCTCATTTTAAGTGAGAACAAATTTGGTGCACTTACTACTGATATATATTAATACAAGGCTCTGGAAGTTATGGGTGGATAAGAGACAAGTTTCTCCCACCTATTACTAACAAGCAAAACAAGTACATTCTCAGTACTGATCTCATGGGAATACAACTTAACTTTGATATTGCAGCTATAAATTCTGAAGTGGTTTTCACCACACATTTTCACAACCTTTTTTAGGCGGTTAAAGGAAACAGAGAGAAGTTTAAGGGCTGTTATACCCTACAAGGTGGCCAAAGATTCATGACATTTGTCTGGTGGTAGGAATAGCACCAAAAAGTAGAGATTATCCTTCCTTCCAAGGGAGGAAGTTAAAGTCATTGGTCATTGCCTACCTGTTTTACCAACTAACAGCCACATTTGGACCTCATCAGTACTGGGGATGATCCTGATAATTTTAAGTTGATTTTAGGTAAGTTAAAATTGTATGAGTGGCAAGTCAGTCTCAGCATGCAGATTATTCTGAGTGGCTTCAGCCTGGCTGCAAAAGGTCTGGGACTAGGAAGAGAGAATGTTGTCAATAACACTCAAAAGACACAAGGTGGGATTCATCCCACCCCATCCAAGCTTCAGAAGCTGTAAGGGCGAGTTTGTATAGCTAAAGCAGCTCTGATTCCTGACTCTAGGTGATGCAGACTGTCTCAATTCATTTGCTTAGAGCCAGGCCCTCCTGGTGCCACATCAGCTCCACACCACTCCAAGCCCTGAGTCTCTGCTGGACCCACTGTGATATGCCTGTGCACCTAAAAACTTCATTATTCTTTTGTGGTTTTAATTTTTTTTTTCAGTGGAAAGTTCTGAAATAACGTGAGGGTTGTTCTGCTGCCTACCACGCTCACGCTGCTATAACCCAGCACCGTCGGCATGTTTTGCATGCTGTGGGGTGCCATGAAACACGCAGGACATTTGAGGTTCCAAATTCCACTCAGATGATAACACTGGAGAAGAGAGGAGGGTAGCAGGAGTGAGACCTGCTGCTGTCATGTTCACTGTGTCATCAGGAAGCTGTTCCAGCAGGGAATTATCTAGCAACCATGCCCAGGTTGTCCAGGAAAGAGCTGGCTCGGAGGCCCAAAGCAGAGCCAGGGAGCAAACCAGCAAGTTAAGGAACACGGCTGGTGAGGATTCAGTGCTCATTTCTCTCCCTGGCCCTCTGTTATTTTACAGTGCAGACATATCTTCAGGTTGCGTCTTTATTGCTAAACCAAATGATGCCAGGGAACGTCCCCAGGTGTGGAAGCATGGTTGCTCCCAGGGCCAGGTGCTCGCCCAGCACCCAGCACAGCCTTGGCACACACACCAGCTCAGGAGACAGCTGGGCCAGCAGCCTCTCCAAAGAGGCACTCTGCTCATAGCCACCGCTCTTGGGGGAAGGCAAAGGTGATTTAATGTAATAAGACAAACCACACCAGTTATCATCAAAGGCAGGGGATGATTCTGAGAACATTTCGTTTTCTGGTACAGTACACTCTCAAGTGAATCAGTCCTTGTGAAGTAAGTGCCTAAGTCTTTGATAGCCTCCAAAGGAAGCCATTTTCCATATAAGTTTAGGCACCTAAACAGTATAGACCTGGTTATACAATTATAAGTAATATGAATTTTAAGTAACTGTGTTTCAAGTCTAACATATTTAAGTTTAAAGTATTAAAGTTTTTAATAGCTTTTGAGTTTGTAATTCCTTTTAAAGTTGTAAAATAATTAACTAAATATGTGTGCATATAAGTAAAGGTACACAATTACAAATAGTTTTTATGTATATATATACATATATGCACGCATACACACTGTTGTTACGACAGACAGGTAGGTATCTGAATAAGCACTTATAAAGCAAATTGTAGGATACCCAACTGGGAAGCACATTATCTACCAAAATGTCAGAATGTCTTCCAGGTTCTGTTAGATCATATACAAAGAAAAACACAAAGCAGCTCTGTGCACTGAAAGAAACACATTTTGTTACTTACTGTACATCGAGTACTGACAGTGTGCTCCTCCCACAAAATCTCCAAGAATCTTACCAATGAATGTTTGCATTCAGATCCCAATACGTTATCTGGGAAATGAGTCACAGGGCTAAAAAGTACTAAGACACCACCCTGAATGTGCTTTTTTTAAAAATAAGGAGTGATAGACATAATTATTTCTGGTTTTCTGTGTTTCTTGGTTAGTATTTACCTGTTCTTCACAGCTTGTTTCTCTGATACAATTTTTTGAACAGTTAACTAAGACCTCAGAATGAGTACATGCTTTAGAAACAAAGTAAGCAAATGGCATATTCATGCAGATTTCATTTGCCTTTAAATATGCAGAAGCATTCAAAGTAGTCTTTTTACCCATCAGCACAGGGTATGTCTCCTGTTTTTTGGTTTATTAGTTAGTTCTGTATGTTCTTCTGGAAATCAAGATAAACAGTCATCTGATTTTTAGCGTCTGACAAAGCTTGAAAAAACCCTCAAAGATTTCCTTAGTTCATTTCTCTTCATTCAAATGAAATGTAATTTAAATAGCATCTGAAATAAAGGTATGCAATTTGCTGGGCGTAGGTCATGATTCATAAACCTTTCATAAACAGCAGGGAAATAACAGCTATTCTGAGTGTTATCGCATATATTTTTGTCTTTAGAAACCCATCTACCATGTCAGTTAGTAGTAACTATTTGAACCAAAAATAACTGTCACTTTTTCATTTTTAATTACTGCATCTGTTATCCCATTTAATCTTGGCATAATAAGACAATGGGAAGTTACCAAAAATAGCCCTGTGAATTATTTCCAGGCTCATGAAGAAACTGCCAGGGCATAGCAAGAACATGGCCCTACAGAAGGGTTTGCAGCGGCAAACGATGCTTTTTCATGTGCATTAACATTTCAAGTGAATTACCAGATGCTTCTCAAACTAAATATGCCTTTTGGGCATCGCTAATTCAACACAGTCACCGGGCGCTGCTCTCCTCCAAGAGGGGAGGTGGGATTGGAGCTGGTGATGTCCCTGGGCACCTCACGGTGTCAAAGCCACAGTGCTGGCACCCTCTGCTAACTAGAGGCTCTATGGGCACCAATGGGATTGCCCAGCCCTTCCCCGGCTCTCCAGCAGCACATGGTTGCATTTCTGGAAGGGGGTGGTATCCTGAAGTGCAAAAGGCCTGTTCAGATGATCTAGTTAAAGATGTCCCTGCTCACTGCAGGGAGATTGGACTAGATGACCTTTAAATGTCCCTTCCAACTCAACGCATTCTATGATTCTATAATTCTGTGATGCTACGTACCTGGAGGAGGGCTGGAAAGGAGGGCAGACACCACCAAGACTCCAGCATGGCCTGAGGTCCAACCAGCCGCTGATCATGAAGGGATGTAGGCAACCATCTCCCTTCTCCAATCTGCTGTGGGTGAACCCCAGGAGAACTGGCAGAGACAGACAGAGAAATGCAAACCCTCACGCTGGCATCACAGCCACATCTAGCAGCTTTGAAATGCTGTGAGTGAAAGCGCAGAGCAAACATGCCTCGCCACAAACAGGCCATATGCCTGGCGTCCTGTCCGTGCTCAAGTTGGTGGTGAACACAAATGACATTATTTTATCACAGGGCCAGGCTGGAGAGAGAATTCCTCGTGGAAAACATCAGTTCAGTGGGCTCCTCTGATTTCTCTACAATGTTGCTGTTGAAGCTATTTCTATTCAAGGAAAATTGAGGAAACCTTTTCCTTTGGTTTTCGGCCCACAAATCATAGAATTATAGAATCATAGAATGGTTTGGTTTGGAAAGGACCTTAAAGATCATCTAGTTCCAACCCCGCTGCCATGGGTAGGGACATGTCCCACTAGATCAGGTGGAAGACACAGCAGAGCATGTGGGAAGGGTAACAGCTCTCTTCCCTGGCAACTTCAAATGTATTTTGACAAAGCAACTAGCAAGAGTATTGTAAAATTGTCAAAGTACAATTCAGTTTATCAGTAGTTGCTGGGTCCTCCTTGGGTTTTTATGTCATTTAGAATGAAAAAGATCCTAGAATAATTTATGGCACTTACTTTTTGTTTTCGTCTGCCTTGGGGGTTTTTGGAAGTTAATAAAATCAACCTGCATATCTCAGTAATTGTGTTTACAGAAAGCTAGACTGTAAATTCAGATTTCTATCTTAATATTGTAAGATTACTGTCTTCAGTTGCTCATTATCCATACTAAGCATTTTCTTTGTGCTGGAAACTTCAAATAAGTTCACAGACTTATATCAAATATGTAAGATAAAATGCTTATTTCCCCTCATTTTAGGATAATAAAATCTGTGGGGAATGCTGGAAGCTGGTTTTTGAGATGTAGCGGAGCAGAAGCAATGGTGGGGGGAGAGAAAGCAAAACACTGAGAATGGGGAGGAAAAGAGACTGCACTTTGTTCAAGTAATTGGCTCCTGGTGGCAAAAAAAAATAAATTACAAACCAGAACCCTCTTGCTGACAATTTAGTGATAAAAGCTCTGAGAGGCTTGTGCCTTCCTGTAATCTTGATGTAGGTCCCTGTGTGCTGAAGCCAGCTGAATTGTATGGTCCTATTCTTCACAGGAACAACACAGCTGTATCTTTTGCTGAGTATTGAACTGTAATAAGTTGATGTTGGATTTAAATGGGTTGCTGTAAGGTGGCAACATCACAACAAAATAAAACATCCACCAGCAACCAAGGCTAGTATATCTGACCCAATGCTGCTTTTATAAACATTCTCTGAAAATTCTTGTCTTGATTTACAGCAATTTGAAAGCTGCATTTTCTATTCATCAAATGAAATTATCAGAAGGAAACTACTTCAGATAAATACATCACTTGAAATGCTGATGAGTGCATTTCTGGCATTCAGGGAGCATTTCAATCAGTAGTGAAATACATACCTCTTTTGGGTATATCACAGGAGACATTACAAAACTCCTCTACCGTGTCATGCCAAGAAGACAACTAACATATATTGGATCATCTCAGAGTGTATCTGCAATGTTATGGACTGGAGATTAACTGGGAAAAAAACCACATTTAATAAATGCTAGAGGCTGTGTCTGTTTCAAGAGAACATCTTTTTAAAAATGAGGATGTATTATGGAAACAAGATGCTCAGAAACTCATTAGTTTTGAGCTGAATTGATCACCTGCTACACCATACAGTAGATGACTGGAACTATGCCATGGACCACAGCCTGGCCCCCTCGAAGCCTCGGGGAGCTGTGGCATCCTTTCAGTGAACTAGGAAAAAGCCCTTGTTCTCTTGTTCAGCCAGGGCTGGAGACCAGAACCCTACAGCATTGCTGGGGCTGGGCCTGGTGCTCTTGGGCTGGGCTGAAATGGGGTCCCGGGCAAATGGACAATCCCTTTTTAAGTTACTACATTTCACTGATGCATCTTCATAATTCTGTTCCTACCTTAATCTGCTCCTCCGTGTGTCCTGCTGTTTCCTTTCTTCCATCTGGCTGGACTGTTTGACCCATTATTCTGGAGATTCAAACTAGAGGGTCCCTTGTAGCATCCGAGTTGGAAGCGTGTCTGCTCACAGAGAAAGTCGTTGCCAGGCTGTACCCATCCCTGTAAGCTGTTTGTTGTTTTGTTTTGTTTTGTTTTGCATGGGTTTGCTTTCTAGTCTATTTAAGAAGGATTTTTCTGCTCTGCTTTATAGAATCATAGAATTGTCAGGGTTGGAAGGGACCTTAAAGAGCATCTAGTCCCCACCCTTGTGCCATGGGCAGGTGTAGAGGAATTTCTTGTGGAGCAGAGGTGCGGTATAACTTTAAAAGTGTGGACAACCCAGTGTAGGCCTAAACAGAGGCTCTGTCCTTGAAGCTGCCTTGGAACACAGGGAGGAGGAGGTTTTATCTGTTTTGTGAGAGCTTTGCGAGATGCTTGGCGGGAGGTGCTGGCCCCGGGGGGAGAAGAGGGGGTGATAGCCGCTTGCATAGTGGAATGGCACTGCCCAATAAAACGCTGGCGCGTGTAAACCTGTAACTGACCAACTCTGTTAAGGGGCAGGCGCGGGGACACTGCTGAACTGTATATATTGAGCTGTCCGGAGCAATAAGAGGAGGACGATCTGTAGCCATATTGGTGTGATGATCGTTAACTTGGCCGGCTCTCCGAAGGGACCCTCTTCATCTGGCGCCCGAACAGGGACCCTCTATGGACGCTTAAATGCGGATTGCTTAAATGTGGGAAGACTCCGAAGCATCGGACGTGAGCCGATTTGGGAGCCGGAGAGCTGGAGGCAGGAGAGTTCCGAGTGTGACCAAAAGGGCACCGGAGACCAGAGCTTGAGCAGCTGATCAAGCCCCTGCCAAGGTAAGACCGCGATGGAAACGGACGCGGTAACTCGCCTCCTTAGTATACTCTCTGAGAGAGGAGGAAAAGTAAAGGAGCGAGACGTATTAGCCCCGTGGGCTCGGAAACAGGAGAAAATGAACGACCCGCCATTAATCTTTAGTTCCACGGAATGGCGTGAAGTAGGAGACTTTTTGTGGGACTGTACTCTAGAGGGAGGAACAGAAGGAAAGGAAGCGAAAGAACTAGGAACAGTTTGGAAAACCGTAATACGCACTCTAGAAATCATGCAAGCAGAAAAGAAAGTTGCTGCGGCAGCGATCGAAGCGTTGCGGGGAGGGCAGGAAAGGAAAAAGGCAAAGGAAGAAACTCCCTGCTCGTCCCGACTGGGTGGAAGGAAAAGAAAAAAAAAAAAAAAAAAAAAAAAAAAAGAAAAAGGAGAAACTGCACTGCGTTGCAGAATTAAGACTTTCATCCTTGAGCTGAGCTCTTTTCTAAACAAGTGCATAACTCTTGCTTGTTAATTATGAAAAGAGACCCTGACCAGCCAGGTACAGCTCATGTTGAGAGCTTGACCGTGAGAATGAAGATAAGACGCTTCTTGTACACCAGATGTGCATGGGAGTGAACGGGAGAGTGTGATCAAAACAGACCTGGGAAATTCTGCTCTCGCTGTGTGATAACAGCGTGATTGAAGTAATACTTGAGCTAATAAGAAAAAAAAAAAAAAAAAGAAAAAAAAAAAAGAAAAAAAAAAAAAAAGAGGGAGAAAAGAAGGAAGATCAGGATGAACCCCTGAAAGAGATGCTGAACAAACTCGCTGAATTATCAACTAGACAGCAAGAAATAGAAGAAACCCTTAAACCAGTTCAGCTCCCCCATTACCATCAGCTCCCTCACTCAAGCCTGATTTTCAAGCTTGAACCATAAAGGATCCTTTGCAACAGCGATGGGGCGGTGTCATCAGAGACGCTATAACAGAGGGAGATTGGGAAGCAGCCAGTTCGATTGCGTGTCCTGTTATTATTAATAACGGACAAGGGACCTGGGAACCGCATGATCCTGCATGATGCGGCTGTGCAGCATCCTGTCACTTCAACAGCGCAGCAGCAACACGACTGTGCACTGGGACTGCCTGTTGAACCCCTTGTTTCGCCCAGTGACGTGATGGGACCCTGAGGTACTGATTACCAACGACGATATGGATTGGACTGGCAGAAGATGCTTACGGCTGATGGCAGAGCAATTATGGGAAAATGTGACTGTTCTCAGTGTTACCTGTTGTGCTGATGTGTATTCTCTTTGTGTAACTAACAATGAAGCTTATATTGGTTGTGTAGGACTGTCTAATTAAAGCCATATAACAGGTGTTAAGGTTTATGGTATTAACCAGCAAAGTGATCTTTCTTAGCTAAAAGCAAGGCGGAGAAACTAGCTGCCTTTTGCTTTGTTAGAAGTGTGTGATTAAAGATCAAAGTATGATTTAGGGTGATGGGTGTGAGAACTTTGACAGGATGAATTAAGAGTTTAGTTAAGACATTTTTGGTTATTGCAGTTTTAATTGTTATAGGCTTAGTTATGTTTAGTTGTTTGATAAATATAATCAAGAAAATGATAAGCAAGCTAGCGGATGAAGCCTGGGTTGTCCAAAAAGAAAAAGGGGGATATGTAGAGGAATTTCTTGTGGAGCAGAGGTGCGGTATAACTTTAAAAGTGTGGACAACCCAGTGTAGGCCTAAACAGAGGCTCTGTCCTTGAAGCTGCCTTGGAACACAGGGAGGAGGAGGTTTTATCTGTTTTGTGAGAGCTTTGCGAGATGCTTGGCGGGAGGTGCTGGCCCCGGGGGGAGAAGAGGGGGTGATAGCCGCTTGCATAGTGGAATGGCACTGCCCAATAAAACGCTGGCGCGTGTAAACCTGTAACTGACCAACTCTGTTAAGGGGCAGGCGCGGGGACACTGCTGAACTGTATATATTGAGCTGTCCGGAGCAATAAGAGGAGGACGATCTGTAGCCATATTGGTGTGATGATCGTTAACTTGGCCGGCTCTCCGAAGGGACCCTCTTCAGGCAGGGACATCCCCCACTAGATCAGGCTGCCCAGAGCCCCATCCAGCCTGGCCTTAAAAACCTCCAGGGATGGGGATTCCACCCCCTCTCTGGGCAACCTGTGCCAGTGTCTCACCACCCTCATGGTGAAGAACTGCTTCCTAATGCCCAATCTGAACCAATCCATCTCTAGCTTTAATCCATTCCCCCTAGTCCTGTCACTACCCGACATCCTAAAAAGCCCCTCACCAGCTTTCTTGTAGGCCCCCTTGAGATACTGGAAGGCCACAATAAGGTCTCCTTGGAGCCTTCTTTTCTGCCACATAACAGCTACTAATCCTAAACCATTTCCTACCTGGAAAAGCAACAAGACCTGAAAGCCACAAGTTGCTTCTGCAGCCTTTGTGGGGGAGATCAGAGAGCCCAGGCAGGTGGGTCTTTCTGCTACCAGACAGTTTCTCAAGATATTGATGGTGACTCTGGAAGAAGCTGAAGCTTAGATAAGAAAATCATTCATGAGCAGCAGAGAAAACAAAGGATTCTTGAGGTAATGAAATCACTGATTTCATTAACAGATACTGTTCTTGGTGACATTTCCCACATTTTTTCCAATAAGAAATAAATTAATCTAGAAGGCATTATTTTAAAAAAAATAACTAACTATCTGAGGCATAAGAAAACAATTATTTTGACTTTAAAATATTTAAAGAAATGTTACACTCAAAAGCTCAAATGTTCATTAAAGCACTAAATTCTGTTGTATCCTTACCAAGGACCTACAGTACAAATATTCTTATTACTAAATGGATGGCATTTATATTGCTGGGAGTAGGGCTACAAAGGACATAGATATACAGCCCACTACCACCTCTGTCATAGTGGCATGACACTGAATGGTACAAACACAGACACAAATAGTGTATATTTTCTGGTCCTTTCACCTCCCCAGCTTCTATATGGATTCTGTCATAAATGAGTAATAGTTTCTAGACTGGGTGAGCCCAGAAATACAGATGTATTATTTTCTCACATTATGCGTCATTCCACCTGCAATTTTTCTTCGCTTTCTTTTCTTTCCTTTTATTTTTTTTTTCTTAATATTTGTTTGACTGAATGCCATTTGGCTTGTGGCTGTGACAGCGCAGGCACGTTTTCCCTCCAAGCCAACATCGCTTCTCACCTAACCAGCCTGATCAGTTGTGGTGAATCTGTGCCATCCCATCACAAATCACCCTGTTCTCACCAGCATTTAACATCAAGACAAATACGAAAAGGACCTCTGAAGTGTCTTGTCACAGGCTGAGCTGATGGACAAGGTTTCTGAAAAAATATTTCATTTTCTCAGAAAATCATAACCATTGAAACTTCAGATTTGTTCTTCATTAAATCGCAGAGAAGTTCCACCTATTATAAGGTGTAATAGCTCCAGTAAAAGAGCTGTGTGGTACTACTGTTAACATAAAACAATTTAAGTGGTGGCATTACAAGATATAGGTGTAAGTAAGCTCTATTACTACCAACATCAAGATATTTAACTTAAGATTTAGAGGCAGCCAGACTAGAGTGCCCTTGGACTAGATGACTCCATCTGTGTGCTAAGACACATCTTCCTGGTCATCTAGTCATTACAAATTTTAACAAAATATTGCTTTCACATTTTAGGTAGAGGAGAAGGAAATTAAAGGCAATAAAAGCAGAGGAGGAAAGGCAATACAAGAAAAGGACTGACTATCAAAATACTGGTTGCCAGTGCATGCAAGTGTGTCCAGTTGTTTATCTTTCAGGCCAGTGGGTCAAAACAAGTTAAATTATGCCACCTTGTTGCATGTCCCAGAGTTAAATCCAAAGATAATTTTAAGATTTCTTGGAAAGATCCCATACACAGGGGGTTTTTAATTTATTATAACGTAAGGCACTTACTACAAGGTCTATGAAATTTTCACGTTCTGTACACACATGCTTAAAGGAACAGGAAGGAACATGCTTGTAGTCTTAGATGCACACTGGCTTGTCTAAAAAGTACTTGTAAAAGCAAAATTCAGAAGGTCTTGGAACTAATTAAGTGTGGGATGTGAAAACTTTGGAGGCCAGTAACTACTCAAGTTGAGAGCCCCAAGTGGCCCAAGCAGCTGTGGCTCTTTGGGATAAAATTCACTATAGGGATCCAAACACAGCAATGGGGGTGACCCTCTTCTTATCTTGTACACCCAGAGGCAGCCAAATATTAGTAGGAATATATACTGTGTGTAGCTATGCACAAAAATGTGGAAAATGTAGCACACTCAAGTTTTGAAAATGTGAAGTGAGCAGGGTGAAAAATCAGCATTACAGGGGAAAGGGGAGTGGGGCAGCATCTTAATGTGCTCTGCACATCTGCAGTGCGAGAATGCTGGAGTTGGCTCAGGAACTGAAGTTTAGAATGGCTTGATAAACTTGAGAGCTGCCAGTGACAAATGACGTCCTTTTAGGACAAAACACCAAGTCAAACACCGAGTGACCTGCTTTAAAGATTTTAGGAGGAGCGGCTGAGCAAGAAAGAAAGGAATGCAAGGGATCGGAAGGAGTATATCTCTGACAAACACAAAGGTGTAAGTAGTTTGTTACGGCAGTCTTGAGTGATTAAACTCATGTTAAAAACTGGGATTTGTAAACAGATGGCTCTACAATCCTGCTGCTGCATGGACATAAACAACACCAAGTACCAACATCAGCAGGAATAAGTTTGTTTTCCTGATCTTCTTAATGGAATATCCTCACTAGAATAACAAATGGCCTCTTGGTATATTAACTCTTCCTTCCTCCATATTAGAAATCTGATGCCAGTCTTCAATTTGTTTATGTTTTACAGGATGACATGTAGCCTTTGACTCTAACTGGAAGAGATGCACGTCACTACAGATCAAAGAAAAGCTGGTTTCAGAATGCTTATTTTAGATTTGCAACTGCAGGCTCAACTAGAGCAAACCAAGAGCAGGAGGAGTGGCTTTTAGCCAGCCTTGTGGTAGGTATCTCATCCAGAGCATTCAGCTGAGCATCAAAATCGAGCAGCACATACCACCAATAGAGTGAAGGCAGCCAGACCTTCACAGTGACCCAAACAGACGGTCTTAGAAATAACATATGTTTATTTCAACACATTTTCAAAAATCCAGAATTTGATGTAGTTCACTTAAACAAAGGTAACCACATCCCTGGCTAAAGCTGATCGGATCTCTAAGGTTTGCAGAAGTGAGATCATCCTTGCCAAACGCAGGCTGCGCTTCAGGATATCTCTCTCCTCTTTTCCATCGAACTCATGCCGTAAAATACTACTTTCAAATTTTACGAGTGTCCTGAACACCCCCGAGGAGGCATTTCCCTGTACCCTGTGACCACCAGCTTTCCACCACCTTCCCCAGTTTCGGATCCTAAAGACAGAGAGCATGAAACCCGCCCCCCCAGCTATGCTGTAGACTCACACAAAATATTGACTCATTTTCCCAAAATTAAGGATATCTGTGCAAGTGCATGTTCTTCCTGACCTATTTCTCCTATCAGCTTACTGTCTGTCATCATATTTTCAAGCTGGCACGCGGGACTGTGGCTGCGTTATTCCCATCTCAGCCAATGGAGAACACGAAGCAGCCTTTAGAAATGAAGCGGTTCAAGTGCCAACATCAACACAGACTTATTTCATTAGTCTGTATAAGCTGTCTGAGGCTATTTAAAGCTTGCTTTGGCAAGACCTATGGACAACAGGCATGCTGGCAAAGGGAGGTAATTTAAACACACGCCTTCTCGGCTCTCACCCAGCAGTCCTGCTCCAGGAAAGTCCCCACATTGCTCCCCTGCCACCATGGGGCAAAGCCAGTGCGGTCCTCAGGGTGCTGGGATGAGGGTCAGGAGGGACCTTCAGTCCTGGCACAGCCTTTTCATGCATTCTCCTCAAGGCCTGGGGAGAAGACTGTGCCTTTTCCCATCCCAGGAACCCCAGTACAGGGGCCATGAGTCGCACCTTGAGGGGGAAACGGAGTGCTCAGCAGGTAAATGCTCATTAGCAAGAGTATTAAAATAAAAAGCAGACTCCTCTCTCCATCTTTATTGCAAAGATTAGGAAACAGACATAAAAAAATCAGGTCTCTCTGGTACAGCTCCTTACTCACCTTACTTACGCATACTCATCAAACTCGATTCTATTTTTCTCCACTTCATGCTTTTAAAAATAGCTCCGGGAATGCAGCTTTCAAGTGTTGTGAAGATGATGACACGATACAATACAGGGCACTTTTTTCACTGCTTTGTGGTTGATTAAAATAGAAGATCCAAGGTGTTACTTACTATTATTTCAATCTCCCACACAAGGACTATTTATCTCTCTTCCCCCAAAGTAAATTACAAGCTTTGTTTCTAAAACAGTGAATCAATTTGTAGACATACTAGAGTCATTGATAACTTTGCAATCTTCTAACCCAATTAGGCTTATTTAGTATGCATATATAGAGTCTCAGTTACTAGGCAGCATTTAAACATGTAATAGTATTTCTTGTAAGTCTTTGTTATTTTATATTAGGAATATAATTTTTAGAGTTAACCAAGCCTTCCTTTGGGATCCTGATGTTACAGGCAAATTCTCTTCTTTTGGGGAAGATGTGCTCTGTAGAAAGAGAATACTTTGACAAAGTTGTTGCATACACTATAGTAAACAGAAGTCACGATTTTGAAAAAGCAATTAAAATGCAATTATTTTTTAATTATAGAACTCAAAGTTTTCCTTTGTACTATGATTGGTACTAGACTTAAGGGTCACATAAGAATATGTGATAAAATAGATAAATTAGAATTAGATATGGTTTGAGTTAGATACAGCAATATCCTGTGGATCCTTACAGCCTTCAGCAAATTGATTCGGATGGATGCTCACAACATTAACAGTGAAACTCCAGGATGCTGTTGATCACTAAGTGTGTTATCATCACCAGCTTCAGTTACAGTAACTTGTCTCTGGTCAGGTGGATCAAAATCCGAGTGATTTTAGCTATGAAAAATGTGCAGGCCTTCAACTAACTGCTACAGAGATTCTAATCAAACCTTCACTGTTTGAATAAGACTACATTCTTTTTTTTTAAATCCCATGGGATCAGAAAGCTCTTTCTCCCTGAGCTACATAGTCACAATTATTTGTGAGAGGCAGATTTACAGAACGGCTCCTGATCCACTGATAGATCTGATGTATCAAAGGAGGAACTAAACACAAGGAGAAAGGAGAAAGTTAAATTATCCTTTCAGATTCATTTCAAGAAACTTGATATCTATTACCTGTTTATTTTAAGAAAAAAGCTTTTGAAAACCAGTGAAGTCATCAGCTGTTAGCTCTCCTTGGATTCTGACCACAAGAACATGACAGACTTATTTTCTTTGCATCTTGTTTAATTAACATGCCTTGAGAAGAGCAGTGGCAATGGCAGCAGGGACCACCCCTGACACTCACTGAATTCCAATAAACATCTTCTGTCCTCCTGCAGACAGGCTTTATTTGACAAGCTCTTTCTGGCTGACTAACATGCCTTGGGTCATGTTTATGGTTAGCACAGATACTTGTAGAGCAGATATGACTTATTACAGCATGTGCCATTTGTAATGAAAATCTCATACTCTCCAGGAGAGGAGAGAAAAAAGAAGAAACAAGCAACAGCTTTATAAAGGAACATCCTTCAAGATGTTCTGTTTAGGCAACACCTAGTTGCAAGCACACTGGCATTCTATTTTCGTTCAGATAGAAAATTATTACTTTTTGAGGCAAGATTGCTCTGTGTTAGAGAAATGCTTTAATAAAATACAGTAAGTTTCTAATAGTTATATAGTATAGAAATGCTGGGTGTTTAAGAGCAATACAGCCCTATTTGCAATGAACTGAAAAACTGAAATGACAGAGTCAGTGCTAAGGTCTCAGCTTCTTCCTTATTATCTGTGTTGTACAGTAATAGGTGAGGTGAAGAATGAGAAATGTCATTCTTTGAATCAGGAGCTCTCAGAGCTGTGCCTTTCATCAGCAGGTCACCTATACGCTCTCAGGTTTTAAATTGTCTACAATTATTTTAAGTTTCTGTGAAGGAAATCTTTCCGACCGGTTGCTGTTCTCCTCAGCATCCTCAGCTGCAGCAGAGACCAATACCAGGCCCAGAGTCACGTTTGACTCTCTCTGCCAGTGACTTGTGTCCAGGTGCTGGTTTTGCCCCAGTTCCAGTAGCTGACTGTGTTATAGAGCAGTGCTTAGCTACAATGATCAGATTAGAACAGAAGAAATAGCTACTATTAAAATGCTAAAAGGGTAATTTCCCCCAAATCAGCGTGAGGATGGAAGCAAATCCGGCATATGAATGGTCAGAAAGGCAAAGGTCTGGGCTCAGCTGATGGGAGCCCAGCTCTCCAGCAAATGCAGAAAGTATTGCAACGGATGCCTTGACTTCTTGAGCACAGTCATGGCACCACCCCTCACTCCTGTAAAGGACTTCTTCAGAAGCAAGGAACCATCTTCCTAAAAGTTTGGAAACTTGAAGATTGCTTGTGATGAATACCTAGCACTCTGACTTCTCCTCTTCATTTACCTACTTTGGGTTTTTCATTGTATAAAAAAGTTATTTTTTATGTTTCATTTAGAAATGATTTCTTCAAATTGTACAATAAAGGGAAAGTTAAGAGGACACTGACTCTTGCTGTCCAAGAGGGGTATAATATCATAGAATAATAGAATCATAGAATGGCCTAGGCTGGAAGGGACCTTAGAGATCATTTTAATCCAACCTCCCTGCCGTGGGCAGAAACGCCACCTCTGGACTAGGTCAGGCAACACGTGAGAACTGAACAGGAATTGAACCTCAGTCTGTACTTTGTGAATGCAGCCAAAATGTAAAGTTAATTTTTGCAACTCCAAAGTGAAGTCTCTTTGGTCATTAATGATAAAAGATTAATCCTCAACTTAACGCTTTTCTTTCTGTGAGGACCTAGATTTCTTTTTTAAATCTACAAAGTGGACTATTCAATACATTTTCTTCAAAAAGCATTGATTATAATTATTTGTTGGGTTATGTCCATTGGAGATATATTTATCTGAAGTAATTTTTAAGTATTACAGATAAAATAAATCAAAAAATGAGAGAACACAATTGCTTCTGTGTAATTAACTCTTATATTCTATTTATACAAAAGCTTTTAATGCGATAAGATGCAGAGGAAATAACATAACACACACAATTGCAATAACACCCCTATCCAATAAGATGAAAGACAATGACACTAGCTGGACACATACCAAAGATCAAATACAAAAACAAGAGAGCAAGTGGAAATAAAAGAAAAAAGTAATTTGCAAGGGGTGCTTGACCACTAACACCAGCGGCACTCATGAATTTTGGAGGACATCAAACCATAACAGGCCACCAGAGAATCTGTTTCATCAGAGGTTTTTTATCTTTCACAGGGACACGTGTACATGGAGAGCAGTGAAAAGTGGTTTTTTTCTGTAGCCACATGCCTAGTAAAGAAATAGACTTTCGTGCGTTAACTAATCCTGCCTCCAGTGCCCTCACTTGGAAACTACATAGCAAAAGAAACAAAACAGAGGAAGAGCATTACAGGGGTGACCAGGATACTTCAGTTTTCCATACCCATTTCACTTGGAATAAAACCACATTTAGTGAGTCTCTGAGTGTGAGAAATTAAGAAAGCATGACAGAAATTGTCCTTCCTCCCATTTTAAATCTCAGGGCTTCTGGAGCCTGAATCATAATATTTTAAGTGACAGTAATTGGCATGTCTGCATTTGTGCCTTTGAAAACACCTTCCATAGGTGATTTAGAGACTTATTTATATTTAGAGCTAATTTATATTAGCTCCAATAAGAGTCAAATAAATAAGTTCTGAAAATATCTAAAAGATAGCCTTGGCTGTTGGGCTGCTAAAAAGCCACCCATCCCCAGGTTAAGCAGATGCTGACACCACTACATCTCAGATGAGGAAGCCAGGTAGGCTGAGCTCACGATTGACGTGTAATTTTAGGGCTGCCTTTAACTCTTCTTGAGGTGGAGCAATTACTGTCTGTTGAGCTCAGTCACTTTGTAAGCATTATCTCAGGACAAGGTAAAAGGGCTGTTATCCTAACCAAAAAGGATCAATCATCTGGAGAGGCCCTATTACAGCAAGGAAAATCAAGACAAGCGCAACTCCCCCCTGCAAATTTTGCTTCTGACAGCCAGGGTAGGATTATCAAACACTCTTTCCTCTCACAGACAAGTCTTTCTGGTGCCATCCCCCTGAGCTGATTATAAGTACAGCTTACATTTAGATTTCTTGAAATCCTTGCCTGAAGGAGCACCAAGTTTTGGGTTTCAGCAGCATGGCCTGAAACACGTGCTTCTGTGGAGAAGAGAGGGTGGCACCTAAAGAGGAATGGCCAAGGAAGAAAAGGAACAGCCTGTGGTGGAAGGGATGAGCTCAGCCATCCTAGAGAGGGATGAAACTTGGGGCCAAGGGGCTAGGGTGAAGTATGATGGACATTACTAGAGAATTTATTCCCAGCTCAAGCTCCTTGCAAATGTACACAACATTACTTTCATCTGTTTTCTCCTCTCTAAGACACACTAGGCACACCTCTCGTTTGGTTCTCCTGTTTACGAAAATACAGAACTCCTAACAAGGGTTCAGAGAAAAAGATCAGATTTATAAAGGCGTTTTGGACTGTAAAAAGGCAGATGAGCACCTGCACAACTAGGTCCTACCTTTTCAGACTTGGTGCACGGTTTCTTTCTGCCTTATACAAGCTGGCAACAGAAAACCTGTTACAAAAAATCTTCTCAGCTTAGTATTTCCCTGTACTGTCTCATCGTTATAAATATCAAACGGTAGGTTTGCAAACAAGTGGTCATTGCTGGTTTATTTCATTTCTTACCATCATGCATTCTATTGTGTATACCAAATCCAGAAATCTTTAACGTCTTTATGCCTGTTCGTTCAGGTTGTAAGGTTGAGAGCATGCAGCTGAAGTGTTTCAAGAGGGCATTATTTCTCCAGCGTGTAGTTTCTGTTGATTTAGATCCTCTAGATAGTGTCCTTGGAGAATGTGCTATTGAAACGAAAATAGATCCATCTCATGAAGTTGTACTTACTACAATTTCAATTAACTTAGTGTGTAGGTAATGGAAAAGAGAGTTAGAATGTAATTACCTTCTTCGACTCTTCCTTGGAAGCACCAAAGAAATTGTCAATATCTATACACTTGTAGGGTAACATGCAAGATTAAATCCAATGCCAAATTATCCTGCTTACTTTATGCTACATTTAATGAGAAAATAAAGTATTGAATGTATTCTGTCAACATGTACCGTTTCTGCATTTTGACTGCAGAGTGTAGGCCCATTTGGCCCCAGGACTATTCATTACTCAGGTAAATACAGGTACTCCTTAATAAAGAAGATCCCTAAATCAATTTTTCATCTACAAACGAATAAAGCCAAGTCCAGAGAAGAGAATCTTACACTGTGAAATAAAACACAAAAAGGCCTAAAGAACATTTATCACAAGATCCATGACAGCAAAAACTACCAAATCTTTTAAAGCTCTTTATTAAAAGAAAGGTGCTGACTACAAGCTGATTTTGACATGCTGTTTTTTTCCAAGTAACTGCAGACTATCAAGGCATTATAATTGACTTTAAAGGCTTTTCTTGTTTGTTTGCTTATTCTCTGACAAAATGATGGGCAAGAAAATTCAGGAGCATCACGTACTCTACTATGTGCAACTTAAATAGCAAGGTAGAATCTTTGCAAGTTTTTAACATCTTTGACTCAGATTCAGTCACAAACAATGTACATTAATTGATCTTTGCCATATTTGCATGCTAAGGTATATAGAAGCCTTAATTGTTAGCAGGATTGGCATTTATTTTCCAGAAAAAAAAGATATTCACAAAGACGTTTTAATTATAAAGCTAGAATTTGAAAGTGCAAGAGGAACGTGCCTACCGATTTTGGTGGTGGTGGTGGAGTGTATTTGTTTTAAGAAATCAAAGGTTTCCTACAAAATTAGATGATTTGCTAGCTTATTAAAACAAAGTCTAAAGTCCTCTAGCGGACTAACACCATCAATTAGGGAGTATTTAGAGCCCCACCAAGGCAATTGCAATTTGGTTTAGTCAGCCTGAGGAAAAGGAAAGAGGGCCTCCTTCCAGGTGCACATTCTCAGTCTCAATACCTCTATTTCAAACTGGACAGAAAAGAAAAATTCTTGTGCTCAAACTCCACAAAGAAATCGTGTCTCAAGGCAAACAAAAGCCAACCTCTCAATACAACAGCAAGCTACTTGACTGAGCCCTGGCTTTGCAGAGAAGACACTAGTCAATCAACTAAATTTTCCTTCATAATCACTTAACTTCAAGGAGTTCTAGGGGAAACAGACAAATCATAAACTGCTTGGCCAAACTGAAATGTCACATATCCTAACTGTGTTTGCTTCTCCCTGGTTATTCCTATCAACTGATGTGTGTATCTCTAGTCACTCCTCACTGATAAAGATGAAAGCAGTTGTTATGGGAACTGTTATTTACGTTGGACTGATTTTTCCATTAGCATGACTTTAGAAGTCAAAAAAAGATGCTTCACGCACAAGGCATCCAGCATGCTCTTCAAACTAAGGGTATCCGTACAAGGTGTCACAGAAGTAGATTTGGCTAAACAGAGCAAGTTACACAAGTCTACGACGATGATACTTCTTCCCTGTAAAAAAGAGCTCAAAAGTGTTGTGCAGTCTTCAATTCTGGTGATCATACTTTTTTGCAGGCTGAAAAAAACAAAGCCTGAGAAAAACAATCTGGGGCACTAGAGTCCTCTTGTCTCTGTAGGCCAGCAGGTTAAGAGGCTGCCTCATCGTCATCTGCACATAGCAGTAGTATAAGTGGTGTGTGTCTGCACACACAGAAGAGGAAAATGGGGTTAATAGTCTTTGGATAGATGCAGCATAAAGCTCATAACTAGAGAACAAAAATTTCCTAAGACTGAAAGAAATTAATCTCTGAAAAAACTTGTTAAATGATACGGCAAATTCATCACTACTTGATGGCTTTAAATAGAGTGTATTTTCAGATGATGTGCTCCATTTCAGCTGTAAAATATTAAACTCTACATGATTCACTTACATAATGTGGAAACTAATTCCCTCCTCAGTGGCAGTCCCCAAATAAATTTTTGTGGCCTCCTGTCAGGTAAAAAGCTGAATAAGTCCCTTGTAATGCTACGTCTCCTTCACCCCCTCTAAAATTTAGGCACTGTTTATTTCATAAGCACTAAAGGGTGGGGGCTAGTTACTATTATTTATCTTGAAGGTAAACTTAAAGCTCCTCTCAGACAACAGATGGCTCCAAAATCCCAAACATATTTTCTTCTTAATTATTACAAAAAGTGCAAGCACCTAATTTCTTTTTGGTTTTAAGCAAAATAGCATTCTTCCCTGTTTCAGAAAAGAAAGCAGAAAAATCCATCTTAATGATTAATTGAACAAAACTCACTAAAGCACATGTGCACCGGTAGTGAGGCTATATACAGCTCTGTACTACAGCCAGCAAATAAACTCCTTTTCCCTCGACAGGTTCCTAGTTCTTTTCCTGGGGGACTGGACCTGACCAGGAAAGGTTATTCCACAAGGTTTCCTGAGACTTTAAAGCAAGTTAACACATTGTAGTGGGCTGACACTTTTCAAATTTAGCTAGCAGAGTGGCTTCCAGGAAAATCAGCTCAAACATGGATGATTCTGGTCTAAATCTCTGATGTTAGGCTTCTCCAGCGAGTGCCCTGCCCAGACAGACTGTGCTCTAGAAAACAGATCGCGCTAGAAAGGCAGTTTTGACAAGATGTCCAGCAGATGAATCCCCAACTTCACAACTATCTCAATGGACCACTAACATAAAATAATCCTCTCAGTAAAGAAAAGCGTGCAGTGCTGTAGCAGCACAAGAGTACGCAGAGCAGCAAGGAAGGAATCCTACAGGCAAGAAAGAAAACATTAGGTATTAAAACACCCACACTGCTCTTCGCCAGGACTATAGTTACGATGGGCTTACTCCCACCCACTAACAATGTTGTGGCATTTGCTCAGCGCTGACCCAGAGGGTGAAGCGCTACCTCAGAAATCGGTGATACTCCTGACTGTGTCTCCTTTGTTCTTTTGAAGGTTGTAATTTAAATTTCAATTCAGCCACGCAATGCTTTGAAATGCTTTGTCTGAGACTGGATGGAAATGCAGGAAAATGCAGCGTGATTTACGAGCATTAAACTTGCAGGACCAAAGCGGTGCCCTAAAATTAGAGACTCTTGTCAGCGATAATCACCATAACCATTCCTTTTGCATTGTATATTCACAAGATTATTTCTATGTCGATACTTACAGGATGGTTGATATGAAAACGTGGAAATGTAAACTCATTAGAGAAGATCTGAAGGTAGCTAAGGACAGCTTTGATAAGGCACACACTGCTACAATTAACACAAATTCACACCAAGTTGAATCAAATGCATGAGATATTAATTTCCATTTAATTAAAACAAAGATATAGAGCACATGGGAAGTCATTGTTTATTTTTTAAGATACAACTTTTGCTTCACAAAAAACACTAGGGTATCCAGGCAACTAACAATCTGAAAAAGAAAGCAACCCCTTCCCTATTTCTGACACACATTGCAATTCAAGCAACATTGCTCAAACACAGTTCTTTATTTACAGATCCACAGCTAAGTACTGAAACATCTTTCAATAAACCAACGAGCTCCCAACCTTCCACAAGACCATTCCCACAGTGATCAGGTGAGCTCTAGCAACAAGTAGCTTCTGCTTCTGGCTGGAGAAGCCATTTCCACTCATGCACCGCAAACCTGTATCACCCCAGGCTTCAGCAAGCCAAATTATCCCCAAAAGCCCCCAGAGCACCCTGGCTCAGTTCTGTTCCCAGCAGCGTTGCACACTGACAACTAAGGGAGCACTGCAAGGGCAATTCTCTGTACAAAAGTTCCTCCTCTTGCTTCCCGCTCCTGTATCCCAGCTATCCGTGAAGCTGAAGTTACAGCACGAGGCCGAGCACGAGCCGTGATAAAGCACGAAAACTCACAGATTAAGGGCATTTTAGCCATACAGCGCCAGCCAGGTTAGCATTTCCACCTCATGAAGAGAGTCTTTTTGTTTGCTAGTAAAACTAGAACCCCATTATCTGCACCCATCTAAAGCATACTTTCAAGAAGGATGATTTTCTATAAAAGATGCCCCAGCTGACATAGAAATGTCACTGAACCTAATGAGATAAGGAAGGAAAGCAAAGCTTTTCAGGGGAAAAAAAAAAATAGGACAGTGAATACAAACAAAGAATTTGAGATAACTGGAAGCAGTCATTTTCACAGATTCTGGCTTTACACTTTTTCATTACAGAAAAACTAGACATTTAAAATGCAGTATGTCGACTACTATAGGTCTAATAGACATTGGAGCATTTATATTGCATATGTGCATCATTCAATTAAGAAAAGTGGATATTGCAAAAAATCACCATCTGGCAGTCTCAAAAGTATAATTACTTTGCTTTCCTAAATTTGTCCTCCAATGTTTTTTTTCTTTTAGATGTCAATGAATAGAATGAATACATGAAGAAAATATGAATACTGTGAAATTTAATAATGATTAAACAGCAGGACAAAATTTGCTAACTTTCTAAGCAACTACACTGTTTATGACGTCATTTCAACAGTAACCTTCCGAGTTTCATTTTCTTCTATCAGACCAGACATAAAAACTCCACAAACACCAAAAATATCAAAATAAGACATTTTAATGATGAGCAAAACCTGCTCTTCATCTAAAAATTAACATACAATATATATCACAGAATCACAGAATGTTAGGGATTGGAAGGGACCTCGAAAGATCACATACAAGGATATTTTAGCTAAACCGTTTACTAAAACAAGCAATCAATCAGCCATGACAGAACTTTAAGTTTTCTAATTCTAAGAAATAGTCTTGCTAGAAACCCTGACGTTATGACTTCAAGAAGCCTTGCATTGAGCAGTTGGGCCCCTCAAGAAGATGGCACAAGACTGCCACCTCGTGAAAAAAACATCAGACCTATCTTAAGCGGACAAAAATCAACTCTGTCCCCAGAGACTGTAGAATACCTTTTTCCTACCATATTTTTAACAGAAGCAATCCACGTGATTTATCTATTCACAAGAACAGTAACAGATAAGAAAACTATTTTAGCATGCACATATTACTTACAGGGTAAAATCCATGCTAATTTTGAACATGTTGTCAAAGAACACGAATGAAATAGGGAACGCTCACAAAAAACATAAAACACAGCTGTTCACAGCATATGGGGTTACCAAACTTACTGTCTTCCCAAAACACCACCTAATTTTAACTAAAAGAAAAAAAAAAGTGTTCAAATACTTTTTTCCTCCATGTCAAAACAACTCAGCCATGCTATGGTTGTTCAGCTCTCTATATTTATTATTCTAAAAGTTACTGAAAAACCATCTTCTCTCTCAGAAAAAAAATGAACCTGACTCTTTAAACATCAATTATATAAATGTTAGCTACACTATTTTTGTTTTCATCTTGGAAATTTCAACAAATTAGTGTACTTTTTTTCCTAAACACATAGCTGATTAGTAAAATTTACAATAAATTATTATTGTAAGTGATTTCAATGCCAAATCTGCTGAAGAATTAACCTCAAGTAAGCAATTATGGTTGTAATGAAAGGAGACCTTGGCAACATCAGCGAGTACAAACACAGTCCTTTCTGCATGTCTTTAAGATGAAGAGTTAATAAATTACCAACAACTAAAATGGAAATATTTCAGGAGCAAATCACTAAAACTGGTTTTCCAAAACATACTTGCTCCAAGATTGTAAGTATGTTTAACTAATTCTTGTCCCTAGATTCAATCCTAGTCTCAGTGCTCCTACTACTGATATTTGTCAAACTTCTAAGAGACATTGATGGAATTTGGAGGTCTGTCTTTGTGACTAATTATGATATAATTACAACCATCTTGATTTTTGATAATGAATCAGTCTAACATTGAATATTACCTGCAAACTCCCTGTGGCTCATCAGCAAAAATAAAAAGAGCTTTACTCTAAAAATAAATTCCTTTCATGTTTTAGCAACTCAAGGACTGTCTTCTTTCATTTAGAATCTTGTATCAACTCAGCTTGCTTTTAAATTAGCAAAATACGTTGAGAATAATTATTCCCTTAAATTAAAATATATAAGTATACTGATAAATCCCGGGATAAAATACCATGCCATCTTAAAATATTAGTTAAAAGAAACCGCAACAGCTCACAGACATCTCTCTACATGTAATTTTTCTAGCGTCTTGTAACGTGGAGCTCATTAGAAGGTATTGTGCTCTAAATTTTGGGGGCCTTTTTGCATTAGCTTTACTTTATAAAAAAATCCATTAAAAGTGCATATACTTAAACTCGGTTCTTTTCAGTTGAAATGTGGCTGCTCTCTCTGTTTAGAGCAAGCTGGAAGCATAAACACAGTTTCTTTTTCTTAGCACTGTTGATAATCACAGGCATTCAGATACCAGACACACCGGGCAAAACAAAACACCCACGGACTATGTAAGCCCGGGAATTTTTGCACCTTGTCAAGTGAATTAATACCTGCTCCCCTATACAAAGGAAAGAAAGAAAAAAACATCAAAACCCCTCCACAAATCTAGAACAGATAATTCAGCCAGAGCCCCATCCCTTCCTGTGTTACCCTTTCAACTTGATCAGTACTAAAATTTGAGGAAGCAAATGAAGTTGCACTAAAACATGTATACGCTCTTTACCTTGTTTACATTTTTACAGGCATGGCATACAAAAACAAAATCAGAAGCAGAAGGCACGCAAGACTTCCCCCCCCCATATCTCATACTAAAATCACAACACAACATCCTGGACTCTGCAAGAACCACACTGGATTCTTGAAAAGCAACCCATTTAGGGTTTCTCTCGTCTCTTCAACTTGATAAAAGCAAAGAGGGAGCGATCAAAAATGTTTTTCCCTATAGTAAACATGTTATCAACAAATTATCACACTGGCAACAGGCCAGCAAGCAAACGGCGACTGGGCAAACTTCTTAAATTCAATACAAATAAACCTACTTAAGGAAGATCGGCTTTAAGGTTTCTTTAGAACAAAGAGGGTTGCAAAGACATTGGATGGGAGAATCTGAGTTCACCACACTCTTCACAGTGGTGGTTCAGGAAAGGGATCAGAGTCAGGACACTGTCTTGCACACTGCAAAAGGGAAAAAAGTAACAGTGCCGTTGTGAGTAAATAACTTCACAGTACTGACCTGTCCATAACTCCATTTCAGCGCGACTGCAGTGGCAACAACATAGGTTTGCATAGGTTTGGCTGCAGTATTTTCATCATAGAACAAGAACGAACTTAAAAGATGCTACACAGTACGTGAAGTCTTGGATTCACCACCACCACATAATTTAGTTATATTAAGTGATCAAATACCTCTGAGTCTAAAGTAATTTACTGTCAGGAATCTTTATAGACTTCTTTTTTTTCTGATGATAATGTACTAGATGCTTTAAAAAAAATATATATATATACACGCACATTGTATTTTACCTTTGTAAAACAAAATATATACTCCCTAGTTCCATTAGATTTGTATACATATGAAAAACATTTAAAGGAACAATTCAGCAATGCCATTAGTATTTAAGATGTCAAAGATGTTAGAAACACTCTGTTCAGCCTGTGAGTGCTCTCATGTCCTACTTCAATGCAAACCTGTGAACACAGAACCTCAGGCCATAAAAGGCTGATTATTTAAAAGGGCATTCATTAGAATGCACGCCACTGTGTAACAACACCTTTCAGCCCCACATACAGAAACTACTCCCCTTCTAATAGGTCACATTATCAACCGCAACTTATCTTTTGTTGTACAATATCATTTACTCCCCCAAAGAAGCACACCAGTGTATTTCCAGTGTATTTTTTAGATATCAGTTTGAAGGAAAATATTCAAAATGCTCTCATGATTTAAGAGCTTACCTTCTGTTTCCAAAACTAATGTAAGCATTTATTGACTCCCCCCAAAAAATCATGAAAATTCTGTGGGACGTAGGAGGTTTTCAAAACATCGTTTAGCAGTGGTTCATACCTTGACTGCGAGCAAACCCAGATGCGGCCTGATCCAAGGAGTAAATATGCACTCAGGTAACAAAAAGGTTAAATACTCAAATACTTTGTTTTCAAGAGAAACCTGTGACACATAAACTGTCATACATTCGAGGGCATATATAATATTTTATTATAATGAAAAAGGACTGTAAAAGTCTCCCTTATGTCACATTATGTTCACAAATGTTCTCAAATTTCCCCTAATATCGAATTTGTTAATTCCAGGAGCTCATAAATTCAATATATGGAATATCTTCACATTACAACAAATCAGATGTCACATTCAGTTCCAAGAACACAGCTTACTTCCCCAATTCCAACTGGGGAAAGAAGTCCATACATAACGCAAAACATACTGCTTCACTGCAGAGTCCCCAGTCCTGAAACAGAACTGAGTTTTCCTAAGGGTGTGAAAACACCCAGGGAAAAAAAAGTCACCACATAAACCTCTGGATTTCATCATTATTTGGCCACTGGAAAGTTTTGTTTAGAAAAAGATAAAAAGTTACCGCATTCACAACAATATAAAAAGCCAGTTCCAGAAGCTGTCTATATAAAGATGGCAGTGGAATATTGAGCCTATATATTAAGAATGGCAAAATAAAGTAACGAAATTCTAGCAATTTTTGAGGAACGGTGACGGCTAATAAACATACAAAATACACTAATATCCAGAATATCGATTTTGATTTTAGTGTATCAGCAAAACTCCAGCCAGCAAATATATAGACTGGAACCAATAAATACTTTACAAGCTCATGTCTTTGAAAGACTTTTCTCCAGATATAAAACGTGTAATGTCTGTTATCTGCCAGTAAATACTTATGAACATAAGTAAATTTCCAGATCAAGAACATAGAGATGACGGCAATTAAGCTGTACTGCACAGGGTGCTTTCGTAATGACAGAAGGAATCTCCTGATTTTAGTAGGAGTCAATAAATGAGGGAATGAAAAAAAGACAGTAAAAGACAGAAAATAGAACAGCTGAGGAAAGTGCAAACAGGCTTCGTGGCTACTTCTGTCACCAACGACTATTCCACCATTGATGAAGACAAAAACAAAGAATCCAGTTACTAATATGATGTATGGCCAAGTTAAAGCAATTAACAAAACTAGGTTTCTAGGCAATGTGAGATATTTAATAAGAAACTGCAATATTCTGATCAAATCTGAAAATAATCCTTTCCTTGATGGAATCTTTTCATCTTTTTTCTTCTGTAACTCTGTCTTCCAGGCTTCATTTAGCTTCTCTGCAATAATATTTCCAGCACAAAAAACTGTCCACACAATATTCGTCTGACGAAACATGAAGCCACAAAATCCAAGGAGAGCTGAAGTTTTATGATTACCATAAAGGCACATTAAATAGGCAAAGAGAGTAAAAAATACTGATCCTGGGTCCGTATAATAAAGGAATGTAAAAAAATAAAGTGTGGGAAACACTGCAAGAGTTAATGTAGACAAGATCCTCTGGAAACCAGACACAGCCTAAAAAAGAAACGGAAATGGAAAAACGTGGTTAGCTATGTCCGATAAAAATGAAATAAATAGCAAAAACAAATTATGAGTATCACTCTTGAGAAATCCATTCACACAGTATAACAACTCTTCTGCTCGTTGATTTCATCACAGCACAAATACGCATGCCATATTTTTGTTAATCTCCTGCTATGGTAATACAGGCTATACAATGTTAAAATTCAAATGAAAGTATGGAACATTATGCAGATGAGTTAAAAATACAGCAATGAAAATAACACCAAGTTCTTTCACATGTCAGGTGTTCACATATTTGTGGCATTAAAATTATTGTGTCAGTACAATTGCTCCCATACCTAGGATAAAAGAGCTGCACTAATGGGCAGAAGAAAAAAAATTTCAATGTTTTATGCCCCTGAAATCTCACCATCACATTCTGTTTATTTGTGAGACAGCAGAACACATCATTCTATGCTTATACTATCACTTCTTCTGAAGCCAGTCCACAGAGTGGCCAGTTCCAAGTTCCTAACCCTTGGTGCAGCTTTTGCTGTTCACCTTCATTGTAATTCATGCATTGGAAAAGCAACCTTAAAGAAGGTAGGAGACCATGCAGTTACAAACTCCTCCCAATTATCCCACTCACTACGTGACGCAACACAATTCATAATATTAAAAAACGTTGCATGTTGTTTCTGAATGATGTAGCGTGGGGTGAAACAGCCAGTCACCACCTTACAGGAAACACAGAAACCGCTGAGTTCAAAGAAGTGCCAACAATACAACTGCAGTTTCTACTGTTGAGACTACTGTCACAAAACCTTTTGGCTTTTTACACTATTTCCAAGCATAAAATTGCAAGTGTCTTGAAAGTGGAAACAATTTACTGAATTTGACGTAGTTCTGGATAGCTTTATCATGTGCTTAAACGTAAAGAATCTCTTGTAGGAAAATGCATCAGAAGAAATTTTCTTTATGGTTGTCCTGGTTTCAGCTGGAATAGAGTTGGTTTTCTTCCTAGTAGCTGGTATAGTGTTGTGTTTTGGATTTAGGATGGGAATAATGTTGATAATGCCCTGATGTTTTGGTTGTTGCTGGAGCAATGTTTATACAAAGTCAAGGATTCTTCAGCTTCTCATACTGCCCTGTCAGCAGAGGCTGGGAGTGCACAAGAATTTGGGAGCAGACACAGCAAGGACAGCTGATCCAAACAAGCCAAACTGGTATCCTGTACCATATGATGTCCTGAATCCTTATCTGGAAACAGGAAAAGATACTCTTATGGTTAAAAATGAAACTAAAGAACTTCATTAAGGTGAAAGGTTTTTAAAAGGTCATTAATCACTGGAACAATTTACCTACTGCAGCGGTGGATGCTCCACCACTTTAAACATACAATCTTCTTGTATCCAAGTTGAACTGTTATGGTCTGGAGGGGTGGACAGCTAGACAGGTGAAAACTGGCTGGATGGTTAACTGGTCATGCTTCACCCAAAGGTGAGTGTAATAACCAGAGTATCACAGGAATCTATACTGGACCTGTTCTGCACTAATATGTTTGACAGTGACTTAAAGACAGCAAGAGGTCTGCAGATGGCAATAAACTAGAGGGACCAGGTAATACGCTACAGAGCAGAGCTGCCATCCAGAGTGACCTACAGGCTGGAGGAATGGGACAACAGAAATACTACGAAATTCAACAGAGACAAATGCAAATACCTGCACCTGGAAAGGAAGAAATTCCCACAACAGGCTGAGGAACTGCTGCTCTGTGGAAAGGGCTCCAAGTGTCTTGGGAGAGAGCGAGGTGGCCATGACCCGGCAGCACACCCTGGCACTAAGGAACAGCAGCGGCCTCTTGGTGCGTTAACAAGCGCATAAGAGCACATGAAAGGAAACAGTTACCTGTCTTTGCCCTGTTTGTTCGGCTGCACCTAACAGGGCTGCACAGTACCACATCCAGTTTTGTGCCTTGAGATACAAAAAAGGTACCAGTAAACCAGAGCAATGGCAGAAGGCCACAGAGAGAGCTGAGGGCTGAAGCACCTGCCCTGAGAGGCTGAGGGAGCTGGCTTGGAAGGACTGAACAGCAGCCTCCCAACACCTGTGAGGATGTCAATAGGTAAAAGGAGCCAGGCTCCTCGAGGTGGTACATGGCAGGAGGACAAGAGCCAACAGACATAAACTGAAAGGTTCAGGCTGGATCTAAGAAAAACCTTCTTCACTGTAAGGCCAGTGAGACATGGAGCAGGTTGCCCAGGGAGGTTGTGCAGTCACTCCCCATCCTTGGAGAGTTCTCCAGGCCCCAACTCTTTAGCAATGTAGTCTGATCTCAGGGCTGGCCTTGCTTTGAACGTGAACCTCCTAAGGTCCTTTCCAACCCGAATCAGTCTCCAATTCTTTCCGACTTGAATTATTCTCTCGATCTAAACACTGACATCAAACCTGTTATCTTTCTAAAGAACACAGCTTAAATGCAGCTTACAGGGCTTCACTCGGGATTCACTTGTTCAACTTCTTTGGAGAGTCTTAAGCAATTCCAACTAGGTGAGCATTCAGACCTTTGGATAGCAAGTCTATACGTGTAATAACTTTAACTCTGATTTCAGTGGGACTACTTACAGTTATGCCAAAGAATTTTTAGAGGATTGAACCCTGAGAGAAAAAAAAAGATATTGAAAAAAATCAAAGAAAAAGAACGTGCTCCCTTTGCCAAACTTGCAGTTACATAAAACTGCAGAGAGCTCACACGCGTAGCGAACTGAACATACGCTATCGAAACAGCTCGTATGAGCATGTAAAATTATTCTACTTTGACCGTACCTTATTTTTCTGATGGATCTTGAAGAGAAGCAAATACAGTAAATAGAAGTTCCCAGCACTGAAAAGCAGGTTAATAAACCTGAGCATTCCCACAGAGCACACCACACTGCCCGTCCAGCCGAGGAGCCACGCCGTGGGCTTCACCACTCCCACCGAGACCAGGTACAAGCCCGGCAGCGTGGTGATCATGGGGTCCCACTGCAAAGGGGAAAGAGACAAACAGGGTTACGGAGCCGCTACCACACGAAAAAGGAACCAGAGGCACACGACGGGTTACGATTCACCATCCGCACCCACGCCCCGTTTCCCTGGCTTGGATGCTCAGCCAGCTCCTGGCACCATCGGGCTGGAATTTCTGAACGCTCTGCAGCCTGCCCGGCGCACCACTGCGCCGCCGGGGAGCAGAAAGCAGAATCCAGCGTCCTGGACAACAACGACCACGAGCCATTCCCTTTTCCAATCGCCCCGCGGATGGAAATCACCGATCCCGGCTGGGAAACGGGGGCCGGGCGGGCTCCCGGCCGCACCTGGAGGAAGCGGCCGTGGCAGTAGGCCTGCGCCTGGGGGACGTGGAACACCTCGTCCATGTAGGGCCCGCGCTGGCGGCGGTTGATGCCGGCGAAGAGCAGACATGACAGCAGGAAGGCGCCGCTCATGGCGGCGGAGAAGCCATAGGCCTCGGACCGCTCCATGCCGCCGGGGCCGCCGCGGCAGAGGCCGCCCTTCCGGGAAGGGCCGGGCGCCGGGAGGAGGGGCCTGGCGGCGCGGCGCAGCGGCGGAGGCGGTTGCCGGGCGGCGGTGGGGCTCTAGAGGGTACGGCGACGGCCGGGCTGGGCGGGAGGGAGGGTGGCGGCACCCAGCGGCGCGGGGCGAGGAGAGCGGCGGCGGGAGGTGCGGCCTTGAGCGCGGTTCCGGAGGCCGCACGCGTGGGCGCCGAAAGTCGGACCCGAATGGCCGCGCCTCGTCAGAGCGGTGTCTGACAGGAGACGAGAGCGGGTTCGCCTTCGGGCCGACCTTGCTGTGGGAGAGGCCGTAGGACGGGCGCCGGGCGTGCGGGATGGAGCTCACCCACCGGCTGGAGCTGTTCCCTGAGTGCAGCGTGAGCCTCCTGCTCTTCAACCGCCTCAGAAACGCCGCTGCCCTGAGGAAAAAAGCTATGGAAGGGTCCATTGAAGGCGCGTTAATAAACCCGGCGATGGTGAGTGAATGCTTGAGTCGTCCTGTTCACAGTTTTGAAGGCAGCGTGGAGACCACAGAATGTCAGGGGCTGGAAGGGAGGTGGGAAGATCATCCAGTCCAACCCCCCTGGCAGAGCAGGATCCCCCAGGGCAGCCTCACAGGAACGCGGCCAGGCGGGTTTTGAAAGTCTCCAGAGAAGGAGACTCCACAACCTCCCCGGGCAGCCTGGGCCAGGGCTCTGTCACCCTCACAGCAAAGAAGTATTTCCTCTGAAAAAGCTTGTGCTTGTAATCGCTGCCACACCAGCTGCTGCACGCGTACTCCCCTTTGTCTGTGCAAGTGCCCTCCCTGGATTTCGTTGCAGTGCAAGGAGGGTTTATCTGTGTAAAAGAAAGAGCCTCGGCGAGACTGGCCAAAACAATTGTCTTCTGAATCCACTTCACATCCTACTTGCTGCAGCTGTTTAAAGCTACTTCCATCTTCAAAACGTAGTAGTGATTGCTTAATGCTGTAAAAAATTTACTATTTGGAACCTTTTTTTTCTCATTTAAACTCATAACTAGTTTCTGAATCTAGTCTTTTATGTTAGAATTAGCAAAGCAGGAGTTAGGGACAGGAAAATAAAAAGAATTTAACCCGGCAGTTTACTGACAGAAAATTTGTTAGTCATAGGATTGTCAGGGTTGGAAGGGACCTTAAAGATCATCTAGTTCCAGCCCCCCTGCCATGGGTAGGGACATCCCCCACTAGATCAGGCTGCCCAGAGCCCCATCCAGCCTGGCCTTAAAAACCTCCAGGGATGGGGCTTCCACCCCCTCTCTGGGCAACCTGTGCCAGTGTCTCACCACCCTCATGGTGAAGAACTTCTTCCTAACGTCCAGTCTGAACCAATCCACCTTTAACTTTACTCCATGGGATTCTTTTTTCAAAAGATTGCGGTAATGTAGTTGAGGAAGTGTAGTCTCTCTGTCAGGTATTACCCCGTACAGGATATAATCACATTGACTTTGAAAGAGCAAGAATTGGTGAAATAGCTAGCAGAATACTAAAGAATTGCTAAAATAGCTAGCAGAATACTGTTTTACTCACTTTTACAATTGCAGACTTAGGCTATGAAAATTAGGTGGTCAGGAGTTCAAAATGGTATGTTAAATTTCTGTTTAACTTACTCTGTTGTGTTTTGCAGATTGTAGATCCTTTCCAAGTTCTTGTGGCAGCTAACAAAGCAGTTCATCTACACAAGATAGGTAAAATGAAGACCAGAACTCTCTATGCAGAAATTATTTTCAGCCTCTCGCCAAACAACAATGTAAGATTTACTGAACAAATGTTTGGGGTGTTTTTTTGCCAGAGAAGCTTGGTAAGATCCACACAGCCAAACTAAATGCATTTATTTACTTAACTGTATACTTACACTGCATTTACTTACTTAGCCTGGCTGCTAATGGAAGTTACTGTTATTTTTAATAACACCAATGTGCTATTATCTGTTGTAGCTTGTCAGAATTCCATTAATGTAAAACGTGTGTCAATTTATACTCCTGGTTTATTTGACACGGTAACAGGGGAGGTTGCTTATATGTAGTGAGAAAGTGACTGACAATATTTTTTTATTTTTTGTCTTTTCTTAGATTTCAGATGCATTTAAGAAGTTTGGCATTTCGGAGAGCGACACAGCAGTACTCATTGTTCTGGTTGTGGATGGAGAAAAAACTGTAAATCTGAAAGATATAGCATCTCAAGTAGAAGGCCAACAGGTGTCTCTAGATGAACTCCCCCAACTAACAGACACTGCCAAAGTTAAAAAGGTATGTAGGCAAAAGAGCTGACTGGTGTAGAGAAAAGGGATAGTTTTATTTAGTTGTCTGATTAAATATCATAATTAACTTCAGGCCTGTATTTCTTCAGCACAACTTGAAACTTGTTTTAAGTGAACCTTGGTTATTTCTTTCTCACAGTTTTTTTTACTTGCAAAAAGTTGTAGTTGTCACACCCTGACATCACAAGTTTTAAGTCTTCAAATTCTTAATATTGTCAGAAAGCTGGAATGCAAAAATAAATTCCACATTGCTGCCTACCAGTAGTATTTTGCTTCCTGTTTTCTGTGGCAAATAGCCATTTAATTAAAATTAAATTTTCAGTCCTGAACAGTTTCATAGTCTCAAGCACAAAGCCAGTCCTGACATGCATGGCTGAAATAAAAATGTGTTGATTAGTTGCTAGGAGCTGTGTTAGGGCATGTATGCTCTAAACAAATTACCATATGCTAGGTAGGTATGTTGAAACATACGTATTTCACTTGATAAAATTCAAATAATCATCTTGATCGTGTCCATCAAAGTAAAGATGGGATACATAGGAATAAAACTGGACAAATCATAGCATATAAGGTGCTGCTCATTCAGTTTCGTAGCTTTCCTTTATATCATGCAGTTTCAAAGTTTGTATGGTAGCTCAGTCCAAACTTTTTCTTGCGGTCATGGCAAGGTAGGAATTTTCAACGTAAAAAGTGGGAGAGAGGGGTAAATCTTGTGTACATATTTTCAGAAGATACGTGATCAGTTTTATTTCTTCCTTATACAGCTTTTATATTTCTCTTATTCTGTTTTTTTTTTACAGCTATACAAAGTTACTCCACAGGAAGAAAAAATTGGCACCTTATTGGATAGCGTCGTTTGCAGAATGTCAGCAAAAGATGTTTTATGAAAATGAGGAAATAAAATTTTTTTAAGGAAGAAAAAAGGGCTGTTTTAAGATATAAAACACGTCATTAAAAGTAGTTATCTATTTCTGAGAAAGTGGCATATTACTGAGTAGTTTGATGGCATCTGAGTTTTAACCGTAGGTGAGCAAGCTTGGCTACAGGTGTAATCCGAGCTGTGTTCTAAGCACAGAGAGTTGTTCTGTTTCGTGAAGCAGATTTTGCCATTGGCATTTCTGTTTTCTTAACAAATTTTTTTTCTTAACAAACATGTCTGTTTTCTTAACAAAAGGGAGAAACCCGCTTTTGCCAGTACCTCAAGTTGATGATAAACAGAAGGCTTGGAAATCTGTACTTACTTTTCTCTTTCATCAAACGTTTTGCTAGTCCCAGATAGGATTCAAACATTATAAATCATTTTTATTAACCCTCCCCTTATTCGTTTTGTTTTGGCACCCCTGATGGATGATATCCTTTTAACGATACTACTGCCGGAAAAGGCGTCTCTGTGGCATGAAGTGTTGCTGATGGGCTAGAATATGGGAAGTTTCCATAAACTATGGGCAGCACCTCCCTCTTTCTGCTAATGGGACAGAGTTCCTGTCCACCCTTTAGGAACGGGAAGGGGCAGGAGGGGCATCGTGGCAGCCAGCGGTGGGGGCAGTGTGGAACAGAGGCATCGGAGATGCATAGAACGATGAATAAAATCAGTGTGGGTGATGCTGTAGTGCTGTTGGCACCGATGTCACCGATGTCTGATGTCACCAGCTGCAGCGTAGTGCCGAGGTACTGGTGTGTTGCTGTGGTACTTCACTGTCGGCATTAAAGGATAACAAGAGGTGCTTTTATGTTGTAGTAATTATGCACAGTGATGATGACTTCCTTGGGCCTAGTTCCAGGTGCAGAGAAGTTTGCACCATGAATCTGCTCACTTAAATCATCAACACAACTTGCACAGTGATCCGAGTCATTGAACTCGTTTTGTTGAACCGATATTAGGAAAGACCATCAAAGAGAACTAAAAAGATTATTTCTTTGTGGTAGTCACCAGGTCCAACAGCCCTGTGTGAGTGTCGCTTAACCCCCCCTATTTTAGAAAAATCACTGTCCTAATTAGTTAGAAATCCATACTGTTTGGTATTGTTATGCTGTAATTTTTTTCCGGGATGTGTATAAAGCTGTGTCTAGCTGTCTACGTTTTGTTTGTGGGTGTTTTTTTCCCTAACGTTCTCTGAGGTATTAAAATTTGTGTACTTAAAAGATAGTTGGAAGAGTATGCCCCAGGTTCTTGCACACAGTGTTAGAGAAAACAATATATATTTTGAGGGAGAGGCAAGTCTGAGTTAGAGTTGATTTGTTATCCACTACAGTAAAGAGACCAGCAAACTGACACAGACGTAGTATTGTCTGTGTGTCTGCATTAAATATGGAAATCCGTAGCTTCTGGTTTACATTTTGCTTTTGGTTAATTCTTCCCTCAATTAAAACACAGTCGTACAAAGACCATCATTTCCTTACCAAACAAATCAATGGCAAAATATCTGCAAGTACTAAGAGAATTACAAGGTTTATCAAAAGAAATTATTCAGGAGAAATGGCTGTGATAATTTCTTGAATTAAAGATAGTTTTACAGATTATATAGTCCTGTCTAAAGGGGAATGTGAGGCAGTAGTGAAAAATGGAGCTTGGAAGGGTTTGAGTCTTCTGAAATAAAATGTGTGTAACATCAGCACGTGAGAATGACCATGGAAAATAAAAACTGTTTTCTTTTTCTGACAGTCCAGTTGGTACATGGAGTATATCATCAGATTTGCTGGCTGAACTGCTGACGTTGGTTTTCATAGCTTAAAATAACAGCAGACACATATGCTTAAACCACGGCCGGTTTTGAACATGTGTAAAACATCGGTCTGGTCTGTTTAATTTAAGAGAAATATTAATAAAAATATCGCTGCATAACAATTGATATACAAGTTCCAGACTCGGGTACCCAGTTTCTAATTCTTGTCAGTCTTATATCATGGGTGTAGAAACAGTAAATAGTTTATTAGTTTTGACATGAGTTAAATAATAAAAATGAGCTGGATTCACTGGAAATTATTTTGAAAGCTGAAGCCTCCGTGGTATCATTCAGTCAGGCAGATGATTTGGGTCTGTTGGCAGCAAAGACGATGCCGTTGCCATGCAAGAGCACAGCTTCCCCCTAGTGCTAACTGATTTAAATTATTTACAAAAACTGGTAATAAATGTAGATTTTGTTGAGCCTGAAGAGTTATGCTTGTCTCTCTCAATATATTAAAAATTAGTCAATTTGGATCTATAGCGTTACTATTAAATCAATCAAAAGTTTAAGGAAATAAGACAGTTTTTCCAAAACATTTAGTGTTCTGCTGTCTCCTCTAAACTTTCATACCTCATCTCCTCTATCACATGGTAAAAGAGAGGAAGCTGAAGCATTTTCAATATCTTATTTGGATATCTTGTGCTTCAGTGGCAGGACCATACCTGCAGGCTTTAGAAATTTAACAACTAAATCCAAAAGTATGATGATGTGTGGTCAGTTGTTCTAGCTTTGCTTCTTTTTCAGGTGGAGTGGTGGTTGCGTTTGGTTTTTTTGCCTGTGCTGCCTTTTTAAACTTGTGTATCTGACAAAAAAACTGAGTGAACCCAGCAGCTCCTAAAAGGCAATTACTAAAAGCTCGTCCACCAGACAAGTCACCTTCCTGCTGGAATGCTTTGCGGTGCATGAGTTTCTCAGGAGAGAAAAAAAAAAAAAAAAAAAAAAAAAGGCGACAGGGCAAGCAAGAAACAGACTGCATCAAGCCAATTTTTACACTGACATTGCAATATGCGGTAAAGCCATCAGGCTATTGCTGTTTAAGTTAAAGACAGTCACCAGCCTTTCAGCCTCAGTCTGTCTGATGCACATCCAAACTGCTGGCCTGTCCGTCACGTAACAGGCACGTACACCGCTGGGTGTGCAGCCAGAATGTAGACATACACTCGGGGAAAACTTCCCCGCCCTGTCATGACAGAGGTAGCCATCCTTAAAATTTTGAGTAACATCCATGTCAGCTGTTGGTGACCAGTGAATTTCCTGCACTGTTACATGTGCCCCCTCCCCAGCTCTGTTCACTGGGTTCCTCTCTTCTCTTGTCCTGGGGCACTGAGGTTGCCCAGTAGCAGCTTCAGGCCTCCTGTGCCCGCTTCAGCTAGGCAAACCTCTCTTCATCATTTTCAGAATTTGCGATTATTCAGTATGACTTTCTGACCTGTTGTCAAAACTTCCCCTTCTCCTGCAAAAGCCTCGATGATGGTAAGCTTCCAGCACACTGAGGGGGCAGTTGCCTGTCACACAACTCCAATCGTCTGAGGCTTTTCATCAGAGTGTCTAAACCCCTTCTCTCTTCTTGTGTACTTCAATGGTATGTTTACAAGTGAGGGACCCTCATTTTGCTTGCGCTTGTAATACTAGCTTATGGTTTATGATTGGGGTCCCAAGGACAAGGTATTTAAGGCTCTGATAATCTATTTTTTATTGTTCTTCCTTTGTGTGCTGTTCTTCTGAGAGTATCATCAACGCCTTGCTCCTGTGTTAAAGCATGATGAGGAAAAACAAGGGTGTTTGCCCAAGGAGGTGACATCATCAGGGTGCTGCACAGATACAGAAGCACCGACTCCAGCACTCACACCTGCCCATTGAGAGGTGACACGGGTGGCTCTGGGACTACACCGGGCTTTGTAACCACTCCTCGGGGTGTGCCATGTAGGCCTTCTCAGAAACATTTGAGCCTAGGTATGCCTTCTGGTTATGGACAGCTACCAAAATGGGTTATGTGGTACTTACAAGAATCTTGTTGTCTGCAGGTACAATGTAATTACAACCATGTATCTATCTGTTACTCAGTATTCAAAATGTCTTGCAGTTCTTTGTTTATTAGGATACTGTTTGTTAGTTTAGGCAATGCTGAAATTTGGGGGTTAAGCTGAGTTTAAATGCCAAAGGTTTGGACTTTAGTTTCCAACAGCCACTGCCCCTCAGGGCTGCCAGTTCATTAGCCTGAGCTCATCAGGAGCAGGCAACCATACAATTAACAAAGAGTTTAACAGAGGCTGTCAGCTGGCTGTGTTTTCGGAAAACTTGCAGGTTTTCTGAGTGGAGTTACTTCCCAAAAGAAGTGGGAGTGTGGAATGCTCCTCATGAAGGATGGGCTGGTGTATGTAGAGGTTGGTACTGCCATAAGGTATTAATGAATTATGAAAAAGCAAGCAGCAGCTGAAGATGAATTAAATATATTGGTACAAGATTGAAGACTGAACCAGTGCTTACAAGCACAGTTTATTTCATGGTATTATTCCTTAGTTTACACAGGCATTACTGTAAGTTAAAAATATGCAGATGCAAGTCCCATGGAAACCCTCTTCAGGAATGGAGACGAGAATTTGACTTGTTCAGAGGTCTTTCTTTCCCTGCAGGATAGCTGGTTTTATTGAATTTTTTGTCCTACATTGTTGTGACATGATAGATTATTTGCCTGCTTATAGTGTATGTTTTACCATGGACTGGGAAAGGTAATCTTAGCAGAGGTAGAGGCTGGACAACTTAAGTTCAAAAATGAAAAGCCGGCATGGATATACAAGATATTGACCAATAAAAAAGAAAGTTGGACTCTTCTTAATAACATATTGTGCTCAAACTAAATTTCATATATATGTGAAGAGCAGTAAAAACGTGTACAGTGCAAACAACTACCTGTTATTCCCAAAGTCTTGTTCTGTACATTGCCTATTAAATTGCTTCACAGATTCAGTTCCACAAGTAGCAACAGTTTAAGCAGTTTCAAATAAACTGAGAACACTTTTTTGTACCTCCTGGATATGCGTAATTGACACAACTATTTCTTTTAAGTATTTCACAAAGTATATTGCTGCTATGAGGATGAATCCTTTCTTGACCAGGCTCCCCAAATTGCCATTAGAAGAACCATGACGATCACTGTGTAAAGGGTATGGACTGTGGTAAGATCATCTCCACGCTGGTGCTTGAAGCCAGAGGTGCTGTGCCAGTTCTCGCTTCTGTTCCCATTGGTTTTCTGTCTGTGAGCACGGAGAGAATGTATCCTGCCATAACAAAAACGAGATTACGATTAAAAATGATTCTTTTCTATTAACAGCCCAAAAGTGTTTATAATGAAGCCCAGAGTGTGCATTGTATCATTGCCTGGATTTGGGAAAGAGCTCTTTGAACTGTATGGGGCTAATCAAATAATTGCCATAATTGGAAATGCACATTTACCAGCCATTTGGTATTTCTCTCCTACTGACAGGCAGAGAGACTGGGTATGGACACACAGTACTCTTACTCTTCGCTGTTGATACAAATCAGTTGTATGAGGAAAAACATACCCTTTCATTTTGCACTATTATGAAAGTGGCAGAGTCTTTTACAAAATTAAGTTTCCAAACCTTTAATCCATGGGAATAAGCACAGTGTGTGCTATGTGAGCTTTCCCACCCTGCTCTGATAACGTGTTTCTATCAGAGGAGACTTCTCTGGCAGTCTGTGTCAAGGTATTCAGTAGCCAAAGATAAAAAGTGTATCTGCAGGATTCTCTGGAGTAACATTGCTTTGCCACCTTTCCCAAATGATTGGAGTATTAGCCTATGGTAACTGACTTCCAGTTACTGCTATCACCACTAAAAATTGCCTTGCTAAGCCCCAGTGGGCCTGCTTGTTTTCTTCTTTTTTTTTTTTTTGTAAGAGAAAAAAAAGTTGGTGTATAATTCCGTCTGAACTGTAACGCCAAAACGAGATCAATTGGCTTGTGATTTTCATGTAGCTTAGAAAGGGGTCTGAGAAGTATTAGATGTATTACAGCTCTGTTTCATACATGTTCCTGCTGTTACTATCACAGAAGAATAGTAGTTACCAAAAATGTTACTGCAGGTACAGCTTGCCCTTAAAAAGCTTTTAAACACAAATCGTATACTTATGCACACTTGGAAGAGAGCTGTCAAAACAGATCTGTTAAAAAAAGAGACTAGGAAGTGCAATCTGCAAAAGGGACTTCATCAAGAAAACAGAAGTTCTGCAGCTGAGATTTAAAGAAAGTAGTTGTAGAACTAGAAATATGCATTTGTTTCAGGACAAGGGCTACCTTCTGTCTTGAGCGACTGCAGATCAAATAACACAGTTCATGATCATCTGGCAGCATCATGTGAGGACCACGAGAGGAATATTCTGTTAGTAGTTTGCTTTCCTACTCCCACCCAAGGGGAATCCAGTATGTGCAGCTTACCTCCTGGAAGCATTCATGGTGTCTTGGTGATTGAGTCCCCAATGTGTCAGACTTCTTCTTGCAGAGAGGAAAAAGGCCTTTTTTACCCTCTTGTTTCCTTGCACAAAGGAGGAAAATCTTCACTCAGTACCACCAAACAAAATCTTTCTTCCAAGCTCACCAACTCGTCCAACACTAACCTGGGAGCGCTTCATATGCATCAGTCAGGGTTCTCAAATTATTGGTTTTCTAAAGCTGTTTGACATTGTTCTTCAAGAAATTCCCTGGAGCAGCTCACAAGGCAAGTAATGAGTAATCCCAACAACCGGCTTCTTTTAGCTGCTGGGATCCCTTCTTATAAACAGTAGCTTGACGCTGAAGTGTTGCCAAATTCATAGCAATACAAGTAATGCACAGATGGAGGGTGCTGGTGATGAAAAATGCAGAATGAGCTGTAACTTAGAACTACTTTCTATTAGATCACAGGCTATTTTGGGATAAAACTTAGTTCCTTTCTACAACCGTTATTTGGTTTAACTCGCCTGGAGTGAAATTTCAAGCCAACATCAGTTAGATGTGCTCTAATATTCAAACGTTTTAATGAAAAAGTGGGTGCCTTCTTTAATAATCTGTTGACTTTTATAACACAATCATAGTCAATAAGTAGTCAATAAGCAGTGTACTAGCACAAAAGAAAACATCTGGACATTTTGGGTTAGTAATAAAGTCACATACGTCCTACTCTTCCCTGGCCACCTGGAGCCACCTACTAACAAGAGGCTGTGCCAATGCAGAAGGTATCCCAAAAGCTGGGTATTGCATGATTAGCTGGCTTAATAGTGGGTTTAATATAATAAATCCAGTGGACCAGTAATGATTTGTAGGGCTCGTGGATAAACACATTTAAACTTTTAGTTTAGAAAAACAGGGCGGAACCCTTCTTTTCCAGAACAAAATATGAACACCTTCTTGTATCAACTTTAAACTGTCAAAATAATTGAAATCACCTTATTTCTTATGTGACTCTTCCTTTAAGCTTATTGTCACATATAATCGCTGGTAAGACAAATCTAAGTATATAGTTCTGGTACATTTCTAAAGGCATTTGCCTTTTCTTCACATAGCATTTTCGCTTGTATATAAATAAAACTGGTTTCTTTAATTTTAGTAAAATGATTAGCAGTTTCCAAATATGTCTTGGGATATCACTTACACTCCAGAAAATTAACACTGAGCTTGTTTACTCACACTTTCAGTGGTCTTAAAATTCTTTTCCATAAATAATATTTAGAAAAAGAGCTATTTTAATTTCACTGATACTGTGCCATTTAAGGAAAACTGAGTCTCCACTTTTAAGGAAACTCGTTACAAGATGAGTACATCAATGCGCACTTCAGTAGAAGCGCACAGGCTGTTTACTTCTAACGGTTGTGTGAGTAAAACTGTCACTGCAACCAGTGGAGCTACCAAGCATGCCGCATCATTCTTCATTATTAGTAGCATTAAATATATTAAAATAGAAATTTTACAATGAATTGGAAGAAGAAATTGGGACATCAGCAAATAATTACTGACTTGAATCACTGCTAGCTTTTTCAGACCTGATCCTGAGAATATAAACTTTTGGATTCTGTTTTCTTAAATGACATATAGAGTGCTAGATCATAGAATCATAGAACAATTCAGGTTGGAAAAGACCCTTGGGATCATCGAGTCCAACCATTAACCCTACACTACAAGTTCACCCCTAAACCATATCACCCAACACCACATCTAAGCGACACTTAAACACATCCAAGGATGGCGACTCAGCCACCTCCCTAGGCAGTCTGTTCCAGTGTCTGACCACTCTTCCCGTGAAGAATTTCTTCCTGATGTCCAGTTTAAACTTGCCCTGTTGCAACTTGAAACCATTCCCCCTGGTTCTGTCCCTAAATGACCTGTGAGAAGAGACCAGCACCAACCTCTCTACGATGTCCTTTCAAGTAATTGTAGAGCATGATGAGGTCCCCCCTCAGCCTCCTCTTCCTTAAACTGAACAGTCCCAGCTCCCTCAATCACTCCTCGTAAGATCTATTCTCCAGGCCCTTCACTAGCTTTGTTGCCCTCTTCTGCACTCACTCCAACACCTCGATATCTCTCTTAAACTGAGGTGCCCAAAACTGAACACAGTGCTCAAGGTGTGGCCTCACCAGTGCTGAGTACAGGGGGACAATCACCTCCCTACTTCTGCTGGTCACACAATTTCTAATACAAGCCAGGATGCCGTTGGCCTTCTTGGCCACGTGGGCACACTGCTGGCTCAGATTCAGCCGGCTGTCGATTAGAACGCCCAGGTCCTTTTCCGCCAGACAGCCTTCCAGCCACCCTTCCCCAAGCCTGTAGCGTTGCATGGGGTTGCCGTGACCAAATGCAGGACCCTACACTTGGCTCTGTTGAAATGCCTGCAGTTGGCCTGGGCCCATCAATCCAGTCTGTCCAGGTCCCTCTGTAGAGCCTTTCCACCCTCCAGCAGATCGACACTCCCTCCCAGCTTGGTGTCATCTGCAAACTTGCTGAGGGTGCACTCAATCCCCTCATTGAGATCATTGATGAAGATGTTAAACAGGAGTGGCCCCAGCACCGAGCCCTGAGGAACACTGCTCATGACTTGCCGCCAACTGGATTTGACTCCATTGACCACAACTCTTTGGGCCCGGCCATCCAGCCAGTGTTTCACCCAGCAGAGTATGTGCCCATCCAAGCCATAGGCACCCAGCTTAGCCATAAGGATGTTGTGGGGGACAGTGTCAAAGGCCTTACTGAAGTCCAGGTACACTACAACGACAGCCTTTCCCTCATCCACTAAGCAGGTCACCTTGTTATGGAACGATGCCGCAATAAAAGCTGTACACTGAAATTTTACTCTATGTTTTTGGTTTTCTTTATGCATTTTTTTCTTCTCCAGTCTCAAGATCTGCAGCACTTACAGCCTGTTTGCCTGTTTCCCATTAGTTCCATCTTGGTTTTCTCTTTCTTACTGGTGCTTTCACTTTTTGACTGAACTAAGCAAGAAGGCGGCACGTGCAAGAGTCGCCTCAGAAGCGTGAGATTGCTGATTTCTGGTCATACAATACGCTCTTGAGATGGCCCAGCTTTTATTCTTCTCTTGTGAATTTCCCAGCGGAAAATCATCCTTTATAACGCACACAGCCCGGTTGTGTCAATGCAGCCGTGGGCCACGGCCCAGCTCGCTGACAAGGGGCTGCTCTCGGCAGGGCAGTCTGCACAGCCGAGCGGAACGGGACAGCCACAGACGCCCACCCGGCCACCCCGCGGCTGCAGCCTCCGACGGGCGCCGCAATGCTGCAGAGGCCCGTCTCGGGTTGGGCCAGACGGCCGGTAACGGCCGGTAACCGCCCGGGCTTACTCCGTTAAGAACCGGCCGCTGCGGCCGTTGGGGCGCCCGAGCCCGACTACAGCCCCCAGAGCGCCCCGCGCGGGGGCAGAGCCGTGAGTCGTTCGAACCTGCCAATCAGGGAGCGCAGGGCAGGTCACGTGGGCGCGGCGCGATTTCAAACCTGCCGGAGGCTTCACTGGGGCGCTCTCTGATCGGCTGCTCCGCCGAGGTGAGCGGAGCGGGGCGGCGACCCCGCCTGGGGCTCCTGCCGCTTCCCGGCGGTGGCGGTGTGGTGTCCCGAGGCCCTGGCTGTGGAAGGGCTGCTCTGGGTGGGGAAGGGCCTACACGCTCTCTCCTGGTGCGGGGCGGTGGGAGGTCGGTGGGAGGCCCCGACGGCCCCTCACGGGGCCCCGTGTGGCCGGTGCGCGGCCCCGCTCAGCGTCTCCTTCCGCGGGGGTGTGTGTGTGGGGGGGGCTCCCCTGAGCTCTGGTGGGCTCCGTTGAGCCTCGCCGTGCAGGACCGGAGCTGGTAGGATCCGTGTTTCGGCTTTAATTCGCCCGGCCCGGACGCACCGCGTGAGGCGCTCGTCCCGAGGGGCTCCGGGCCGAGCTCTCGGCGAAGCCTGAGCGGGTTTTGTTGAGGTGGGACAGAAACCTGCCTTTGCTCACGGGACGGCCATATGTGATGGGTTTGTGTCCCCCAGTGAAAGGCGCTGTCTGAAGCACAGCGCGTGTTTCTTCCGTGGCGCAGAGATATGCTGAGAAGTTGGGGGTGCCCCCTCCCTGGCAGTGTTCAGGGCCAGGTTGGACGGGGTTTTGAGCAGCCTGGTCTGGTGGGAGGTGTCCCTGCCCATGGCGGGAGGGTTGGAACTAGATGATCTTTAAGGCCCCTTCCAACTCAATCCATTCTATGATTCTCTGATTGTGCCGGTCTTGAATTAGTGCTGTAAAAAGGTGGGGTTTTTTTAGCCTGTGGAGTGGCAGGGCTCTGTTGCAGCTGCCTAGGCACATGGCACATTGCAGCAGTATTCATATAAGGAGTTTAGTTGCTAAACACAGAGTTTGTGTTAAGGAATTTCAGAAATCCTAGGCATCACTGCTGTATTTGGTGACTTTTTACAGAGATTGGGCACTTTACGTAGCCTCAGATAATTTGATAGCACGTTTCCAGAGAGGATCATGACACGTAGTAGCCCATAAACCACGTTTGTGTGTGGCTGTCCCTAAATAGAACATATGAGTCTTCAAAAGGAATGTTTACCTCCGTACTAATTTGGCTGTATCATAAAATTATGTGACCTTATTGTGTTTTTTTTTAAACTTACTGCATAGTTAACTGTATTTTCCAGGCACTATGGAGGAAGTAAAAGAAATGGCAGCACATTGCTCAAGTGATGTGATTGAAGACAAACTGAGTATTTGTGCGAGCAATGGTAGGTGGAGAACATGTTGGGTTATCTTTTTACCTGATGTATCCCGCATTAAAAGTTAAGACAGTTCACATCAGTAGACCTGTATCTGCTTTCTGTCTTGTTCTGTGTACTTATTTCCTTGCAAGGGCTGGTCTTGCGAGTCTCTGACTTAAAAGTTGCTTCCAGGCTTTGTGGAGCGCTGGTGCTAGAGCATGTGTAGTAGAGACGTGATGTCTATCTAATCTGAGCTCCTGCCTTTTCCTTATCTGTCTGCAGCAGATTCAATTAATCTTCTGTGTATAGAAGAAAACTAATCTTTCTCACTGGCTCCTGTCTGTGTCAGTCTGAATGGGGAAAAGAACTGACTGATAGGACAACTGCATTGTCATATAGCTCTACATTATATATTCTTACTTTTTTGAATTACAGGCTGCTGATACCCTTTCCCACAGTCAGATTCCATGTTCCTGTTATAGATACTTAGAAATTAGTGTTGAGATCTTTCATGATATTTAAGCATCTATCGCAATTATGATCATTTCACAGCTCTACCTTCAATTTTTGACCTAAGACATTTTTTTTAACAATTTAAGCTTGGTAACTAGGAGTCTCTTCATCAGCTTCACTAAATTGTCAAAGCATAATGCAATATTTTGTTTTTATTGCACATCCCCACTGTGACAAAATCCTTGTTATAGTTTCAGACTTCCCTCTTCTGACTGATGAAAAGTTTGATTTTGACCTTTCACTCTCTCCAGCAAGGTAAGTGAAAGGTCTACAAGTAAATAGACCTTTAAAATGGACACCTGTAGGGTGCTGAGCTGACTTATTTTGTTTTGTAGTGAACATGAAGATGAAGTTTTTGTTGGACCTTTGGGACACAAAGAAAAATGTATTGCTGTAAATGTCGAAGCAAAAGAGAGTGCTGAAAAAAAGAATGCACCTGCTTTTGATGATAAACTCCTGTGGAGCCCACTTACAGGAGAGAAATTTGTAAAAATTTTTAAAGAAGCTCATTTGTTAGCACTCCAAATAGAGACTGAAAGCAAGAATGAACAGACTAAAATAAGCCAGTCAGAAGAACAGGAAAACAAGATGATAGAAAAATTTGTGGAGGACTCAAAGTCAAAATTGAAAATACTGAGAAACCAAAATATAGAGCAAAGTCCCAGGGCTGCTAAAAGGGAGACATACTGTGTGTGGGACAGCAAAGCATGTCAGCTGCCACCTTGTTTTCAGAAGGAATCGGATGAACTTTTGAGAGATGACAAAACACGTGCTCTTCATACTCCTCCAAACAGGAGCCCTATTAAAATTCTTGTATCTCCTACGAAAACCACCACTTTACCCCTGACACAAGAGCAGAAAACCAAAGGAAGCAATACGAAGGCACCTGGCAAACTGCCAATGGCAAGACCCTCTACTCTTGGAAAAAGCAATTTGAGTATTGAAAAGGTAAAGACAGCTTCTGGGCAACAACGTTTTCTTTAAACAGGGCCTGTGTGTGTTTTAGGAATGTTTAAACTGTCTACAAGCTTTTGTTTTTAAAAGTAAACTTTAATCTTCTGATGGTTTTCTACCTCCTAAGATCTTTAGACAGGAAACATTATTATATGCAAAAAAGAAGTCAGGGCAGCTACTATAGTAGCCGATTAGCTTTATCTATTACAACAATGTAGGGCATCTGCAGGCAAATTTCTTTTCCATTGTATTCTGTTTCTTTGGATACCGTCATTCCTGGCTTCTGTTTAAACACTGTTTTGGTGTAGTAATTTTACCAGCAGTTGTCTTAGTTGATCTTATGTGCAAATATGGCTTTGTTTATTGTTAACCCTTGTCAATTGAGGTGAGAGGGGGAAAACCCCCACAATTATTTTGATAGGACAATAAAAACTTTTAGCTCTAGTTTTGTCCACAGCTGGTCTCGATCATGAAAAGCACTGATTAGCAGTATTACGTTTAGGATGTGGCTGTGTCGCCAACTGAAAAGGTATTCTAGGACCCCAAGGAAACCGTTGTGTTTGTTAGTGACCTGTGCAGAAACCCCAGTCTCTAGACAGAATATCTTCTGGATTTTATTGCTCTGTACCTTATGGCTTAGGCTCCAGTGTGTACGCAGGTTTTACTGAACATGTGGTATTGGCTTCTTGGGAATCATGACATGTAAAAAATAGGGGACCATTTGATTCCTTTGTGGTATAAGTCGTCTTGATTTTTTGCGTGCTATAAGAAAAGGCAGTCTTAGTGCTTTAACTAGCCAAATTGTACCCTCCTGTCTAAACAGACAGTTTAGATGATGTAGTCTGCTGTAGAGTCTCATCTTCTAGGAAGCTGGATTAAAGCAGAAGAATATGAATTAAATGAAGATCTCATAGTTGTAAGGAACAGCTGTTACAGTATGTAGGTGAACATGATTATATGAAATTTGTCCTATCGAATTGTTGCACAACTGTCCTTAGGTTAATGTCCAAGATCTGGTTTCAAGCATGTTCTAGTATTTAGCAAATACTAGACTAACTTTAAACTGTATTAGTCTAAAGACTGGGTTCAAAAACTTCATCATGGACTGTTACCTGTTGGTTTGGTTTTTTTCAACAAAATCAATTTGTGTAAAAAGCTTTATAATGGTTTCTAGAAATGCTACTAATTTTTAAAATGTTTATTTGAAATTTACAGCCCAAACCAGGAAAACATACTAGTATTTCTACAAAAAAAGACTTGAACAGCATAGGATCATGTGAAGAACTAATTTCTGATAAATCTAGTGCTGCTTCCGATGTATTTGATTCTTCGTTCCGTGGCAGCTCCTCAGGGCAAGACAAAAAAGCCCTTCCTGCGCCAAGTAAGGTAATGCAAAACATTCTTAATATAAAAATATTTTTACTTATGTTCTGATAAAAAGAAAAACTGAATATAGTTTACTTTCTAATTTAAAGCTATATTGTTGTGTATAGTGGTTTAAGGAAAAGTAGTCTCTGTTCTGTAACTGCCATTCTTGAATGTGTATTCTAAGTCTATAACACAGTGAACATACTTAAGAGCAACTATAAATGTATTGGATGAACAAGCATTACCTTTGTTTTTAAAGCACTATCTGCAGGTAAGTGATCAGCAATTTTCCCTAAGGAAACAAGATTTTTGAACTGTCTAGTTAACCGTATCATATGAAAAGGTTGCCATATGAAGGTAGAAAACCTAGAGCTGGCAGGAGCTGTTCTGAAGCTTAACGCCTGCCTCCATGCTGCGTGCCACTGCATTGAATCACAGAACGGTTCATGTTGGAAGGAATCTCTTGAGGTCATCTGGTCCAGCCTCCTGCTCAAGCAGGGCCACCTAGAGATGGCTACCCAGGAACGTGTCCAGACACCTTTTGAGTCAAGAATGGAGAGTTGACAACTTCTCTGGGTGACCTGTGCCAGAGTTCAATTACCTTTGCAGTAAAAAAGTGCTTCCTGACTTTCAGAGGTAGAACCTCCTGCGTTTCAGTCTCTGCCTGTCGTCCTTTCAGATATTTGTATATATTGATGAGATCTACCTTGAGCCTTCTCTAGACTGCACAGTCTCAGCTCTTTAAAACCTTTCCCCAGGTGAGAGATGCTCCAGTCCCTTAATCATCTTAGCAGCCCTTCACTGGGCTTTTTCCAGTAGCTTCAAATTGCTCTTGTACGGGGAAGCCTGAAACTGGACACACGTCTTCAGGTGTGGCCTCTCCAGTGGTGGGGAGAGGGGAAGGATCATCTCCCTCTGTCTGCTGGCAACTCTCCTAATGCAGCCCAGGATGCCGTTAGTGTTCTTTGCTGCGAGGGCATGCTGCTGCCTCACTTCAGCTTGTCCATCAGCACTCCAAAGGGTCTTTTCTGAAAAGCTGCTTTCCAACTGGTTGGTGCCCAGTATATACTGGGCTTGTTCCTTTTACTCTTTAGTCCCTTAAAGTCCATGCTCAAGTTAATGGCAGGAATAAAAATAACAGTCGGCCTCTCAGATCTGATGCTACAGTTCTGTGTAATAACCCAAATATAACGAACTGTTTCTAAGAAAATTCAATACTTTTAATTGTAATCTGAGGAAGGAGTTTCTCTAAAATTCACAAATGAAAAGCTATAATATCAAGAAAAAAGCATGGTAAAATGTGTAAAATAGTTTTTTTGCTTTTGAATAAACTATATTCTCTGATTCAGCTTGGCTTAAAGAAGATAAGACATTTGAAACTTCCTGGTGTTGCCAGTGGTCTCACAAGAAAAACTAGTTCATCTTCCTCAACATCAGTTTCCAGCGTGAACTCAAGTCTGAATTCAAGTTTACCGATTTCTCCCATAAGAAAAAATGGTAATCATTCTTCCTACATATTTGTGTCATAAATCAATTTTGAAGTAGCTATGCATGTCTACTTAAGGGAACAAAGACAACTATGCTGGGAGAAAATATTGAAAATGTAACTTGAATCTGCAAGCTGTTTTGGTATTCCTTGAAGAATATTCTTTGACTTGATTGCAGTAATTCAGAAATTTGGTGAGGAGACTTTCTAAACCAGGCAAAGTTTGCTGGATAATTCAGAGAATAAGCTTTCAGTAGTTGTATTTATTCTCCTTAAACAAGTTGTTTGAACATAAATTGAAGTGCTGTACATCACTCATTTTCTTTCCCATATAAGTGTAATTGTTCTGCTTAGTTAAAAACTTAGCAATAAGCAGTGATTCAGAAATATAACTTAACTTTCTATTTCAGGGAAATCAAGCATGTCTTCCAAAGGTGGTGTGAGTGCCTCTAAGCTTTCATCTAGTACAAACAGGCTGGCTCTTTGCAGACCTACCAGAGTGCCATCTCTGCAGGCTGCTGATACTGATAAACTTAGGAAGCAAGCAAGATCAGCCAGTACTCCCAAAGTATCTGGTGCTGTAAGCTTGACTAAATCTTCAGCTGCTGCAACATCTGAGGCTGTAGGCAGTGGGATTCAGAGGCCGAGCTCTGTTCCCAGTTTGCAGAAGCTATGTCAGCAGAATAAAGGTGGAAGTGCAACAACAGGAAGCCTGTGTCAGAAACCCAAGGCCAGAGCTTTGTCTGTTCCAACAAGTCAAACTAAGGTTCCAGTGAAGACTGAGGGTAAGCACGCACTTTGTGTGACCTCTCTTACAGCTTGGCTATTAAAAGCAAATGCTACTTGTTATTCGTTTCATTGTGCTTCTATCCACCTCTTGGAAGGAATTAGTGAAAGATACTGAAAAAGATACTGAAAGGTATCTGTTATTAAAAACCAAAAAAACCCACATGTAAAGCAATTAACAAATCTTTTCTCTCTAGATACACCGTCAAAGAAATTGGCACCAAAAGCAACACCGTCTCTTGGATTAACATTTTCTGGCACACTTGGAAGGTAAGGCTGAACTGAAAATTGAATGCACTGAGCCATATTTCTTAATGCAACGTGGTTGGGTGTTGCAACAGCCTGTAGAAGTTCTAACTTCATATTGTCTAGTCCCTTGAGACCCTCCAGGTTAGCTGTGTTAATGCCTGTTGGAACTCATTTAAAAAAAATTAAACCAAAAAAACCCCAACCAAAACCCAGACTTAAACAAACACCCCTCCACCTCTTCAGAAAAGGGTTTTCTTTGCAGTGCTAAGTAGACTGAGTCACTCATAAAAGAATTGTTATGAAGTACAGCCCTTACTGTGCTATAATTATCAATTTTATGATAACTACTCTTCCGTTACTGACCAAAGGTAAACTGATTTCTGTTATTTGGTAGAACAGCTTGAATAAAACTGTTTCTAGAAGCTTTTGGCTAATGCATGTTGGGTTTTTTTTTTAGTGCAATGGCAGTCAGCACTCCTGTGAAAGCCTCAGAAGATGGGATCTTTCAGAGACCTGTCTCCATGACTCCTGCCAGCCTGAAACGGTCTGGCTTACCTACTCCTGTTCGTCGGATCTCAGGATTTCCAGCAGTGACTCCTAAAACTGTACCAAGAACAGCATTATCTCCACCTGGTGCATTTGTTCACCCAAGTTCCACCTTTTCTACCAAAAAGACTCTTACGGCTGGGTAAGACAGAAATCTTTGTATATGAAATGAATCTTGTAGATAAACTGCCTCTAGATGAATTTTAATGATGACTTTCAGGTTCTAAGGACCTCCAATACCTGATAAATGTTAGGATGAAGCATTTGAGCATAGATGCTTTATAGGCCTAACAAGATCTATATCCTGTGACTAGTAAAATACTAGTAAGCTGCATTGAAATGAGTAATATGTAACTTGAAAGAATTATAATCTCTAATAGGAAGTTATTTGCATTTGTGGAGCTAGCAGACGTGTATCTGATGCTCTGGCTGGAAATGGATTTGATGTTGATGTTGTTTTCCTATTGCCTTCTGATGAAGGGGAGTAGCTGGTAAAAACACACATTACTCAACTTTGTTTTATACTGTTGCCAAGACTTCTGTAAAACTATACCTTGTTAAAGCATCAGCCAAGGTTGACTGAACTTTTAGTTTCTGAGCAAATTTACCCATGTTTCATTTGAAATAACTGCTTGCAGAATGGGTAAATCCTACACTTGTTCATTATATTAATTTTCTGTGGAAATTTTGGGCTGATAATATGAAGAATCCCAGAATGATAGGGGTTGGAAGGGACCTCTGGAGATAATCTAGTCCAACCACCCCGCCAGAGCAGGTTAACCAAGAGCAGGTTGCACAGGGTAGTGTCCAGGCAGGTTTTGAATGTCTCCAGAGGAGATTCCGCCACCTCTCTGGGCAGCCTGTTCAGTGCTTTGTCTCCCTCAAAGTAAAGAAGTTCCTCCTTGTGTTTAGATGGAACTTCCTATGTTCAGGTTTGTGCCTGTTACCTCTCGTTCTGTCACGTGGCACTGTTGAAAAAACATTGGCCCCATCCTCCTGACACCCACCCTTTAAGGATTTATAAGCATTGATAAGATGCCCCCTCAGTCTTCTACAGACTAAAAAGACCAGAGTCCCTCAGCCTTTCTTCATAAGAGAGATGTTCTAGTCCCCTCATCTTCATAGCCCTTTGCTGTACCCTCTCCAGCAGTTCCCTGTACTTCTTGAACTGGACACAGGACTCCAGATACAGCCTCACGAGGGTGGAGTCGAGGGGGAGGATGACCTCCATCGACCTGCTGGCCACCCTCTTCTTGATGCACACCAGGATGCCGTTGGCTTTCTTGGCCACGAGGGCATGTTGCTGGCTCATGGTCATGCTGTTGTCACTAAGGACTCCCAGGTCTTTCTCCATGGGGCTGCTTTCCCAAGGTCAGCCCCTAGCCTGTACTGGTACGTGGGGTTGTTCCTCCCCAGGTGCAGTGCCCTATGCTTGCCCAACTCTCCAGCCTGTCCAGGTCATGCTGGATGGCCACCCATCTCAGTTTTGTGTCATCAGCAAATTTGCTGAGGGTACATTCTGTCCCTTCATTCAGGTCATTGATTAAATATATCGAATGAAATGGGACCCAAGGTGGAAACATCTCACAAGTGCTTTATCTATGTATGCAGGCTTGCACCATGGTTGGTGATGTGCAGTATTAAAGCAGGAATGATTCATGGCTAGAAAACTCCTACTGCATGCCATGTTACCCAGACTATATTTCAAAAAATAGTCTTTCCTCTCAAGGAAAGAATTGTTTCCTCTAAAATGACTTTATTACGCTAATCGGATTACAATCCCTGGTCCCCCAGCTGGTGTCAGTACTTCCTTTCGGCAGAGACTCGGGTGGGTTGTTCAGTGATATGCAATATCAGTTCTGGTTTGCTAGTTGTTTCTTCAAAGTCTAAGAAAACCCAAAATCCCATGTGTGAAATTTAGGATGTGTGTGTGTATCAATTTAAGACTAAAATGAGGTTAGGGCATGGGCTTGTCTGTCTTCAGAAGTTCATGCTGATTTAAAGAACTCAGTTATGGCCAGTGCTCTTTTCCCCAGTTCTAAACAGAAAAAAGAGAGTAAGAAACAGATCTCTTCTTCAGAAGATGAAATATCTCCTCCACCTGTGCTACCTCTTACGCTTAACTTCTCACCAGAAAAACCTGATGCAGAGACAGTAAATGAATTAAAAGAGGCTGAAGTACAAAATCAGGTGGCTGAAGAGAAACAGACTGAGGTAAGAAATGACAATATGTTTTTCTGCAGAACTACTAAGTAAACTGCTTGAGAATAAATTATTTTATGATTAGGAATAAGAAAACCAGTACACGCGAAGTTAAAATGGCTTAACTTTAAGTGTTTGCACCCTCTAGTGTCTATTTTTAGTACTGAACATCTTGTTCAGCGTTTCCACCAAGTTTGTTCTCATCTCAAAGCTTGAATGGTCAAATACCTGTAGATTTCATATTAAATTTCCACTTCTGGATATAAGTGCTGTGAAATCCATGTGGATTTAATTAGAAAAGCAGTATCACAGGGCAGTTCCTTTTGCAGCCATAAAGCCACTTTGGAAAAAAAAAAATGCATTGCTGTAGCTAAACTGAATCACCCAACAGCAGTGCAAATCTCTATATGAGTGGGGATTACACCCCAAAGCCCATGTGGCAGTAAACTTAGTGAAGTGCTGTGTACTTAGTCCAGTGAGTACTCTTTCCCTCCTCTCTAAGAATCTACTGGCTTCATGTGGAAAGCTGACATTCCACAGGCCTTAAGGAGAAAGGACCGAACTGGTAGTTCTGAAATATTAACCTGTCAAAGTGACTGTTGATTTACAGATATGCAGGTGAAAAATAATCTGTAGCTTAACTGATATTTTACATTGGCATTTTCCTTGTCATTGTACGAGATGACACGAATTACCTGTTACAGAATTGCATAGCGCCTGTAGAGTAGGTAAACTGCACAAAAGTGTTAACTGAAGTGTGGAGCTCTACAGAATAGCTTACATGGCTAGATAACATTGCAACAATAACTTTAATCAAGTCATTTAAGTATAAAGACTTATTATGTGTTTTAAAATCAACCTAACTCTGCTTTTAAGTGGAAAAAATTGTTTTATGCCCCAAGAACATCTTTTGCTTGGTCTCGCTGCATTACCTAACCTGTAAATTAAGCCTGTCCTGTGATTACTACAGCTGTATAAGCTAAATGTCTGAAGGAAGCATGGAAAAGAGAGGAGAGAATCTGGTTTTTTTTTAATTTATTTTTTTCAGGCCTTACTAGTGGATTTTGGAATAGATAAATCCCTGCCACATGCTTTGGAATGTGAAAGTAGACCTCTGATTGACCTTTCCAATACTCCTGAGGTGAATAAGATTCCTCTTCTAAAGCCTGTGCCCTCAGAGCAAGTAAAGGTAAGTTACATTCAAGCCTCTAGGTGCAAATAAATAAAAGTCAGTTGGCTACATAGACTGCAGAGCAGCTCAACAGCACTGTAAGAATTATTTAATATTAGCCGAGTATGTTCAATATTGTACTACATGCTGAGGTGCTCTTACTAAAGAGAACATTGTTTAAAATGAAACAATGTGCTCTAAGCTAGAGCTCTGTGAGCAATCTGCAAAGAGGGGAAGGAGGAGGATGGAGAAAAAACTTAATGCTTAGAGTGAAACTTCTGAAACAGGAGGTGCATGTGGTCTTCAGTAGAGTGGGCGTACTGATTCTCATTTTCCTTTCCTTGCAAATTTTCACTTCTTGGCAACAGCAGCTCATTTTCAGCAAAAATGGAAGGCTGTCTCTCCTGTTTAACTCCTCCCCTAAACCTCACCTTAGTTGAGAGATGTGCATTGAAATCTACTCTAAATTTGACAGGTGTTTCTGGGTGAGTGCTTTTTGTGTGCTAGATGCCTGTAGATATTGTCAGATGAATGGTGGTTACTATGTGGATGTTCCATCTGATGCCATTAGATGTAGCCAGGATCAGGTCCTTCAAAGTAGTCGAAAGAGCGTCCCAGAAGTCTGACTTCTGGGAGTATGTCCAGAGGAGTTCAGAAGTGCTCTGCCCTGCCCATGACAGGGTCACTTCACTATGTGTGGTAGTGAAACTTTAGCCCTTTAGGGCAAGTATGGGCAATAAACACCTTGTGTGAAGCTTGTGCTCATTTAAGAACGAGCTAGGTGTTTAAAAAACAGAACCTAAAAGCCTGAGTATGGTATTTTTATCTGTCTTCCGCTTACTAATAGGAATCCTAAACAAAAGTATGTGACAGTGTTACTAAAGAACATCACTGCTAATAGTTATGTACAACAGCCAACGACAACAGCCAATTTTCATTGTTTTTCTTTCAGCTAATCGATCTGAGTTCGCCTCTTATCACTCTGAGTCCTGATGTGAACAAAGAAAATCTGGATTCGCCTTTACTCAAGTTCTGAACTTGAGTTGAAATGAACAATTCCTGGCATCGATGATCTTTAAAGTGTTTAGGTGTTACTGTTCGCTCATACAGTTGTTTGTTTTTTTGAAGATTGCTATAGATTGTCTGATGAACTGCATTAACACAACAGAATTCTAACTGTCCTGATGCAGTCAAACCAAGTCTGATTAATGGTTCTGTTTATGGATGTGGTGCAGTCAGTGTATTTTAAACTATATTGCTCTAAGGCAAAAAGGATTACTCTCTGTATTGGAAGCCTGTCTCTTTTTATTTCCTACCGATTGTCCTTTGCTTCCTTATCCCCTATGTGCAATGAAGATTTAATTTAAAATAAATGAGTTGTTTACAAAACTTGTACAAAACAGCAACTGTTTATTACAGGCTTTGGTTAGACAATTTTAGTGTTTCAGTAACAAAAATGTTAAGATATAGGTAAAGCTAGTGGACTTCAGGGTGCTTTTTCATACAGAAGTGTAGCAAGTTTGGAGATCGTTTTACTGTTGAGTGTTAGTGGAATACACTAACAGAAATAGCTGAATGTGTGTTATTCCAAGGAGAAAGTGACAGCTTGCTCCTGCCAAGATGCTTTAGTCTTGACATTTGAAGGTTAGACTTGAACTTTCTCCCTCTTAAGGAATAGAAAAATGCTTTCTTACATGAATTTGCCACACTTGGATAATACACAAAGACTTTAAACACAGGCAGGTGAATGGAAATGAAAATGCATGCAGTAGTAGCCCATAAATGTTGAAGCAACAGGCCTGTCCTGGAGACTAGAGGTTTCTGCCATGAATGTACTAGCTTAATGTATTTGTGAAAGTTTATCAAGTGATGGAAACGGGCTTTCAGTTGTTTGTATTAATTCAAAAAGTGGTGGAAGTTGTAGACTCCCACGTGTTTAAGTAGGAAGAAATGTTCAGATAAGTTTGTCAAGGCTTCTGCCTTGGCTTTATCTGAAGGCCCTTGCCTACCTCTCAGCACAGCTGCCTGTCCTGTGGTTCCTACAGTGTCAGACTCTTTGGAATGAAGACCTTTGGCCAGACTGTGAAGACTCTTCTGTATCTGAAAGAAGAAACATGGTACCTGCTCCTGCCAACTATTAACAAAAAATGTGGAATTCGTATGGTTTTTTATCTTGTTCCTGCTTTTCTCCTGTGAAAAAGCAAGAAGGCTTCTTCAACTGAAGCATTTAGTAAAACTATTTGGGCCAGTGCTGAGTTAAAAGTAATACTCAAACCAGGTCCTCAATTAGTCTTTAAGCAGCGGGAGAAATAAGTTTGGTTATACATTTCTAAATTAAAACAGAAATACTTGGAGAGGAAAAAAAAAATAAAAATTCTAAACTTTTTTTCTTGAGTTTGGGATTTATTGTTTTTAAAAAAGTGTTTATGCCCTATACTTCAAGGATTCTGTGCCCCTTGAGAACCACATTGTGTGAATGTGCTTTTGCAGACAACAGCTCTCAGTTCTGGGTTTGAATATGACCATCGCAACTCATGAACAAGTGAGCCATCTGCCAGCTGACATACCCAAATGTGTGGTCCTCAAGTGGGTACACGAGCAGCTGAATACTTGTGGGATTCACCACCTGTGTTGACTAGCCCGATGGTTCCCTGGAGTTCAGACATGGAGCTGCCAGCTCTATCTGTCTTCAACTAATTGATTCGAACCTTCAGGGTACAAGTCAGTTGCTCAAGTATCCAGAGGTGCTTGAAGCTTGATCAGCACAGGGTGTCTGCCGGGGCACAGAGCTGGGGCAGCCGGTGCTGCTCTGCAGCAGTGGGAAAACCTTTGCCTTAGGAAGAGATAACGAGTGTGAAGCCACCAGGGGCAGACTCGCTTTTTTTTCTTCTGGATCTTCGTTTGCCCAACTCACTCTGCGGAGCCCTGCTGCTTATGGCCGGTTGCAGGGCTCATGCCTGGAGTCTGTGGAGGGTTCTGGTTGGCCTGAAGTGGGGAGGGGCGAGCCCAGCCAGCTCTGCTGGTTTTTCCACCTCTCTGGCCGGGGTAACAGGGTGCTCCCCAGGTGCCCTCCTGTGGCCCTCGGCCTGACCCTTGCTCCCCTGCCGGGAGGAGCACAGGCCGGCTCCGTGGAGCTGAATTAACCGTTGAAGGGCTAAACCCAACGCGAGCGCTCCCGGCTCCGTGCTGAGGTAAATACCGCTGCACAACCAGCAAACAGTGAATCGCGCTGCGTTAGCAAACGGGGGCGTCCCCCGCTCCAGCTGCTGCTCGGCGCCGGAACCCTCCACGGGCGACGCGTTTCCCCCGAGCGCCGTCGGGCGCCGCGCCGGAAGAGCGAGGCGGGCGGCCGGAAGCGGCGGCGACTCGCCGCGGAGTCGGCGGGCGAGGGCGATGGCGGCGGCCGGGCGGCGTGTGGCCTGCGCCGTCTCCGGCGGGGTGGACAGCGCCGTGGCCGCCCTGCTGCTGCGCCGCCGGGGTGGGTGAGGGCGGCGGGCCCGGAGTCTGCCCTCCGGCCGGTGGAGCAGCCCCAGCCCGGGCAGGGCACGGCCCCTCGGGAGAGCCGGGCGGTGAGGGGGTGAAGGAAGGGGTGGGAGAAACTCGGAGTTAGGAAATAGCGGCGTGTGTGGTTGCCAGAAGAGCTTGGGTTTATGTTAGCTGTAACAAAAAATAAAATAAAAAATCCTACAGGAGCTCTACAGAGAGGGTCCAGAGGAGACCGCAAAGATGATCAGAGGGCTGGAGCCCCTCCTACGGGGACAGGCCGAGAGAGTTGGGGCTGCTCAGGCTGGAGGAGAGAAGGCTCCGGGGAGAACTTAGAGCAGCCTTCCAGTGTATGAAGGGGACTGCAGGAAAGCTGGAGAGGGTTTTTACAAGGGCTTGTGGTGATAGGCCAAGGGGCAATGGATTTAAACTAGAGTAGGACAGATTTAGATTAGACATTAGGAAGAAGTTCTTTACTATGAGAGTGGTGAGACACTGGAACGGGTTGCCCAGAGAAGCTGTGGGTGCCCCCTCCCTGGAAGGGTTCCAGGCCAGGTTGGAGGGGGCTTTGAGCAACCTGGCCTAGTGGGAGGTGTCCCTGCCCATGGTGGGAGGGTTGGAACTAGGTGAGCGTTAAGGTCCCTTCCAACCCAAGGCATTCTGTGATTCTATGGAAACTTCACAGGATGCTTGCTTAGTACAGGATTACGCACATCTGAAAGAAACAGTTACACAAGTGATGGAAAACACAGGTTTTGAGTTGAGGCCGTAGGAATTTCACTGTCAAAGTCATTCTTACCTTCATTTCATAGGCTACCAGGTGACAGGTGTCTTCATGAAGAACTGGGACCCTCTGGATGAGCAAGGAGCTTGTTCCATTGACAGAGACTGTGAAGATGCTTACCGGGTTTGCCAGAAGCTTGATATTCCTTTTCACCAAGTTTCGTACGTGAAAGAATACTGGAATGAAGTATTCAGGTAGAAACATGTTTAAAATAGTATATTGGTATAGTACCATGTTATTGCAAAAAGCGAGGATGGGTGATTAATGGGCAAAGGTGATTTATTGCAGTGTTATCAATACTAAGAGTAAGCACTGAAGCCTTTTAAAGATGGGAGGAATTATTTTTCCTCTCGTTCGTAGTTAACGTCAGGATTTATACATTGATTTTAATTTGTTTGCTATTTTTAAAATTAATAGGAGATTTCTCCTTAGCTATTATAAGTGTGTAGCAATTGCTTTATTGTGGCTGATTTCTTCTGCTTCCCACATATTGACCCAACTTTATTGCAGCTTGAGAAAAAAACAGTTAATGGGATGCTATTAATGTCTGTGCGTAATTTGTGCAGTGCATTTTATATTAGTGTATTCTGAATCCAGTTTACCATGAAATGAGCTCCGAGCAACCTGATCTATTTAAAAATGTCCCTGCTCACTGCAGGGGGGGTGCACTAGATGACCTTTAAAGGTCCTTTCCAGCCCAACACAGTCTATGATTCTATGAAATGATTGTGAACTAACCTTGCTTCTCTAAACACACAACAAATGTGAAACTGTTCTCTAAAAACGATGTTCAGATTTTCTGTGAATTTGTTCCACTTTAAGAGAAGAGAGTACTATATAGAAAAAGCTGAGAGTTTTTACTGGGAGGCAGGAGAAGGAAAATATTGGTAGAGCAACATAATTTATCTTTTATGCACTCAGCAGAAGTACATAAAAGTTGTTCCTTGATCTTGTAGTGCTGTAGTTATGTAGTCTTAGAAGAACTGAGGAATAACCTAATCATGCTACGTCCACTTCACATTGAAATGACATCAAGTTGAGCACTAAACTGTTGTACAGGCAGTAAAGAAAACAGACACGTTCTGGGAAATTTCACTCCATTATCTCCTCCTGGTAAATGTTGTCAAAACTCCTGAGGGATGGGGTGTCTGTAAATAATGGTGAATCGAAGATCATAGAAGATCAGCTTTTCTTTTGCTTCTCATCATTTATTAGTACAGTGTTCCCAACAATCTGCTGCAAGTGTCATGGTTTGTTTCAGAGTCCTTTTCACTTTACTGTCATCGCTGACCTTTGAATTTACTCCTCCTCTGGATCTCTCTTTAAGGGATCATTCATCAAAAAAACACCTTTTGTCAAGAGAGCTCTTCCAGGTCTTGTCTTTCGCATGGGTTGTACAAAGTCTGTTTCAGATCTTTAGATCAGAGAGAGATTCACAGGCATCCTTCATTGCCTGCTCTCCAGTTCTGTACTGTACTTGAAGTTCTGAACTGAAGTGAGCCTGGCTCTGTGCTGAGTCTTTTATAAAGTTTCCCATGTACTCTTGCGGTACTTCCAGAGGAGTATTTTTTCATCATGGGAGCACAGTGCTGAGACAGTGTAGTGATTTGACCCTGGCCGGTGTCCAGGTGCACCCACACAGCCGCTCTGTCACCCCGCCTTCTCTGCTGGACGGGGGGAGAAAATGTATCAAAGGGCCCATGGACTGAGGTGAGGACAGGGAGATCACCCACATCTACTGTCCCAGGCAAAACTGACTCGATTTTGGGGAAATTAGTTAAATTTTATTAGAGAACAAATCAGAGAAGGGTAGTGAGAAATAAAAACAGATCTTAAAAAAAAAACCCGCCTTCCCCCCACCTCTCCCTTACTCCCGGGCAAAACGTCAGTCCGGGTTTATCCACCTCCTCCTCCCGAGTGGCACAGGGGGACAAGAATGGGGGTTATGGTCAGTTCATCCAGTGTTGGTTCCACCGCTGCTTCTTCCTCTGGGGTAGGACTCCTCACTCTTCCCCAGGGCCATTGTGGGGCCCCTCTCACGGGAGACAATCTTCACACACCTTTCTCCAACGTGAGTCCTCGCACGAGGGGCAATCTTCCCCAACGTGAGTCTCTCCGTGGGGTGCAGTCCTTCAGGGGAAACTGCTCAAGTGCGGGTCCCCTGCGGCAACACAAAAGTCCTGCCAGCCAACCCACTCCAGCGCGGGCTTCCCACGGGGTCACAGCCCCCTTCAGGCATCCACCCGCTCCGGCGTGGAGTCCTCCACAGGCTACAAGTGGACATCTACACCCTGTCACAGCCATGGGCTGCAGGGGGACAGCCTGCCTCACCATGGGCCTCACCACGGCCCGAGGGACTCTCTGCTCCAGTGCCTGGAGCACATCCTCCCCCCTCCTTCACTGACCTTGGTTTGTTCACATATTCTAACTCCTCTGTCTCTGTGCCAGTTGTTATATGGTGCACTTCTTGTTTACCCATTTTTTAAATATATTTTCACAGACGAGTTCCTGTCGTGTCATCACTGATGGGCTCAGGCTTGACCAGTGGAGGGTCCGTCTTTGGAACCAGCTGGCATTGGCTCTGTCAGACCTAGGGGAAGCTTCTAACAGCTTTTTGCAGGAGCCACCCCTACAGCCCCCCTGCCACTGAAATCCAGCCAGACAAATCCAATACAGACAGCTTTGGGTAGACCCACATTTAATTATTAGTATGTTAAAAAGGAGTTAAACGAAAGATGTGTTGCTTTATTTTCTCTTTATGAATGTAATGTCTAACATGGTAAGGACGAAAAAATTGATTCGATTTCAGGTGGTGAAAAGTAAACCCAAGTACTAGGGTTGCTGGTGTTCTTTAAAATCCAGTCTATGCCCTCAGTTCTTTTAACTTCAGTGGCTACTGAGGACAAGCAAAATAATGCGGTGATCAGGCCTTTTAATATCTCAGTGCATCACTGTATGCTGATTTAATTTCATTAGTTATTATTTCAGTGCTTTCAATCAAGCTAGGCACTTAAATTGATAATGTAAAACTATAACACGACTTTCAGAAACTACTTGAATTTCTTGAAGAAAAAAAAAATCGGAAAAAATCCTCTATAAAATTAAGCCCCGTGACTAATTACGGTGGCATTATTGCAGATTGAGGTATTATCCGTTCAGCTGAGACACAGTAACTCCTGCTGTGTGCTCCACTGCACTGTCACTTTGAAAAGTTAAACAGGGTTGTTTAATTCTGAGAGTGTTTCCGAAGAGATGAGTAGGATGTGCACAGTGGGCAGACATGTCTTTCCTGGGGGAATATTAATCTACTAAGACACAGTTACAGGGTTGTGAGTGATCGTTTGACCACGTCCTCTGTGCATTTTGGAGAAAATTTTCAAAATGTTTTTTACAGGCCAAAGTGTAATGGATATTTTATTTCTTACATAAAATGTTTAGTGTGACTGGGTCTCAAGTTCTCGTGTTTAAACACATCGTTCAGTCTTGAATGGTATTGTGCAGTGTTAATAATTTTGATACACGTTTGAATCTTTATTTTACAGTGACCTCTTAAAAGAGTATGAGTTGGGAAGGACACCTAATCCTGATATTGTGTGTAACAAGCACATCAAATTCAACTACTTTCTCCATTATGCTATGGATAACCTTGGTAAGACATTTTCGAGTGTGTCGGTACAGAGTGTGTCCTGGAAATGCTTAAAGGATGCAAACTCTTGAAAAGGTGGGGAAAAATATGAGTTTGTATGCATGCTTAATTCACGTATCTCTGTGACAGTATTTCAATATTTGCAAAGTATTTGGTTTGAAGTTTGTTTTTATATGTAGAATTGCAGAACAGGTCAGGTTAGAAAGGACCTTTAAAAGTCATCTGGTCCCTGCAGTGAGCAGGGACATCTTCCACTGGGTTAGGTTGCTCATATGCAGGAGCAGATTTAATTCAGGGAAATACGTCGAGTGGACCATCAAGTTTTACATCCTTAGGTCATCCTTAAAGTACAGAAACACAAGTGCTGGCATGCTGATGTATTCATTATTACATGTATTATTTAAATAGCAGGAGGACGATTATTGTCAGTATAAGACTTCTTTAGAAATTTTCTTCCTTCTTTGCTTTCTGCTTTTCTTATTGCATGTTTACAACCCTGTTTTAAGCTATGAATTTCAAGCATGCGCGTATGTCTTGTGGTTTTTTTTGATAGGAGCGGATGCAATCGCTACTGGACATTATGCTAGGACCTCCCTAGAGGATGAGGAAGTGTTTCAACAGAAGCATATTAAAAGACCACAGAGACTTTTCCGAAACCGTTTTGAAGTTAGAAATGGTAAGCGGTTCCTTCATTTTTTATTTCATCCTAGATATGAAAGAGAAATTTAAACTGTATTTAGTGTCGCAGAATCAGGGGAGTTTGTTACCTTACACACAAAGATTACTGTTCACACCCCAGCCTTTGTAGCTGGTTGATTGTGCAAAATGAGATTTACATTAGTAAAAATTACTGTGACTAGTCAAGTATGACATTTTCTGTTTTAAGAGTTCTAATCCAGGTGATGAGGTAAGAACAAACATTTCAGTAGTAATCAACATTCCGGAGGAGCTATAATGTAGATTAAGGAGGCAGGGATGTTTTCTATACCCTGGAGAAGTTTTTATTAACTATTTCCATGACTTGGATAAAATTTTCTTTTTAAATGTTTCTTCTGTTATTTGGAATGTAATTTTTGGCCATTCAGTGTTTAGAATAATAGAATCTTAGAATGCTTTGGGTTAGAAGGGCCCTTTAAAGGTCACCTAGTCCAGCCCCCCTGCAGTGAGCAGGGACATCTCTAACTGGATCAGGTTGCTCAGAGCCCCATCAAGCCTGACCTTGAATGCCTCCAGGGATGGAGCCTCCACCACCTCTCTGGGCACCCTGTTCTCATGTCTCACCACCCTCAGAGTAAAAAGTTTCTTCCTTATACCTAGTCTGAATCTACCCTCCTTTACTTTAAAACCATTACCCTGATCCTGTTGCAATAGGCCCTCCGATAAAGATGGTCCCCATCTTTCTTATAGGCCCCCTTTCAGTACTGAAATGCTGCAGGAAGGTCTCCCTGGCACTGTTACAGCTTGGAGAGCAGTGCAGGGATTTCAGCGATAGCCCTGCAGTGGTACGTGGTGCCGTAAAGTAACTCAGATGAAGCTCTGGTGGATAAACGAGGAGGTTATATCCAAAGGGAAAGAAACTTGCAAACTACCACTGCGTGGAGTTGCCACAGCGATGTTTTTGTGTCACAGCTTCCCTGCTTTAATTTGTTTGTTCTGGAATTAAAGGCATTTATTTGTTTCTTTGCTTTAATTTTATTTCTTGGAAGTTGAAATGGCTCCTGTGGCTTACGACAGGCTGAGATTCACAGTTGTTTTGTGATGTTCCTGTCCTGTTACTCAGATTTAGTATTATTAGTTGTGGCAGAACTGTTGGCCTGTAGTGGGTGTTTGTTTCAGTCAAGAAACACATGAGCAGAGTTTGTACAACAGCAGAGCTCTTGACTCTTAGAGACTGGACAGAACACGACTGAAACTCCACAGCCATTTTATTTCATCTGGGCAATCAGGAGATTTCATCTCTTTGAAAGAAAAAAGTCAAATTTTCCTCTCTGAGCGTTGAAAATAACTCTTCTCGTAGTTCAAATCATTGATTTATAGCAATGCAATTTCAGAGCAAACCAATGTGTTTTAACAGTATGCTCTTAAAATACTTGAATCTTCATTCTCTCTTTCACATAAAATGTGAAAGTTTTTTTTAGTTTTTCATTTTGTTGATCTTGCTAATGACACCTGCGGCATTGTAGTGACATAAGACTTTGTAAAATTCTGCATTGTATATCTTTCTAGATCTTTATAGTGGTGAGAAGATACTCAAACTTTTTCAATTAGATTTTGTAAAACCTGAAAAGTACTGGTTTTGACGTATATTTGGAAAGAATAAAACTAAAATGTTGATTGTCAAACAGGACGCTAAAGGGCGTTGAACTATTAAAGGGGAGTTAGGTTGAGATGCTTTATGTGTTTTGCACTTTGCAGCTGTGAAACTCCTTCAAGGAGCTGACCTCTTCAAGGACCAGACCTTCTTTCTAAGTCAGATCTCACAGGATGCTTTGAGGAAAACCATCTTCCCCTTAGGGGATTTAACAAAAAATTTTGTAAAGAAGATAGCAGCGGAACATGGCCTTCATCACGTGCTAAAGAAAAAAGAGGCATGGTAACACTTAAACTCTTTTGATTTGTACTACTCTCTAAAATAGACTTTCCTGAACTTTTTTGAACATTAATCTGTAACAACTCATCTGTTCCTGAGCACCATGATAGAATAGGTTGGGAAGCAGTTTTATAGTGGTCTGCTTGCTTAAAAGTATTTTTATGAAATTGTGGTTTATGAAATTGTGTGTTTTAGCTTGCACATAATTTGTCTGCCGTTGTACCTCAGAAGAACTGAGGTGGTTATGTTAGGTGGATGTGAACTTTAATTCTCTGTCACCAGCAAGTGAGAAGCCTTTGGTCTTTGTTTTCCATAACTTGTAAAGGCTTTCTCACTGTGATTGTTTTTCAATATGTCTGTATAGAAATTAGATCACACTGGTTTTCCAGAATTGCTCTTTAAAAAAAAAAAGTTCTGTTTCTCTGAGAGCTCACACATCATGAGCTGATCCTAAAAAATATAATGCAGGCAGTACCTCTATTGCTGATCTTGATTGCTTTCAGTATTTATATTTCTCCACTGTAAATAAGCGTTGGAAGAATGTAGGCAGTAACTGAAAGGAAAAGAAAACCCTATTTTTTTTTGAAGGTTTTTTCAAGAGGTAGACCATAGCTGTATAATTTGCATTACTTTTGTACTTTAATCTGAAGGAGACTTCTATTTTTAATGTGCATACAATATACACATGAAGATAAATGTGTTTATTTATTGCACATGTCTTCTCTTTCTTGGTATTTCTCTTTTCTGTGCTTACAGCTCTCACTGATACTGTGTAGAATTAGTTGACCTGTATTGGAGTAGATGTTGTGGTTTTGTTTATTTTATGAGATGACCAGCGTGGTTTGGGATACACGGGAAAAAAAATCCATCTTGGACTATTAATAGACATTATTTCAAATGTTTTTCCTCTGCTTTTATGGATTCAATACCATGTTTCCTTTTCAGAGTATGGGAGTCTGTTTCATTGGTGAAAGAAACTTTGAAAATTTCCTCCTTGAGGTGAGCAGCATTCAGTCTAGGACAACCTTTATGTGCTGTTTTGGTTTTCAGTAGTGATTTAGAAATGCTGCCTGCCGAAAACATTGCCCACGACAAGTAGCAGCGCCCCATCCCCAAGGCTTTGCAGTCCCAAGCCTACCCAGAAGCTGATGCCAACAGCCTGTAGGAAGTATCTTGCCCCTCTGCCCCTGAACCATTACTCCCTGTAGCAAAAGGAGTGTGTGAACTCGCCCTCCTGTGCCTGCCAGGCCCTGGCAAGCGGTTGGGATGCGAGAGGGGCAAATGGCTGGATCCTGCTGTCTCCTGGCCTGAGGATGGGGGGAGTGAAGCCTGGAATTGCTGTGGATAGGGGCTACCCTTCCTACTTTCCTCTCTACAACAGCATCAGGGCAGAGGCAGGAAGCTGCCTGGGCGGAGTTTACTACTTGAAAAGTTGTTTTCCGTCTTCAAGGGAATGTAGTGACAGAATCCGAAATATACTGTGAGGGTTTTTTGGGCCATTTCATGACTTAAACAATCTCTTCCTATTTGGTAGTATTTAGAACCTCAACCAGGTAACTTTGTTTCCATTGAAGATAAGAAGGTGATGGGAACTCACAAAGGTAATTGGCTTACCTACCTTAATCACTGCTTTTGGATAAATGAAAAATAGTGCTTGTATTTGGAGGGAAAAATTCTGGAAAATTCCAAACCAGTCTACAGGTTTTTTTCCAGTTTGATAAGCTTGGAAAACTTGCTTTACACAACAGTAGAGCCTTGGACCACAACAGATTCTTCTTGACTATTTGTTCCATGTTACAAGAAAGTAAATTCTAATTATTAGGGTTACTCTGCTGATAGTAAGTGGTTGCTAGTTTAATACCGACAGACCACTGTTCATTTAATTCTTTGAAAATGAGTGTGCTTCGGTGCCAGATTCCTTAGTACCTAAACTTTGCAGAAAAAATACGAGGTGCACCTCGGTGATGTGCAGTAGGGCATCGCCAGACATGGGCAGCTTCCCTTTTCCTTTCCTTCTGCGTGTCCTTCCTTTGCTCTCCTCAGTTTTGGCTGCCAGAACTGAGGTCTTCTCCCAAGTAATTTATGGAAGTAGGATGTTCTAGTATAAAAGTACATAAAAGTGAGGGAAACTGGTAGGACTGAGTGGTAACAAAACCACAAACTGAAGCTGAAATAAAGAAATGTTTGCCTTCTATAAACTCTTAAGAATACCACAATTAAAATGGGTTATTTTAAAATCCCGTGCTTCAGGTACAGATGAAAACTTCCAAGCAGACGTCAGTTTGGTTTATGATTGCCACACTTCTCTAAGACAACTTGTTATTCTTTGTTCAGCGGTAGAGTTTTGGGAAAATTACTTTAACATATTTTCTGAAAGTAAAAGATTAAATGTTGCCAGCTGCATTATATTTTCCTATTTCTTTAGGTTGGTTCCTCTACACAATAGGCCAAAGGGCTAGGCTGGCGGGCCTGAAGGATGCTTGGTTCGTTGTAGATAAAGATGTCAGCACTGGAGATGTCTTTGTGGTGAGTTAATTAACACTGGTGTTGCAAATGACTCCTGCTGTATGGAATGCGATTCTAACCTGGGCAGAATTCCTGGCTTTCCTCTTGGGGGAAAAAAGAACCAACTAGTTCAGCGTCAGCAGATTTGAAACATCTTGTCCAAACAGGCTTTTCTAGAGTACAAATTTGGTTTACATTTTGGCAAAGAGCTTTCCCAAACAAAGGGCAAATACTGAAAAGTGTCAGTCATTCTGCTGAGCTCTTATTTTCTACTCTAAAACCTGAGGTTTTTTAATTGTAGTTCTTACGACATGGCATATAAAATGTGTGTCACCTTAGTTTACTAGGTATTGCTAATTTCGTTTTCTAGTAATTGAAGTAGTAGCCTGTCATCCAGTTTTATCGTTTTGAAAACTGAGGCAGAGTATGTATAATACTGCAAATAATTGGTATGTTAATGAGTAATCATGAGATGACTGGGAGTTCTACAGCTTGCTAGCATTCAGCAATTACAACTGCATGAACAGCATTGCTGTTTTTATTCTTAGTTGATACTGATGCGATTATAGTGAGGTGTTACGCTACTTAGTGCTGTGCCCAGGGTGAAGAAATCATAATTGAATGAGAATTGAGAGGAAACAGGCAGGACCACTAAGAGATTTTTTTTTTTTTATGCCCAGCAGTAAGGTTGTGTGTGTGCAGTGCTTTTGTTAAGGAGTTATTGTGTTGAGATATTGGGAGACAAGGGAGGAGGCATCTTGTTGAGGCAGGAAAGGAGGGCAGTAGATACCTGAACTCAGCCTGAAGAAGGCAGAAATAGGACTGGAGGAAAAAGAACACAAGAAGTGACATGCCTGTGAGGTGTAGAAGACTGAGGGATAATTCAGGCTTGCTTTAGCCTATTTTTTCATTAAAGGCTTCTACCTGGAAGCTGATTAAGTGCTAATAAATCCTCGTTATCTTACTCATTTTGATACGGCTTGATGCTTCTTCTATATTTCATGTTTTACAAGTTACACGCTCTCTGGCAAAAACATCAGCGTTAAATAAACGTCGTATTTTAAGGCACCGTCAACAGATCACCCGGCGCTCTACAGAGACCTACTGCGGACAAACCGAGTGCACTGGATAGCAGAGGAGCCTCCTGCAGAGCTCGTTAGAGAGAAGATGATGGAATGTCATTTCAGGTTTCGGCACCAGATGGCACTGGGTAATCAAACCTTGTTTTGTTTTGTTGTTGTTTTACTCAGGTTGTGAAACTGCGGTAGCGTGCTCGGTGTGGTTTTGCAGAAATAGTCGAAATGGCTTGGTTTGCCTTTCTGTTTCTGTCGTGTCTTCATGAAACAGTTCTGTGTAACGGTATCTTGACTTGCACCTGTTTAACCTAGTGATGAAAGTTTTTTCTTTTTTAATGTGAACATAAGCATTAACTGGAAGGTGTTTGGCCGTTTTTTGCTCCAGTGCCTTGTGTCCTGACTCTAAACCAAGATGGGAGCGTGTGGGTGACACTAGTGAAGCCAGCAAGAGCTATCACACCTGGCCAGGTAAGTTATTAGAAGTGAGTTTCTTTTCCTTTTTTTATTTTGGCTTATCTGGCTAATGAAGGAGTAGTGTTTTTATTAGCTGGAGCACAATAGTTAATTTATTTGCATCTGAGAGTAGTTAGCTCTGTTTTGACTATTCATCAGCTGTTTTGAAGGAGACTGTAGTTTTAAAAGGTCTGTTTGTATAACCTAGGAAGCTGGTTTACTAGTTCTAGAAATACATGAAAACATCTCTGGTACTCAATTACACATGCAGAAGTGGAATCTCTTGTTGTCTTCAAGAAATGGCTTTTTTTATATGGTTTTATTGTTCAAATTTATTGAGTGAGTGTCCAGTAAACAGTACTGAGGAGAGGCACCATGTAGTGGTTTCTTTCAACACCACTAATGTAAAGGTAACCCATCACATCCTAAAGCAGCAGTTGTCGCGCATTTTCAGCGTGCCCTCTCCCAGCACACGTTCTGCCCTCCCTCTCTCCTCAGAACTCGGGGGCCCATGGGACACATTAGGAGGGAAGTTACGTGAAAAGTGTTGTAATGGAAAGAGAGAGATGCTTAAGAGAGGTGAGAAGAGCTGAGAAGACTCACAGAATCACAGAATGGTAGGGGTTAGAAGGGACCTATGGAGAGTATTTTGTCCAACACCCCCTGCCAGAGCAGGATCACCTAGCGCAGGTTGCACGGGATGGCATCCAGGCGAGTTTTGAAAGTCTCTAGAGACGGAGACTCCACCACCTCTCTGGGCAGCCTGTTCCAGTGCTCAAAGTAAAGAAGTTCCTCCCCATCTTTAGATGGAGCTGATGGTAAATTGGCATGAGAAGCCTCTGACTGCCAGGAGCTGCTGAGCCGGTAGCCAGGCTCTTTCCTGCAAGGTAATGAGACAAGGCCAGGAGGCCTGTGCTTCTCCTCTCCTGCAGGAACCTGCTGAGCACGTCAGGGAGCCCCAGTCGCTTCCTTCCACGTGGTCTGCTCCAGTAGCCCTTGGTCCTCTCCCTATTTGGAGAAGTGCCATAATAGCTTGAGCACAGTTGTCTGGGGAAGGTCCGGTGAAGATTCACATGATGTGTTAAATTGTCCCCTTTGGGAGAGGAAGCTTGCCAGCACGATCCATTCCACATCAGTAACTGTAGAGTTTTGAGATAAACTTGCGGAAGCTCATGATGAAATTTCTACCAACCTTTTTATATTTGCACTCATATGACCCAGCAAATCCTTTGCGTACTTCTTTAGATTTTCAGATTTAGTCAGACCAAGTATAAATGAATATGCTCACTGTCCAGCAGGTCTCACACGACCTGGAGTTGCTCACTGTGCTGTTCGCAACTGTTGAAATGACTCTGTCCCTGTGTTTATCCCCTAGTTTGCCGTGTTCTACAAGGGTGACGAGTGCTTGGGCAGTGGGAAGATCCTAAGGATGGGCCCATCGGTGTACACCATGCAACAGGGCAAAAACCGAGAGGAAGGTCCCAAGAAGGAAGAGATCGACAAGATAGAACCAGTGACGTAACATGTGGATTTAGTTACTGAACGACTTCAGAGAACTTGCTGCCTGAGAATAATAAAAACAATAATGCACGTATTTTTTTTTACTCTCTCTGCGCTGAAGGTCAGTTGACCATCAAGTCCCAGCTCCTGACTGTTAGCACTGAACGGGTTTAAAACTTAAGCCAGTTTGGTACAATTTTACAGGACTGGATGGTGATACTTACCTTGGTATGTATCACGGGGTGTCTTAAAACTATTCTGTAATAGTAGCTAGATGTACAAGAATTTTAATATAAAAATCATATCTGAAATCATAAATTTATCTTTTATGAGTGAAATACTCCTCTTTTTTCTTACTTGAAGATACCTGTCCCTAGGTAAAGTACATACATTGTTTTACAGTAAAGGTATGTTTGTGCTTTGAACTCTAGAAAAGGAATGAGTGATATTTAAGTTCAGCATTTTGAATGAACTCAAAGCAACAGATACTTAGTTTTTATTTTATATAGTTTTATAAGAAATGCTTGGGATTCTTAAGGTGTATTGAGTACTGGTTTCAGATGTTTGTGTAATTCAGAATTACAAATGTAGGGGCTTAAAAACGGTCTCGTTAAATATTTTGCACAACTGACTTAATTTTTTGCTAACTGCTGAGGGCACAGGCTGTTTGGTTTGTCTCCCAGAGAAGGGAATGCATTGTTGTGCTTCAGAAAAATGCAAATTCATATGCATTTCCTTATTATGTAGTTAATATAGACACGATGATAATTGGGTCTTGCCATGTGGTGATATTAAGAAGAGCTGGATACCCCAAATCATCTACTTTTATTAGGGTTGGGTGCATAATGTAAAATTATAATGAAATTATAATAAAAGTATGCTAAAACTTTATTACAGCAAGTCTACAAAAAATGAATTCCTGGCTTTCAACATGGTAGTAGAAGGTAACTGTCGGTAAAGTACAGCTCTGCGGGAGCAGGACTTTCCAGATGGGTGTAGAATTTGGAGATTTGCATCCAATTTGGGCAGTAGGAAAACTGTACTATGAATAGATCTTTTCATCAGAGCTGAAGGCTTGGATTACTGTACGCCCTTTTTTGTCTTCTTAGTATCTTTTAAGAATTCCTTTCATTTCTTCTGCTAAGAAAAGTAAAAGGTAGTCTTTTTTTCAAAGTATGGGAGTAAAAACGGGAGGAGGACACTCTTCAGCGCCTACCTGCTAGTCTGGCAAAGTTAAACACACAGTTTGAGGAGCACTGTGAAAAAAATTATACTGTTAAAATCTGTGGTATTTATTTGATGTTACTGCAGATCTGCTTGAGAGGGGGGAAAAAAGCCATCCTTTTTCACTGGTGCCAAAATCAATGCAACTTAAAATCTGTCTTCGGAGTGTCTATACCCATGTTAACCAAGACTTTGTGCTTCACGTCAGCTCCTGATGTGTGTTACATTTGTTGGGTCATGATTTCTATGTAGTTTTCCTGATGTTTTCCCTATTTTGCCTGAAACTTTTGTCTTTGCAAAATGTGGATTTAATTGCTAAGGAGTTAGTGTTCCACGCTGTCCTCATCTGCATTTTCCAGTAAATGTCCCAATTAAAATCAAGAAATGTTTTGTCTCACACTAGTGTGTTTTTTCTTATTACTTCATCTCGCAACACTCAGGTTTATTTGTTGTTTGATACAGTAGTGGTGGAGGTAGGTTCAACTGTGAAGCCGTGAAAAAGAACATAGCCATATCTGTGTCTTCAAAATTCATTTAAAACTCACAGAACTGCAAAGGTTGGTGACCTCTGGGCATCATTTAGTCCAACTCCACTTCTCAAAGCAGGGGCCACTAGAGTGCGTTGCTCAGGGCTGTGGTGTTGGATATTGAGTATCTCCAAGAATGGAGACTCCATGACCTGTACTGACAAGACCCCCTGCGAGCCATCTCAGGGGCGAAGAGCCCCAGCTCTCTGTTTTACCTTGTATGACAAATGCCTCAGTCCTCCCCCATCAGCTCCTCTGTATCTCTGATAGGAAGTTATCAGCGCTCTAGAGACCTCTTGGACTGCTTGTGTTGTCTCTCCAGCAGATACCAGAGTCGTTTAAGTCCTCCATGAGGATCAGGGCCTGCAAACATGGTATTTCTTCCAGTTGTCTTCCTGATGACACGGACTTGTAGCAGATGATCACAGGGATGTCATCCACATGGGTCACCTCTCTGATCCTGATGAACATTCTCTCAGCTGCCTCACTGTTCACCCCAGGCAGGGCTCGGTGCTCTCCTGCTGCTCCCTTGCATCCAGGATGACTCCACCACCTCATCATCCTGTCCTTCCTGGAGAGCCTGTACCCATCCGTGGTGGCACTTGGGCTGTATGAGCTGTCCCACCATGTCTCCTTGATCTCAGTGAGACCAACTCCTGCGACTGCACACAGACCTCTAACTCTCGCATGTTCCCCACGCTGCATATGAAGCATACGGGCACCTCAGAGGGGTACTGAGAGGCCCTTTCTGACCGTTTCGTTGTTTTTGAGCTCTCTCTGGCCTTGATGACTCTGCTCCCTCAGCTTGTCAACCTAGGCCTCTACTGGGTCTCCCCATGACTTCTCAGCTCCAAGTTCTGGTGAGCAGCACCCCTCCCTAGACACCGGGCTGGGTCAGCAGCTGGAGCTGCTGTCCCCTGTGGCAGGGATGTCCCACTGCTGTCATTCTGCCTGTCCCTGCTTTGATGCAGTGGTGGCTTTGCACTCTCAAGGCTGCAGCATTTCATGGAAGATCCTATTAATCTCTCCCTTGTCACTTCTTGACGTGGCCCAGGCTGCTGGGGACGCAGACCCTCCACCAGTGCCCACCTCCTGCATGGAAAGGTCCCAGCTCTGCTGGACCTGGGGGGCTGCATCCTCCCTCAGGAGCTTGGTCTGAGTTGAAGTCACTGTTAACATTTGCTCATTCTTCAAATCAATGTGAGTTACTGTTTTTTAAAGTCCTAATGTTGCCGAGTAGATCCTGTTGCAGTTGCCACCACTTGGAAATAAAAGTCAGATCTCTCAAGTTGGTAGATGACTGCAGAGCCAGTGACTCCCCAGCTGGTAATTTTGTTTAGCTTAAGGTTCTGTTTTATGCTAGTGGTTTCTAACAATCAACATTTCCCTTGTACAATGAGTTCTTATGTCCGTTTAATGTTCATGTTTCTAGCAGGCAGTGGTCCCTTTCCTCTGTGCTTCCAGGGATTTAGACATGTACATTCTTTTGGCTCTAAAACTCCAAAACTCAGCTATTGAATAGCCACAGTATGACTGACCCCCGGATTTACTGACGTGTCCACAAGGTAAGTTCTCAGAGCTTCCTGAAAACGTCTGCATCGAGGCCTGCCCGAACCCACTGAAATCACATCAGCTTGGGGACACTGAGGTACTGAACTCTGCTTGGAGCTCACGTTGAAGGAACCAAGATCCATACAGCCGGTTCCCATCATCCTGGTTTTAAACTCACTCGATCCTAGACAGTCTTTTGAATCTGCTCTGGAAAAAGTCTTCTAGGCAAAAAACTACTTGATAGCTTTGAATAGGTTTGCAAATACTTGCAGAACAGAGAAAAAATTTGACGGTAATTTTGATAAATTTGCTATTTATTTTTTTACTTCCAAGACAATGTTTACCCTACCCTATAGGCTTTGTAGTTACTTGTGGTTTTCTGGGTGTGAGTGTTACTTCAGTAATGGGTGGAGCTGCTGGGTGACATGAGCTCTGCTGGAGTAAAGTGCTTCTGGCTATGAGCACTGTGAGAAAGCACCTGACCCCAGGGGATGGCTGATTCAAGCAAGGGGATGTGCTTCCTTAACTTTTGGATACAAGGGGACTTTTTTTTGCCCTCTCTCATCTCTTTTTTTCTTTTTATCTCAGGTAGGCTTGCTTTTTACAAATCCCATTCCATGGACAGGTTATCCCAGTGCATTTACAAGGGCTGTTTACAAGGATGTGTAGTGACAGGACGAGGGGCAATGGTTTTAAACTAGAGCAGGGTAGATTTAGATTAAATGTTAGGAAGAAGTTCTTTACAATGATGGTGGTGGAACACTGGAACAGGTTGCCCAGAGAAGTCGTGGAGGCCTCATCCCTGGACACATTCAAGGTCAGGCTTGATGGGGGCTCTCAGCAACCTGATCTAGTTAAAGATGTCCCTGCTCACTGCAGGGGGGTTGCACTAGATGACCTTTAAAGGTCCCTTCCAGACCAACGTGTCCTATGATTCTATGATTATCTCTGGGAAGGCCTTGCTGGGCTCACCCCAAGCCCAGGCGACTCGGGGTGCTTGCTTCGCTGAGGGCACCATTGGCACAGAAGTTGTAAGTGCTTTTAATATTGTTATGGTCAATTTAGGAGTTCTGCCAAAGAGATCCCAGGTTTGCTGAGAGCCCCTGGGCCAGTGCCTCGTAGCAGGAAATTTTAACCAGTGCTGCTTTTTGTGTGGCTGGTATGGGACACCATGAGTGTCTGCTACAACTCTCATAGGACAGACACTTTTTAACAAATGTTTCAGTTCTCTCTTTTTCTTTAAACATCCTTAAAATTGGATAAAGCAGCAATCGAAGATGGCTAATGCAGAAATTTTGTAGGCTAACATGGTGCTCTTTGTTGGAAATTTCTCTGTCAGATGGTCTCAATTCGCATTTGAAGCTGAGGGACCTTGATTTTATTGAAGCTGAGCCTCATGGTTCTACTTATGAAACCTCATCTGAGGAAGAGGTGAACATGGACAGTGCTTAGCTAGTGGAGACACATTGTCTGGGAAGGTTGGATGCTCATTCTCAGCTTCAGTGCATCTCAGCTTCTTTCCATGATGAGGAGAAAAGACCTCTCATACCATAAAGCGACTGTTGCTATTGCTCCCAGCAAATCTCACTGTGTCGCTGGGAGCTAGTAATTAGTAGGCATTTGTGAAATTCAAATTAAAAATAGCCTCTGGCATGGAATGCTTTACAACAGGTTGCACACATCTAGCAACATGAGGCTTGCACTTTCAAACCAGCATTTCCAAGTAGCATGTACTGTTCGGAGGGGTTGATAAGTTTCTCTTTCCATTCCACGTGTTTCTTCTGGGTAAGGGTCTTAACTACTGACCTTCTTTGTGAGATCCTTGCTCCTCTCTCACATAGGGCCTGCACAGGAACACAATATTTCAGGGGAGTCTGGCAGAGGAGCCTACAAAGGCACGTTATTACATTCCTGCCTGTTACACGCCAGATGAGCAGCACCATCACCGTTTCTGACTGTTTGTAAAGAGGATGGTGGTTTCAGCAACGTCAGTCCTGCCTGGCTGGTGTGTAGCAGTGTTGAGTTGAGCAGCACTGCCTGAGCCCTGCGCTCCAGCCTACCTCGAGGTGTGCGACTCAACCCGGACTATCCTGAAACAGTTGTGAAAGCCCAGAAGTGGCACAGCTGTAACAGCTTGGAAACATAGAAGTAAAGGAGCAAGGTGAGAGCGGGGGCTGGGCAGCCGTGCTCCCTGTGAGGGGCCATCACTGTCACCATCTCTCACGTAGCCTTTGACAAGGCTGGAAGTCGACTAAGATTTGGCTTGAACTGGGTATGAGCAGTTTGACTGGCAGGTGAATTTTCATTTTTTTTCTCTACTGAAGAAGATTAACATTGACATGCTTTTGGAAATTCACTGCCTTTTTTCATTTTTTTCCCACTTTGGGCAACAAATTGCAAGCAGGTCATTTCACTTTCAAGTTATCATTAAGCTTTTCAGGTCTTGAAATATTTGCTTTCAAAGACTCAGGTGAATAACTACTTAGAAAAGGACTTTTCCCTGACAAAGTAGAGAAGATAATAAGATTTGTATCATGTAACTGAAAAAACCCACGACTTGTGTCAGCTAAAGGCTGGGACTGAATTGAAATCTCTGTTGTTTGCTGTGAATGTGTTTGAAACCTGTATCACTGAGTGTATGATGGCTGAAAACTTTCACTCCAAGTGCAGTTTTATTCCAAAAACACTTGTGTAAAACCTGTCTTAATTGCTCTCCCAGTTTTGTTCGTTTCTATCAGTGTTCATGGCCCAGCTGGTCCTGCAGAGCTGAAGGACAGCCCTCCGTGTGAGGAGAACCAGGGTCTCCTCTGATTCTGATCACACCTGGGCAGCTGCTTTGGAGAGGTGAGACATTGCACAGGTATTGAGAAGGGCTTCATTCACACCGAGCACTAAACTCAGTGTTTACGGTGTGGCAGTAAAAGCATTCGCTCTTAGTGTTCGCACTGTCTTGTAGGACTGAAAGAACCTTTCATCCTCTTCTTTCACAACTACGTGCTCACGGGCTTTCTCTCTAGCTGCAAACCCCAGGGAATAAAGTGGACGTGTTTTTATGAAGATTTCTTTCTTCCTTTTTAGAATAGAACTGTCTTTTCAGCATACTTAAAAGCAAATAATTTCTGGATGCAATATTTGAGTTTGTACGTACACATATTGCCATCCAGCCCCTGTGGACAAGGCTGACCCCTCCTCAGGAATTTGGAGATGATTGTGTGCAACTACCTGTGCTGGCTCAAATGGTGGGACTGGAGTGAAGAATCATGGTGTAGCCTCCGCTGCCTGGATTTCAGGGTCGTGCTGTTTCAGTGCTGTTTATTCCCAAACCAGAATTTTCAAATCTATCTTCATCCCTCAAACCGCTTTCAGCTTGGAGACTTCAGCACAAGAAGGTCCGGTGAGGGCCTCTGCTGTCCCTTCTTTACATGGGCAGGTGTTGGTTCCTGCACCCAGGGACAGCAGAACAAACTTGCAGAGGGATCCCTGTGCCACCTAACGAATGGCCTCTTAGTCAGACCACAGAAGCAACAGCACTCTCTGCTCTTCAAGCTGAATCGCTTTAGAAGGTGGAACACATAACATGGAGGTGCAGAGCAAAGTGAGTCTCCTGCTTGCTCTCCATAAGCATGTGTTTCCCTTTGTCAGTCACTTTTATGGTACTGAAAAGGTTGAGGTTTCACGAGAGCTGTAAGCCAGTCTCAGGGGGAGCTGCCACCAGAGATGAAGCACTTCCACCTCCTGCCTGCTTGTCCTGATGCTGATGAGCATTTCTCCAGCTTCTCCAGAGGCCTGGTGAGCTGGAAGCCGGGAAGAAGCTTCTGAAGGCTGTTCTTGGGAAGGAGGCGAATGTGAAAAGCTGATGTGGTGTGAGGCTGCAGTGAAAATGTTGTGTGCAGGCTGGGAGGTTGGAGCCAACTGATCTCTAAGTAAAGATGACCATGAATCAGGGAAAGTCACATTGAAACTGCAGATTTCTCTGGATGCCTTGGAAGTTGGTTTCTTTATTTTTTTTTTAATTTCTCCAAGCAAAGAAAGACCAACAGCCCTGACTGTTACTAAAGCCCTCCCCAAAAAAATCCCAAACCGAAAAAGGTAAACAGATGAAGAACATTTGTTTTCCGTGCAAGAAACAGAGGGAAAATGGATGAGGGGATTGGTACTGGTCTTCTGGCCTGGAAAACATGAGTGTTGCAAGCATTGTGGTAGCATGCACAGCTGGGAGTTTATGGTGACGGTAGCTGAAGAGGATGTCCCACCTATGAGGAACACAGTTGCAACTGTGCACAGTTCATGATCAGCTTCTTAAAAACATTTCCTCTGCATGTCCATGGACTTACATGCTTTAACGAATTAATCACAACGAAATTAAGCCATCATAAACACAATAATCACCCCACGTGGCACACTCAGATGGCACAGGGAAGCCTTGTGCGGTTTCCAGCTTCAGCACCAGGAGGCACCAGGACATCACGATGGGAGGTGGTGGAAGAGCAATTAACACAACAATAATTGGGAAGTTTTTATCTTTTTTTTTTTTTTTGGTCGTTTGCTGAGCCAGTACAGTGGAAGAATTGACACTTGTTGGGTTTTCTCAAATCAGGGGTAAGACTGAACTGTCGTTTCAGCACAACGATGAGCCGGCTGAGAACAGACAACTTTTTAGGGCCAAAGTCCCATCAGGGCTGGGCAGAGATCACAGAGTCAGGCCACTGACAGCCTGGCAGCAGGACAAACACACATTTTTGTTTAGAGTTCAGGTCCTGCCTTTCCTCCATCCCTTGTGCTGTGCTGGTCATACGCTTTCATCATCACTTTTAAACTTCATCTAGCTCTTGAATGACTGGAGGTAAAAAGGAGATTTTTTTTTTTTTTTTTTTTTTGAGAACTACCACCAGAATCTTGCTTACTTGTGTGTGTGAGGGGTCTTCTTGGTTTGATTCACTGCATCTCTGTGACTTTTTTTTTCTTTTCTAATATGTCTTGCACTTTACTAAATGTTACTCTAATATCAGAGAAACAAGAATGGAAGATTATTTAATAGACTCCTCATTCTACGCAGTTTTACACCATATAGAGTAATTTCTTCAGTACAAAAGAGCTTTGAACAAACTCTGAAAGTTTCGAGGTCCTAGAAACAGTGAAACACATGGAGAGATTCTTTGTAACTATACCCTACACAGAGAAATTATATTTTCCCAGGGGACTCCCCTGCTCCGGCCTTTGCTAATACAGTGACGCTGTTCTCATTCAGTAGCATCATCTCCTGACGACGCTCTGAGCAAAACACCAGCCTTGTCTTTACAGCACATTGATTCCTGTGGGGAAAATCAACAGGAGACCTAGTTCCAGCAAGAAGCTTAATCAAGAGAAAAGTGACCCATTTTCTCCGTCCTGGATTCTTCTGGCAGTGCTGTGGAGGCTTATGATGGAAATTCCTCTGGTGCTTTGTGTTCCTGCAGGGCTCCTGGGTTTGTGTCACTGGGGTTAAAATGAGTTGGATGTACTCTGTGAGCACTGTTGGTGGTAGATGTTATGCAACAGTTCTGGCTGGCAGATGGGCCATTTGGGTTATCCTACCAAACTTCAGGTTGGACCCTTGGACAAATGATCAATTCTTCTTTTTCTTCTTTTGCCCCTAGGTAGGAAAGAGGAGACTCAGAGATATGTAGTATCAACTTGAGGAGAGCCAGTTTTTTCACAGACTGAGGGAGCTGGGATTATTCATCTTAGAGAAGAGAAGGCCCTGGGATGACCCAATAGCGGCCTTCCAATGCATGAAGGGGGTCTGCAGGAAAGCTGGAGAAGGGCTCTTTACAAGGGCCTGTAGTGATGGGTCCAGGGGCAATGGCGTGAAACTGAAAGAAGGTAGATTTAGATTAGATATTAGGAAGAAATTCTTCACCATGAAGGTGGTGAAGCACTGGAACAGGTTGCCCAAGGAGGTTGTGGGTGCCCCATCCCTGGAAGTGTTCAAGGCCAGGTTGGATGGAACTTTGAGCAACCTGGGCTTGTGGGAGAGAGGTGTCCCTGCCCACAGCAGGGGAGTTGGAACTAAATGATATTTGAGGTCCCTTCCAACCTTGACCATTCTATAAGTCTATGATCCCTCTGTGCATCTCTTCAGATGTTAATGAGTTTTGGTCAAAACAGAGAGGAGAGATTCACCCAGGTCCTCTGGAGCAGGGAAGATGCCTGTGTGCTCCTCTCACCTGGAGCAGGTGCTGTAGAGATTCCCTCTCCCAGTCTGCTGCTTTCCCCAGGGCTGATGAACACCAGCACAACGGGAAAATCCTGCGCTGTGCCCACGGCTCCCTGCAACACAGGAGTGACTGGGGAGTTAGATAGAGCATTGCAACATTTCTTCTCTTATTTGAAGGACTTAAGGGGAATTTACATTCTGAAAAAAAGGATGAGCAGTGGCCTGCATCCCTCTGACATTCTGCTCATCTCAAAAGCTGCATCCCTAGGTCTGCCTAATGGCACAGCAAACTCGGCCGGTCTAGTATTGCTTTGTTATGCTGGATGAGATTTTGTATAAAATTATAAACATCAAAGAAGGATGGATTATAAACACAAAAAGGACTGGTATACAAAAATGAGATAACTAGATACAAGGCATCGGCTGAATTTAAAATCTACGCTCAGTTAGAGGTAGTTTTTGGTCTTAATCTAGTTACTTAGTGAGTTTTTCTACTCCTTGTAGGTTTTTATCTATCACTCCTCTCTGGGAATATTCGAAGGACTCCAAAGGTTGTAACACACCATCCAGCTCCACGGCAGAGAAACTATTAACAAATTCACTATATGTAGAAAACTGTGTGATCAATTTATTACAGATTTGAAAGGTTTCATGCATGGCTTCTAAACTGAGGATCACTTTATGTACTATTAGTACTTATTGGTATTCTAATACCTATAGTAATGAATCAGAATAACCTGCACTGGTTTTAAATATTAAAGAAGGTGTTTTATGGCAAAAGATTTCTAAAATGAGCTAGTTTTACACTTAGCTTTTATGGTAAATGAGATTACCCAAGAAAAATCTCTGTGAAGTGATTAGCCACCAGGTGTTGAACCTTATTTAAGCCATATGGCCATTTCATGGAGCATAAACTGTCCACATCTGGTGTGTCTCTTCTGCAGTGCCACACAACGGCTGTGCTTGAGTTACAGAGAAAGCTGGAAAATTTGCTTCTGAGAGGAGAGAATCTGAGACTGATGACTTTTAAGGTGGCTCCCAGCAGGTTACCTCCTATCTGTATCCAGAAACTGAGCATCACTGACAGATCAGGAGGAACATGTAAATACTCTACGAGTACAAAAGGTTGTCCCTGGGAATCAGAGCATGCAACTGCTCCTATGCTGCTTGCCACAACTATCTAATCCCTTAATTGTAATGGGCATCAGCCGTAACTCATCCCCGTAGCTAATGCTGCTGTGCTGAGCACCTGCCATGAGAAGCCAGCTCAGTGGAGGCAAGGCTCCTCTCCAGTTAGAGAGACGCAGGTTTAACAGGGACGGAGCCGGCAGCAAATTCCAAGGGATGCCTGGCACAGATCTGCATCGCCCACAGAGACAAGATAAATGCTCTGCAAGAAACAGGAGCGCTCTGCTGCCCTTCTGCTCCCGTGAGAGGAACCAGTGTTGACCACTCTTTGAAGGGTCACCTCAGATGCAGTGGCCCTGGCTCTGCTCCAGAGCGCTGCCCACAGGGAAGCCGTGCGTTGGGCAGGTGGGTACCCAGGAAGTTGCTGTGTCACTCGGGTGAGTGAGAAAGAAAATAGACGAACTGCTTTTGGTTTGTGCATGGCATAACTTAGATGAGATCAGCCAGGGGAGTGTTTTCCCTTGGACAGCCTGGAAGAGGAGAACCACGGGTCAGGTGTGCTTTGGTGGCATGGCAGCTCAGTCCCTCTGGACCGCCTGCTTGCTTCCATGAGTTTGGCCATTTCTTGCCAGGGGAACAAACCCTAACTCTAACTTCTAATCCCTAACTCTAAGCCAGCAGGGTTTTTTCCTGACCCTTTCCATGTTCCAAACCAGTTCTCTGTGCAACTGGAAGTGAAGGAGTTAACCATTCCAGGCTTTCTCATTTGTTTTACCCGGAAAATTGAAACATGTAATGAACGTACAGATTTTTCTCAAAGTCAAGGCCTGATTTACTGCTTCACCTGGAAACTTGTTCACTTCGCTGGCTCCCAACCGCAGCTGCCGCTGTTTTGTACTGGATTCAGTGAGATGTTCCTAACCTGAAGGGACCACGTGGAACAGATCCAGGTGAAAGGGATATTTATTTCCTTTAAAACCAGATATTCTTTCCCCTCTTAAAATGTGCTGGGCTTTTGGGAGCTGCTTTTGTAACTAAAGATATTACTGCTCTAGGTTCTTTTTTTAAAAAAAAATCTGACGAGCATGCACTAGAATCACAGCTACTTTGATTGAAGAAGCTCTTATCTTTTTGTACCTTCAGAATGCTTGCTTCAGCAGAGCTATTTTATTACAGGTTGCCATATGCCATAAGTGTGGCATGGTTTGTTGTTTGTTGTGTTTTTTTTTTCTGGGCAACCGTGCCATTGCAGAACCTGCCTGTTTTCTTTTCCTCTGCAAACCTTCCAGCCGGTTCAGTGAGCGTTCCCTAGCTGTGGGAATTCTGCTGCTGCTGAGTGATTTTTCAGCGTTGCCCATCGGGGTGGGAGCTGCAGGGCTGTGGAGGCTCCCTTGGGGTTGCCGTCCCTGTAGGAGCCCCACTGGGACCTGCACCTCTCGCTGATGCTTGCCCCACCAGCCACATCCATCACTTGCCCACGCAGGGGAAACAGCTGCTGTGAAGCATCTGCTTGTGGGGCTGTGGGCAAAGATCTGTCCCCCTCCCTGCTTCTCACCCAGGAGAGCTGGTGCTGGAATCACTCGTACTTTATAAATATGTTTAAGTGTCGCTCAGATGTGGTGTTGGGTGATATGGTTTAGAGGTGAACTTGTAGTGTAGGGTTAATGGTTGGACTCGATGATCCCAAGGGTCTTTTCCAGCCTGAATTGTTCTATGATTCTATGATTCTAAATACTTTCAGTGCATTTAAAAATGTCGTACACAAGGACCCGCTGCTTCAGTTGCCCTGTTTATATGTGCACGGGACTTCACATACTCATTGTTTCCTCGAGCATGCAAATGACTAAGAAAAACACAGCCTCAACCCTATATTCTTCATTTGGAAAGTGTGATATGGGCTTAACATACTAACAAGATAATTCAAGATGGATTTCCAAAGAGCTGCCATCAAATGATCAAAACCAAGAGGTTTTCCTACATGTCAGCCTGAGGGGTTGGTGTTCTTGCAAGCTGTTATGTTTGTTGGAGGAGAAAAACCCAGCTTGTAAGAAAGAAATACTGGAAACCACCCAACTGGATGCACTGCAACTATTTTAACAAAAGACAGTGGCAGCATCTGGAAAGATAGGGCCCTGAGTTCATTTCTGTGTCGTGAATGGATCTGATGTAAAATGATGGCTTTGGAAAGGTCAGGAAGAGCTTCAGAAGTCTTAGGCCGTACTGGGCGGGGAGTGGTCCCATGTTTCGGCCAAGGATGGCCCTGGGACACACGGTAGCTGTCAGAGATGCAGAACACCTCTCAACCTAAGCACAGTCCTCTCCATAAGGGACAGCCCTGCCCTGCTCCACCTCTGTGGTGTCTCCTGACCCAACACAGAGGCTTGGGTCTCGCAGCAGCCTCAGTTGCCTTCATGAAGCACTGGTTCGGAGACACTTTGGTCTGGGCCTCCCTTCATAAAAAGAAAATTATGCAATATTTGAGTTCGGAGTGGATACCCTACCTAGAGTGCTCTTTGAGCAGAGGGATGGCAGCAACAGATGTCTGACCAAGAACAGGAGACATGAGCCCAGGGCAGAGCTTTCTGTTTGATACTGTCCCAAGCTGTATTCTCACGTGCAGAAAGCAGTCAGTGTGGATTGATGTTAATCGATATGTGGTAGGTGCAAATCTTGCTTGACAAGAAGGAAAATTTTACAAAAGACCTCTTAGGCTTAGTTTTATTTAATTATTTCATTCATGGTTTGAATCATGAAGTAAAAGGTAGCTTGTAAAGGCTGTAGATTCTGCCAAAGGACTCCAGGCATCTCCACAGCCAGGACTAAAATCAAAAATGAGTATGAGAGATGGGAGGATGGATCCAAAAATCAAGAGACTAAAATGGAAAATGAGTCTAGTGGAAGTTACTCCTTACAGGTAGGAAAAGTGAGTTGCATGTGTGTAAATGGGAGCATAAATGCAAGGCAGAAGCTCTGCAGAAGTGGCTGTGGGGCCCAAACGCATCCCAGGCTGGCCCTAGTGCTGCAGGCGATTTCGATGTGAACGCAATAATATCTCACCAGGCCTGCTGGGAATCTCCCTTCTCCAACCACCCCTAGACCTCAGCAGGAGAAGCCTCTGCAGCTGAGCAAGCTGCTTGTCTAAGCATGATATAAGGATATGGACAAACTAACTCGTCATTCTGAGAAGTGGCTATTAAGGCTATTGGCAGATGTACTGCAATTGTCATTAGAATTTTTAGGACAGTGTTAGACAAACCCCCAGGTATATTTGACTCTGAGTTGTTGGAGCAGCTGTGATCTCTTATGTTACTGCAGCCTTACCATGCCATGATGCTGCCACTGGTCCATCACTTCTGAAGTCTTTTTTCCTTACAATTTGCTTAGGTCAAATGTCATTGTAAAGATCAGGACAGGAAAAAGCAAAATGGAATGAAATGGAGATACTTTTAAATTGTTATTTCTCCTTTTTTGGTGGTTGGTAGGCACACTGCTTGCATTTTGTGGGCTGCTCTGGTTTCCTCCCTCTCTGTCATCTCCAGAAAGGCTACATTAGACCTGGGTTGAGGAAGGGCAGGATAAAGGGAAGCTAAAAAGTACAGCAGTGTTTTTTGCGCAGAGAACAGTTACAGACATCTGATCTGTCCAGGTGGAAAGGAACAACCCAAGTGCTCTAGGATGGTGCCTGTCTTCCTCTATGACCTGGAGACAGTGACTGAGAAATGATTGCTCACTGCCTCTTATGGTGCAGGCACCAAAGGTGTCCATCACAGGGGACATGAACGAAGCTGTAAGAGTTTTTTTTCTTGCTACTTGTTACCGAATTGGGCAACCCAGTACAGATCAGTTGTTTATGTGGGTCCAAAACACAAGAGAAAAACAGGAGGAAAAAATGGGCTGCTGGAGGAAAGGACTGTCCCTCTCTCTGGGGAGCCCTGAGCTGCAGCATGCTGGGGGCTGTGAGCCCTGCTGGGGCCACCTTGTGTAACATGTGGCCGATAATCCTCTTTTCCTAAACATCTGCTGCTGGTCATTACTGGAGACAGGTTCACAGGCAGGTCTGTCCCATAACTATCCTGCTTATGTGAAAGCTTGAGACTTATTTATACTTTTCCACAGTGCAGTGAACTAATACTGGAGAACAAACGCAAGGATTAGTGTTCCACCAAAAAATGAACTCGTACAATAAAATTCAGAATAGCTTCCCTTTGGGCTAATTTCTTCAGTTTGTTTAATGGAAAGCTGTGGCAGAGCTGTTTGCAAATTGAAGATCCTGTCTTTGATTTTGCCCTTAAATCATGACAGTAACCAGGCTCTCTCCTCCTGACTTCACACCTTCCCAGTTTATTGCCTAATGGTTAGAAACATTTATGGAAAAGCTGGTCAGATGATACTGAGAAGTACTTTTATTTCCAGAAAGCTGGCAGATGCGTGCAGGCCACTGCTGTGCCTCATGAAATATATGAGCAAAGACTTTCACAACAGCCTGAAAAGCACAGATTGAGCGAGAACATGGCTTGGCCTCAGTTGACTTCAGAAAGCCAAGAATGTAGCCAAAAAAGTCTGGAGAGGTCCTTCTCATTGCAGGCTTTCGTGGACTGCGCTCTCCAACCTCCTTTTTCTAAACCCAGTGCTTTCCTGGCAGTCTGCTTTGCTCTGAGTTAGCAGAGGGTGTGTTTCTTCCACGGAGTGTTTCCCAGGTGTGAGAAAAGCCGCAGGTTTGGACTGAAACACAAGGGGCGTGGTGGCACCCTGTGCCAGACGAGGGCGGTGGGCTGGAAGGGGGATTGTGTGTGTCTGCCTGGAGCAAATCCCTGTGAGACACCACCAGGGGCTGGAAGTGTCCCTCAGGAAGCAGCGCGATGGGTGTCCTCTCCTGCTGCTTTCTAAACCCCGGGAAATGCTGTTTGGACCAGTTAAGATGTGTACTGATATCAGAAATGGGATCAGTTAGGATCAGAAATGCTGTTTGGACCAGTTAGGATCAGTACTGGGCCGAGTCCTATTCAATATCCTTATTGACGACTTGGAGGAGGGGACTGAGTCTTCCCTTATTAAGTTCACAGATGACACCAAGCTAGGGGGGCAGTGTCAATCTGCAGAGAGTAGGAAGGCACTGCAGAGGGACCTGGGCAGTCTGGGTCGATGGACTGAGGCCAGCAATATGAAGTTTAACAAGACCAAGTGTGGGGTCCTACACTTTGGCCACAACAACCCCCTGCAGCGCTACCAGTTGGGGGGAGGAGTGGCTGGAGAGCTGCCCAGCAGTGAGGGACCTGGGAGTGCTGGTTGGCAACCTGGGGAGGCCTCCCCTCGAGCCCTGTGTGCAGGGCTGGGCCCCTCACTGCAAGAAAGACACTGAGGGGCTGGAGCGGGTCCAGAGGAGAGCAAGGAGGCTGGGGAAGGGACTGGAGGGAAAGTCCTGTGGGGAGAGGCTGAGGGAGCTGGGGGTGTTTAGCCTGAAGAACAGGAGACTCAGGGGGGACCTTCTCACTCTCTACAACTCCCTGCAGGGAGGGTGCAGTCAGGTGGGGGTCGGGCTCTTCTCCTGGGCAACCAGTGACAGGAGGAGAGGGCACGGCCTGAAACTGCGTCAGGGGAGGTTCAGGTTGGATCTCAGGCAGCCCTTCCTCACGGAGAGGGTGCTCAGGCACTGGGATGCACTGCCCAGGGAAGGGGGGGAGTCACCGTCCCTGGAGGGGTTTAAGCAGAGGCTGGATGTGGCACTTAGTGCCGTGGTCTGGCCCATGTGGTGGGGTTGGGTCATAGGCTGGACTTGATGATCTCAGAGGTCTTTTCCAGCCTCAATAATTCTGTGATTCTGTGACCCTCAGCATCTGTACTGCACTTGAAACAAACCACAGAAGAAGAATACAAATTCAAAAAAAAGTTTTCTTAATTTATTGTAAATTCTCCTTTCATCTGTGCTGCAATTCCAGTGTTCTGCACATTAATAAATATACATTTGTTAAAAAAAAAACAAACACAAAACCTCCAGTGTCTAATCTGCCATAAAGCTTTTAAAAAGTCATAAAAATAGGTTTTAATTTTTTTTGTCATTAATACAACTGACCCTCGTTTACTGCAACAATTCTGATCAAAATAAAAACTACCTACATCTCACTGGGACAAAATATACATACACAGATGTAAAAACAACTAGTGTGGATTATACACAATGCCTGAGCACACAGCCAAGTGTCAGACCCTTAAAACATTCAAAACTTTTTTTCAGTCAGAAAATGTCACACAGTATGTTGCATATTTTCTAAAGGAACAGCATCCTTCCTCCTTCTCCCCTTCCAAAGGCCTCCTCGATACGTTCGAGAATGCACAGGAATATAATGAAACTAAGATTACGATACGTTATCTCATTTTTTCCCCTCAACTCCTGTATTTTATTCAGCCTGATTTTCTGCTGGTTTTTTTGTGTGTTTGTTTTTTCCCTTTCACACAAACAGTTACACGAATGAAAGCCAATATTTTCCCCAAAGGGCTGTTATGTCAAGCTAGGAGCTCCAGAGAGCCTTGGTGGTGGGAGTAGGTCACGGCCACCCTTTGGGTTGCGTATTTCTGCCATGGGGAAGGACCAGCAGAGCTCTGCCCCACGCTATTGGATGCAAACTTCTTCACATCTTATTCTTCCTTCTCTTGTAAACACTGCAGGAAGGTGAAGATGGTGGACAGGCCACGCTTAACTATCCTAGACTTGCAAAACCTGCATATTTTGTTGGAGACATGAAACATCAAGAAGGCCAGGGCTGGGTGGCAAAACCTGGACATCCTTAAAGACGCATTCTTCTGCTCTGTTAAGCAATGTGTTGACGCCAGGGGGAAAGAAATTAACAGTAAAACAAAATACTGTGCCTGAGGCAGAACTTGCCCCATGGGAGGAGGGCCCTCTTCTTGGGACACGCAGGGCACTGGTTTGTTGCAGAGCTAGACCAAAGACAAAACCTACCATACAATGACACCACTTGTTTTCTAGTTCCTGATAAGGGAAATATTGATTTGACTTCATCTAGAAAGCTTAAGACGAAGATATGGTGTATTTTTAGTACTGAAGTTCAGTTGCTGAACTTTTCAATGCACTTGAGAGAAGAGCTCAAAACACCAAAAAAATGACAAAACAAAACATTTTTGTGGGTTTTAGAAGAGGTTATGAAAAAACCATACTGTGTCCTTAGAGTGTTTCAAAATCTGTCAACAAAACTTATAAATGATAGTCACGGATTTCAATGTGATCTTTATGGTTTACTTTGAAAACTGCACTGCATCTTAAGGTGGCTTCCATGCAAACCTCGGTTACTTTATCAAACGCCAAATTCAAGTAAAATTGTGCAATGTTCATATAAAAAATATCAAAACCTCTTTTAATCAATTTCCTATTATCAAATTAAGATCAGTATAAATGTAAAATATACAAAGGATTTTTTCTTTAGCAACACCATACAAAATATATAAAAGTATCTACACTTTTTATATATATATAAAGGATTTTTATTTTTTTTCTTAAGACGATTTGTCCATAGGGGAGTGGATAGAGATGCTGGCATAGAAACAAAAGGACACTTGTTGGGATATTCTTCCCCAGAGCCCAGCAAGCTGAAGTGTTCACACTGTAGCCGGACAAAACTCCACAAGAGATGTCTCCTGGTGCTTGTCTTAAGGCTGATGGGTTGACTTAATGTAGGTCCTTGGTACTCCCCAGTAACAACCAACCCCTGCAGCACTGTCTGCACTGCGAGCAGGTGTCTGTCCCTCGCAGTGCATCCCTGTGGCCATTTCCATGTGTTTTGGCACGGGTTCGTGCTGTGCAGAGCGCACCACACGGCAGCCTTAGCGCGGGTGCGTCCGGGCACCGTGTCTCCGCCGCGAGCACTCAGGAGTCTGCCATCACGGGAAACCATGTGGGGATCGATGCCCACCTCGTCCTCCTCGCGACGTGGCCACTCCGATGAAGTCCGGGGCAGGGAGGCGGCGACCCCGCGGCAAGGAGTCCACAACAGCGCAGCAGCGATCACAGTTTCCTGATGGTTCAAATTGAAGTTTCGTTACTGCCTCTGTTAGCGAGAAGAAGCAATCACGCAGGCTTAGGGTTAAATAGGCACAGGCAAACAACTCCCCCCAAACAAACCTTATCTTTTTTTTTTACTAAGGGCTCATGGTCTATGAAGTTACCAAGTCTCGCCCATCCAAGCCTGCAAGGAGGATTCTGCCCTGGAGGGGAAGACCAGCTGGGAGGAACAGTTGCAGGCAGTACATAGGAGATGCACTCTTTAGAGGAAGCTCTACGGAGGGCTTGTATTTGGCTAATGCTTAAGTGAGGATGAAAAGTTCACACACAAATTTTACAAGCTGTCAGAAACACGGTATTTCAGATTCATACGATCTGCCACCCAACAGCAGAGTTTTTGCATTATGCAAAAGTTGCAGAGATGAAACAGTTGCTCAGTTAAAAGTTATTCTCCAGTAATGACTGCATTACCTGGTAGCAAGCAAGTAGTTATTGCTTGTTAAAGACATCTCTGTTTCCTGGCTAACCAGGATATAGCTCATTGGCCAGTTCCCAGCAACCCGAAGATGCGCTTTATAGTGAGCTGGGAATGGTCTGTGCACCCAGACAACATGGGCAACATGGTGGGACAAGGTCAGATTTAAAGACTGGTAAGAAATTTTCTCTCACTCTGGAGAAAGAATGAGACTATTTGTGTTAACAAAAAATAAGACTACACGCGTAAAATATTTGCGCAGACGTTACACATCTATTGTCCTCATTTTAAATGCAAGAATCATGATAAGTAACGAGGTTTCTGAGAATATCCTTTGGCTGAGAACTTGCTCAGCCTTTTGATAACATTGGATTTAGCTTACAACAGCAAATACACACACCGATCGCCATGCAGTGGGTAGGAATCACACACCTGTTAATTTAGGGTCAGTAGCTTGACATGGCACCTTCTCTGTGGCCTTTGCATCTCCTGCCTCAGCAATGGTTTCCCTCTGCCCAGCAGGACACCTGCTGAATGTTCCCCTCCCAGCACAACGCCCTTCCCCACCAAAACACTGTGCTTCCTCAGGGGTCCTCTTCACTGGGGTCTTGCCCCAATCTGTTCTCCTCCATGCTGGCTGAGAGACACCCACAACAATGCTTACTGGTCTTAGTAGACATGCATCAAGAAATGCTGCTCCACATTTACGCTGTACTTCTCCTCCCTCAGTGCCTGGTACTGGCCACATTCACTGCACCCCATTTTCAACAGGTCCCTAATGGGCCCAAACACTCTCCCTGCTGCGAAAGGGGAGGGCAGGTGAAAAATGGATGAGAAACCAAATGCTCCTGTGGTCCAGCAGGGGTGAAGGTGAGGGGTTGGGGGCACAGAAGCAGGAGCAGGAGGCAGCCCCAAGCAGAGCACCCCTGAGGGCATGCATGGTTCTCAGGACTACAGGTGGGCATTGCTAAGCCATCCCATATGCCTGGAAGTGTGAGGAAGTGGAAAAAGATCATCCTTGTTCTGGTGATGTGTGTAGCCAAGAACGACTGGGGAAGGCGATGATCTTGGCAGCTCACTAGGCAGGGAAGGGATAGATAATTTGTGTGGATGAGGGAGTCCAGTTCACTGTGACCAGGGGCACCATGCCAAGAGCAGCAAGCAGCAGGTCCTGCAGCAAGGTGACGAGGCAGAGCTAGGTTGCTGTAGCTCACAGCATGACAGTAATACATCAGGTTGCCAATTCAGAGCCTGCCAGGGCGACCAGTGACAGGTGTCTGTCATGGCACCTTGCCGGTGATACCTAGTTTGGCCTTTTCATCAGTGAAACGCCATGGCTTGGCAACACGGTACGGACAAGCCTTCAGGGCAGCCAGTGGTGAAGCACTGGTCCAGTCACCAGGTGAAATCCTTGCTCGTGTGGGATTTGGGGCTAGAAAGTGGAGGAAGAGACCAGAGCCATGGGAGGTCTGTCAAGGCACCCCAATGTGGCACTTACTCTGAGTCTGAGGTGTCAGCATGTCCTGTTCCCACGTGGACGTTCATGGCCATGCCATTGAGCTGGTCTCGAGACTGCTCCCTCCGAACATTTTTCACTGTCACCCCCGAGTCTGAGGGAGAGCGGACCCCATCATTTGTCCCCAGGGAAGCAGTCCTGGATGAGATTGAGGTCTGATTGTAATCCGACAGCTTTTCCCGCAGTCGATTCTTCACATTCTTATCCACCAGCGGGGGAGGGTATGTGACTTTATTTTTTAAGATGCCTGTTACAGAAAAGAGGGAATAATGAAGATTTTGAAACACATCAGTAATTTCCTTTATCAAACCTTACACATCTGAGAAGTGAGATTTTGCATTTCTTAATCAGTCTTCTGGTTTGTAATTTTATTTCAAAATCCAAAGATTAGTCTTCAGCAACTACCTACTAGCTTCCCATTGCATATCTGGTAACCCAAGCTGGAGCCATTTGGAAAGTGTGTTAACTTGATACAGCTACCATATGAATTAATTAATGCTCTCTAACCCCCTAGTCTCCCAGTCCAGCTGTGAGGCTAGGTTGGCTGCACTACCTTTCCTCTGCTCCGGCTGCTGGTTATTCTGGTGGGACAGAGGTCTGTTCTCCTTCTGCTGCCCTTCGTTCTCCTTGTCCTGTGGCGCTTCGTTGCTGTGGTTCATCTGGTTTTCCCTGTGAAGCTCTACGTTGACCTTGGTTTCAACTTTGAGTTTCTGTTTCCCACCGGGGTCCTCGCCATCGCTGGCCGTTACGCACTCTGTGGGCCAATAGGGTTTCACATGATTGGGAAGGTTATCAACTGCAACGCAAAAAAACACTCGCTCGAAAACTACTTTTGATACATTTTCTCAGCTGCTGCCCAGCCAGTCCTGCTCTCTGTGGCTGGGGACGAGTGTCGAACCAGAGCAATCCTTCACACTATCCTTGCTGGACTGCACAGCCCTTGGAGTGCAGCGACACCCACAAAACACACGTGGTAGGGCGGCAGGGTGCCCAAACCCTTCCCAGAACAAGGTCGCTGGCTCCATTATGGATAAGCATGACCTCTCAGCTCTCCAGGGATGGCAATCCCACCAGCTCCTTGGGGAGGGTGGTTTCTGAAGGGTGAGGGCCCCCAGAACACCTTGTGCTGTGCCTGTGCAGAGGACCAGCACACAGCCTGGATGTTAGTCACTCAAACGGCTTATCTTTAGGACAAGATAAGTTATGCCTGGAAATGCCTGCACCCTGCCACACAGTACTGACATTAATGGCTAATGATCTCCAACTTTTCAGGGTCACCTTCATCCCTTAATCCACATGCCTGTATCGCCCATAAGTCAGGTGTTTCTTCCCCCGCCCTCAAAACAATCAGCTTTTTTGTCCTCTTCTTCTTCCTTCATATGAGACTTTGCTGGCTGGGCAGCACCATTTCCAAGTGCTGTGGGGATCTGCCTGCAAAGGCTGCTCCTTGCTTCAGCACCTTAAGCTGCAGATTTCCTTAAGCATCCTTTTACCTGTGCTCAGTCACCCCTGTGAACAAGCCTTTGGAAGGAAGAAAGGTCTCTAAGCTGGAGACAACAAGGTTCTCTGTAGAAGCAAGGCACAGCGATCGGAACGCCGTCTCAGCTGTATGTTAGTCTGGCAAATCTGTCCCATCTACTCTAAAGCTATTTTATAGCTTTATAGGGAATAAACCCATTGCTCTTCCCTCACAGCAGGAGTACCTTTGGGTGTGCTGTGGAGAGGGCCACGTTCATTATTTTTGGAAGAAGACGTGTTCCATTTCTTCTCCGTCTCAAGCCCGTCTTCCTCACTGTCTGATGAGTGGGAAGAGGCATAAGAGCTGCTGTGTTCATCAAGGGAAAGTTCGCTGTCGGAGTCTGAATCATGCTCTACAAATAAGGAAAGGGGAAACACAGCAATGAGACCATGGGCAGGAGTTGAACAAATCTATCTGACAAATGCACAAGGAGAAAGAAAACTTGTTTGGGCTTAGGCCGTACCAGGGATGAGCTCTTACATCTCTGTAAGTGTACACAGCATTAATTCACAAGGACTGTGGCATCCATCTAAGTAATTATGGGAAGTACAACTGCTCAGCTCAGATAGTGGCCAGGACTTTTTATGTGCATGGGAGGTACAGAACAGACACTTTTTTCCCTATTCGAAATGCCAAGAAGTAACTCCGTAGGATCCTCAATCAACACAACACACAGGCTAACCAAGGTACCTAGAAATATCAAGAACCTGCAAATGCACTTAAAAAACTTAAATGCTGCTACATGGTAATAAACTTTAATGTCAAGATGCGAATGAAAGGAAATCAGACAAGAGACACTTCTCAATTTCTTGTACAAAATGCGTAGCAGCAAAGGAGGATATTGCCTCAAGGTCTCCAGCGTTGAAAGATCTCCAATTAAAAATCAAGAGCAACAGCACATAATTTGTGAGAAAGAAAGGGGACGCCAGAAACTGTCAACAGCTGTCACAGCTGTCAAGACTAAAACTGAACCATCACAAGAAGCAGATACATGATATTTCCATTCTAGGATTCCCTAGTAAGGCAGCCATCGTGTAGCTCACTATGCCAAGAGCACAACAAGAACGAGACACACCAAGTGAGACTATTTTCCCTTTTACAGAAGACTTTGAAAAAAGTGCTGGGAGTGAGAAGGTGCACAACCATGTCAAAGCATTTAGAAATAACTCTTACCATTGGATTTTGATGGATTCCTATGAAAAATGGAGGAATCTGCTTCAGTCTGACCAGCCCTTGCTTGACTTGAGGATCCACTGAGCTTATGAGCAGCCTCGTCCCTTTGGGAGCAAAAAAAGAGGACAATTGTCTTGGAGCCAAAGGACAACTTCATTGTTCTTAAAAACGAAGCAGACATGCAGAGGAGATTCTTCCAGTCAGATGCAGACAACTGCAGTGGGTGCTAGCCAGCCTGGGCTTGGCCCTCACTGCGGTCACTTTCACAGCAAGACAGAGGTTATCCTAACGCAGCTGTCTGCCTTTGGCCGCATGAACCACCCTCTGAAGAAGCCTGAAGTTAATAAGCTAAATTCCACTCCTCGAGATGTATCTGAATTTTAACAGCAAGCAGCACGGCCCCTAAAGTTAACATAACAGCCATGTTAACCACTGCGCTGTTGGAACACTCCACTGAAGAAGCATGCAAAAGAAAATGCACAAAAGAAAATGGCAGTCACATCAACCAGAACTGGAAAGACGTCAACCAAGTAGCATCGGAACCACAACATTTCTGTTTTTCACAAGAGCAATGAAAAAAGAAAGGCAAGCACCTGAAAGCCATGCACCTGCCACCTGATTACCTGAGAATATAAGCAAGGTAGCTATTGTGGCTCTTGGCTGACCTGACGGTGCTTTCTAGGGAGACAGTGGATTCCCCAATAGTGGTGCGATACATATTTGGCTCTTCTATATATGTGTTGTTACAGTTCAGGGATCGCTGAAGGGAAAAAAAAAGACACAAAGCAATAGTGAATGATCCTACCAAAAGCCGCTGTTACCCATCAATGTATTAAGTTTTGAAGGAACAAAGCGTTTCTTGACGCTGAGGAAAAGAATTCTTCCTCTCAAAAGTTTTAATTAAAACAGTAATCAAAAGTTTTGAGAGGCCCTCAGTAATCTTTGTACAAGTCACTGAAAGCAATCAGACAATCCACTTAATTCCGGATAAACCACCTATAAGTTTATTTTAGATAACTTCTACCAGTAAGAGGATGTTTTTTTCCCAGTGGTTTTTTTTTTTTTTTTTCCTTACAGTTAATAATGTAGCTCTTGTTGCAGTGGAATCATCTGGAAGAGGTTTCTTCCCAGTTAAAGTGTTCTTCAGGTGCTTCCTGACTTCTTTGTTAAATACGCAGTGGAAGAAGAAAATGAACAGCCCCTGGATCATTTTAGAGAGATGAAGAATGAATGTAAATGATTCATTACTACTAAACTGCAAGTATAGATGTTAGAGAACAGCTGTTTTGAAATAACCCCTGAATTCTAGTTCATAGTCCATGATTTCAAAAGCACTGTTTTCTGTCTTTGAAATGTCATTCACTGATCTCCTAGGACTTCTTCATAATTTGCTTCCAAGTTCAAATGCACATGAAAGGTCTGGGAAAATACACCGAAGCTCCCCCAGGGCTTACAGAGCGGAGTTTGTGGTAGGTGCCATCTTCCTTCATCATTTAGGCAGAAACTGTCTTCTCGAAATAGCCAGTGGGGACCTTGATGTCCCACTGGATGACATTGGAGGGAGTTTCAGGGTTGTACCTGCCCTATAACTTTAAAGCTTCTATACCAACGATGAGATAAAATCTGCAGCAGCACAATAAATATATCATAGCCTTTAGTGAAAACTTCCGAAACGGTGAATTTCTATGGTAGCTGTCCTTAATACTGTTGCTAAGAGAACTTTAGAAAGCCTTGTGAGATGTGAAGGGATACGAGGGGCAGAGAAGTCCCAACTTTTGCCCCATACATTGCTTGGTTTGATAGCACCTCCTGGCGGGAAAATCACTAAAATCCCAGGGCTGGGCAGTTGTTGGCTGCCAGGAACACACATGAACAGCTTTCGCTGGGGGCAGGGGGCACGCACGTGTGTACCTTCAGATGCATTTGTTCTGAGGGAATTCAAGCAGCTGCCAAATTGGTATCAATTTTGGTTGGAGATATGGTATGTAGAAGCCAATCACTCATGAAGTTGCACCTGTACCAACATCACAAGCCTGCACTTCATGACTTTGGCCAAAGCAATTGAGTTAGAGTAACTTTAAACTTCAAGCTCACTTTCTAAACATTCAATCAAGTGTGATGTCAGCTGGCATTAGCACCTTGGGATTATTCATTTATAAAATTCACATATATCTTTAAAAATACGAGTTCAAAGAAGCCAATGACGTGAAATGTCACATACCACTGGGCAAGTCTGGAGAATTCCAGCTGCTGACTTTCCTCCCTCTTATCAGGTTTATATTTAATTTAATTCTATTTTAGGCTTGTGGAAGCCTGGTTTTACAGCCTGAGGAGGTGTACGTAGTTCAGAGTACATCAGTTGCAGCGGCTCCAGGCTGGCCTATCTATTGTGCTTCCAGGGCATGGACAGTCATCTCCAGAGGAGACTCATCAGACTTTTTCTCTTTGGCTGTAATTGTGACCAACACGAAGCATCACAACTACTTCTGTGCCAGGTCTCCTTTTGAGGTCCCTTCCAACTCCTAACACCCTGTGATTCTATGAAATAACTATTTTTATGCATCTTTAATCAACAAGTGCGTGCGTTAGGACAGACAACCCAGTAAAACTCTAATGCAATGAGCTGTATTTGGAAATCATTATTTGACACATTTCCTTAAACAGCAACTTAATTTGTGAAAGCCGTGAGCTTGGAGCAATCTACTCTGGGTGAAATAAAACAATCTTGTTTGCTGTAGCAATGGAATGACTGTTAACAATGAGCACACAGAAGATAGTAAAAAAGATTTTGTCTCAAGAAAGACAGAGGTATAATTGCCTACTGTTATTTACCTGTCACAGATTACAATAGTAGAGCACTTAACTTCAGAATGACTAAAAGTGAGAGATGCAACTACTCAAAGTTATGAGTTTGGTGAAAAGAGCCCTCTCTTTGCGAAAAGAGAGCAAAAACTGTACTTGGCATCTCTGCTCTTCTTCAGTTAGCTCATGTTTAGCAGGTTTTTGGAGGGCTGCGTTGCAGCAGCGTGCTCACCAAGGTCTGCCACGGACAAGGCACCGTCCCACTTACCTGCAGGCAGCTGAAAATGGCAAAGAGATAGTGAAATGTCATGACATCGCTGTTCACCGCCATCAGTCCCAGCAGCCACGTGGCACTGATGAGCAGCAAGAGCAGGAACGCCGTTCGCAGCACAGAGCTGTCAAGCAAACACAGACAGGCATTTGAGGCACGACAGGTTACAAGAGAACAGCCCGACTTCTCTGCAGGGGTGGTGCCACGTCCCCCAACAATTCGGCAGCTGGAAAGGCCCTTTGGGAAAGGTAGGGCAGCGTTTGCCAGCTCCCAGTTGCCAACTCTCTCACTGCACTGCTGAATGACTTTGAACTTTCAGGTAAAAAGTGATTATTTTCACATTCATTTCCCAGGTTTTCTTCAAGCAAACCAGGCTGTTTGCCAAGCCCGTGCTGCTCAGCCTTGTTCACTCTGAGGAAGAGGTCTGGGCTGTAAACGGCCACGTCCATCTTATTCCTCTTTGTCAAGTTCACTCTCACATTCCTTCTTGGCATTACAAGCCCACGGTTTTAGATCAAGGGCACTCAGGGCAGTATATGTTTGCTTAAAAACCTTATTTCCTCAGACACTTTCAATAGAACGGTTGCAATTCTAGTGGCAAAATTTTGTATTACGAGTAAAATAGCTGCCATTAAGTAGGGAGCTCCCATTTGTATAAGAAATTTTGAAAAAGAAACTTAAAAAAAATTACCCAACACCTAGGGCTGAATAAATAGCTAGAAGAAGCCTTTTGAAATCTCATACAGCTACTTGTTTGGAAAAAAAAAGGCGGGGGGGGTGCTGTCTTGCCACTAGCTAATTACGTTGCAGTTCACAGGTAGATTCTGAGCTTTGGGCAAAACAGACATTAACGGGAACAGGCTGCCACAGCAGCTGGGGAAGGCAGCAGGCTGCAGCTTGTGAGGCTTTCTGCTCATCCCACCAGGAGTGGGATGGGGGAGGCTGGCCCCCAGCATGAGAACCTCAACGGATCTCTCTCTACCAGGCATATATATAAAAATACCCCTGGCATTTGTGAGGGGATACCTTTCTCAGCCACGGATGAGCACGGAGAGACCCAGAACTACATTTACGCTGACATGCCACGGCCAGAGGTGAAGTGACAGTGTATGTCGAAAAATCTGGAAGGACCGTAATGATACTGTCTGGAGACCAGACCTTTACCTCTGCCCTCCCTTCTCCTGCCTAGACTTGGTGATGGTGCAGAGCATCACAGCGGAGCTTCCCTCCAAGGGAACCTCAGGAGTAGGTGCTGGTGAAGCAGCTCCAATCACCTCTATCAATGCTGACTGTCTCCTTCAAACATCTTTTTTATTTCCCACTCCAATACTTTTTCTACAGATTTTTGAACCCAAACTTACACGACTCCAGTTTTTTCAAATGAACGCTGCCTTCGTCTGCACGATGCTTTCATAGCTAGTATAAAGATCACAGTGTTTATCTGAAAGAGAAATTGAAAAAACAGCATCGATTCTTTCTGTATATTTGTGAGAGCTTGGTTTTCAATGAAAATGCAATTTTTATCCTAAAATAGTTTGTGCTGCCAAGAATATTCTTCCTTCCATTTACACATCTCTAAGTTCCAAGATTCATCTCCTTTCCCAGCCAATATAGTTAAGAACATCCTGGGACTTGATTTGGATGAAACTCAGTAGGATAGCCCTGTGCAAAGAGGATTAAAGGCAAAAACTCGAGAATGGTTGTCTTTGCCCAGACCAGAGTCCAGTCAGCCCAGCATCTTGTTTCAGCTGGGCCAAAACAGAATGTAGGAATACAGTAACAGAGCAAGCATACAGTGATAATTCCTGTGAATACTCCTCCAGCCTCCACCAATTTCCACAGCTGGGATGTACTAGGTGGGGTGGGGTGTTTGTATTTAATCGCACGTAGTAAATCTCATTGCTGAGAATGTGTCTGGTCATTCACTTTCTGAAACGAGGCAGAGCGTTACCACTGCCACCGTCCCGTTTCTGGGAGTTTCTAACTTAACTCGCTGTGGAGAAACTATGTAGCTCATCCTGTTTGTTCTGAATCTGCCACCTCCTGCTACTGCTTGTATTGGAAAATATACCCAATGGTTGGCTTCGCAGTTGTTTTCTACAGACCCTCATGCTATTACAGGCTTCTCCCTCCCCCATTCTCTGCAGCTTTCTCTTCTCTAGGCTGAAGACTCCTAGTCCAATTAGTTGGTCCTCCAGTGGGGGTTGTCCCATGGCTCTGATGACTCATGACCCAAATCTATGCTGCTTCCAGGTCTACTTCAGACTTTTTGAGTATGAGGTATACCAAAAGAGCACTCAAGACAGAGTTACACCATGAATGGTTATCTTCTGGTGCTCTGTTACTGAGGGAAGCTTTAAGGGAGAAGTTAAACACCAGTCCATTCTTTTAAATTCCTGAAATTCAAACTATTTAATATTTCTTTAAGACTTCTGGATGAAGTGACTTGTAATAGCTCATTTTGTTGATTTACTTAGTAAGCTCACCGACCTTTCAAACATGGAACAAAGCAAATGGGAAAAAATAGATAGGTTTGTGGTCGTACAGTCATTGCTCCACAAGCAATGTTCAAACTGGCAAGCAGCCCCCTGATTGCCATGAGCTTATCTCAGGCCTTATCTGTTTAAGCAAAAGAGACAATCTTGAGCACATCACCTTCAAATGTAAAGAACACAGATGCTTTGCATTACGACTACTGCTTGACAAAACATAAAAGAAAAGGCAGCAGTAAGTAAAAGATGGCTCTGGGTGCCAACTCCACCATACTTACAACTACAACAATTACAATGGGCCCAGCGAAACTCCAGATAAGGGTGTCATGAACGGACAACCAGCAGAAGTCAGGGTTCCCATAGCCTTGTGGATCCAGACCAACAGCAAGCCCTGGGTCACAAAATGGAGAGAAAGCACATCAGAAAGGTGCTGCTGAGATTTTCTATACAACCAGGCATGCTTTCAAATCACTGTTTGACAAAACAAATGATAATGGAAAAACGTGTTCAACAAGACAGTCTGGGGAGTAAAAATCAAGGCAAATATTTAAACAAAACTTTTGTAAATCCAAACCTTTATGCTGGTCACTCCATATCAAATGATACCATGAGTTTTGCCTACCAGAACAAAGTTCAGCTGCACAAAAATGACAATAAATTCAAGTTTCAAGTTAATTCTGTTTCAGCAGTTTTATAGTCAAACTCACACAATGTGATGAAGCCTTGAGGGTGAATGACATGTTGAGGAATTTCAATAAGCCTATGCAGTAGAATGACATGAATCATAACTGAGGAGATGTCTATACTACAAAAAAAAGTGCATTAACTGCCATGAGCTTGCTGTCACTAAAATAACACCAGAGACAAAGGAACTTGGGAACTCAGGCAGTTAACTGCTTGAGCTCAGGAGGGATTCATTTTCAGCTTCCACCCCTGGTACCTCACCTCACTTTCAGCACTGTTTGAAATGCAATTTGCTAATGCCCCCGAGGCATATGAGTTAAGAACACACCTTTTATTATTTTATTTTTCAAAGCCTGGACAATTCCAAGGGAGTCTCTGAGTCCAACCTCTACCTGTTGATTTACAGTGCTGCCTGATCTGGTGACCTGCACCTCGCCCATATGGTGTCAGACTGGGATTGCTGCCTTTGACCCGTCAAGCCACAGAACCGTAGAATTGTTTATGTTGGAAAAGACCTTTAAGATCTCGAAGTGCAACCATGAACCTAACACTGCCAAGCCCACCACTAAACCATGTCCCAAGCACCACATTTACATGTCTTTTAAATACCCCTGGGATGGTGACTCAACCACTTCCCAGGGCAGGCTGTTCCAAAGCTTGACAACCCTTTAGCTGAAGAAATTTTTCCTAATATCCAATCTAAACCTCACCTGGCACAACCTGAGGCTATTTCCTCTCATCCTATCGCTTGTTACTTGGGAGAAGAGACCAACCTCCATCTCATTACAACCTCCTTTCAGGTAGTCATAGAGAGCAATAAGGTCTCCCCTCAGCCTCCTTTTCTCCAGGCTAAACAACCCCAGGTCCCTCAGCCTCTCCTCACAAGACTTGTGCTCTAGACCCTTCTCTACCTTTCTTTGGACACGCTCCAGCACCTAAATGTTTTTCTTGTTATGACAAGCCCAAAACTGAACACACGATTTGAGGTGTGGCCTCATCAGTGCTGAGTACGGGGGGACAATCCCTTCCCTACTCCTGCTGGCCACACTATTTCTGACACAGGCCAGGGTGCTGTTGGCCTTCTTGATCACTGCTGGCTCATGGTCAGCCAACTGTCCACCAACAGCCCCAGATCCTTTTCTGCTGGGCAGCTTTTCAGCCACTCTTCCCCAAGCCTGTAGCTTTGCCTGGGGTTACTGTGATCCCAATGCAAGACCCAGCAGTTGGGCTTGTTGAACCTCATGCAACTGGCCTCGATCGATCGATCCAGCCTCTTTATATCCCTCTGTAGAGCCCTTCCTATCCTCAAGCAGATAAACACTTCTGCCCAACTTGGTGTTGCAAACTTTCGAAGGATGCACTCGACCAACGGGGTTTAACTCCATTCACCAACACTCTTTGGGCCTGACCATCTAGCCAGTTTTTCACCCAGAGAAGGGTATGCCCGTCCAACCCATGAGCAGCCAGTTGCTCCAGGAGAATGCTGTGGGAAACAGTGTCAAAGTCTTTTCTAAAGTCAACATCCACAGCCTTTCCCTCATCCACTAATAGAGTCACCTTGTCATAGAAGGGGATAAGAAGCATGTCCAGCCTTTCTGGAATCCTTTGCACTTCAGAACTGCCTCCCAAGGGATTCTGTCAACCAGTCTGCTAAACAGGCCAAAGTTTGCCCGCCAAAAGTTCAAGGTGGTAGTTCTGTTGACCCTCGCACCTTATTTCTGAGAGTTGAAAACTCTTACCATTTTGTGATCGCTACACACAGCCTCCAGTCGTCACATCATCCACAAATCCTTTTCTGTTCACAAACAACAGAGAACCTTCCCTAGTTGGCTCGTTCACCAGCTGTGTGAGGAAGTTCTCTTCCACACAACCCAGGAATCTCCTGGACTGTTTTCTCTCTGCTGTATTGTATTTTCAGCAGATATCTGGTAAGCTGAAGTCCCTCGTGAGAACAAGGTCTAGTGACTGTGAGACTTCTCACAGCTGCTTATAGGCCATTTTGTCTGCCTCTTTGCCTTGGCTGGACGGTCTATAACAGACTCTCACCATGATATCTGCCTTGTTGGCCTTATCCCTGATTCTTGCCCATAAGCATTCAACCCTGTTGTCACCATCATCAAGCTCAAGGCAGTCAAAACACCCCCTAACATACAGGGTTAGCCAGCCACCTCTTCTTCCTTGCCTTTTCCTTCTGAAGGGTTTACAGCCATCCAGCGCAGCACTCAGTTGCGTGAGTCATTCCACCACGTGTCTGTGATTGCAACTATGTCATCATTTTCCCACTATACAATGGCTTCCAGGTCCTGCTGTTTGCTGCCCATGCTGCGTGCATTGGCACAGATGTACTTCAGTTGGGCTATTGATCTTGCCACCTTTCTGGAGGAAGCAGCCCTAACTCCTACACGACCACTCCTAGGGGCTTCTGTGGTTTCTATGACATCAATAAACCTTGCACCTTTGCCATTTTACTCCATCCCCTTCCTCCATTGAGATGACAGACTCAGGGACCTCACTAGCACACCATCCCTCACACATTGGCGTGCTGCCCCCAGGCTTGTCTCTAGCAAGTCTGGTTTTATCCCTTTTCCCTTTCAAATCTAGTTTAAAGGTATTTCAGTGAGCCCCGCTAACTCCTGTACAAAGACTCTTTCCCCCCTTTGAGACAGGTGTATGCTGACTGCCAAGATTTTTCTTCTTCAAGACACAGAAATTGATCTCTACCAGGCCTGCGGCCAATGACATATGGCAAATGCCAGCAGCACGTTGTCTGGGCATCAGGGGCACCTATTGCGTCGAGCATATGTCCTGACTCAAGCAGGCAGTCAAGGTTGACAGCAGTGTTGTTCTCCTCAAGAAGAATTCACATGTGCTAATAAATGTCTTTTTTTGAATTGAAGCCTCATGTGCTTTGATGAAAAGACACTGGAAAAGGGAGAGGTGGCTGTGTTTCACTCTTGCTGCTTAAAGCTGGCCCACAGCCAATATTCACATCTGGTACAGGCCTATGGTCTATGAAAATTAAACTGGCTATTTGGCAAAGCAGTGGATATTGGATCTGTTTTCTCTGAAATGTGGAATGAGATAGGACTGGTCTCCCTTCTTGCTTCCACTTGCTCTTTCACCACCCCCTTCAGCAGTTGCCATCCAGAAAGAATTAGCCATAAATGATTAAGGGATCATAAAGTATTTTATACAGATGTAATTCTATAGACACAGTCTGTTTCCCAGGACTTGATTTCCCTATTAGCAAGACTTCAACTACAGTATGGTCAAACATCTGGCTCGAAGAGTAACTGGCAGACGGCAGCATTTTTTCACTCTCAAAATCCTACCCTAAAGTTCTCCTTTAAACAAATGGGGCAAATTGCAGTCTTCAGGTACATGGTTCAAATTTTACTGCAGTCAACAGTATGTGAAATAAGACTTTACCCAAAGGCAGAATTAAGGCAATGCAATGTAATATAGAGAGTTGCTTTGGTAATTGATTAAATGCTGCAGTCTGGCTGTCCTGAGAACAACTGAGTGTGCGGGCTGTGATAGCTCATCGTCCTCTGCAGAATTGGGGCTGACCCTATGGCCAAGCGTCCTCTGGGGACCAGCACCCATCCCAGGGGTGTGCGAAGGGCAGCCCGTGGAGGGGTGCTGCTGCAGGGGCACATTTTGACCTTTCTGAGCTCCTGCGGGCTTAGCAGCCACGTGTGACTCAGGATTCTGTGGGTCAGTCTCACCCCTCTCCTCACTCATTGCCTCGCACAGCATTCACAGCAAATAGTGCGGTCAGAAAGTGCCATTTTCTGGACGATATTGGTTTTAGGGCTACGTAAGAACCTGTTTGAACATGAGCACTGCAGTCTCTGTGGCAAAGCAGTTATTGCACACGTACGCCAGCCAGTTCGCATGTTACCATGAAGACATGCAGAACTGGAAGGGTCTTGCTGGGTGCCAAATCCAGCCCTTTGCTCCTGAGGCAAGGAAGTCATAAAATCCCTCTCCTAGATGGATCAAACTACATTTGAAAATAAGAAACCTTAAAGCAAATGAAAAATGTTCTGCTATCGCTCCCTATGGAAGAATACTCCAGATCCACACTCTTTTGATGGCTGTAAGCCTTCTCACAACTTCCATCCTACTTTTATTCATGGCAGTTTGCTTTTCTGTGCTGTGATTAAATGCAGTTCTTCCCCATTGGGGTGTTCCCTTTGTAAATGTTTTACTACCTTTTTCCCTGCTCTAAAGGTCAAGGGTCCCTTCTGCAAGTAGCCTGGTCCCATCACAGATGCCTTAGGATGGGCCAGCTCGAAATAAATGTCAGTTTGAGCACGGAAAATAGAAAAATTAAATAAACAAAACAGAGCAGAGCCACTGCTACTGTAGATTGCTTTCTTTTTTCAGGATAGCTATGATAAAGATGAAACAGACTAGATATTTATCTTCTAAGTAAAACAAAAAAGTCATCCTTTGGATATCCAAGACTAAAATTCATTCCTATATCCAGGCTTTTCCACTATTAAGAAACATACCCTATCCTTCTAGCATAAAGCAATTTAAAAGAAATTGTGTTTAAGATCTATGTTATGAACTTGGAACCTTCTTACTGTTTAGATAATAGAATTGAATATTTATAGAAGAAGCTTATTAAAATATATACAGTAACCAAGTTATCCAGGGGCAAGAAATTCTGCTATTTATGATGAAATAATTTTCTCTTCAGATGGTTTCTAAACCTGGAAGGGCAAACTAAAGGCTTAATTTTCTTTATCCTTCATTTCACAAAATCCTCTGACTTGTTCAGCTCAGTAATAGGGATCTGACTTTTCATTTAAATGAGCTGCAAATTCAGTAGATTCAGAGATTTAATCACAGGAGACAACCTGGAAACATAACCCATAGTTTCAAGAGTGCAAAATAGTTCCATATGACAGAGAACAATATCTAAGTAGAAAAATGTAAAAATGCTGTACTCATAATGTTTAGATTCCATAATATTGCTACTGAGCAAGGTCAGAATTAATTTAAAATTCAAGAGAGAAACTAAGCGTGAAACAGAAAATCCTTCTGACAAAGTTCTTCTAAAGAGTTATGTGCTCTGAAATGAGGTTTATAGTTATTTATTCATAATACTTTTTTTTTTTTACAAGAAACGATGCTACCAATTACCTGATTGCACTTGCAATGTTCCTGAATATACTGCAGTAGTCCTGTATGAGCTGATGAAAGTTACACAGATCTGAAATCTTTCAGAAGTTCAAGATGATTTCTAAAAATGTCAGGGATATGTCTAGATTTCTAAAAATGTCAGGGATATGTCTAGATTTCTAAAAATGTCAGGGACACGTTCATTGTGTTCTGGGTAAACTGATAGAAGTAGAAATTATTTATGCACAAGGTGATACGGAAAAACTCAGCTCTCTGGAGAGAGAGCTGACATGCACTAACCTATGCTGTTTCTTAAGTCACACAGAAAAGAAAGAACCACAAACAAACCACCATATATTTTTAAGTCTAACTTGTTCCATAATATTTTTCCAAGGGTATATGAGTGATAGCCATTTGTTTGATCTACACCTCTGCCGCTGCTGACAGTATGCCGCTATCTGTAAAAATAAAAGTAACTGGATAAAAGATAACTGTTTGCCTATGATCTGATTTCCTATATGGCAACAGATACATGTTGAAAGACTTGAACCGAAGAGCCCTGCTCCAACTGTTCTGGGAAGCGCGCTTCCCGAGGAGCTGTCTGCCTGAATTAACGCAGCGCCGTGTGCTGAGGGTAGTGCTGGAAACGTCTGATCGCACAAACAGGCACGGCGGGGGCGGAGATGGATGTGCTCCTGTGGATCACCCTGGAAAGGTTTAAAAGATTACTGTTTCCAGCTTTTCATTCAACTGGAGGTTATTGCCTTTGTATCTGAAACGAAGTAAAAGGCTCCTTGCGTATTCCCAGGATGTTTTTATGCCAAGTAAAACAGAACTGCTGAAATCCCCTTCAGGGAGCATTTACTGAAAGTTGAGGGTAGGCAACAGGAATGCCCACTGAAGGGCAGTGATGTCCTGTGAGCAGCATCGCTTCTGAAACCACCGCAGCTACCTCCCCGAGAGACCAGGTGTCCGAAATCTCAAGGTACCAGCATGGGGAAGGAAAATACCTGAAGGCTACTGGCAAAGCTGTTGAAATAAAAATACCGTTATTCCCAAGCAATGTCATCAAGCCCTGTTTTAATCTGGGTACAATTATATTTATGTTATTGTAAAACTATTGGTATCACTTCAACTGGGGCAATGGACGTTTGGTACACTCATGTACCAAATTCAGGCTGTCTTCTGCTAGACGTGATTTGGCGCTGCCCCCCTTGTTCAGGAGAACACTGAAGTGACAGCAGTACTTGAGTGTACCCACAGCTGTCTTGGATGGGGTAACTTTCCCGAATCTGGCCAGTGAGGATGACAGTGAAGGGAAACAAAACTGTTCTGAGGTGCTTGAAGGTACCTGTTATGATGGCAGGAATGCCCCAGCCAACGACATAGTAGAACCGCATGTGCCCGAAGTTGATGTTCCTCACTTCAGTCAGCATCCGGTAGATGTGGAGCTGCTCCACAAACATCCATGCGAAGGTGCTCATGTAGAAATAATGCAGGAGGATGGCAATCACGGTACACACAAACTGCAGAAGGGAAAGGGCAGGGAAATTAAAAGTTGCTCTTCTGAATCACAACTTGGTGAGTCATCAGCTCCCCCGTGCAGCTAAAGGCAAGTGTAATAAAAAGATTTTGGCAGAATAAATACACTTAATTAAGTTTTTCAGAGTTTCAGAAAAGTTGTTCATATTGTGAAAGATTTATTTTTTTTATAAGAAGAATATTACGTGGCCTGTTCTGAGTCTGGTTCAGCTTCACCCTCCCATCCAACATGCTTTTGTTCTCTGCCCTTGTCCTCCATACTTTGTGGCTAATTTCTCTGTGCGTATTTGCTATCAAGGCGAGGATTTCGACTATTCCGTCCAAATTCCTTCTGCTCACAGGAGGCGCAGGGCTGGAAGAGCTCCTGTCTCTTTTTCCTGGTGCAGAGCAGGAGGTGGGGATGCTCCCGTGGAGGCTGGAGACCCTCTGCCCTGCACATTGCCACCTCACCGAGTTCAGCCCCAGTGTGTTTAACTGCATCAACTACACCAATCTCACTGCAAAGTCAACAAATTGCTCCTGAGAACAGCCACCTGCAGCCCTGCACTGACTGGGTGTTTCCTATTTGCACAAAAAGGGCCATTCTGTGGATTTTTCTGCTACTTCATTCTTTTCAGAGAGTGATCACTTTCCAAGGGAGTGCGCTATTTTGGTACAGTTTGTTTCATGCCTGATACTAGTAGATAAAAAAGTACAAAGAAAGTCTCCTTGTGTTTGGCAGAGTAGAGGGGAGGTCTGAGATGGTCTTAGGTCATCAGTTTAGGACCCGTCCCTGAGAAAGTCCTTTCTGCTTGGAAAAACTTCACTTCTAGAGACAGAAATCCATGAAACTTTAGCCCAGGAAAAGTTAATGTGTGGAGCATAAGCAACGGATGATCTGTAGACTTTAACCAAAGAAATCCAGCCTTTCTTTGAGGAACTTTCTTACCAGTTGAATGAAATGTCTGTCTCACAAATAGGTAAAATTTCACACAACCTTATGATCCAACATAAGATCACCAGACTATTTTGCTCGTATGTGTCTGAAAAGGTCTCTTCCATCTACAGGTATTTTTCTGGTACACTTAAAAAGAAAATCAAAAAGAAAAAGCATGGATGCATCCATAGGGTGAGGCAGTGGCCACTTCTTTGGCCCTCACAGCTCTGGTCTTCAATGAGGAACTCTGAAGACCTTGTGCATGTATACTTCAAGAAGGCATGGAGGATGTCTGGCTGTTATCTCTGGACTGAAACGAAGCACCCAGAAGTAGATCACCACCTACTCCTCAGATCAATCTTTTACCTGATGTCGAAATCAAGAGTATTTGACTACAAATTGAGAGAGTGGCTTCTGGGCTCTACATGGCTTGAGCTGGGGGGTTGAGCCCCTTCTCACCCATTGCAGAAAACTGCCCTAACTCCCAGGCTGTAGGACATTGTCGGTCCAGAAATGCTTTACTCCACCCTCCTCTTGAGGTTGTGCTCCTTGCAGTCAGGCGCGGAAGTCACGAGGACAAACAGAAAGCAGGCTGGTACTGCCTGGGCAGTTCATGTCTTTGGCTAGGAACAAGGGGATGTGGAGCTTCCAGTCCCAGGTTTGGATTTGGTTTACATCCTGTGTCAGCAGCACAAAGCAGGCAACTCAGCTCTGCCAGGCTGGGAGCAGCAAAAATGGAATAGCTGCTGAAACCAAAGCGACTGGGTTCTTAGCATGACTACGAGTAATAGCTACAGTGAGCAAACTGGTAGATGAAGTCATCTTTGTGACCAAACAGCCACTTTGAAACCTCTGACCTTCACAGGCATTTCTGTGATATCTGCTAATTGGCTTTCCCTCTCAACTCAGCAGTCTGATGGGTGAAAACAGGAATGACCACAAGCATCTGACACCTGAATTGAAATCTCTTAATTAACCTTCTCCCTTCAGAAGCAAAGCAAAAGGTTTTGCCAAGGATCTGCTGATAAGCTTGAATTAAGAGCACTCTGTAATCATTCAATTTTTGTTTTGAAATGTTTTAAATTGTGTTTTGCAACCTTTTGTTCCTGATCCTGCGTTTAGATTTTGGCATGACTTTTGAGTGTTTTTTCATGGTATAATGCTCAGAAATATAAGTTTCCCTGTTTAACTTTGTGAGTGAAGGGAACATACAAAGACTGCCAGCTTTCTGGATTCACTTACTGCATCAACTTTATTGTAACACTGAGTGTTATTAAAAATGTAGCTCGCCAAATAAAAGACCTTTACTCCCTCTATGTAAGCAGAGCTTTTTTTGTTCCTATTCGCACAGGCATATGAGTAGACTGCTGCCCTGAACATTACCTTTTTCAGGTAAGAAAAAAGAAAGAAAATAAATTACTTTCTATCAATAGTCCAAGGAAAGATTAAAACCTCGCCCAGAAATGTGACTGTTAATTTACAGAAACCCATAAAACCCAGGCTGGGTGCCAAGCAGCACAGCATTATTTGTGCTCCAGCATTCTTTACCTCTTTATGTTCATCAGTGCATGACTCGTTAGACAACTCTCATTCCATACAGACAGATGAATAATTGTCTCAAGCAGACATGGCTTACAGCCCTCCTAACTTCTCAAATTGACTGGGTAGGCTGTAAGGAGCAGCTCTCTGCTGTATGAAATATATTCTGCAATTTAAAGATCTTTTTAAGTGGGTTAAACGTTTGGGGTGTTTCACTGAGTTCTGGTAACAGTACAGGACGTGATTACACCATGAGCCCCAAAGCATGAAAATGAGAAGGCGCAAAAGAGAACAATCTCATCAAGTACAACCATTAGCATTTATGGTATTGCTGCAATGAACTGTTTTACTGCTCTTGTAAACCCTTGTCTGGTGCTTCACGATATTGTGAAAGGAAACTAGAAATGAGGAGCTATCATTTACTGCATAATTTTTAGTAAGATTCTGCAGGTATGTGGGCTTGGCTCCCTGCTTCTCAGTACTTGTGTCAGAGAACTGGAAGAGTATGAACTCCTTGCTAGTGAAATGCAGTGAAAAATGAGTGGTGTGCTCAAGAAGGCATGGGAAAGGTCAAGTTACATGGAGTGCTGCCGATCAATTGGCAAGGTGAGCTCATTTGAGTGAAGTTATTTTAATATGCAAACTCATACATTATGAAACAAATAGACATGGCCCACACATGGCCTGAGACCATACCTCAGAGGGCAGGTCACTGCAGATGATCTCACCACAGCAGGAGATAAGGAACTGGAGTTCCTGGTGCAGAGGAATATTGGAAAATGGGACTGGAAGTGACAGTACCAGCTGTAAAGCTTCGTGAAGTTTAGCGTTCACAATTTTTTGGATGGACAGCAGAATCCAGAATGACACTTTATGCTTAAGGTACACAGCAAGTGAGGTTGCGTGGTTAGGCACCATGTTGTCATTACCATAACGGTGATGATACCCATTGAATGTAGGCTTGCTCTCCCATTTCTGCTGCTTGGATAATGTGGAATCAGCACAGTCCATTATTTTTCATCTCAAGATTGTACTTCCCTCTCAAAATTTAGATTGAAACATGTAGAGTAACAGATTTCTAGAAGAGAAATTTTCTTCAGAGTGTTCAGATTAGCCCTACACTAACATTTTGAATATTCTTCATATGCGTTAAGGACATTTTTCTTATTGCATGTTATCTGCCACCTGTCTACTGGTACAGGCGACTGTGAAGCTTGGCAGTGCTGGAACTCTTGTCTGCTTGTCTCCTACCTGTCTGCATTGCAACCATGAGTTTTGAGACAAGTCCTGCTAAAGAATCAGCAGCAATGCTATGTATAATGCTACACAGTTATGAGAGCAATGAGGTCCTAGGTACAGAACATACACACTTCACATGTGGCGTGTATCTCGTATTCAGCCCATTCACAGCTTGTGTTTCTTGACATGCACAATGCTGGAGGTGGCTACGCTGAGCTTTGGCAACACATATGATGGGCTGAAGCCAACACTCCCTGTGGCTGGAAGGCACAAAGCAAAGTGACAGATCTCCTACTGACTCTTGGATGTAGCAAGCTGTCCCATGCCTGGCAAGTGGCTTCTCCGGAATGGCCATGGTGGGTGTGCAACACACGTATTTATCAGCACCTGCACAGCAACACATAGGTGACAACCTACCAGTCAACACCAGAAGTTGTTTGGGCTTGTGAGGTACCTGCTGCAGGAGAAACTGTAGAGCTTCCTACCGAACAGACAAAGAGAGACAAGAAAAGATACTGATGGAAAGGTAGGAAGAAATCAGTGTTCAGGGTTCAGCTCCTGGGATAAGCCTTCAACAGGGCTGCTGTCATATATTCTTTGAAAACAAGATATGGTCCTACCTCCTGGCATTACTATTAATCATATAAACCACACAAGAATATATTAAAAGTCTGATGTTTTTCAAATGAGTGTTGAGGCTAAGCAGAAGTAAAAAAAAGAAGAGAAAGTGAAACAGATGGGACCAGGTAAAAGTGGCGACATGTACTCCACAATTTAAAGCTTGACAACAACTCTAGGCATAAGCACAGAGTAACTCTTACCGGGTTTTCAGTCTGGTTGATTCCAATAAGAAAGACGAGCTCTGAGAAGAAAAGGGCAGCCACCAGGTTTTTGTGGATACTGTGCAAGTTGGAACGTAGTGTGCGGATCAGGACCAGCAGTATGAAGGTGATCAGCAAAGCCACCAGCGAGATGGATACAGTTGTGTAAGTGACAATCTTCAGAGGAAGCACCTCCCCATTCTGGAGAAAGACAGATTGACAGGACCTCTGTGAGTCTTTCCTTCCTACCTCTCCAGTCAAATCCACTATTTGGAATACCACTATTTTCAGGACTACTGAGCAAACGTACAGATGTGCTTTATGACCAACACGGGCAGACAATACCAACTCTTAAGTCACTTAACACATTGAGTGTATACAAACAGCAACCAGAAGGTCCACCAACAAGTTAAGAAGCTTCTTTCAGCAGATCCAGTGGTAGATGTTGTGAGGCACGGGGCAACTCACTTTTTGACACACTGCAACATGGGATGGATCTGCTGATGATGCTCTGAGTCATGCTCAAAGCTCAGGCTCAACCTCTGAATCAAAGTCCTCTGAAACCAAAGCCCTCAAAAATCACGAGCCTGACATCACTCACCTCTCGTTTCGAAATGTCCATCAGGACGGCGAAGCTGGTTATATGGTTGCACTGGCAAGCGATGTGGCTCTGGTTTCTGGAAAACAGCTCACATCCTCTGGAGGACCAGGCACCTGTCCCGCCAATCCTGTGAGGAAAAAAAAGGCATTTCTGAGAGCTGTCCTCTGATATCCCCTTACCTTCTGCTGCTACTGCTCTCTGGGGCAGCTCTTGCTCCACAGCCAGAGAGGACTGTAAGTACCAAGACAGAAATATTTATAGCTGTCACCTGTCTGATAGAGTATCACCAACTTAAAGAGCCTTCAGTTGAAGTAGTTCCTGATAGCTGGCTTTGCTGGCCAAATTTTGTGGTTTTATAATAATCTGGTTTGAGCTTTTTAAAAAAATAAATAAAAAAAATTTGCTTTTTGGTCAGAGACCACACAAGGAATGTGGGGAAGCAATTGCACAGAGCAAATTGGTTGCAACAAAGGTAAAAAATACCAAAAATACAGAGATACAGGTTTTTGAGATCTAGACACGGTTTGTAGAGCTCTTAAGTGAAATATGTTTCAGCAATAATATGATTTTGTTCTAGTGTTCCTCTGAAAAGTAAACTGGAAAAGGTTAAAACCAGTAAATCACAGAATAATATTTCCTGTCAGGAGATCTCTTGCATTAACACTGGGGAGGAACTGCTCCCTTGAAAATGCTTTCCTGTGAAGCTTCAGTTACCTTCAGTGACTTCAGAAATTACTTTGTATCAATGTTAATTACTCTATTCAGAAGATAATAAGTAATAAAATTAGTCTTGTAGCTACTAGAAGAGTTTTTAACTAGATATGCCAGGACATTTCCTTCATTCAGCCATAAAGGATTTGTTAAACAGTTTTACTATCACTTTCTCTTAAGAAGTACTCACTTTTTAAAAACCTCTTTCATGACATGTAGTTTAAGAACTGTTTTTAACTGTGGCTGTAGGAAGATGTAACACAGATAACAATGCCATTGAAGTTGCCAGCAAATAGCTAATAGATGAATCACTTCAGAGATGAGTTATTCAAGCCCATATGATGTTTAAAGATTTATGAAAAAGGACTTGCCATTCCCTTATAACTGGCAGAATCATAGAATCATAGAATCATAGAACAGTTCAGGCTGGAAAAGACCCTTGGGATCATCGAGTCCAACCGTTAACCCTACACTACAAGTTCACCCCTAAACCATATCACCCAACACCACATCTAAGCGACACTTAAACACATCCAGGGATGGCGACTCAGCCACCTCCCTAGGCAGTCTGTTCCAGTGTCTGACCACTCTTTCCATGAAGAATTTCTTCCTAATGTCCGGTCTAAACTTGCCCTGTTGCAACTTGAAACCATTCCCCCTGGTTCTGTCCCTAAATGACCTGTGAGAAGAGACCAGCACCAACCTCTCTACAATGTCCTTTCAAGTAATTGTAGAGCATGATGAGGTCCCTCCTCAGCCTCCTCTTCATCAAACTGAACAGTCCCAGCTCCCTCAATTGCTCCTCGTAAGATCTATTCTCCAGGCCCTTCACCAGCTTTGTTGCCCTTTCCTGCACTTGCTCCAACACCTCAATATCTCTCTTATACTGAGGTGCCCAAAACAACTGCATATACAAGCAAATACACTGTTCTACATACAGGCAAATGGAGTAGCTTATCACTGCAAACATAACAGATTTCTGTTGCCTCTTGGATCCTTTCAATGATCTCCTGAAGCTTCTGACTAGGAGGCAAACATTTCCTAAGTTAGTTTGCTCATTTATTTCTGGCACAGGATATTGCCTTTTAATGGATTTTTCCGCAGGTTTAGTAGAGTTCTGGGGTTATGAGGAAACACCTAGTTTTATGGTTGAAAAATGCATGTCTGTAATAGTTACAATATTGTGAAATCACAGCAGAGCATGTAGTTACTTCTCAACACATTTTCTTTTGTTTTATCCGCGCTCTCGAAATATCTCCAACAGGACTGTGTTGTTTCCACAATGACACAAACCCATCAAAACACTTAAAAGCGCACACAGTTCTTAACATTTTTCACATTTTCAAGAAAAATATGTCTGTATCTTTGACCTAACTGAATACAAAAGACTTAAATGAGCCATTTTCAGAGTATTTAATCTTTTCCATCATACTTTCCTCCTAAAGAGCCAAATACTCTCTCGTTATGTTCTGCTTACATATTATAATTGCTTCCTAACAACTGGAAGCAGTCTAAGGTCCCAAAGAAGATATTTCCTCTTCCTGCAATTTTTCACTAAAATAAATGAAAGCAAATCCACAACAGTTGATCAAATGAAAGGTAAGTTGCTTCTTATCTGTGCAGCTGTTTTTAGGTTGACTTTTGATTCAAAATTTTGAGATTTAGAAATTCATAATCTTTACTCATAGAACATTGTCCGCAAAACATCAGTCCTCCTTTTTACCACCAGGAAGACTTGGTTTTGTAATTTTTTGCACTGGCCCGGGCTGAGGCATCGAGGGTGAGGGTCTGCTTGCCATGTACTCTGCCCACAGTCACCAGAGTAGATTCAGCCCATGTAAGAACTGAATCATCTCCTGGAGATGCCCTCCTAAAAAGAGAGCATGGGGCAATGAGAGTCCTGACCTAGGGACCTCAGGTGAGCCATGAGCTCAGGCTCTAGAGTCAGACTACGCCTGTCCAGACATAACATCCCTGGGCAAACAGCACAAGTAAATACAAGGAGATTGTGAGATTTGTTACTGCTGGGTGAAAATGAACCCTGCAGAAAGACATGATGGCACTGTGTTTGTTAGAAACCACATGGCTAATCCTTTGTTTGAGGAGTTATGATGATTATTTTCATTTTTCTCAGGTTGGTGGGAAATGACTACATGGCTCTATTCCACCAGAACTTAGTTGCCAGTTGAATAAACTATGAAAAAAAGGTTCTTCCTCCAGCATTATCTTCCTGGGCAGAACTTCTCTGCTACTGAGAGAGTTGTCATACACAGCCCTAAAGCTAGCAGGAGACATACGTGATGGAGTGGTTCCAGAAGACACAGACAGGCTTCGTTCTCTCCTCCGTTTCCAGCATGGCATACTCCACTATGATGGGCTTTTCCATCAGGTTGGGAGGAAGCTCCCCGTCACTGTGAATGGCCGTGCTCACTACAGGTGTGTTAATAATCGGGCGATTTGGCAATCTGCAGAAGGACAAAAACTCCACAGTGATCTAAAAGCTAAAATGCAAAGCAGGTTTTGCAAATAAAAGATTTCCAGTCGCTTCCACTCAGAAAGCAAAGCATAGACGCAGAATCAACCTTCCACACAGGGGCGTTTCCAAAAGCTGCTGGCACTCCTGGCGTGGTTATTCTCCCCCATTGAGCCAGAGGAGGACAAGACACAGCACTGCGGTGACAACTGCACCACACGAGACATTCGGTCAGCATAAAAGCAGCTCTGTCTCCCCCCACAGACTCAGAGCAAGGGGAAGAAGGGATCTGCACAATCCACAAACAGGTCTGAAGTTTACCTCAAGCTCCTTCGGTCAGGATCGTAGTTTTCAGGCAGGAGGTGTCCCAGGGACCGGTATATAATGACCATGGCAATGGTATGATGCGTTGAGTCATCCGGGTGTCGCTTCCTTCTCTTTGCAAAAGCAGTTTCAGGGCTTAGTGCATCACTGTTCATTTTAGAGGATAATTTTTGACTTGAAGGCTTCATTGTAGGCACTGCTATGGGATTAACACAAATATTAAATTCTTTCCGTAACTTCAGAGCTATGGCTTAAACTATTAATTTTGCTATGCAGAGACACAGAAGTATTACTGTTGCTATAACTCTAGGTTTGTAACACTAATGTTATATTTGATATTTCTAATAAAATTTTAGCATGTTTCATAGTTATACAGTAAATAATTAGAAACCATTGAACCATGAATAACCATTTAGTCTAGCTAGAAAAAAAAAGCCATTTGTAAGCTAGAAGATCCATAGGTACATAAATACTCTGTCATGATTTAAGAAGAACATTAAAACAATATGCATGTTATTAAATTGCATGTACCTTTATATATGGCAAAGCTAGTGTTGTGAATACACCAACTGGCCACATGGAATTTCTCTCTGCTAATTATGTCATATAACGAGCTTTCAGTTTTGGCAGTATCTCTTAAAAATCACATTCCCTTTTTCTTACTGAAAAGATACAAGTCATACAAGCAGGTGCCCTGTTTCTGAGGAAATGTCACAAAGTGTTATTAGCTTATTGATTATTTCATGTTACTTTAACAAGCATTACTACTTCCCCATCTGGAGGATATTCAGCCATAGTACGTGTATAATTATTGCTTTTTTGATTACTTCCTCTCTCTCTTCCCTTGCCTAAAGTAATCTGCGGTTCCTCCTGGCAACCTCGGGGTACTCAGAGACACCGCGAAGCAGGTACTTCCCCAAGTATTCTCCCTCATCACCCATCTCAAGACGTTTTATTCGCTGTCTAGTTTAGATAACACGGCTTTGCTCCTCCCAGGTTTGGACTCTCCATCTCTCACGCCGCCTCCCTCCATCTCTGCGCAGACTTTGGGAACGTGACCATGGAGCTGCAGGCTCCAGGCATCTGTCCCCTCCTATGCTGGTGGGAACGAAGGCAGAGCACTGCTCTCGCCTTGACGGGGCGGTTCGAGGGGCTGCGAGCGAGACCTGGCAGACAGGTACAGCCAGTTACGTGTCCCCCCCATGCTCGTGTCGCTGCCTGCAGGCAAAATGCCTCAGAAGTATGTGCAGCTGCTCCAGCCCGAAATAATGTTCGCTTGTGTAGACGGTCGCCCCGCTCTCACCCTAGCACCGCGTTGCTCTGCAAGGATTAATCGCACTCCCTGGGAGCTGGTCAGAATTGCCCTTTGAAAAGCAGTAGAAGGGTTTTACCTTTCCTGTCTGAAGGTCTGAACAAAGTATCAGGGAAGACAACAGATGATTCCAGATCCTTTGGATAATCTTCCTTAATCTCATGAAATCGTGGTATTCTCGCTCCGGTGAAATTAGACTTGTCAAAGATGTCAACAGCAATAACTGAGGGGAAAAAAGTTTCCCATAAAATGAACTTCAATGCTTTCAAATATGAAATTGTGACAAAATGAAAGATCATTGTAAGGTTACAATACATGCACAATGCAGAGATGTTTAAACCCCAAAATGGAAAATCAAATTTATTTTTTCTCAATTAATACCTGAAGTGACAACTAGAAGCTTACGTGTCAGCACTATGTTACATTTATCAAACTATAAACTTATTTTGCAGTGGAAAGGAATTCACAAGACAGCATCTCATACTGGCAAAACACTCCTGCAAACACTTAAAATACAGAAGTGGCATGTTCCAATTTCAGACTTTCTAGATTTGCTGCTTCAGAAATACAGTTCTTGTACATCTGTTAAATTGCAAAGTCAGCTAAACAAAGGAAATAACCTGGATTTTTACCTGGGACTACTCTTAGTTCCCCAGTTCTCCTTCCTCTACACTAGAAACTCCTCTCTGGCTCACCTCATCAGCTCTGCCTGTTGTCTAAGTGCCAAAATATTTAAAAGAGCTGAGTTGGCTTGAAACTTTCCCATTTAAGAGAAGTCATTGAGTGCCAATTTAGATGTTCTAATAAAAGTGAGAAGCTGGAAGTCCTGGGGGTAACCCTACACCGAAAGCTGTGACCCACTGCAAGTTTCTATATGAAGAAATACACAAGTTAAGATCTGCAAGCTCCCATTCCTTTCCTAGTCGCTAAATAACTCCCAGATGAGCCATTAGGAAACTCCATTAACACCATGTTCACCTGGAAAAACTGTTCAAAAGAAAACAGGCCCCTTTCAGGCCAGAGTTGCCTCATCCCTTCCAAGCTCACGCCCTTTTACTCAGGAAGAGCTGGTTGAAAAAAAATCAGGATTTACAACCTGCAAGAAATTCTGGGTTTTGTTTTCATCTCACTTCAGTTAAAAAACTGAGAAGACTTTTTTTTCTGAGTGTGAAGACAGAAACATTTTGATTCTGGTAGTCCTGAACCAAAGGGAAATATTTTGGGTTTGGTTTATTAAAGAGAAATGAAAGGATTTCAGTTTGGCTCAGCTCAACAATAATCCTTTCCTCCCTGGAGCTGCTGCTCGACTGTCTCATGCCTTTGGTTTTTATGCTGCTGTGACTGTCCTCCCCACCATCTGCACACTGCTGCCGCTGCAACGAAATGCCACACAGAGCAGTGGCGGGGCTCAGAGGGAAAACAGATGAGACGTGGGTCAGCAGGCTCCTGTGGCAACTGAGAGGTATGGGTCAAGGCTTAATTGACTAAAAATGAATGCACTGATCCGACTCGAAAACCCAAGTGTGTGGTTTCTCAGTGGTCATGACTAAACCAAACAGCTGGCACCTCTACCCAGCACATTTTGAAAGCCGTAATACAACAGCAGTTTTCAACACAGGTACTCACTCATGTTAGTGGCAACGATGACAAAAGGTCTCATGTAGGTTTTCTTCATGTTTTGGGCCACGTTGTTGAAATATTCCTCGTAGTGCCTGAGCAGGTGGGCGGTGCCACCCTCCGTTCGCTGAATTTGCTCCCAGTGCTCCTTATTGCTGGGGTCCAGTAGAGCACTACCCACTTTGATAATATTCTGAGAAACAAAGTACAAGCCTAAATTATGAAGCAAACAAAGCGCTGGGTTTCCAGTGAGGAATATTGAAAACGACTGGCATCACTGTCCTCAGGTGAGTGTGTAATGAAGTATTTTACTGCAGGTATGTTCTACTGCAGCCATATGAAAATATGCATGCCCGTTACTCACCCAGAGGTTTTTTCTTACATAAAGCAAAACCCTCCAAACTTTTTATGAGCAAAGTAAGCCAAAATTGGAGGCTCTAAGAGAACTGCCTACTTTCTCTCCCCTTTATGACAGGAAACCTCGCAAGAAAATGCAGTAGGAAAACCTAACCATGTTGTCTCAGAGAGACAAGAAAAGCAGAGCACTTAGTATGTACATTGAAAAACTCCCCCAGAATAAAAAAACAATGTGGTATGTTAAAATCAAAAGAAAGCTATAGAAATAATTATTGTTTTCTCTTTTATTTTGATTTTTTGTTTTACTTTGTTGATTCCTGGATAACCAGGACAACTTACATGTGGAAGAATGACAAGAATGAATATTAACTTACATATACAAACTTGGAAATCCACAAAAAAAACTTCAGTTGTGTTTTCCACACCCATTTTTATGTTGCTTACAAATGGTGTTAAAAGGAAGTTCTATCTGAGGACCTGCCCCTTCTGCCTTTTCGTACAAGAATATGCAAAGAGACCCTCATGCTGAATAGAGTGAAACTCCCAAAGAGAGTGTTAAATGGCTTAAGTAGGAAAAACACTAAAAAGTTTTTAACCTTGGTGTATAAAACCTAATTCCTAACTAAGGTAAAATTTGTAGAAAATATGGTAGGAATTAATCACCTCAAGCTCTAAAACAGCCACAGCAAATATTTAGGCTCCCTTCAGAAGGAGACAGGGAAGATGCTGTATTCTGTAAGTATTGTCTGAGGTTGCAGGTGTGCATTGAGATAAAAGAGGCTGCCGGTATGACTGCCTTTATCTAGGGTGAGAAGCACTACGTCGTTCCTCAGGAACGCGGGAGACACACGCTGTACTTGGTACCAGGCCTCCTCGGTGTTTGTGAGCATTACTGATGTTATTTTACTATCTATTTTTCAGGCTTCTACCTGAGACTATTAAAAAAAATAAATTCCTTCTCCCCTTGTGCTCCCTCAGACTAGGATGTTACCTCGTTTTTTTCATAAGCTTCACTGATTAGTTTTCAAATTCCTGACCTATCCTAAAAAAATATTTAGGGAGTTTTTGGAAACGTCATCTGTATGAGTTTCAGTGCCAAGTGCAGAGAATAATAAATCAATGCAGAGGTTCAAAAAACTTTTTTTTTCCTCATTTTTCCTATTTTTACTTAAGAAAACATGCTAAAAATGAAGACCCTTCTCAAAATCTGAATGGGGGAATTTATTTATTGCACAGCCTGCAGGTACAAGTCTGTCAGCTCACTGTCTCTCTAGGGAAGAAAAATTTGCATCTCTTAAAATCTGTGGCACCTAAAATGTTAAATGTTTCAGAAGTTCTTTGCTCCGTGTACCACCTGGGACACTGAGAAATTTTCTCAGACACCTTTCCTCCTGCTCCCACCTTCCCAGGGATGTCCTCTTCTGGTGCACTTTGGCCTGGCATGGGGTCTCCAAGTTCTCCCCAAAGTCTGCCTGACCTGGCTGATCCTCCTGGAGTGCTGTGAGCAGCGAGCTGGTTGTAGCACACCCTCAAAGGGAGCCACACCACCTTTGGCCAGCACGGAGGCTGGTCTTGGCCCACGGAGGGCTGTTCCAGCGTCCCCGCCCCGGTTCCGGAGCTCTGGGCTCTGCTGCCATGGGTCCAGAAGGGTGTTTTGGCTTGGACTCTGTGCTCTGCCACGGTCAGGATCTTGGAAACAGTGTTGGCAAGAGTGGACAGCAGCACCAGCAGCACACACGGCAACGAGGAGAGATCTATAAGCCTGACATGGGTCATTCAACCTTCACATTTTCAGACCAAAGAAACTTTCCAACTTGCTCCACATCTCACATTTTTCCACCACAACTACGTGCTTTCCCCAGACAGGGCGGGTGCTACAGCTTGTTCTCTAGACCTGGTCAGGTCTTTGGTGATAACTGGGACTTTTATGAATACTCTGACCAGCAGAAGCCCTCTGGCACACGTTTTCGTACGTGCCTACAGCACTCAAAATATCAATACAGTATGGAATGTCTTTCAATGTACCAACCCTTTAGTAAACATGACTCAAGTGTTTCCAGACTAAATTGAAAGAAACATTCAGAGTCAGTAAATGGCTCAGAGTCAGTTCACTCCACATTTAAACGAAAATTATCACATTAGGAAGGTTTCCAAAAGAATTGAATATGGTACATAAAGCCATTTTATCCAGGAATAACATATCAACTTAATTATTTTTTTCATGCGAGGAATTTTGCTTCTGGCATAACAGCCTTTCTGTGATATCTGTATTACACACACACGTGTGCACACACATTCTAAACTGAGAAGACTGACTTACTGGTGAAACAGATGAAGCCATTACATGATATTCACTCCACCTTGGTCAAAGACAAATTTAATTATCCATTGCTATAAAGCTGCAAAGGCTCAGTACAGTACACAGTATCTCTCTTACCTCATTGAATTCCACATCCCTGGTGGCTGCCAAGTCAAACCCTTGCTGCTGGCTCTCATACTGGAGGACCCGGATCATCATCTGGTAAGCTGTCCTCACGTCGTTGCCGTACAAGCTCTGTGTGTATTTGGTGGCATTCTGCAGCACTCTCACAATCTGTATGGTTTTGTCCCCATCCAGCTTGGTCTCATTGTGGTGTAACTTCTCATTCTGAATCGGAGGCAGGAAGGAAGAGAAAACAACAGCAAGGTACCTTTCAGTTACAAAGACAATCACCATGTAGGGATTTCTGGCACAAAGCGGTTGTTTTTATCGAAATGGTGTTTGCCTTGAGAAAGGGGTGACAGGACAACTCAGTGTGAAATGTAACTGAGAGCCAGAAAAGCGCAAGGATCCTGACGGGACATGAGGGAGTTCAAGGATAACAAACTGGCGTCTGAATTGATGATCATTTACAAAATGATGGCAAAACTGAGAAAACACAGCTTACCATGATTTTTAGATCGACGAAAGTGCTGGTGGTGCAGTTGAAAAGCTCAGGAGGCAGCCAGCCCTTCTCAATGTTACAGTGGCGAACTGCATTTCCTGAAGGGAAACAAGCAAAATAAATATAAATAATGTTCTAGGTAAATCTTCATAGATTTCAGATGTCCTAGACTTTCAGATTTCCTACATTTTCAAGCTTCTTTGAGCTATGCACATACCTCACTTTCCAAACGGGATTCCCGAATGAGAAAAGTTAAAGACTACTAATCTTCATGAATTGTTTTCCTCAGGCTATAGAGAGAAGTCAGGCAAGCTTCAAGATCTGTCGAACCGCTCTAAGTGTTGCTGCCCTAATGATCTCAAATGAATCCAGCAATTTATTTATACCAAATATGAGAAAGACTATGCACTTCCTAAATATTTCTGAAAATACATCCCTCCTCAGATTTCTGCGCAATAGCCTGTATAGGAAGACCTCCCAGATAAACGCTGTCTTCATATCAAAACATGTCAGCACCTTTGCATGCTGCACGTGGCGAACACTTCAGCCAACACATATAATTGCCTTTTTTCCACTTGTGAATGATCTGTGAGCAGCTTACTGTTTTACTTAGCCTATTATTTTGTACTGTTTGTCAAACCATTCAAACATGTGATTCTTGGCTGTGGATCCTTCATCATGAATTCCAAGTTATCAAACTCAAAATTTACATTGCGCTAGTTAAGTTGCACAGAACATACCACTTATGTCTAAGCCATTTAATAACTAATCTCCAAATAAGAATAATAATTGAATAATATCCAATTATATTATTTCTCCTCCTTGACTAGGTTAATACAATTAAGCCTTGGGTTCTTAGCCTGAAAATTCACTACTATAAAGCTTACTTTTTTTGAATGTTCTGTAAAATCCACTTGAAATATGCAATTCCCGTAAGTACCTTTGCCTGCTAGCCTATTTGCGTGGTCAACCACAAGAACAGTGCAGAAAACATATTAATTCAACTTTCCAGTATTTAATAAGGTAAATATTCTTCACTTAAAAGGAATCGAGTCTACCCCCTAGAATCCTCAGAAGAGGAGGTTGGTTGATCACAAATCTTCTGCACACCTGCAGGCAGTGACCTCCTCCCAGTATTATTTCGGGAAGTCACGTAACTGTTTGTAACTCCTTGAGCTTGAGAAGAGAGAGAGTTACCAGGCTCAGAAATAAGAAAAAGGTTTCATTTCCTACCGAACAGCCTTTGGAAAAGATTGTGAGCTCGGTTTTCAAAAATCGGTTGTTCTCAGGGACACATGTTGCCATTTACTTGCTGTATACAACAACACAGCTCATGTGCTCTGAGAAATGATGCTGGGTGGAAAAATGTGAGCTCTGTTGTAAGTCGGCTTTATTAGCCTGAAACGCTAGTAAAGCAATCATCACATAAACGATCTTCCTCATTTTATCTCTGCCCAGAGGAGCTGTATTGCTAAAGAACATGTATAAGTCACTAGAAACTATGGGTAAGGATTACTTGATAGAGTGAACAGAAAATGAATGAATTTCTGTTCTTTATATGTGTTTATCTGCGGCACTTTTGTATTTATTTATTGCTATTATTCCAACTGCATTTTAACAGTTCTTGACTTGCAGCTAACTAAACTTTGCTGCTTGTGACATGCAAGAGCTATGCTGCAAACTGCAGACCCAGTGAATTAATGTCATTCCCTATTTACACATTTTTTTTCTCTTTTTTTTAAGATGAAGCAGTTAATGTTTTACCCAGGGAACTTACCCACTGATCCTTTAGGACACGGCACAGCAGCTGGCTGACCAAACTTGGTCTGTGGCCACCAAATCCCAGCCTCAAAAGCTTTGGGACAGCCATTATAAATTACTGAAAGAAGACAAAGAAATTATGCAATTTTTCTGACAAGATAAAAATCACAACAAGGAGATATTTCAACCTGTCTAAAAGACCTTCCGGTAATTTCCAAGCCCCATCAGGATACCTGATGTCCTCTGCAGTGGTTTCCAAGCTGTAACCCATCAGCTGCTCCTTAGCCAGCAGTGAGGGCAGACAGGTACAGGCAGAGGAGAGCGCAGGATGATTACGGGGCTCTGGATTTTGGCTCTGCCTATCTCTGCCTGCTCCTTTGCTGTGGGAAAACATTTCTCCTTTGTTTCACCCACACACTGTGGTGAGATGGCTCCTGCTGCAGCAGCTTTGTGCTGATCACAGGAGGAGAGTGGGTGGGTGAGAGGAAAGGCAGGACGAGCAAGACTGGGAAGAAAGGCAGAGGGCACCCGGCTCTGTGGGCAGAAGGTGTGAGGGCACTCGCCCACTTCTTCATCTGCAGCACAGCAATACTGTGCTGCACTGGCAGAGGAACTCAAGTCTCAAGTCAAATTGGGATTAACGTTTTGCTCTCCCTCCACACCCCCCCCCCCCCGCCAAGCTTGCTATATTTTTATTTGATGAAAATTAAAGAAATTGGAGCTTTTTTATTTTCCCCCAGCTCCCATGAGCCAGACTCCTGAGGAGGGGTGCATATTTAGGCTGCTGCAGCTCCCATTGCCCCTGCTGCAGCCACCCTGCCTGGCTCACACGTGCCCCGGGATGGAGCTGCGTGTTCCCACCCACACCCCACAGTTGCAGCTCTGATCCCGCAGCTACAGCCCAGCTGAGCAGCGGTGCTTGCCGGGCAAGAGGTACCTTCACAGCCCTTCACCGTGACTTCAGCGAAGGGGTTGTCACAGCGGTTGCACTGCCGCCCGATGACGCCGGGTTTGCAGGGACACTGTCCCGTCTCCATGTCGCAGGTGCGGGTGTGGGAGCCGGACGGGAAGCAGTCGCAGGGGTAGCAAGTGTCGCTGCTCTGGGGCCGGTAGTAATTTGCCTCGAAAAACAAAACCATAGACTTAACGTTCCAAATTGCTCACGTTTCTCAAATCTTGCTCTAGCAGCATGATTTTGCAAAACATGGGGTAATAATGATATTACCACGAACAGAAAAGGTGATGGCTATGGGAAGCAGGCTGCATCAGCCCAGGCAGCATGGAGAGGCAGAGCTGAGCACAGGGGATATGTGTGGGCTGCCCTGTGACACAGGCACCTGGGGTTTGGACCTCAATTTTCAGTGGGGCGGAGGGCCCACATTATTCCTCATTTACTTGCTGTCAGTGGCCAGCAAACATATCCTCGGAGGATTTGCAGTTTTCTCTGCTTTGTGATTCCACCCTTGTATGGCACGAACAGGCCAGTAAGGAAGCTTCTTGCACCGTCCACTTGTGTTTCCTGTATAGGGTGGAGTGCAACCAGTGATCACGTATTCAAACTGCATCTGTAAATGCTTTTGATCTGAGGCGTTACGCGATTACACAAGAGCATGGTGTTGGCATCCCACTGACTCGATTTAACGCAACAGTTGCTGTGTCCTGCTGGTGTTCCAGAAAGGAGTACGGGGCCAGATTCACTGTGGCCGGTTTGAACAAGCCCAGCCTCCCCGAAGTCACTCAAGCCGATTGCAAAACCTATTGTGAGAAGTCCTTTGTAAAACCTGTGGGAGGGAAGTGCCTCCTCTCCCGTGTCCCCATGTCTGTCCCTGCCTGTCCATGGCAAATTCCTCTTAAGCACGACAGAGCCGGCACTGAAGAAAGCATTTAGTATGATTTACCTCTCACCAGCTGCTCGGCTTTTCGCTGGCCACTGCACAGGGGAGAGCTTCACCCAGCTGGCCTGAGCTGTTTCATGGTTATTGTTCACTTGTGACACACAAAACACTCCGCTGCACCCAGGTCTGATCTCCCCCCCATAAACCAGACTGCACTTCAGAGAGATCAGAGCCCAGTTTTCATCCTCTCAGTTTTGCTTTCCAAAGGCAAATAAGATAAGAGCTGCACAGTACGATTTTGTGAAGGGCGGTGCCAGCAAAATGGTTTAGGTAAAGATTAACTACACTGCGCACATATATATACGATACAAAGCACAACTGTGTGTACTTTGTCTCAGATAACTCACTTGTTGTAGTCATTAGTGGTACAGTTATTTTTTAAACTAAAGAAGTTTTGATTTAAGACTGCTTTCTTTTGCTTACCTTGCAGTGGCATGCTCCATTGGTCTTATTGCAATCAGAATCAAACCCTTTACTAGTCTCACAGTTACAGGGGCCACAGATGGGATTTCCCCACCAGCCTCTGGGACAAGGCAGGTCGATCCTATAAAAGAAAACCAAATTGAAAGAAAGTTCTTTTAAGCTTCCTCTTAAAAGGTGGGAAAGCTTTGGGCCAAACCTGCACTCAACTCCATCAGTTTATAGTAATGTAACACACTGCAGCAGCCAACAATCAATATATAAATAAATATATATACAGTATAATAAATCAAAATAAGGAACACTGGTGCTATGAAACCCTAGAGAGGATGCTTCTCTACCAGTTTTCTAGACAAGCTCCTCCCTACAAGGAGTATACATCTCTATGAGCAAATAAGGGCTCATTCCTCTGGGAGAGTGTGATGGGGCCCATGCTGCCTAATGGAAGTGGTTCCCGTCTCACCAGTCCCAGTCTCCCACTGGGGAAAGTGCTGGCTGGACAGACTGTGTTGGGCTGTGCTAGCACTTCCACAGCTCACGCAACTGCAGGTGATGTTGAGCTCATCCCCTGGTTTACCAACCACCACAAACAGCCCTGGGCTACAGCTCCCCTAGGCTTTATATCCCACTTGCCATCTCCAGTTTCCTGTCCCAGTACTGCCACGGGCAGCTGTGGGGACACCAGCCCAGCCTGCGGGGACACCAGCTTAGGAGCAAAGCTGGCTGCAAGCTCACCCTATAAAGAAAAGTTGCTATTTTCAGCAAGCCTAGATTTGTCAGTCAGCACATCATAGAGTCTAAAAAGCCTTGGTCTGCCACAGGGAAGGAGAAGAAGGACATGTGGTTGGGGACATGGAAGAAGGAAGGGTGGCAGCTTTGATCCAGACTACGAATCAAACACTGTGCTTCAGATCATGAGTGGAGCAGCACAGCTTGCTAGAAGCTATGCGGCAACCCCAAAGGCAGCACTGCTGAAGGACAACCCTCATGTTTGCTGGTTCTGCTTCTTCCAGGTGAGCTTCTGAGTGGGTTTCTCCCAGAGGTGCCCCAACGCTAGTGCTGGCAAGGAGAGCTCGAGGGAAAGTGGGCTGGGGAAGTGACCTGGCTGGAAAGCTTCATCAAGCAATAGCCTGAAGGGTGACACTGCTGAGTCTGTGATCAGCATAACACACGGGGAATCTCCTCCTTGCTGCTCATTTTAGGAAAGAAAAGCTGTTTGCCACCTGTTTCGAAGACCACGATGATTTTGTTTGCCGTAATTGCCAGGTTTGCACTTCAATGCTTTATAATGTGAAAAACCACAACGCCGCACTTGACATGATGTCAGCAGATAATGACAAGGGACAACATCTCTGTGTCACTCATCAAGAGCAATGAAAGATAAATCTGGCAACAGCACGGCCAACATTTGCAAGCCCACACAACAAAAGGCGGAGGAAGAAGCTTGTGATTTTCAAAGGGAAAAGAAACATCACATGAGCTATTCCTAAACAGGCAGACAAATGCACTTCATTTGCACATCATGAATGGCCCATATTACAGTACATCAAAGCTCCGACTCTGGGATAAGGCTGGTTGCTGAATGCTTATCTGAGACCACGAAGCCGGTGACGAGGGAATCGGCACGTTTCTCCCACACAGCAACAGGACACAGGCCCACAGACTGTCCAGAAGAGATGGCTTTTTGCCAGCCCAGCCACTGTACCCAAACAGCAAAGCCATTTTATCTGGCCACAGGCCATCTAACTGCATGCACTGCTCTGTGTGTGTGCTGGAGGGGCTGAAGGAGAGATGCAGAGCAAACTCAGCCCAAGACCACTACAAGGTATTGATCAGATGCAGTGCTCTGTAACACAGCACAATTGGTTGAGCCCTTGAGCTGCTGCTGAAGAAAAGCTGCCGCTGAATATGTAGAAGACCTGTCTGGTCTCTGGGAAGGAAGCTCAGGAATGCCAAGGGGCAGGGAGCCTGCAAATACCATCTGCTATGAATGCTCACACTGTCACAGGAAAGCTAACCAAAGCAGAAAAGGAAGGGGGAGGACTGCTGCCTGAGGAGAAGAGCTACCTGGGAGGATCAAGAAACCAAGAACAGAAACAATTCTCTTACTTGCTCTCACAGTACTGTCCATAGTAGCTTTGTCCACACTCACAGGTGTAGCCGTGGGACGAACTAGGTTTGTGCACGCACGTGGAGACATGCTCACATGGGTTCAAGTTACATACATCAACACAGTCTCTTCCAAAGTACCCTGGGGAGACAAGGTCATAAAATTACAGCAAGCATTGTAATTTACCATTTGCATGTCTCCAAAAGACCATCTATTTTAAGCTTATACACTAATACTACATCTTCAATAACCAGGAGATTTCCCCTGAGATACTGTCAGAAAGAAAGTACTCTTTTCCCTTTCAGCAAAAAGTTGGCTTATAGATAGACTGTTCTTTTCAACAGTCTGTTAACGTGCTTGAGGCATCCTTGTGCCTTTGGTTCGCAGTTTTATATTCAGGGCATGTGTTACAAATAGTTTTGTATTCTCTCCCTGCGTGTATGGGAGGTGACTGTGCTGGGCGCTGACAGCATGTGCTGGTTACATGCACCAAAACAGAGAAAACATTCAAAGTATCTTGATTAGGATGCAGGGTGTGAGATTGAAATTCAACAGCAGAAAAGGCTGGGAAAGAAAAAAATAAAAAGAAAACAGACAAAAAGAAAAGGGGAGGTGCATGGAAAGAGTGTTTTGGACCAGAGACCGTCTTTCTCTTTGGTTGATCAAATGATCCTTAGTCCATGACTGCAGTTTCAAGGGTGCTACAGTAAAAGTGAGAAAGAGAATGCCGACTGGAGGAGGAATAATCAGAAGATGAGCACTTTGCAGGCACGCTGTTGCTACTGCTCTTCTTCTAATGAGCACAGGAAGATGTGACCCAGCTCCTAGATGAGTGCATGGGACAGGCACTGGGTTACCTGGGTCGCAGACGCAGGAGTAGCTGTCCCAGTCGTCACTGCAGTAGCTGTGCTGGGGACATGGGTTGGAATCACAGGGGTTATCCACTTCGCAACCCTCCTTCACATTGATCTTGATAGCCTGGTTCATGTTGAGTGTAGCTATATTTGTAGATGTCTCTCCCATTCTTACTCCCTGGTGACAAAGGACAATTATTTTTAAATTAGAGTCTTCATTCAGTAGAATGTATTTCACTATGTGTTACACCTCTTCCATTAATCCAGGAGGCTACATTTTAAAGAAATGTTGCCTGATGAGTCAAACCTAGATTTATTTTTTTTAAATGTTGTTCCTCTGTGAGAAAGTGGGAAAGTGGATGGACTTTAATACTTTGATTCTTAGATATTCTGATGGAGGAAACAGAAATGTTTGAGTATGGATGAAAAACAAAACCCCCCATTTTCACACGGGCATTTTCTTAAAAGTTCCAAGTTTGTTGCTAAGCTTTTCTTTTCATACCTGCATACAGCCATAAAAGCCCTGTTGAACAGAGACTTGATCTCCAGAGACACCTCCCACAATGATGCTTTTCATTTTCAGTCCAGGTAGTTGATTTCCAATCTGCACAGTGCTCTGTTGTGGAAAAGGACAGTCAATAAGAAACACTATCATCTTCTGTGACACAGCCAGCCTACCCTCTGTATAGATGGAGTCAAGCAGTACCTGAGAGTAGATTACAGAAAAAATTAAAAAGCAGTGAGGAGCTAGACATCTGAATGCGGCTTTTTACAGACTTGTTCATAAGAAATCTTATCATTAGGCTTAATGAACGAATACAACCTCATTAGGCATGAATCACTACAGAACACGGTTCACAGTGTGCGTATTTATCCACAGTCCTCTATCCTACTTTCTCCTAAAAACATTTCTTACAGTGCTTAGGGGCAAAGTTATGATGCTGCCTTACCTGGTACATCCCATAGTCCAAGGACATGACAGCGAGGTACTTGATGTCTTTACCATCTTTAGCACTTTTCAGTTCTATTAATAAATGATGCCATTCCCCATCACTGACTCGCAACTGGCTCATCTTCAAACGTGCAACCTGGCTCAGGCCACTGTACACTTCAAACTGCACGTAGTTGTTCAGTATCTGTTGCAAAAAAAAAAAAAAAGAAAAAGAGGTCTGTCTATTTTGCTACATATTTGTATTTGAGTCAGAAGGGGGCAGAGGGCAAGACAGTAACATTTCCTAACACAACACAAAAGGGAAAAAAGTCCAAATGGTAAAGAAGGGAACACTTGCAATAACACCTTCTATCATTTCGAATATTCAGACTCTAACTCATCCTACTGACACAAAAAACCCAAAACAATCAAGAGAGACATTTTCTGCATCCATATTAATACAAACTACTACTGCTGTTTAAAAAAAATAATCTTAAAACAACGAACCTGGATTTTACAATTATCACTGATCTTTTGATCTTTGTAAAAAGTTGAAGAAGTCATTTGTATTTATTAATACGTATTTAGCTGGGTGGATGAAGTATGTAGTTCATGCAAGCATATCCACTGATGGGGAAGAACTTCTTAATTCTTCTCCCACCAAAGGCAGCTGTGTTTTTACCTGAATGTTGATCTTGGATGCAGTCCCAGCGTTGGCTTGCATTAACATGCCATTGACTTTCCGGGTTCTAAACATCAGCCCAATGTACCACGGCACAGAGATAGTAATGTCAAGGTCACTCCAAATGATAATGCTTTCACCACTGAAACGCTGAGGAGAAGGCATTGCTGTAAATCAAAAGACAGGAGAGAAACAGTTGATATCCTTCAGGACAAAGGTTAAGAGGGGAAATGATGCTGTGTTGCAGTGATGGTGCAAGGGAGATAATCCCTCGTCCACTGAGCTATTTCCAATCTACTATAGAGTAAGAGCCAGACTAGGGGAGTCACTATGAGGCAGCTGATAATACGGTAAATTCCCAACCTACTCCTGTTGTGGGGTAGCTACCTTGTCTCAGCGCCTGCACTCAAAGGCAGCGTCTCCGCACTGCTATGTCATTAAGCAGGTGAGATATGTTCCTAGAAAGGTAAGCTCAGGATCTCTACTGATACAGTTCTGCTGATGAGTGGGTGGACAGAGCAGGAAATACAAGGGCAACAGTTGCACGGATGTTTTCAACATATCCTTGATTACCTGCTTCTAATTAACAGATTAAACATGGATGAAAAGGCTGGAAGGCAACAGGAAATATTAATTAATATTAAATAGTCCAGGGCCAGATTATTCAGCTGTCTCAGCTATGTAGCCTTTTCACAGGGAGAAAGCTTGTGTGGAACTGCCTAAATCATCTGCCTTAAATATCTCGAGGTGACAGCTGAGGAGTTGCTCTCCTCTCTAACCTTGCACAAACACAGCTCCTACAGGGAGACACTGATGACAGCCTTCAATGGAAAACACTTCGCTGATGGAAAATAGGGGAACACCCACCTTTGGACTGTTTTAAAGTAGTTAACTCAGGTAACAGGAGCTGCAGTACCATGGATTAGTTGATCCCACTAGTTAGACACAGAAATTTAGCCGTGGGAGCTGTGTGCTATCTGCAGCACCTCTACCATGCACGGCCCCTTGCAGCGGGATCTGCAGTCAGCGCCTGCCTGCTGCCCTCACTCATGGCCATGCTGGTGAAGTTCACGGCAGCTTTTTTGCAAGTGAAAGAAGGTCTCAGAGACTGGGTACAAGCACCACAGACTGGCACCCAGCCTTGTACCTTGTCATGTGCTGAGCCCACATGGTCAGCGGGATGACAGGGTTTAACTGTCCCCCTCCCCTTCTCCTCCACACTAACTTATCTGCTGACTCGTCTGGATTTTCTTGTGGTAGAGAGATCATGTATATACAAACGCGTACATGTTACTATGAAATGGCAAGTCCTTAGAAAAAGGTAAAGGGCTGACATCTTAGCAGAAGATGGAGTCAGGTTGACGTGAAGTTGCATTTTCTGGAGGAAAAAAAACCAAACCCCAAATTCTGCTGTGTCTGACTTGCTGCTCTCTATAAAAGGAAAGGCTGTGCCGAGGGGAGCGCAGGGGTTGGAAGCCCTTTAGCCCCCTATTTGTGAGTAACAAGATGTCAGTGACTAGTGGAGTACCACCAGCCAAGCCAGAGGTGTAATTTGACTTGTCCTTCTCTAAGGTGTGTTAACCAACCACCCTACCCCGGGGTAAGTGCAGGCAGCCCCAAAGGGCAACCCTTCTTCCTCCTGCTCCAGGTTGTGATCTCCCCTTTGCAGTCATACTCAGTCCTCCATGAGTGCCAGCAGGAGCATATGGTGGAACTGAAGTTTAACCTGCGGTTGAAACCCAGATAGCAATTAAAATGGTTGGTCAACAGACACAGACGTCCCCAGCTTGCTTAAAACTTCAATCCAGAGCTCGAACTCTGGCTGACTGTGCCAGGGCATGATTCATTAACCTGCACTGCACAGCATCAATGTAAAAGTAACCAGGACATCGGTGATGAGCAGGATCATTTCCTCCTGCTCCACATGTGCAAAAGTCAGCCTTCTCCTTTCTCCTTTACCCTGCTGACCTTCACAACGACCTGAACTTCTTTGTTAGTGGTTTTCTAGACCGTTGCTGAGATTTTTAAGTCCACCTGCCTCTGGAGAGCAAAGTCAGGATGCAAACCTTGCGGGCTTCCCACCTGCTGGAGGCTGGGAATGCTGTTTCCAAGCGTTTCAGCTTGGCTCCTGGGAGAACTGGATCGGCATGACAATTAGCCACCTTCTTCCTTTTCTCACCACTGGTGACTTTAGATCCTTGCAAATACCTTTCCTTTCCCACACCTCCTTCCAGCTCCCCTCCCTTCCCTGAGGCCAGGGAGCACCTTTCCCTGCTAGCAAAACAAACCCCATCCATCAGCCCCCTCTGACCTCCTGCCTCCCCTGAGCCCTTCCCCATGGCTGAGACCAAGCGTCTCCCTGAAGGTGGCTGGTGGCCACGTCCAATGTTCCCAGATGAGACCTGACCACCCCCGGCACCTCGAAGGCGAGCACATATTCTTCCAAGCACAGCATCTCCCTGCCACCGGTGATGCAAACTAATCGTTTTCTCAGGGTTTGTCACTTTGAAGTGCTGCTCGTGTATCTACATACACTTTCGTGTATCTACATACACTTTCAAGAGACACCTCCGTCAGAAAGACGTGAGCACTATTTGCTGTGGAGACAGAGGGCCTGGGGAACCACAATGCCAGCACTGGGTTGTCACCTGTGGTTTGGGTGTAGGCCACGTGACAGCTTATGTTTTGGTGCAAACTTGTGGTGTGGCACTGCTGCTAGATCTTCTTCCCAATATCTCAATTTTATAAGAATTCAACTACAATAAAGGTGAAACTAATTTTTCTGTAATATTATCTCCCTTCTATATGTCAGCAGAGCGACATGGGAGCTGCCAGAAAGTGAGTTAGCAGGTGCTAGGAGCGTGGTGAAGGTAAAACACGATATCCTCACTAGTGCAGATCACATCAATGTCTATAATTTTCTAAAGTGTGGGTGCAGGAAGGATTGAGCTGGACTCTTTTCAGTAGTGCCCAATGACAGGACAAGAGGCAATGGGCACAAGCTGAAACACAAGAAGTTTCACCTAAATATGAGGAGAAACTTCCTTACTGTGAGGGTGACAGAGCACTGGCACAGGCTGCCCACGGAGACTATGAAGTCTCTGTCTCTGGAGACTTTCAAAACCCGCCTGGACGCGTTCCTGTGTAATGTGCTCTAGGCAACCCTGCTTTAGCAGGGGGGTTGGTCTAGATCATTGCCAGAGGACCCTTCCAAATTCGATGATTCTGTGATTCTGTTTGATTCTGTGATCCCAGAGTTTCCAAAGAAGAGGCAATCAAAAAAGTCTTTGTGAGCCTGAAGCAGATCCAGCACTGCCAAAGGGACTGAAAAAACGCATCAGCCAATCACTCCAACACAAGAATGGAAATATTCTCGCTAAGATTTTTTTAAAAATAGCTGCCTAATAATACCTAATGCTGTTAGGATATCTCAGCACTCAAATGAGCAACCCAAAAGCTAGTATTATTGTGTATCAGTAATTCCTCCTGACTTCTAACTTCAGGCTCCTGAAACCTTTGGTCACATTTCAGAACAACTAATCTTTTTTTTGACTTGCAATTTTTCCTTGGGGACACTTTGACGCCTAAATTTCATTGAAGAAGCAAGAGCCTGCTGCCCTCAAACTATAAAAAAGCCCAACAGCAAGAACACAGGGGTTACCAAATGACAAAGGGGACATGCAGGAATGCACAGCACGGGGGTAGGGGAGACTAGCACAGGAGGTAGGGGAGACTGCTGGGACGTGGGGGGACAGTGATGCTGTGATTGTCATCATTTGTATGATGTTTGTATGAGTTTCCAATGATGGCCACAGGGCGGTTCCGAGGTGGTTTTCTAAATCTCAAACTTCATGTTTTGGTCTTGAGTTTGGGATAAAAAATGATGAGTAAAAAGCACATTTGACTGAATTTTGAAATTCCATTTCAAAATTAAGATAAAGACAGAGGGAAGGACAGTCTTTGCATGTGATAGTCCTTCTCCCCTTTTACCCCAGCACAGGTCATGCCAGAGTTGGGCCCAGAGTTGGGCCCTCAGGAGACATCAGCATGGGTTTGTACCACAGAGACCAGCTCATCATTAAGAAGACACCAGAACTTCACTGACAAAGACAGTCGACGTAAGATACATAGAAAAATCAGACAGCTCTGGGCTCTGTATGAAGTGGAATATAGGAAGGGGCCTCCATCATTCCTTTTCCCTGTCCCTCACCCTGCAGACCCTTACTTCCAAGCCAGAAACTTACCTATGTGTCCTCTCCCCCTAAGCTGCTCCTTCTCAGGCAAGGGGGAGAGCAGTTGCCACCACCTCTATCTGGCCCAGGCTGAGGCACACTGCGCTAAAGTGGTTTGCAAATCACCATGGTGTGTGCACCTCAGCTTGGAGACCTGCTCTTTCAGGATCCACACACTTCTGAGAGTAACCAAGAATGTCTGGTTTGGGATAGATGCATCAAAAGAACAAAATTCGTGATCACACTGCAAACTATTCTGGACTAAGTGTCATGGGGGGATAACGGAAACAAAGACATCTGCACCAGAGGTCAGAATTTGGCCTTTTGTTTCTAAGAAAGCCGTGCCTAGTTTAAGTAGGTTTTCTTTCCTTGAAAGCTCCAGGAAGACTCCACTGGCCGTGGTGGTGCCACCTTACAGAAGCATTGACCCCACGGGACCTCTCACACAAGACAACTTCTCGCTTCCTTGGGAAGAAACCAACTGCAAGTTCTTCATGCCCTATAAAACACACCTGCTGCTCCTTCTCCATCCCTTATTAATGAGGTTTCACACATATACGCACATTGTGTTCAATCAAAGAAAAATCCAGTAAAACTGAAAGTGCTCATACTCTGCAGAGAGTGCCTTCTTGCCAAGAAAGCGGTGATTAAAACTGCATGTTCATCCCTGGTTTGAGTCAAAGCCCAATAAAGTCAGCGGGATTCTTTCCACTGATTTAAAGGGGCTTAAGATCAGGCGTTTTTACTATAAACAAACTATGAAATACTGCCAAGTTCTGTGGAACTACTTTGCTTATGTAATTAAATCAATGAAAGCCGCTGTTACTCATGACAGTATGTCAGCTATCGCATTTACTATATAGGCGATCTCTAAAATTATTTCAAAGAGATAATGAGTGACTTCTACTCTTAATTGCAACCTTCTGTTACCCATCCCTTAAGCATCACAGTTTGACATATGTGCTATGAGATGTTACAGATGGGTAATGAAATGTGCACACATGACTACGTGAGAAGAGATCTTTGCATCCTACCTTGCTCACAGTTTTTCCCTCCGTAGCGTACGGGGCACTCACAGATGTATGTGTTCCACTTGTTCACGCATGTCCCTCCGTTCTGGCACCAGTTAGTTTCACAATAGTTCCTCTGTGCTGCACAGCCTGAAATTCAGGAAAACAGTTGCCTTGTATCATTTTAACAAAAAGGTTCTGAAATACTGTATCTGAGTTTTTATGTAAAAAGAAGACATGAGCATTATTGGTTTGCATTTTTTTTAAGTATCCCTTAAGTCAATGAAGCAAAATGTGGATGGCAAAGTTTATGTGAGCTGAGCAAGTGTCAAGTTCATAAAGACAATTAAGTATAGTCACTGAGCCGTAAATCTCTGGTGACTAAGTGAAAATTCTGGGCAAATATCACTGAATTTCTGTGCTGTTTTTATACTCTTCCCCTGGCATCCACTGCTGGAGACAGGGAGATCCACTGCTGCTGTGACTTGCTACCACTGTTTGTAACTTGCTGTCATCTAACTGAGATATCAACCAGGGAAAGCCAATGTGCACTGTTACACAGTGGAATAACACTACTATATATTATAGAATCATAGGATTATTTGTGTTGGAAACATTTTTTTGAACTATATGGAAACATGTTTCCAAATAAGAAAAAAAATAAAATCCATCCTAAAGAAAACACCTCATGGCCTCCTGGTGTATATTCGCATAAGATAAACTCATGTTTAACTAATATTAGAGACATTACTGTTAAAAAAGTGTTCCAAGACAAAATAGTAATTTAAAGTGTATGCGACGACACCCTTTTTAACCCACGAACAATGCAACATACCTAAACACTGTAATTTAGTGCTTACACAAATCTTCAGCAGTGCGGAAGGAAGGGACTCGCCATTCTTGCACGTAAGAGCCAGTTTTATGATGCTGAAAACATTTTGCGCACCAGAAGTAGTCCTGATTAGGCATCCAGAGACTGGAAACCAAATCAGAACCTCCAACAGGCTGCTTCATGTAGCAGGTTTCAGATATGGAGGATTGCAGGATTTGATTTACAGAACAAACACAATTTTTGAAAAAGTCATTTAAAAAATTGCCTTTTCCATGAATGGCTTTAAGAGTAAAGTGACATGGTGTTTTGGGTTTGTCTTTTTTTTAAAAAAAGAGGAAAAGTTCATTTAGGAGTAAAACACAGCTATGGCAGCGAGCTCACTCATACCTGGCAGAGTGCCATTATTGGCGATGAAACTAGCCATGTCGATGGGCTTGCTGTCGATAGAGAGGTTCCTCATGCAGCCAATAAACTGCCTGTTGTGCACAGGGAAATCTTCAGGCAAGTTTGGGACACCGCCAAGGAGGAGAGGGCCAGTTAGGTCCAAAGACCTAAAGAAACAAAGAAATGCTCATCACTTCTTGCACGTAGTTCCATTTGTTCTTTATCTTACTGCTTCCCTAAGCACACCTGAGTTGTTTAGTTCATCTGTGCTGCCATGCACTTCCCTCTGCTACATCGGCACGTCCAGAGCTTGTAATCAAAGGGCCCTTCCAGAAACAACAGAACTTCTAACTTAGGAGCTGTCACGCACATACAGAATCCAATGACCCATCTCTAACAGTGGCCAACATGAAGAAAATTAAAATTATGGAAAAATATGCAGCCACAAGGACATTTCTTTCTGACTCCAGACATGCAGAGGCTCCTCTGCACAAGGGTTGAGATGCTATAGATGTTGATATAATGACTTAATTTTTATACCACCTCTTCTTAAGTTCTCTGAAGGTCTTAGTCGTAATATTCGGTGGATGCAGGTTCCACTGAATGACTCCACACTGTATGAAAAGTGTAGCACCTGTTCAGTTTGAATTAGCCCTAATTTTTATGGTGCCCCCTCTTCTTGGGAATTTAGAGCAGCAGGTGTATCTCAGTGGTCTTTCTGCTATCACTCACAATTTTATATCCCCACTATGTTGCCTGCTGTCCATCTCCTCTTTAAACTCTAAAGTACTAATCTTTTTTGGTCTTCCCTCACAGGAAAGTTTCTTTCATACCTAACAATTTTCAGTGGTCTTTTCTGTATCTTTTATTTCTACTTTCTTTTAAGACATGACTTTTAACTTAAAGTATGGAAGTAATAAGTTGACTCTCCCCAACAAGAAGAGAATGAGTGGGAAGTGCAAATGTAGTGAATCCTTACTTCTTTGAGCCGGTCTGAGTGCCCTGGGCAGCGCAGGTGTAGTTTCCAATGAGGGTGCCGAAGCGCACAGCCACGGCCGTGTCACAGTCGTCCACAGTCACCACGGCCACCTTCTCTCCAGAAGGTCCATGGGGAATTCCTAATCGCCCAATGTTGGGCTTCAAGAAATAAATGGCACACGTCATATACTGCTACGTACACATGAGATTTAAATACTGGTTCAGCTAGCTCAGCAACATACTTCTTCCTATCCCCCTAAGGGGACTAAAATAGCAGAATGTATGTAAACAAAATAGCAGAAGTTAGCTTGACCTATGACATCTAGGCAAAAAAAAATCCCAATGGATGACCTGAAAGAGAGTCTCCACACGTACAGTATGATAGACAGCATGGTCCAAAGTGGCTTTGATCTTTTCCACTGTCGAACCACTTTGGCTCAAATCACTTCAAAGAGGCATTTTCTTACTCCTGCACAGCACATTCTTAACAAATTCTGTTCATTTTGCAATTCTTCATCCCAAGAGAATGAAGTCACTTGAATTTTAACATTGTTTTTGCCCAAAGAAAGAAAACCATATAATGATGTAATATCACAAGTGATGCTAAAGGTTCAAATCAAATTGTCTCTGATGGACGTACACCAGCAGGGCCACCAGAAACTGAGTGCTGGTTCTATGAAAGCTGTAGTGAAAGGCTGTCTGACGGCTGAGAAGGAGCTTAGATGAAGACTGCTTGTTCCAGCTACAAGAGCAAGGGCATGGAAAATCACCGCTCATTGCTGAGGTGGCCGAGAAGGCCCCAGTTTCTAGTCACAGGAGAATAGAGGTCAGTGACCTGTGGCATTGGACAATCAAAAATAACATATGGATCTGAGCTTGCGCCTGCAGCTGCTTTAATCCAGGCATGCAGAGTGACACTGTGGGTGGTACATGGAAAATGGGACGAAAGCATGTTTTAGAGTGGTAAAAAATGCTCTGGCTTTCCTTCATCTCTGGCTTCACTCAAGCAGCAGCAAACTCGTGCCCATGCAATCACAATGTGCCCTGTTGAACGTGGGCCACAAAACTAGAACTAGCACACTCAGCTTCATACCTCCACTCTCACTGGCTTGCTCTGATGATCACCTTGCTGGCAGTTGTCATACTCCCCACTTCAGCACCTACCAACACCTGAGGAAATCCAGAGATCCTGACAGACTGGAAAGCCTGTGGGACCACCAGGAATCCAACCCCAGACACCAAACTTATGTGACTCCACCACAAACATCCTTCAGCTCCACTAATTTCATAACTGATGAGGAGACTGATGGGAGATGGTATTTGCTATGCAGAAACTCAAGAGAGCTTTCTCCAGTGGAGAAGTGCATCACGACTGCTAAAAAAGGGTGCACGTATAAACAGCAGCATAGCACCCTTAGTGAAGAACTAGCAAATTCTGTAAGAAAACCATTTTCCATGTTTACATGTTAGAGAACTACTGAGTCCCAATCTATCAGTGCTGCAGGATCTCTGAGGACTTTATGGGTACAAAAGAAGAGATGAGCTGAACTCCCCTGGCTTTGCTGCTGTTCCTCTATGGGCAAAGGGACACCCCACATCAGTGAAGGTTTTTGCTGTAGCTGGATTGGAAGGATATATGGTCTGAATAGATAGAACGGAGGGTTGTGCTCAGTTACAATGTCCAGTAAACAGCCAGTACCTGTGAGCCGGTTAGCTCACTTGGTTAGAGCGAGTGCGATCCCCGTTCGGTCCCCATGTGTTGCCTGATCTAGTTGAGAGGCGTCCCTGCCCATGACAGGGAGGTTGGATTCAATGGTCTCTAAGGTCCCTTCCAACCTAGGCCATTCTATGATTCTATGATTCTATGAAGGCACCAGGATGTGACCAGACACGTGGCACAACTGGAAGCCAAGAGATATTTTTATGACGTGTTGATCAACACTTTGTTGTTGTAACCATACGAAAATGGAAGATGGCTGGGCATCACACTGTAGTTTGCTGTATGCTCACTTTAAAACAGATATTGCTCAACTGCAGACTGAGATCTCTTATTTGTACAGCAAACAAGGAAGCAGTAAGGGGATAAAGGCCTATTCTTTCTGCTTCACTTGCACACACATACCTAAAGCCACTTTCATCATCTGTAAAGAGATACAGATTTATTTCTAAGGGTAATTATCCCAATGTAAAAAAAACATTTAAAAAAGGTGCTTCCTGGTGTCAGTTCCAGTTGGAAAGAATTTCCATTTCCTATACCAAAACCTAAAATGATCACATAGTTTGGCAGTTACACAATACAAGGTTCTGACCTCTCTTGAGTGATACTGAGGCAGATTTCATTCTTTCCGATACTCCCTGAACTGCCTAGCTTGGAAAGACAGGAAGTATACGTATTTGCAGTGCTGAAAATGTTATTACATACAATGATGGCAATTTGAGTGAGCAACTTTTCAAAGTAAATGAAAAAATACATAGAAAATTAACCAACCAACAGGCAGATCTTTCCTTCCAAAAATTTAAAATGTTTACATTCTGGGTGCTACTTCTATTCATTTGGAGGAATGATGTGATTAACATTTACGTTCTTGTGCTTCACTGAAATAACCTATTGTATCTTACATGGGAGCCTTGACAAAGGCAGGGTATTTATTCTCGCAGCAGGAGGGATCTGCCCAATGTTAATCAGGATTGCAACCTGATGAGACTCAGCAGTTTGCAGCTGCTCCTTCACAGTCAACGAACTGCAATGGCTATTATTATTTATTTTTTTTTACTTTTATTTAACACTGCAAAGTGTTTCTCTAGATGTTGACTGTTCATTGCAGCGCACATCTCCGGCATCTCCTCGGCTCTGATGATGACACAGAACCATAAGGTGACGAAGAAGCAGTGGAATATTCTGGTGAATTAGAACAGCTATTGGCAGTTCAAACCATACTCAGTTCAAACACGTAGTGCTTTCTAACCATGTTACGAGGCTCGCTTGACAGAACAGGTTTTTCCCAAAGTGAAAGAATATGTTGCTGGGAAAGGAAAGAGAGATTTTCTGAGTGATTTAATGTGACATGGACTCTTTTTTTCTCTTATACGTGGCAAGTACTACACTATTCATCTTTTCAGCACCTAGCACAGGGAATACTTTATGACCAAAATAATGTGAAATAAATAAAAGATTGAATAGAGGGAGCCTAAATGAGAAGTGCCTTCAGAATTAAATCATGAAACTGATTTTATTCATTTAAGATTTTGATTAATACTAAATGTATTTTGCTGGTGATGAAAAATCAGTGCATCATGCACTAAAAAAAAAAATCACTAAATAGTTGAGTGCTAGACGGAGAATTAATTGCACAACATGAAACTTGGGATATAATGACAAGAACTTCTATTGCAGGATCAGAGATCATCAGCTATAAATGATGAAAAATAAGAAAAAAACACCCTATTAATTCACTACAAAACAACTATGAACCAGGGTGTGATTAAAAGGTAAAAAAGGTGATACAGCAATGGATTGTTGAGAAGGGAGATTTTATGACAATGAACAGGCTAGAATAATGTGGGCAATTTTGATTTCATTTATCAAAAATAACTTCCAACTAGAGAAGATGCACAGAACCACACCTAGGGCAACAGAACACTTAACTTACCAAATTGACAAAATGGACTTGCTTTGTTCAGCCTAGCAAAGCGAAGGCTGAGGAAGTGAGAAGACGTTCCGACTGCCACAGACACAGCACAAGAACAAATGGGTATAAGATGCCCTTGTGTAATGTAGGCTGGAAATCATTGGGTGATGCTCAGCCACAGGAGGGGTCATCTTTGGAAAGGAGTAGGGGTGAAAATTACAAAAAAATAACTTAATTTGTTTCTGATTTTAGAAGCTAGTGTTAGTAGAGGACTGCCCTGTGTTTGAAATTAAATAAATAACGGGAAGTAGTACTTGGAAAATAGACACGAAAGTGAATTGCCAACACTAAATGACAGCACACACATTTACATTTCAGGTCTGATCTTTGCCTCGATGGAATCCTACTGGAGCAAGACTGATCCTTAACAACTGGAACAGCTAACACTAACTAGCATTAACTCACATTATCATTTTCTGGAAATACGTTCAAGGAGTTAAAAGCTGGACTTTCATCTGGGTACTTAGCAGTCCTTTCTGCCTGTCAGTCTCATCTCCTGAAACACCATGCTACCCGAAAGGCAAGTTTCATTAGCTGTGCCAATTCCGCACTCATGAATAAATGTGCAATGTGGTGTATAGGAATTTACCAGCATGACCCCCATTAATGGTAATGTAAGTCATGTAACTGAGTTCCTGCTCATGGGGCTGAAAATTTACCTTTCGCTGCCTAACCCTAAAGGCTGCCTTTTAACTTAGTGCTTGTCCAGAAAGAGGCTGGGATTCAAACTTCAAAGACCACATGCTGCAAAACTGAATAGCAAGAAGAGGTACCAAACAGTGTCAGATGGAGAACTTGGTCCCTCTTTAAACGAACTATGACAGAAGTGGATTCATCCTGGACCAAAAAAAGAAAGGAAAAGACGCAGCCCTGAGTGTCCCAGTGTATTATCTCCATCGCACAGTGATTCTTCAAACATTATGTGCATCCCGTACTGAAGTACGTTGTGCTCATTGTACTGACCCTTGTGTTTTCTTCTTATAATCACAGAGTCACTTGGAGAAGAGAAAGCAGCAGTCCTGACTCAGGATCCACACGTGAGAACAGAACCCACTTACCTTTCTCTATCTGTAAAACAAGACAAACCACATTTACGTTCCTCAAATAATGACATCTAGTGTCTAAAATTGAATACAATGTCACGAAACTTAACTTTGCCTCAGAGAGCTTTCATGAAGGAGATTAGTGGTTCTGATCTATGGGTGGACAATCTCAAATCCCCTGTCTAACTCATGACATTCTCCCTTGCTCAGCAGACTCACAGGCAGACTGCAATCAAAGGAATGACAGTCTCCCAGGATAGCTTTTGAAAATTGCAGCTCTCTTTATGACCATAGCGGAGTTAAGAGTGAGATTCATCTGCTGTCCTCGGTGACCTGGAGGAGTGGGTCAAGCCCCAAAGGTGGGTGCACTAACTCCCCTTGGCCACCTGCAGGGACTTTCTCAGGTTGCAGTGAGAGAATGACATCATGGAAGCATTTTACTAGAGAAGCCAAATCTGATTTTTGTGAAACCCAAGTACAGAGCGATGAACTGTTTGGATTTTTCCCCATAGCTTCAAGAGAAAGAAACACATGCAGATTCTTCCAGATGCGTGTAAAACCCTGAGAAGCTTAATCTGTGAACTTGTGTTTTATAAATGGAGACCAGATACAGGAGAGAAGGTCATCAAAACATATCTGCTTATAGTTTGCAAATCTACTGCACAAATCTACTCCTATTTCACTTAAAACATCAGACACGGATATTCTCATGTAGCTCAGTTTCATTTGGATCCTCTATTATTTTGAAGTAAATATTTAAACTGCAAGAGCCCACACAGTTACTTATTAAAGTCACAGATGGTCTAACGACACACAGTGAATGGAAAAGACATACAGATTAACAGACAATGGAAGCCTTGTCTTAAATACTTAACCGTTATATTTTTACATTATAAATACTACTGTTTTCAAAAGTCATGACACAAAATTGCTGAAGACATTTAAGTAAATAGTCCAATCTTTGGCATACTTTATTTGAATTAAACCAGACTGTACATGTAAGAGGAATACTACCAAGGGCAAATATTTCAGTCAATCAGCAGCAGTGGTGACACTCAGATTCCTGGCGAGATAACAGGGCTTTCCCATAGGTTCCATAAACATCTCCACCAGAAACACCTTTTTCCAGCTTCCATTCTTAGATAAAAAAATCGCCACTTTTTGCCCAGATGGAAAGAGGGAGAGTGGTTTTGGTTGGCCATGGGAGAGTGCTCCAACATCACGGATACTCCCTGAACTCAAACTGAAAACTGTGCTCTCCAGCCCGAACCTCGGCCACGAGGATTTCCGCCTGCTTTAGCCACCCCATTGAGTCTTCTGAAGGAGCAGAATTTTAAGTATGGCCAAGACTTTGAGAACACAAACCGGGAACCCTTGAAGATGAGACACAACCACCTCGCTCTGCTTGGCACAGAGACCTGTTCTCTTGGGGGACAGGTGTAACATCGCATGTGCTACTGCATTTGCTCAGCTCGCTGTACATGTTAAAAAATCTATTTCAGAAAGTTGGTCTTTTAGCAAAATGCTTTGTGTGGCATGGATTAATATGCAGAGCTTGGCTTGTTTGTCTTTTTAATAAGTGTAGATGTGAAAAGGAAAAGCCATCCTGAAGTCAGTGCCAGCCTTTCAGTGCTTCCAAGAGTTTGCTTACTGGACAATAAGTTACCCTTCTGTTTTTGTTAATCAGTAGCTAATGATTTATTGACTGTTTGGAGCGGTTAAAGGTTAAAAAGAATCTGTTTCCTAGTTATTTTTAATGCAAAAAAAAGCACTCTGCACTGTTAATGTGCTGGTTCAGACCCCACTGCCCCCAAAGGCGCTTGGGTAGAACACGGCTCACGTTCATCCCCTTTGGGGCTCTTTGCTTTCTGATGCTTCCAGCTACAGTAATAATGGGAAAAAATGGAGCAACTGGCATCGGGTCTGGCTGGAGGCTGCTGCTTGGGGCTCCGGCCGCCGCCGCCGGGCTCCCCCCTCCCCGGTTCCCTGGCGCTCATTAGGCAGCCCGCCAGCCGCCACGGCTGCTTCGTTAACCCGACGGCCTCTGCTCTGCTATCCGACGCGGGGAAGGGAGAAACCCCCTCTGATTCCCAGGCGATGCTGTGCTGCTTCAGTGGTCAAAAAGCTCATTAAGGGCCCGCGGCGGCGGCGGTCTCCCTGGGGCAAGCGGCCGGAGCCCGGCCCCCCGTTAGGAAAAGAAATAAACAAACAGGAAAAAAAACAAATGGGGGAAAGTGTCGCGCTTGCAATCCCAAAGGGAGAGACCAGGAAATGCCGGAGAAGCTTAGCACCATGGCATGGACTTGCAGACCATTCTGATCCATCAGGAAACTCAAAATTGGGCCAGATTAGAGAAATCATTAATGTTAATCTCTGCTTTTTAAAGTTTCCCCCTAGAGCTTTCCAGAGCACCTTTAAAATAAGGCAGTGTGAAGAACTGAGAATCTTTTACACATCCTGATTAGTCACCAGGGAAAGGCAGGACAAATCGTTTCACATAAACCCCTTACTCCTTTGATGTATGTATCCCCTTTATTCCCTGAATATTTTAATGGCATTTCTTTACACAAACTTGGCTCGAGTCTGCAGAGAAACATGAGAGCCTGTGACAGCGAAAAGGAAAACCAAAAAGCTTCCCATCGGTGAGTCAAAAATGTAAATCCTGAAAAGCCACCAGACCAGTTCCATCTCCTAGACAAACTCCCTGAAACACCGAAGGTCAGGATTCAGGCTGGGCCACAAAGTCAAGTTTTACTAGCCTGATTTGTTATCTCCCTCAGGGTTGTATCCAGAGGCTAAACTTTGATATTCAAAGCAGGAGGCTTTCGGCACAGCAAGGAGACCTGGCACGTGTGAATGGTGCTGTCTGAATTGCTGCTGCTCTTTCGGTGGTAGGACAGAGACGGGGAGCGACCCTCCTGTCCCACCACACAGCAATGGCGTGGGGAGGTGGTGAAAAGCCATGGTTACACACATACAGCATCCAAACATTCTCCTTCGCTCCACAGAGCGTGACCAGTACCTTACAAATGTCATTCAGCTCCTGCAAAGGGTATATGCTTGGATTTGACTACTTTTGGCAAAGGCTGCTGTAGCGCTGATGGGAAGAACAAGTTTCCTCTGCCTGCTAAGAGAAATTTTATCCTAAAATTTGTATTCCCAGATGCTTCTCAGCTCTCTGATGCTGAATCGGTGACACAGCACGAAGGACCTGTTTTGGCTGCCGAGAGACCATGTCCACTCCTCAAGACAACATCCAGCTTTCTGCATGGGAGAGCCACCGCCCACCACGGTTATCTGCCACAGAGGGTCCCCTCGTCCACCCTCTGAAGCTCTCTCCTCCCCTCTGATCTGCCCCTCTGGCTGCTGTGCCTTCTCCCTGCCCTCTCCTGCACTGCAAACTCTTTTTCTGCCTATTCTGCTGCCTCCTTCCCTCCCTCGCTCCCACCAACATGGATGCTCTTCCAGCATCCTTGGAGACCTGGGAGAGGAGAACACATGAAGGAAGCTGGAAGTGCACTCTTGTTCTCCTTCACGTGCTCCCCTCTTTGCGTTCAGCAAACCCTTCCCCCTTTGCCATTTGTCCCCACCTACCCATGAAGCACCACTCTGAAGTATTTTCAGCTTTATATAAATCTTGTATGTTTTAAGACTTATTTTTGCATCCAGGATGCAAATCTAATTGTTGTCCTTGGGCTAAAAGTAGCACAACATCACACTTATTCACAGCAACTAACTCCTTCTCCTTGGACTCATCCCTGGTAACATCTTGCCAAGCAAACAGCTGCTCAGCGTGGGTGATGGGGACACAACTGACTCCATAAAACCCAGGAATACGACAGTGCTCTATGAGCTACCGCCACCGCGGCTGGATCTTTGCAAGGGTCTCCGGTACACACAGACGCCAGTACGGCCAGGTAATTGCAATGTGCTGCTTCCCCTCACTACACAGACAGATGCAAAATACCTGAAAAATTACTGCAAATCAGCAAGCTACTGTAGATTTGCTGTGTGATTAAATGGAGATAACAGTGCACTTCAAAGAACTTCACCAAATTCCTGAGGTGCCATTTCAATGACTCCACCAGCTTCGCACAGCACAGCCTTCAAGCACCCTCCCCAGGGCCTTACACCGAGCCAGGCCATTGAGGCTCTGCCAGCTCTCACAGACGTTGCTTGTATCTCAGCCTTCAGGAAGAGCTGAAAATCACGGTCTTGGGAGGTGCCGTTGAAATTCTGAGGAGTTTCGCAATGTGGAGGTGTTAGATGGCTTGAGCAAACCCGGGCTCAAGGAGCACTCAAGGAGTTGGGTGCCAGGTTCCTCGGAGCGATCTGAGAGCCCCATGTCACGAGAAAACCCATGCAGCTCAGACCCAGCCCAGGTGTGGGGTGGGCACAGACCTAGAAGTGGCAGTGCTGAAACTGGGCACACAGATCAAGCCTTTTAAAACCTGGAAGGAGGGAGAGGAGTAAGTGCTGAGCAGCCTTGCCAAGGATGAGGCTTCCAGAAGAGCAGGGGCTCAGGTCGGTTTTGACATGAAACGGTCCCTACGGTTACTTGCAGAGCAAAAACCCTGGGGACAGTTTCTGAAAAGTTACTGTCTGCATTTACATATAAAGTCAACAGCATAACAACGAGTGTGTTCAGGTGACCTTTGCAAACTCTGTGAAAACAACACTGCCAAAAACAGGCAGGGGAGAGAAAAGAGCCAGGCATTGGGTACGTGCTGACTCTCCTCTTCCCCAGCTGCCCCAGAGATTTCTCAAAGGTGTCAGGGAGACCTGAGCAACTCCAGGCTGGACACACTTTGCATCTCAATGACCCTCAAATGACTTTCACTGCTTTACACTTTCATTTCCTGAGACAGAGATTTAGTGGTGAGTTATTTGTTATTTCATGTCAAGACAATGGAATGTCGCTCCACTGCCAAATCCTGATTTCCTTTCCCAGATATCAATCACTTTGCACATACCCTCTACCAGAAAAAAAAACCCAACAAAAACCCAAAATCAACAAAAACAATTACTACTAATTGCAATCCACATGAACACATAACAGGAGGGGCTTTTAAACTCTAGGCTCACATTTGCTTGTTCTGCAAGGGCAGATCAGCTGCCCCTGTTACACCCACTAACACCTGCAAAGGCTCCACAACCACGTTGCGCAGGACCAAGAAAAAGTAAATATTAGCCAGGCGGCCCTCAAGTGCCTTTCAGGTGATGTTAGGAAAGCAAATGGTTGCCACAGGTCAGACCAAAGCCCTGCTGAGGGAGCGGTAGATGCCATGGAAGAGTCTAAGAACAGGGCAAATGTGCAGCAACACTGCAAACTGGAGCTCAGGATCCAGAAGGGTTTTTGCAGGACCCTGCCACGTTTTATTGATGGGATGGACTCATTGTCTAATCAGCCTTTTGCCTTATGCAACCACAGAACTTCACCCACCGAGTTCTGCCTCAATACCATGGCTTGCACCCGAGCTCAAATTTTCCTTTAGAAAGGGCAATACTGACTTGATTTAAGGATTTCAAAGGACAGTGAGACCATCAGAACTGTGGGAAAATTATCCTGCAGATTATAAACCTTCATTATTAACAATGTTGTATATTATTTTTAATCCGAATCTGTCAAGCTTCGATTTCTGTATATCAAATGGTGTTTTCTAGTCTAGGACTTTCCTTGATGATCTGCTGAGTTTCAGTGGTAAGGGATGAATTTGGCTACAGCAAGGATAGGAGTCTCTGAATCTTTGGTCAGAATACCAGGAAATTACTCACAAATGGAACTATTTTTGCAGATATTACCTTTTCTTGTGGCATTTTAAAAACTGAACATGTAGGAAATTACATGTTTTGCATTCAGACACAAGGAACATATTTTATGTGTCTGATTAGAACAACATTTTGAATCTCAAATGTAAAATCCTGGCATGTATTCAGCAATGGAAAATGTAATTTCTTTCCCTTCCTTTCACTGCTTGTGATTTTAATTGCTAGGTTTTTTTAAATGGCCATGCCCATTAGCACCAAAATTACATAGGACAGTAAATAATACAAATTTCTCATACCGTCATACTGTATATGTGCCTCCAGCAGTACCTACTGCATGCTTCCCAAATATACAAGCCTGCCCACCAAAAAATCCAATAATTTGCTGATACAGTAACTTCCATTCCTGTATGTCGGTTGTGAATAAGCTATCATAACCTGTATCTGGCTAACAATGTCGGTAATCCAGTAAAAACTCCGTGGCCTGTTGAAAAGCACATGAAACATGCATGTTCCTTAGGGATGCTGGTTAAAAATTTTGATTGTGTCTAGCAAAGAAAGTGACTTTTTCACCCTAATTGCTTTTCTTCCTCATATAACTGGAGAAACCACAGGCCCTACACTTATGCAGGTAACCACAGCTAAATCCGTCTCAAAACTAGAGCTAACAAATTGACTGTTCCCTGTGCTTTTGGTGTTCTGCAATCCTTTCTGTGCTTAAGCTTTGGAAAAACCTCTGATCCCATGCAAATGCCATAGAATAAAAGGCATCCAGCACAAATCGATGATCTGGTAAATTGTGCCACTGGTGCTCTGCTGGACTTTAGCTCTGTCCACTGCCTCCTCCTCGCTGTGCCACCACTGACCTCTATAACCTTGCACTACGTTCTGCTATTTAATACTAAATATTCACCATGAGATGGGTGATAAGGAAATGATAAATTTAGAAATATGGCTCAATCGTAAGGAAGAACACATTATTTGTCTTAAAAGGAAACACTAAACTTTAACAGGCTTTCTGTCGTGCACACTTAAGAGAGCCTTTGAAAGCTACACTGGCATTTCTTAGAGATATTACGAATTTACATTTGGAAATGCAGATCTGCAAAATCGTATTTCTTCCTTAAAAATATGCCCAGAGAAGGAGGTTGTTCTTAACTAAACGACACTGTCAGTGTTTACAGTACACCCCCACCCTCCCAATATTTGCTTAACATTGCAATTAATGTTCCGTGGTTGGTTTTTTTTTTACCAGACAATGCCAAAGTGGGCCTGTGCTGATCATGGCTGCTGTAAACACTGCAAGTGACTCTGAGCCAGCAAAATCCAAACTCTGGCAGGCCCCACATTTGATATACAGTGGCATTATCATAATCTTCAACAACTGCATTGTTTATTTAGAAAATCTCCCTCAATCCCTTAACAAATTTGTCTGGGAGCCACCAAGAGGATTAACTTCAGAAATTCTCCCTCAGATAGCAATTACGTCTGCTCAGATGTCACCAGTGATTGACACTTGCCTAAATCATATCCAGCCTTTATTACTAATTGCATTTCCAGTGATTTGACTTCCGCTGGGCTCTTTTTCCAACTGAGTTACAAAAGGCAGCACCTGAAGGTGCAACCCCCATGCCCTGGCACGAGGGGAGCTCCTTGGCACAGGGTGTAATACCTAACACCTACCTCAGAATTTAATTGCCAACCACTTCTCCTGGCCACTCAGATCAAGAAGTAAACGATACCACGTGGTGTCCAGGATACTTCCAGGACAAAGTCATTTCACCTTGGGCCCACTGTTATGGGCTAAAAGTTATGCCTAGCTGGTGGCAGCTACATGGCTTTTCTCCAAGGAGCTGGCAACCCCTACTGAGCTGCAGGCATGTGCCTGCCTCGTAAATCACCCGCGGTGCTGGCAGCCTCGTTGGCAGGCTCAGTGGGGAGACTGAGAACTGAGCAAACAAGGCCCCCGTGCTGGCACGGCAGCCTCCCGCCCACCCGGGGGGCAGCGCGGTGCTGGGTGGCACAGAGACGCCTGAGCTGAGCCGCTGCATGATGCTCCTGTTGGTCTGTCAGTCCTGGGGTGACAGGGTGCCGCGAACCCAGAATTTCTAACAAGAGTCAGCTCCCTTTATAGGAGAGAAAGCAGTAACCAGTGTCATCTGTGTTGTTTGGCACAGTTGCCACAATTTGAGTTTCACTAAAATTTTGATATCTGCCTTGTTTTGTTTTTTTTTTTCCAAGGCAAAGTGGCAAAATCAATTATCTGTCCTGAATAAAGAATATATTTCCATAACAGGTGAATTTGCCATCATCAGAGAGGGCCCATGTTTTCAGAAGGAAACGAGATAATCTATCTGTCAGTTCCACAGGCACCCGGTGCAGGGGCACATGTGCTGTAGCCAGCAGGGCTCATGCTCGTCTCCAAAGCAGACCATCACAGGTTTCTGTATTTCAGCCCACCCTATTCAAAACAAAGTGCTACATTAACCTCTCCAACACAGTCCAGCACCACTCCCAACTGCCTGCGATGCTTGTGCTTATGCCAGGGGTTTGGATTAAAAAGCAGGTCCTGCCTCCTGGTGAGGGAGCACAAGTGGCCACCAAGCCTCCAGGTGCCCATGGGCGCAGCAGCGAACAGCACCACAGTTCTGAACTTTTAAGGTATGGTTGTGTCATGTCCCCACAGTGACTGGTAGCTGGATGAAAAGCTGTCCCAGCCAGCTCTGGGGTGGGAGAACAGTGATGGTTTGCATATGCATCCTCAAGTCCTTCAGAAGTGCTGCCTCTGGCCACTGCTAGGCAGTTGAGCGACACAGGCTCCCAGAATCAAAACAGAAGCTCTAGTAAGACAAAGGCAGTGATGAATGTTAGAGATTTGCTATAAAGATAATCCTAAAGATAACTCCACAAATGAGTGGCAGGCATAATGTGTGTAAGAGTATGAGAAAATGCAGGGGTTGTACAAGACTGAGCCCAGCAGTGTAGGCTCCTCATGTGGTCTGCTGAAGCAGGTGCTCCATATGACTAAGGAAGGCATGCTCCAGCAAGACACATCGTGTGTCTAAGAAAAATCTGTGCTGTCTTTTTTGCTCCAGTGTGCAACTGCTCCCTCCTCATCTGCTGGTGGGATCCAGTGGCTGCTTCACACTGCCTGTTCCCACCACCTCTGCAGCTGCCCCGTGAGACTGCTGCTTCCCTGCTCACACCTCTCTTGGGAGCTCAGTGGGTTCATCGGGCTTTCTGTCAAGTCTATACATTTACCCACCATTTCCCACCAGCTTCCATTGGACTGGAGATTTGGAAGGTACTTGTGCAGAGAAGTCTGTCAAGCAAAGAAACTGGCTTGGTTTTTCTGCTTAAATTGGAAAACGGGGACATCCCCCAAGAAAACTTCAGGAGATGATTTAGTGTTAGAGTGGTGTAGGGCTATAGGTTGGACTTGGTTATCTTAAAGGTCCTTTCGAACCTTTATAAAATTCCTCAACAAATGCAAACCCCAACAATCTTCCCTTTACGTCTCTAAGTTTGCCAGGTAAATGCTACAGTATTTATCTCAAGGCCTTTCCTTCTGTCCATCACAGAAAGTCTTTATACTAGGTCTGCTGTAAAGTACTTCTCACTTCTCACTTCTTACTTAGTGTAGTGGTTTAACCACAGCTGGCAGCTCAGCCGCTCGCACACTCCCTCCAAAGCAGGATGGGAAAGAGAATCCAAAGGATGAAAGTTAGAAAATTCATGGGTTAAAAATGGTTTAATAGGTAAAGCAAAAGCCATGCATACAAGCATACCTAAATAAGGAATTCATTTACTCCTTCCCATGAGCAGGCAGGTGTTCAGCCATCTCTAGGAAAGCAGTACTCCAGCACACATGGTGATTACTTGGAAAGACAAATGCCATCACTCCAAATGTCCCCCCCTTCCTCATTCTTTTCTGCAGCTCTTATTGCTGATCACATAATACATATGGTCTGGGATACCCCTGGGTCAGTTGGGGTCACCTGTCCCACCTATGTCCCCTCCCAACTTCTTGTGCCCCCCCCAGCCTACTCACTAGAGGGGCAATGTGAGGAGCAGGAAAGGCCTCGACTCTGTGTAAACACTGCTCAGCATCAGCTAAAACATCGCTGTGTTATCAAGACTGTTTCAGCACAACCCCAAACCACAGCACCATACCAGCTAGTATGGTTTAACTCGATCCCAGCCAAAACACTTGGACATGACAAAAACTGATCACAGAGATGGAGACTGTGCACGGAGTGAAGGTGGGTGATTTGGAACAGACCCACGGATACTTTCCGTTTCATTTTAAGTGTAAGATCATTGATGGACGCTATCTCTCAAATAGTATATTCTCAATGTATACCTCTTCAGGTATCTATGCTCACAGAGCTCCCATACGGCATTCCTCTTTCTGACCAACGGGACTAACTACAGGAACAACAGCAAATGAAGCCCTGACCTGGCCTGGAGCTGCTTTTTTCTTCCTGTTTTTAACTCCATGATCTTGTCCCTTCCTCCACTTCATCCCCCGAGTGCCAAGCAAATACAGATGAAACTCATTCCTCTGTTGTAAGCAGCTTCATCCCAAGTGTAGCTGTGCTGGCAGCAGACCCAAAGACACATCATCCTCACGATCCTCAGCTGCCCACTGGGCACACAAGCTCTGCCCAGCAGTGCTGGAGAGCTGCCACTCAGGTCTCACGAGCACTGAGGTCTCCCCAGATACGGAGATGGTGGGTTTTGCCCAGACGTCAGTCACCTCCCTGAATCGATGGCCAGTCTGTGGGACACTACTAGTGACCCACAGTATGGAGGATTTGTGGGTGCAGACTCAAAATGGTAAGCTCTGCTGGAGCTGTAGCATAGTTGTACAGGCATGGTTAAATAATCCTTTGGGATCAGCTTTGGCTGAGGGAGAAGTCACCTTCCCACTCGCTCACTCAAAGGCAGAGCAAGCACAAGGGGAGAGCTGCAGCACGCACCCGAACTATGGAAAATCAATTACAGCGCAGGACTTGGCACTGAAACAGAGGGTGTTCTGGCACCTGGAAACAGCTTTCAGTCAGTGGGTGAGGGATAGATCCTCCCCGGGAAGAAAAGGTACTGGCAAATTCTAGCGTGTGAGTGGGCTGACAGCTAAATCTCTACAGCATTAGCTCAGCCTTCGATCATACTCAAGCTCTAGCTTGCCCCAGATGAAGGCCAGTTAACTCAAGAGAAACCATCACTTACCACAGGCAGGAGATTTTTGAAAGCATATGTGAGTCTGATTTAGAGCAATGCACCTCCCATGCTTTGAATTCCCAACACATGCACAGAAGATCAGCCCTAAGCAGCCCTCCTTTCTTTTAAGTTTATCTCTAACTGAAGAATTTGTCTGTTTTCTCCGGCAGTTGTCTTCAGGCTAAATGCAGGTCTGGGCTCTGGGAAGCACAGAGGGATGCAAAGCAGCTCGTCCCTGCTAAGTGTAACCGCTCTGAAAGGGTGGGCTACTCCCAAGACAGTCAAGCAACAGAAACAACAACCACGGCACTCTTCAGTCTAAAGGCATGCAAGGAAGGACTGAAGGAATGGCAGCTTATTATTGATTATCAAATATGAGAAAAAACCTTAAGACTAGTTACGAGAAAAGGGCGATGTTTGTCCCAAATACTTCACCCTAGAAGTCTGCAGGCTCGAGGGACCAGTACAGTGGAGACACTGTCTGAGGCACCCATCGTTTTACACCTCCAGACCATGCAGGAGGATCCCATGCATATACGGTGCCTGGTCTTACAGTTGTTACTTTTGTGAGTCATTCTGTGACTCATCCAGGGATTTGTTTGTCCCATCCCCCAGAATTAATACCGTACTGCGCATCAGACACTCGACGATAGCATGTTTCTCTCCGCTCTCCTCAGGTTTTCTGTCATAGGTAAAATTATCCTGTGCTCCCTTAAATGGACGCAGAAGGAGTTTCTGCCTAAAGAACAGTAATGTCCTTAAGCGGCTTTCATGTCATATATGTGTAAGTAACACGTAAGGTACACAATATATAAATATACATGTATACGCCTTCTATAATTAAAAGGAACATGTCCATACGCAAAACGTTTTTATCTTGTGCCAAGTGATGAATTCTACCCTGACGTAATGAATCAGGTCAAACATTAACATAAATTTGACGGTATATTGCAAATTCGGACCAAAATCGCATTTCTATCATAAGTTTGGGAGAGTGGCTTGAAGCTCTCACTTAACTAAAACCAGCATGCACTACCAGGCTCATTAAAACCTTCTGTCCCAAGCACTACCTACAATCATACATGATCCTGCGTGTGCAACGAATGGCAGATAGTTCACATCATATTATTGATACTGAGCATCGTTACCATCAAATGCCCTTGTGGTTTTGCTCCTATTCCAAACAAATATCAGCACGCTAAACCTACTGACCATCACTCATGCCAGCAGGCTCAGGAGAGCCGAAGGACAAGGACCAGACTCCGTCAGAGGCTGACTGCTCTCTCCTTGTGTGGAAAGGAAGCACATTACTAAGGCAAAGAGGGCAGCTCACATTGCTGCTGCCCTTTATGCCACCTATCCTGTGAACAAGCAGCAGGTTGTTTCTGCGATTTTTTTATCCATGTTTTGTTGGGTTTTTTTAACCAGGCTGAACTCCTCCCCCTTCTCTCACCTTTCCTTCCAAAATAATGAAAAAAACCACATTTCTTCTGAATTTCTTATCAATGCATATAACTCTTGAGAAAGGAAGTCACATGCAGTACACCTTTCATTTAACCCCTCCCACGGATTTTAATGGCTGCAAGATGAGAATCCCAGAAGGCAACATGTTTGAGTTAGCAGCATCAGTGAGTAGCTTTCCTCTCTGTCTTCTCCCGCTGCTGTCAGCAAACACCTATAAAGGCAGTAACGCTGCTAGCAGGTAAACTGATACCTCGCTACTGAGTAGCTGACAAGTCTTTTAATATATAATTGAAACTGGAGAGTGGTTAATAAAGCACTCCTAGTTCACTTCTGCTCTCTTATAGCTACTAATTCATTCCCCTTCATGTTTTCCCTTCCAGAAATCCAATACAGAGCTGACACTTCCTTCGCACAACATCCATGTGCTTCCCTCATGCATTTCCACTGACACCAAGCGTGTTGGCTGTTACCAGGGCAGAAAGCACCCATTTCCATCACTACATAGTAAATGAAATGACATTGTTTCCCTTCCTCTTCTGATATAATCCGTTTCATTACTGCAACATTTTACAATGCCTGCACACACCAGGATTTGTGAGAAATCATCAAATATTTGAGCTGATAGGGAATTGGTTTGATGCTTCTCTGCAAGCACAGTGGTGCAAAGCCAGCTCTGGGCTCATCTCTTGCCAATGAGGCTCCAGTGTTTGTCCTTAAGCGGCACAGGACCCTCATGATACGGAATTAATTACAAAATGATGTTTTTCTACAACACTAAAGATAAATATTACCAAGTGCATCGCTTCTGAGCTGAGTACAGAAAATAATTGACCACAGCCACTTTTACACTTCTTATTTCATGATCGTTATTACCAAACCGACTTTGCACAAGGTGGCCCCATCATCAGGACGCCACAGAACTATGCGTCACGTTCGGGAAACAATTGCTGCAGAAGTTCCCCACCACTGTTGCCCCCCACATCTAAGTCACCCACTCCCGGAGTCCAAACTCCAGCGATGTGCAGCCAAATACTGTCTACAGAGCTGCAGGTGCCAAACGCCTTTCAACCTTTGCTCATATCTGACCCTGATCAACTCGGATTGCAGGAATAGCTTTCAGAGCTGCAAAAACTCATCTATGAAAATTTAATTTGAACTGATTTAGATTATATATCAAAGCCTGTTAGTCGTTCTACTCAAAAACTAAAGATGAAAAATTAACCTCGGCTGTGATGAAATCTAATACACCATAGATGAACTACAGCATTTTCTGAAAGCTCCAAAGAAAACTGAACCCTTTTTTTTTTCTTGCTAGATGCTGTACAAATGCAGAAAGAAGGAAACAAACCAAACAGTTTCTAGCTTAGTTTTTAAAAAGATGCTTTAAAGAAGCTTAACAAAAAAAAAAAAAAAAGGAACTGGGAGAAAAGGATTAAGCTGCTAGACTACCTGACCCCAAATGCTCGCTGTGAGCACAACAGGAAATTTTTGAATTGCTGTTTATTTCTACCTGCACCACAACACGACTCCCATTTCCAATGTAGGAGGTAAGGGTCCAGCTCGAAAAGCCTGTCACTAACAGTGAGTAGGAAGAGGACAGGCACAGCTCTAACGACCCCAGTAGCAGGACAAGCAGCCCAGTAGCACTCAGCTGTGAATGATAAGAGAAGTTCAAAATGTCTGTATGGGTTTGCTGTGTTAAAAAAGCACCGAAGTGACACAGGAAGGGACTGAAGAATGGATAGGCATGGGTGATCAGATTTATTAAACAAAGAAAACCAGCTATGGAGCAAAAGACGGAAGCAGATGAAGCTCAACATGAGTGAGAGATGAGGAGGAGGAGTAAGTATAAATACCTTTTAAACGGCTTTTTAATGCAAGACATAAACAAATGAATAAAATGGATCTCTGTGGATATCTGGGACGATGAGTTACATGTTTCCCATGAGCAGCATTGGGAAAAGATGTCTAAAAAGGAGCAAAGACCAGAACTCCCCAGGCAAACATCAGAATGGAAGAATGGAGAACGGAGGATGCAGAAGGGCCTGGGGGTAGGGATCAAACGTGAGCCAGAGGCAGGGAGGAGGGAGACGGGTCAGGGGAGCTCTGCCTGCTCAGGAAGGCTGTGCAGATCTGAACAGAGCAAAGGGGCTGAGTAGTGATGGGATGAGGACCCAACACTGTGGTAGGATTTTGTAAAAAGCAAAAGGATGCAGTATCTGCAAAATGAGTGTATAATTTAAGCAAACTCATGAGTTTTGGGTACTCTGTTATTCGAACATGTCTTAGCTGCTTCAAGTTTAGACACAGCATCCCATTTACCTTGGCACAACTCAAATCCCTAAATTATCTCTGCCTTTTCAACTTCCTCACAGCAACTTTACTTCCAGCTTTGTTAAAACTTGAAGTAGCCAAGGAACCGCTTCACAAACATATACCAGCTGAGGCGAAGGCTCAACCCCGCTGCAGGGTGCGGTGGGCATCCCGGCAGGTAGCCCTGCAGAGCTGCCGCTGCCCCGCAGTGCCTGCTCCTGCCGTCACCACTGGAGAGCTGCTGCAATGTTCTCAGACATGCTGCAAAGTCCTGAGAGCATGCTAAATATACAGAGGTTAGCACATCCTACTTGTGCCATTTACGCACAAAGTATTGCGAGCTCTCCTCCGCCAGCCCAAACTTAACCTTTCTGGAATTAATCCTGCTGAGGGGAAGACGATGACCTCGGTCTCTAACAGGGACAGCAAAGGGCACAGCGCTGCTCTCCACACAGTGATCCTGCTGTTCATCACTTTTATATCACGCGAGTGGCAAAGGCAGTGAAGACAGCGGTGTTTCCTGGCACGGGACCTTTGCTCTCCCTCTCTGCCCTGAGTTTCCTCCTCTGTGGTGGGGACTGGCTTGTTCCCCTTCAAAAAATGAGGCAGAGGAAGAAAATGATGACAGGATGCACATGGCAACGACAGGAAAACATTAGCTGCTAACATTGCTCATCTACCAGTCTGCTTGAACAGCAGCAAGCCCTGAAAATGAGGCAGGGGTTTATTTTTAACATCAGTGTCAGATCTCTTTGCCTTTTAAAGAGTGTCCTGCGGCTGCCCGGGCCCCTTATCTGTTTGGCCATGCTCCAGCGGCTGTCCCTGCAGCTGTGCCCTCGCCTGCAGCTGTGCCCTCTCCTCCACATCCATAGAGGAGCTGGAAAGCTGGAGTGTCCCTCTGCTGCCTCAGCAAGTGCCTTTTCCTCTGCTCAAGTGATTCTCTGAGAAATGTGCAGGCTATGGAAACAGGGCATGTTGCACTTTGCAAGGAAGAGATCTGCAGTGTCCGGAGATGTGTACACGGTGACACACCAAGTTTCACTCCTGCATTTCTGTGTACAGAGTCCACAACTAAAAGTATAAGTACAAAACTTAAAAAAATAAGTTCTAAAATTATTTTTTTTTTAAATAATAAAAAAGGTTTTTATTTCCTCACTAAAATATCCTCAGGCTAGGAGACCCCGTCTAGGAGTCTAAAGAAAATTTTAATCCTCCCATTCAAACTGCCACACAAACTGTGATGAAAGGATGCAGAGCTGGGAAATAAAGAACTTGCTGATCATATTAATCCTTCATCTTCCATTCAGCTTCCTACACCAGTATCCTGTTTCCTTTTTAACAGCCAACAATGCTCCTCTATTTCTTTACGCAATCCCCCGTAATGCTATCATGTCAAACTTAAAAGCAACACTTCTCAGTAACTAAATGAATTCTTTAATTTTTGTTATAGATTATAGAAGAGCTCTGACATCTATCTGTAAACAGTGACACCGTACACCCTAAAAGCCCACTTTTGGTTCATCACAACATGGCTAGTTTGTACAAAGTCCTTGCTTTTTGTTCAGCCAAAGTGAACCTGCTCCTGGCAGTTATCGAGCGTGCAGGAGCCCACCTCTGAGTAGCATGGACTGCGAGCAACAATGCTTTTTGCATTTCTGTTGTGTATCAAAAAAATGATTTAGTAAGATAGCCCTTGACTACTGGAAAGCATTAAACATTTAACAACCAAATTTTCGAAACCAGAGAAGCTTGTGCTAGCTAAATTTGACATTTTACACAAGAAAAGACAGTTACAGGGAAGAATTTTGCTTTGCTTCAGAAAATTCGACATTAGTGGTGTGTAGTAACTACACTGAAGGCTTGTATGCTGCACAATTCTTTAAAAAGATCCAAATCAGGGGATCAGTTGTTTTAGATACATTGGCATTTGTGAGGGTTTGAAGAATTCAAAACTAAAATAGCTCCAAGTACCTGAAGGTTTCCCTGGTAGTACTTCTGAAAAGGATGTGCTAGGTCTGATTTTGCGTTCCTGAGACGGAACTCAAAGACCCTCACAGGGAATTTTTGTCCCAGGCAAGGTGCGCAAGACCAGCATCACTTGTGCAGAGCTCTGGCAACGTGTCTGATTAAATAAATAAAGTCTACGTAACCTGCATACATCAAGCCAGACCTAGCTGACCCATGCCTCTTCTACTTTACAAATAACAGGATTCTCACAAACACACTTAGCCTTACCTTATTGTAGTACTGCACCTGGACCGAGTGCCACTGCCCATCGCTGACCCCTCCCGGAACAAAGGGTGCCACCGTGGTGGTTGTCTCTCCTGCAAGGACAGGCAGAAGGGAAAAAAGTAAGTCAAATCACTGCAAATTCCGCTCTGCACTAATCTGAAACATGGAGGGACCTGCACTAGGCACAAGGTACAGCCATCTTACTTCACCATGGAGGAATTTGGGGTTTTGTCCTGTGAGACAGTAAATATCCCCCCTTTCATCGAATCATTTTGGTTCACAAATACAAAAATAGCTCCTGGCACGTTGGGGTGAATTATGTTATTTTTTAATTATGCTTCTGCAGAGTGCGGCAGCAGATGCATTGGGCAGATACAACTATTACCTAAGTGGTCTACTGAGGAAAAAATGTGCAGGAATTTTTCTGCATTTCTGCCACAAGCAGCACTTCGAGGGGTTTTTTTTTTAGTATGGCGAGTATCGTGCCGTGGTATTTTGTCAGGGAAGGGAAGCCTACTCCTCATCAGAGCTCAGAAAGTGAAATCCAAAATACTCTAATATAAAACCCACAGTAACCTTGGTCCCAGTGAAATTTACCAGTGATTAATGAAACCACTGGCAGCCTTTCAGTATTTAAATTTGAAAGCAAGTCCTTGCCATTGCAACTGGAAAGCTGAAGCTTTAAAGCCAGATCTGAGTCAGCAGAACCAGCTCAATAACCAGCCATATCTGTCCTGAGGTAGCGGCAAAATAAACATTCATGTTGAAAGTACATAAAAGGCCTGGCACGGAGAAAGGATCTCTAGGTTTCGACTTTTTTTCCTTCTCTTTTTTTTTGAAAACACCCCACAGTTGGAAAATCCTACATAATAAACCACAGGAAAAACATTTCCCTCCCATAAGCTAACAAAGTTCACAGTATTGTTGAGCTTAAAACTTTCAACTCTTTATTTGCAACAAATACTCTACCCTGTGTGAAGTATTATCACTGTGTTGCAAATAAAGTAGAATTAAAATTGTAGAAGTAGTTAGGCTAAGGCTTTGACTGGCCAGGTAGGCCTTATGAGAATAACAAGTTTAGGAAAACAAGAAGGAATGTACTGAGAAAGAAGGAACAATAATCAAAGGAATCAGTAGGGCATATAGGACAAACAGAACTAGCAGAAATAACGAACAGTTGCTTAGGGAACAGTTGCTTAGGGATAAGAAAGGTGTATTGTATAAACAAAGGGGTTCTGGTGATGGGAATCAGTTAACCATTATCCTTAGGTTAGACAAGCATGAAAATTTATAAGTTTGGGGATAATTATCAATTGTTTCTGTATGATGTAGAATTCTGTATGTAAGCCAAGTTGTAAAAGGTATAAAAATTAAACAGAAAATGAGGGTCTTTGGAATCCTGACTTTGGACGCTAGTCCTCAGGTTCCCGGGCCCTGAATAAAGCACCGCATAAACTGACACTCTGTTGGTTTGTGTTTTTGTTTACGGGCAACAACTGTGTCCCCTACTCTCCTTTAACTCACATCCTATATACTTGTGTTATTTAACTAATACAGGCTTCAGCTTAGCATGTTTGACACCTGGCTGTGAAGGTTTTTATCATCCAGTGATAAAAAAACTGCAGGAGAGGTTGGGCTTTTATTCAGCTAGCAAGTTCCTGGGAAAGGAGTATCACTGGTCTCCAATCCTTTTGCTTTGCTTTTCTGTGAAAAAGTTGTTGCGACAGGTAAAACAGTCAGATCAGATGTCCAGAACTTGCACTGTTCGTTAAAAGCCACTTAAAACTATAAAACATAAATCATTCTCCTTCCAAAAAAAATACCATTTGTAATATACAGGACCAGACCTGCTCTCAGGTGCAGTAGTGCAAGTCTAAAATTAGTTTCATGTATTTTAAAGGAGTTCCTCCACATTTAAATGCATAGAAGTGCAAGTAGAATTTATTTTTTTCTCATTCGTCCTCAGGGTGCCTTCCGAGCAATTTGATTCAAGTTCAGACAGGCGGAGCAGAGCTACAGAAGAAAGCACATCTCTGACTGCAGCATGTTATTTCATTACACTAATCCATTCAAAAGCCTGCCTTAAAATCTAATTTAGACAACTTTGAGGTAATAAAGGGGAAATGAAACCAGATATCTTCATCCCAAAGGGCCCAGATATGCACTTGAGCATTGCTGGTAAATTGATGGGGTCACATAAGATCTACCACAGGGTCTGATGACAGGGACCATCACTGGTGATGAGCGTGTGACACCGATGTGTGCCTCTGCTTCCACCGCTTTACTGCTTGCAATGTGCCACTTTTCACAAAAATAAAAGAAGACTTAACTACAGCCCGCACGTCTATCCTAAATACAGATAATGGGAAATAACAATAAAAATTCCTGAGTTATGTGCTCGGTACAGAGATACAAATGTCTCACTTGACCTATATATAACCCCACTTGACCTAGACAACAACAGCCCTTCCCAGACATTTGTTTCTGTCCCAACGGAAAACACCACCTAAATCTGTGACAACTAGAGGTTGTCTGCCCTGCTGAGATTTTGTAAAGCCACTAAAGCTTTCCCACCAACCCCACAGACCTGCTCGTGGCCTGAAGCAGGAATGCAGGTTGTCCACCAAGAGAGCTATGAGGATGATCAAGGGACTTGAACATCTCTCCTATGAAGACAGACTGAGAGAACTGGGGTTGTTTAGTCCTGAGAAGAGAAGGCTGAGAGGGAATCTTATGAATGTGTATAAATACCTGAGGAGTGGGAGTCAAGAGGAACGTGCCAGTCTCTTCACAGTGGGTACCCAGAAATAGGACAAGGAATAAGGGGTGTAAGCTAGAACATAGGAAGTTCTGCCTCAACATGAGGAGAAACTTCTTTACTGTGAGGGTGACGGAACACTGGAACAGGATGCCCAGAGAGGCTGTGGAGTCTCCTTCTCTGGAGACTGGATGAGTTCCTGTGTGACCTGCCCTAGGGGATCCTGCTCTGGCAGGGGGGTTGGACTAGATGATCTCTAGAGGTGCCTTCCAACCCCTGACATTCTATGATTCTAAGATTCTATGATTCCATGAAGAGGGACTCCAAGAGCTTCAGCAAGACGACTGAAGCCCAGAGGGCAATCATTGGTGGCTTGAACGTGCTCCAGCCACGCTGTACAGTTGCTTGCCAGCAGCTTCACCACCTACCCCTGCCATGGTGACCAGCACAGCTGGGCACAAGTTTCTGGATGAAACTTGGGTTTTTTTCACAAGGGAAACACTCCTTCAATGAAGCTGGAAGAGTCAAGGTTTGCTGTGATCACAACTTTCGTCAGGAAGACCTTTGTCACTGCCAAGGCTGATTTTCTGGAGGAAATCTGTCCCCTGGGAGAAACCACGGTGACAGGGGTACCTCCCACCCTGAGCTTTGCTTGTCGGCCTCCCCCTCTCCCTGCTCCCAGAAGCACCAAATGACACTGGCTCTGTCCTCCTGCAGAAAGCCAGCAAAAGCTAAAGCCTCCATATCCCATTTCCTAACCCACCATAGCAATGAGCGGGCAGCTAAGCACTCCTAAATTCGGTGCTGTTTACAGCTTCTGCCAAAAGGAGGTGCTTCTACAGTGCAGAAGTGCATTCCAGGAACAGTCTTGTTCGTCACCAACCCCTAAGGAATGGCAGGTATTTTTCACTTGTCTGCTAGCTTTCCCTTTGGCTCGCATGTATTTTTTAGATAACATTTACACACCTAGTTTCACTGACGGCGTAGTGTAAAAACGCATAAACACACGACGTTTATCACAGTGTGATAAAATGAGGTCTCATTTAAGCAAACATTGGCTCGGCAGCCAACTTTCAGGCTAGCGCCAACCTTTTATAGTAGTCATAAACTCCAGCTTTTATAACTGATAAGTTGACAAGCTCCTGCCCATGACAGAAAGCGCAACCACAACAAACCGCTACAACCTGGAGTACTTTGCAACGCCAAGCATCAGTTGTTCACTGTACAGTGCCAGTCGGTATACAGGCATATAAAACTATTCAAGTGCGTTTCCAAATAGCTTGAGAGGATCTCCTGACCACAAGCAGAAATGCTCAACTCGCGCAAGGCCTCACCAGCAGAGAAGGTGAGCTGGATCTGCTCCTCGATGATCTCCAAGGCAATGAAGTCGTGCTTCTCGTTGAAACGCCCATTGTAGAGGAGGAGAGCGTTCCGCTCCCTGGTTGCAAACCTAGAGCGCGGAGACGAGGGGTTAGTTCATGCTTAATGGCTTATGAATTAAAAACTGACGGTCAAGTCACCCAGGCAAAAGACAGAACTGTGTTGAGCAGAAAAGTAAGTCTTTGAAACTCTCTTCAGACAGAAAACTATAAAATTGAGGCATCAGCCGCAGGATATATCTACTTTTTCACGACTGACAAAGGCAAGCAAGACGGAAATTACAGAAGCCAACTCTGCAGAGACGCTGACCCCCACAAGGGGTAAAATCAGGCAGATGCATGATGCTGCGTGAGTATCTGACACTCGCCAAACAGTAGCACTTACTACACTTTGCAAACAGTCCGAGAGCTAGAAAGCATTTTCACATCAAAGGGGGGATACTTGCTGCCTGCTCCCTGTCTAAATGCTACAGGGTAAAAGGAGAGTCATCAAGTGATTAAAAAGATCTGATGGGGAGGCAAGAGGAAAAGAAAGATAAGAGTTTCTTTAATAATGCCATGCACACAATCAGGGTTCATCAATCAACAGGTCAGGCAATTGGAGGAAGGAAAATAAACACTTAAAATGATTCCACTAAACCAGCGTCAATGAGTGCTTTTTGGGTTTATTTTTTCTTGTGCTTCTAATATGGAATATATCACACCTCTCCTGCACAAGTGATCCAACTCCACTTTTAAAAAAGCCTGCTTTTTTTTTTTTTTTTGGTCAGTACAGAACTTCTTTTGCAAATTTGTGCGTGTTGTCTGCACTTTATCATTTTTAATTGAATCCTATTATCTTTGGGGATTTACACACAGTTTTCATCTACTTAGAAATGCAAAAATAAATATTACACTTTACATAAACATTTTTACAAAGATTAATATTACATAAAGAGAGAAAAAGAGAGAAACCATGGGAATTTCTTGTGTTTCCAAATGGTGTGTAGTTTGATTTTGTATCTTCAACTTCAGGAAATATGCCTGATTTAAATTAACCCACTTTTCCTACAAATGAATCAAATGCTGAGCACAGCTCATGAAAAGCTGACTTCCCCAGACAAAAGAAATGATTCTTGTGCCTGTCATGTCATGTCTACTAGCAAGACTCTCATGCGATGCAACAAAACTTGCATTCAGAAAATGTGAAAGAAGCTGTATTTTAGAGCATCAAGATTTGGTATTTGAAACGAAAAATTTCAAAGAATATTTTTTAACCCATGTTGTTTGTCAGACATATGTATGTTGTGGATCACACAGAGCAGAGACTTTCAGGACTAGAAGCCTGAATTTGACCTACACGGAAATGGGAATCTTTATTCCGTGCATTTTTTAATATTTTTGAAGGACAATGAATTGTTCTGGTTCAAAAAACAGAAGTCAAAATTTTCACGTTTCAAATAAAACATAAACTCCAAAGAATACCTGCTATAGTCCATCAAAATATTATACTACCATTTTGATTATGTTTAATTAGTTTTAAAATACATCTTCATTTCTAAATTTATGTAATGTAATATAATATTATAGAATTAAAAGTCAAACTAAATCAATTAAGGCGTTACTGTTGAAATACTTCAATATTATCAAAATGCTGATTTAGTTTTCACTTTTCACCATATACATTTCTTGTAAAACATTTCCCAACAGTGCATTTTTCCATGGATAATTGTTTCATCAAAACATTTTCGTCAGATCTTTCAAAAAAATTTATAAGCAAAAGAAACAAGAGTAATATTAGTGATGCTTCTTTAATGGTCAGAAAGATTTAGTTTGATTAGCAACAACAAGAACCTTAGTTCTGTTTTAATGTATTTTTCTGATATCGTTACAATTGTTTACCATAATTTTAAATATCAAACTATAATTTCTTAAACTATTAAATGATTAAGCTATCTTTTTATACTTCTTTACTCATGTGTGCTAAGTTCCACTCTTTGTCCCTAGTCAAAAGCATCTTTTGTATCATACTAATATTTAAAGGACTACTACTTCTGAACTTGTCCGATTATCACCAGCTGCAAAAAAGACCGTATTTTAGCAGAAGGATTATTTTTAATATCAGGACATACGAAACAAAAGACACTTTCTTGGAGGATTCTGAATAAATAGTAAGAAAACCTCTCCACTGACAGAGTCTCTTGCAGTGAAGGAATAGCACGTGTTAGAGGGAAGCAAGGAAGGCGTATAATGTTGGGAGCAGAATGACGTGCCTGGTCAGTAACTTAAAAATCACATTTTAGTTATGAGACTGGACAATGCAAACATCCTGCTCTTTGCCAGGAGCAAGTCGTGAGTCACTTAAGGCTGAGGGAAGCTAGAGACTGTGGGATTTTAGAAATGTTCCCAAGTCACCGAATATGCACTGGCAAATCACTGTCTAGCAGTCAAACTTCTAATTCGTGCTTATCCTCACATAATATTTTCCACCTGCATTGAAGGATAATAAAAGCTAAGAAATAATAAGTGTAAATAAAAGTGAACTTCAGGTACGAATAGCCAAAAGTGTCGTTATCTCAGATAGGGTGGGATGAAGCCCATGATGGTCCAGGCTTCTCACAATCGCACCGAGCGCACTGAGCAGCGATTAGCTCATGACTAAATATGCCATCTTGGTTTTAAAGACAGTGAAGAAAACCCAGTGTGAGCAGTACCTTGCTACAGTAGTTTGCTGTTTCTCAATAACTCCTACACTGAGCATTTGGGATACTTTAATTTGAAGCACCCTACACGTCAAAGAACTCTTCCCGAAAGCCTGAAAAATGACACCACGTGGTTGAGGGGACAAGCCAAGGGTAGTGCAGGTAATTTATGCTGGCAGCCAGCCCAGACTGCTCCTTTGTTTGCACTCACTGTAGGTCTGACAAGCCCAACAGAGCCTTTTGCTCCTCAGCTTTTCCGTGTACTTAGATCTGACACTCTAAAATGATCTTCGCAGGCGCAACTCTTTCCTACCTCAGCTTGTGTGCAAACCACGCCTGTGCTTTCCAATCTAACCAAAATGTCAGAATTCTATAAAATTCCAGACCTAAGGATTAAGGTAGACGAAAGATAAAACAGAAGGAAGCTGCCTGGCTCCTGACAGATGTAGAACACCAGGTCACTGCTGGGTGCTGGCTGGGATGTGTGCCTGGGGGTGTCCTCCCTGTCTGTCGTTTTGGCTGTTGTTGTACTTATCAGCAAATCTCTGGCCTTGCCCTCTGGGGTTGGGGCTAACACGTTTTGTGCTATTTACTCACAGTCAACCGTGAGGGAGAATGAAAGGTTGATCCTGACAAGCTAAACTCTGGGAGAGCTGCAAACTCACCCCCTCTCCAGAGAAGAGGCGTGTGTACACGTAGAGATCTAGCTCTGGGGGAGGTTACGCTTGACTCAAGAAGTCTTCTCCGGAAGGTTTTTTCCTTCACTGGGATGTGTGAGCCAGGGGAGGTGAGCGCTGGTCCATTCAGTACAGCTGCCATCATCACTCCCCTCACCTCCCTGAGTGTCTCCATGGGAAAAGTGACAGCCAGCCCAGGAGAAGATTGCCCCACGTGGGGCCATCAGGACATATGGAATGGGGATGAGTGTGGTCGTGTCTGGCAGCTGGGATGAGACCAGAAGCAGAAGCTGGGTGTGATGGCCAAGAGAAGCAAGGTGAGGAATTGTGACAGTTGGGGTTGTTCAAAGCCCAAGGCCAACTAACCAAGAGAGCAAGCACCTGAGGAGGACCAGTCTGTGCTCAGCCATGGCCTGATGAGATCAGGTCTTGTTGCAGGCTGTGAAACAGAAGAGGGGAAGAGGGTTGCTAAAAAAGCAGCACAAATGGGTCAGCCCAGCAGCCGGCCTCAAAGTCATGAGACCACAGGTTCAGTTAGAAAAAGTGGCAAACCCACCACCCACCCTTGTGCCTCTCCGGCTGAGAGCTGCTGAGAGGTGGCCAGAGAGGCCCTGATGTCCCTCTCCCCAGACCATCGCCCCAGATTGCAGCAGGGGAAGGCTGGGAGGTAGCACCTCAGCAGGGCAGAAAATCAAACACCTTCAAATAACATGACTGCACCTCTCAGGAGTCACTGTCAGAAATCCCCAACATGACCTCTACGAGTAGGCCATTTGGTTGGTGAAAATATGTAACAAACACTCCCCAAGCTCAAGCGGAGAAGCAATGAGCCACAGAGCTCTTCCACACAGGGACTTACATGAGGGAGACGGTGAAGTGGAAGCGTTGCCGCAGCCCCTTGAAGGTGATGAAAGACTGTGGTGGGAAGCTCCTGGTGGTCATCTCGCAGTACGGCCGCTCATATTCGCCCGGAGGACACTCGCACTTGAAGCCCCCGACCAGCAGGTTCACACAGGTTCCTCCGTTCTTACACACCCCCGGAGCACAGCGGCCGGAGCGTGCGTTCACCTCACAGTACTCTCCTGCAAGGGGAGAAACAGATGTCAGGGAAGGTAACACCTCACCCCAGGAGCAAGTTCTGATCCTCAGCTACCCCAGTGTTTCTGCTAAAGGTTAAGCTGCTTCCAAACTTCTGCACCTGATCCCCGCCACAACTGAGGTAGGAGCCAGTAACCGCAGGGGGGTAAGGATGCTCTGTCATCTTTCAAATCTGAATATTTCAGGGAGTGCGGGGTATGATTTGGCCGCTTCCAGAGCTGGTGATAAATATAAAGCTGGTGACAGACAGATCTATATGGGAGGAGGTAACACCACCATTTAAAAACTTGCACATTCCATGTCAACCAAAATACATGTAAATTATTCCAGTGTTTCACTATGGCTTGGAAATCACGTAAACAGATAAACAGATAAGTGTTTGCACTTCGCCTTGAGTGGATTTTGGCTTTGCTGCCCATGGCAGCGGCCGGGCATGGCTGAGCTCGCAACAACACTCACAAAGTACTTATAGAAAGAATGAGCAGGATGCTGATGACATACGTATTGCTTCCACCCTCTCCCATGCATGCATCCTGCAGGTAACAACCATTCTCTAAACCCTTCAGAGATGGGCACAGTAACTCACCACAGAAGTTACAGAATCTGCGAGCCACTTACTGAAGCTGTTTCCCCCCCAAATGCTTTGTCTTTATTCAGCTCAGAAGTCTGCATTAAGGTGTGCTAAATGCAACACTAAAGAACGAGTTGTCTTGCTGTGTATGTATGCTGTAATTTTTACTGTGTTTGCCCAAAATCTGAGAGAGAATCACAATTTAAATAAAAAAAAAAAGTACAGAGGATATGCATTTAAAAAAATCTGATGTGGTTGGGACAAAAGCTGCTAAATTAGTCATCACACAGAAAGCTAAACCCTTTAGGTGAGTTAAGTAGTTAACACTCTGCTTTGTGTCCTCCTAAGGTATAAAGATCTGGTATGTAAAACTGCCCAGAGAAACTGAAGATGGCACACATAGTTGAATTCTACCCAGTAACAATGTCTGACAAATAAACATAGAGCAGAACTACTCAATGCAGCCAGCTGAAGGAACACATTTCCAATGGTTTGATATTTGCTTGACTACTCACTCCCAGATTATACAACTGCATTAACTCAAGCACAGTTAAAACTGCACAAACGCATTCCTGGAGGAAAGTAAAAGCAGCAGGAGCTGTGGGCAGTGACTCACAAACAAAGGCAAATTAAACCGGAAAGTTTTGCTCCAGTCGCTGCCCCTGCAGCCCTGCTCCCACAGGTTCCCACGCCAAAGCCGCCCGCGCTGCCGCAGCCGGCAGTAGCGCCGCATCCGCGCCCGGATTTGCACCTCTGCGCCACGCTGGGCTCCAAACCGCAAGGTGAGGTGGATGGACAGCCCGGCTCTTGGTTGCGGTTCTCCAGCTTTGCTGTCTTTCTTCTCTCGTGCCTTTCAGGCAGGTACGATGTACATCGGCAAAACGCAGAGGCAACAAATACAGGAGTGATTCCGCAGCCGGACAAACACGCGCCCCGTCTGGGTGGACTCAGCTCCAGGGGAAGGATCTCCGGTCCCGCTCCGTGCTCCCCACAAGGAGCAGAGCCCTCGTGCAACTGCCTCCCGATGGAGGCATCCGTAGGTATCTCCTGGCAAACATTATACTCGAGTGTTTCAGTATATATAAAAAGGATGTAACAAAAAGCACGGTGGAGTTGTACGCGTCTCTCTGTAACAATAATTGTCACAGTTAACAGACTAAGAAATAAATCTTTCCCGGCATCCTACAGGGAGTGCAATCCGAAACCTCTGAAGTAATAAACCATATAACCAAGAGTTCAACTTCACGTCTGTGCTTAGACCTTTTCTGATTCAGCACTCGTGTTCCTGTATTCTTGCTTTAACATATTAAGATGAAATGCTGTGAAAACCACTTGATAAATATCTTCCTGTTTCCATTTATCAGCTGTGAGTATCAGGCAAGATTATGTGAATACACCCTCCTTAACACTTTAAAATGCTCTACAATGTGGGGTTTTTTTTTGAGAAATTGTATATGTCATCCAAGACAGAAAATTCCCTCAAAGTACTGGATACGTGAAATGAAGTGCACACGCACATTAGATGATCTAAAAGAACACTACAGAAATCACTTCTTGATGGTCCGCTGCTTAAGCACAACCAATCCTCCTTAATACCCACACTTCTTGTATACCAAAACTCTCAAAAAAAATGGAAAATCACAATTCCCATAGAAAGACTAAACACAGGTTTGTCACTTTAAAAAGCAGTAGGATATTTTGTTAAATAACTCTCCAACTCAAAGAGAGGAATGTAATCTTCAAGGTTTTCTGAAAACGGAATGATGTATTTGGCGAAAGCAAATAACGCACAGGCTTGAATAAACAAGGAGAAAAAAGGAGTGAGCTAAAAGCAGAGATTCCTGGCACTGCAGCATGCTGTGGAAATGCCATGGCAATATGGAGGTGAAACCTAAAAGCCTAAACTGGAAGTCATTGATGGCTCTGGATTAATTCTGTAATACAAGAAGAATGTATAGATCATTTGTTCAGATACAGATATAGGTATTTGCAAATAAAACTATTTAAGAGAAGAGAAAGCTTACAGAAAAGTTCTACTGAATTATGTTTATTACTTCTTTTCATTATGATGCTTAAAGAAGTAATTTAAAAGAATGTAGTTCAAGTTTAAATAAGATCCTTTGTCCTATATTCATTCAGCTGCATCATCACTGATGTCCCAGATACTAAAATTATTCTGAATTCTCTTTAGTCTGTAATGTAAATGAGAACCACATTTGATGCGTATTCTTTGATGTTGAATTTTCATATTTTATGTATATTTACCAAAATATATTAAAATTATGGTTTTGAAATCTCTGCAGTAACTCCAAGACGTCGCTGTGCTTCAAGGCACAAAGGTCTATCAAGAAACTTGATAAATCCTTAATTCCCCTTTTATTCCAAAAATGCCTGGAATTATTTAGAAACAGGGCATTTTTAGCTTTATGGAGTAGCCATCATTCAAAGCATTCAAAGCATTCAAAGCAGGGCTTTTCTCAGAACACATCTTTGGGTTGTCACTTCCAAGGGCAACCACCTCGCCCCGGACACATTGCTGTCCCACGGCAGTGCCCTGCAGGAGCTTTGAGGCACGTTCTGAAAAGCATCCTCAAAATTTGAACCGAGGCCTGCACGGACTTGAAGGACAAGCTGGCTGCTGCTGGCTGGCGCAGGAGTCGGAAAGCCCTGAGGGAAGAGCTACTGGAGGAGCTGAAAAGGAAAGGCTGTGCATCCTCCAGCCTTGGGGATGAGAAGCGCCTGGGTGCCTGCTCGCCGCTGAAGGTCGGAGGGCTGGGACGTGCTGTCGGAGGGGATGTCTTGCAGTCCAGTGGGAAAAAATAGCACAGAAGGAGGGAGAGCTGCTGCGCAGAGAGGGTCTGGAAAGGCTCGGGTGATAAGAGCACATCCCACACAGCCTGGGGTCGGTCGGTAACGCTGGCGTGGTCACCCCCTCACCCTCCCCGCCTTTGCTCCTCATGGCCATCTCCTTGGCTAATATAATTTTGTTTTTCACATTGCGTTTTAGAAATCACTTAAAATGCTAGTTACTCATCACAACTCTGTGAAATCCAAGCAGGGGAGGGGAAGCTTGGTCCCTTCAGCTGTTAAACCTTATAGCACGCGCTGTCAGATAACGCAGGCCATGGCTGCCTGTTATCTGCTGGCAGATTCCTGGGCTTTTTAAAAATCCTGGCCCTAGCCAACAAACAGTTCGCTGTCACAGGACAGTAGCTGATCTTACAGGCTTTCAACTAATATTGATGACTCTTAAAGCTACGAGTTCTGTGGCTTTTACACTGCCCTTTATGCAGTGCTTCCCAGTTTTAAAGCCCTTGAGATCACACCATGATAGCTGCTTTTGACACTGCTTCCCACTCACAACCATCCTGTCTTTAATACATCTCTTCTTTAATTTTAGGACTAACTTAACCAAGATGTTAGTTATAAAATTCCTCTTATTGAGCTGCTTGACCTTACAACAGACAACAGATAACATTGGAAAGCTTGCTGGAAACAACACGACAGCATTGGAATAAATACAGAATCAATCTACGCTTCAGTTTACTGCAATGTCCTTCCACAATATCCCCGTTTAGGGGCTAGTCCTGAAAAATTTTTACTATTCTCTGATTGTTTTAAACCAAAGTAATACATTATATATCTACACGAAGCAGCAGGCCTGCACTGATGTTCTTGTTTCTTTTTTTCCAGCTTCCCTAGATGCACGTTAATTATTCACTCAGTATCTGTAATTGTTTGACTCGAACTGATTCTTCTCTCCTTTCCTCCATCCTGCCATTTGCTCTAGATACATATTAATCTTCTTCTCCATGTTTGTAAGTTGATTCACCAGAATGGAAAGCATTTTGAGAAGCTGATTTAAGCAGCCAGCTTCCCACTTTAAAGTGGAAAGGAGAAGCAACAAGAAATAGGGCAAAAGGAGATCAACAACAAGAAATAGGCAACTAAATTTTTCAAGAATTCCCATTGACCCATTGGCTTAACAAAGAACCAAGGGTCAGTAAAAATGTATTTGCTGTCTTGCACATTATGGGAAAATCTATCCTTTTCCTCTAGTAACTAAACCATTACTAACCTCAAATGACAACAGGCACTAAAGCTATCAGTGCACTATATACTAAGAAGGTTGTTAAAAGCAAATTAGCTGCAGAATCAGCCTGGAAATCTCTACTGGGACAAGAGATAAAGAGGTTGGGATCTAATGCACCCACTTCAGGGGTGGTTTCACTGTAGTTTAGGCTGAGTGGGAGTTACCATAGTCCCTTCCTTTCCCCCAACACGTTGCGCTTTCCTCCCCCTCTCTTCTGTTGGCATTCATGTAATCCTGCAGTTGACTGATTTGTGGAGCAAGAATGGCAAAACACCATTCACTTCTTTATTGTAGGGTTAGTGATCTTCTGACTAGGTCCCTCCTAGAATGGATGGGATGAATAGCACAGCAGGCACAAGGGAAGGAGGCAGGACCATGCACTCAGTAATAAGAATGAAGGAATGGCCTTAGGTTTAACTGTTATGGAAATACAACTTTAAGCCATTTTAGAAGGCTCAAGTGCGAGTGTAGTGGCTAATGCCTGACTCAAGTGAACTGGCTCAACATCTTCAGCAGACACCTCTCTCCACTGAAGGTGCACAGAAATACTGCAGGAAAATTCGTCTAAAAGGTAGGCACAAGTCGAGCAAGGCGCAAGTCAAATCACCACCATTCTCTGGGCCCAGTCATCCAGCCAGTTTTTAAACCAGTGAAGGGTGCACCTGTCCAAGCCGTGGGCTGCCAGCTCTTCCAGGAGAATGCTGCGGGAGACTGTGTCAAAGACTTTGGTGAAATCGAGGCAGACCACATCCACAGCCTTCCCTTCATCCACTAGGTAGGTCACCCAGTCATAGAAAGAGATGAGATTGATCAGGCAGGACCTTCCTTTCCTAAACTCATGTTGGCTGGGCCTGATCCGTGGTTGTCTTCTACATGCCGCCTGCTGGCACTCAGGTTGACCCACTCCATAATCTTGCCAGGCACCGAGGTCAGGCTGACAGGTCTATAGTTCCCCGGATCCTCCTTCTGGCCTTTCTTCTGGCCCTTCTTATAGATGACCTCCAGTCATCTGTGATAAATGATAGAGTGGCTTAGCCAGTTCTTCCACCAGCTCCCTCAGCACGCTGGGATGAATCTCATCCAGACCCATAGACTTGTAGGGTGCAGTGATGTCCAATGATAGGACAAGTGGGAACGGGTGCAAGCTGGAGCATAGGAGGTTCCACAAAAACAGTATGATAAATTTTTTTCACTGTGAGGGTGATAGAGCACTGGAGCAGGCTGCCCAGAAAGGTTGTGGAGTCTTCTCTGGAGACATTCAAAACCCGTCCGGATGCGTTCCTGTGAGACCTGCTCTAGGTGATCCTGCTCTGGCAGGGTGCTGGACTAGATCTTTCGAGGTCCCTTCCAACCCCTCATATTCTGTGATTCTGTGACTACTGGTGCTCTCTCAGCTATATATATCATTCCTCTCCTTTATCATCATGCTCCTCCCTTCCCTGTGCCTTCTTCAGCAAAGTTGCCCCTGGGCATGCCTGATATATCAAAAATCATAAGACTGGGCTAAAGAAAGGTCATAAGATCTTTGATCATTAGATGCTCCAAAATAATGAACATGGGAGGCATTTAAGATGAGGGTGACAACTGCTGGCCCCAAGGGCTGTGAGAGCCCTTGGTGGTCAAATTTCAGCCCAAAATGCATGACCAAAACCCGATGCTGTGAGGGGGCTCCCACCCCAAGAGGAAGATGATACACAACCCTTCCCAGCTCTTTGAGACACCAGGGTCCTTGGGGACAGCATCTGCACCCCAGCTGCTCCGAGGTCCTGCAAGCTCCTGGGAAGAAGAGGACAACGAAAAATTCCCCTGGACAAAGAGGTATGAGAGAGGCCAGGGCCCCATCCCACCTCCTGATCCTTCCTACTAGCAACCAATCTAAATTGTATTTTACAAAAGCAAGAGCAAGGAAAGTTCAGGTCTCCATTTCTCAAGTTGCTTTGGGCTGTGTCCACTGACACACTGCACAAGCAGAGCAGCCACTGAAATGATACCTGGTCCCTCATCAGGCCAAAATCAGCCTCAGAATCCTACATGCAGCACCACCCTGAGCAAAGACGTTCCTCTTCTCCTCGCCTCCTCCCCTTCCCTGGTCACAAAACAAAACAAAGCAAAACAAAACAAAAGACACCCGCAGGGATGGATGGATGGATGATTTGGGGGTTTTTGTGGTTTTGCATTTAAATGAGAAGGAATAATTGGGGGGAAAAAAAAAGAGAAACAATACAGAGGAGGATTAGTGATATTTGGGGCACATCTGTTGGAGAAATGAATTAGTCTGTTGATTCCAGAAACTGTAAGCATGTTCTCAAGATGATATACGCTCAGTCTGAATGGTCACTGGACCCTGTCCTTCTACGCAACTTCCAAGACTGCTGGCAGGAACAGAGCACAGACAGAAGTCACAACTGAGTCTTTAACACCTGTGTTCTCTTCCTTGTAAACTTGTTGAGGATTAGAGATTGTCCATCATTAAGCTTTCACTCTGTCTACACCAGATAGCTCGCCTTTCACCTTCCAGCAAAGAGGCCAGGGGCGGTGCGAGCATCAGAAGCTCTACCAACACTTACCACAAGTATTGCGGGTTTTTTCCCTACAGCATACTGATGAACTAGGAGCAAGACACCACAGTAAATCATTCTCCATTTAGGAAAACACTCCATTTTGAAGTCCACCTTATGGTTTGGGAAAGAAAAGAGGTAACTCAGGATTGTACAGCCCTCGGATTAGTGCCGGTACCTCCAAAGAAATCCCCAGCAGGTTGTTTTGCAGAGCTGGGGTGGATGCTCACTAGCAAACTCACGCAGAGCCTTCTCTGCGTGAAGCCTGGGCTGCTCTCCTGGCTCTGGCAGGCAGGCAGAGGTGCACACAATGTGCCTGGCTTCTCCCTGCCACCTGCTCCCATGGCTCCGGACACAATCACCTCCAGACCTCTGAGGAAATGCTGAGGAAAACCACTTTTTAATAATGTTGTAGATGTCGCGGAGGAGAACGAGAAAGAAGAAACTATGAATTCAGCCTGCCACGCCTACCTTACCATCTTTGCTCTATGGGTCCAATGGGTAATTTCCTAATGTGTTAATCTTTACTCTCGGCTGATTTTACAACTGTCTCTAAGCTCTCTAAATTACTGAACCGTTTGTCATAATGTACGGTGCCCTCACAAGGTGTCATCTCCCTCTGCATTTGACCTCTAAGGTAAAGCTTTAGAGACCTATTTAGTTTCTGCTTCTCTCTAGGACTATATACAGCACAAATGTACACAAGAGAAAAAAAAAAGAAGCACCAAAATTTCCCATTTGTATTGAGCTCTGTGACAGGTTTATATGAAAGACAATTTATCATAATGCAAATTGTACTGATTTGGGTAAGATACAGTGCTCAAGCAGTGCCTTTCAAAAGCCTAAGTTTTATCTCTGGGTGTATTTAGCAGGGGGAAAACATTACTGTAGATGTCAAAGATAAAACTCAGATTATGCCACTGTGTCTGCAACTTGCATTATGTCTTATTTGGAATAAATCTCTTCCTAAAAATCCTGCCTTAAAACCAATGAGAAAGCTGGAGGTGTAAGAACAAAACACACCTCTGCATAACACACTTATATTCATTTACAGAGGAATATCCCTTCCTTTATTCTGAAGAGAAACAACCATCTTCTACCTTTACTATACACGTCTGATACTGCATTTTGTTTTCTCTGCTCTCTGTGCCCCTTGATTCATCTCCAGGAGTGTTACTTGAGGAGGAGCACGTGGAGGGAACCCAAAAGCTGGAGGAGCCACTCCAGCTTGCAGGACACGTTCCCTTGGGCTTCGTGTCCTTCGCAGCCTGGTGCGTATTTGCATCCCTGTGCACCTGCAGGCACTTCAGCACGGGAACCACCTGCCAGGCCCAGTTCTCACCTCGTGCCACCGGCAGCAGTGAGAAAAAAAAAAAGGGTGCCCATAGATTCAGTGTGCCTCTGCTCGGGTGACAAAAAAGGCTGTATCATCACGCGCGAAGTTGCAATTTTTACTGTGCTCCGAATGCCACCGCTGGCACCGCTAACTCCCCAAGGCTGCTGTTCCACTGGCCATTTTGGCCTCACACTGGGCTTTTCAAAACACATTAAATTATTGACATGAATGAGGAAAGCGAGCAAGGCGTGGTGGTGGCTGTGCAGGGGTGTGTGTGCAATAACATCTTTTATCAACAGGAATTCAGGAGCTGGAAAACCAGACGTGCTTTCAGGCACTGTCAGGCTTCCCACTCACTTTCAGCCTGGTTTCCCTAAGCTGCTTTCCACAGAGGAGGACACCAAAGGGCTGCAACTCCCAATTCCCAAATTGCTGGGAAGGGGAAGCTCTAGTACTTATTTTTGATCATGTTAACATCTCGAAGCACGTGAAAAAGGGAACATGCCTGCAAATAAATGACCTCATAAAGAGAGGAGAAAAGAAAATGACTCAGGAATATGTAGAAAAAGAGATTGGGGTCTCCCTTTCAATAGGAAACACTACTGTTTTCTTGAGGAGAGTCGAGCCCTTATTCCACAAAGATCCTGTTTAATTTTCTCTACGTAGCTATTACAGGCTTCGTGTTTTGGATCGTAACGAGACAAAGCACAGAAGAAACCATCTGCCCTGGTCCCTGGCAGCCCACGGGAATCAACTGCACAAGCAGCTAACTCTGCACCACACCTCCAGAAAAGGAAGAGTGGCGAGAGGCTGCATTCTGTGCTTTCCATAAATGTGAAGTTTTTGTAGGAATATCTCACTCTCGCGTCCTCTGCGTAACCCAATGCTACGGTGAAAAAAGATGGCATTTAGAAATAGGCAGATCTCAACCCGAATCGTGCCCCTTAACATCCTAGGTGGTCCCAGAAGCTCTGGTGGAAAGAAGCATAATAGCCCATTAGTGAGAATAAATTAAGAGAAGCCATAAAATATTAATAAAGCAACTGAAAAACATGCTTAAAGTAAATCTACTATTGGAATTACATTTTAGGAGGCTAGGATTTCAGAGATTTATATTTTCATTTTGTAGAAGAAGTATTAGGTTACAAGAAAGTTACACTTAGAAGCACTGTATAACTGTCTGTCTTGCGGTTCATAGGAGTTCAGAGGTTTTGCTTGACAGAGTAGACGGAACTGGCATAACCAATCTGACGCTCGTCAGATTTCTGTTGTTATACACTGAAGGCAAATATCGAAAAAAATCAAAAATTCCCCTTTGTTTGTCAAATTAAAAGGATTAGGGTTAAAAAGATAATCCCATAATCTTGTGTTTTGGTAGCCTCAAAAATATTTCATATACAGGTCAGGAACATAAACTGAAAATAAAAAGCAACTTAATCAGGGAAGCTTTTTCTTAATGACTCGAAAAAAGCCCTGTAACGTCACACACATCTTGCATAGAAAAATCTCAAAATCAATGTATTTTTAAATTTACAGAATAGGCAGAAATTCAAAAGTTCCTTTTTAAAAAAAATAAATTCAAAGAGACTCACTGAAAATTAATCCAGCCAGCTTCCACAGCTTGTACTTAACTCTTCTTACAACAGTTTAGTAGATTAAAATTCAGCCTTTGTGTAAAATATGGTTTCATTTTAAAGGCGCTTTAAATTATTACCGTCTTGTTAGAGTTAATATACCTTGTTGTGTCATCTAGATTGTGTTTAATTATTAATATAAGACACTCATCTTCAAAATAATATTTCTTAAATATCAGTGTGCTGACCCCTATCTGGGTGACCCTATCTACTGAAAACGTATTTTTAAATGACTATATTGGAAAATGCTGTGTAGTGGCTCTCACATGCTTAGTTATGGAGAATTTCAGAGGCAGTCTGAAGTTAAGTATCTTCATCTCGATTTTTACAAATGGAGAATTCAGGCTGACGACTGCTCGGGAAGCTGCGATCCGGGGGCACGGTACAGTGTGGGTCGCAGAACAAAACCTGCTCCAGGAGGAGCTGGGGCTTGGCTGCAGGCACTGAACCATGAGGCTCGAAACAAAAGAGCATTTGCAACGACAATGAAGTTGTGGTTCCCACCATGCTCTGCACAACCGTATTGCAGAACTGTAATTATCTTGATGTTCAAGGCCAAGTGCCTCAGTCTGGTGCTCAACTGTCAAAACACTCAATCAGAGCACAAAGAACAGACACACAAGAAACTACTTTATACTTTTTTCTTCCCTAACAGGACATCATCCCGATACCCTTGTCTCTGCGCCCAACCGTCCTTCCTGCCACTTTCCTGTTGTGTATCTACTGATGAAAATAAAAACGTCTAACATGGAAATCACAAAAACATAGAGAAGCCCAATGTTTTTCATAATTCAGCCTTAATGAATCATAAGGGAGCTTCCCAGTTTTGTTTCCCAGTTTTGTATTTACAGACAGGAGAAAAGAAGCCCTGTTATCCTGTTCCTTGGAAGTTATATTTCTTTTCTGCTTTAAAAGATCTAAAATATTTAATTCCAGCTTTCCTGGAATTTCTTTTTTTAGTTTTCACCTCTGATCTGCTGTGAACACTATGAGGGGCTTTCCAGAACATGAGGCACATTTGAAAAATTACTACCTCGTTAAGATTTTATCTTCCCCACAAATAACTTAAAGGCAAGTTGTTGTGTTTTTTTCTCCTCCTTTCTCTTCTCCTTTTTCCCTATCTGATTTGTTTTCAGTGAGAAAAAGCCAACCAAGACACCTAGCCACTGGCAAAAAAACCCTGAAAAGGTAGACTAATATATGGGTTATTTTGACACTTAGGTATGTTTGGGTGTACTGGAATGCATTCATGTAGTTTAAAATTTTATCCAGTTAAACTTCCTGACATTAAACTATGAGAAACCCCTCCAAGTCTTACATTACACAAGGCTCAACTTGGCTAAATTAATAAAAACACATTTGTAAACTACGGTAACAGAGAAGTTGGATGTTGTTTAATAAACCCCTATTTAAAATATTTTAATTAAAACAAATCTCTGTGTCTAGCTTCTCTCAGATCGATGTTCTGCAATGCATATATATGTCCACAATTATGACACTGTGTGGGAATTTAGATATGTCAATGAGGAGGGGTTTTACATGTACCTGTAGAATTATAATATCAAATAGCTCCACTTTGTGTAATTATGCTCCACCTTCCACTTTTTTTTTTTTTTTCCAGTTATACCAATGAAGATAAGCAAATGCATTATAACAAAGGTTTTCAAAAAGCCTGGGAGACTTGTAACTTCCATTTAGGTGTAGTAACAGAAATCCTATCAATATAAAACCAGGAGAACAAGCCTAAAAACTGCTGAAAACAGATGGAATAAGATAGTTAAAAAAAAAAATAAATGTACAGCAGGTTAAAGACAATAAAAGAGATTTCACGTGTGCTAGAACAAAGGGAATCCTACATTTAGAATGGTCTGTTGTTAACCAGAAGGCCAATAGGAAACCTGAGGTGCTCAATAAGCATCTTTGTCCTGCCGAACACGTCTAACCGCTAAGAAGCTCGTATTGAGAGGGCGTTTTCTTGCCCGGAGGTGGGAAGGAGAGGCCAGGTGCTGGAGGCAGGCAGGTACCCACGCTGGGTTAGCAGTTTGCCTTGCTCATGTAAAGCCAAGCTGCCTGACAGCAGACACGCGCTTAGCTTGGCACGGCTGCAAGGATCAAACGTGTTATTTTCACATCAGGGATTTAATGAGATTTGATTTTAACAGAAAAGACTGAAGCCATCGTTAGTGATGGCAGAGGAGTTGGACTAGATGATCTTCAAAAGTGCCTTCCAAGTCAAACCACCCTATGATTATACCTGGACTTTAAGGCTCAGTACTAAACCCAGACATTGCAGAAGAGTCATCACGCCACAGTGTGTGCTCACGGCCTCTCGTGCCTGCAAGCTCCTCGACTTCACATGGTGCAGCCCACAACTAAGAACCCACCTTCGCTCCACACTGTAACGCCATCTAACAGACACCGTCAGTGTTAATAGCAAGTAGGCGTAAATACATAATTGTAAGCACGGAATCATCCTCAGGCAGGCTACTGTCCACGTTCTTTGGATGCTGAATTTCAGCTACGTGCCACCTGAATTTATCAATAACGGGAGAGAAAATGTGAAATCATCAGTGATAAACCCAACAGGTGACAAATGAGGGGAGTGGCTAAATGAAGAGAAGAACAGGCCAGCCACACACTTGTCTTAAGGAGAAGTAAAAGAAGATAAGCTGAGTAAGGATTTTCTAGACCCTGAATCATTTGGAAGAGCTGAATTCATAAGTATATTGGAGATGAGTTACTAAGGTGGCTTCTGAAGCTGGGGCTAAGTGATTACACTGGTGTGTGATCTGCTGCTTGATTTAAAAAGCACCCATCACACCTCCACTGCGGGAGCACCCGGTAAAAACAGAAGCCTTGTCAAACCATTCTAAAACTAATTAAAAAGAACAAACACAACATTAAGTCTGTAGCTACGTTTCCACGTGACAGCAAAGGACTTTGATCAGTGCAAGTATTACCACGGGCAAGGAGGATAAGATGTGAGGCTCCAGAAAGAGGCACCTGAACCCCCGGCACTTGCGGCGGTTCAGCTGAACCAAAGATCATCCCACGTGCAGCATCTCCGGGCAGGGGGCAAGGGAGGGTTCGTACATGACTGGGAAAACTGTCAAACTTTAAACAGTAGCTAGTTTATGAACATCAGGGTGAGGGTAATGCAAAAAACCTCTTTGCTTGGGTTTAGGAAAAGGCATGGCAGACTGACGTGAAGGCTGCAGGCCATTTACACCGTTTGAGAACTGAACTGTCAAGAAATACAACACGGTAATCCAAATTGGAAAAGGCTTTTTGCATCCTGACAAGTGAGCATAGGTTGAAGATTATCTGAAGGACATATCCTCCAGATAAAAATCCACCCATAGAAGCTTCAGACTTCTTCAGTGAGTCCTGTGAATCTGATATAAACTCCTGATTTCAAACATTCACCTTCTGTGACTTGGTCACACGAACAGGAATATAATCCACAGAAACATGACACTATTTAAAAGTTTAGCAGACTTAAGCTTTTGATTGTGTCATATCAAAATGTAACTTTACTCTGTTCTTACTGGTTCAGTTATCTTCTGAGGGAAGCAGTAGCGCAGCTGTGCCACCTGGGCCATAGTTCAGGTTCAGCCCAGCATCACTCGGGTCCAGCCCTAAGGCCATGGTACGCTGGCCCCATCCTTGCACGCATTAATAGTGAGCCTTGCCACAAAACCAAGCAAGGACCCACTTTAACAGGCACAATAAATTTCAGAGTTAAACACAGAAGGTCAATGGGGGTACAGGCTTCTGCTGAGAGTCTGTGTCAGGGAAGAAATGTCTTTCCCAGGGATCCTCCCCAGGTTTCCAGCTGTGGGCAGCCCTGGAGTGGTCCGGAGCAGCTGCCTCAGCTGCTCTGGACTTGGCACTGACTGCTTTGATGTGACCTGGAAGAGCTGAAGTTAGTGTGCCTCAGCTTCCCACTTCTTTGGTGAGGGAGACAACACCCTCTTGCTCAAAAGGGTGTCTCAGGCTTCCTTTACTGTTGGTAACTTTTGCAGAGTCCACAGCAATCCTTAGATGAAAAGTGTTTTGTGCAGATTCTCTGAATATATATGGACCCAAGAACAAAAATTTTGCCAGCTGATATCTCTTGACCTAAATATCCAAAACTAACACTTACTTTCAGGAGTTCATGACACAAAATGCACTAAACTGCACTAAATGGGAAGAGAGGAAAGTAAATAATACAATTGACTGCTGTGCTCTTCAAACGCAGCATGCACTGCCCAAGAGCCAATGGAAGACTTACTAGCCATAGCTAATTGCAAAGAATGGGTTGCATGGGTTCCTTATATGTTTAGTTATTAGGTCAGTTCATGAGATGACATCTGGGTTTCACTGCTTCTTGGCATGGGCAAATGCAATGGTCGCAGGGGGAAACTTCAAAGCACTGAGAACAAGACTTAGGAGATGCTGTGCCTCGTAGTACATAGCTGAGTGGTGAAGATCACAAAAAGAGAAAATGATAGCATTTTCCAGCTTTTGCACCAGTCGTGCTCTGAAAAATGAACGGAGGTGTTAAGCTCTGCTTATGGGCCATCCGCTGCACGGCTTACAGCATCCTCACCAGGCGTCCGGGCGCTGCGAACCCTGCGGGGCTTGGAAAGGGCCACAGGCTGGGAGGGCACAGAGGTCCCTGTCTGTACAGGACTGCTGCCAACCACGGGGACACACCTTGCCACGTCTACACCAACAGAAATGTGTGCTTATTCAGTGAAGGCAGAAGAGGGCTATCCTCACAAAAATTTCATGCTGATAAGAGAGAGAAGGTTGAGGGAAAAGCCTGTGCTGGGATGTCGGTGCAGAGCAAAAAACTAGGGAGTACTAATCATAAGGAAGGATCTTAAGAGCAAATGATCATTTATTTATCTCCATCAGATGTGAAAAAGTTATCTCAGTTTCAGGAAGCGACAGGTCCACAGCAATCAAAGGGAGATAGTATTGCAGTTATAAAGACTGGAAAAGAAGAAAAATTTCTACATCTCCAATGCTATGCAGATCTCCACTGGAGTGCAACCACTCTACATGATTTCTCACAGTACTGCCACACAGAAACTGCAAGGAAAGGCAACCAGGTATTCTCCTCTGAGGCACCGAGAAACAATGAAAGTTATTAAAAAGCTGATAGCGAGCACTCTTCCCGGACTCTTCCTGCATCCAAAATCAGCAGGAAAGCTTAATAAAAAACTGTTAAGACTTTTTGCAAATGGAAAATACACAGCGTTTAAATTCTATAAATAGTGTAAATCATCCAGCACTCTAATAACTATAACTATACTTAAACTCTTGAAATGAAATATACTATTTTTTACAGTATTAGACCTTGCCTAGAGTGCCTAGGTTGTTTTCATCTCTTTATTACGTAAATGCACCTGGAATCCAGAAGACCTGGACTAAGGGAAACTTACGGTAGCAATGATGCAAATAATTTTGGTACCTTCACTGCATTGCCTTAACATTTAAATGATGTATCCAAGAGATGATCCTCAAAACTCTTCCATATTGTGGACAATGTCCCTCCATTTATGTGAGTGTTTGGGAATGACAGGATGTCTTCTTTTGTGTTTTGTATCAAAGACCAACTGGGTAACAGCTGTGTGAAAGTGCTGGCAAAGCCCCGCCACCCTCCGAGGATAATCTTTGTTCAGCCTTGCTGTCACAAAATCATGGCCTTTCATATGCTAAACGAAAAGTTAAAGATGTAGTAAGGAACCCGAAGGAATCAAATTAAGATTTGCTGTACAGGATTTGGCTGTTACACACCTGTGATCCCACCACTCCAGCAGAGTTACAGAAGTGTAACCGAGGGTGGAATTTCAGACTCTCTCGCCCAAGATAAAACACTCATTACGGCTACCCTGGCTGCCAGATTTCTCTACTTGAAAGCTGAAGTTCTTCCAAATAAATCTCTTTGGCCTGAAAGATGAGAATCTGGTATCAGACTGAGCTGGGAAATTACTATCTGAAAATGGATATAAGTAAAGATAACACAACAGCATATCTTCACATTTACTTTCACTGCTCTATGTTTTCAAGAGTCAAACGCTGGGAACTTACTGACCAATATGAATAGGGGCAGCTATAATTACCTTCCCATGACACAAAGTCAGAATTCACAGCGGCCGTGTTAGATGTCATGATTCTTCATGTTCATATGGTATCACAAAAATAAATTAGGAGGAAGAAAGTATAACATGTAAAAGATCTCTAATTGCTATATTTGATTACTAGAAGATTTACAACCACTTAAGATTTCTCCTCTCTCTGAAGTGAAATCCAAGGAGAGATGCAGAGGATATGGGCAATTCTCTGACGATATTTTTTCCCAGAAATCACTTCTTGATATGGGCTACGCAGCACAGGAGGCAGAGAGAATTCTGTGTGCTAAGGAGAACTGTGGGAACATTAAATCTCCTCCTTGTTTCAGAGGTTGGTTTTTTTTCTTTCCCCCACTGGAGTGCTTTTGTCTTGTGCCGATTAAATTTTACTTTTTGGGAGCACAACCGTAGAGGAGGACGGTTGCGGCGGCTGTCGAGCAGAAGGACCATGAGCATTGAACTGCGGGGGAGCCCAGCGATGGCAGGAGGCCCCCACCCATGGCAGGGCAGGGATACTGGGAATTTACACCCACAGAGGTGGTGACTTCTGGCCGCAGTGGTGTGCTCCATAGGAGGCACACAGACAGGGCTGGAAGTACGACTCATTCGGGAACCGCTGTGGCAACCACGCCTCCAAAACCGGTGTGGTTGATGTGATGCATTTGCTCTTCAGGGGTTTGTCCCTGGGAAGCGCAGAGAATTCCACCTCTATCCAAGCCTTCACCTATAGACCATCTCAGGGGCTTCTGCAGCACTTGAAGACACATGAAATAAAGCTGGAAGAATTACATGGGCTTTCCACATCGTTCAAGTTCATTAAATTTGTTTGTTTAACTTCAGTTACATCCTTTAACCCTTGAGCCATGCACACAGCTCGCTGTCATCAATGGCATGATTCGTTAGTGTGTACATTGTTCTGCATTAATTTATTTATAAACAAAAGAAGTTGTGGAGGTCGTTATTCTGAAAAAAACATGATTAAAAAAAATATATCCTTCTTCACTCACCTCCTTACATCACAGGAAGTGAGGCTAATTCCAAATCACCCCAAACTAGCCAGTAATTAGGTTTCAGAAATATCTTGTAGGAGCTCAGTTTACCTTTGTGCCCGTAACAGAAGACTCCTGAAGACAGAGAAACTTTCATCATGTGTAAATGACTAACAATTACATCAAAACAAATGGAGGGTTTCAAAGCAGGGTGGAAAAACGGGGGGAAATTCCATCCGATTAAGATAGGACATAATTATCTTCCACAGGAAATAAACGCTATATTTTTAACAGGTGACCAGTTGGATAGATTCAGTACAGGGTTATGGTTGTGCAGTGATTTCTCATCGAGTGCAGCATTATCTCCCAGGGGAGATGACAGATCTTCGTATTTTCTCGTAATTATTTTTCTACATAGCCTCTTAATTGGGAAATGGAAACATGAGAGCTCCCATGCAGGCTGCATTTCACTGACAACTACCATTCATATTTCATCTTCTACAATTAATTCAAAGATTCCTAAGTACCTCATACCAGTGTGTTACTACACTGAGTTAATACCATGGTAACATTTCAGTAATACCAAAATCTCCCAACTTTCAGTCTTGGCAATTCTCTGCTTATTCCAATTTACAATCACTGCATTCCATGAGCCAATACACATTGCTGCTACCGAAACCAACCTATGCTGTTTAAATATTAAGTACATATAAATTCTGGATTATTGTAAATAATAAATATTTGTATACAAGCAGAAAACACAGTATTATTATTAATAAATTGAACCTGCAAATGGATATGAATGTCTTTAAAGAAAGGACAAAAAACCATAGGTAAAATAACAGTTCTTAAAGGAGTTTGGGACAAGATTAAATAATGCATCTTTATAAAATACTTCTGGTAATAGATTACTTGTTGATAACATTTTCCACCTCAATCTGTAAAGGGGATGAAAATTAAACAACTTGTAACCACCATATGTGGACGTATCAGGTTTGATGAAAAAAAATTGTTATGCAAGATGGATCCTAAAGGCATTAACGCAATGTAAACCAACCACACGGCAGATACTAAATTTCTATAGCATTTGTTCAACAGTCAAACAGAAATATTCAATAATATTTGTATTAATTCATAGGATAAGGGACTTCAGAGCCCTCTTGATTACAGTTGGGTGTGTTTTTCTCCAGCCAACTTGACTGCGAACACAACCTGAACTGTCCTTCAAAAGAATACTGTTTCACTGAAGGGCAGTTAACTCTGAAACCTAAAGATGGCAAGTCCATAAGCGGTGCTCAGTCCCTAACTTCTGATCACTTTAATATCCTGGCAGCCAGACAGTTAATTTTTAACTCAACAACTATGCACTGAAAATACAGTTACAGATCAAATCTTTCTTTGTGTATGAATAACATAGTGCCTCTCCTCTAAATATGTACTGCATCTGCTCTGACTACAGTGTTAATTATTAAATATGTTCATCAATTATTAATATAAGATTATTCTCTTTCATTTTTAAAGTACATTTAGCCTTTTTAGATGAAGATTTCTGTGATGTAGGAATGTAAGTAATTCTGAAACCTAAGATGTGGATGAATTAAGTCTACTTACATGCAGATCATTGTTTAATGAAACTTGCTACTTCTAACCCCTCCTGTTTACAGTATAATAGTACATAAACATGTTAAATGAAATCAACTGGTCATAAAATCTATTTTGTTATGCCTGGTGCTGCACGTATTTTGCATTAGCTGGATGTAATGGATAAGGAACTTTATAACGTTTTTCACTGTGGAAGTCATTCACGAGAAGCCTGGCAGGAAAATCACCCCTCAGTAAAGACCAAATATCCCAACCACCTCACAGGTCTATTCTGGGCTTCACCGGTGAGACAAAAAGTCTGCATCTCCACAGGAAGGTCCTTCTGTCTAAGCTCTGCTCTGATCTCAGGGAGCATTCTGCCCCCCTTGCTGGGGAAAGCCAAGTTCACTTGGTGCTGCCGTGTCCCTGCTCACTGACTCCTGGCTCCGTCACATTTTTAATTACAGCCCTGAGCCAAAAGCCACAGAAAGCGAAGCAAAACCCTTCCACCCAGAGGGCGGAATCCAGCCCAGTAGGAATACACATCATCTAGATTTATTTTTTTCTACATCGAGACTTAAATAATTGATGCTTTCAATTTTTTATAACTTTAGAAGTGAGAGGCAGCATTGGGAATAGCCCCTTCTGCTTCGCCCCTTGTTTGAGGGGTCACAGCAGACATTGCTGAGCCGGCAGCATAAATTACAGCCGGCAGCACATCAGTGCAGAATGCTCAAATGCGTGTGCAATTTCAAACACATAAATAATCCTGTTGACTTTACCGAAGCACCAGAAAACAGTTAATATTCTTTCATAACTTCTCAGGAGTATTTGAGAAGCAGCACTTTGATCTTTATTAGCTGTCAAGTACATGATGAGGCAAAGTACGTTCCTCAGCAGGCTGCTGGAGACAGGCCTGGAAGCAGCTACGTCATTCTGGAGTTTGTCTGGACAGTTACAAACTGGAGCTGATTTGCAGTATTTCCCAAAAATGTGGTTTACTGCAGTTTCTTGGAACCATGAACCATCCTCATGCTCTGCATTTGCTGAAGACCAAGAGCTGACGACCTCCTACCGAGGCTGCCCTTGGCACCAGGGGGCTGCTAAGGGCTCAGGAAGGCATTAACACACAAACCCATGAAACGGGGGATGTGTCCCACCTTTTTCCTTTCAGATAGAAGAAACACTTTTGCATGAAGCATTCTGAGCAGAAATTCACCCAAGACAAATCACTTCAGCAGCTGTCGGGCCCTCCAGATGACCTGGAGGCAGGCACGGTTCCTGCCACCGTGCATGCCCAGAGATACAGGACTTACCCTAAGCGACGTGTGACACTCACAAGCCCTCTCCAGACCAGAAGGCAGCACCAGGAGTTTTTCTCCCTTTGACTAAGAATGTCAGCAATTTCAGCCTGACACAGAGCTGGCCTGGCTGATGGTCTAACATATAAATCAGGGGTCAAAGATAAGATAAACACATACCAGTGTAGTCCTCGTAGCATTCACAAGTGTAGCCCCCTTCTCGGCTCCGGCACAGCCCATTGCTCCCACAAGGGTTGGAGTAGCAGAGGTCAATCTCCGTCTCACAGTAGTCGCCCGTGAAGCCCGGGGGGCACCGGCACCGCAGCCCGTTGATGGGGTGGATGGGGCGGAACAGGACGGTGTTGGAGCTGATGAACGGCGCCGAGCTGTCGAACTTCAAGACGGAGACGCACTTCATGTAGTTCTCACAGGGCTCACGCAAGCAGATGTTGTCGTCGAAGGGCAGCACCCTCTGCGTGGAAATCATGGTCAGCAGGGTCCTGTTGAGGTAGATCTGCTCCTGCAGGTCCTCAGAGGGGAAGAACTTGTTTCGAATGCCACCAGGGAGCAAAGCTGAGAAGGTCACGTTCAGGATATTGGAGCTGACATCTGTGTCATTTTGGATGTTGAAAACGAAGATGCCGTCCTTGGCGGTAGAGAGCACCGTGGCCACCCCCTCCACAAAAAGCGACAGGAGGGGAGAAAGGAACCTCTCCTGGGACATGTTCTCCAGGCGCACCGTGATGCTGTTTGTGAGCATGTCATCTGTGATGATGGTGACACGCAGGGTGCAAACTGCCGTGACGCTATGGACACCATCTGAAGGGAAGAGAGAAAGATAACGGTGACGTCAGAAAGCAGGTTTCAGCCTACGGACAAGGAGGTTCCTGCAGTCTCCTGGAAATGAAATGGACCTGCAAGGCACTTTAGGACACCAGGATGGGAGAGGGGAAGGTACTCACCTTCTGTAGTGATTATCAGTGCCCTTACTCAAGAAAACAGAATAGAATCTCTTAAGGATTGCAACTCAGAACTAGAGACACTCAAAAAGCCCAGAACACCTGGAGAACATGGCAGGCAAATGACTTGCCCGTTGCTTGCCTGTGATGTTCTCCAGGTGATCTGGCAAGGGCTAGTGAGCAAACAGCCTGAGAGCCCCAAGATGGTCAAGGGCAAGCCAAGGGTAACGGGCCTCTTATGATAGCAACTGAATGGATCTTCATTCAAGTCACTGTTAGTCTACAACTAGTGCTGGGAAGCTGTCGCTTTTCACAGCACTACACCAAAATTATCTTCTCCAGGCATGGTCTCAGGCTTAGGAAGCCAGAACTATGCACAGATGGTGAAGTGTGACCAGACCTTTAGATAAAAGTCAGCTAAGGTAACATCTGAGCACAGAGCCACAAAGATGATTAAGGGAGTGGAGCATCTCCCTTATGAGGAAAGGTTGAAGGAGCTGGGTCTCTTTAGCTTGGAGAAGAGGAGGCTGAGGGGTGACCTCATTAATGTTTACAAATATGTCAAGGGAGAATGTCAGGAGGATGGAGCCAGGTTCTTTTCAGCGGCGTCCACTGACAAGACAAGGGGCAATGGATGTAAGCTGGAACACAGGAGGTTCCATAAAAATATGAGGAAAAATTTTTTCACTGTGAGGGTGACCGAGCACTGGAACAGGTTGCCCAGGGAGGTTGTGGAATCTCCTTCTTTGGAGACATTCAAAACCCACCTGGACGCATTCCTGTGCGCTCTACTGTAGGTGGTCCTGCTCTGGCAGGGGGGTTGGACTAGATGATCTTTAAGGTCCCTTCCAACCTCTAACATTCTGTGATTCTGTGATTTTGTGATCTGAACACGTGGACTTTTTCATTTCTCAGACTTAACTTCTTCAAAATACTTCACGCAAATTAGAAAAAAAATTCAAATAAAATATGCTTGTAATGAAAAGGAGACATTTAAAAACTCTTCCACTTTATCCTTCCTTTAAAGTATTTCTGATATTGCTGTGGATGTTCTGCAGTAAAACCCATAAATATATAAATATAGCACTAATACCTGACACTGGACTAGGAGATGTCACTGTAAAATCCTTCAGGGATTCACAGCAATGTTGTGAATGTACTACCTCTAGAGCATTCTATCATTACGAAACATAATTATTCACACCGTGAGTGCTATAATTAATTCAAACTCAACGGCAGCATGTAATGAGAAGTTGTGTCACCACTGAAACCGAAGCACTTAGTTTAATTCTGTTTCTTTACAAACATTAAGGACTCATCAAAGTACAGATTGCATTACAGAAAATATGGTTAGTATTACAGGAGTATCTGGAAATCCCAGGAGAGATCGAGATTGGTTTCTGATAGGAAATGCTCTGTCTCAAAGATCTCACAGTGTAAATAACTAAAAATGCTGGTGAGTTCATCTCACGAGAGAGATGAACTGGGTTAAGTAGCCAATATCAGGCCCACAGTGAGGTTAAGAACAGAATCCAGTTCCCCCAGGTCCCAGCTCAGTGCCACAGTCTTGGCTCAAAGTATCTCAGAAATAATAGTTTCACAAATAACCTGCTACTACATTTATTTCAGTAAAACCATAAGGCACATGCAGAAATTGATTTGAATCACAACAATGTAAGAATTGCAGTTGAAACTGCATTTGAATTAATCTATACTCAGTGTGAGATCAAAATCTAATAGCATGGATTGCTAAAGGTCATTTTCCTAAGGTTTATTATCGCAAAGTGTAAGTTTATGACCCATTATAGTCTCTTATAAAAGGTCTTTCAAGAACAGAACAATCAGAATGGCTCCTCTCCTACTCACGGGTACCGCTACATCTCAAGTGCTGCTTTGTTTTAAAAATAAATAGTAGCAATATAGTAAATTATGGCAGCATAATTAACCAAATGGTTTTTGACTCCCTCCTCCTGATCAGATTGTCTGTAAAAGCTCAGCTGTTGATTTTTTTCTACCCTGAAGCAGCTTTTAGGCAAATAGAAAAATCTTTTCTCCTATGTGCTACTTTGCTACTGCCCGGCTAAAACCAAACAGTCCGAAGAGGTCACTGTTCAGGGTGATCTGTTTGATGCGCCCTCACAGAAGCTCCCATATCGGCTTTCACTTTCTCCCAAGTTTGCAGAAATGTTTATTTCCTCTTCCTCAGACTCATTGTAGAAACATGTAGTCTGAGCCTCCATCAAGACCCAAAGCAACCTTTACAGACAGTTGGTAGCCAAATCCTCACTGCAACCTCCTCCTCCTGCGCGGTCTGTGGATTTCTGGCCAACGGATAATACAGGATGCACCATAATTTCTGAAGTGACAAACTCAGACTGGTTTACCCACTTCTGTCCAGCACGGCTCATTCCCCTGAAAGGCCAGAAGCAGAACAAACTGTTCACAAGTTTTTCTTTTTTTTTTCCCTAAAGCAATTGACATTTGCCTGCCTGTCCCATAGGGTGCCCGAACTATTTTGCTATTTGTTGCACAATACGCTACAGAAGTTCTCTCATACCAGCGAGAACGCTTGGACAATGGGTCCTTTTCTTAAGAAAACACTATGATCTATAGCCCGTGGTATGTATAGTAAGAAGACAAAATACGATCCACTGTCTGACAACGCACTGGAGTCTACAAACTGTCATAATCAATATCAACTGTCACAATACGCAAGAGCTTCCCAGCATTCACAACAGCTATTCTGACACAGTTAATAAATCACTGGAAAAAGCCCAATGTCAGATACCACACAGCCTCCTTGTTCTGCAGGCAGCACAAAAGAAAACCGGGCACAGACGTATAGCTGCAAAACGAAGTTGTGTTTTAAAAGCCAGTTTCGGCTTTGTGCGGCCTTGTTGCAGAGCATTAAAATAAAGAGAGTAAAAAGCGAGCTGAGCATGTGTACTATAGGCAACAAAAGAGCGGCACGGCTACACAGCCAGCTGGACAAGCGCCTCTTTCATATCACCAGCGAGCCTGAGAGCAGCATCACGGGATCCGATCGGCTATTCATTCAGAAATTCGTGGAAAGCTGAAACAATCTGTGGTTTTATGGGACCAAATTAGTATCCATTCTACTTGCGACAGACAACATTCGCTTTGAGGGCCGGAACAAGCGAAATAAAGAAAGTGGAAATTTTGTCCTCTTCTTTACTGGGAATTGAATTAGGCACTAAACACACAAAAATATATGTTTTGAGATTCACAAATTAAATACTGCCTGCAAGTTTCAAATGTTTACCACCAGAAATGTCAGAAAAATAATATTAGGAAGTGGTAACACTTTTATGACTTTTCACTGTCTGACATGCCCAGCATATGCAGCTATCTGATACACATGCACAAGCAACTTGTTATTCTGCTAAAAAGGCTCTAACAATCCGATTTTTCAAAGGTCTTATAAGACAGCTATGAAAAGTCCCTATCACGCCTTGGTAGGTGCAAGATGGTTTCAGTCTGGCATGTGAAACACCCTTCAAGCGACGCTACACAGGAGAAACTCTGGCTACGCTTTACTCTTTGGAGCAGACCTTTGCACAGATGAACACACTCGCATATGCGAGGCTTAGCTGTCGCCCGTTCTCACAGGCATCATCTGCTCGGCTTCAACAAACTGGCTGGAAGCAGGAGTCTTCCTCCAGAAGCTCCAAACACACAAGCTGTGCTGGCACCCGGCTCCTACAACCCTCATACCAATGGCACTTGTCACTCTGTCCTCGAGTTTATCTTCTGTCAAGTGGGGATAACAGCACTCGCGGGTACATTGTGAAGTTGGGGGTGCAGATGATAAAATGGTGAGATACTGCGGTAATGAAGGCAACAAAAATATCTGAAACAAATCAGAAAGGTTCTTTAAAAAGCTGCTGCAGCCAAGTTTATCAAAACCAAGGTGGAAAGATTAAAATAAAAGACTCTTAGCATCTCATACACCAGTGAATGGACAAAGAGGATTCTGGATGACTGAGTGGCTGCACAAGAGAAGGGGCTTTCATTACAAACGCAGTCCCTAAATTTATATCCTGGAAATACTATTGTATGTATACTTTCTACAAAAGAAATCTCCAGAAGGTGTAAATCGAAGCAGACTGCTATCTTTTGTGTCACTGTCATTGCTGAATAGGCTCCTTAAAAACAGAACCACTCACCCACATCCTCCATAAAAACTCATGAAAAGATTTAAGAGCAACTACAGACCTTGACACATTACAACGAAAAGAGAAGACAGTAAGGCTGACAAAAGATTGAACCTTTCTAAAATACATTGATAACTAAGAATTAATAGTCATTGTTCCGTGAGTACCTTTACTTTATGACAAACTTAATCAAACCTGAGACTTTAATCTCAGCTTTCTATCTTCTGGCAGTCCAGAAGCCAAATAATTTTATTATCTAGAACTTTAAACAAAGCAAAGTTTAACTGAAATGCATATTTGGCAATGGCAGCACCTGGCCAGAAAGGTTCTTCTGTTTGTTTTTCAAGTTGGCAGAAACAGAATAATTAACACTTTTTTTGGCGTATTACACACAAAGGTCTCAGGGCTAATTAGGAAAGCTGCATATGTTACATATACTTTAGCATCAGAGCTTTCTTTCACAACTATTGCAACCTAAATCTATTCTAATTCTGCTTTATAACTCAACTGGAAATAACAGATGTCAGTGCTCATGACAGCCATGCAAACTCCTTGGCTTGCAAAACATAGAATAATGACACTCCACAGGTTCCAATAACCTCTTGCTCTTCCCAGCTCCTAAGCAGGCATACCCATGGGCAGCAGCCATCGCTTGGCAACATGCCTGGGACGATCAAAACTTCATCCTCCATTGCCTCCAGTCACGTCTTTACATAGGAGAGTTAATACACATGTACTCCAGTACTAAGCCTTGAATTACTGATGAGGATGACATACTTTGAGCATCCTCTCCACTGCTTGAGAGGTAGCAGCATGTAAGTAGCACCACGTCACAGAAATGGAGACCGCAAGCAATACTTGGCTGCTTGAGCAGAGCTGGAACCCAAACCACTCTTCCTGCTGGGCAAACAGCAGTAAAAAATCAGCAGACGTCCATAAAAGTGCGATGCGTGTTCCCGTGCTAAGCTTCAGTTTGGCTCGGAAAGTCTGCAAGTCTTGCAGGGCTGAGTCTCTTCCTTGCCTTGTGCTTCCACCACCATGGAAACAGACTTAAAATGCATAAAAAAATCAGTGTATCGATATCACCCCTTTCAAACCACTGCTGTAGGCACTACAAAGCTTTGTATCTATGAATAGAAATAAGAAGTCTATGAGTATCTCTAAGACAAACTCCTTAAAATATTTTCTAAATTACAGAAAAGCTCAGAGGCTTATAGTGCAGAGAAAATACGCTGAAAGAGAGTAAACCACACAGAAAATGGCAAGTGGGAACCTAAGCAAGATGCTTTGCTGAAACAGCAGAACACATTACCAGGAAGAAAAATGAAAATAGGCATAATGGTAAATTTACAGATATCTTACTTCAGGGTCTTCCTAGTTAGTGAGCAGCCTCACCAGAGAAGTGTTTCAGGAGAGAAATTGCGACCCCACTTTGAATTTGTCTTCAGGGCACGTCGGCAAAGGACGCAGGGGCTGGTGTTGGCCTTGTCTCTCTGAAAGGCCAGGGCAAATGTCCCCTGTGCATCCCTAAGTACTCCCTGTTTTGTGGCACAAACAGATGAAAATACAAATCTCTCTTTTGCTAGAGAAAAACGATATCAAATGGTGCAATAACAGAGAAGTAGCATCCATGAGAAATAAACTCTATCACTTCCCTTTGGAAAAACATAAAGGCATTGTGTATAATATATTTTATCATTTCTTAGGCACTAATGGATTCTGTCAAAGCCTCCCTTTCCTTGGGATTGGAAACGCCGCTGAGGAGCAATTCCTTCTTTATATCAACTTGGATGAAACCATGCAGAAATTATTCCCCTTGGCCACGTGAAGCTTATGTTACTGATTTTGTCCCTTTGTTTCAGGCTGCCAGTCTCAGCTCCGTGCATTTAGGAGCACTGACTGCCAACACACGTTGTGGGCTTTGGAAAGGATACATAAAAATAATTATCTATTACCCACACAGTGCCAAAGGTTCACACTGGAACCACTTCTCTGAAGAACGTCAAAGCCCTAGTCTGCTCCAAAGCCCATTACATCAACAGGAAGATTCCCATTGACTTCAGCGGGCTTTGCTCCCGGCCAAAATTGGGCCTAGAGCCTAATTCCCTGAGTCCTTGCCAGAGCACTAGCACAGAGCTTCACTCCCAACCCGGCAGCCCGAAACAAGAGCAACAGTCTGCCCAGGAAAAGGCTCAGCGTTGGAAATCAAGACAGTGAGAGCAGATGCAAAAGACAACGGATGAGCAGGGCATGCGTGCGGACAGTAGAAACGGTAGAAACGTGCAACATGGACTGCACAGCATCGGATGTAAAGGTTGTAAGCGTTTTCCTAAAGTCAGGTGTCTGAATCCATATCTTGACATCTCCAGAATTCCAGGAAGGATGAGCAGCTGCAGCCTCCGCTTCTGCAGATGCTCAGTTTTGAGCATTTTGAAAAATGTTGTCTGGTGTCATAGAATCATAAAATCATGTAGGTTGGAAAAGACCTTAACATAGCAATGCCAGGTCCACCACTAAATCAAAATAGGGTGCGGAAGGGCCACAAGAAGGGCAAAGACGTGTTACCTGGTATTACGGGGGGATTTTAGATCTCAGGGTGAGGTAGAGCAGATCGCAGCTGAGCTGCGTGATGTTTGCAATGACACTGGCAACGGGGGCTCAGTCCTGACTGAGCTACAAGGGAGGGGAGTGTCCTGGGTGAAACACGTCTTTGGGGGAAGAGAAAGTCTCTGGGATTAACTAGTCCGAAGCTGAAAGATTGCTGGATGACAGGCAATGATCCACGCTGGCACAGAGTGAGTGCCTGCGTACGACTCCACCAGCTCTTCCTAAACCAGCATTAACCACACAGCCTCCAGCACTGTCCCACGGCCATAGCCGCAGCTCCGAGCACCCCAGGGGTCTGCCCCAGCCCACCCAGGCCACGGGGTACATAGTCGGGTTGTGGCTATGCCCTTGTTCCCCGCCACTGCCTGGCCCCACGGCAGCGTTAGCCACGTCCGCGCTTGTGAAATGATGTCAGGGTCGATCCAGGAAAAGGATTCCAACAAGCCTGTCCAGACGCTTCTAGGCAAAGCCACCTCCAACGCTCACAGGCTGCAAACACTCTTCAAAATGCTATGAGTCAAACTTTCATGTACTTCTTCCTGCAAGTTGAGTCATTTCTTCATCCTGACAGAGACAGATATCTGAGACACCTGGGCAAGGTGGGCAGTGGGACCTGGGGCTTGCAACCCACGGCAGCTCTCACCCCACGGTCCCCTTGGCAGTAGTCATAGCAGTACCAGCTAAATTAGAGAGCTAAAAAAATCCCAGGCTGTGGGAGGAGAAACTGTGCACAACACAACTGCAAATTCCCGACGTGTATAAGAGAAGAAAACAAACTAATTTTGGCATAATTATCTTTAACGTAGCCTGTGCTGTTCAGGATTATTTACTTTGTACACAACACTGAAAAAAAAACAAATGTATTTCAGTTTCCAGCTTGAAAAGGGGATTAAGAACAAATAGATGCCAACTGGATTGCTCAATATTGTACAAGATTGTCATTAGCTCCTCTGAAACCAGCACCTGCAAGCTAAGAATTCTGAAATGTTAATTGGGTTGATAACACTGCTCTGGGGGAATATTTCCAGAGCGTGTGAAGTAAGGCAAGTTGGACCTGCTGGCAGGAATAAGCTCTCTTGAATTTTGAGTACAGTAAAGCTGAAAATCCACCTAACTTCCCTGAATGTTCTCCTGCAGCCTCAGTTCTTGCCCATGAGGTACCTGGTGCGCACGTGTTATAACTGCTGTGGGGATGAGGTGCAGGCAGGGAAAGCCGGCAGAGATGCAGCAGCGAAAAGGCGAGCGAGGCAACAAGTCCCTGTCCTGGGCAGAAAGCACAAGTAGAAAGGATGAGGCATACTTAGAGGGAAGTATGATGTGTGGGAAGACAGCGTGAGCAGGCTAATAACCAGCTCCTTCCAGACCATTTTACTGATAAGAAGATTTTTCTGCTAGCTAAAATGCAAAACGTTTTTCCTTCTCTGCACATCTCCCTGTACCTCAGCTGGTTTTCCTTGACACCAAGGACCGGCAAGACTCCTCTGCCTGGCCACGCTCAGCAGTGGGGCTGAGCCTGCTCCAGCGTCACGGCTCTGGCCAGCTGTCTGCCTGCCCAGCTCCTGCCCACGCCGGTCCCTGCCAGGGAGTGCAGCCCGACCCACTGCTGCTCCACAGCCAGAACATGAGCTGAGACATAGCTTTTGAACTCCAGTTGAAGAGGTGGGTTTCTATTTCATGCTAACATCTGTGGAAACTGCGTCTTATGGCACTCATTGGACCTGCTCAGATGAAAACCCTCAATCCAGATCCCTACCCTAGAGAGATTCACAGCTGGAGGAGACTCTGCCACCTCCCATAAAGCTTGATCTTGTTTCATACATAATCAATACTATTGCCTAATTACTGAGGTAATTTTTAAGCCTCTCTGAACTTTAAAGGCAGAGGCTGTTAATATTATTTACACTTCAATTCTATGCATGTTATTAATTAATCAACGTTCTATAAATAAGTTAAACGCACAGCTAAATGTCCATAGCTAAAAAAGGGTTTCCTGACAGGCTCACATTGCCTGCAGCCGCACGTTATAGAATCATTAAGGTTGGAAAAGACCTCTAAGATCATCTTGTCCAACTGTCTACCCAACACTACCATGACCACTAAACCATGTCCCACGCACTGTAGCGGTGGTTGCGGTGGCTTGGATGGGCACTGTCGGGCAGGGGGAGATCCTGGCCAACATTGGGGTGTATGAAGACGAGGCACGGGGTGCCCAGTCACTCTGCAGCCAAAGGGCTATTCACGGGCATTTCTACTTTCCCAGCTGTAACCAGCTGTACATGGGAGTTGAAACAGGGTTCTTAAAGATCTGTGAAAGCACTGGACAGACTAAACTGCAGTCATGGGATGCGCCAGTGTTAGTCTCCATTCAGGGAACAGTCTTCAAGTAAACGATGTATTTTGCACAGAGTAATTTAACAGCAGTGTGTTTACCCCCAGACACGCTCTTACGTCACTAACCCACTTCAAAAGACAGAGCCCCTGCTCAGGATCCCCGACCGTGCTGCTGGGGGTCATCACAAAAGCCTCCATTCTCCTCAGAGCTACTCATTCCCTGCAAACGTTTTGACTCACTCGGCCTGAATAAAGCACAAACCTTCTGAGGCAAGCCAAGGCTCTCTCTCTGGAGTTTCAAAGCAGGAGCAGATAAAAAATATTTTGAGGATGGCAAGGAGGGTAGGAAGAGTTGGGAAAAAACTTGTGGGAAGAATTTCAAAACTGGAAGCAGCAGTAAGGAAACAGTTTCTCCATCTCTGTGTCTGCACCCGTACTGTGTATTAGTAATCTCAAACAGATCCTTCCAAAACAGTATCAGCAAAATGAAAACCTTCAGGTTTATTTTTCTAAATGCCTCCATATTCCCATGTTCCTTTTGTCTGGAGATATGCTCTGCTCCTTGCTGCAACCCACAGTGAAACCAGGGGGATACTTCCTGCTGGAAGGAGTTCAGGTTTGCTATCTTGACTGGAAAACAAAGGAGGGAACAATGAAAAATGACAACGGTCATGTTTTTCTGATGTCATTTCTGTTTACCGACAAGCTTTCAAAACAGTTACATAGCAGCTGGAAGAGTTATTGATATACTGGGCAATGCAGAAACTTGCACAGTTGCTCCCTGAAACAGAAAAAAACACCAGTTAAACTGAGCTGTAGTAGCTCAACAAATTGCTGACTGTGCTTGTGCTCTGCTGAAGCACAGCTTGGGAAACTAAGAGGGTTCTTATGCATACGTGCACTTTTTTTTTGCAGTCTTCTGTAGTTTCAGTCATCGTAAGAGCATGTGCAAACTAACAGAGGGAAAAAAGAGGGTTATCCACCCAGGGAAGGACAAGTAGTAATGGCTACATGTCAGCTTCCACATGCAAAGGACACACATCCGGCCTAAAGGAGAGGTTTAACAGCCTTTATAACTCTCTCTTTTCTCCTCTTCTCTCTCAAGTTCAATTAATGTTTAAGAGTTTTTAAGAACCAGATCAAAATCAAGAGAAGTGATGAGGAGCATCAAGGTCTATCTGCTGGGATCTGACATAAAATCCACACATCTCCCACAGTCTGAAGAATTTAGACTTTCAATTAACTTGACTCCATTAGAAATCCCCAGAATGAAAATATTTTCTTCAACAAAATGTCATGTTTTCCCTCATGTTTTGCTTCAAAGGGAACACATTTTCTTTTTTCTTACTATGTTTTCAGCTGATCAGTTTGGCTAATCTTTTCTGTTAACAGAGGTCTGTTGAGTTAAATCAGAATAAGAAGCAAATAAGAAATGTGAATAAACAAACTTAAACAAATAAGAAATTGAAATTAAAAATATTTGCCTGCATCATAAGCAAGAACAGAAAGATAAAATAAACAGACAGGAACACCCTAACCAAACTTTTGTAGTTTTGGGAAAGACTCACCAGGCACTGGCTATATTTATAGAAAAAATGCTGCGTACTTTGCCCAGACTCTCTGTTGATAGGCAACCCACATAATCTCTTAAAAACGCAATGCAAAACCAAAAAAAACCCCTTTGATTAGCTAACCATCTATGTGTCACTGGCCACTGGCAATGAGATCATTGTGTTTTTGGCCGCATGGTCAACTGAGAAGATTATTCTTGGAACTCTGCCGTTAAAACTAGTACGCTGGACGCGAGTCAAAAAGGACAAAGCACTTGTTTCCTGTTTCTATAGTCCCAAACCTGCAATGGGTACTTTTCTCTCCAAAACTTTCCCAAAGAGAAAAGCAGCCCCACACACAGAATCAGGAGAGTGCAAGAGCTTGGCTGCTATCGTCGTCCGTCATCTTGGGAAGCTGATGCAGAGAAAGGGCAGGTCAAGTTATGACAGATTAAAGTGGGTAACATCAGTGACTCTGAGCCACTGGTGAAACACAGAAACTACACTGATCGTCAGGAATGATACAGTAATCTCGAATGCCTATCTAATGATTTCTATTCAGCCAAGCTGTAGAAATGGAGTCATAACTACATGATTCACTTCTTTAAGAATCAGATAAAATTTTCCGCCAGACGCTTTGTAAGACACAGACCTTGAGTGAAACAGGTATTTCGCATTCTAGGACTATCATAAAGCTATCCAACAATCTCCATAAGCAAAAGATTATCTTTAAAGGAATTTACTATACTGGATAACAGAGGCAAACGCTCCTGCTCTCAATACATCCTTGATCTTACCACAGCATTAGCAGGGCATCACCAGGAGCGTGGCAGGCTAGACTCTGCCCAGCAGTCACATGTCTCTGGCCAAGGGCACAGTGACCGTGTCTTTTTCTTCTGGATAATCGTGGAATCACAGAACCATAGAACAGTTTCTGTTGGAAGAGACCTTCAAGATCATCGAGTCCAATCTTTGTCCTAGCCCTACCAACACCACTAAATCATGTCCCTCAGCACTACATCCACCTGTCTCTTAAACACCTCTGGGGATGGCGACTCAACCACCTGCCTGGGCAGCCTGTTCCAACGGCTGACAACCCTCTCAGTAAAGGAATTCTTCCTAATATCCAACCTGAACCTCCCCTGGCACAACTTCAGGCCATTTCCCCTTGTCCTGTCGCTCGCCACTAGAGAGAACAGACCAACCCCCGCCTCGCTACAACCTGCTTTCAAGTAGTCGTAGAGAGTGATAAGGTCTCCCCTCAGCCTCCTCTTTTCCAGGCTAAACAGCCTCAAATTCCTCAGTCGTTCCTCGAATGACACACGCTCCATGGTTCTTTCCTTCCTAGGCTGCAGACAATGCAGAGAAGTGCTGTTTGTTGAGCTCAGCAGCAAGCAGAAGCTCACTACGGGAGACTGTCAACATGCAGCAGGCAAGTGCCCACCACTGAGCAGGGAAGGGTGACTCCCTGTGCCACCTGTAGCATGCAAAGTGCAAAGTTTTATTGGTGCACTGACAATTTATCCACCATTTCTAGGTATCCCATTGAAATGGTTGCTCCTACCAGATCCCTGGAGATCTTAATGCCCAGTAGAAAAGCTCTCTCTTTCAGCTCAAACAAAATTTCCGGGTGGAACAGAGGACACATTCAGTGAAGATGGACATAAGGTGACCTTAACGGTGCCATGGAAGAAGTACTTTTTGACTCCCATGGAATAAACTATCCATGGAAAAGAGTTTCACTGTACACTGAGTTTTCTGAAGGCTGTTTGCATTTTCTACAAAGTCTAATGATACATATCTCTCCTCCATTATAACAGCAGTAGATTGCTGTTAATTCTTTAAAAGCATCGCTTTTCATTATTGGATTTTATAGAAAAATATAAAATACTTAGCCCATGCAAAATATCCTCAAAAAGCAAGACCGTTAATGTTGAACATCAAAATGTAAATCATGCAGGGAAAACCTGAAAATCCTTTCTTAGGAATCCTTTCCCATATAATCCCACTGATATCAGCAGAGCCTGAGCATTCTAGCACTGCTGACCATGAAGCCTTCAGCCCAAGCTCCCAGACTGTATTTTGGTTACGACTCCAACAGAGTGTGGCTTCCCAAGAAATCACTGAATCAGAAGGGTGAGATTTCATCAAGCATTAGTAGAGGTCATATCACCTTTTCGAAAAATACACCAAACCTCCATGTCAGCCACTTGTAGGCATACAATACGGGATAAATATTATCCCTGAGTGAGTACAAATACTAACTTTTTTTTAAATAACGCTTTTCTAAATTTTGTACTATACACGGTGAAAAGCAGCTGTCTGTAAATCAGGATTTTCTCTACAAAGAGCTTATCTGAATTCCTGCAGGATGCTTCACACTGTGGAGTCATTTCCCAAGAGCTCAGATAATTGCTGAAGTTCAATTAGTAGAAAGGATTTGCTGTTTCAGTGTCCAGACCACACTCTTTCATCACCTGACCTCTCAGGCCATCTGTATGGACAGGGCATCAGCTCTCTGGACCACGCGCTCATTCTCTCCCCACAGAAAAATTAGTCGTATGTCATGGCCTCAATCCAGTGATACAGGTGTCATGAGAAAAGTGTATTTTAGGTATTTTCTAAAATTTCCTCACAAACCTCTTTAGCCCTGTTTAGACTTAGGCTGTTATTTCTGCATTTGGCCTATGCTGAGCATCTTCATGAAAGAGTTTCCAAAAGGCTGACAGGGCACCCAAATTTAACACCCTCAGTCACTGCACTGAGTTAATAATCCCTGCAAACCTCCTGCATGAGGAGACTCACTCCTTCTCTCCACAGGACATATCAGAAACCCCTCTCTGCCTCCCAGCCTGCAAGAAACACACTGATATCCTTCATCTCTCTCTCTCTCTCTCTCTCTCTCTCTCTAGCTAAATCAATCAATCTATCTATCTATCTATCTATCTATCTATCTATCTATCTATCTATCTATCTATCTATCTATATCTTTCAACAAGACCAAGTGCAGGGTCCTACACTTTGGCCACAAAAGTGGCACACCAGAAGGCTGTGCAGCCATTCAGAGAGACCTAGACAGGCTGGAGGGCTGGGCGGGGAGAAATCTTATGAAGTTTAATAAGGGCAAGTGTAGAGTTTTGCACTTGGGAAAAAATAACCCCATGTGCCAATATAGGTTGGGGACTGCCCTGCTGGAGAGCAGCGCAGGGGAAAGGGACCTGGGGGTTCTAGTGGACAGCAGGATGACCATGAGCCAGCAATGTGCCCTCGTGGCCAAGAAGGCCAATGGCATCCTGGGGTGTATTAGAAGGGGAGTAGCAAGTAGGTCAAGAGAGGTCCTCCTGCCCCTCTACTCTGCCCTGGTGAGGCCACATCTGGAATATTGTGTCCAGTTCTGGGCCCCTCAGTTCAAGAAGGACAGGGAGCTGCTTGAGAGAGTCCAGTGTAGAGCCACAAAGATGGTGAAGGGAGTGGAGCATCTCCCTTATGAGGAAAGGCTGAAGGAGTTGGATCTCTTTAGCTTGGAGAAGAGGAGGCTGAGGGGTGACCTCATTAATGTTTATAAATATGTCAAGGGGGAATGTCAGGAGGATGGAGCCAGGCTCTTTTCAGCGGCGTCCACTGACAAGACAAGGGGCAATGGGTGGAAGCTGGAACACAGGAGGTTCCAGAAAAATATGAGGAAAAACTTTTTTACTGTGAGGGTGACCGAGCACTGGAACAGGCTGCCCAGGGAGGTTGTGGAATCTCCTTCTCTTGAGACATTCAAAACCCGCATGGATGCGTTCCTGTGCGCTCTACTGTAGGTGATCCTGCTCTGGCAGGGGGGTTGGACTGGATGATCTTTAAGGTCCCTTCCAACCTTTAACATTCTGTGATTCTGTGATTCTGCAGCACTAGCAGAGAGGGACCTGGGAGTGCTGGTTGACAACCGGCTGAATAGGAGCCAGCGGTGTGCCCAGGTGGCCCGAAAGGCCAAGGGCATCCTGGCTTGTATCAGGAATGGTGTTGTCAGCAGGAGCAGGGAGGTGATTCTGCCCCTGTGCTCAGCACTGGGGAGGCCCCTCACTGCAAGAAAGACCTTCAGGGGCTGGAGTGGGTCCAGAGGAGAGCAACGAGGCTGGGGAAGGGACTGGAGGGAAAGTCCTGTGACGAGAGGCTGAGGGAGCTGGGGGTGTTTAGTCTGGAGGAGACTCAGAGGGGACCTTCTCACTCTCTACAACTCCCTGCAGGGAGGGTGTAGTCAGGTGGGGATCGGGCTCTTCTCCCGGGCAACCAGTGACAGGAGGAGAGGGCACGGCCTGAAACTGCATCAGGGGAGGTTTAGGTTGGATCTCAGGAAGCCCTTCCTCACGGAGAGGGTGCTCAGGCACTGGGATGCACTGCCCAGGGAAAGGGGGGAGTCACCGTCCCTGGAGGGGTTTAAGCAGAGGCTGGATGTGGCACTTAGTGCCGTGGTCTGGTCGATGTGGTGCGGTTGGGACACAGGCTGGACTTGATGATCTCAGAGGTCTTTTCCAGCCTCAACAATTCTGTGGTTCTGTGGGTTCCCAAGATAGTCAAATCCTACCCACAGTGGGCCACAGTTGCAGGACCTCACAGCACTGGCTGCTCAAAGCATTTATTTCCTTGAACGTTTCACAGGAGAGCTCTTGTGAAAGGGAAGCAGAGGTTGAGTATTTGCATGGAAAAAAGTATTTCTCTCTGGACATGACAGCTGGTGATGGGGAGAAAGGCAAAACAGCTGCAGGCCTGCAGCTGAGGAGAGGTTTATAGGGGTGCTGGTGTACCCGAGCAGTGCAGGTGGCAGTGGCTCAGCATGGGCTCACGTGAGCGGAGAGGACAGCAAAATTCCCGTGAACGTGTGTGCTGGAGAGGGAGAGGGTTTCACCACGCTCCAGGTCAGAGGCAGTACAGACAGGAGGGCTGGAGCAGCGCAGTGGCCAGCAGTCATACCCAGCTGTCACCCAACCCTGTTCCACAATTTGTCACACGGACGTCATTCCTCGTGTCAGTAAATACTGAGCAAGATGCAGACAGAAGTATCCTGACAGCCAGCTGCAACGTCCTCAGAAAGCGTCAGGCAAAGGAAAAACACTTCTACTAGAAATCTTCCAACATTGTGCCACTGACATCAACATAAATAAGCAGAAACATATCCATTCCAGTGAACCTTTCATTGGGAATGACTTAGATAATTTCTACCACCCCATATATGTTTTTTAATGTCTATGTATAAAATTCCTTACTAGTAAAGATGACTGTATGGAGTCCCTGCTCTTGACCTCCCACTCAGGCTGTCCCCATTACAGCTGAATCCCATGGTTCATAAAGAGAGATGAATGCAGCTCTTCCTCCAAATATCCCCAGAAGAGAACTGCCCCAGAGAAGCTGGTTTTTACTTCTCCTCTTTGCCTTCCTAACCAAAACAAACTCCTGCATCTACAGCTACAAGGAGGAAGAGGTGGAGCAGGACAGTTCACGTGGGTGAGCTGAGATGAGGAGAGAACCAAAGCAAACTCCAGCAATGTATTTCATGGGTGGAACAGTCCACAGGCATGAAGCCTACAGGGTGGGGGGTGTTTAGCCAGACTCAAGACTTCACAACTTCTAACTTACTCTAACTTCATTAGAGGAAAATTTAAAAGTGCTTCCCCAGTTGCCAAACAAATCTTCTACTTCAGTTTTATTAAAAACACCAAAAATCCTTCTAATTAAAGAGGGATCTATAAATTAAAGGGAAAAAAAAGCAGTAAAATTTCAGAATGGATGGATGTATAGGATGGTTATGTAATTAAAAGTTAAAATAAAGTAGTAAAATTTCAAAGAAAATGCAAGCTCAAAATAAATCACTCTAGCCCTGAAAAAAATTACCAATTTGTCTTTGCCTCTTTTTCAGACCTGTTTGGTAAAGAAGATCTTTCACAGTCTCCTCTTACGGAGATCCAACTCCATGTTCTCGCTCCAGGACTGCTGCCGGTTCACGTTTGACGGCTAAATCCTTTCACATCTGTCTCCAGAAAAGACTTTTCTGAACAGGGAATTGTGCTGTGACACCAGGCTCTGGCGCTCTTTGAAACAACTCAAGCTCTGAGAAACAACCTCTCTCGACTCACTTTCTCAGTTGACTCAAGGCATCTCCTGCATGTTGTTTCTACAGCGGTAATCTCGGCTTGAGCAAATGCTGTAACAGGTGGTTAAAGTGAAGTCAGCACCCAAAGAGAGGAAACATTTTATTACCTAGCTATACACTTTTTTTTTCCTTACATCCACACTTGCAACCAGAATTTGTTTTTTTTTTGTGTAAGGGCCCATGACTCATACCCAGACACTACTCAAGGCCAACAGATAGGACATTGCAAATTTTTTTAATATACGCATTATTTAACCTCAGCTGCATTTTACTGAGTCATCTTGGAAGCGCAGGTTGCTTTGGAGACCATGGAAATACAAGGGGTCTCTGAGTGCACCTTGTACCTCTCTCTCACAACTGCTTTAACTCACCAATCAAGTAATGATGTTTCTGTAGTTACTTTAAAAGTCCTGATCTCACTTGGTGCATGCTGTGCACTGCTGTGTAAGCGGTGGGATTTGAATAATTACACTGTCCTAGAAAATACTGAGCAGTAATCCCAAATTACCAGCAGAAGCTGAGTAATGTAGTAAGAAATAAGGTGACAAAAAGGTTGTACAAGCATGAAACACAGAACAGTTCTCTATTACCACTCACCACTGTAAAATAAACGTTGCTTCTCTCTCTCCTCTCTGAGTATCACACCCAGCAGCACCAAATTCAAAATCTTCTCTACTCAAAGAAGACAAGTAACCACTTTGCTCTGCCATTTCTTCGGTGTACCGGAGTTAATCTAGATTTGCACACGGGTACCAGAAGGCAGAATCTCGCCAAATCACTTTAAAAAGACTGAACTGCTTGAGATATTAAGACCTGAGAGCCCACCTCTTAATACGCCATTGCTCTAATTTCTCTTCTTAAAGCATTTGCACCAGTAATCAGAGGTGATCACTGAGCTCCATCCTGCACCTTTAATTAAAGTCTGTGTCTGAAAGCCCTGTCTAGAGAGGCTAATCCCTCCCTACTCGGCTGCCAGATTTGCGAAGCAGGGCAAGGAGGCAGATGCACATTTGGGGAGGTGGACAGGGCCCAGCTTGGCATCCCAAACTGTCACAAAGCACCTACTAATACCAAAGTCAACTACTTCAAATGAAAATTGTCAACAGTCAATGAAGAAGCGGGGCAGAGAAGCACAAGCAGGGAAAAACCATGAACACAGACATGAAAATTAACCATTTAAGGGTAATTACATACTATTTATTTGTTCACTGCTACCAGTGTGGGCTCAGGTCCTGTCAGCCCTTGCCTGGAGCAGGTGCTTCTGTTAGAGCAGATGCAGAGAGATCTGCAGAGCTTGCAAAGTAGAAAACTGTGAATTCTAGGAAGTCGTTCCTACAAGAGCTCAAAGGAGATGGGAAAGAGAGGAGAACTGGCACACCAACAAAAGCCAATTTAGTCCTCAAAGTAGTAATGTAGCAGCTCATAGGATCCTCATGAGCCTGGGATCTGTGCTGGATAGCTGGATAGGATGTTTCACTGTAGACATGGTGCATTGAGATTTCCGTGCTTTTAGGTCACTCTGCTGCCTCTACTCGTGATGCGTTGCCACCGACTCTCTGCTCTGCCACCACAGAGAGGCTCCATCTCCCAGTATCAGATTTCCCCTACGTTTCTTCTTTTCTCACGTGTCTGCCCCTTTCTCTGCCTCCAAGAGTGGCCACCAGGTTGTCTCTCCTATTCTCACTCTGAACTTCTCTCTTCTGAGGCATCTGTGGGAAACTGCCCGCTGCGATGGCCCGTGAGAACAGGTGCAAGTGGCTCCAGCCGCCGAGACCTTCTTCACATACTAACATGGTAAGGAAGGGTCCCAACTGCAAACACAGACGTAAATGTACACGAGTGACTGTTGGCCTTGCCCCTCCACCATCCCTCACCCTGAGTGAGCCTGACAAACTTTTCCCACCTCTCTTCTCAGCCCCAGGGGCTGGATGCCTGCTTTGTGTTTGTATGTGGGTCTCAGCAGGCTGCTGACCTGCAAGAAGGTAACAGCAGCAGAGCAGCGGAGTCTCTGCAGAAAAGGATTTGTGGTCGCAGGGCATATGTTTGTGGAGAATTTACTGTGTGGGCTTAGGGACTGCTCAGACTGACTGAGCTGCAGCTCCCACAGAGCAAAACGCACGGAAGGGGACACGAGCATCCCAAACTCTCCAAACTCACAGTCAAGCAGCAAATATGAGACCAAGCCAGGAGACAAGAGAAAAGTAAATGACCGTGACTGGTAACTTCATGGCAAAGAGCCAAACCTGTGGTCTGTAACAAAGAGAATGGGATGTGACGCTGCCTTCTGGGAGCTAGGACGGGATTCATACAACAAACGTACGGAGGGAAGATCACCTCAGGAATACAGGGGAATTTTCTGAGTCAGTATTTTCAAGTGAAAACTAGGGAGATGAGCAGCAGGCAACTCAATGCTTAATAGGATCATGCTAGAAATGTGAGACTAGAAAAGCCAAAGGGAAGCCCTCCCTGAGGCCACTCTGGTACCTACTGCAGGTCAGCAGACCCTTGCACAGCAGCCAAAGGATGCAGCAGTGCCGCAGAAACGGACCCGCATTGGCAGAGCTCACGGGTGCTTTCTGCGATGAAAGGTTAGTACTAAGATTAAATGGTCTTAAGCAAAGAGGGTGCTAACCTCCCTGTGTTCACAGCTGACAATTTAGAAGAGCTTCAAGATAAGTGGAAAAAAACAGGGGAGGAACTTGGCTCAGAGGTCTCATCACTGGCTCCAGCATATAGCATGTAAGAAAAGATAAATTAATTATTTTTCTTCCTAAACTCACATTCTCACTTCTCAGCTGTATCCTGCAATACATATTACAAGAAACTAAGCCACACATTGTATGCTGATGGCTGGTGTTTGCCTCTGTTGCTGACAGCCTTGCAAGTATGTAAACACCTTCCTAACTCAGACATACCTCCCAGGTCTGTGTAATCTGGGTTTTCTACAAGCCTGGGGGAATGGCTGAATATGTGACTGCAAATGCAACTCTCTGAAGATACTTTTTATGGCTTAAAGAAACCCTCAGAAGTCAAAATACTAATTAAAAAGGGTGAAATATAAGCGCTTGGTGACAGCTACATGAATGTGCACACACACAATGTAGAGGGTATGAGAAAGAAGCCAGCCATGGTAAAAATGTTAATAAATGATGCAATTTGTGACCTAGGCAACATCACTAAACAGAGAACAATGATTGTTGGACTTGCAGGGGAGAGAAAGAATAGAGATGGAGGTGGAGGGGTAGCTGATGTAATGCTAGATGTCGCTAACAAAAAATCATACAATAATGCAGAAGAATTAGGAGGTGAAACATATGGAAGTGAATAAATGGGATGAAACCCAAAGCAACTATAAGAGGAAAATGAAGTTGAGTATCAGGAAATGGGTATCAGGAAGAGATCACAGTACAATATAAACTTGCTTGGCTTGTCGTACAAGGCATTGAGGTAAAGAATTTTAACACACTGTTTTCACACACAGTAACAAAAATATCTTTATTTTCTACTAACAGAGCTAGAGAGCAGTTCTGTGATACAGAGATGCAGAATTTAATTACAGAATTAAATTACCGAATCTCATTATAGATTTTAATTACAAGAAAGGAGACTTGAGAGGTCTTACCAATTAAAGAAAGAACTAGCTAGTGATGCAACAACATGGTAGTTTAGTGTTAGTAATGAACACAGCAACCAGCATATTTAAAAATTATTTGCCAAATACAACGAGAAAATCTTTAATTCCAGTGATGCTACTGTCTGCAGAATTCAGGCCTGACATGAGCCAATTTAACCCAACACAAACTTCACTGGTTGCACTTTTCTTATGTAGGCTAGTTACTGATTTTAATGATACATGACAAAAGTTGAATCTCTTTAGCGTGCTTTTATTTGAATCACAGGAGTAACTTGCAGTCCACCTGGACCCAAGAGATGACCACAGCAAGCTGAGTTTGCAACTGCTGCACATGCCAGTCTAACTGGGAGCACTGCGCCTCCCTACATTAACTGTCACCTCCTCTCGTTTAATTTCCCTCTCTCTCGTTGCCACGCAGCACGTGGGCTTGGCTCTCGGCACTTCATGAACTCATCTGGAGAATGAATGTTCAACATTTCAAGCCCGGACTCCTCGCCGAGAGCGGGTATCCAGCCAGCCCAGGAATGCTCTGCCTCTGGCAGCTCCCCCCGCGTGCCGTGCAGCCCCCCCCAAGTACCAGTTTGTTCAGCTCAATTAAACTGCCCCTCGTCAGTGTGCCTTCAGAAGGGACAAGCTTTCCCTTCCAGTGAATGATGGAGATTGAAGCTCCTGTATTTATTATACCCTGGCTGATTTCTGAAGGACATATGCTTATATTTAGCCTGGTGACACCATGACAGGCACTGAATGATGTTTGGGGATTTTAGATGTAGCAAACTATTGGCTACTCTTCTTCATACCTTCGTTAGAAAAAGATACTACATGGTTCATGTAAATGAATCCAGAAATACCACACTTCTTGGTTAATTTATCTGATATATTGATAAAGGTGAAATATTAGATTATTTTTTAAGACCTGAATATTTAAACTATTTACACTGGTTCTGAACCCTCTCTAAGGTCACCTCTCAACACACATTCACATTTTTATCAGTAAAGGGTCTCTTAAAATGATGCTCAGTAAAGAGCAACACAACATTTTGCTGTTCCTCAAGCAGATACACCCCACAGTCAGTAGAGCAAAGACATGATCTTTTACCTTAAACCAAATCCCAACCGCCCAAAAGGCTCCCGCAGGCACCTCACGCTCGGCAATATGCCGCGCTGTGACCCTCCCACTGTGGCACAGCAGCTCTGTCTTCATCTATAGTCCTCGGCCATCAGAAACCTTCTGCCATCCTCCCCTCTACCTGACAAGCTCAGGAGCCTGTTCTTCTTGACACTACTGGCCCGGAGGAAAACAAAAGACAAACATCGGCTTACTAACTGGAAATTGTTTAAGTGTACTCCTCCTCCTGAGCTGAGAGTGAGGAACTGAAAGGTGATGTGCGTGAGAGTCCCTTTGATAACAGGCCAAGAACTGACACCAACAAGATAATCAGGGCTTCAAACCAGGCGTGCACATCTGGGATGACTATCTCCAGCTTCCATCTGACAAGAGAATAATCCTATTAATATGTGTCTTTGACACCAGGTTGAGTGCTGTGGCAAGACAAAGATTAAATGAGTTTAACCCGGTTTCCCTCTGGCTTTTATTGGTCTCAAACGACTCGTGCATCACAGGGAGGGGGGATTTCACACCAAGGGGTTTGCTCCTTGAGAGGTTCAAACCCAGCTTGGTCATTACAGGACTTTTTGCACTAAAATTCCAACTACAGGAATTCTGGGGGGAAAGAAGGTGGCCTCTCAGACATGACTGTGGGACTTCACAGGGACCATTCAAAAAGCCGAGCCCTGCAAGCTGATCCCTAGCTGCCCCTCAGGAGGGAGTGCAAGGCTGTACCCACACCAGGCATGGCAGGACCATCCTCGACACCCTGTGTGGCACAGGGTACCGCTCCCAGGTGAGGATGCTGCTGAGCGCACAACACAAGGACTCTTGTCCAGTGTTATCTCCAGCAACAGGAGCATCTGCCTGGGCCTCGCACCGGGCTCCTGCACGGTGAGCTCTGCAGGAGCGGCAGGTCGTCCAACACACTGAAAGAAATATATTAAACACCTGTTCCCAGTTTGTACCGGAGGAAGACAGCCTCTGGAGCGCAGATTGGGTCGCTCAGGAAATGCACTAACCCTGAAAGAATGAGAGACTCGGCTCCCGCAGCTGATGTCAGCTGCTCCTCCTGAGTTCTCCTGCCTCAGGTGAGTTGATTCATGCGTTTCACAGCCATGAAGCATGAAAGATGCTATTGTTCCTCGAAGTTCCCCACAGGATGCAGTTTCCATCCTGTTTGGCCCTGTCCTTGCCTCCTTACCAGTGGGGCCAAACCACAACTTTGCAACCAACACTGCCAGCTTTAGAGAAGCTCGCTTCCAGATCATTCCTTATCTAACCCTTACTTTCTTTCTCCTGAATCCAACGATACATTTGAACACATGAAGATCATGGGAGAAAAACTGAACACAGACAAGGCTTCAGCTCAGCCCCAGGTCTTTCAACTCTTTTCATGAACCGGTTTTTGCTGCCTCCCCCGCTTTCATTTTTTCTCACCAGTCTGATGTGGGTAATGAAGAGAGAATATGCATTTTGCCTCCAGCAAGAGTTTTTTCAGTTCAGATCAGCTGCCTCTGACTGGAGCAGTAGATGATTCTGGTACAAGAATGGGATGTAACCCACAGCAAACTGAAATAAGAAAAACCTGATGGCTATTTTACTGCCTGTGGGTCTACCCTGACCCTTTCTTGCCTGCAGCAGTTAGGAGGCTTTGACATACTCCTGCTTTCCAAAGAGCAAGACTATACATGCACCTACAGCTGTTGCAGAGGTTGATTCGGGGCTGAGATGCACAAAAATCTGTGCTGCTGGAGACAGCCGGAGTGCTCCACGCTGATGTGGTAAAGGTGATGGTCCCACAGGACACCTGGCAGCCCCATGCAAGGGCTGAAATCACAGACATGCATCGCAGCCTCCCAGGGGCAAAACGCCAGCATCCAGGTGAAACCCATTAAAACCAGCCCAGCCACTAACAACCCACAGGTCTCAGTACAAGAAAATCAACTGCTGCACCACTTGAGGTATAGCACATGTACATACATGAAAATACTAAAAGGGAGCTTCAAAAGATACGCTGAGGAGAGAGGAGGAGCTGGGGAGGCTGAGCTCTGCCCAGAAAAGGAGCCTAAAGCAGTTTTTGTCTCGTTGTTTTTGCCAATTGCCTTTCATAAACAATGTTTGGGAGAAAAAGCTTCCATAAATGTCAACAATTGCAGTTTATTACATGCTCCATGACCTATTTATAAACTGACTCAATTTCTTAATTATATTTGCCTTTAGATGGTGAGAACCATACAAAAAGTTGGTATCTTTTGTGGAGCTCTAAGCAAGTAAATTACCAGCTTCCGGAGGAGCCTTTCGAACACCCCAGCGACTTCTGGCACAAGCTCACTCAAGGAGGAGTACGAAAAAAAGAAAGCGTTTGTGAGAAAGAATGTACATCATCTGTTATTCCCATATTGCTCCAAACCAGAGCAAACAGCAGAGCTCAGGTAAAGCTCAGACACACAGCCCATGCCTTCCTACGGCGCAGAATGGGGAGAAAATTCAGCTAACTTGTATAGACTAGTGTTGGGAAGGTTTTAGCAACGTTTTAAAACACGCTGGAAGAAGCATATCGGTATGTCTCCACTCAACTAATACAGGTTAGCTCAGGGGTCAGCAGCCATTCAAGCCTGGCACCCAGGGGATGTTCTTCCTCCTCGCATCAGAGACTACCTTTGCCAAGAAAAACCACGCAAGTTCTTGGAGAAGCTGCTTCTGCAAGGGGTAACACGCTGCAGACCCAGCGATCGATAGCATTTAGCTCTGGGCAAGCCAGCGGCACCCTGCTCCTGCTAAATTTTATTGATCCTTACCCTATGCTTCTTACTCTGCATTTTATTCAGTGCATTTCAAGAGTTATTTTATAGGACACAAAGAATTAGCAGAGCTGAACTGCAAAACGTTGGTCACCAAAAGACTTCTTCAAAACAACACCAAATTAAAAATTATAAAAATATTTGTGAGCTGAACTTTTGGCACCGAATTGAAGTTTACCTTGCAAATTAAAGACTAATAAACAAAGTATAATAACACTTTCACAGAACACAGCAATTAGGCAACGCAAACAACAAAAAGACATGCCGAACTGAAGATGGGAACAGCAATGTAACATCCTTTCCTGTACAATGGTCATTTCATTTGCCACCCCAGCTTATTTGGCTGATCATCCTAATTCTACCATTTATAACAGCATGTAAAAAAGGATTAAAAGAAAAAAGAAAATTAAACCACTTGCAGATTTTTCATCTTGCCCGGTATACATCATTATTAGGAGGTGTTGCCCATTCCTACACTGCCACTCACTCCTTGTGTCCCGCGCTCCCAGCCTGGTCTGCTCAGCTCCTCTACACTTCAGCACTAAACTTCGATTAAATGTCCCACATACAAGCGTCCCTGGGCAGGGCACGGGGCTCCCTCCCCACTCCCCATTGCCTGCCTCGTGCCACATTGCTCAAACACTGCCCACACCTCGCTTCTGGCCCACTGAGCTCCACCTCAGCTCACTCCTGCCAGAGACCCCTCTAGGTACGATTTACAGAAGCAATGGCCACGCTTTTTGGGCCACCTGCCTTCTCTAAGCACCAAAATTGAAACTGTCAAACTGAAAACAGTCTGAAGTTTCCAAAGTGCATGGAAGAGTCTCTGTGCTGTTTTCCAGACCACTGTTTCAGAAACAGAAGCCTAAGAGAATTTAAACAGCCTTGTGTTCTGCAAACGCAGCCTCTACTGCAGATCTTTTGCAGCTCATGGAAGGAGCTGACGACGCGTTCCTCTGCTCTGCATGGACATAGACAGAAAAGCACTTCTTTCTGGGATTTTGCTTGAGGTGAGGAAGATAAACTGCAGGTAGTGTAAAGCTCAGATACCATGTTTGCCAAGCCTCATTTTGAAGAACGGGAGGCAGACAGGAAGCTAGCAGTATTGAAAGATATAAAAGTAAGCAACTGGAAACATCATGACAAGGTCTTGTATCCTACTGCACAATTTCACAAATGCTAGAAACCAGTATCATCTTATGTTCCTTCCCCATTCAATTTACAGTTGAATTTATAGTTCTAGATTGCCTCAAGTAAATTTTTTATTCCTAGAAAGATCCATGCACACTAAAAACGTCCATTAAAAATTTGGGGATGAAAGGTTTACGAGGCTTTTTTTTTTTTTAATGTGCTGAAAAACCCACTTGCTGCATTCGAACATTTCAGCATTTTAAAGGGTCTTGTTGCAACCCGTTTGTGGTTCATCGCCAGTTGCTTGGGAAGCAGTAGCTAACATGTACAATATATGACTGATGACTAATTAGCACGGGAACAGGTATCTTCAAGGCACAAATGAGGTATAGCCAAGGATCAACCTTCAGAAACTTAAGTCCCCCATCATCTATCTATGCTGAAGAGCTCTCAGAGGAGCCAACCAGCATCAGCCTCTTCTCAAGTCTTTCAGAACATTTTAGAAACGCATTGCCTTGGGAGGTGGTTGACATGCAGACTGTTCCCCCAAAGCTTTTCCCTCTCTCCTTCGTGCTCAACTCTGCAGAGCTCATGGCACCAGGAAAGATGTATTTGCAAACGAAGACAGAAGAAGGACCAGAATCCACATTTCCGTCATGAAAAGGGTATTTTTACCCCCTCCCCTTTTTTTTTCTTCTCTGCTCTATAGGTGGCAAACGTCTTTTCCAGTAAATCCTTTGTTTGTAAAGGGCAGAGACATTTGTTTTTACAGTCCTGACACAGACTATTTAAAAAACACGGCTTTCTTGCCTTATGTCGTTGTAAATAGAGAAAAACGATTCGTCTATCACTACTTGACTTCAGCTGTTAACAAGTAACCCACACCTTGATGAAGCCTTTTGTGAAGAAAGGGATAAAAAATATTACTATCCAAACAACCACCTGATTACTATTTGAGCTGTTCTGTTCTACTAAGCTCATGTTCACACACCTGAGAGGCCTCACAAAGAGCTAATGGGACCAGGAGATGTTTTTTTAGGCAGGTAACACTCCACACGGGCTACAGAAAGTATCTGTCTCTGAAAGGAGAAAGCAGACAGCTGCTGGCAGTGGCTCTGCTGATGTCCTTGCAGCTGCACCGGGCTGGATCCCACCTTCCTCTTTAGTGAAATCCCTTTGTCTGCAGTCAGAACAGACACAGATTTTTCTAAGTGTGTATATATTGAAATTCTGTTACAGAAATTCAGTAATGCTGCTGGAGTATGTGGTACTGGTACTATTTGCTGTCTTAAAAGGGTATCGAGCAGGAGCTCTCCCTTCAGCCACAGGTGCAGAAGTCACCCCAACACCTAAGATTTGTCACCACATGCCACTAAATAATGTAAATTTACTTAAAAGCAGAGCTGAGCGATCTTTCTAAATCTGCAGGGAAAGAAGAGTTTTATCAGTAATGAATGAAAGACTCACACCACCAAAACTCACTCAAATCTGGTTGAAGAGAAGCTGGTTGGTTTGTAGCAAGGCAAAAGACAAACCATCCCTTTTTATCTGTGTATTTGAAGTCTGGTAGGAAGCTAAAACAGTGCTTTCCTCGCACCCAAAAACGCCAACACAAAGTAACTCCATCGATTTTGATGAGGTTTACACAACTGTTGCTGAAGAGTTTTCAGCAGTAGAGCTAACTTAGCTCTGTGAATCTCAACCAAATTCTACGATTCTATCATTCTGTTCAAATGCTGAAACAGTAATTCACGTGCCCTGGGAAGATGAGAACGATCTGGAACATCTGTCCCAGCAAGACCCAGCCCGCTTTGACAGCTCCGACTGGGATTTGCATGTGGGCTAGCCTACCCGGTCTGGCACCCCGCGAAGGCTGCACCCCCCGGCTCCCAACCCTCAGCAGGCTGCAGCGCTGCCAAATTCAGATTTCACCGTCCCCACGCAGCACTCATTCCTTTTGGCAATTCTCATTCTGCTTGAAATGTATGTAGAATAAAACGTATGAAAAGAAGGGGAAAAACCTAGGTGTAAGGTGCCTCTGATATTACCATTAACTGGGTTTATCTAATGTATCCTTCTTTTCTTGGTCCAACCACACAGGGAAAATGGATGAACGTGTTCATCAAGTCTGAAATCAAGTTTCCAATTTTTCAGAATTATGCAAGTACATAATATGGAAGATTGCCATGCTGAGGTCACCTGAGACCGAATTTACTACGTTGCTATAGACTCTCTAAGGATTATTTATTTAGCTCTACATATGGTCGCAAAACAGACACCTCTACATGAGCCTCAGAAAAAATGCCAAAGCAAATTAAGACACGTAGCTGACGGGGCATCCTCTGACACCTGCAGCCTCTGTGCTCCCCTGCTGCAGCAACTTTTCCCAGGGGAAAAAAAAGGATAGTTCAGTCTTTTTATTTTTGCTTCCTTGCGGAGACTTGATAATAGCATTTTCAATTGCTGCCAAAATACAGAGGCCAGTTCTGTGATCTGGACTGGTCTCCGTGAGTTTGGGGCTGAGTGCTGCCAGGCATATTCTGTAGACGGCACTGAATAAAGGCCACTGAATAATAATTAATTGTTGTATTAAAATACGTGCATAATCTGTTTCATTTTTAATTATCCAAGCACTAACTGCAAAACAACTGGCAGACCAATTATTTTCCATTATTTTGATACTCCAGAAATCCCCGGGGTGGGGGGGGGGGGAGGGGGAAAGACAGTGAACTAAAAATTGATTAGCAAGTGCAAAGAAGAAAGTTTAGATTCTATTGTTCAGCATAAAGAGAGATCTGCAATGATGTAAGTTTAAATTTGTATCCATTTGCATAATAATTTAGGTTCATTAGATTATATTTTCACTGAGTTTTATAAAACTGTTTTTTAAATCTTTAATAGAACTGTAATGGAAAAAGTGATCGTTGAGACTGAGATCAAGAGTAAGAGAAGGAATTCACACTGGCATTAGATCAATAAAAGTCTTAATCCCACTCCCTGTGAAAACAATAGGAGTTCTGGCATAAGACATAATAGAAGCAGACCTGAGCCTAAATATCTGCATTTTAGGACTTCAGACAATTTCTCTTTAGATTTCAACTTTAACGATACCTGGATCATCTGGAGTAGGTCACACAGGAACGCGTCCAGGCGGGTTTTGAATTAATTTTTTCTCCTTTGTGAATTCACACTCTCAAAGGAAAATATCACTGTGTTTTACCTGTGAATTTGAGTTCTGGTGAGGAGCTAAAACATTAAGATCACAAGCCAAATACTGTTCTCACGTTCACAGATTCCAACATGAGGTTAATCAGAGTGATTCTGATGATGTTTATACTACTGCAACTGAAAACAGACACACAGGTATGTATATTGCAAAAAGACAAAAGTCTTCATCTTTCTTAGAGTATTAAAGCACAAATTTCTAAAACTGAATGTACATGTCTGTACTGTTTTCTTTTTCCTCAACTCATTTAAGTTTTCACTTTAAAATCTGAAGGTGAATCACTTCCAGTTGCAGATGCTGAATATGATAATTTTTCATTTACAGGAATGGGGTTTTTTTGGGTTTTATTTTTTTTAAAACTCAAAGAAGTATTTTTGTTCACTATTTTCTGTATAGTACAAATGCTACCAAGTAATTATATAACAATACAGGTGACTTCTCACTCAACACTCTCCTTTTTCAGAACTGGAAGTTGCATTGCCGTACAAAATCCAAATATATTACTATATATTACATAGACAGACATATAGATATAGATATAAATATATATATATGGGGATGGATTGAGGACAAACACATATATTGACAGTCATATCTTCCAAGCAGTGAGTTCAACTCCAGTGTCCTTCGCTTGCTGGCAAACACAAGAAGTTCCCCAAGATCCTCCCTTCCCACTCTCCCCTTCCATGTACCCCCTCTCTTGATAAAGCTGTAGAGAAGAATCTCCTGCCTTCAGAGATGGATGTGACCTCACCTTCTGGAGGGTCTATACCTCACGACTATCTTCCCTCCAGGGCCAAACTGCCATTTCTCTCCCTATTCACTAAGCAGCGAAGGTTTTCACTACGTTATTCAACACCGCTTTCATGAACCAGAACAAAATACACTGCTTGATTTCTTTTAAAGAGGCTTTATCGTGACCCAGAGCTGGAAACACTTCATGCACGTGTTTGTACAAAGTAGCCCATCACAAACTTCAAAAGACTATCACCCAGAAACCTATGTACCTAAAACCAGACAAGTCTTCACAGTAGTGTTATCTTTAAAGCCAAAGTAGCAGCTGTGCTAGTTACTGTTCTGGTTCAGGCCTGAAGGATGTAAAACAAAGCTTTCATCCTTTCAAGAGGCTCTTCTTCTGACATGACAGTCAGACAAACGTGGAAGGTGGGTCATCTGGCATTGCTGCTGTATGGAAATGTCCAGTAACTGCTTAAAGCAAGAAGAGAAGCCTAAGCAAATCTAAGCTGTATCGTATTAGTGAGGTTCACCCTTTATAATTACTTCTGTATTTTTTCTTGTTCCTTTTTCTTTCTTTCTGTTTTTAAAGAGAAAAAATTTCCACAAATATTTTCAGCGAATCTGCCCTAATGCTTGCTTTTAATTAGCCTAATTATCAAATATCTCCTTAGGCAAAATTTCTACTCAGTTCAAGTGCATATCTAAGGGCCCGACACAGATGCTTTCACATAGCCACAGTCTTGTTTTTCTGCCTGGACAAAACTGCTGGGAAGAGAAAGGAGACCTGTCCAAGAAAACCTAGAAGTGTGATGACTTTGTAGATAATTCTTAGTGAATTCACAAGCAAATTAAAACAATTTACTGCCTATCTGATTTGCCAGTGTTTTCCAAAAGACTGAAGTAGAGACAGCACTTGACATATCCTTTTTACAGCCCACTTTCACTACACGGTATATGCAGAAGCATAAAAAAGAGAATTAAATGCAAGGTTTCTGCTATGAAATCTCAGGAATATAAGATCAGATGTCCAGTAACTGATTTCTGATCTAATAAAAGAGACATTTCAGCCAAGTAGGGTGTTTTCCTTCTCTCAGTATCACAGAAAGGAAGTTCTTTATTCACCAAGACAGCACATCAATGAACTTAAATCCTAGGTTGGAGAAGACCATTGTTACCAATACAAAGATAAAGACCTCCCGAGCTGAACAAAGCACCCAACATTTTGACATATTAAGCCTTCACGGTCTTAATATTTTTCCTGAAGGCAAATCTCTCCTTTTTACACTTCTTCCTATTATTCCATTATTAAAATTAACACACAAGTATATAATGCCTGCAGGAGTGCACTTCTCTAATATGTAAGGCTGTCACTATTCCTATTTTGGGCTTAAACAACCCTACATGAAATAACTTTCTGGGCTTACACGGCCAGTAATTGTTTAAGGTCTTGTGTTCCTTTTCTGGTGGAACAACGATAAATCATCCGACGCTAGCTCACGCCTTTCTGCCTGATCACTTCCCAAAGCTAAGAATGCGTGGAATTGCTTTTCCCAAAAATACCGAACAATGCCAAGAATGCGTGCCTGCCCGAAGGTTTATAAAAGCAGCATGAAAAGAAAAAAGAGGGCTAAGACTTCTTATTGGAGACAATGAGCAGTGACCAAAGGGGACAGTTACATCACTCCAGGAGCCACAGCTGGGAGATTGATAACATGGCTCTAACTGTATAACACATGCCATGTGTGCTCGCTTTAGTTCTTAAATATCTATCTCCATGTGAGACACAGAAAGTTAATATATCTCCATACTGATCACTTTTTCATTAATCTACTCTTTTGATCCTAGAAACCTTCACACCTCGGAGGAATCTCACTGCAAGGCCTAAACTGTGAGGAGATACAGCCCATGCCATGTCAAACTCAGGTCCACCCCTGTAAGAGTTACTTCTCAGAGAAATGCTCTGCAATGACCTCTGCTCTTGGTCTAAGAAGACAAATCACAGAATCACAAAATAGTTTTGGTTGGAAGACACCTTCAAGATCATTAAATCCAACCTTTTCCCAGCCTTATCAACCTACTAAACAATGTCCCTCAGCAAACATCCATCCGTCTCTTAAATACCTCCAGGGACAGTGACTCAACCACCTCCCTGGGCAGGCTCTTCCAATGCCTGACAACCCCCTCAGGAAAGAAATTCTTCCTAATATCCAACCTGAACCTCCCCTTGTGCAATTTTAGGCCATTTCCCCTTGTCCTATCACTCTCCACTAGGGAGAACAGACCAACGCCCACCTGGCTACAACCTCCTTTCAGGTAGTTGTAGAGAGCGATGAGGTCTCCCCTCAACCTCCTCCAGGCTAAACAGCCCCAGATCACTCAGCCTTTCCTCATCAGACTTATGTTCTTTTCCCAGCTTGGCAGCTGCCTCTGTACCTTCTCCAGCACCTCAGTGTCCTTCTTGTAGTGAGGGGCCCAAAATCTGATCAAGTAAGGCTCTTACGCAAAGCGGCATAGATGGAGCTCTTTTACAGCGGTATTCACCAAAGCAGTGTGGTTGCCACTAGGATAAGTCAAGCAGTGTTTTTCCTCCAAGCAGCCCCCACCAATACCTCAGGAGCAACAGGCAACTACCTGAAGAGCAGCCCCAAGCAGGCTCAGGGCCATCCATTCACCAGAGCCACACACTCTGCCAAAACTTTCATAGTTTTCACTCATCGTCTTCGGGTGAAAACACTTACTCATCACAACAGCCAAACACAATCAGTGAAAGAATTCTCTATTAATAACTGAAAGCAGTACATGGCACATCATTAACATCTTTATATAACTACCTGTGTTATGCTGTTCAAATAATCCTATTTTAACAGACAGAAGTTTTAAAAGGGAATTTCTAGATTAATTCTTTCTTTGTTTACTTAATTAGAGAGAGATTCCTGCTGTGAAAGGGAACATATCTTCAGGAGATGGTTTAGTGTTAGGGTGGTGTAGGGCTGTAGGTTGGACTTGATGATCTTGAAAGTCCTTTCCAACCTTTATGATTCTATGATTCTATATTTTTGTCCTTCCATTATCTTCTACTTTTCAACATTTCAATGCTGCCTGATACAGAGTCCTCACTCAATACTTCGGAGAGTGCAAAAGTAATGAAATAAGAAATCTGTTTCCCTTGTGTGGGAACAGGAACCACTTGAGATATTTCTGTGTCACAAAGAATAAATCTTCTGCATGACAGTCACGCTACACAGAAGGTACAGCAGACCTGGTGTCTACTGTGTTGCAGCAACTTTACACACAAATTTGGTAATATACGTTACAAAGCAAACACAACGACATGGCATATGAATCTAACCGTATCTGCAAGTCATCTCAATAGATATCATATCGTTGATTTTTTTCTCTGCATTTCTCTGAAAGCCACGGTAAGATTCTAATAAAAATGCTATCCAGAAAGGCACAGCATCTACAGGCATTTACGGTCTACAACATTGTAGGTAACTATTTGCCAAGACACAGCCAGAGAAGTTCAACAAAATTACTGTGCTGGCATTTACGAATAAACAGACCACAGATTATGAACTTCCCTCGCACAAAATTTTCAGACAATGGACAAAATACTACATTGTGTATCCCTCAGGATGTGTGACTTGGGATGCAAAGGCGACTCTAATCCTGGACAGTTAATGGCTGTCCCTGCTCCTTGGGGGCTCATGTCCTGCCGCAGCATTTCCAGGCACCCTTCCTTCACCACAGCATGTGCTACAATGCTGGCTGCAACACAGTCAGGAGGAGAAGACAAGACAGGCAACTCGGCTCGTCTGCAAACCAGAAGGGACTTAGTGAGAAAAGGAGGCAACTCTTCAGCTATTAGAAGATGAATTGTTAAATGCTGTTGGCCAATGCTGTTGCTCTGTACTGTTCAGTGCACCAGATGGGTTCCATTAACTGTTGCAAACCACATACAGTTTGATTTTTTTTAAAGGAGAGAGCACTTTTCTCTCCCAGGCCAAAACCTCTACCCTACAATCCCCAATTGCCTTGTCTCTCCCAGGTTTGCTTTCTGTGGCTCTCCTGACCTGAGGTCAATGTAACCATCACACCAAGGCTACACCCAGCACACCCAGCAGCTGTCCTGGTCAGAGCCAGTGCAGGTCTGTGTGAGCATATGTCAAGATCTTCTGCTCTTCTAGCTTCCAACTTCAAAATCATTACGCACCTTCAATGTCAGCAGAGAGTTTACACAGAATCACAGAATGTTAGGGATTGGAAGGGACCTCGAAAGATCATCAAGTCCAATCCCCCTGCCAGAGCAGGAACGCCTAGATAATGCTACATAGGAATATGTCCAGGAATTCAGCTCGACATCTTTACAGCAATGAACAACAGTGAAATCCTTCCAAACAGCTTTCAAACAAAAACACAAGATGCTCAATGAAGAACCAAAAAAATTAAGAAAACCATGTGAGCAGTGAGTTTATTTTCTTTACATCAGTCTGATGAGAATAAAACTCTATGGCACTTAATTCCCTCTTTCGAGCTACCTGCAAACACAACACACTGAGTCTGTCGCCAGAGATTCTTGCTGCTCCCATTGAAAAAGAAAATCTGATGAAAGGTGAATTAATGTGTTGTACGTAAATAGACTTGAAAGACGAATTTTGCTAATAAGCCACACACTGATTAATGTTCTGTTAAGATCCCTAAAAGCAAAGTGTGCTTGCAGACTGTTGCTCTCCCTTCTGGAGTGCACACTCTGCCCTTCTGCTATAAATCTCTTCAGATCCCAACATGCTAAAATAGGGCACACAACAGACATTATTTACAGTAAAGGACTTTGGTTAGTTAATTTATCAGGGTTAATTTAGAGGCATTTACTTGTTGAAGTAGTTGCACATTGAGTCCATAGGCTTACCATGAGAATGTGACCAACACCAGAGTTGTTTAACTGGTCCCTCAGAGCTCAGCAAACTGATCTTTATCTTCCTCTCTGCCAAGTCAAAGGAAAAATTCCCATCCTCGGGAACAGGGCAGGCTCCAGCCCGTACCGCACCTCTTCCAGAGCTGCAGCCAACTTTTTCCATCGCATTTTTACAAGGACTTCCCAATGCTCAGTGAATACCCTTGGCTTTTAGATAGAAAACAGTTTCATCTAGTTTTGCTACACTTCAGATATTAGACTTTGGAAAGATCAGTGTTGCTTTCTACACTAATGAGAATCTCCCACCAGGTAATTAATCACATGCTTACTCATAGAGTGCAGTAATGTATTCCTGGTAATTGCCATATGACTGCTCCTGGAACAAGGTATTGCTTAATGCAAACACGGCAGAAGGCCCTAGGACTCTACTAATTAGACCCCAGGACTCATGGCACAACTGTCGGAGTACGGCTTTTTCATAATAACACGTGATTTTAAAATGAAATTGCAGCAGGCTGGGAAAAACTAAAGTTACTACATGCTTGCTTATTAAAGTAGTTTATGTTTTTTTACCCAAGCTCTTTATCTCATATAGATCAAAGTCTTTCTTATAAGGGCTCACAATAGTAGTAGTATACCCAGGAAAATACGTGGAGATAATGATGCCAAATCCTCTTGTTCTTGAGAGTTTAAGTTAGACCCTTAAAATTAGCTTAACACTGCTTTTTTCTCCCTTAAAAAGAAAAAAATTAGTCTAAGATGCTCAAAGCGATCTAAAGGACGAGCATATGCAAGTCCCATCAGCTGTAAAAGCAGTACTCCAAATTGTCAGAGGAGCTTTATGGCCAGGGTTAACCCAGCTCATGCTGTACGTGGAGAAGAGCTGCTGCAGCGAAGCACGGTAATACTCCAGCAATTATCAAAGCTGCTAGTCCACAGAACCACAGAATGTTAGGGGTTCGAATGGATCTATGAAGACCATCTAGTCCAATCGCCCCTGCTAGAGCAGGATCACCCAGAGTAGGTCACACAGGAACGCACCCAGGTGGGTTTTGAAAGTCTCCACAGATGGAGAACCCACAACCTCTCTGGGCAGCCTGTGCCAGTGCTCTGTCACCCTCACAGTAAAGAAGCATTTCCTTATGATTAGCTAAAACCTCCTATTTTCCAGTTTGTGATCATTTGTAGCTACCCAGCCTGTCGTGCTCAAACCCGGTAAAGTCCCCTGACCTTGTAAAACAGTGCTCACCCTAAGGTAACGCACACTTGTAGTGATACCCACGAAAATCACGTCATTCTGTTGATTTCTGTGAAGAGAGGAGTCAGCTGGACTGGTGTAAACTGTGACAGTTAGTTAGCAACGGCTCACCCATATAAAACCAGAATTAATGACTCCAGAACCTGACTCTGAAGACACTTCAGATGGTATCAATAAAGCAGAAAGAAGAAAGGCCTCAGGTACTTTCATGCTAATGTAAGAATATTAGCTCTCCCTGCTTGCAGCCTGAGAGAATTCAGTTACAAAAGGAGATGAATGGCTGTATTTTTTTCCCAACACTGTATTAAAAAATCGGGAGCTAAGTCTCAGAAAGAAGGAGGTCTACCCAAATAAAAATAAATATCGGTATCTTACTATTTGTACTATAAAATTAAGCCATTAAATGACACAGTGAACCGAGGGCTCCTGAAGTTTCTCCACAAATCCACATTTCTTAACACGGGAAACAGATTCCCATGAAATAGCAGAGCTCCAGGTGTCAGGGCATTAAGAAAACCATTAAGTGTGCTTGCTTGCAAGATTTTCATGCCAGAAAATAAACGGTAATGTTGTTTCCAGTACTCTCCTCTGGCTAAGGAACCTGTTTTGCAATCCTGACCGTGCCGTGACTGCTTGAGGAGCAAAGAGCAGCTGGGAGGTGCAGGAGGCACCTGCGGCCCTTTGGCTGGACAGTGATTTGTGCCAATGCAAATCTCCTGGAAACCTGAGCATCAGTTTTACCAAGAAAAGACAGGAAAATGTTAATTAGAAGTCTACAGTCAACAAAATAATTTTATAACATGCAATATCCATACATGGAATGAAACCAACTTTTTAACTATTAGCAAATTTGACATATTTTAAAAAAGGAAAAAGGAGTTGCTGAAAGGCCAGTAATCCATATACTTCATGGATTTGCTGGCTGTGTGAAACCCAACAGATTAACTCAGCAAGTCAAAACTTCTTGCGCATGAGTCACGATTTGATTCACAAACTGATTTTTTAAGACTGCTAATGCATTCATTACATCCATGAAAGCCCTACTAAATCACTCTCCACTCAATTTGCACTAAATGCAAGAACGAGGCAGCGTGTTTGTGTCTTTTAGTAACACTGTAGTTTGTCACTGACTTAAAAAGGAGTTTTAAACTTTTTATAAGAGAAATATATATAGATACTGGTACAGACACTAACATACACAGAGAGATGATTTGTACAGAAAAACACACAGAGCAAAATACAAGCATGTACACTATTTACAACTGGGCCAACCGCATGCCAGGGAAAACAGACTGACCTAAAGCTGTAGTGAAACAACTAAACAAACGCTGCTGCGAACTACAGCTGCAGACTTTGTCTTCTGTGCTTGGGTACACATGAGGGTCCTGCTCCTAGATCACCATCCACATGCAATGGGAAAGAGGAAAGTCCCACGAGGGTGCACCAGGAATACAGTTGACAAGAGCTACATTAGCACTGGCAATATCAGCAGAAGCACGGGAAGGAAGTTTCTGAGAGTATTTTGGATCTGAATTCATGGGACGGAAGATTTTGTTTTAACTGCAGTTAACTAGTGCATGTCACCTACCCTCAGGGAAATGGTAGTCAGGATAAGGCACCCACAGTTTCTGGAAGGTCAGCTCACAGGGCACAAGTGGGAAAACTCCACTGAGTGGAGCAAATTTACAAGTGGATTATAGAAGTCCCCCATTTTCCTGATCCTTGACTTGGGTAACTGAAGCGAATTGTTTGAGCCAAGTCAGAAAACATAACATACTTTTTATAGTGAAAGCAACTCCAGAAGTAGGTGGTTTAGGCAGAGAAGCTATGCCTGACATTGCGTGTGATTTGGAGGAAAAAATACAGAACTCATCCACTAAAAAAGTCTTTGCATCATTTCGGAAGCACAGGTGCAACATACAGATGGAAAAGTTCCACCTCTGATGGGGCAGACCTGGCTCCTGGTTGCCCTCTCTTCACACTATCCCTGAACTGCATCTGAGAAGAAAAACTAATAACTGTCAATCACAAATTATTTGACCTATGTTTGGCTCAAGGAAGTTGCATTCCAAAAAAAAGACAAACCTCACCCCAACAGGGAAAGGAGACCTCGTAGCTAGGTGACCACCAACCCCACCCCTCTGCTTTCCTAACCCATACAGGTCTTATCCCCTCCTTGAGGTCTTTCCTGATGAGAAAGGATATTCCATCAATTCATCTTTTAAAAGGTAATTGTACCCTAGGGAAGGACTGTGTCTACACCAAGCTTGTTTGTTTTCTTTTTCATATGACAGGTGGGTGTCAAGGGGAAGGAGACAATCTCTTCTCAGTGGTGCCCAGTAATAGAACAAGGAATAATGGGTTTAAGTTAGGAAGTTCCACCTCAACAGGAGGAGAGATTTCTTTACTGTGAGGGTGATGGAGCACTGGAACAGGTGTCGCAGGCAGGTTGTGGAGTCTCCTTCTCTGGAGACATTCAAAACCCACCTGGATGCGTTCCTGTGTGACCTGCCCTAGGGGATCCTGCTCTGGCAGGGGAGTTGGACTAGATGATCTCTAGAGGTCCCCTCTAACCCCTGACATTCAACGATTTGAAATGTCACTTGAAGCGTATGTACCAAGAGCAAACTGCACCTCTGATCTGTCCAACAACCTATGATGTGGCTATAAAACAGAATTAAGAAAACCAAAAGAACTCATTGATTTCCTCAAGCAATCACACACACACAAAACCCAACCTCTTAAACAAGCAAATACCTTTCTACCAGTAACCATAGTGCAGAACAGAACCTGGGAAAGTCCTGCAGAAACAACAGCCAGTGGGATAATGTGGCCTTTTTAAGCAAAAAGAATGTTCTGCAGATGAAAAGCTTGACACGGAAAACTCCAACTTCTCCTTATCCCAACAACCTTTGTGGGAGAGGCTAGTTCCCAAACCCTCCAAAATCAGACCAAAAAATTACTGCTTTTTATGAGTACTCACACCGTGTCTGTGCCATTATTACTCAGAACTGTAGCTGGGTAAGCACCAGCTCAAGGCACTGCATCAGCCGAGAGGAAAGTCAGAGACAGCCCCAGCCCCAAGGTGTTTACGTGCATCTGAAATCCTTAATGAAGCTGCCAGACAGCACCAAAAAGATTGACAGATGTTCCTTGTGGCACAGCAGGAATGGTTAATCCGATAGGGAGACAAATAGGCAAGACATGGACACCTACTGGTATCGCTGCACAAGCGACCTCAGCATTTCAGGTGTGCAAATCACCGCGAGTTTAGAGCTTTTGCCCAAATAACAATTCTAGTAAGAATAGGTCTCAACAGAGGAAAAACTACACAATGTCCAGGTGGGCAGAATCCACACAGAAAGAGGAGAAGCAACAGGGCCTAGACTGCTTACCAAAAATACTCTGCCCTCTTAAAAATTAATTGAAGATCGCAAAATTCAGTTTGTTAAAAACTCTAGTACCCTGTGGAAAAGGCAGTCAAACTGTTTACCTGATCTTGCAAACCTCTTCCTACCCAGGCAGTTAGAGTGAAGTCGCTCAAGGAAGAGACAAAGGAAGAAAAAAAGAGAGATGTTTATGAGGGACAGGATGAAGTTTTAGACATGAAAATTATTATAAGTTTCTGTGTGCCTGTGCTCTACAGTGAACTGAGCTGTTTATACCTGAAAACTGTTTTACCACTTGCAAACAAATTATACATATTCTAGTATTTTAGGCAGAAACAGCAGAAGCCATCACTGCCAGCCACACTGAATCATGCCAAATATCCCTGCAAATTTATCTTTGTTAGCGCTGTTCTAAATTGTCTAACTGCAATAGTCTATTTGCCGATGGATTCTCAAAGCAATTTATTCTGAGAGTCAGCACTGGAGAGTCTGCTTTCTGCAGAGATGCATGATGGTAGAGCTAGTTACAGAATCACAGAATGTTAGAGGTTGGAAGGGACCTCAAAGGATCATCTAGTCCAACCCCCTGCCAGAGCAGGATCACCTACACTAGAGCGCACAGGAACACGTCCAGGCGGGTTTTGAATGTCTCCAGAGAAGGAGATTCCACAACCTCCCTGGGCAGCCTGTTCCAGTGCTTGGTCACCCTCACAGTGAAAAAGTTTTTTCTAATGTTTTTGTGGAACATCCTATGCTCCAGCTTGTATCTATTGCTCCTTGTCCTGTCAGTGGACATCACTGAGAAGAGCCTGGCTCCACCCTCCTGACATTCCCCCTTGACATATTTATAAACATTAATGAGGTCACCCCTCAGCCTCCTCTTCTCCAAACTAAAGAGCCCCAGCTCCTTCAGCCTTTCCTCATAAGGGAGATGCTTCACTCCCTTAATCATCCTAGTTGCCCTGTGCTGGACTCTCTCCAGCAGTTCCCTGTCTTTCTTGAACTGAGGGGCCCAGAACCGGACACAATATTCCAGATGTGGCCTCACCAGGGCAGAGTAGAGGGGTTGGTGTCTACATGGGAACTAAAGGAGCTCCACCAAAAGGCGCAAGTAAATTAGCATTTATTTCTCACAGCAGAAGGTCCACTCAAATTTAATCCAGCAAGATTATAAACAGTTTTAAGATACTTTTACACACAGGTAACAGGTTTTTCACAGGACGGTTTTCCTTTAACGCTACTAACATGAGAGTGATATTGTCCAATATCTACTATTTTGATGATATAAAACTTGGATATTTTGGGTGTTCTTGGCACTAAAGAATAATTGTTCTAAAACACATAATCCAGAGTGATGTGTCATTACATATAAAATATACACACAGACAGTATTATAACAGGACAAGAGTTGCTTTCTCACTGTATTCAAGGGAATGAGGGGAGATTTCTGTCTTTAAAAATGGTATAGATATTAAAAAACTAAAAGAAGTAGCAAAATACCTCCTATAAAGCAAAACAACTTCACAAAAATGTCATCATAGCACTGCAATTTCCCAGGCATCACACCCCAGACCACTTGAATTTCTTCAATACTTGTAATGCCCTGAGTAACGCAGATTGTGCGGGGCAGGCTGTGGTCACACTCGCAGCCAAATCCTCCTCACCTCCCTGCTGGGAACTGCCCCACGGTGTCAGGCAGGACACCCTTCATGACGATGGCTCGCGGGAGCTGGTCGTAGCGAAGCGACCGAGCTCACTGTAACGTGAGCAAACACAAAGAGGCGCATTTTATAGCCAGACCACATAAAACACACTATATGACACTAAGTAACCAAAACGTACTGCCAATGGATAGGAGACAGGTTGTTCAGGAAAAGAAAAGGCTAATGGGATTCTTGGCTGCACTAAAAAGAACCCTCTATGCCATGGTACAAGCACCAGTGAAACTGTATCTGGCCTGTCACCTCCATGCGGGGTGGTCATCCTGCAACAGTCCCCGCCTGCTCCACCACCCTGACTGCCTTCACCCGCACGTTCTGCCTCAGGACATCTCTCCTCACAGCACCCCTCAAGTTCTCCATCTCCAGCTCCCGATGTGGCACAAGGAAAGCGTCTTCAATACCCCATGTAGGTCCCTGCTGAATCATATCCCGTTGGGGAGCTTCCCACAGAAACAAAGAAGAATGAAGAAAAAAATGGGATGCAGGTTTAACGGCATTAACTCCTTTAGTTTCGTTCCTAACACCATACAAAATGGACTGGCTTTTCACCCCTCCTAGGGACCAGGAGCCAGCACAGTGTGCCACTGTCACCTCTTCTCCTCCTCTGACCCAGGGGCAGGACCTTGGCTGTCGGCAGCAGCTGCTGTCTTCCCAATGCAAGAGCTGAGGATCTGCTCAGAGCCATCACCCAGATTTAAAACTCGCTCAGGAAATAACTTCTGGGGTGTCTTCATTAACTGCACAGATGCTGGAGTATTTTCTGTGTAAGCACTGAAAAAATAAAGGCAGTGAAGACCTGAACCTGCACATATAGGAATGTCAGGAAGCAAGAAATGCTCTCAAAATCCTAAGTAGAGCTCAGGGTGTGTGCCTGAAGCACACAGGAGGGGGCAGAGTCCCAGCAAAGGGGAGACAAGCCCTGTGCTTCCACCTCTTGCACTTCCTCGTCAGCCAGGGCAGAGCTGGGGAGCACCAGCCCTTTCCCCTGTCAAACCCCTGCCTGGAATGAAGCCTTTTAAGTAATTCGAGCAAGTGATGAATGATACAGAATAGATAAATACGGTCTATAGATACAAACTCCTCTGAAAAATAAAGTCATTAAAGTAACATAATGGTGAATGTAAGACAAAGTACAATGGTACAGTGGAAATGAAGTGATTTTATCATGTCTCCGGTGCTCTAGCCCCAATTTCTTTTATCCAGTGACATATCTTTTTGTGGCAGATAAGCAAACAGTCCCGACTGAGAATATCCTTCCACAAGCAGGTGACCGCAACCCTTCAGGCTAAAACACATTTATTGTGAGATCCTGGAGAAATTTACAGTTCAGCTGCGGTTTTGTCACCGTGACTATGCAAAGCCTAAAGCTCCTTTTCTGCAACTTCAGCCCATAACTCAGGGCATTCACCGTGTTAATTCTGCCGGGGCCAGATAAGCGATACCCTGGAGCAGATACGATCTGACTACTACCCATGAAAGACTCATTAAAATTTTCTTGCTATGAACACGCAAGCTGAAAAAAAAATTTTGCATGACCTCTGCCAACGGCCAGCGACAAAACCCCTGCCTGTCACACACAATCCGTGTACCAGAGCTACAGAAAACAAATTTAACAAGACCATAATACCAGGGAATACGCCTGAAACTTAAAAATCTTCCAGTGTTGCCATCATTGTGAGGCAGAGGGATTTGCTTTCCTGCAGAACAAGCCTCCGCTTCATCCGCCTTGTATCAGATAACCTTTTACATCCCGACTCCCGGAGTTTTGTCTTCTCCGGGAGCTGTGAAAATTCCTCCGGAGCGGTGGCCACGGTCAAAGATCGCATTTACAAGCGGAGCGCGATGCTGCCGGTAACCACAGTAACCGGGTGCCCCCGAGCCCCGCTGGCCCCTCCGGTTGATGAGTAACTTGGGGACAATGGCACACAGCCAGCTCCCGCAGGTCCCTAACGCCGGCCTGGAACGAGGGATGAAAGGCTGCAACACGAAACAAACCCCGGGAAGGCAGCCCAGGAAAGTTGCCAAGCTGAAACTGCGGCTGGAGAGACACCTGTAGCTGGTGGGAGTCATTGTAAAGGGAATATTAAAACAAATTTTGCCAAATGCCTTTATTTTTTTTCCTACAGGATTTTTGAATGAGCGTTTACAGCACTCTCTTATGTGGAGAATAACATATAAGAGGAACTTTGAATTGGATCCAGATTTTGGTCCTCCTTAACTTCAGGGCTTTAGAGAAGAAAGGGCAGACAAAAAATTGTTCATAACATTGTTTCAACCACAGTTCACCTGTAGCAACCACTTTGTGGAGCTTAACTCCAAGCCCAGCTATGTTGTGCTGCTTTAAAAATTTATTACCAAACACATTTCAGTTAGGTCAGGAATATTCCTTCAGTATTTAAAATCAGATGCTTATGAAAGGAAAAACTTTTCTATGAAAGCAGTAACCCAGAACCTGCTGCAGCATCCCAAGAGCAGGAGCCATCAGGTGAGCAGGGCCGTGTGCTGAAATCACCAAACCCGTCTTCTGCTATCAAAGGTCTCGTGAGCTTGCCGACCCTCCCGCGGGTTTTCCTCACCTGATGAGACCCCACAGATTTGCTCCAGGCTCCAACCTGGCAAGGATAGACAACCAGGAAACTCCAGGTCAAGCACATACTTCCCTCCAGGCTGCCATGGCAGCACAGGCACATGATGTAGGCACAATCTGCGAGAAGAAAGGGTGGAGGCTGACAAATCCCCCTGTATACGTTTCAGGGGTTCCTGGTCTCGCCTGCCCTGGGTCAGTCCCAAGGACTGGCTGAAATGCATCCTCTGGACTAGTCTCAGCTGGGAGGAGCTCAGTTCGTGCACTCCCAGGCACGTGCACGATGAGCATCAATGTGACGTAAGTGGGAACAATCAGCAGATCTGCTTCAAACCTAGATGCATCCATGGTGAGACAGATTTAAACTGCACCTCAGCTTTGCCCAACTGCCCAGACACCCTGATGCACTATGAAAAAAACAGCCCCTGTTTCTCACTCAGATGTATTTTCCCATACTGGAAAACCCAAAATCACTACTTTAGAACTGATGAACTCTCACGAAAGGGATGAAAGTAAAATAAATGGCTCCCAGGTCCTGCTCCTTTCAAGTCGATTGCAGAAGTCCCTTTGACTTCAGAGAGAACAATAAGAACAATAATAGGTTCTCATTAGGCCCTGTTCCCAGCAGGGCTTTGGGTACTTCCAAAAATAACAAGATCTTCCCAAAGGTCTCTTTCTTTGTATCTTCCTTTAATCCCAACAAGATTGGAATTTGGGGTTAATTTTTTTTTGCAGGAGTAGGCATTGAAATCCAGCGCAGCTCACATCAACACCTCTTATTCTGCCACCGTCTCCAAATATCTCAGGATTAGACCTTTCTTGTTGGGCAGCCAGGTAAACAAAGTGTGTTTCTAACAGATGGCTCTGGGCTAGCCACAAGTTTAGTTTTCGTCTAATTAATATTCCTTGCATGCGCATGTGTTATGAAAGAACTGAAAGTAGGTGTATGGAATAAGGCACATGCAGAGACTCCAAGCACTGAAAGACATAATTGCCAGGAGACTTCTACAGCATTACCCCAGCCCCTTTGCATATTTTATTCTTAGCTTAATTATCTTCCAATCTTTTCTCAGATCATCCAGTTTATATTTGGCTTCACTTTATACAGCGAAGACCCTATTGTAGAGACGTGTGCCTCTTCATCTTATTTTGGTAAACAGAAATGTAACACAGATACAGCAGTGATGCAAATGAATAATTACATCTCTACATAAAAACCCCATGCTGATTAAATGTTGCTGATTAAATTTGCTCATATTCTCAATTCTTTCTCTTTTTTAACCTGCACACAGTTCTGTCCAGATCCAAACACACGTTGAGGATCTGCCTGCTCAGGAGATAAGACTGAGGTCCCCACCTTGTTTAAGTCTTTTCAGGAAAAAAACCAAACTTCTACAAGCAAAGATTTCTCAGGCTGTGCTTTTCAAGCCTGCTCAGAGTCATTCAGAGCTCGGGGTTTGAGTGTCTTCCCTGAATCTTCTCCTACTAATCTAGGGAACCAAGCTGTGATCCTGGTTTAGACCTAAAGAAACCTGGAGCCTTGCAATAGCAAGAAATTGGAACTTAATTCCCATTGAGTCATGTCTTGTGGAAAGTAATTAAAATAAGCATTGATACACAAACAGCACTCCAGAGTCCCATTGTTTTACAAGTGACAGAAATCTGCATTTGGACAATGAAATAGGCTCTTCAATTTAAAGGGTCCCTTACTTAAAAAAGGGACTACAAAGGTGCATCTTGCAGCCTACTTTCCTAAAGAATGTCTATGAGGAGATTTCAATCACTATGACAACCTCTTTTTAATGCCAATGCTTTCCTAGCCCAGACAACTCTTTCCTGAGAAAGGGCATGTTTCAAGGCTCTGCCAAAACTGTGGTTAAAAGCCTTACTGACAAGAAGACAATCTACGAGGTTACCGTTTTGGCAAACACCAGGTTCTGAAAAGAATTGGGAATTTTGCACTTTTGCTGGCCAGAAGATTGCTGCTGCAAAGTGAAAAAAACATTTGAGAGTACGAAAAACGCCTGCAATCTGCCATAAGCATCATTTGCGTAAAACACAGTGCTCTGGGGTCTAACGGTTTTGTTACCGCAGGAGTTTGCAAACCTATTAAAGATGCATTGTATAGAGACAGATAAGAAGAACATGAGGTACTGTCTCCAAATTTATATTTTATTTCAATCTACGATAAAGACCCTTTAACACCCATCAGTCTTTATCAGCTAAGTCTCCATTCGCTACGTCTCCATCACCAAAATCAAATGCATCCACGTTTCACAACTCGTGTTTACAGAGCATTTCTTGTACTACATTGCCATCTCTCTCTAGAATAAGCAAATAAAGGGTTTCCCTTTCATCAGTGATTTGATGTTATTCCATAAGAATTACCTCATGGGGGATACGATAAAAGAGACTCTTCAATATTCACAGCGCGGTTCCAACCCGGTTCCAGCCCTTTACGGGCTCCGCATTCCCGCGGGATGCTTTGCAGCCATGTGGCCGCCGGTTTCCCCTTCAGCGAGGCTTCTGCACCCACTCAAGTCCCAGCCCGCTCACTTTCTGCTCTGATTTCTGACCTGTTACTTACTTTCAACAGGAAATAAATCAGTGCAGCTTACGTCACACAACTAAAAGAGCTCACAGTGAATCAGCGGCAGATGCCGGAGCGCAAAGTGAGGATTTTGGAGCCTCACCCTGTACAAACAGCCTCGTTCCCCACAGGTTGTGCGCAGCCTGCTGCAGGGGTGGCAGATCGGCACGGGAAGAAACAGGCAGAGAACGGTTTTGCAATCGTGGCCAGCACAAAAGCCCCAGCAGCTGCTGCTATTGAGTCTGAGGGATGGAAAGGCTACAGGCACGCTCAACCAACCGCCCGCCTCGGTGGCTGACAGCCGTAACAATGTGCTGCAAGAATTGTTTGCTTTTACCACGGTGGTGTTCTTCACACGTGTGGGTATGCACACACAAAAAAAGAGGGTTTCAATGTTATACAATAACAATGCAGTGTTACACAATGGCTAAAAGAAAGGAGGTAATTTTATGCAAGATGTACTCCTGCAGGGTAGCCTTGAATCATTAAGAGTACAACTACTGTACTGAGCTCTACTGAGCCTCCTCCTCTAGAAGCAGCACACAGATTATAAGAAAAAAGAGATGTGATAATAAAAACCACAACAAATAAACGGGTTGGGGAAACACCTCTGTTTCTGGAAGAATCCAAATAAATCTGCACATCTGTGCCTGTGGCCCACAACAGGATCTGCTGCTTCAGAAAGCCACTGCAAGAGTCAAACTACTACAAGATCTTGCCTCGCGCTACTGTCGATATTTATGGGTTTAAATAGTGGAAAAATAGCGGATCTCTCAATATATTGATCTTAAAAAATATCCGCAGCGATACACTGGGACACAGTTCCACAAAGACACACAGTAAACATGAAAAATGTTGCAACATAAGGATATTTATAGACCTCTCAGAGTACAGAAGCCACCAAGTAACTATGTCTGTGCCATGCCAAGCTCCAAAGTATTCAGCCAAGGGATCTGAGGACTTTTTCTAGAAAACATTTTTGAATGCCCATACATTTGGCTAATGAAAATAAGCTTTGTCAGAAAAATGGCATCACTAAAGGGACAGGCAGCCAGATCCCACTTCAAGACACAACACCCAGTCAAGGCCGTGTGTTCACAGCCCCCCAGATGGAGCAAAAAAGGACCTTTCATGAGGACCTCTGGGTGCAGGCAGCACATGCCGATGGGGCAGGACTGACAACACTGCTCTCTCCCGAATTACGAGAGCGAGAAATTCCTTTCCCAAAACGCAGCCTCATGCTCCGAGGGCAGCAGAGCTATGTGAGCATACATTTAGCTCTGGGCTATCTATAGCTTCCATACATAGATGACATTGTCTCTCAGCTAAGACAAAGGCTGGTCCTTGTCTAGTCCTCCAGGACGGATGGTGGCCAAGCTGGGAGCAGCTTGAACAGTGGCAAACCCTTGCATCCATCAAAGTCAACAGAGGCACAGGTGCAGGAATGCAGAAATCAGGCACAGCCCCACCAATCTGCTGACAGTGATGGAAAAAAAATCAGCCCAGAAGGCAACACCTCCCAAGCTAAAGCTGAAGACATAAGTCAATCAAGCTAAAAAAAGAAGTGAAAAGGCAAGAGAAGCCAAAAGTTACGAATTTTGCTGGCACAGTGCCACTGACCAGGTTATTTCAACAAAATGTGCTCACGTTTGGACATTTGTATCAGGATACTCTACCCACAGAGGACCAAGCTCCACCAGCTGGTACCTTCAGCGTCCTCCACAAACACATGGGAAAGCTGTTGACACATACTCAGGGCAGCTGCTGGCAACATATGGCTTTGGTAGATGTGAGCAGCTGGGTAACTGATGGAAACCCCTCCCATCCCCACAGCTCTGCCCTGTAACCAGCCTCTTGCAGGCACCACTTAGAGGTTTCCCATCACACTGTACAACAATACAGCAGGTTTCAACATCCTCCAGTTTCCTGGAGGGTGATCTTGTCCTGTCCAAGAGCTGACAGTGAAGAATAGTTCCTGGTTCTCCAAGAGTATGGCAATCTAGATGAGTTCCTCCTGAAATGATCTAAAATTCAGATGTTGCAGATGTTGGCATCAAGAACATAATTTCTACAGTGGAGGATGCTTTAAACGACAGTACGACAAGCAGTGGTTGTCTAGCCTCCCAACTCCAGTTCAATTTGTTAAGAGAGGTTTGGCCATAATGCATTGAAGATCTTGCTTCTCTGTGCAACTGATGTCATTCCAGGCTCTTCTCCTCCACAAGAATCACAGTGGTGCAATGTCTGAGATCCCCCAGAGCAATGCGGGCTGTAGAGAGGAGGAACGTGCAATGGAGAGAGCATCTCTCAGCAACAGTACGAAGGCAGCTGCTGGCCATAAAGACCTGTTCCTCAGACCTCAATCACACAAGAGCCTTGCACACGTCTTCATCACAGCTTTGCATTACTGAAGAAAATATGTGGAGCCTCATCTGGACTTTCCAGGGTCTAGAGCACTTCTCTATTTCAATGATAAATCAATCTGGCAGGGTTCAACATCAGCAGAGATGTTTAGTTCAGCACGAATGATCCAGGTGCCAGTCAGGGTTCTGCCAACAGTATGTGGCCAAAACCAATTTTTATGATTCAGGTCAAGACGGAGGTAGTTCACAGGACTACAAGAGCTTTGCAGGAAGTTCCCATTAAATGTGAGAAGACCCAAGTCACAATACTGCCACGTTCCCTCCTGGAAGCTTCTGGAGAGACACTGATAATCAGTTTTAATATCCCAGACGCTGATGTAGGGGAAGGTAACTAAGCTGTAACTCTGGAGCGCAGAGCTATCACTGCTCAATTTAAACAAAATAGGCTCCCTTTGTGAGCCCTGCCCGAGGTGGTCAGTGTCTAACAAAAGACTACTGACAGTCCTTTGGCACGATCTCAAGCAATTTGAACTTTCCACAGCTTTTGCAGTAACACAGTTCACTTAAAGCTGACACAGGCAGGAACTTTCCAGTAATCCTCATGTTAGTTCTTATGCTGGGTTAATAATTCCCTGCTCAATCATCTGTGACCAAGACATCGCCAGTAAGATCCTAGTTAAGTTTCACCTGCTAAAGTGAAATCAAAAACATATATGAAAAACATAAATTAAATAAAGCAAATGCTCTATCACACTTGTGTGCCAGGCAAAGCGGAGTTGCTGCTTTTCTTAATTTTATTATAGTGATTTATAATCTAAACTGGGAGCAAGACCAAGACCCTATGCTCTGCAAACATAAACACAAGAGAAACAGCAAACACTTTCCTTTTGATGCCCTTTGAACAACGTTGCTTAAGATTTTCTGGTTTTCACTTTTTGTCTTTTTTTAAAACCCGTAAATACAGGCAAAATTAAACCTAACACCTAAAAATAATATGCAGCCAACACTGTTAGCCTTAAAGCAAGCTCTGAACTCCCATTTCTAGTAAAATTGTTCTCCAACAGGCAGAGCTGTGAAGTCCCTCTCCTCCAGCACCATGGGGCTCCCAAAACCCTGAACTCTGTACACTATCTAGACAATATTCTCACTGCTTTGGTCTTTTTTTGAAGCCTACAGAAACCTTTCCTGAACTGATTTTGTCTTAGCAACAAAATTCACTCTGTTCCGATTTTAGTGGAAAGAGCTCTTATAAATAAAAAATCTGGCCGTGTTACACTCACCTCGGTTTTTCTATCAAAAAGGGCTCAGCAAGGGGTCTAAGAAAGCAGACAGCTGTGCCTGTCCCACCTCAAAGCAAAATCCCAGCCAGGGAGGCAGCATTAATTATTAAAGGAAAATACAGGGATTTTCCTTAGCAATTCAAAGGCAATTCATACAGCAATTAAAGTATCAGGTTCAGTTGTACTCATAATTAATGTGGTTATAATAGTAAATGTATCCATACATAAAAACAAATAAATAAACGGGCAAACAAGGTGAAATGTTTAGCTTGCATCAAGCTCTTTCCCAGGGATGAAGAGAGCCACGATGGTCCCTGCCCCCAGCACGGCCACCGGTGCAGGGGTCAGCTTGGCCGGTGCGATACACACACGCTGATAAGGCAAGCAGAGACCCTGAAGTCATGAGTATCTCCTTCCCTCCCCTTCTCCTGGTTGTTTCCACAACCAGCAATTACCTGGAGACAGGCCCAAATAGAACCATAAGTCAAATGGGGACAAACATCTTAATTTTGTCAAGAAACTCAGGTCGTGGCTACCGCGTATCACCTGCAGCACAGGGAGGAGAGCAAAACCTGTTTGGCACAGCTCTCCTGCCCCCGTTTGTGTTGGCAATCTGCAGGCTAAAAGGCTGCCAACAAATACAAATAAAAATGTAAAAATACATTTGCTGCACCTGGTTCTTTATTCTTCTCTGAAACATATGACTAAGCTTTGCTCTAACATGAGTGGGGAGGCAACAGAGCTACTATTTGTGTATTGAAATGGGTATTAGCTGTATCCAAAACACCCCAGTTAGAGGGATGAGCAAAGAGACTAACAAAAAGCTGTATGGGGCACCCCGCTGCTTTTCAGACAGTAGCCAGCAGCCATCCAGGATCAGGTGTTTCTATGGTCAAAGCTTCACAAGTTTTGCAAAGGAGTTTTAAAGAATGATGTAAAAACAGTAAAAATTTTACAGGAAAAAAATGAAGTTCAAAGCATTTGAGAACACTGCAGACAGTTACAGCCTTTGCAATTTGCCCTTTTGCAGGAAATGATTTGGGCATAAATTTACAGTGGGATGCTTTCACTTACACCCTCCTGGGCAAGTCAGGCACAACTGGAGAAATCATCTTCACAGTGTGCTACAAGAGCAGGAGCACTCCTTGCAGGATGAGAAGACAGATGGCTAAGGGGAGGCATGAGAAGCAAATAGAAAATCACAAGAAGAAGGGGATCAAAGAACAAACAATCCCTGTTCCTCACTATATTAAAACTAAAGATCACACAGCGAAATGATGAGGCAACACGTTTTGAAAGTAAATTTCTGGAAGTGTGTGCTTCTGAATGGTGAGGACTGCAATATGGCATTGGGGAAAGCAGAAACCTCAGAGAAGGATTAAACAAACTGAGAGATGAGGGGACCATGCATTCTGGCACTGACTTGCCCCATGACAAGTCAATACCATAATCCAGGGGAAGCCTGTAGCCCCAAAAGCCCTTAAACATCTGTCTGCTGGGAGCTGGGACAGCAGAAAAAGGGAAGGACCAGTCTGTACTTGTCCCGTTTCTCACACTGGTTCCTTAATATCTGTTACTAGGCAGAGCCAGAGTGGGGATATTAGCTTAGAAATCCCTTTGGCCTCATGTAATTAAGCAGGTCTGAGAGGTGATGCTTATGCTAGTAAATATAACAAGCCATTGCATAGGATCGATCAACTGCAGCAGCAGCAGTGCTGGACCTGGTGAGGTTTTCGGACAGTGCAGTAGCTCCCTGGCAGGTGTGCTTGCTTCCAGGGACGGATTCTGGCCACGCCGGCATGGGACCGCGCAGAGTGAGCCCTGCCGGCCCAGCCAGGCTCTGCCATTTAGCCTCCGGAGCAGGCGAGCACCCCTGCCCTGCTTAATGAGCTTCTGTAAACACGAGCAGGGCAGGTCTTCTCTGACTTTAAATTACTTAAACATGCAAAACAGCGGTTGAAATCATCCCGACTATTTTCTGCTATGTGTATGGCAGTTGGGTTCATTGATCTCACGCATCAATAAAAGGGCCACTTAGGCTAATTGGAGGCAATACCTTAATTACCTACACATGGTGCTGAATCAGGCAGCCCAGCTAAATCCCAAGCCCCACGCGGCCTCCTAGCCCTAAAACAAGCGGTGGCAGGAGATCCTCTTTCACTGTTTACCTGCCTCTCCTTCAGACTTGCTTCTGAAACAGGAGGAAGTCAGTGTACTTTTTGACTAACAAACACATCCAAAAAGGGTGTGTTGTGCCTCGCTGAAATTGTAACTCACTCACAGAGCAGGATACACCCAAAAAACTTCTCCGGCGAGCACTAGCTTCTCCCAGAGGCTGGGTCTGAGCATTTTATATTCAAGACAACATGTTTATGAGAGACTGTTCCTGTTTGCAGAGACCGGTGTGAGGAAGCCCCGGGGCTCGCTCCCGCAGAGCACAGCCCTCAGGCCCTGCAGCCCCTCGCGGCCGCCACGCCGGCTCCGCATCCACAACAGCTCTCAGCAGCAGATCAAACCAGTTTCTCCTCCCAGGGCTTTGCAGCTGCATCTACCTTGAAGTTCGCCTCTTAAGGAGGGTTTCTCACACAGGAGAGAAGCATCCCTGCCTGGATTTCCTCTGACAGGTCCCAGGGTGATGGGCAGGGCAATCCTGGTGTCCATCCGGCCATGCCCTCCCAGCCTCCTCCCGGCTCCTCCAAGTCCACTCACATGAAGACCTGTGGCTTTATGCCACGAGAGAGGTGGACATCTCAGCACGCAGTGAGTTTCTTTAACATAAGGACACCACAGAGAAGAGTCAGAGGAAGGATGGTGTCAAACCAAAACACAGTTCAGGAGACATGGAAGCGTCTTTCCTTGTCGCGCTGAACAAGCCGGGCTTTGGGGAAGCAATCGCCACAATTTCTAAACCAAAACGCTGAATAATTACAGGCCACTTAGCCCAGTGCTACCTACTGTGCAAAGTCCACAGCACACATTTCCACACAAACCAGCAGAGTTTGAGCTTTTCTGGTCACCTTTGATGATGGGGACAATAAAAAGGGAACCCCAGGTGCCAGGACACAAAGTTAGAATCACAGAACGTTAGGGGTTGGGAGGGACCCTGAAAGATCATCCAGTCCAACCCCCCTGCCAGAGCAGGATCCCCTAGGACAGGTCACACAGGAATGCATCCAGGTGGGTTTTGAAAGTCTCCAGAGAAGAAGATTCCACAACCTCCTTGGGACACCTGTTCCAGTGCTCTGTCACCTTCACAGTAAAGAAATTTTTCCTCCTGTTGAGGTGGAACTTCCTAACTTAAACCCATTATTCCTTGTTCTATTACTGGGCACCACTGAGAAGAGATTGTCTCCTTCCCCTTGACACTCACCCCTCAGATATTTGTACACATTCATAAGATCCCCTCTCAGCCATCTCCTTTCAAGGCTAAACAGCCCCAGTCTTCTCAGTCTCTCTTCATAGCAGAGATGTTCAAGTCCCTTAATCATCCTTGTAGCTCTCTGTTGCACTCTCTCCAATAGGTCCCTGTCTCTCTTCTCTCATAGTAATGTCAGTGTCCCTGCCTGGAGCTCCTGGGCAATGAGATATCAGCCAAGCACAGTCACCTTTAGCTCTATGACTGATGTGGACTTCATGGGTCTCCTCCAACTACTCTGAAGAGTGGCAAACCAAAGGGAGATAAAATGATTTAATGACCGTGACAGCCCATTTCCCAACTCTGAGCATTTTCATACACACAAACCATCGCATGAGCCTCATTCTGATGAGTCAGCCTGTTCACTTGGACTCACCCTCTCTGCTCCCCACCAAACGCAAGCCAGTACAGGCCAAATCCTACCCAGTTGTTACAGCAAGCTGCTGCTCAGATTGTAAGGCCTTTGGGTGTAGCTGACGAGGGTAGCAAAGGAACGCACGTGGTGCATCCCGCGCACACATTTCGTCTCCATCCATTTTTTCCCACCCTCTGTCTTTTCTAAAAACACCCATTTTCAGCCCTGTAGTTCTGAGGAAACAAAGCAGGGGGGAAAGAGAAGAAGAGAACAAGTGTGGACAAGGCTCGAGGTAGCTCAAGATAAGACAGTGCCTGAAATCCCAGCAGCCTCTCTGGAGGTACCTCTCTCTTCCCTCTTCTACCTACTGCTGAGGCTGCACCCAACTTTGCAAAGATTGAATCTTTTTTTTTTTTTTTTTTGTGAGGCCAGTGTTACAAGTACAATTCTCTGAAGCCAGCAAGGTTTCCTGAAGCGTGAGAGAAGGCAGAGACCAGTCTTTTCTATTCCTCCTCTTTGTTTGGATCAGGAATTTGCAATCCAAATCCCAGCCACACCAGGACAGGCAATGAGCCCAGCCGCTGTAAGAAGCATCTTAAAGAGTTTATGAGGCTGCTTGCCAAGGAGCTGCTGTGAGACAAGGTGAAATGAGCTCAAAAAAGCCCTGTATATATATATAAGACCATTAAGATAGCAAATAAAAAATCTGCCCGGCAATGTAAAGGAATGTGATAGTTACCAACTGCTCCCCTATAGCTGCAAAGAGTCCTTGAAATATTAACAGGGTTATCAGCATTCACTTATCGGTTACAGTAGTGCCTAGATAATTCAAAGGGCTGAGCCAGAGCTCATAAATATATATACTTTCTCAATGCAAAGTCCTTACTCTCAGAGAATTTCTTACTTTTTTAACCAAAAATTTGATAGTTTTTTCAATTAACAAGCCTAGAAATGCAGCAATATGCAGGGAACGAAGAATTAAAATTAGGCAGTTGTATTTTTGCATTCATTTATTTCAATACTTTTTGTGCCCCATGTGTTTCTGAGACAGGTGTTCTAAACATGTTTTACTGAATTTCATGTGGTTTTGATGGTAGCAAAATGCAGCTGCATCACAAAGTCTGTGGTAGGTTCAACCCATAGAACTTCTGGGTGGCAGAACTCCATACAAATTAAAGCTGGGAGTTTCATAGCCACAGAAGGGTAGGGAGTGGTTACACACTTGCCTATGTGGGTTAGGGGTTGAGGATTGTGCTCTGGAACAAATTCTCCCCTTAGTTTGAGTCAGTGTGGTCACACAGGCCTGAGGGAGGGACAGCACAACCCTTTCAGATGTTGAAAGGACTTTCTAGAGACTTTCTGCCTTCCAGAAGGGGCAAAACACAGGCATGGCCAAACCCATACAACCTTCTCCAAGAAGCAGCAGCAGAGAAGCCACCAAGCCAAGAGCAGAGCCTAAATCCAGTTAATTACTGCCTCCTCATTTACATCATCCCTGGTACCTGTCCCACTGTGCGCTGCACTGTTCCAGCACAAGGTAATAAAAATCCTACTCAAAAAATCCCAATAAAAACACATGTTTTCCTTTAGGCTTTGGTTGCAAATGCATAGCAGCCCTAAGCTAACCTAGAGCTGGTTGCCACAGTCCCTCTCCTCCTCTGCACTGGCACTTATCTCACTGAACTGCTTCTTCATAGTAAGTCAGAACTTTTTTTGTTTGCTTGGTTTTTATTGGTAGTGTGGCTTTTCATCAACTTTCATCCTCCTTTGCACTGTCTCTGATACTCCTTTGATGGACTGAGCTGTTTCTTCATGCTATGTCAGAAGTGTGTTTTGGTTTTTTTTTCAATGGCAGGTTGGCTTTTTAGCAACTTGGTGCATGGAACCAGCCCAGCACAAGGTCATACAGGTGCTGGGAAGGGAAGGACTGTAACAGCCAGAAGCAAGATTGGCTCGGATTTGCTGCAACTTGCAGCCCATGACATTTGTGAACAACTTCCAGCCCCATTCATTTATCTGTTGAACCATGCTGCCTTGTGGATTCGTTATCTTCTTTTGATACCAAGTTTAGGAGAAGATAGCAGGCTCTGTTACCAACACACAACTTACACAAGCTCAGGCAGTTCAAAGGGCTAATTGCATTTACAATTTGTTAATACGAGTGTTTAATTTCTGCAGCAAAAAGAGAACAGGAAATAATTTTCTCACCAACAAGTTTTATTTTCTATCCAAGGAAGCTTCTCAAGGAAGTGTGTTGTATATATATAACACTACTTATAAACTATCAAGCATTACTAATTTATCAAGCTCAATCTTAAACCCAGCTATGCTTCTTTGGATCCCTTCACAGAAAGGTTGTTCCAGAAATTTGCTTCCCTAAAGATTTCAAAGCTCCTTCTAACATCTCACCTAAATTTACTGACAGTCGGTTCACTTACAGATTTTATCCTTTAAGCTGCCCTGCTCTTAACTTGGTTTTCCCTAAGTACTTCAGACAGGTAGGCAGCAATCCTAGTCCTCTTCATTTCTCTTTTTGCAATATGAAAGATGCAATCTTCTATCATAAATGATAGCTCCAGTGAAACTAATCCTCTGTTTCTCAACTTGTCCTCTTTACAATATAAATTAACTTTTCTTGACTAGGAACTATTAGAATAGCACAGAGACAAGATATTCACAGTGTTTTGTACAACGACATGCCACTTCAACAAATCCGTGCAGTAGAAGCCCCACAAGCCAACACATTTTTCAGCTGGGTTGTTGCTTCCATCTTCCCAAACCAACTCAAACACACAGACAGTGGTTGGTCAGGAAAAGAAAGTCACCCAAATAGCGAAATTTCAGAAAATGGAATAATTTTCCATCACAGTATCTGACAAGCACTTAAATACTACGTAAGTAGGTGGAGGGCTTGTCTCCAAAGAAAGGGCACTGTGGTCTTGCACATCATCCTCAGGAAACAATATACTGCTTTCCTCAGGGAAGTGGCAGCATCGCTTCTAAACAAGCAGGAACACACAATCCAACCAAAGGAAATGCAAGAGCTGCTGAAACATTGTCACAGGCCAACTTGTTCCAAGAGATTTCTCACTCATAAATTACCATACAGAAAATTAAATGCTATGAAATGCTGAATAACAGCATAGAATCATAGAATGATTTGGGTTGGAAGTGACCTCAAAGATCATCTAGTTCCAACTCCCCTGCCATGGCAGGGACATCTCCCACTAGATCAGGCTGCTCAAGGCTCCATCTAACCTGGCCTTTAACACTTGCAGGGATGGAACATCCACAACCTGCCTGAGCAACCTGTTCCAGTGCCTCACCACCCTCAGGGCAAGGACCTTCTTCCTTAGATCTAGGCTAAACCTATGCTCTTCCAGCTTCCACCCATTACCTCTCATCCTATCACTAACGGCCCTTGTAAAAAGTCTCTCCTCAGCTTTCTTGTAGGCCCCTTTCAGGCACTTGAAGGAAAATAAATTAATTAAGATGTCTTTCAAGGAACAGACGCAGTGGCAGTTTCTTAGTGTGGGATTATTACCTATTGTGCTTTCCAAAGTGATAGAATTACCCTGACGCTCTAACGGATCAGCATCTCATTTGCTAGAGAACCAGCTCTCAGCTGTGAGCTTGGGCCCCTGCCTTGGGACCTGAGCATCTCCACAAGCTGCTACACCCACTGGCCTCTCCCATCACACCCTGAGGATGGAGCTGGTGTTCAACGGTGAAAAACCCATCCCCAGGAGAGACCAGCAGCAAATTAGCCACTAACTGGTAACCACGGAGGGATGACACTGGCCACAAAACTAGTCAGAGCCCTGCTTTTAATAATCACCCTATCATAAAAGGGAAAACTAGTGCAAATAGGAAAAAACACTGGAAATGCAAACGCAGACGCGTGGCTGTAAAATCATCAGGCCGAGCTCTCTCTCTGCTGAGCACATGGAGGGATTCAGTGACCCTGAGGGAGCCTTACCTGCTGAATGAGCCAAGAATACGCCTCTCCGAGTATTAGGCAATGTCATGTAATATGACTACCGCAGTAAGCACAAAGGCTCTACAGTGCAAAGAACAACACTGTTTAATTTCACAACCACTGAAATCTCAGATCGATTTCTTCAAAATTCAGTTTCAGCACAGGAATAAAATTTGTCTTTTCTTATCATTAGTCATTTAGGTGAGTTCATTTAAATATCTGAAAATCCACAATATCCCAACTTTATACAGCACTGAGCCAGTAAAGTGCCATCCTATATCAGTATGGGACGTGTCAGTGAAGTTGCTTACTTCATCAGACACTTTCCAGCCTGACAAAGCTTTCAAACTGGCCAGCAGAGTTGTCACTTTACTTTCTCTTTAGGCTTTGAAAAGAGCAATGGGATCTTTTGACAGCTGAAGTCTGATCAAGGAGACACAGAGTAAAAACCCAGTGAGTCACCGACACCAGCTCAGAGCAGGCGAAACGGCCTCTCCTGGAGGACTTTCCCCCAGGAAAAAAAAAAAAAAAGGATGAATGTTCAATTCCAGTGGCGTAAAGAACTTTATCTGAGCATCTCAGCACCTCAGCTTCAGAGCAGTCTCATGTACATTGACTGAGCCAAAGACTGAATCAGTCATCTCTGCTTAAGAAATCCCCAACCACTTGGCAAGGGATGTATTTTAAAAGCAGATCATACAAAAGGTCATTAAACCCATCCATATAAAACAAACAAGTTCACTGCATATATTAGAAAAAATGTCCTTGTATCTCAGTTCTCACCTGATTTTATTGTCATTAATTGGTCATATCCATCAGTGCTGCTGGTAGTAAATAGGAATTTCTTAGGTTAAAGCCTCTTAAAGCCTGAATAAAGCCCCAGACATGGCTACTAGCTAAGCCATAAGGGAGCTGAGGCACAGAGGAACCAGTCAGTAAAAGTAACTGCAACTTGCCACAAGGGACAGGGAAAAAAATATAGTCGCTATTTATATCCAAACTGGGCCAATTCCCACTTTGTGGGTACAGGTGCTGCTCCCATGGACTGCAAAGCCAACAAGCACCAACAGTCAGTGTGCAGAGAGTCCTGTGACCTGGGGTTGGCCACAGAGACCCCACGGCTGCCTGTGCCGAGCAGCAAAACCTCTGTGGGACTGTCACCCCCTCAAGCCACAGCCCCCGAGACCCTGTGCAGGGGCGAAGGATGATGGTTGCAAAACCTCTGGATGCTGCACCCAGCACCGCTGAGGTCCCAACCCCAAAACAGCCACTGGAAGTACGAGGGCTTCGTGGGCAATGTGATGAGCCAGGAGTGTGCCCAGGTGGTTCAGAAGGCCAGTGGCATCCTGGCTTGTATCAGGACCAGTGTGGCCAGCAGGAGCAGGGATGTGATTCTGCCCCTGTGCTCAGCACTGGGGAGGCCTCCCCTCGAGCCCTGTGTGCAGGTCTGGGCCCCTCACTGCAAGAAAGACACTGAGGGGCTGGAGCCGGTCCAGAGGAGAGCAACGAGGCTGGGGAAGGGACTGGAGGGAAAGTCCTGTGAGGAGAGGCTGAGGGAGCTGGGGGTGTTTAGCCTGAAGAACAGGAGACTCAGGGGGGACCTTCTCACTCTCTACAACTCCCTGCAGGGAGGGTGTAGTCAGGTGGGGATCGGGCTCTTCTCCAGGGCAACCAGTGACAGGACGAGAGGGCACGGCCTGAAACTGCGTCAGGGGAGGTTTAGGTTGGATCTCAGGAAGCCCTTCCTCACGGAGAGGGTGCTCAGGCACTGGGATGCACTGCCCAGGGAAGGCGGGGAGTCACCATCCCTGGAGGGGTTTAAGCAGAGGCTGGATGTGGCACTTAGTGCCGTGGTCTGGCCGATGTGGTGGTGTTGGGTCATAGGCTGGACTTGATGATCTTAGAGGTCTCTTCCAGCCTCAACAATTCTGTGATTCTCTGATGGCCATCACCCAGTCATTGGGAGCATTCCTGGAAGGGATGGACCCTTGCTTTCGGCCAATACATCAACCTAATTACAGGTAACAGCATGGTGGTCACAAGAAGGTGAGAGGTGGATGAGAAACCTGTCCTGCCTTCCCAAAGGCAAGAGGGAAGGCAGTGAGAAAGGATGCTGCCACACCATTGGCAAGCACTGGGCCTGGTCCCAGTGCTTGCTGGACACACCATCGGCCGGGCCCGGGGCGGTCCCCAGTGCCACCGTCAGTACCCAGCTATCTCACAGAGCAGTCAATCTGTCAGTGTCTGGGGGTTATCCTAATTTACAGCAGCGTTACAAAAGCAGCCCCCGTGAGGTCTCCACAGCGCATGGCCCTGTACAAACTTGCTGCAGGCAAACTCCGCAGACGTGGTGCCTCGTTGCAAAACAGCACATGGCAAACAGACCCAATGAACGTCAAGGCAGAGGGAACAGGAAGATAAGCAAGAAGGAAGGAGGAACACCAGCGTGTTTTGTGTAACAAGCTTTCAGCATCCACCAGATCCTTAAAACATACTCAGGGTTCTCACTTTGCATACCCAGTGCAAACAACCAGCGCCCGCTGTCAGCAGCTCGGCCAGCAAACCCAAGGGTTAGATCGCCCAACTCAATGCAGAATAATGTTGGGCAGCTTAGAAAGCAGGACCTAGAAGTTAACTTGTCTTACCTAACATCCCAAAAATCAAAGAAGTTTGCCCATATCACTTCAGCTTGCAATAAATCCTCTTGTAAACAGCCTGCAAAGCCAAGGAGAAGGCTCTAGCAGGTTTCATGATCTCGAGAAACTGAAGTTAAGACGGGATTTAAACTAGTAGGCAATTATCTGCCAGATGGAGAGCTCGTCATGCAGAGCACACACTGCTAAATTATAGTGTCAGTTAAAGGAGGCCAACACCAGAAATACACCCCGTGAGAAGGGAAAGCGAGTCAACCGATGGGATCGTTCAACCCAGTCACTGCTGCCAAGAGACTTTTACCGTATGTGTCAGGACAATGTCGGCTAGCTCTAGCGTCAGCGAGCACACTGCGGGAAAAGCCACAGGATCCAAGCGACGAGCAGCAACATGTTGATAATTACTAGCAAGTCTATCATCACAGCAAACTGCAGTGAGAAAGAGGATTAAACAGTAGGCAAAGATGGGTTGAACTCTGGATATTTAGCAGCGTAATTTAAGTCTGAGCCTGTGAATCCTTCCATAACTGACCCTTTAGCTCATCTGGGGGCCGCTCCTCATAAAAGCAAAATACATTTACAAATAGTTAAAGCCAGAAAGCAAACAAATCAGCTCTGATCAATAGGAAAGTACTCCCAGGAAAGCACCTGGGTTCATTTTACCTTGGAATTTCCAGGTGGGAAGAGCTGAGTCCCTGGTTACAGCCAGAACTGACCTCATCCTGAAAAGGCCTAAATGGTTCATGATTCAGCTTTTATTATGGCCTAAACAAAATCCAGCAGCTGAGAGTCAAAGATAAATGGCCCACACCAGTGCTCAACTGAAGCAGATGTGCCCACATACACAAACCTGAGCCACGGAATCGCTGGAGTTCAAAGGGACGTCTAGAGATCATCTAGTCCAAGCCCCCTGCTAAAGCAGGATTGCCTAGAGCACATCACACAGGATTGCATCCAGGCAGGATCTTAAGTCTCCAGAGAAGGAGACTCCACAACCTTGTCTGGGCAGCCTGTTCCAGTGCTTTGTAACCCTCATAGTAATGAAGTTTTTCCTCATATTTAGTTTTGTCTAAATATGAGGAAAAACTTCTTGTGTTTCAGCTTGTGCTTTCCCAGAAAGTGCTCTGCAAGTGTGAGCATGAGGTCTTGTCAGTCTTACATTAATGATTGGATTTGACGGTCTTTTCCAACCTAGGCAATTCCGTCATTCTGTGACCCTGCATCTTATGGCACTTACCAAAGAGATGAGAAACATGAGCCCCACAACAGCTTCTGTACCTTATTCGGCTCCTCTTTAATGTATAACACAGAAGGAGCTTTGAGATCAAGGGCTGGAGCCCAGCCCATCTCTGCCCTCGCTAAGTGTCCTGATCACTATGCTGAGTGAAATGCCTGAGCTGTAGAGGGATGGTATTTCAAGTACTCCCACTTTATAGGATACTTAACTGCCTAAAACAGGATACCACTGCAGGGGATGGGCACCTAAAAGTGAGGTGCTGTGGCATCTGGCAGTTAGACACGAGTCCTCCACTGGACCTAAGCTGTGAAAGGTAACAAAGCACCTCTTCCTAGTCAGGCTGAGCTGTGCCTGCAGTGTCCAGAGGCACTGCTAAAACAAGCAGTCCACTACTGTGGGACAGCTTTTCCATGATTTAAACTAAATTCGGACAGCCATAATAATTTAATAATTTTATATTAAAAAAAATTAAATTACAGCTTGGATGTTAAAGGGTTTCTTTTAGAAACAGACCCAGCATGAACATCATCACAAGCACACAAGTAAATAAAGGGCTGGTCAGGTTCCTGTAAAGTCCAGAAGTGCTACGACAGGAATTCAGTTCAATAAACTCAATAACTTGCTTACATCAGTGCTGAATAGGGTCAAGGAGTCTGATCTGGAGCTAGCGAAAGGAAAAAGCAGTCCCAGCAGGTCCAGCAGCTCTTTGTACCCACAGTACACGCTCCCGTGGCGTGGCAGCCACAGAGAATCACCTCAAGTACATCTGCTTCCACACCTAACAGCCCCTTGGAATTTAACAGCAAAGACAGACTGCTAGGTGCTGGCCATCATGTCTTGAAACTCAAACCTGATAATGCAGTCCCTGCTTTGCCCCTTTTGGTGGGTGCCCATGTGGTGGGCAAAGCAGGGCCTGGATCTAGCCTGCAGGCTCCTCAGCAGGCAGGAGATGCCGTGTTGACAATGGTTGTTAACAACGGCCTCTCCTCCCTCCTTCAAAAAGTGCTGAAATATTTTGACCAGATGCATCATTTCCAAAAACTGCTGGAGACCTGATGGAACGTAACAACTATCATGCATCGGCAATGGTGTTGAAAACAGATTACTTTCCTTTGTATTTGATAAGCATAACATGTCTATGTTTATTATGTGGTCCCTTGAGGATTTATTACAGGTTTGCCATTTCATTTATTTGCCTTTTTTGTGCTTGGCAAGTGTAAACACTGGAACAAATACGAAGGTGGTTACAGCTTAGCAGCATTAACGACTTGTTGAAACAAGGTCCAAAAGTTTTCCTTTCTCTTCAGCAAATCCTACTTTTCTTTCCAACCGCTTTTTTTCCAAGTGTGAAGATCATCTTTCTGAAGTATTTTAAAATTTTATTTCTTTGTTGAATGCCAAATCCCCATAAAAGCATACTTTCCTCCTCCATTCACTCAAACTCTTGACAATATTTAAAGTCTCTCCTAACATTATTCATGGCAAAACATTTTCCTGTTTGCAAATGAAAGCCTCCCCCATCCTTTCCATCTAGTCTGCTCAGCTTGTTACTACAGGTAGTTTGCTGTAACAGAAATAAGTACAATCATCGCTACAAAAGAAAACAAACCCTTCCGTCCTGGCATGCACATTCAGTGTGGGTTCATCCCACCGAACTTTAGCCACCTAACAACAAGGCAATTAGCCCCAGTCAGTCATTTATATCCCCTCTTTAATCAGGGGGGGTGAGATGGGCATCTCCAGCCAGCAGCCCTCCTGCCTATCAACCAGGCACGGCTGCAACCTACATGACCTCCTTTGAAGAGATACCCGATTTCTTGTGCACATCACGGTAAGTGATATAAATCTGGCAGTAAGAGCCAAGAACCTTCAGTTCAATCCAACAAAATCAACTCATTGCAATGAAATCTCAACTAAAGTTTATGTGGTCAGGACTTACAAAAAAAAAAAAAAAGGCGTCAAGCAAATCTCACTAAACAAACACGAGATAGCTCAGTGGTAGATTTCAAAATTTTCCATGAAGATTGCATCCTGCCCCTTTTGGAAACTTGTGTTACATCTATAAATAGTTTAGTGTTTTTCAGTGCTGGAAAAAGAGCTGTACTGGGGGTGGGTGGGTAAATAATAATACTGTCACTTGTCACAGAAACACAAAGCAGCAAAACTGAATTCAATTTGTTCTCAGATGTTCTTTCTTTCAAGTGGACAACCACTGCGAACAAGGCTTTGAAGAACCAAGTCCCTCATCAACTTGTTCGGTGCTCTGATTTATGCAAACTTTTAGGGAAATATTCTTTAAAAAAGGGGCTGACAAGAAAAGTCAATCATTCATAAAAGACAGCGCTGCCATACTTGTTTCTTAAATGGCAAAGTAGATGTCAGAGTAGTTGGAGGAGTATTTTACCCAAAAACATCATCATTCCGACAGAAAAACTGTAACACGGAAACTGCCAAAAAGGGTCATTAGATCTGATCTGAATATCTTCAGCTCTTCTAACCCTCCCACATTTCCTAAAGACTCTCCAGAGATATTTTTGGAAATACAAGTCAATGTGCCAAAGGAAGCTGAGGGAGACAGTTGCCCAAATCCTACAAATGAGGCAATACTGAGGTAAGCATATGAGCTGCAATGTTATCTCAAGTACTCGAATGTAGCAATGTCCCCATTGACGGGCTCTCAAAATCCTGAGGGCTTCTAGAAGAGGGGGAGAAGGGACGGAAAGCACAGATCTTGTGTCCGACATTTGATCCTCCCCTTACTCATCTTCCATGCACGAGTGTTCCAGCTAGAGTTGCGCACGCTGCTAAATATTGAAAAGGTATTTCTAGCATGTAGATTTACAAGAAGTTTCTTCTTCACATTTGCCTGTTCCTGTCCAGTAAGAAATTCTGCTCCAAATTTCTAGAGTGGCCACATTCCCAGAGTCCTTGTTTAGTCTCATCTGGCCCACGAGGGAATTGAAGGGCCCAGGGAAATCGAAAGCTGAACCCATGCTAGAGTGCAGTCATTGCTGTCTGTACCCAAAGCAACCAGACAAAAGCCAGCTCAGCTACGCCAACGTGGGCAGCAGCTACACATCTGGCTGAACTGCAAACACCATCCCAGGTGTTGCGTGCTATCACATGCCCCTGAACCCAAGGACTCTGAGCACTCAGCCAGCCAAAATGCTGGAGACAACGCATCAGCTGCAGAGGTGTCTGGCAGACCTGGATCACAACCTGAGGAGGAGGCAGGGGACCACAGATGAGTCTCCCTGAAGATGCTGGGAGCCACCAAGGCCACATTCTGACCAGACAGGTGGAAATGTGAGGATGCCCGTGTTCCCATCAAAGCATCTGCTTAGGATGTCACCAGCAAGCATCCGACCAGGAGAACGGTGAGCGCACTACCTACCTTCACCTAATATTATACTTTAAAACCCAGTGTTACATTCATCAGTCATGGGACGTCTGAGAAAATCCGTTCACCTCAAAGATAGGAGACAACAATGAAAGGGAGTTTCAACATATTAAGTATACATGCTGAAGGAAAACGGACCATTCAATGAGCTAATGTAAAATTATACTCCTTATCAGCAGCCAGCCACTTCCTCAGGTAGCACTTCGGATGTTGGAGATAATGGAGTATAAAATCCCACTGCTTCACATCACCTACTTCCCCCACTACTCCTGCTGCAGGTTGCCTATCATCCCAACACCCAAACCTGGAAAACTGTTCCTGTACTCTAAACAAAGGGTTCTTTCGCCATTACCCTTGACAACAATTCAATGTTTATTCTGTATTTGGCGGTTTGAAGCAGGCTCTGCAACCCCAGCCTGAACCAATTCTGAACTGCAAGGAAAGGTGTGACCAGAACAACAGAACAAAAGCGGATTTTTCCCAAACCACAAGTGCAAGTCACAAGTAAGGGCACTTCAGTGACTTCTAAGAGGAAAGCAAACAACAACAAGGGAATACACCGCGGAAACCAATTCATTAATATACCCTGAAGCTTAGAAAGTAATAAAAAATATAAACCAATTACTAATCCAATTAAAAAATGATTATTACAACTGTCTCCCCATTTGCAAAGAATTCGAGAATAGGAGAAAATTTTTTTTTCTGTTGAGCCCACCACCATCCTTCTTTAAATTTAATTTCTTTCCCTTGAGACTTGTTACAAAGTAAAGCCTAATAGAACTTTCTCCCTGTCACATCTCCAGCCTCGCTCTTCTTACATCTTTTCCTTGTTATCCTGAAGTCTCCCTCTTTCCTAGAAACCACTGAGAAAAGCATCAAAATCCAGGCAACTAAAAAAAAGAAAAATTATTGGTACACTGAGCAAAGTGTGTACAAAACCAGTTAAAAACCCCTGCACCCTCCACATTTCTCACACCCTCTCAATCAAGGGCAACCCAATAGCTTGTACAGAAATCTCAACAAAAAGATGCTGTAAATAGAAACAGGCCCTTGGGTTTTTAAACAGCATTACTGAGCTTGAGTTTATGTACGCCTTTGATACATAATTTTTTGTTTTCTCTAGGAATCGATTGTGGCCTCTAGAATTTACAGTTCAAAGTTTCTCTTTGTGGGATGAGGTTAAGAATTGCCATCTGCACATGCTTCAACCACCAAGACATACTAAGGTAGAAATATCTTGTTAAAAACTAGGTAACAAAAAATGGGAATATACAGCTACAAGTGGGAATATGCAGCTACAAATGGGAATACACACAGACAGAAAGAGGGAGAAAGAAACATCTTGTGATAGCTATGTTGCACAGTAGCATTTTCTGAAAAAAGTTTACTGACAATATTGGCTTTTATCTGAGATAAAACATCGCATTTACTTTTTAAAGTGTGTTGTGGTAAACATTTCTTATTTTTATTACTAGGGATCACTGTTTTAGCAAAGATACTACTTATTTATGGTAGTTTGAGCTGCAGGTAACTCCCTATTGTATTTATTTACATGCAGAAGATAACTTTTATCTCAGTAAAAAGTTAGTTTGCCAGTCAGCTTTCCACTAAATATTTTCCCCTCATAGCTGTAGACATTTTCCTGCTTTTTGAAACAAAAATACACCACTCCTATGAAATCCAAGGATAAAGTGGAAGGAAGCACACAGGAAAGCAATAAGGCAGCCACAGCCTTTTATCAGCTGGAACAGATCGTACAGCTGAAAAGAGAAAGTCACATTCCTGCAGGCTGGAGGGACACACATTTAAATGCATCTCACCTATAGAACAGATCAAAATATAGAACCTATATGAAGGGTTTATGTAGCCACAGCAGATGCAGAAGCTGCCCTAACTTTAAAACGATGGTGACTACTCTCGATTTGTCATTTTAGGAAAATAAATGTAAATCTTCAAACCCACTGCTACCAACCATTATCAGCCTTCCTATACTTCAGCCCCACTTAATACACCAAGTAACGACCAGGGATGCAATCCCACAGCTCGTGGCATTGGGCCATCTTTCTAAGCGAGGTCCCTCACTGTTGCCTCCCTGGTCTCTGCAACCTTTGAGCTGCTGCCTTCTCCCCCCTCATCTTAGCGCGGGATGCACGTGTGAAGTGCAGGCGCCCAGGGTCCCTGGGAACACCAGCATGCAAAAACCCTACTGCCACGCGACATGTCGACACACCGCCTTCCACATGGAGGGAGGGAGAGAAGGAGGGAGAGAGGAGTCTCCACCTGTCCATTTCCATCATCTCCTAATTGTATAACCCACAGGTATCCCACCGCAGCCGCCTGCGGGAATGTGTTTCCCCGGGAGAAGGGAGCAACTTAGAGCAGTTCGTGTGCTAACTGCCCCTCGCTGACCCCGACAGCAAGTCCTTGCAGGCAGACAGAAGTCTCACTCCTAAAACGAACCAGTCACCCTGCAGATCTGCCCACCCAAAACACGCAAAGCCCCAGCAGCCCCACTTGCCCCAAAGGCACGGGCACAAGGCCAGGGTGCACCCTGAGGCACCCGGTGTGCACCCCAACCTGTCGCTCCGTGCTTGCCCTCCGCACCCAAAGGCGTCCCTGCGCTTAGAGAGACACATTCTCTCTCCAGCTTCTTTTTTCCTTTTATTTTCAAACCTTCCTCACACACACAATCCCCCCACCAATGCCTTGCACCTCAGGCACAGCTGTGGCCTTACCTTTATCTGAAGGGCTAAGTATTGCATCTTCTGTTACATTTGCATGGAGAAAGCACCGAGCTGGAGATCCAGGATCGTTAGCATAATGACTTTTAAATTACAATAATAATGAAGATCCTTTACCAAGCCTTGAGTAAAACCCCCAAAAGTTTATTGCAGCACAAACAAGTTCTGTCTTAATTTGTATTTGTCAATAACCTCACTGAATGCCACTGCAGAGTTAAAGCCAAAGAAATGTAAAAGGTGATACTTGAGCTTGCATGCCCTCAAAAAATGCTAGGGTGTCTATCCCTCACTGCGTGAGGAGCACCACTTTCCCAAGACTGTATATTGTACGTTGTGTAATGGTATTTTCCGTTTATCTGGACGACTCAAAAGCCACAGCGGGCACTCAGGTTGGGTTTTGTCTGCGCTGGTGAATTAGGCTGCGTTCCCAGAGGAGTCTGCACACACATCTATTGTAACCCCTAGAGCTGTCGTTGATGATAAGTGGGACTACTTGTGGCAGCACAGCCAAGCAGGTGCCAGCAGCGTTTGCAACGTGATACCCAGGCAAACTTGGGCAATATCTGTGCAAAGTTGAGGCTAGCACCAGCTTTCCCCCCCCAGCACCATCGAGGACCGCAGCATAATGCTTAATGTGGGCAAATGCAACGTGACTTGAGCAATGTTTAACCCATTTTTTGACCAAACAAATCCCAGTTCAACGTTATTGTGAACATCACTGCAAAAACTAATCGTTTTTAACAATCCTGTCAATTTAAGCCATATATTTATCAGTGACACTAAGAAATCACAGACTGATCGACTCTTGACCACCTGTTTCACAAGCCCAGAGTAAAATCCTTCGCCCCCTGGACAGCAAGGCAGGATTTCAGCAGGGTCCAGATGTCACTCCTGTTGTTAAAATAACATAAACCTAAAGACACAATATGTAGTCATAAGAATATAAGGCCAAGCTCTGTCCTTCTATAGGAAAGCCTTGAAGGTACAACAGAGGAAGGAGAATGTGTCTTTTCAGTGGATCCCTGGAGAACATCTGGGTTAGTTTCACCCGCAGGTCAGGTTTGTTCGCTCAGGCAGTTCTGCAGTGGCATTGGCAGAGAGGAGCACCCAGTGAGCGATTCACTTCAAAAGAGACTGACTTCAAAAGCTGCCTCCCGATCCAAAGCAAAATGCTAATATCCACACCACCCACATTCCTCCCTCCTCCGCTTGGGTCGGTTCCTGGCCGGCTGCAGGGGCACGGCCGAGCAGGTATCGCGGCACCAGGGCACAGGCAGAGCCACCCACTCGTCGAGCCTGCCCAGGGCTGCCCACCGTCCCCCGCAGCCTCTGATTTACACTCAGAGGAAGCTTGAAACGCCGAGCGTGCTGTTCTCAGGTTTTATGAAGCCGAATATCCCTATTTGCTACATTATCACCATTCCTGATGTTTTGTTTATGCGCAGAAGGCCAAAATTACCGTGTTCATTTGAATAATCCCCAAGTCAAAGGAAAGAACGCTGGGTTTCGCCAAGTACCAAAATCTCAACAGTAATTCAATCGAGTACGGCGGCTCCTCGCTGGCATTGCCCGCGCTCGCATGCCTCTGCGGCGCAACACATCGCTCAGTGGAAATAAGATTTTTATAGCAGCAGTGTCACTTCCGACTCGTATATAGATCAAATTCCCCAAGTTCATACAGAGCTCCAATCCTTCCCTGACCCCAAGAGCAGCTGTGAGTAGGGCAGGACTTTGTCTGGGTTGAGAGGTTAACGGCTACTCCATAGGCACGGGTTTTTTTTCGGTTAACTGGTAGGTCATTTTAGCAGACAATTTGCAGGTATTTTGCAACACTTAGAGATAACCCTGTGGAGTGCTTCTGTCTGAGCTTCTCTGTCTTTTTTTTTTTTTTTTTCTTAAAGACTGCATTAGATAAACCAGAGAAAGCAGGCAGGTGAGACTTTGCTGGACTAATCACATGCTGCCAAACTCCGCTTTCAATTGCCAAACAGCAAACTTCTCCAAGTTAACCTCAAATAGCGTTCACTGTTTGTCAAAATTATTTTAAAATCCTACCCATAAAAGCTCTAATCTTTCAAAGATCTCAAGACATGCAGCAGACAGCCAGTTTTGATCAACATCACAGCGAGTTTCAGCATTCACACCTTCACCAAACACGAAAACAAGGCAGGAATGATCAAGCTCCTGTTACTTAAGAAAACAGAGGTCTCCATTTTTACCTGAGATTTCATCCACCTAAACTGCATAAATCATTAGACTGAAAAAGGAATACTTCATGTCATCTATTTTTTTCTGTTCTCAACACACTCTCTTCATCTAGGCTAACAAAACAACTTTTCCAAGCTTCATGCCCCAAGATGAGTTCTTATCTTCTGCCACCAGATAAAGAGCTACTGGTTCAGACAGACAGTGACCACGCAATCACCTGCACCTTAATCCGAATGTTTTTCTTTAAGGTCACAAGCCAACTGTCTGTTTTTCCAGCAAGTCCTCACAGGACATGGAAACGGCATTTACGAGCTACCTTACCACATTAGTTGCCCCCCCAGCCTTTTTGGGAGAATCAGAAGTGGTTTGTCAGGTGATACACGGCAGTAAATTCAGTCAGCTCAGTTAATACCACTTTCATTTTCCTAAAACAAAAAGGACCTCAAGCCTGCAGACACGAGGGAAAGGACAACTCTCTCCCCCGTGGCCCCAGCTGCACACTGGGACTACTTACACCAAAACAAGCACTACCAGGATTATGTCACAGTTTGATTACTTTTTTTTTTTTTTAATACAACCATCAAAAAGAAGCATCTCCCAAAGGGCCATTTTACAAACCTAGGACTTTCAGGCACTTTTTTTACAAAAAGAACACAAATATTAGTTTAAGGTTGCAGAGAGAGGCAGCAAGGAAAGGATCTCATTAAACCTCTGAAAGTCAACAGAAGTATGGGATTAGGTCCACAGTAAACTTTATAGAGTGGCACCTGCAGAGGAAATTACTCATTGCATGATTGATGCCACAATTAGAGGCATAAAAAGTAATTCCATGATAAACAAGCAACTGAGCAGAAAAAAAGAGTAATTTTCTAAGAGCATGTATGCACTCATACAAAAGTACACATGGGATGAGATCGGACGGTCTTCACATGCACAGACATTAATTCTCTGAGGAAGACAATGGTACAGCACCCCTGCACCTCCCCTCCTCTGTCTCTCTGAAACAGCACCAATTTTGGGGCTGCGTTTGGCCAGCATCTATCCCTGGTGTTACTAAAGCAGCTCTGGTGCAATTACCCGCGTTGCACAGCTATTGCACAGCCCTAATTCATTGCTTTCAGTCGCCATTTCCCACAGAAACATACGCCAGCGACACAAACCAGCGCAGCTCCACCAGCATCATATCCACCCCGGCCACATTGGTGGAGCTGAGGTCTAAAGATCTACCAACCAAACCTCCCAGTATGCAGAAGGGAATAAACACGTTTTGTTGCTAAAAGAGCAGAGATACCAAATCTCAACTTTTTTTTTTCCTAAGAGAGAGAGGGGAGATGGCATTACAGATACATGTGCATTCCCTTCATCTTTGCAAGTTACATCATTTATTATCTTTACGCAACCACATCAGAAAAGCTTCAGTCCAGGTACCACCTCAGCTGAGGGAGTACACCCTTCCACGCACGCTCCTATTTATTTACCCTTGCGATCCGCATTTACTAAACAACTACGACGCACCACTTCAATCCACAGCACATGGGCTTGATACATTTTTGTGGTTCCTTTCCAAAAATTTCAGATAATTTGCTGCCTCAGGAAATCAAAAGCTGCACACTAAACTGCAAGCGGGTTGCTTCTGCCCATGCCCCCACGCTGGCCCGACAAGCAGAATTACACACCTCACGAACCTCGAGCGCTCGCTTACCTGAGACCGACACTTTCATAAGGGCTTCCAGGGGTCTGTTGTTGTCAAGATCACGACTGAGTTTGAGCTCCCCTGTGGCAGAGTCCAAAAGGAGCAAGTTTAATTCATTGCCTTGCACAAAGGTGTAGGCCAGACTGTCGGACACATCGGGATCATGAGCTGGGATCTTGCCAATCACGCCGGAGGGGAAACTGTTGGACTTGTTGGTCACATAGTTATTGAAGAGGATCTGGAAGTCCTGCAGCACGGGTGGGTTATCATTCTGGTCCAGGAGGCGGATGTGTACCGTGGCTCGGCTCACAAGAGGGGCTGAAGTAGCCTGTACCACGATCACGTACTCCGTCCTGCTCTCATAATCCAGGTCCATTAGTGCCGTGAGGTCTCCATTGAGCAAGTCTAGTTGGAAGACCTCGGGGATGTTTCCCTCTACGATCTGGTACATGATTTGCGCGTTGGTCCCCTCATCAGGGTCAGCTGCACTGATCCGTGCCACAATGGAGCCCACAGGGCTGTTCTCCTCCACAAAGATGTCAAATTCATCCTTCTCAAAGACAGGGGGGTTGTCGTTGATGTCCAGCACAGTCACTTGGATATCCACAGAGGCTTTCAGCGGTGGGCTGCCCCTGTCCACAGCAAAGGCCCGCAGGCTGTAGACAGCAACATTCTCACGGTCCAGCTTACGCAGCGTGCGTATCACTCCAGAAGTGGGTTCAATGTAGAAGTCTCCATCTCCGTCGTCACCACCTTGGAATGTGTAGAGGAGACGGCCATTGAGGCCCGAGTCGCGGTCGGTGGCAGACAGCTGCAGGACGCTGGTAGAGAGTGGCACATCCTCGAAAACCGAGCCCTGGTAGCGGTCACGCAGGAAGCGGGGCGCATTGTCATTGGCATCCAGGATGAGGATCTCGACGTACGTGGTGTCCGATTTCTGAGGGATGCCATTGTCGTGGGCTGTAATAGCCAACGTGTAGGAGGCCTGGTCCTCATAGTCCAGCTCCATCAGCGTGGTGATGGTGCCTGTGTCAGGGTCGATGCGGAACTGGGGGATGTTGTCATCCAAAATGTAAGTGATTCTCGCGTTCTCCCCCGTGTCTTCATCAGTGGCACTGATGGTGACAATGGAGGTGCCAATGGGCTTGTCCTCGCTGACGCTCACTGTGTAGTGGGAGCTCTGGAAGACCGGGCGGTGTGTGTTGGCATCCGTGACGTTGATGAAGACCTGGACGGTGTCAAAGCGAGTACCGTCAGAGGCAGTGACTGTGAGCACATACTGCCTTTCCTGCTTGTAATCCAGGGGCAAGGCCAGTGTGATCAGCCCCCCTCCGCTCTGACTGGTGATGGCAAACCGGTTCCTGGTGTTGCCGCTGGTGATCTGGTAAGTCACAACGCTGTTAACGTCCCTGTCCACTGCCGTCAGGGTCAGGACGCTGCTGCCCACAGCTGCATCCTCATTCAGTCTGAGGTGATACACCTTCTCCGTAAAGGTGGGATTGTTGTCATTCACGTCCAGGACAGTGATGGACACGCTGGCTGAGGAGGTCATGACCGGCACACCATGGTCCCTGGCCTCCACCCCAAAGTGATAGTTCTCCACAGTCTCTCGGTCCAGCTCTGCAGCCACCGTAATCCACCCCGTGCTGTTGTTGATCTGAAAAGGGAACCCAGAGTCACTTGCTACGGGGGCACCTCCAGGGGACGGTGCCATCTCTATGAGTTTGTACTCCAGGCGGGCGTTCTCCCCGGAGTCAGCATCCACAGCCTGGATGTGCAGCACCGAGTAGCCCAGAGGAACATTCTCCAGCACCGTGGCCTGGAAAGGAGTGCTCACAAAGATGGGGGCGTTGTCATTCACGTCCACAACCTGCACCGACACCAGGCCACTGGAGTTGATCAAGGGAGGCCTGCCCCCGTCCTGGGCTTTGATCCTGAGTGTGTACTCCCGAATAGTCTCGTAATCCAAAGGGTTGATCAGGTCGATGGCACCAGAGAAAGAGTGGATGTAGAACTGGCCTTTCAAGTTGCCACTCACAATGCTGTAGTGCACCTGGGCATTGCTGCCCCGGTCCCGATCTGTGGCCTGCACCTGCAGTATCTGGCTGTTCACAGGGGCATCCTCTGGCACCTGGACCAGGTAGCGCTTCTCACTGAACTGAGGGTAGTTGTCGTTCTCATCCTCGACAGTGATGTGCACCATAGCTGTGGCACTGCGTGGTCCTGGATCCTTGCCCTGGTCATTGGCTTCCACCACCAGGTGATACTCAGAGACTTCCTCGCGGTCCACCGGGGCTCGGGTCCTCACAACGCCGGAGCGCGGGTCAATCTCAAAGACCCCGTCGCCAGCTCCCGGCTCCAGCAGGCGGTACAGCATGTTGGCGTTGGCCGGGGCATCGCCGTCGGTGGCGCGGATGGTCAGCACCTCATAACCCACCTCCAGGTTCTCACGGATGCTCTCCCGGTACTCGGGCTGCTCGAACACCGGCTCGTGGTCGTTGGTGTCGCTCACGGTCACCGTCAGGTAAGTGGTGGCCGAGCGGCGGCGCGGGGAGCCGTGGTCGGAGGCGGTCACCTTTAGCACGTGGGTGTCCTTCGTCTCCCGGTCGAGGCTGCGGGTGGTGACCACGCTGCCCGTCTCGGCGTCGATGGAGAAGTAGTCGTTGGAGCGCTCGTCGAAGAGCGCCTCCATGGAGTACGCCAGCCGCCCGGCCTCCCCCTCGTCGGGGTCCTGGGCCCGCAGCACGATGACGGCCGTGCCGGCCGGCTCGTTCTCGGCGATGGACACCTGGTAGCTGGGCAGCTGGAACTGCGGGGGGGCTGTTGAGGCTCCGCGCCCGCCGCCCTCCGCGCCGCCCGCCGCCCTCCTCCCGCACCGCCGGCGGGGCGCAGCCGCCGCGGGGCTCCGGGGCCGCCCGCTGCCGGGCGCGCCGCGCCCAGGGCCCTCCGCCGCGGGCCCCGGCGGGCGCAGCGCGGCGCAGCGCGGACCCCGCCGCCCTCAGGCGCCCGGCGGGCGGCAGCGCCGGCAGCTCCGGGGCGGCGGCGGCGGCACCGGGTCGGCCCGCGGCCCCCGGGGGCAGGTGGAGCAGCGGGGCGGCGCGGGGCGGCCGCAGGTCCCCGCCGCCCGCCGGCGCCAGGGCGCAGAGCAGCGCGGCCCAGGACAGGCAGGAGGCGGCGGACAGCCGCAGCATCTCCGGAGCTCAGCGGGCAGCGATGCCGGGCACAGGGCTGCCGCACAACCCATCCACCCGCCGGGCTGCCCGCCCGCCCTCATCCATCAGCCGCCGGCTCGGCTCGGCTCCCCCCGCCGCCCCCGCCGCTCCGGGCCGCCGGCGCAGAGCCCCGCGCTCCGTCCCCGTCGCCGGGCAGCGGGGCTGGAGAGCTCCAACTTTTCCACCTTAAACTTTGAAGTGAGTTCAAAATGGCTCCTCTCCTCCTCCTCCTCTCACCGCCGCTCCCGAGAGGGTGATTAGCATAAACCTGCCGCTCGTCTCCTTTGCCAAAAAAAAAAAAAAAAATTAGATACCGAAGCCCCCTCCTCCGCCGTGGGGCCGGCTCACGGGCGCCGCGGTCCCGCGTGGCTGCGCGACACGGCGGAGCCGCCCCGTCCCGTCCCAGCCGCCCCGCTCCGCTCCGCTCGCATCCGCGGCGGCGCTGAGCGGCGCAGCCTGCGCGGAGCGCGGCGGGCGCTGCCCGGGGCGGGGTTTCCTGCCGGCCCCGCCCGGCCCCTCCCGGGCGGCGGCGGCGGCAGCGGGGGCCGGGCCGGGTGCGGCCCCACGGGGCTCCCGTCCCGGCGCCCGGCGCCTCTCGGCGGCCGGTCCCGGTCCCGCCGCCCGGGAGTGCTGCCCGCCCCGGCCGGGGGGGCTGCGCGGGGCGGAGGCTGGCGCGGACTGGGCACGGCGGGACGGGAAGGGCCGCCGCAGCCCCTCTCCCCCCGCCAGGAGCGGCGCTGGGCCAACGCTTCCCCGCGGAGCAGCACCTGTCGTCTCGGATCCGTCGTTTGTAGAGCAAAGTTAAACGGTTTGGGGTTGTTTTTTTTTTTTAATTCTCCCACTGTGGGCGGGGTGGGGGGGGAAGAAAAGTAAAAATTACTTTTCAGGGCAAATCAGTATCGTCTGCTTGGCTTCGGGGCTGCCGTGCACGCCGGCTTTGCTGACATAAGTCACGCTTTGCTCTGAACTGCGCAAAACAGCAGATCCGGAGCCTCGAGTGCCAGATTTCTGAGGGGCAGTTGCAGGTAATTCTATACGAGGTGCGAATTCAGGCAGTTTGCGGGAAGGAGCAAAGCCAAAACTCCGCACGGAGATGTTGCGCGGGTGATTATAATTCTACGAATTCGTACCTAAACGCTTGACGTCGTTTCAGTTTTTCTTTTTTTTTTTTTTTTTTTTTTTTTCTTTGTAACGGCTGCGTCCTCATCCCCGCGGCTGCAGTGTCCTCTTGCGGGGACGGCGGGAAGAACGCGGGGCCGGGGGAGCAGCTGCCGCCTGCCCGGAGAAGAAGCTGTGGGGTACCCACCTGTGGAGCTCATGGTCCCATCGGAGCACAGAGATCTGGTGCACAAGAGCTTTACGTGCGAAGAAGACCAGGGGATGGTGAGCAACAAGCCGCCAAAAGTTGCCAGCTGAGATTTTGCAAAACCCTGTGCCTCGCAGGAGGTGCAAAGCGACATTTAGAGGGATCTGGCACTGTCAGTTCAGGCTCTTCAGCACTTACAAGAAATCTGTGGGGCAAAAAAAAAAAAAAAACAACAGATTCTTTTAAGTGCTTTCATCCTCGGAACTGCATTATTGCAAAACGAAAAAAAAAACACACAAACCACAACCAACCACCATGTGGATTATTGCCAATATGTCTGTCAAGGGGGAAAAAAAAAAGCTTTATTAATTGCAGTTTTGGAAGATGTTCAGCTGATTCAGCTTTACCTAATTAGGCTTTTAAAAAACTGTCGAATTCAGAAGCTTAGCTGGCTTTTCAGATCCTCGGATAAAGATGGTAGTTCATGAAAAGTAAAAGAAATAGATTAAAAAATTGAACGTAATCTCCCCTTTATTAAGTTTGAGTGGATGTAGTGAACTTTTTCACACTCCAAAAATCAAGCAACTCACTCTGTAGCTGGTTTAAATCATATCAATATTAACCTGAGGTCTGCATAAGAAAACCCTAGTTTTAAATCCATACTTTTCTTACTTTTCTCCACATTTTCTTGCTGTGATGCTTAATGCCCACATTTTTTAAAGTAAGGTTTTGCTCCAAAATAATCCTTTTCTATGGCTTTTTAAAAGTGAGACCCAAGTACATGTTTTCAGAGTTTTTATTAGAAAAGACAGTTTAAACTTTCTTTCTTTACGTTCTGTTGCAACAAGAAGGAATGTCCATGAGTCGGTAAAGGGAAGATACTGCAAAAGCATCAGTAGGAAATCAGTTACACATAATTACACAAAATCCCCCATCCTATTCCTTTTTGTATGACTTACCCTTTGTTTTCAAATACTTTTGTCTTGTTTGTCTGATTTGTTTCACTGTTCTTTCGTTAATCATAGAATCCCTATTGTTCCTTTCATGTGTTACACCACTGGCCATACAATTTTACCATAAAAATAGATTTCAGATGCAAAGTGGTGAATATAATATTGAAGGCAGATTCATAATTTAACATGTTAGCAACTCAAATTGCTTTTCAAACACAGGGTCTGATTCTGCAGATTTTCTGCCATAAGCTGCCCTTTTCTGTAGAAGAAATCACACTGACATCACCGTGATGAGCGACGGCCAGAAAAATATGCAAGTAGGCAAGGTTTTGCCTGACCCTTTGTTTCCTGGGTACCAATCGATGACATATTCATCTCACAGTTCAAAAACTACTCTGTTTCGACTTGCTCGGGAGTGAAGTGTTTCAAGTTTGTTTCCAAAGTGAACAAACTGAGAAGCTGAAAAGAAAAAGGATGGTGTTGTTACCCAACACCGTTCAGTGCTCAGCTGTAAAAAAAATATAATTAAACTTTAAGGGATTTTCTTAAAACAGAAAGTTTTCAAGACTCGTTCGTTAACTGAAACTCTGCTGTGAGATCTGTAGCCCAGAGAAAGAGGGATGCAGAGCTGGAGTTGCCTGCCTCTAGATCCAATAACATTTTTAAGGATGGGAACAAAGTGATTCAGTGTAACATCCATCCCTGCTGAGGAGGTGGTTCTCTGGAAAGAGACGGAGCTTTTCTCATCTCAGCTCTCCAGTACTTTGAGGAAAGACTTGGACGTTCACATTCAGTGATGCCGTGTTACAAATAGTTCACTTTTTTTATAGGATAGAAGTCGAGAAAGGGTTTTTCTTATGGAACTTGCAAGGTGTATTGCAAAAAGGGGATATGCAGCATGTCCCTCACCAACCAGTGGTTTTATCTGCTAAACTCTTGCTAGGGGGCAGATTATGCATGAGAAGAAAAATTATCCTCAAATTTAGGCATCCATGCAATACAAACGGTATCTTTTATGGAATCTCTGTATACATAGTGTTAACATAAATGGATACATGTAACACATATTCATAACTGCCTGTATTTACTTCACAAATGCACCAGTGATCTATTTCTGCTAAAGTAACGCTTCAAGAAAATAATCTGAGAAACTACAACAAGCACCAATAAAGCAGCCTTTAACCACACTTTTTTCTTCAACCTTCCAGATTTCCAACACCTGGAAAAAAAATAGGAGTTTTGTGCCACGCATTAGAAGTGAGCAAAACTAGGTTCTGGAGGGGAACATAATTTGTCTTCTATGATTTTGAATAAACTGATAACATATTAGACACAAAACCCCCGAATAACAAATAGCTTGCAAATTTTTAGACTACCTGTGCTGGTAGCTGTTGTGTCCTGCCCTCTAGGCTGGGTGCCTTCATTGTTTGGGACCACACATCAGCTGAGATCAGTCTTCTGTGACTCCAGACAAAGTCAAACTAAAAAAAAAAAAAAAAAGAAAAAAAAAAAAAGATGGGCAAGCTAGGAGGAAATTTCTTGATTTTGAAGGTGAGCCTTTCTCTGATACTGCTCCCCCAGCCCTGGGCTGCCACCAGCTGACTCACCACTGGCTCCCTGGCGCTCACCCCTGCAGAGGGAGTCTCTCTCTGCCCAAGGACTGGAGCTGAGTCCCAGTGTCATTCTAGTGAATTTAAATTGGACAAACCCAAGATTTCAGACAATTTGTCCAGTCGCTGCAGAAGGAAAAGATACTAACAAGATGCTCTGTGAACAGGCGCTTGTACATCCAATTCCCATATGGATCAGTCCCACATACGGCCCAGGAGAGCTCAAATGAGCAAAAGTAATTTATTTTTTCATGTTTCTTCTGGGTTTATCTGAAGAATAGAAGAGTTAGTTTGAGCTCCATAAGGTGAAACTTGAACCTTCACCTATTCACAGGTTTGGAAACGTTTCAGAAAATGCTTTTGTTTCTAACATTCATTATTCTTAAAGCCAGTAACAGATTTCAAAACACTGGGATCCTTATTGCAGGAATTATGTTCAGGGCTTCTTGGCTGTAGGTATCTTCTTTTTTTGTAGACAGAGAAGAAACAATTAGAGCTCTTAGACAGTGAGTTTGTTGTAGCCAATCATACTGTTGCTTCTTTTAAAATTCCTGGTGGAGACAGTAGTGATTTGATGTTGGAACTTGTTTATTTTCTTAGACTTAATACCATCCATTTATAATTTACCCTAAGGAACTCAACTCCACCCTTCTCAAACTCTACCTGTGAATTTCCTCACTCTAAATTGTTTTTTTTTTCCTCCTTACTTATATTACCTAAAGGCTTCACTAGTTACAACATGCGAACAGACAAATAAACCAATTGAAGAGCAAATTTCATGCCCCAAAATTGCACAGTGGCCAAAAGCAAATAAAAGCTGAATATGGCTCAACTTTTATTATGGGAAAAGTGATGCAGAGGCTAATGCATCGGAAATGTAGTTCTACAAACTAGCAAGCCTGGTAGCATATTCTGTAACAAACCCGAGATTAATAATCTGGTTCGAGTAAGCAGAGTAGAAAGCCCAGGTCTGCAGCTTCATATGAATTTCTTTACTTTTCAAATCTCTCTCATATGTTAACAGAGGTACCGATTGAAAAACAAACCCTTGGAAATTACCTTTTACCATTTGTTTTGCATGATTTGCCCCTTCTCTCTCACAGGGTCTCACCCTACATTGTACGAACAGATTAAAATATCAGCTCCTGTGGCTTTGCCTGAGAGGCTCCGGTGAGTTTGATGCAAGTTTGATGTCAGCCCGTCAAAATAAAGTTGCAGCAGGACAGGTTTCCTTGCTTTGCCATCTTCTGTTATTTAATCAGGGGATTAGGGGACTAATTAATAAGACAAGAGCACAAAAGCTAGACACATCTGTCTTGGCTAAGAGACAGGTTAGGGACTGAAGCAGGCTGGAGTCCAACAACACATTACAAACATCCAGGTGTAGTCACCATGAAGCAGTTACTGGTGGTGGTACAAGAACATGAGGAGCAAGGAGATGACCCAGAAGATGAGTAGATTGAGTAGGAGGGTTCAAGTACTATTAGAGAGGGTTTTGGCTGTGGAATACCCTTCTGCAGGTGTGCGTGCTCACAGGGTAGCCACGCTCTGCCTTTACATGGCACTACGGGGATGATGTTCTTGTACCATTGTCAGTAACTACTCACTCGTGACTACACCTGGATGTTTGTAACACATCATGAGACTCCAGCCTGCTCTTGTTTCTCCCTTAGTAATTCCTTAAGCTCCTTCACCCATTTAGTATCAAAACTTTGTTTTCCAGGGATTTTAATGCCAAGGTTTTTTGTGTTTTTTTTTTCTGGAGTGAATTATTATTTTCCAAACTTTTAGTGGTTTACACAGAGACAGGATTAGTTTTTTTCCTCCAGTCTCCATTACTTTGGACTTATCAACACGAGGCATCTTCTGCCATTATATTGCCCACTTCCTCAGCACCATGAGATTCTTCTTTGCCTCTCCAAAAGCCTGTTAGATTTGACAATCCTGGCTATTTTTGTGGCATCTGCACACTGAGTCACCTTTTTGCTCAGCTTTTTCCTAGCAGTGGGGCTTTGTAGCCTGCTTTCCATGAGCTTGCTGTGGGCTACTTGGACACAGCAACCTTTACAGAGGAAAACCATCGAGGGAATTTCTTTCAACTGCTTATAAAGGCAATATTCAAAGAGCTTCTGGTGGATGGCCATGAAGGCAAAGTAAAAGCAAGGGCAGTGTGACTTTGGTCTAAACTGTTCCAGAAGTTCAATTACATTCAAAGACAAGGTATTGCAGAATCTTAGGGGAGGAAGCACACAGCTGTAATGAAACACTTGAAGGCAAGAGATTAGTTGACCTGTTGGAAAAATAAAAATGTCAACTGAAATGCTTAATGTGGGAATATGAAGTCAGCGTAACAGGATGCTCGAATAACGGTGAGCTGTGAGGTTTTGTGGCTGTCTCAGCAAAAAGACTGAGAAGGTGATGTAGGTGTTCAGCATCTCTCTCAGTCGCTATATTTTTTTTCAGATGAAGTATTATGGCTATTACTGTTTCCTCCCATTTCTTAGTGTTATTTCATACCTAGAGTTGGATGGGAGGATATAAACTTGGTTTCTAGTCCTGGTCTGGAAGCATACCATGCACCGCAATCACTTTTCATCTTTTCCCAAGAGGCCTAGGAGCAGTCTTGTCTTTTTTTCATAGATGTGTTTTGTAACATATTTCTGAGCATTCGTCATCATCCCTGGGGCTTGGCACCTCTGACTGTGAAAAAATAGAAAGTGTTTGAAAAACAAGTACACCAAATCACTTTAAAAAGCATCAGTAAGATTGCGATGGGCCCGGGTTTGGGCTCTCTCTGGCTCTGGGGCAGGGGGTACACAGAGACACCACGTCCTCCCACAGACATCTGGAGGGATCAGGCTCGAGTGATGGTGCAGGACTGGTGCGATGCACCACTGAGCTTTGCCCCATGCTCACCTCCTTGCCAGGCTGGGTTTACTACAGCCCTGGTACCATGCCCAGCGAGAAACTGGGATGGGGTTACCCTGCATATATCAGGAAAAGTAAAAAAGTTTTTCTCTGGGTGCAAGTCATGCTGTACCAGTTGGCCTCCACGCCAAAGAACAGCCTCATGCCCCAACTTGTTTCCCAGTCTAAATCAAGTGAGAAGATAATTTCATTCCAAATGCATAAAACACACCACATTTTCAAAATCTAATGTTTTAACTGTCTACTTTCCTGCTCTTCTACTAGGAATATAGCAACAAAGCTCTTCCAAGGGGGATTGGTTGTCTAGCCTCACCAGCAGCCTTCACCGGGCTCACCACTTTTTAGCAGGTCATGTCTCTGGTTGCTGGATTTCTTCAGGGATCACTCAATATTGTTTCATAAAAGAGAGGAAGAACGTTTGCACACTTAATGAATTTAGTTGTCATCGCTTGTCAGCTTTGTGCTCTGAGGTCTCAGTTAGGTAACATAATTATCATTATATTTATATGTAGGTAATTATAATCTGGGAAACAGTCCAAATTCTGCTTTTTAAGTAAAATTGGTCAAGCCTATTTGCAGCGACTGGAGCCCCTGTGCACACAAGCAGTCTCACTGGCAGCACCGCAGCGGCTGTGGGAGGATGAACCACGTGGAAACAATGAAACCCACTTTCTTGCTCAGGTACAGCCAGGGGTCATTTCTTATTCTGCCTGGCATTCCTCAGAACACCCTTATCTTCAGATATTCTAGCCTGGTAGCTGTAGGCAGGAAAAAGGACAAAAATAGTCACTGCTTACACAGGCTGGGGGGTGGGAAGGTCACTAGGGTGTCAGGCTCATACTTCATTCCTACTGCTGCTGCCAGGCTGATATTCCCCACAGTGACAGATTCGTGTCTTTCTCAAAGAAACAAGAGTCACACAAGACGGTTTCTCATGGAGTGGCTTTGGTTTCAAATCCCACCATGACTCTTGCCACAGCTGTGGTTCCCGGGTGAACAGCACAGGGCGCCGCAGAGCCAAAACAGCACCATAAGCACCCTGCCTGCTTCTCCAGGCCTGACCTACAAACTATAAATGCTGTCTTGATGATTTCTTTGTCCTCAGGGGCACAAAATACATTTTCAGGTGGGAAAAAATCCTCTGAGATTAACCCTTCCTACTGGAGTGTGCAACATACTGGATTGTGCTGCTCTCTACAATTAGCTGCACCTTCTGCCACGTCCCATTAGGAAAATGCAGGGTGCCCTTGGGTTTTTTAGGCCATAGGCGAAGCATCAGAACTCCCACCATCATCTCTGCTATTCAGCCAGAGAGCATTGCTGTAACATTAAAAAGCACTAATCTCCATTTCCACCCACAGTGCGAAAAAAAAAGAAATATTTTCTCAACTACGAGGAGGCTGAGAGACTTAGAACTAAAAATATTCCCCCAGCTGCCACTGTCACTGATGAAAAAGGTTGTCAAAGTTGGTGTGTTCTCAAAATTAAAACCAGTAAACCGTGCTGCTTGTGGGGGCAGAGGGCAGAGAAGGGTCCTGGGTTAGTCATGGGGCATGGTGTTGTGGTGTTGGACTTCTCATGGGTGCATATCGCTGAGTGCTAAGGGGCTGCTTGTTGGGAAAGCAGATGAAGGGAAACGTTTGGTCTTTCTGTTTGTAAGACCGAATTCTCCTATTCTCCCTTTGCTTTCTCAACCAACTGCATGTTGCGTATACCCTGCAGATACAAGAGCAACTGGGAATAGTAGGGCTGCTAAATTGCCCTGTTCCTGTGTCTTACTCTAATGCAACCAAGACTGCTTTCTGTCCTAATCCACAATCTCCACCTGTTGTACAGCCTCTCTTGGAAAGGGCTTGCTTTTCTCAAATCCTGTAACTTTTAACCAGATAGCTCGTTCACCCCTAAGGAAGCGTTTTTTCTCAGGGCTCAGCCTGGATAATCCTTTAGGTAGGAACTTGGTGGCTATTAGAGCACATTCAATGAAACCTCTCTTCTCTGGTGAGCTCTGCAGCATTTTTCTCCTGGTTCCATACAGTGGAGAGATGGGCTGTTTATGAGATTTTCTCCTTATTACTTAGTGGAGTATTTCTTTGCCTCATTTTCCTTGCTATTTCTGGTGAGCATCAGTTTCGTTTTGATGAGGTTGTGCAAGTCTTTTTAGCCAAACCACAACACTGAATGCGTCTGCCATGAATGAGCTCAGAGCAAAACCTCTGTCTGAGTCTCTACCTGCCCTGTTATACTGACCTAGCTAATGGAGCTAAATTCATTCTGATCCAGAAAATCCTCTTAAATCATGGGAACAAGTGAGAGTAGAATTTGGCCTACTGTGCACAGGGCCTGGGTCAGGGCCAGGACTGCAAAGCCAGTGATATGTCCTCACCACAAAGCAAACTAAAAATATCCTGGGCTGCATTAGTCAGAGTGTCACCAGCAGGTTGAGGAGGGTGATCCTTCCCCTCTGCTCAGCACTGAGGGGACACAGTTGGAGTGCTGGGTCTAGTTCTGGGCTCCCCAGTACAAGAGAGACATGGTCATGCTGGAGACATTCCAGCAAAGGACCAGAGAGATGATGGAGCAGCTGGAGCATGTCTCTTATGAGGAAAGACTGAGAGAGCTGGGACTGTTCAGCCTGGAGAAGAGAAGGCTCAGGAGGATCTCATCAATGCATATAAACTCCCAAAGGGAGGGTGCAAAGAGGACTCTGCAGTGATGATCTCTCTCAGGACCAGAGGCAATGGGCACAAACTGAGATATGGGAGGTTCACTCTGAATATCAGGAAAAACTTTTTCATTGTGAGGGTGTCCGAGCACTGGCACAGGTTTCTGAGGGAGATTGTGGAGTCTCCATCCTTGGAGATATTCAAAAGCCATTTGGCCATGCACCTGGGCAACCAGCTCTAGGTGATCCTGCTTGGGCAGGCATTGGACAAGATGACCTCCAAAGGTCCCTCCAACCTCAATCACTCTGTGATTCAAAACAGGACAGTGAACAGCAGAGAAGGGGCATGATAAAATAGGGTAAGAAAGATCGAGTGAGGTGAATTACTGAGGTAGTTCAGAAGAGAGGGATGAGACTGCCAGGTGGGTTCACCAGTTAGCATTCCTTGTCTTCTTGCCCCATCTGAAACCAGTCTTTCTTAGGACTTACTGAGATATAATGCTGCAGTAGAAAGTGGATGCAGACTGGAAACTGACAATGAACTTGGCAAGCTTCCTACCTGGTACTGAACTTCTCAGGATGGTTGTCCATGGTTTGTAGTCAATCTGTGCCAAGCCAGCCCGTCCTTCTGTGACAACAAGCCCGTGAAACCTGGAAGTGTCAGAAGAGCTGTCCAGTAATCACCTTGTCTCTGTGCTTCATCACCTGAGTATGGACACAGAGGTTTTCTAAGGATGTGCAGAGGTGATGACAGGTTGATCCAAGAGAGTTGGCTCCCAATCAAGCATTTTTCTGTGATTTTTCCTCTCCCTTGGAGTCCAGATCCTGGCAACTGGAACAGCTTCAGGGCACTGTAACAGTGCAGTGTTCCATCAGAAGCAGCTGGCATGTCAAACACATGCAAAGCTGGATGGACCTCCCCATCAGGCCTCACCAGTGGTGTTAATTTAGATTGCTGAATTATCAGTTGACAGTTTTGCTAAGTGAGATACACTGGGAAATGATAATCATAGCTGACATGCTGTCTGCTGGAAAGTCTGAGCCCAGCTTCCCTGCTTGGGCTGGATTGCTACTGTATTACTGTGATTAGCAGTGTCATTGCAAAAGCTTATCTTGTATCCATTAGTATATCAGAAAGCCATAAACACCTGCCTTCTTGCTCTTGGTGCTGCCAGAGGCTGACCATGCAGTGAGGACCATGCCTGCAGGTGGGGTGGCCATGGCAGTGAGTGCTCAGCATCTCTCAGGCTGAGCCCACCAAGCACTGGTGCTCACCACATTCAGGATTTCAGTGCTGTGGGAGCACTGACTGCCCTGAGACACAGTCTGACCAAAGGAAGCAGGTGAACAGGACCCTCCAACGGGTCAGTGTCCATGGCCAGCTCGGGCTTTGCCTGCATTTGCAGGAGCAGAGCAGACAAATTGAGCCACATTGATCATCTCAAAATTAATACAAAAGTAAAGTGTAGCTGATTTTATAAATGATTCCTATTAATTATTCACACAAAACCACACACAGAGACCAAATGCAATGAATGTTACCATCTTTGCAAAGTCGAGGTCTTAAGGGTATGCCGGAATTAAGGTGACCTATGCATGCTATACAGCCTCCTTAGGTACATGTATTATGGGAATATGTTGCAGTTTCTTAGTGTAGCACTTATTGTACACTATGGACTTAAAAATGGAAAAAAAATATTATCCTTCTTTCACATTAGTTGAGGCTTTCCTGTCTATATTTCTCCATTCCTGTCATAGACCCTGTGGATTAACAGCTCCTGCTGAGGTTTGAAATGTCATGTAGTGGGAGATGAGATATGCTCCAACAAATGCTTAGTACCCTTCAGAGCTTCTCTTCAAATGTGGAAGATAGTGATTGTGAGTGATACATAAAAACCAAGAATAAGCAAACCAAAGGACTTCCTGGCTTGTTACCATGTCTCTGGCAATGGCCAGAAACAGGTCCTGCAGGCAGAGCGTAAGGAGAGGACAAGCAGGTGCTGGTGCTTCCCAAAAATGTTTGCAGACTGCAGCCATTTGTGGTCCAAAGACTTCCTGACCAGAAATGACGCTTTCGTTTTTAACAGTGCCAGATGGACATTTCTTCCACCAGTTTGGCTGATTGCTTTCTGAACCATGTAAACTTTGGCATCCTCCTGCAAACTGTTGTGAAGCTTCAGCACGTGTTGGGTAAGAAGCCCTCCCCTTTCCCTGCTGTAGCATCTGTCACATGCTCAGGGTCTCCGACACCCTCGGACTGTGCCCTCTGCTCCCTTTCTTTGTACTGCTCAGGACTTCATGGGCAGCTGTCATAGTTCTTTCTCAATTATTTATTTTCAGTGTTAATGGCTGTAATTTTTTTTTTCTATAACTGTTTTTTTCCATTGCCTTTGAATGAGGGCAATCATGTTTTGGTGTATGATAGCCAGTTCAGGTTGTATCTGTGTGTATTGGAAGTTAGAATTGGGCTTGCTAAATGGGATTGACTTAAACTGATCTACTTTTTATCTGCAAATTTCACCTGCCATTTTACCCCCCAATTTCTGGCTATTCTGAAACCTTTGCACAACTGCTGAAGTAACTTCCATCCTTATTGCTTTGGACAGATGTGTACGGTTGAATGAGTTTACCCATTATCCCTGAAGGTCTATTATTCACCTGCTTTTGCAGACTTTTCAGAAATCAGTAGCTCAGAGCAGCCACAGTACGTCAGTGTAGGACTCCAGCTGGGATTCCCCTTCCCTGTGAACATTGCTGGTGTATTCCTGTTTTTTTGCCAATTGCTTGCTCACATAAAGATGCTCTCTTAATCCACTGTAGCTACTTTACGAGCCGCTTTGGAAGAATTTTCCCAATACCTTCTGAAAATCGAATTGACTGTATGTATTGGATTCTACTTGTCTGTTGGCACTCACTTGTCGATGCTTTCAAAGAAATCTTACAGATATGTAAGTCACGACTGCTGATGCTAACTGTGATGAATATATCATATTTATTCACATATCGACACTGCCAATCCGTTCCAATAGTTTTTTTTGTCCTGACTGCGGAACGGGGGAGAAAAAAAGAGTCTCTAGATAGTGATAGATTAGAGGGGTTTTCATGTTTCTATATATTCTTATCTAAAAAGACCGTGCTTCCCACCAAAGAAAAACTGGGAATCATGCAATTCTTCTTCAAGCCACCAGGTAGAGGCAAAAGCCATTGCAAAATAGCTTCCCAGACGATAATACAACAGTATTTCAAAATACCGGTCTGATGGACATCAAATGGAAGCTTCTGGCCGATTTGTCTTCATGGCTCTTAAAATAGCTCTATCCAAATTCAAATATAAAAATTAATTTTGAATCTCATTAACTCTGTAGCCAATTAGTTAATTAGAAAGCAGTTGCAGACAATCGATATGAAGCACAGTCTAATTATCCCTTCGTATCCAAGGCATGAAAAATTAATCATGGTAGTGTTGTTCTACCTTTTAATACAGTGATAAAAACAGTGGAGTAAGTGTTAGGTCTCTCACAGACCATCCAGTGAAGCTCTTCAGAAGGAAGTTTTTCTCTTTTTTTTGTAGGAAAATTTAATAATTTGTGTGGTAAGAGTTTTCTAAAGCACAGACTTTTCAAGTTTGGCCTTATGAAAAGAGTAATTTAAAAACGTGCCAAATCTTAGCACCAAAACTCAAAGGTATTAAACACTAAATATGCACAATGATCTTTTCATGAGTTCTTAGGGGTTACTTATGAGGAGGGAAAAACATAAAAAATGTAAGATACTGGGCTGCTGAGGACAAAGTTTACACATACCATTTATTCTCTGTATAGAAGCATCACCAATCCTGATCTTTCAAGGACATCAATCTTTTCTTGAGCTCACATATCAACTGTACCTATTATTATTTGCATTGCAGCAGCTCAGCGAAGCCCCTCGTGTGGATCAGGACCCTGTTACACCACAGATTACGCACGTGTAAGCTTGAATGAGACTGCTTATAATCTACATCTGTCTTGGAGGAGCAGGGTTGCAGGTATTCATCTCTCCACCATAACTGTGGCATTCGGAACTGATTTTGCCTGACGATGTCATCTCTCAGCCCCACAGAGCAGAGTGTGTAAATGCGGAGCCCAGTCCCACATCTGGAGGATGCTGTAGGACATCCTGGGGATGTAGGACATCCACAGGTCACAGAGGTGTAGCTGTGGGAGGTCCCAGCATGGCCACGTGACACCATATCTGCCATCCGAGCATGACAGGCAGCACTGGGAAAGGCATGGCTTGGCGGCATGCTGGTGGCACTCAGTAGGCTGGCACTACTATCAAAAAGCAGCCTCTGGGTTTCTTTTCACCCCATCCTCCCACCACCGTACATCCCTGAAAACTTGGGGTCTGTCACTTACTCAGGTCTGGCCACCTCTCTGCAGTGCAGTATGGTGTCTTGATATGAAGCCCCAGGAATGAGCCTTTAAAAGCATTTTATTCCATTTTCTGGTAATTACTCTGAAGCCCAGCCATGCCTTGCAAGGTGAGACCAACCTGCCAGATCAAGACTTCCAGCCTCCTCACTGCGACATTTTTACAACAGTAGTTTAATGTGTTGAACCTCTTTTTTCATCATCCGAGAGCTACACAAGAAGAGCAGAAACTTCTTTTTTTGTCTAATCACTTCACAGGAATAAACCAGAGAAGGGCCCTGTGAGCCAGCAGTGAGCCAGCAATGCCAGGCAGAGCAGGAGGACCACGGGGAAGGGGTTGAGTGACAGGTAACAGTAAAGGTAGAGCTGGCAGCACTTTGGTCTGTCCAGCTCATCTCTAAAGAGCATGCTTCTTTTAGTTTTTGTTGAATATTTAGTAAGGTAAAAATAATATCTGCCATTTAGTAATATTCCCGGGATAAGGATGCTGCTTCAGACCAGCATAATGATGGAGGCCAAGACCTGGGTGAAGACCAGCACCTGGAGTCCCAGGGTCCTGGGGTGATGTGATTATATCTGGTTTTGAGGTATCTTCTGTACAAGTTTTATTACATTTCAGAGGAAGCCCCTTCCTTCTCAGAATGAAAAAGGAGTGATCAGCGTTTGCTTCTCCTAATACAAGTGGGAAGCTTTGTTTTTCCAAAGAGATCCTTTGGCTTATAGAGTCAGAGATGAGATAACATGATTTGCCACTAACAGCTGGAATTGGAATAGTTTGAAAAGTAGATTCAATAGCAGGATGATCCAGCACTTTTAGTTTTTGATCAAAGCATCTCCCAGATGAAGGAGAGGGGTGAACACATGATGATAAGGAGGAGGACAAGGAGGAGAAGAGCTGCTGCGGAGTAGGAGCCATTTTTGGGAGAGCCTGGGAGGCAGGGGAGAGCACTCAAGGTGCCTGATAGGTGAGGAGGGAGGTGAACCAGTGGGAGCCTCTGATGTTGGTCCTGGCTCCCTGGGGAATTTCAGCAATGAGACTTGGGAGGGCTGTGGAGTCTGGAGGAAGGGTGGTAGAAAAATAACTGTGATGTATAGGAAAGGCAGTCCACAGGAAAGACCAGAAGGATTTATATTGTCCAGCTTTTCTAGGTTGACAAGATTAATTGAGCCTCAGGAAAAGACCTGATTGGCCTTTCTGTCTGAAGTGGACACATCCCCAAATGGGAGCTAGGTTATGAAGTGCTGGCTGCAGTACCCTGTGTGTGCAGGGGCCCAGCATGACCCTGAGGCCAGGCTGGGTAAGTCCTAGCTATTCAGTTTCATGTAAAAACCCTATTTTTAAGCCCCTGATTGTGGCAGCAAGGGATGAGGGTCCAGTGCTGGCAGCCACAAGGTCAGCAGCCTGGAGATGCAGGTGACAGCTGCCTTCACTCCTTTAGAATCACAGAATGGTTTGGATTGGAAAGAACCTCCAAAGATCAGCTAGTTCACCCCCGCCTGCCATGGGACATCTATCACAAGATTAGGTTGCTCAAAGTCCTGTCAAACCTTAACCTTGAAGACTCCAGTTATGGAGAAGTGCCCTCACTCTGTTCAGATGAGCTTTCTGTACCCAAAGGTCAGGTGGGTCACAACAAACCATCCTGCTTCAACAAAGGTGCTGATGTCCATCTGCTCACTGCTGGTAGTCTTTTTTCATGCATATTTACATCAAAATTCTTCCCATAGATGCTGTCAAGTATGGCTTTGCCTTCAACTCCTGTAGCGTTTCGCAAATGACAACAGCTACAGTTCCCTTCATTTCTGTTTGGCTTTGGCAAAAATGCAGAGATGCCTAAGAGCTCCGCAACATCTAGAACTCCTTCAGCAACCAGAAATAACACCTTACCTCACTACTTCAGCTGAACTATTTGCTGTGGGTGAACCTTCTAAAAGGCAAGTGAAGGTTAAGAAGGCAAGAGATGTTACTCTGCTGGGTAAAAAACTGGCTGGATGGCCAGGCCCAAAGAGTGGTGATGAATGTAGTTAAATCCTATTGGCAGCTGGTCACAAGAGGTGTTCCCCAGGGCTCAGTACTAGTCCCAGTCCTGTTTAACATTTTCATCAATGATTTGGATGAGAGGATTGAGCGCACGCTCGGCAAGTCTGCAGACGACACCGAGTTGGATGTGAGTGTTGATCTGGTCAAGAGTAGAAAGTCTCTGCAGAGGGACCTGGACAGGGTGGATTGATGGTCAAGGCCAACTGTATGAGGTTCAACAAGGCCAAGTACTGGGTCTGGCACTTGAGTCACAACATCTCCAGACAATGAAACAGGCTTAGGGAGAGTGGCTGGAAAGCCTGGAGGAAAAGGACCTGGGGATGCTGGTTGACAGCTGGCTGAGCAGGAGCCAGCAGTGTGCCCAGGTGGCGAAGAAGGCCAATGGCATCCTGGCCTGGATCAGGAATGGTGCTCTCTTCAACTACCTGAAAGGAGGTTATACTTTTCGCAAGTAACAAGTGATAGGACAAGAGGAACTGGCCTCAAGTTATGTCAGGGGAGGTTTATATTGGACATTAGGATAAATGTCCTCACTGAAAGGGTTGTCAAGCATTGGAACAGGCTACCCAGGGAAGTGGTGGAGTCACCATCCCTGAGGTTATTTAAAAGATGTGTAAATGTGCTTGAGACATGGTTTAGTAGTTGCCTTGGCAGTGTTAAGCTGAATTCAATGATCTTAAAGGTCTGTTCCAACCTAAATAATTCTATAATTCTATGATGGGGAAGGTCAGTGATGTCTTAGATGTGCTCAAGCTCCTTACTGGTACTTATAAAGTGCATGCTCTCATATTATAAGCCTGTGATGCCTGGTCCAAAAATCACTGTGTATTTTTTTCTTTGCCTGCTTTGCTCTAAGAGCAGGTGGTGTTGAAGCTGTCAGAGTGATGGAGGAGGAAAGCTGGAGGGAGCTGGGCTGTCCTCCCTTGCTACACATAATTAAAGAGAACAAATATTTGTCATTAGCTTGTGACTCTTCCAACCTGTGTATGAGGAAGATTTATACTACTCAAAGAACTGTGTAATTAAGTGCTACTAATCCCCCAAACTCCCACTGTAGTAGGAACATGTTAGTTTTAGGGAGAGATGCAGCATGTCAGATTCTGCTCCCACAAGTACCTTATGAAATAACTTGAAAGGTATGGGGTATGCCTTGCAAGAAGAATCAAAGGAACCTGAATCTCTGGGATCTAAACACAGAAGAAGGAACACAGCCTGCTGCCTGATGACAGCACTGTGCTCTCATAGCTAAGAGAAGCCAAACCCAAATGGAGCCATCTTCTGCCCCTGCAACACCGGTGCGATGGCAATAAGCCCTTCAGCAGCAGGACAAATGAATCAGGCTTCAAACAACTGTCCCTAATCCTCCTGCTGTCTCTGTGCAAGTGCACAGATTTGCCTGCCTCAGGGCATTTCCAAGATATTTGTAGAAGAGAGAACTGTGCTCTCCCCTTCAAAATGTTGATGCTGGGTGAAGCTAACACCCACCTTGCAACAGCATCAAAACTCTGCTGCAGAATATGCTCATGGGAGTACACCCACATCAGCACCGTGGGCTTGACCAGTGTTGTTAGAAGAAAAACTGGAGGGCGAGTGAGGATGGCAGAATACAATGTTTGGTCAGTCTATAGTGATATTTAGCTGCCTTCCATAAGCTTCAGGGATCTGTGCTTTCCTTATCTCTTTCCTTACAGGAGGCAGGGTGAGAGGAAGGATATATTTCTAGACCATAAGATGAAAGGGTGTGTGTAGGCCACTTCATCACCACTGTAGCTAGGCATGAACTGAATCCCTGAGAAGCTGTTGGCTGAATTTACCCAGCTTCATGATGGTCCTGTCACGGCTTAGTGAAAGAGAAGAAAAGCCAAGCAGCTTAGGTATTTCTTTTTTGGTGCTGCAGGCAAGTAAAGCTGAAGCTCCTGAAGTCTAAGGATGTTCTCAAGCTCCTGCCTGTGCCCATGGTCTCTGAACAGCAGAGAGACAAGCTCTTCCAGGACAGATTTGGGAAGGGCGAAAAATATCTGCCAGTGGCTGCAGACAGGACAGAGGTGTATGACTGATGTCAGGTGTCTGTGAAAGCTCCCTACAAAACTTGCACACTCTTGTTTCTTCTTTTTTTTTCCCCAGAGATGGGTTTGTCTTGCTCTCTGTGGGACTCAAACAAGCTCTGAGTTTTTTCTTTCAGTGGAAAAGCATCCCATGGAGAAGGCAAGACAGCACTGCCAGTTGAGCTGGTGACTAAGAGCAGAGCCATGGGAATAATTTTCTCAAGGAGTTCTCCGCTGCCCAAGAGGGTATGATCAAAGTCCCTGATGTGCTGCTTTCAGATATACCTTGCTGAGAGATAGCTCTGGCAGAATTTCTGCCTTAAAATATGAAAAGATGATAAAAGGAAGCCCAGAAGGGCTGTAGCTCTGGAAGGGCTTTTGGCTGAGGTATATCCCTAGTTCTGGCAAGCATTGGGAAAGCACAGGTCTGTGCCAGCCTCTGGCATGCTGAGATGGACCACATGTGGTGCAGCATCTTTCAGCACAGCAGCTGCCATGGCAAACAGCTAATAGCCTCCATAGAACTGCTGGAGGTGATCTCCTGGGGGATGCACAGCCACCAGGCACTGCTGGATGGGCCCTCTATGGGTCTGTGTTCCTCCTCTACCATGTCCTACCTACTACAAACCTTCCTAATTTTAGATACTGGTCTTCAAGGAAGGTTTTCAGACTCCATCCATTGTGAAAGGAGAGAAATGTGCACTCCTGGGATGTAGGTCATTTCTTCCTAGCTCAGGTCAGCTGGCTTATAGTACGGAAATTGCGCTTCCCTCCAGTGATGAGAGATACCAGCACCTGCACTAGTCATCCAGGCAGAGTGGAGTAAAGCCAAGTGATGTTATTTCATCAAGTGCTGGGGTTTTACAGCTGCCAGTGTGTGGGGGGACGGCAACTCCCCTTTCAACTGCACCCTAAGTGTTCAATTTCTTCCATTGCAGTAGCATGACAAGCAGTCCTTTGAGGCCTTTTCACCTGGGCTTTGTGGTGAAGGGCTTTAAGACCAATAAAAGTTTCATTTCTTCAAGTTTAATCTACTTCTGGAGACAAGTGCTCAAAGAGAGGGGAAAATGGTACCTCCTTGCCTGTTAGGGAAGAGCTGGCCAAAGCCACCTGCAGTGAGGAGCAGAAGAAAGAGTGGGAGGCTTGAGGAAGCACTGCAGAAAGGATTTTGAGCCTGACAGAGATGTGATGAGGCCAGCACTTGGCTGGAGAAGCTGAAAAGCTGTGGGGGACGAGGTAGGATATAAACAGATACTGGCACTCTCGTTTTACGTTGGCAGAAACAGACTGCAACAAGGGGTTCCACTCACGTGTCTGGAAACAATTAAAGACCTGCAGAAAATGAAATGGAGGCAGTTACCAGGATCTTCTCTGAAAACTTCATCAACATGCTGGGTTTGCCAGTGATAAATCAGAGAGGAGTATCTGTAAAGTCCAAGCTAGAGGTGTCCAGGTTTTGCCCCATGCTCCCTGTGGCTTTAGTGGTGAACTGAAACAGTCACCATACCCTGCCTGCTGGGTCCTGCCTACAGCCTGCTGCTATTGCAGACCATGAAATATGGGAGTAGAGGTCACAGACAACATCCTGTAGGGCTAGGTTTGCCTAGAAAACAGCCATGACCTATGCCAAGCAGAGCAAAGCATCAGGCATAAATCTCCACCACCCAAAGTCACCTACAAATGGCTGTGCATGGTGTTGTCACATCCTCTCACCATGAGCCCCATGCACATATAGGCTGTACCTCATTAATCGGTGACCACTGGTACCTGCCGAAGACTGAGCATATCGCAGGGTGTCATTACGGGGCAGGGCAGGGGGGACAGGGACAGGCACTTGCTATCTGCCCCCCAGAGCCTGGTGAGGTCCCTCGGCATGTTCCTCCTCACTGTGCCCTTGCCCTCCTGCTAGCCTGTCCCTGTGCCTGTGAGCAAGCTCTCTGCCACGGAAGCTTTCTTTGCTGTCAAGATCTACTCTCATTTGAATTATTTTAGCACTGCTGAAATAAAAATAAAATAATTGGGATGGATGACTTATTCTTTTCAGGTTTATTTCAGCCCTGACACAAGTTGGCCGAGTTTCAGTGAACTGATTTATACCAAATACTGCTCTGCCGTATATACAGCTTATTGCTATCTATAAGAATGAAAATAACTGTCAGCAGCAGGTTTGAGCCAGCTCATACAGGAGCTGCTGGAAGGAGCTGTGTCTGTGTTGTCCTTCGGGGTCAGGACTTTGGACTGGATTGCAGGTGAGTGCATTTGCTGTGCCCAAGGCCTCTCTCCCTGTGACTGTCTCAGTGACTCTGCTTGTCAATCCATTGCGGCTGCTGTTTCAGCTCGGGCTTCCAACCCCGGATGATATCACACCCATTCTTGTAAGTACAAGGCGCTACAATCTTTGGTTGTGTAACTCAACATCCTGGTGGAAGTGTCTTAGCTGGCTGACTCGACGGAGAGAACTGAGTCTCAGAAGATGAAAAATGACTTTTCCCACCTTGCTAAAAATAAGCTCAATTCTTAGTGCAATCTCACTTAATTACAACCTGAGAATCTAAGTGAGATCTCGTACTGGAGCTCACTGAGCACAGTGACTGAGACTCTAGCAGGACACACAGGATATAATGCATGGTTTAGCCAACACACATCTATACCTTAAATCTCAATTGTGAGTGCTCAGTGACAGAGCTGGGGAGATGCCAGTATGGGAGAATAACATCCCTGCACAATGAAACACAACCTGACGTGTGTTGCTCCATGAAATCCCACAAGAGTTCAGAGATGTCAGCTCAACCACGTCTTCCGATAAATCTTTTATAATACTCAGTCAAACCTTACACTGGCTGACTCTAGAGGACTGAGAAGACAGTCTGATATTGCTGCTACCTCTTCTGGGTCGATCTGTGTGAGGTGCGGTCAGTTGGATGATCTCCTCCATCTTGTGGTAGAGCTAAAAGAAGAAGTGGAGAGGCTGAGGAGCATTAGGGAGTGTGAAAGAGAGATAGATTGGTGGAGCCAGTCCCTGATGCACACACAGCACTCTCCACATGCATCAGGGGATCCTCTCCCCTCTGGCCATGAGGTCAAAGGAGGGGACCAAGGTGATGAGGGGGAATGGAAACGAGTCCTGGCTCGGAGAGGAAGGCGGGTCCATGCCCAGCCTCCCTCACCTGCTCAGTTGCCTCTACAGAACAGGTACAGTGCTCTGGAAGAGGAGAGCCATGGAAAAGAAGAGGTGAATGAATGTGGAGACGTAAGGTTGACTTCGCTGACCAAATCAGACCTATGCATCAGGACTAGTTCAATTAAAAAGAAAAGGAGGGTAGTTGTCATTGGTGACTCCATCCTGAGGGGAACAGAGGGTCCCATTTGCCGTCCAGACCCAGTCCACAGGGAAGTCTGTTGCCTCCCTGGAGCTCGGATTAGGGACATTACTAAAAAACTTCCCAGGCTGGTGAGTCCCACTGATTATTACCCATTGTTGATTGTCCAGGCTGGCAGTGACGAGATCAATCATAGAAGTACTCAGAGAATTAAAAAGGACTTTAAGTTGTTGGGCCAGGTGATCAAAGGATCGGGGGCACAGGTAGTTTTCTCATCTATCCCATTAGTAGGTGACAGGAATAGTGAAAGGAAAAGAAAAGTAGATGCAGTTAATGCATGGCTTAAAGACTGGTGCCTCCAACAACGTTTTGGGTATTATGATCACGGGGAAGTTTATGCAGTACTGGGCATGAGAGATATAGATGGTGTAGACCTGTCTAAGAGAGGGAGGAGAATTCTTGCTGGAGAGTTGGCAGGATTAATAGATAGGGCTTTAAACTAAGTTGGAAGGGGGAAGGGGATAAAACCCGAGTCTCTACACATGAGCCAAGGGGAAGTATCCCAGGGTTAGGCAAAAAATGCACAAGCAACGGTAACAGATGCTCCATTAAATCTCTGAAGTGTCTGTACACCAATGCAAGAAGCATGGGGAATAAGCAGGGAGAATTAGAAGTCTATGTTCGACTGGAGAACTATGATCTTATTGCAATTACAGAGACGTGGTGGGACAGCTCACATAACTGGAATGTGGGCCTTGATGGTTATGTTCTCTTTAGGAAAGACAGGTTGATGAGGCGAGGTGGGGGAGTTGCTCTGTACGTGAGAGAGCAACTGGAGTGTATTCAGATCCATCGAGCAGCAGATGAGGAGCAAGTAGAGAGTTTATGGGTGAGAATTAAGGGGCAGGCTAGCTTAGGTGACACTGTGGTGGGTGTCTACTATAGACCACCTGATCAGGAGGTGGAAGTTGATGAGGCCTTTTACAGGCAGATGACAGCAGCCTCTCAGTCCCAGGCCCTGGTTCTCATGGGGGATTTCAACTACCCAGACGTTTGCTGGAAGTCCCACACAGCCAGCCATCCTCAGTCCAGGAGGTTCCTCCAGTGCATCGATGATAACTTTTTGATGCAAATGGTAGATGAGCCTACCAGGAGAGGAGCGCTGCTGGACCTTGTGTTCACCAACAAGGAAGGACTGGTTGAAGCAGTGAAGGTTGAGGGCAACCTTGGCTGCAGCGACCATGAGATGGTGGAGTTCAGGATCCTGTGCGGTAAAAACAGAATAGCAAGCAGGATCGCAACTCTGGACTTCAGAAGGGCCAACTTTGGCCTCTTCAAGCAATTACTGGGGGATACCCCGTGGGACAGGGAGCTGAAAGGTAAAGGGGCCCAAGACAGTTGGTTGGCATTCAAAGACCACTTCTTTGAAGCTCAGGATCAGTGCATCCCATCAGGTAGGAAATCAAGAAAGAGATCCAGGAGACCTGCTTGGTTAACCAGGGATCTGCTGGGCAGACTCAGGTGGAAGGGGAGGGTGTTTAAATTGTGGAAGGAAGGGCTGACCACTTGGGTGGAGTACAGGGCAGCTGTCAGGGAGTGCAGGGAGGCAATCAGAAAAGCTAAGGCCTCCTTGGAGTTAAAACTTGCAAGGGAGGTCAAAGACAACAGAAAGGGCTTCTTCAAATACATTGCTGACAAAACTAACACTAGAGGCAATGTAGGCCCTCTGTTGAATGAGGTGGGTGCCCTGGAGACAGAGGACAGAAAGAAGGCAGAGTTGCTGAATGCCTTCTTTGCCTCTGTCTACACTGTTGGAGACCATCCTCAGGAGCCTCAGTCCCCTAAGGCCCCAGAGGAAGTCATGACAAAGGAGGAGTCTACCCTGATTGATGAGGAGTGGGTTAAGGATCAGTTTGAACACTTGGACATTCATAAATCCATGGGCCCTGATGGGATGCACCCACGGGTGCTGAGGGAGCTGGCGGGAGTCATTGCTAGGCCACTTTCCATCATCTTTGGTAAGTCGTGGGCAACAGGTGAGGTGCCTGAAGACTGGAGGAAAGCGAATGTCACTCCAGTCTATAAGAAGGGCAGGAAGGATGACCCGAGTAACTACAGACCGGTCAGCCTCACCTCCATCCCTGGAAAGGTGATGGAACATCTTATCCTTGACACTGTCTCTAGGCATATCAAGGATAAGAAGGTTATTAGGGGCAGTCAGCATGGCTTTGCCAAGGGGAAGTCATGTTTGACCAACCTGATAGCCTTTTACGAAGACATAACCAGGTGGATGGATGGTGGCCATGCAGTGGACGTGGTCTACCTGGACATCAGCAAGGCCTTTGACACCGTCTCCCACAGCATCCTCATAGGTAAACTGAGGAAGTGTGGTCTGGATGACCAAGTAGTGAGGTGGGTCGAGAACTGGTTGAAGGGAAGAAGCCAGAGGGTTGTGGTCAATGGGGCCGAGTCTGGCTGGATGCCTGTGTCTAGTGGGGTCCCTCAGGGGTCAGTGCTTGGGCCGGTGCTGTTTAATATATTCATCAACGATCTGGATGAGGGATTAGAGAATGTTGTCAGCAAGTTTGCTGATGATACGAAGTTGGGGGGAGTGGTTGACACACCAGAAGGCTGTGCAGCCATTCAGAGAGACCTGGACAGGCTGGAGGGCTGGGCGGGGAGAAATCTGATGAAGTTTAATAAGGGCAAGTGTAGAGTTTTGCACTTGGGAAAAAATAACCCCATGTGCCAATATAGGTTGGGGACTGCCCTGCTGGAGAGCAGTGCAGGGGAAAGGGACCTGGGGGTTCTAGTGGACAGCAGGATGACCATGAGCCAGCAGTGTGCCCTCGTGGCCAAGAAGGCCAATGGCATCCTGGGGTGTATTAGAAGGGGAGTAGCAAGTAGGTCAAGAGAGGTCCTCCTGCCCCTCTACTCTGCCCTGGTGAGGCCGCATCTGGAATATTGTGTCCAGTTCTGGGCCCCTCAGTTCAAGAAGGACAGGGAGCTGCTTGAGAGAGTCCAGCGTAGAGCCACAAAGATGGTGAAGGGAGTGGAGCATCTCCCTTATGAGGAAAGGCTGAAGGAGCTGGATCTCTTTAGCTTGGAGAAGAGGAGGCTGAGGGGTGACCTCATCAATGTTTATAAATATGTCAAGGGGGAATGTCAGGAGGATGGAGCCAGGCTCTTTTCAGCGGCGTCCACTGACAGGACAAGGGGCAATGGGTGGAAGCTGGAACACAGGAGGTTCCAGAAAAATATGAGAAAAAACTTTTTCACTGTGAGGGTGACTGAGCACTGGAACAGGCTGCCTAGGGAGGTTGTGGAATCTCCATCTCTTGAGACATTCAAAACCCGCCTGGACGCGTTCCTGTGCGCTCTAGTGTAGGTGATCCTGCTCTGGCAGGGGGGTTGGACTAGATGATCTTTGAGGTCCCTTCCAACCTTTAACATTCTGTGATTCTGTGATTCTGTGATCTTCATCTGATAAGCATAGGAGTGGTACATAACCAAGAGAGGGAGAGGACACTATTCTCAGTGCCAAAATAATATCAAGGGCTTCACTGTTAAACTCCTTTCAGTGACAAGAAAAAGACCTTTTATGAAGGTCGATAACAACAACAGCAGATGCTGCTATTACTTGTGCTTGGATCTTCAGACCGAGCTAAGAAGACAACTTGTGTTTCTGACAGATGGAGGTTGGAATTCCACCTGTGTGTGGCCACTACGTTAAAGACATGCATGGGAGATTTAAGTAGCACCGTTATGCCTAATTTCAAGAAGTCCTCACCCTTGGACCCCTCCTAAGTCGACCCTTGTCCAAAAGTATTAGAAGACACAAGTGCACCTGATGCTATGCCTGGAGGAGATGGCAGTTGCTTCCACCAAGTCACTTGTATCTTTTTCATTAAGCATTTGAAGGGTAACAGCAAATCATTTTTAAGGTACTGACTATTACTCCTTACTTCAGAAATACTTCTTTTTTTCATGCATTTTCTTTATTTTCTTTTTTTTCTAAACAGCTGCACAACCTCAGCAGGAGGGGTAGACAGACATGCCCCAAGTTAGGAGTAGGAATAATTGCAGGGCCAGGGGCTGTGAGCTGGGAAGCAGGTGGCTGCAACCAGCAACTCCTGTGCTCCTCTTAATACCAGGTGACATTGTTTCAAGCCTCCTTTTCCTTTCATCCAAATAGAGGAAGGAAATTGGGGATTTTTTTCTGAGCTATAGGATTAAGTGAGCAGTGGCTCAGTGTTCTTGCTTTTTCTAAGACAGCTTGCTAGAGAGAAACTGGAAGAACATCATGCTTAAGTATCAGTACAAAGTTGTTTGGCCTTGTATAGGCACAGATGCTTCAGCATCTTTGTGCCCAGAAGCAAAACTGCAGGTATGTAGGTTGCCTTCACATTTTTCCAGGCCACTTTCAGAGCCATTGCCTGCTCAGGCCTTGGCAGGTGCATAGCTGGGTGTTGGAATTATCCACTGCTAGACTAAACCCTGAGTTTTTGAACAAAACATGAAAAATGTAATCCAAATGGTAAATTACAAAAAAGAAAGGAGGTAAAACTTCTAAAAATTGAGTATTGCTTTCTGAACAGTCTGAACTGATTACTCATTCACGTGAACAGGGCACTTAGGGCATGAATTTCTGTTCTGCCTCTACCTAGCAGAGGCTCCTTGCCAGGGCCAGCAGGTATGAACTGTTTCTGAGGATGCTTCAAGCCCCCCAAGCAGCTGGCAGAGTGGGATAAGGGATAAGGCTTCTTCCTGCTGTTCCTTTGTAACTAGTGTAACTTTGCTATAAAGCACAGAGCTCTTGTTGCTTGCAAACTTGCATCTATTCATCCTTTTGTTATTAAAATTCTTCTTGCCATCTATGCACTTCTAATCCCTCTAAAACATGGGCTGGGCTTTTAGTTGCTGTGATACCCTCCAGCACGGAGAACCTCCTCTTCACCCTTCCCGCGTGCAGCTGCTTGCATTGAACTTTCTGCTGCTGCTGCTGCTCAGCGATGTTTAGTGTCCTGTCCTACAAACACAGCGTATCTCTAGCGGTGATTAGCTTATGCCAGGGAAGATGCTGGCTCTGAAAAAGAGATGGTGCATGCGGTGTCCCGTGATTCCTAAGAGCTCTGTGTTTTCCATTTAAGGATGCTTAAATGCCATAAAGAGCATTACAGGCATATGTTCAGGCGATTGACAGAATCAGGGGTTTGTAAGAACTTTTGTCCCCTTGTATTTAAAGCTTGAGAAGAGGCGTGATGAGAAGAGGCGCGAGATGCCTGCTGCTGAGCTATAAAGGCTTCTTTGTGCTGAATCATCCAGACTAAAAAGAGCTCTGGCTCTCTCCTGCTAAGTGGCCAGGGGCTGCTGGTAGACCCCGCGGAGGCAGCTTTTGTTAGTTGAGATCAGCTGCGGCGAGAGGTGTCTGGGTCTTCTCACCATAATGCCAGCTGCAAAAGGGGTAGGGGGATAAACTGGTGTTTTCTTGTATTGCTCTCCGATGGAGTTTTCCACTGGAAACTGCAGTTTGGGTTGGGGTCCAAGTCAGCGTGGGAGCAGTATGGGTTTAATGTGAGTTCAGGCAAATGTGAACGTGCAGATGCAGCATTGCAGGGATTTTGTGAGGAGAGGAGGATGTTGATGTCCAAAGTCAGCACTCAGATATGACTTTTTTATTACCTTGACGACAGCAGGAGCTAGCCATGGGATAAATGCTCACTCCAGCAAAGTAACCTCTTCATGAAAGCAACCATCTTTCAGCAGCCCCTGCTGTCACAGGCTTCCCACTTTGCTGGGCTGAGCCATGCCTCAGAAAGCTTTCTGCAAGGACAGGTTTTAGTGAGATGGAGCAGTTCAATAGCCTGTTTCCATCAGTGCCCGCAAGACCAGGCTTCCTGGGAGCCCTTGAATACTGCAGCACTCCAAAGAAATAGAACACCTACAAAACAGAGATGGTAAATGGCAGTAAGAGCCTCAGATTTCCCTCATTTTAGTGAAATTGGATGTGGTGCACTTATGTTCCCTTCTTTTGTTGGTCTTCCCAGACAGTCTCATGTGAGCAGCCACAATGCAGTGAACTCAATGCAAGTCCCTAAAGGAGGGTGACTTTATCGTCTTATAGGCAGGTGAATTTATTTTAAAGCAGTACTGATAGGACTCACTCACGCTCATATTCTTGTACCCACATACTCAGCAGAAGGGTATATTCAAGACATCTGACCTGCACGCAGACACCAGGATCACAGAATCATAGAATCATACCCCGTCTGGGCCCACAGGTTTTTGGACATTGATGTGGAGCAGCAGGTCCCTGACCTGGATCATGGGGGAGACATTTTACTTCTGGCCCCTGTCTCTTGGTTTGGGGGGCTGCCTTCCCTCAGTACAGGTGTTTCTATTACTGAAGACTGAGGCAAAGAAGGCATTAAGTACCTCAACCTTATCCTCATCTTTTGTCATTATATTTCCTCCTGGGTCTAGCAGGGGATAGAGGGTCTCCCTTGTCTTTCATTTGTTATTAATGCATTTATAGAAGCTTTTCTTGCTGTCCTTTGCTTTCAAAGCCAGATTAATTTCTAGCTGGGCTTTGGACCTTCTAATTATGTCTCTGCATGACCTAACAATATTCTTGCACTCATTATGAGTGGTCTGCCCTTTCTTCTAGAGGCCATAAACTTTCCATTTTTTCCCTGATTTTGAGCCAGGCAATGTCCCTATTCAGCCAGGCCGGTCTTTTATGCCACCAGCTCATCTTAAGACACATGGGGATGCTGCTCCTGTGCCTTTAAGATTTCCTCCTTAAAAAGTGTCCAGCCTTCCTGGACTCCTATACCCTTCAAAACTGATTCGTGTGTCCATCTTCATGACTTTGAGGAAGAGGGATGGTGCCATCATGTCCTCGTTGGATCTCCTGGGTTCCCCTTAGACTGGTGAACGTGTGCTGTCTCTGGGTGTGCCTTTTGCACCCTTCAGTTGCTGGCAGCAACCACACCGTCCATCCTGCTCCACCTCTGGGAGTTACCAGGATTTACTCCCTGGCCTTCTTTTCCTGTGTCCTAAGCAGCTGCACACTCTGTGTGTGTGTTAGCATCTTGGTGGGCTCCTCATCAGGGTCCCATCAGCACCTGCCACTCTTACAACATTTGCTTACAGACTCCTGCCCTTGGTCCCTTCTGGTGCCTCACACCCAGCCGTTGCCATTCCTCCCCCTCTTTTACTAATCTTTCAATTTCTATTACCATTACAATCTTCTTCTGTCTTTAGAAGACAGTTAAAACTGTAAGAACGTTTTTCTGAATGAATTTTGCAAGAAATTCTGTAAGAGATTTTTTTGTGGGGGTAATTAGGATTATGGACATTACAAGGCAGAAAATCGTGTATTTTTTTTAAACAACTGTTTCAAGGGAGAAGATAAGAAATGTTTTTGAGAACAGTTTTCCTTTATATGAGAAAACAGAAGCTCCATTCCTCTCTCTTTCTCACACCATCTGTGTTTATTAACTCCATCTATTTTAGAAACAAAACATCTCTTACATCTCTCATGTAAGCCAGGCTAACACAATCCATGTAACCATCAAGGCAAGTGCAGGAGCCATGCACGAAAATAAGATAAAAAGCTTTCTTTTATGCTTTCTTCTAAGTGTCAGAGGCCATGAAAGCTGCCTGAAACCCTCCACAGTTTATGGGTAGCAGAAGGCAGATATTACCTTAATCTGTGCAGACAACCTAGATCAGCCTGTTTGGTGCATCCAACTCAAATTCTATTTTCCAGCAGTGGCCATGAAAGAACAGGCAAGGAAGACTGTAAGAATGGGGCAGACATGTGTCGTAATGTCCTCCTGTTATCCCAGCTTCTAATAATTTCCATCACTGTTTATGTGTTCGCAACTCTCAATCGATTTCTCTTCCATTAATTTGTTCTTGAATGAAACTGTAACATCTCCAACATCCACTGGCAAAGGGCTCAATAGGTGAACTGCTTGCTCCATAAAGTGCTGCTCCTTTTTACTTATTTTAAACCTTGTTCTTTCATAGTTTCTTTCAATGCCCCTGAGCTCTTGTATCTGGTTCTGCCAACAGCCTTAGCCATGTCACACCTGAGTCCAGCCAATAATCTTTGAATAACCAGTCAATAATAACTAAATAATAACTGAATAACTAAAGAAAAAAAATAGTTAGCTCTCAGCATCCTGAAGGAGTATGAGCATAGGTTATGCCCTACCTTTCGTAACCTGGTTTGGGTCTTCCAAGGCCCAGGTGTCAACTCCATTAAGAAAGTGCATTGTGGGTGCTGATCTGCAAAGGGGCATCAAAATGGAAATCAGCATTAGAAGTAGAATAATGTGTTTCTTTGGAAAGAAATAATTCAGATCAGTTAGTTATATGGATTTGTTTTCTCCAAGTATTGTTTTTCCCCAATTATCTAAAGCTTATGAGCTTGTCTTTAAAGAGACTTCTGATGCTTCACTCTGAATGCTTTTAGCTCTGATTTCTGTGTATGCCATACTTGAATTCTTGGCTTGTTTCTGCAGCACACAGCATCTAGCAGAGCACATGCATTTCCCACTCCAGTGAGTACATTATGATGCTGATATCCAGCAGATAAGTGTTTCACTTGAGTGTATTTACGAATCATTCTTTCAAAGGAAGATCCCTTCCTTCCTGAGGTCTTCAGATGCTACTTCTTATTCCATATTTGTTGCCTATAAAATTCTCATTGTCCAAGGGAAGATTTTTCTAGTGGCAGCATTTGACATCATCTCCCACAGCATCCTCATAGCTAAACTGAGGAAAATGTGGTCTGGATGATCAGGTTGTGATGTGGGTCACTAACTGGTTGAAGGGAAGAAGTCAGAGAGTTGTGGTCAATGGGGCAGAGTCTAGTTGGAGGCCTGTGTCTAGTGGGGTCCCTCAGGGGTCAGTGCTCGGGCCAGTGCTTTTCAATATATTCATCAATGACCTGGACGAGGGATTAGAGAGCGCTGTGAGCAAGTTTGCTGATGATACAAAACTGGGAGGAGTGGCTGACACACCAGAAGGCTGTGCTGCCATTCAGAGAGACCTGGACAGGCTGGAGGGCTGGGCAGGGAGAAATTTTATGAAATTCAACAAGGGCAACCGTAGAGTCTTGCACCTGGGAAAGAACCCCAAGCACCAGTATAGGTTGGGGACTGACCTGTTGGAGAGCAGCGCAGGAGAAAGGGACCTGGGGGTTCTGGTGGAGGCACAGGATGACCAAGAGCCAGCAATGTGCCCTCATGGCCGAGAAGGCCAATGGCATCCTGGGGTGTATCAGAAGGGGGGTGGTTAGTAGGTCGAGAGAGGTCCTCCTCCCCCTCTACTCTGCCCTGGTGAGGCCACATCTGGAATATTGTGTCCAGTTCTGGGCCTCTCACTTTAAGAAGGACAGGGAGCTGCTTGAGAGAGTCCAGCACAGAGCCACAAAGATGATGAAGGGAGTGGAACATCTCCCTTATGAGGAAAGGCTGAAGGAGTTGGGGCTCTTCAGCTTGGAGGAGGCTGAGGCATGATCTCATTAATGTTTATAAATATGTAAAGGGCGAGTGTCAGGAGGACAGTGCCAGGCTCTTTTCAGTGATGTCCAATGACAGGACAAAGGGCAACAGGTGCAAGCTGGAGCACAGGAGATTCCACAAAAATATTAGGAAAAACTTTTTCACTGAGGATGACAGAGCACTGGAACAGGCTGCCTAGGGAGGTTGTGGAGTCTCCTTCTCTGAGACTTTCAAAGCCCGACGGGACACATTCCTGTGTGCCCTGTTCTAGGGGATCCGGCTCTGGCAGGGGGGTTGGACTAGATGATATTTTGAGGTCCCTTTTAACCCCTCATATTCTGTGATTCTGTGACTCCGTGAATCATTAATTCAGATAAACAGTAATTCTGAATGTGTACAAAACACTTTCCCAACCATTCAATCTTACAGTGCTCAGTCTGTGCAAGTCAAAAGTGTTACTCCATGGGCCTTAAAGGACAGGCACCAGACAGACTGTGGCAGACAGGTTGCAGGCTCGGCCCTGCTAGGGCAAGCTCGCTGGAAGGGCTGGAAAACACACACACAAATGTGCTCATGGTGGGCTGATGTTTGGGGTGAGCGATACCCCGTGAGGAGTCACCACGGTGGTAGCCTGTGACATCCCCTCAGTGAGGGGCTGCTCTGTTTTTTGACTGACCCTTTGCCAGGACGAGCCAGGCTCCATCTCTGCTGGAGGGGTGTCTGCTCTTACCTGGGACTGGAGAAAATATGATGGAGAAGGAGAAATGTAGGGCTTGGGGCAGGGGGTGGTGGTGACACAGCAGAAGCAAAAACATCCTGACAGCTAAGTCTCATGTGACTTTCAACATTTTATTTATACATTTAACAGAAAACAGGTAATTAGCAATACAATAGGTCATAAAACAGCAGTAATATAACAGATCATATTGGATGTAACAGTTACTGTCAGAAAAACTCTGTGTACGTTAAGCCCACAAGATATCATGCATGGAGATTAAGCATGAGAGATTGCTCCCCAGGTCCTGGGAAACTCTCGAAATTCTGTCAGCAAGTGATTTTTACGATTTAGTTCACATTCTTCCTTGCCCTGTAAACAATTTGGTCTGGATGTAAACTGTCAGGAAATGCTACAGTGGGACAAATGCTCAGGGCTGTGCAGAGGCCATGCCAAGCTTGACTCCAGGGGTGGCCAGGACTTGGGGCTACCTCTGCATGGCTGCCTGTCATGAGAGCAGAAGGGCACACAGCCACGCAGGGCAGGGCTCTTCGGGTGGTGTCAGCTCAAGTATCCCATCCTAGGACATACAGCAGTGTCCAGGACAGGCGCTTGTCCTCCATAATTTTTTTTACTCTTGTTCTCCCTGTGCTTGACAGACCTGTCTGTCCTTAGCAGGAGCAAACCTCCATGCATGTGGCCACTCAGTTCTTCTGCAGGTCGAGCTCTGCTGTGAAGGGCAGATGGACTGTAAGACCTTCTAGGGAAGCTGGGTAGAAAATCAGGAGTAGATCTACAGTAGCTAGTTTTACCTCCTAAATTGTACATGAAACAAATAACAGTGATGTCCATGGGGTTAATATGAGGTTAATATCAAGGCTGTATTACTCTTCTTCAGCTACCTTTTCCAGTTTTCAATCTGTAGTTGATATTTTATTTTTGAACTGGCAAAACACAGGAATGACTCAGAGATGTTTCTGGGATTCCAGTAGGAATCTGGTAGGGACAGTGGGGCTTGGTATATTACCTTCATTTTTTAAATGTGTTATCAATTCCAGAGCTGGAAATACATATTTTTTTTAAAAGATCCTGAAATAAAGAACTCCTCTTCTGCAGCAAATTCCTGTACCAGGGAACTGCAGAATATGTCATATCTCAGATTACTGAGCGGACAACCAATGATCAAACTTCTACACCATTTTCTATTGCCTCTACTATTAAGGCTAAGTCCAAGTTCATCACAGCCAAAATAATTCCCATTAAACTGCTGCGAGCGTCCTCCTGTACAGCAGCACGCAGCTGTGGGAAGGGCGGGCTCCCTCACATGCTCTTCGCCTGCTGAATGAGCAGCCTCCAACCACCACAGCTGGGTGGCTGCAAAGGAACAGAGTCCCCTTGACACGAAGGCCATTAATTTCCCAACTGCTTTCTGCAGCAGTTCTAGCTTATGCCAGCCTGGCCTTTCCTGCATCAGCCCATCTCTTGGCTGGCACAAGTGTCTGTACAACAGAGACAGATCAGTGCAGCCACCAGAACTGGGCTAAAACAAAGCTTGCAAGAAAAGGAAAAAAAAAGGTTCATTTTAACCTGGATCAGTTCCTTAATCCTGTGCTCCACACTGTCAGGGGCAAGTAAAGAAATCATACAAAGGGAGTGTGAAGAGCAAATGATGTGCGAAACGATGGTCTACACTATAAATGGATGGACGCAACTAGTCTCAGTTACTTGGTTTTAGACAATATAAAAATCCTCCTTAAACCTTCAAGTATTTTTACAGCCTTAAATCGCCATTTCTCCTCTCTCTGAAACAGCCTCCAGAAATGGGGAGTGGCAACAGTGGCAGAAGAAAATGAGATCAGTACCCTATGTGTATGGAGCCAGCAGCTCTCATCCGAGCACACAGCCTTGTCCCTGGCTCCCAAGCTGCCCAGGAGGACAACGACCAGAAGGACAACATCTTGTTGTATTTTCCTGACTTCCTGCAGCCTGTGGAAACTGGAGCAGGACGCTGCTCTGCTCAAGAGAGGATTTAGAGGCTCTGCCGGGTAATCCTGGAAGATGTGTGCCTGGCTCACACACACTGCTTGGACCGGAACGGATTTATTCCACTCTGAATTCCTACCTTCAGGAGTCCCCAGGGAGATGGACTCTGAGCTGCAGCTCAGGGACAGGAAGAGAGAGCTCCAGTGCTCTCAGCCAGCCCTTCACTCCCTGTATTCCCCTTCTGTGTCATCCGCTGTCTAGCTTCTGGCAGGAGAGGGGCCAAGGACAGTGGCTCTAGGACCACTGAAGGCCCATTTTCATCTTTGGTATCCAATTTTCACTATCTGATTGCAAAACAAAAAAGGAAGTGCTAAGCTGTCACCTCTGAAGTGTCCTGGCCAAGTGGTCCAGGTCACCAGCAGTATTGAGCACAGGTACCACTGCTGGGAGCTGCTCGTTGTCGGTGCTGCCACCTGGGGAGCTGGCTTTTGCTCCTTCTGAAAGATATCGCTAAGGATTCTTGGCATTAGGGTATGAAACATGGCTGTGTGCTATCGCATATCAAGCAAAATATGGGAGGAAAGCCCCTTTTCAGGTGTGGGGATGTTCAAACCCAAAGCAGGGGGATTGAAGCAGCCCATAAGCAACTTCACCTTCACTCTTGCACAGAGACTGCACAAGACCCCACACTGCGCCCGGGTTTCTGAGGGGCTCTTGGTTGAGCAGGTCTATACGGCCCTTTCCTCAGAGCAACTGGAAAATGACTGCAATGCTGTTATAAAATCAAGAAATAACTGAATCATCTGGGGCTGCAGCGCCCTATAGCTCCAAAATGAACATAAATTGCTCTTGAAGTCTAAAGAAACGGGTTAGAGAGAAACACAGGAGAAAGTGAGAGACATAATTAAAAGCTGCTATTTGGCGGTATGAATTTCCCTTTCAGTTAAAAGCAAGGTCTTGTAGTTTAGGGATACTCTACACTTAGTTCTGGATCTTGTGTCTTTTATGCCCTTTTAATTTACAGAATAAGCTGCAGAAAGCAGTTGTTATTTTAGACATGAACAGTTTTTATCTGAGGGCTACTGCCTACCAGAGATTTTTGATATTTTATTTTAAATGTTGTCTAATTTTGTGTTTTGAGTAGGAAGCTTCAACTTCACACCAATTCTACACATGCTCTTCGGCTACCCAGCAGTTTGGGCAAGATAAACCAGTAACCAAAGACACTCCCTCCCTCATCTTTATGGCTTTTATCAGGGTTTCATTATTGCTCGCCTTACTGTGGACTTTGAGAAGACATGGGGAGTATCTGAAGTAGGTTAAAATTATTTAATCTTTAAAGTATCACTGGGATGCAGGGAAGTGTCCCGAAATATCCACCCAGCCCCACTTTTTGGTTTTGCTTTCTAACCAGCAAATAGAGCAGGGAAGGCAGGGCCAGGTGAGCTGCCTGCAGTGATCTCTGTGGGGAGCCTACTTGTCCATCTGTCCCCAAGACTGCTCCTGCTCCAGCCCCTTCCCAAATCTCCAGCCTCTTCCCCACACCTCTGCGCTGTTTGCCCTGCACCATCCCAGCCCTCACAGCAGAGGGGACCCCCAAGGGCATCACCCCATCTCACCCACGCTTATGGTGGCAGGGAGTGCCCAGGCAGCGTTGAGGCAGGAAGTCTGAAAAGCAGCAGAATTAGCAGAATCTTGCACACCAAAGCAAGTCCTAAAGCTGGCAAAGCAGCAGCCGGGGAAGGTAGTGAACCAGCCCCAACATCCCCCCCTTGTCCATCCGTCTGCCTTGACACAGGGTGGGAGGCAGTGGGAAACTCCAGTGCCAGCACCCTCAGCCTGCTCGATGGCTCATCCATTGGGAGCAATGAGGAGGAACAGCACTTGGTATCATCCCAGGTATCTGCTTGCCTGCCAGGCTTGCTCTTTAGAGCAAGCACAGATAGCTGTGGAATCGATATGGATTTTATTCTACAGCCCATGCGGTCGCTGTCAATGCCCCCTCTGTTGGCACGGGGTGGGCTGTGCCACTGTACACCAGGACAGATCTGGGCTATGTGGGAGAGGATACCAGCGCTGCCTCCTTCGTGCCCGTCTTGGATAACTGTGAGAAAGCAGCCAAACAGGAAGACTTCAGAGACGGCATCTCTGCGTTGCTGCTGCCAGTCTCCCCAGCCAGCGCCAAACATGCATGTTTGCTAAGCACAGAGGGGAGTTTGGATGCACTACAGTCAGTCAGTCCTTTGGATGAGATGTGAAAGCAGGGGCCTCCTCCACCACCCTCGCCGAACCTGTCGCATGTCCTGAACAGACCACAAAAATCAGCCAACGCCCAGATTACCGTCTCCTCTTCCACCAGGCAGCTTCTCATGCTCATCCCAAAGCTGCAATTTGCTGTGGATAATAGCTGTGACGTTTATCCGGACTGTGGCTGCCCACGTGTGCTTGTGTGGAGAGTCCGGTGCTTGATGGTCCCACTGAAGAGGTGATGTCCGGTTACTTGGAGCTCGTGTACTTGGTGACGGCCTTGGTACCCTCCGAGACAGCGTGCTTGGCCAGCTCTCCCGGGAGCAGCAGGCGCACGGCCGTCTGGATCTCCCGGGAGGTGATGGTGGAGCGCTTGTTGTAATGGGCCAGGCGGGAGGCTTCTCCAGCGATGCGCTCAAAGATGTCGTTGACGAAGGAGTTCATGATGCCCATGGCCTTGGAGGAGATGCCAGTGTCAGGGTGGACCTGCTTCAGCACCTTGTAGACGTAGATGGAGTAGCTCTCTTTCCTGCTCTTGTGCCGCTTCTTATCGCCCTTCTTCTGGGTTTTTGTCACGGCTTTCTTGGAGCCCTTTTTGGGGGCAGAGGTGGACTTCGCTGGCTCTGGCATCCTGAGAGCTTTCTCTGGGTCTTGGAGCTGCCTGGAAAGAACACACACACAAAAAATCAAATTATTTCTAGTTCTCCTATAGTATAATTTTGCTGAAAGATAAAAGAGCCTGAGCTGGAGACAAGCAACACCTCTGAATCTAAGGCAAAAACCCAATGATGCTCCGCAACTATCTTTGAACTGCTAGCAAGAACTGCTCTGGTTTGGCTTTGGGTTTTTTGTTGTTTACTGTTTAAATCCTGATAACACCAGCCTTGTGAACATCGCTGAACCCAGGCCTAGTTGGCAGCTACCTAGTAAATACGGGCTGAAAGGTGAACATATTTCTGAGAAGAAAATTGCAGTTAAAAAAACCACCATCTGAAGCACTGGTTAAATTAGATCTTGCTGGAATGGACTGGAGCCTCTTGCAAGATATCACTGAAGCCACCTTTCTATGAGACTGTTCCAAAAGATGTTATATGTTTATTACAATGCCCAAGAGACCTTTTTTCTTTGCAAATAGGGAAGTTTATTTTGAAGGTGCTTGCATTTCTGTGGCTATTGTTTTACACCACATATTCTAGTGGAACACAAAAATCATATAGTTTTAAGCTGGTTAGCTGAGTGACAGGAATCTCTGTGTTCACGTTAGCTAACAAAAAGACCAGAGAGTAGAAAATGGCACTTGATGATCTTGAAGGTCTCTTCCAACCCAAACTGTTCTATGATTCTTTCTATGAAAAACTCAGAGGATGTGGCAGGGATCACCTGGCAGACAAATAGCAATGCGGACAGGAGGAAAAAATCAAAGTGCTTTTTGGGCTGTTTGTTGATGGAGAGAAGCTACATGGACTGAAATAGTTTCCTGCTCTTTGGTGCTTTCTGCTTTCAAGGGAGTGAGTTTCCGCTGGCCAGTTTACATCAAAGATGGCTCATTCTGAGTTTTTCTTCATTAGGCCACAACCTGCAGATCCATGGTCTGCAGCTGACTGCTCTCATGCAGAAGTGCAGTAACAAAAAGAAATTATCTACACCCATCATGAAACTGGGTGCCTTGCCTATGCTACAAATTTACACGTCCTTTACTATATGGATCATGGGAATAACTGTGTTGCAACCTGGAAAATGGTTTTGTGTTTCAGAGGACACTTGGAGGGCTCCCTTGAAAGGCAAGGCTTCTCCAGGCTTTGCTAGAGGATCCACTTCCAGCATCACCCCAGGACTTGGGCTTTTAGTGCTTTGCACCTCCTTTGAAGATGACCCAGGAATTACAGTCTGATGGCCAAGAGAGACTAGAAAAGAATAAAGAGCTTCAAAGATGATGGCACATGGAAAAACGGATAGAAGTAAACAGGAAAAAGAAAGTGGGGGTGTAACATATGGTCTGCACACACAGATAATCAGAGAGGGACCTAAACGATCCCTGCACCAAAGCAACAGCTGCATGCTCAGCCCTCCTCTCCTCCTTGGGAAGGAAGGAGATGTCATGCTCCATCCTGGCCTGGCTTCTCCACTGTTTCCCGCATTTGCAATCAAAGCCAAACGCAGCAGCCGTGTTGCAACCAAGTCTATAAGAAGTTCCTGGTTGCCCACTGTGGGAGCAGGAGTCTTCAATGCTGAGGCTAGATTTATGTGCCCATGTCTTGGTGGATACTAGCTCCTGCTTCTAAACCATGCAAGAAACCTCTGTGGCTCCAAATCCTCAGTACATGAGACGCTGCCTTTTGCCCGCAGCCAGCACCAGGGCCACTGCTGGCTGTTCCACCCTACGAGGCACCGATGTTGGGCTCTGGCAGGTGCTGGGCAAAGGGCAACGCTGAACATTTCAAGTGGAGGCATGTTCAGCTGCAAGGACAGGCTGACACTGTTTGGGATGCATGGGAGCAGGGAGGCAATGTCTCCATCACAGCCCTCCAAAACGCCTGGCTAGAAACGAAATTTGGCACCAGTGTCTGTAAGTGCCAAGTTTTTGTTCAAGCAAAGCAGTTTCTTCCTTGCTGTTAAGGAGCGTTTTGTCTTTGTGAGGCCTGAGAGACCCGTTCAAGTCTCATTTGCTTCATCTTGCAAAAAAGAAGTAATTTGTCACTCCAAAATAGGATATTGTCTAACTAGGTGGAAAAGGCCAGCGTACAGGAAAACTCCAAGTAAGAGGCTGCAAGCACATGACTAGCTCCTCGTTGCCGCAGAACCTCAAACTGGAATCTCAGACTGAAACCTCAAACAAATCCCTGGAATTACTAGCAACCTAACATCAGGAAGAAAAAGAAAACTAAATGTATTGAAAGGTTGTTGTTGATGCTTTTTTTCTAGTTGGCTTCAGTTTATGAACATTAATATCTCTTCCTAGTTTCAAGAAACCTGTAGCTGTATCATATGTGGTTACACCACCTGGCAATCATAAACTAATGAATTTTGCTGACTCTTGGAAGGTGGAGATGGGCACATTGAGAGAGTAGTTCTTTTTCAGCTGAACTCAACCCCTGGAAGAGCTTCATGGCCAAGTGAACTGAGCTAGGCGGAAACCATGGACAAAGACCATGCCTAGAGATACATAAAATGGTTCTGACCAAAGTGGAAGCTAAGAGTTGGCATGGCAAAACGCTCAGTGTGACCACATGAACAAACAGTGTCACAGAAATGCAAGAAATGTGCAGCTGGAAAGAGCCTCCAGAGCTCCATGCTTTGCTTTGAGGGTGGGGTAGCCAGCTGTGTCCTCCTAGATGAATTTCTTATCTTTTTTTTAAAACTTGCAAAGAGGATTTTCATGTACTATGTGCTTGACTCTGATTTTCATGTACTATGTGCGTGACTCTTCCGCCCAACCCCCTTCTTAATTTTCCTATGTGTTCTTCTCAGTGGAGGCATCTGGAAGGGCTGGACCGCCCAGAAGTCCTGGACACTGCTCAGAACTTTGACACTTGCCCCCCTTGAACACCACGTCTTCTTCCTTTGGTAAAACCCTGTTTTTTTTTTCCTTTCTCCCTCTATTTGGGAAGCATTATCTGAAAAAGAAATCCCCTACCGCCCTTGTTCACGGTCTTGAAAATATATCTTTTCAACAGAAAGGCATTTTTCCAAGAGAAGAAATAACTGTGCACTTGCTTCTTTTTCTCTTGAGCTAATTTCCTGTCTGAAAAACACAACGGAAAAATGAAAATGACTGTTTCTTAGGCATTTTTAAAACTGCATCCTTCTAAAATACCTACTAATTGTTAAGTGCACTTGTAGCTTAAAAAAAAAATAATACAGCAACCAAGAGGCACCAGAGTGATTTCAAATGTCTCCAGAAAAGGTCACACCTACAGGACATCTCTGCTCATTTAACTGGCTAATGTCTTTGAGTAGTGTGGCCAGGATTTCACTCTTCTCCCATGTATGGCCGCAACAAGGGAAGCAGGGATGCTGAAGTTGAGAGATTAACACAAATCTTTGGTGGTCTTGCTTCCCTTCACTCATTTCTTTGCAGCCTACTGTTTAATAGGTAAATAACACCTTCTCTGGGAACAGGTTGTTCTCCTTCCAGTTCGCTCGGGGAGTGCCTAGCACAAAGAGCCTGGGTGCGTTTGCCAGGTGCTAAATAAATAATATTAATAATGGTCAACAGTATCACCAGCCCTTGTGTCAACAGTGCCACACAGTTCACAGGCAGGTTCTGCTCTGGTATTAAGACAGACGTAGTGGGATTATTCCCAAAACGTCCATGTGGAGAGTTTGTTGAGGGAAAACTAGGTGACCCTTAAAAAATTGTTTAATGTTATAAAAATCAGTGCTTTTTTTTTTTTTTTCTTTTTCCTTAAAAAACCACACAAAACAAAAAACCTGAAGAGGTTAATAATTATCAGTTCTTGTGTTTGGAAGTGTTGCTATCATGATTGGCTTCTCTGCTGCAAGGGTGATGAGGCACAGGTTGCTCAGGGAGGTCGCAGGGTCTCCATCCTTGGAGATACTCAATATCCAACTGGATGGGGCTCTGAGCAACCTACAGTGGCTCACCCTGCTCTGAGCACAGGCTGCACTAGATGCTCACCAGAGGCACCAAGAGCCTCAGCATTCTGGGACTCTTGGAGACTGAAGCTGGATACCTCTCATCTAGAAGATGCTTTAGGAGCTGTGTTAGCCCGATGGATGGGAGGTGGTGCTCATCTCCAGGTCCAAGCCACCGCAGCTCCTTGGACACAGGGTATGGCCATGCATGAGGAGGCACTCGGAAACATCACGATGAGATTTGACAAAAGGTTTTTGAAGAAAACCTTTGTGTACAGCTTTTTTCTTTACAGCTTTGTATCCTCTGAGTCAGTTACTAGTGCTGGTATTTTTCTCCTTCCTCCAAAAACCAACAACAAAACCAATCATGGTATTTTTTTGCTAGCCAGCTCCAAGAGCAGCAGCCTGCCTGCTGTTAGACACCAGAGCGATGCCGAGTGACAGATACATCTTCCTTTGTGTTGACACCCCTTTCTTCAGCATCATTAAAAGGAAAATGAACTGAAAACATATTCAAAGATACAAATCACCACAGTCTCTCAGATCTGAGATGGGCAAGGAGCCCTGCCGAGCAATCCCACATGAAGGCTGATGCCGTCTCTGTTTTCCCCAGGCCTGATGCATTGATGGAGAAAGAAAAACAGGCAGGGAAGCTCCCGCAGCATTTTTGTTCGTTTTTGGCCTTGCTGCTGAGTCTGTAGGACCAGTGCCAAGTTGGTGCCAGTGGTGTGCACGGCTGATGAGGGGTGGGCGATCAGCTGGCCTTTTGGACCTCTTCTCGTGGATTTTTTTCCTTTTTTTCTCATGGATTCTCGTGGATTTTTTCCTTCTTTTTTTTTTTTTTTTCTGTTAAAAGTTTTCCTTGCTGTGATGAGCTCTGTGGAATCCATTGTAAATTCCCCATGCCCACCAGGCTGCTCCCTTGCTGCAATTTCCTAATCAAGCGCAAAAGTTACCTTTCTAGAATCAGCACTTAGAAGATTTTGGTGGAAAATTAAACACTTCTAGGAAAAAAATCAAGCTCTCATCTTTTGTACATCTGATATTCTGACATTTGCTAGTCTTGTGATGATTTATTTTAATACCTGCCAGAGTAAATGAATGCTAACGGGCATTTGCTCATTATTCTGCCCCTTAAATAGGAATGTCCTGGTAGTTTTGTCCAATTATATTCCCTTTCCTCACTTTCTCTTGCTGTATAAAATAAAGAAAGCTTGGCTTTAAACCTACACATTGAGATATGTAAAGCAGAATTTGCTGCTGGTCTTTTTTTACTCTCTCTGAAGCACAAAGGGCAGTAAACTAGAGAACGTTTCCACCAAAAGAAAAAAAAAAAGGCTTTCTAACAGCTTCAACTGTTCTGAAATGCTTGTAAGAGCACAGACAACATATCCGCTAAATACAGTTTACAAATTACCAGATGTCAGCACATCACTGTTGTTGGAACAGCATATTTCTGCAAATTGAAAATCCTCTTCATTTTATAATGTATGGCCATCTACCTGGAAGTTACTAAACAAGAATTTGCTCATTCAATAGGTGCAATTAAACAGCAACAGTTGAGAAAACAAGCAGATATTTTATGGTTATTTAGTAGCAAGCCCTGCCTTAGGTAGTAAAGCAGATCAGACGCGTGATGAGTCACCATGAGACATCAGTGATGCTGCCTCATCTGCAAAAAACGATAGTTCATATTCTGGATTGGAAAGGATTCTTCTCTTGGTATGCTGTCTAGCATGTGATGATGAGGTAATATTTGCTTTGAAGAAATGTGGAGGAGAATTTCCTTGAGTAAGGTAAACTAGTCTGAAATGCCTGACTTCTTCCAGTGGTGCAGGGATGCAGAGATCAGCTTTGTGATACCAGGTCTGCTCCCAGATAACCCAGTATTGATAATAAGGCCCCATCCCCAATCTCACATGCTCTGTGGCATTTTATATGATTGCTCCAGTAAGGTTATCATCTAAATAGCTAAGTTTTAACCTTGGATACACACATGCTATTCTTCTCATGGAGGGATTCACATTTGCATATCGAACTACAAAAAGAAGTTAAAACTGAAGATGTCTCACAGAATCACAGAATGTCAGGGATTGGAAGGAACCTCGAAAGATCATCAAGTCCAATCTCCCTGCCAGAGCAGGAATGCCTAGATTATGCTACACAGGAATGTGTCCAGGCAGGTCTTGAATGTCTCCAGAGAAGGAGACTCCACAGCCTCTCTGGGCAGCCCGTTCCAGTGTTCCGTCACCCTCACTGAGAAGAAGTTTCTTCTCGAGTTTAAGCAGAACCTCTTATGTTCCAGTTTCAGCCCATTACCCCTTGTCCTATCAGTGGTTGTCACCGAGAAGAGCCTGGCTCCATCCTCGTGACACTCCCCCTTGATATATTTGTAAACATTAATGAGGTCACCCCTCAGCCTCCTCTTCTCCAAACTAAAGAGCCCCAGCTCCCTCAGTCTTTCCTCATAAGGGAGATGCTGCACTCCCTTAATCATCCTAGTTGCCCTGTGCTGGACTCTCTCCAGCAGTTCCCTGTCTTTCTTGAACTGAGGGGCCCAGAACTGGACACAATATTCCAGATGGGGTCTCACCAGGGCAGAGTAGAGGGGAAGGAGAACCTCTCTCGACCTACTAACCACCCCCCTTCTAATACACCCCAGGATGCCATTGGCCTTCCTGGCCACAAGGGCACAGTGCTGGCTCGTGGTCATCCTGCTGTCCACCAAGACTCCCAGGTCCCTTTCCCCTACACTGCTCTCTAATAAGTCATTCCCCAACTTATACTGGAACCTGCGGTTGTTCCTACCCACATGTCTCCTCCTTAACATAGAAAGAAATGCTACAAACTCATTACCTGACACAGATACACTACGTTGAAAGTGATCTTTAGGTCTGTTTAGAAGAAATACAGGCAGAACAGAGCACTGAGATACACTCGCATCCTAGCTCTGCGAGAGTTCCTTATCATTGCCTGTGTTAACACATTGCCTGGGAGCTCAGTACAGGATACTCCCTACAGTGATCTTTTCTTTTCTCTTCCTTTCTTTTCTCGCATTTCACAGAATCACAGAATGTCAGGAGTTGGAAGGGACCTCAAAAGATCATCCAGTCCAACCTCCCTGCCAAAGCAGGATCACCTACAGTAGGTCGCACAGGAACGCGTCAAGGTGGGTTTTCATTTATGATTTACATCAGTTATGATTTTTCCATTTACGATTTTAGAAAACACACTTTTAATCACCAGCAACAGCTGTAATTTCTTGTGCGACTTCTGGCCAAGCTGCAAGTACTTCTCAGGTTTGTGAGGGTATCAATGAGAGATGCTTATGTACCACGTAAGAAGCATTATCCTAGATCAGAGCTCTCTGCAGAGAGGATTGTTAAAGAAAAGAAAATCTTATCCATGAGTCAAGCAGAGAAACAGAGACACAGTGCTGCAAGAAGAATGGCTGTCAGAATGTCTGCTGTCCTTGCTCTGATTGAAGGAGAGCCTGAAGTCAGTGGGGGTTTAACCTAGGTCTGAAACCACAGATAGGATGTTTAGAGATGTTTAGCACCAAGAGCCAGCATTGATTTCCACTGGAATCCAGGAGGCTCAGTACTTTATAAGAAACAGACTTCACTTTTTATGAAGGTTTTGTTACTGTGAATAAATGAGTACTTAAAAAAGCTTTAGCATGACTTTTATCTGCTTTTTATAAAAGCACTCATTATCTACCTACTTTGGAATATCTCTGATCTACACGCTTGACCAACAGAATCTAATAAATGTGAAAAGGAGAAATTATGTTCTCTATAGATCAATACCTGTTAAATGTTTACAAGAGCAAACCCAGTACCAGCATCTGCTACGACACTCCACTCAGCTTTCCCACAGAGTGCCAGGGTTTAAGAGAAACTTGTATGAGTGCAGCCATCCTCAGAAGGCCCTCAGTACTAACACAGTCTAACAGAGAACACAACCAGGCTCACTCCCTTCCTGGGGTTCTATCAGTAAGTCAAAACCTTAATACAACAGAAAACTTCAGCAGAAGCTTCCTCTCCAAGTTTTACAGTCATCAGGACTTGCTGCTTCTGCCACGAATCCTTTCCTCCAGCAACAGGCTTCTGTTCCCTTCATAACCCACCTCAACTTGGCTGGACCCAGGGGGTCAACCTGTCAGCAGCAGCTCTGTGTCTTGGTGCAAGGTTGAGCTCCCGAACTTAGACTAACTCTGAAAGGGAGAGGTCAGAGCCTGCTAACCATGAACAGGCAGGTGATCTCTGATGGACCTGGAGCAATCCTGCTGGGTGGGAGAAGCATGTAAGACAGCTACTCAGCAGCATCATATGCTCTGCCCAGCAACAGAACAATAATGGGTTTAAGTTAGAACACAGGAAGTTCCACCTCAACATGAAGAGAAACTTCTCAGTGAGGGTGACGGAGCACTGGCACAGGCTGCCCAGAGAGGTTGTGGAGTCTCCTTCTCTGGAGACTTTCAAAACCCGCCTGGACACATTCCTGTGTGGCTGCCCTAGGGGATCCTGCTCTGGCAGGGGGGTTGGACTAGATTATCTCTGGAGGTCCCTTCCAACCCCTGACATTCTATGATTCTATGATTCTAGGTATCTTCTTGGTGATTTGCAAAGCACAGGCTATTGGAGATGAGTGTGAGAACAAAAAATTATAGATGACTGGGGCCTGTAATACTAACCACCTGTTATACATCAGAAAGATGCTTTATTTACTCCATGATGCTCTAGGCTATTGAAAATAAAAAATGTAGATTGAAAATAAATTGCTCTGTGACATACCAAAAATGAAATTTACTTTACCTTTGACCTCATTTTCATTCCTCTGGAAAAGCAGAAGACCATAAGCTTGCTGAGTCTGCTATATCTAAATAACTCCTTTTACAATGGTCTTTAAACTAGCAATGATAGTAAGCCTAAAGAATTGCTACGGCATTTGAGCAAACTATTTTTATGGATATATTTTACGGACAATGGAGAATTACCAAAATTCTACACTATTTTCATCAGTGCTGAAAAAGGCATCCATTAAAAATGTGCTAATTCAGCCATGGCCAAAAATATGAAAGAAGCTACAGCCCAAAACCTGCAGGCCATAAGGGAAGAGTGGGTGGGAGAGGGAGAAGAAGCTGCCCCAGGAGACGAGAACTTCTGAGTTAAGGTGGGAGTTATGTGGGAACCAATGCAGACACGTGTGGCATCTCTTCCTCCTACATACACCATGCCCAGGTTTTCATAGATTTATGTAACCTTTTCCAGTGCTACAGATAATTTGTGCAACAAAAAAACCCAAACAAACAACAAAAGCAGGGATCGTACCCCAAAATGTTTACTCTGGCCATACCCCATTGACTGGGAATAATATATACAGATATAAACCCATGCCAAAGTGGAGAGCTATGTTCCCAAATTAGACTGAAGATCAGACCAAGGTCATGAAGGCTTCTGAGAGGGATGCGATGGCACATCATAGCCTCAATATGACCACATATTTTCATTGGCACAGGTGAAATAAGCCCAGCAAAACCTTTGAAACAAACTTCATGCGATGTATATGGGACTAACGCACGTATGCTCAACAGACCTGAGCAGTATCACCAACTCTACCCCTACATGGAGGGGAAAGAGCCAGATGAGGGCATGATGTGTGCAGCTGTAATCAATCATGACCGACATTCCCTCTAAATGAGAGTCTCTAACTTCAATCATCGTTTCCCAGTTGCATTACTCATGTTTGAGCAAGTCCTGAAAACGGTTTAATAAAAAAAAGTAACGGAAACCCTGCAATTAATGAAAAATTCAGGAATACATGAAAGCTGCTTTACCATGGCTGTAAAGCACAGGTACCTGGGAACACGGAGTGCAGATGCAGGAGCTGTGGGCACCACACAGGTACATCCAAAAGGACCACATGCCATGCCACAAGCTAAAGGGCAGTGAGTGGCAGAGAGTCAGATTTCATTGCTACAGGATACTGAAAATATTGTAATGTGTGTATTAATAATTAATTTGGCATGGTAGTAGCAATTTTACTGTAAAATGAAGATGCATGACTATTACTGGAGCCTGCGGGGAAACAAAGATAAATGTCCTTCCCCAGATCTCACATCATCCAATAACCAGATTGGGAATACGATCCCGGACTGCTGACACCTTTCTCTGCTGCAGCCACTAGATCACATTACTACAGGCAGAGAGTCCTCTGAGCATTAGAGGTCATCTTCTGCACAAAGCAGGAAAACGGAGAGGCTGTTAAATGGAAGGAGAAGAGAAAGCCATGGCTGAGACTGCACAGCAAAGAACCGCCAAGGAGAGGAGCTGGATACCCTCAAGATGTTGACGGGGTGAGCACTAAGGACACGAGTTATCAAAGGTAAAAGTAAGCTCTGACACAAGAACTGACAGTAAACCTTTTTAAAATGTTCATGGACAAATTCACCCTGGAGATGAGAAGGAGGAGCTTCACTTACATCCTTACTTGGAAGTAGGAGGATGAGGGCAACAGAGGAGGGGTTTCTCCCCCATACCTTCCACAGTTCAAAGACAAAACCCGATACAGGATATGGCTCTGGCAATAGCAAGTAACTGCTCTACATTAACCAGACAACATCCTTAGTTTGTTCTATGTAGCTGTGCTACTGAAGAATTGTTACCAAAATGCACGGAGGTCCTTCACTTGCATTTCTCTTGCCTTTATTCTTTTCCTTATTGTTCCTTCCCTCTTTCTCTCACACTCACTACAAGTACCAGGAGGTTCAAAGTCTCAGCAGGCTTGCTGTCACTTGGTCCCACCCAATATGTGATATTTACACTGAGACTAACACATTACTTTGAACAGCCACAGGGTTGGAAAGCTTGCAGTCCTCCAAAAACGCTGAAAAAAAAATGGCTCTCAGACCAGGTTAGCCCATTATCAAATTTTGCATTGTACGTATCACTTGTAAATGGTATTTTAATTTGGCTCTAATTTGTGATAGCATTATTATCACATGGCCTTATTGTGTCAGTCACTATACTGATACATGCTAAAAAAGGTCATCTCCCTTCCAGAGGAATCAAAGCATAATTAGGGATACATCGATATTTACGTCCGGCAGGGTAAAAAGAGCTCTCTGCTGAGGACTTCGTTGCAACCACTGGACCAGCAGTGAAGAAAACGGGGATTGCTGGACAAAATCACAGCCCCAAAATGCCATCGGTCCTGGCTGATCAGTAGCAATTAGAACAATTAAATGTAAGGCTTGCTTTTCAAAACACAAAACGGTTTTCAAAGGCAGCAGGTTTAAAATGCCAGTGAGATGCCACATTATCTGCACCATACTGTTATTTTTAACCCCCCGCGGCTCCATCCTCCTACACTTGCTTTCCTCCTGAGGCACCTTTAGTTTCCTCACTGCTACGGTCTCCCAACCTGTTTCTTCCTCGGATGAAGTGCTCACCCTTTGCTCCTCTTCCTCCCTGCTGGTGTGTCTCTCAGCACGCGCCCTCCGCAGAGCTCATTAGTGCCTCTGCCTCAAGAAGCAAGTCTTTGCGGGTGGCTCCTTAGTCTTTACCTTGAGTTGTGCCCCAGTTATCAGGCCCACGCAATCGATAAGAAGGACGATCGGAACCTGGCTGAGGACCCTCAGTGCAGGAGAAGAGAGAATATGGGATTAATTTTGGCTTGAGAGAAAGAAGAAGATGTGACAGGAAGGGCAAGTCAGCTGCAGCATCCATCTTCAGGGCAGAGCTGCTGTATCTGCAACGCATTTTAAGGCTTATACACATCAAGAATGGAAATAACTCATATTTATACTGGGTGTGGTCAGACAGCTCATTCTTGATGGGATGCTCCCTGCCTCCTGTCTTGTAGCATCCCACTTACTACTCAATCATTTTCCAGGTCCGAAAACCTGAGGAGGACTTTGCCCTTTCAGTTAACAGCATCATCTTCCCTATCCCTCCTTCATTCACATTTGTCAATGGTTCCCTTCAGCTTGTTTGGTTTTCCCCTTTCCTTCCCATTCCTTGGTTCTGCCTGCTCTGTGACAGAGAAATGATGAGACTTATCAGCCTTCTCTGACCCTCCTTCACCCTAAGATTTCTCCTTAAGCGCTGAGCTCCAGTCTTGACCATTCCTTCCTCTCTGCCCTCTCTGTATCTCATGATCCTTCTGCAAAAATGTCACACGCTTTTCTGCTCAAGCCTCCTCTCACTTCCCAGGGTAAATCTCTTTGTAGCTCCCAATAACCCTCCTGGAGGTGCACTTTCAGTTCCTCCTACCTCTTCCTCCACTGCCTCCTGCGCACGCTGTATTTGTTGTATTGCCACCTGTGTGTCTTGTTCTCATTCCCATCTTCCCGTCTTCTTTTGTGTAGTATTTTCTGCTTGATAAGTATCAGTCTGCTACATATGATCTCTCTCCTCACAAGAGACCAGGTCACACAGGTTATACAAACAGGTTATAAGGAGAAATTTTACATGGCCAAAACCACGTCCATTTTTCCTGACTCTCTGTTGACCTAATATAAACATCACCTCTGCTGACAAAACTTTGCCTTTTTAAATCCTTAATCATTCTGGCTAAAATCTCACAGTTCTTCCTCAGCACACGTCTCCTGGGGGATGGTCCTCTACCTCGAGCTGATGCATCTCAACTCTCCTAGTGGCACATCTCATGTCAGAGATGAGTCCTCTGCAAATGGAAACTCTCTCCTCCCTGATTTGGAGGTAAACACCAGTTTTTAAGAAACAACATAGAAAACCTTATTGCAGTGGGCCATCCTGTACTTTCATCAAATTCAGAAACAGCCCCTTCCCTCCTCCAACTCTGTAAAAAGTTTGAAGGCTGGTTTGAAAGATAAGCAAACTCCCATGACAGATCATATCTTCATGAGGGTCAGTGAAATAATATGACAAGGGTGGTGATTAGCTCTCACTACAAAGGAAAATGTTGAGTTGATGTAGGTAGCATATAAAATCCCCCACTCTCTTTATGAGTCAGGTAAGCTGCCAGAAAGTGGAGGTGGAATCCGTGGGATGGAGCTGTTTTCATTCCAGTCAGTTAGTAGTATGCTTTTTGAAAGGCCAAAAAAAAATTTAATTACTAATTTTTTTTAACTAAGAGTCTTATTTAAATAGTAAAATCTAATATTTGCCCTTGATCACCAATGATGCCGTTTGCAGTCAGTGATAGTCAAGGAGAAATATTATTAAACAACTCCACTCCCACCCCCTAAGGTTAACGTAGCATTTTTGGGTTATGCATCTATTCTTCCATCTCCCACCCAATGCATATGATCCTACAGTCACAGCTACCTCCTCTCCCTCAGGCTCCAGAAAAAAAAGGGAAGCTGATGAGCTGAGATCCCAGCCTCACCCCACACAGAGCCCTTTTCACAGGCAGAGCTTAGCTCTGAGGAGGAGAAAAGCATTTCTTTCCCAACAGCTGCACAAAAGTGGCTTAACAAACGTATAAACCAAAACAATTGGCAAAAAAAGAAAAAGCATTTTGTGGAATCTTATTTTAGATGAGACCAGGATTCAAGGGATAATTCAAACAGATGGCACTGTCCCTTATCTAAAACTATAAACTTCTCACTGCCAACAACTAGAAATTTAGAAATGCAAAGAAAAGGTCATTAGTTCCCTGGGTTCAGGGGGCTCACAATCCTCCTCTGGTACTGTCACAGTGGGAGCACAATAACTGCTCTGTTCACGGTGCAGCCAGAGCGAGCTGCTTTCTTAAGTCCACTTCTGAATTTAGGAACATTTCGCACATACTTAATCCTTCACTCTACCCAACACGTGAGTTTGAGGACAGGCAGGAGCAGCAAATTTTGGGTATTGAGAAAGGGATGCAACAGAATTAGACTATAAGCATGAGTCACTTCTTTGTTTCAGCTGGAGAAAATGTCAAGAGGAAGGTAGAGTAAGGCAGTGGCCTGAAGTGAAGGCAAGACATGGTATAAAAACACAGACCAAAAAAGGGGAAAAAAAACAAACTGAGGAAGGAGAAGATATACGAAAGAGGGAAAAAAAAAACCAGAGAAAAAGCATGAGTGGACAAAAAGTGGAGAGAAGGGAGAAGGTAAAGTAACCAGCACAACATTTGGCAAGACAGAAGTATTGAAGCATAAATTAGACACAGAGGAGAGAGAGTCAGAGGGTCATAAGAAGGAAAGATCTTGCATAGCAGAGGAGATGTGAAATAAGCAGTTGGAGAAAACAAAATCACCTGCCAGAACAGCACTTCTGAGAGTCACGGGTGAGGGGTGCTGCTGCCCCGACAAGGACAGTCCAGCCCTGGGCAGTGACAGGCTAAACCCAAGGAGAACAAAGGATGAGGCTGGGAGAAGACAAACGATACCACTGTACTAGGTTGCTGCCTTTTGTCCAAAATAGAAATCATGAAGGTCATTGAAATTGCCACTGAGATCTTGCATCTGAAACTTTAAAAATAACCCCCACACTTATTTTCTCCACTGCAATCCTTCTCCCCCCTTCTTCTCTCCCAACGTTGGATTCAATTAATTATTGTACTCTCCACAGTTATACCCCCCGCCACGGAACAAAACCCCAGACACCACCACACCTAAAGCAGACCTTGCTCCCTGGTTCCCTTTGCCTACAGAGGCTTCTGTAGAAATATTTCAGCAGAAAAAGCTCCATTTCCTGCAGTTCCAAAATTGCTGTGATGGAGTTGGCTATCATTAGGAGAGTAAGGCAAGAAAGAGGAAGCGAACAGGGATGCATGCGCAGGACAAAAGCTTTTTTTTGTTTTTATAATTAGGTAATTTTACCAGTATAGAGGGAAACGATTGCTGCTGGTAGATAATGTCAGTCTTTTGCACATCTAATACTAGGAACGAAAGAGGAGGGCTTGGGAAATACATTCATATTACCAAATTCTTTCTATACTTCACATGTTCAATGTAATAAAAACATAACGAGGAAAACAAGATACTATAACACAAGTACTATGGAGGCTATAGGGCAAAACTCCCAGGAAGACCAGTGTTCCCAGGGTCTGAGAAACCAGAGCTTTATTAGTAGTAACAGGAGCAACATATGGAGATGAATGAAACCATGTTTGTAAAAGTGATATGCAAGCGCACACTCTCACTTGGCTTTCCCTTTTCACAATCTGACTCAGCCTCCACACGGCTCCACTCCCCCACCTTTTGATTCATAAATTCCTCATCTCAGAAAAAATAAAGAGTTACAAAAGCCAGCATGCAAAGGGCACGGCGTGACGTGAAACATGAGGACGCGGGCAGAGCGCAGAACCTGCCATCGGTGGCCACCCTGCAAAAGGACAAACCCCCCGGAGCCAGGGCCATCCCCAGCGGGGGCTGCCCGGAGGAGCAAAGCACGGCGGGTCCCCGCTGCGCCACACGCACACGCCGAGGGAGACAAATCTATTCCGAAACTGTGCAATATCGCTTATGCTGCACAGCGTTAGGCAGTCCCTTGCATTGCCAAACCCAGAAGATGAGACACGGGAGGGCAGAGGAATGAAAGGGGTTCTTATGGCATGTCCTGAACTACAGAAAAGAGATCAAGGGTCAGCGACACGCGGGGCGGAGCCCAACCAAGGGTGCCCGAACCACGGTGCGGGCCCTGGGCGCTCCCCAACAACCACCCAACGCCCCCGGGTGCTCACACAGAGGGGTCTGGACACGGGAGCGGCCCTTTCCCCGGGCCTGGCGGCCTGGCCCCGCCGCTGGGGGCGGCTGCGGGCTCCCGGCGCGGCCCGTGCCCCGCAGCGGCGCCCCCGGCCGGGCTGCAGCCCCCCCGGCTCCGCCGCCGCCGCCTCGCCAGGGCTCGGGCACGTGTTTCGTCTTCAGCCCGCTTCTCCCCCCGGTTAACCGGAGCGCATTTGGCTCCGGCGATACGATTCCTATCACGATTGGAGCAAAGCACAGGCAAGGCTGCCGCCGTCTCCGTGCATCGCTCAAGCCCCCTGCACAGCGAAGCCCCGGCCCCGCTTGGACTCGGGATCCGGGCACCGCGCGGGCTGCGCCGCCACCCGCACGGGCTGCAGAGCGAGCAGCACACGCCGAGACAGCGCAGTCCCCGCTGCGGACTCTCCGGTGTGCCGTGCCGGCAGCGGCAGGCAGCGCAGACTGCACCACGAACCCCCAGCACGGTATGGAGGACCTTGCCTGCTCGGCGTCTGGGCTCCTCCGCAGGCGAGCTCCGGGCGCCGGCGCCGGGCAGGTGCGGCACCGGGCACGGCTAGGGGGTTGGGGAGACCCGGGGCGGGGAGAGGGGGTTGCTCGTTGCCGCTTACCGCGCAGGGCCTACGGACGCCGCGCCGGGCGGACCGCGGTACCGGCCGCCGCAGCTGGGGCCGGCGGGGCGCCTGGCTCTGCGCCGCCCATCGGCCGCCCGGCCGGCCCCGCCCGACCCCGCCTCTGCGGGCTCCCGCCGCGGGGCCGCCGGGGGCGGGGCGGGCGCGCAGCGCGGCCCCGGTGAGCGGCTCGGGCGCTGCGGCGGCGGCTGCGCAGGGCGCTCTGCACGGCCTCGGCGGTGGCGGCGAACCAGCACCTGCTGCCGCCCTCGCCCGCAGCGGGCAGGGGCGCCGCGCTTTGTCCGGGGCTGAGCGGGCGCGCCCGGCCCCGGCGGCGCCCGTCGCGGCCCGGCCCGGCCCGGCCCAGCGCAGCGACCGGCGGCGGCTCTCGGGGCGTCGCCTGGCTCCGGCGGCCTGAGCACCGCGGGGAGCGTGAATGAGAGTTTGCTCCGATTTACGAGCAGGGTGAGTGCCCCCCTGGGGGCAATAAAGATCTTCTTTTCTTTTATTCGCCCCCCCCCCCCCCCCCCCCCCCCCCCGAGCTTTTTCCGCCCTCAGCCCGCTGCCGAGCTCCGCGGGCCGGGGCGGCGGGGACCCGCGGGCTGGGGGACCGGCGCGCCCCCTTCCCCGGGGCAGGGCTGCCGCCCGCCGGCCCGGCACCCCCGGGAGGGGGCGGCTGCCGCCGTTCCCTCCTTCGCCTTTTGTTCGTCTTTCGCGGGGCTCGGGGGGGGAAGGGGGCGGACAAGAGGAGAGTGCGAGGGGGAGGCGGCGGGAGGAGATCCGCCGGTGGCTGAGCCTTCTTGGGCCGTCTCCGTCCGTTTGTGGAGAGCGGGAGAACCGTCCTCGTGGGCGCCGGGGGTGTCCGGCTGCAGCGGAGCGGCTCGGTCCCCCTCCGCTCCTGCGGGGACGGGGGAGCATCGCCGCCGCCGTGCCGGGGCGCGGGGAGCCCGCGGGCTGTAGTAAACACGGCGTGTGTGGGCTGGCGGCGGAGGTGAACCCGGCAGAGGTCACGTCTGGACGCCCCAGCCGCTGTCCCGCGTTGTTGTTGTCGTCGTCGTCTTGGGGGCACCCGTGTTGCGGCGGCTGGGACGCTGTCCCTGCCAGGCCCTCGTCTTCACGCTGCCGTGCAGCTTGGCTTTGATCCTGCTGGGATCTCCTCCAGCTGATTCCAGGGATCTCCCTTGGCGAGGTGGGGGTCAGTTCGAGCTGTGTCAAATCCCTCCTCGTAACCTCTTTCTTACCCCTGGCCAGGTCGGCCCCTGGGTGTCATCCCGTTGGGAAATAAGATCTGGAAATGTTGTTTCTGCTGTGAGGTTTGTTTCCTGAGCTCCAGCTGAGCCTGGCCACAAGTTCATATTAAATAGTAGCCAACCACCTCTCTCAAAGTGTCTGGTGTCTGGGTGAGCCCTGATGTGGAGAAATGAGGCATGGGAGTGTTGGAGAAGTGGGAGCAGAGAGGTGCTGACTTTTGAGGAGACCAAGAGGATGGCGGAGCCGTAGTGCCGGGTAAATGGCTGTTTTGCAGTCCAAGTTGTCAACCTGGTCTCCTTCAGAAAAGGTCTGATAGATGTGATTCTGTGATTCCATGTGCACATACGGAGTGGGCCTCTGGCGTGCTTCTACGGGTCATCGCTGGGCTTAAATACATGTACAGGGTAAAGGGGAAAATGACAGTTGCTTGTTGTGTTTTCACGTCATGCTTCGTTACTGCAGCTGCAGAGTTTTAGGCTGGGTAGACTGGTACTGGTGCTGTTAAGCTTGTGTCAGTGTGGAATGAAAGATGAGCAAGTTCTCGGGTGTTGCATTTCCTGTGGTGGTGTGGGTGGGGAGAGGAAATATTTAGTAAAGTAGGGATACCGAGAGCCTGTCCTCTGTGTTATCTGACAGTATCCTGCCTTAGTTTTTAACATGTGATAAGTAGTTTAATTCCTCGGAATTGGAGGTACGAGCTGTCTTAAACCTTTTTTTTTTTTAAAAAAAAATGATATATCTACTTATTCAAAAAGGACTTTTTTTTTAGTCCTAGTCTGTGTTCTTCTGAAGCTGACACTTGAGTTACTAGCTGTGAAAATGATAAAATACAAAATGAGTTGATGGTGTTATGATACCAAATTGTGCAAAAATCCCTGAAAGCCTGAGTGGTGTTTCACTGTTTCTCACATGGCAGCCACAAGTATGTTCGGCTCATCCCTCCGCCTTATTAAAGGTGATTTTGGGCTGGGATGCCAGACCGCAACCAAGACGAGCCATGCCGTGTTTCCAGCTCTGCAGGTAAGCTCTTGGAGATGTTTTTTGGCTGGTGACAGGTGGGACTAACCTGAGCTAAAGTGTCAGACTGATGAGGTGTTTTTTTTGCTTTTTTTTTCTCTTCTAACTGTGGCACTAGTGAGACCTGGTCTGCTCAGCATGTCCTGGGTCAGTGGGTGACTGTCGAGCGGCGCAGGGGTGGCTCCTTGAGCGTACGTGTGCCCGTCCTTGGTGTGGGCTGGGTTCTGCGCTGGGAGAAGGCATCACCCAGGCTTTGACCTCCCTTCTGGCCAGCCTTGCCACCATCGCAGTGGCCTGGTGACCTGACGTCAGTGCCTGTGGGGGAGGGAGGGAGGAATTAAGAGCAGCAGCTGGGAAAAGCCTGTCCTGGCTCCGCTCGCACCTGGTTTCGGAGAGGCTGGCAGAGGGGAGATCGCGACTGAGGAGGTGAAGTCGGGGGTCTGACGTGCAACTTTGCTGTCTGCCTGGGTGGAAACTTGCTGGTGACTTACAGCAGGTAGTGAAGGCAGAAGCTGTTCCCTGGCCCTACCCCTTCTCCTCCTCGTGGCATGTGGTATTCAGAGCTTGTAGGAACTGGCGTTCGTTATAGGAGTGAACGGCTGGGGCAATATTGCATGCTGAAGAGATTCAGTATTATTTGAGACCTGGGGAAAAAAAACCCCACAACTTTAATATTTTGTTTTGGTAAGGGAACTTCTGCAGTGCCTGAGAAGTGATTAATGCTGCCGTTGGAGGTCAGTTATACCTGACCTGGAGTATGGAAGGTCAAGTGTGAATACGTATGATGCACATACGCGTGATACTACATATATATGTTGTGTCTTCAGCATCTTTCCAATGCTTGAGTATTCACTCCTTATAGAGGCTTCGAAGCTAAGAAGGAGCGTTAACTGTTTAACCCCCCCAAAGTGATGACAGATCTGTTGAAAAATTAACAAAGACCTTATTTCACCTCATTTCATCTGCTGAAAAGTTGTGCTTTGTTTTTGACTCAGTCACCACCAAAATCTGTAGGGATTCTAGAAGTTATGAAGTGTATTTTGTGTAACATATGGTCCCATTAATTGTTTTTTTATTTACAGAGTAATACAGATCACATTTCCTGATGTTTTGTTTCTTATAGGTCTAAAAAATAAACGCTGTTCAGGAATGCTTGAGTCAAGGGCAGCATGTACCTTGCAGATTTTTTGGGGGTTAAAGCTATGTAGCTATGCAATGGCTTGTCCTGGTCTCTTCCTTGCTCTGCTTACCCACAGCATTTATCAGGCTTAGTAGTGATACTCTTTAACTTTGAAGTCCCTAAAGCCCCGGCTATTACCAAAATAATCCAGTATTATGTGCAGAAAAAAATGATATACTGAATTGGATACTCACTTAGCCAGACCTGACTGCATCAGGCCCAAATAAAATACACAATTTTTTAGCCATATCCTGTAACACTGTTTCCTTTTCCTTCCTACATAGATTTTTCTCAGGTAAATAATATCTGCATGGCAGCATCCATGCCAGAAGGAGAGATGACTTCCTCCGATATGTTATTTTTGTGACAGAGTTTGGTCAGGGGGAAAGCTTTTGACACCAAGTGCTTAATAAGGGTCTTCCAAAAGAGATTTCCCATCAGTCCTCTGCCGTGGCCTTGCACAGTGGCAGGGTAATCCATGAAGTGATCTTTGTACGGAAGTTACAGCCGTCAGACGTAGATTTTTGGGTCATAATGTTGGGTGCTTCCATGGTTTATGTGTTTTTATCTTTCAAGTTTCTGACCAAATGCAAATTTTGTCTTTTCGTTTTGTGGCCATTGTCATTGGTATGAGGGACACAAAGGCATGCACACACAAAGCAAGTAAGTTTGACCTTTTTCTAGGAGGTCAGAATTTACTAAAACAGTTGGAGTTTAGTGGATAACTCAGCTTAAAATTTAATGAGTTAGTGCTGCTTTCTGCTATGACATAAGAAAATGAAGTAAGGAGCCTTTGAAGCCACTTCAGACTTCATAAATATTAACAGGCTCTGCAGTCTTCACAGAAAGTAAGTTCTGGATGTTTTTTCTTCACCTTAATAGTACAGTTTCTTTTGCACAGTAAATCTTACTGCCTTGACTAGACTCTAGAAAGAGCAGTTGTTGGATGCAAACCAAAAATATTGTATTTGTGGTTAGGAGCGCTCTTGCTGGTTTTCCTCTCCTCTCTGTAACACCCAGTCTGTTCTCCTGGTGCATGCTCTGGTAACAGTAAATTTAGTTCCATGACTTACAAGACCAGATCTGTAGTTGTGCTTAAATGATTGAAGATGCAGGTTTTTTTGCTTCTGAGAGTAGTGGAAGGTTAAAGATTCCCAATGTGTTCGGTTGCATTTATACTTTTTATTTGTGTCTTGGGTCACCATATGTGTTTAATACTTGCCTATGTTAATGAGGAAGAAAAATGCTGGCAGTATTTTCTAAACATGTTTTGAGAATACCTAAAATTGTCTTTTAGTTTAAAAGCTATGTCTGCATCCTAGTGGGAACTGAAATTCTGTTTAGTTGCAGCTTCTTACAAATCCTGAGTTAATGCAGCAAGTTCTTTGTGATGGTCTACAAAGAACACATCCCGTGTTCTAGATACACATTAACAGGAATGCATCAAACTTACTGTAAAACTTGTTCTAGATGTCTAATCGATATCTAAAGAAAACTATTATTTCACACAATCACAGAATGCCCGAGGTTGGAAGGAACCTCTAGAAGTCATCTAGTCCAAGCCCTTGCTCAAGCAGGGGCACTTAAAGCAGGTTGTCCGGGGCCAAGTCCAGATGGTGTCTGAATATCTCCAAGGACTGAGACTCCACAGCCTCTCTGGGCAATTTCTTCCAGTGCTTGATCACCCTCACAATGAAAGAGTGTTCAGAGGGAACCTTCTGCATTTCGGTTTGTGCCCATTGCTTCTCGTCCTGTCACTGGGCACCATCAAAAAGAGTCTGGCTGCATCCTCTTCGTACTCTTCCTTCAGGTATTTATACACATTGATAAGACTTCCCCTCCTTGAGCCTTTTTTTTTCTCCAGGCTGTACTGTCCCAACTCTTTACTCACAGGGGTGCTGCTCCAGCCCCTTCGTGGTCCTTTGCTGGAATCTCTCTCCAGTATGTCTATGTCTCTCTTGTATTGAGGCTCCCGGAACTGAACATGGTTCTCTAGCTGTAGACAGTATGCTGTAAAAATAAGAGTATTTTAAAGTAAATTTTGAGAGGTTTTTTTTAGGATGCAGGTCTGAGAGTGTCGCTTTGGTGCCGTAAATCTGATGCAGCTTCTCTGGTTACTTTTGCTTTTCCACAGGAGCTTGTTAAAGAACCAAAAACGCTTCAGTATTTTTCTGATCCTGTCGACGCAGGCTTTTGCAACTCTTTCGACTGGTAATTACGGGATTTGTGACTATGTTTGCTGCCTTACAGGTGCCTAGGAAGTGTAATCATTAGATGCTGAGTCATGTGGGTACACGCATTTCTTGGGGTGTGTTCCCACGAGCTGCTCTCTGAAACGGAGCTTGTTTTGGTTTTGCGCAAGTGCTCCCTTACGTTTGCGAGGACACATCCTTGCTGCGGCCGGGTTGGGTTCTCCAGCGGCCGTCCTGTGCTACGTTATTCTCTGTCAGGACTGACCTGCCCCCTCCATGGCCACTTTCTGCATTCCTGTGTTTCCCTTGTGATATGCCTGAAGGTGGGCATCTGTCTGTAAACTAAACCAGTTGGGATGCTTCCTTAATTCTGCCACATCTGTTTTGTATGCTTGTATGGGTAACTAGTCGATGTTAAATATAGAATTTGTAAACGGGCTCTTTATTTTTAGGGCTTCAGGTGCAGAGTGTTAGTCTAACACGGGTTACGCTGCTCATGGACAGGAGGGAGAGAGGAGAAGAGAAAGGCATAAAGCACAAAACACTACTTTATCCTTGGCATCCTCATCAGACTCTGTGGGAGGGGACACTCTCATTTCTTTGTGTACCTAGGTATGTGTAGTTGGCTAAGATGTTTTTTTTGAAGGTTCTTAAAGAATATGGCAAAATTGTGTGGAAAAAGGTTAGGAGTTGCTTGCCTTCGCTATGTCCGAATGCAATGATTAATAGAAACGTTTTAAACTTCCACAGTAGTCCCCCGAAAGGAACTGCACAACATGAGAGGTCTATACTTATCTTAATTAAAGAGAACAAAGCCATACGCTCCATGCTGGCCTGATGTATGCAATTAGTAACTGAGTGCATTTAGTTTCAAACTGCTAAAACACTCTTATCGGAGCTCTTGATAGGACTGTCAGCAGTTTGTACTAGTACCTGGCATTACTAATGCTTGGCATTTTTTACCATGTTGTAAAAGCCACTTGTTCCTTCAATATTCATTTCAGGTATCGGGTTACCTCCATACAGAACACTTGCAATTCGCTGCTTTGGGAACCAAACAGTTCTTGGAGACTGAAAATTAGTAGCAGCTTTTTCAGTGAAGGACACACAAGCATCTTTAGATGCTCGAAACAGGTTTTATTTCATAATCTTAAGTTTATCATTAGCTTACATTTTGAAAAGCAGCTTTTTCAATTTAGAAAAGGGTATGTAAAAGAGAAGTTCTTTAAAGAATTTTAGCTCTAGAGTTACCTTCAGAAAAAAGTCCTCCAGCCTCTCAATGTGGATTTTAGCACCTCAGGCCGTGTTTCTTCTGTTCTGGAAATGGTTTGTGTGGTTTTCTTTCCCTGTCTCTGGATCTCATCTCTGCATTCCCAGGCGTGCACAGTAACTGCATTTTAAAATAACTTTCTGCACTTCATAGAATCATAGAGTGTTAGGGATTGGAAGGGACCTCGAAAGATCATCAAGTCCAATCCCCCTGCCAGAGCAGGAATGCCTAGACTATGCCACACAGGAACGTGTCCAGGCAGGTCTTGAATGTCTCCAGAGAAGGAGACTCCACAACCTCTCTGGGCAGCCTGTTCCAGTGCTCCGTCACCCTCACCGAGAAGAAGTTTCTTCTCGAGTTTAAGCGGAACCTCTTATGTTCCAGTTTCAGCCCATTACCCCTTGTCCTATCAGTGGTTGTCACCGAGAAGAGCCTGGCTCCATCCTCGTGACACTCACCCTTGATATATTTGTAAACATTAATGAGGTCACCCCTCAGTCTCCTCTTCTCCAAACTAAAGAGCCCCAGCTCCCTCAGTCTTTTCTCATAAGGGAGGTGCTCCACTCCCTTAATCATCCTAGTTGCCCTGTGCTGGACTCTCTCCAGCAGTTCCCTGTCTTTCTTGAACTGAGGGGCCCAGAACTGGACACAATATTCCAGATGGGGGCTCAAGGTTAACAGCATGTTGTATTTCTGGGCAGATGTAGCTGCGCTACAGAGAGGTGTGTGGATTCATGACCATCAGCAGCATCACAGCCATAGGGATGGGGAAATGTGGTGCCTTTAGAGAAGGATCTCTAAAAACATGGTTCGAAGGCCATGTGTAGTCCATGATGCTATGCTGTGAGCTCGACAAGGACATCTTTTTTCCCATCTTGCTTTTGGTAAAGCCCTGTGATGTCTGTAGCTGGACAGCTTCAGGGTCCCTCCTAGTTATGCTAGGACTGACGTGGGTGTCTCAACTCTGTAATTTACTCCAGATCTGAGTGAAGTGAGCTGTGTAGTTGTGTGCTTTGGGCACAAGCTGCTTCCTCAGACACCTCAGACTGTAGTAGTGTGACCACTATCAGTAGTAGGTTTTGGACCACGAGTAATAGGTTTTGTTCCAGGGACAACATGCTGCCAGAAACTGGGTGAGTTTATGCTTTCTGGATTGGCTGGAGAGGCTGGCATGCCCACTTCAAGCCTTGGGGATCTGAGCAGCAGAGAAGAGACCAGTGTGAAAATATCCATAACCCCATTCTAGGAGTGAAGGGAACCAGCAGCCTGAGCTATGAGCATTTTGTAAGACGCACAGCTGTTACCACAAGATACCATGTTACAACAGGAAAAAAAGTAGCCTGCTCAGCACCCACAGATGAAATGCTACGTACCTTCAGTGTGACATTCCTTGCGCTTGCATGGCCCTCGAGGAACATGGCTTTGGCTACCTGATTGGAAATCAACCTGCAAGATGGTCTGTAGTCTGGGATCCTATCTCTGAGCTCACCTTCGGGCTTGAGGCTTCCTTCGTCTTTCCTCTTGCTCACCTTTTCCCTTGTGAAACAGGGACTAATGCCACAGGAGTTGCCTGCATGTACTGTCCTTGAAGATCCTGTCTCCTTCATCGTGCTGCCTGTAGCCGAGAGGTTTGATCCCTGGCAGCTGCCATCCTGTTTGCATGGGGCAAAGGTAGCTGTGAAGCATAGCACGTAAGAGCAGCAAAACATCCAAAACTTCCTCGTGTGACTAATAGTTGGACTGTGGTCATCAGATACAGTAAAAACTAGCTCTGTGGACTACTGACATCTTGAGTCAGCTCGCAAGGATCCTGTCATCGGAAGGAGTGAGAGTAAGTGGAGTCTGTGTAACTATGTTCTTTACGTAGTGTGACTTTTCAAAGTGTTAAATCACTTCCAGGCATTATTCCAGTTTGATTAACTTTATAACTCTTTGCACTTCTGCAGTGCTTTTATCCCAGATCTTTGTGCTCCTCTTAAAGGCTGATCTACAAAGCAACACAAAAGATATCATCAAGAGTCTGAGATCACCTTTTGTAGTGTGGATTGGTTTTGGGTAAAACCCTGCAGGGTCTCAGCAGCTCTGGGATCACCTGGGATTGTGCAATGAGGGATGTCCTTACCGAGAAGTCCTGGAGCGTCTGGCTGGACACACTGATCCTTTAAGAGAACTGCCAGTTGCTGCAGGGTGCTGTGCTCCCAAGAGTTTTTTTCAGCTTTAAGAGCTCTCTGGAAACTTGGAATAATTAAAACTAACATCAAGAACTTGCAAAACACTGCAGAAATTGGGACTGTGGTCTCTTTACAGAGTATCTGGAGCTAGCCCTGTTTTGTTTCAGAAAAACGTTTTGAATATAAAACTTTTGATGCTTATAGAAGGGTCTGGGCCTGTTTTGAAGGATTTTGCCTTCCCTCCCCAGTGGAGTTACTTATGGATGTACACACATATAACAGCTCGTATTTTTACTTTTATGGGAAGAACCAGCCAAAATGGCATAGTTCTGACTTGCCCAGAAAAACATATCAGGAAAAGTTTTAACAGCAAATTCACTTTTCCTAAAGCTGCTTCTGCTGCTTTCCTGTTTCTTGCAGTAACGACCTTTCCCCAGTTTGAGGGCTCTGCCAGCAACAGTTTCCTCTAATGCTGGATCACTTCTCCCTCTACAACAACACATTGAAAACAAGTGAGGCACAAATACCATTTCTTGGAATATTTTACAGGAGGAATGTGGAGCTCAGTTTGCTTAGCGGTTTGAATTTGCCTGGTGTAGAAGCTCTCTGGCCCTGGGCAGTCCTCTGTTAAAGCAGAGCAGGGTCAGCATATGCTTTTTGAGCAAGGAACAATGACTGGCATTTTCAGTCCAGTTTTCCTGGTGGAATGCAAGCCTGGCTGTGCACAGTGTCGGCTTTGGATTTCATTTGGATGCATACTGCTATTCTGGTTGGAGATGTGGGATCTATTCAAAACTCATCTTCTGGCTTGTTGTTAATACTTTGAAATTGCATAAATATTTCTTTTTCTTTAGAAATAAGATTTAAGTATTAAGCTGTTGTCTGTGACTCATTAGTCTACTGTTGGCGAAAATTTATTGTCTTTGTTATATCATGGAAAATCTTCCCATGCAGTTTATATTCCTCATTGTCTGAAGCAAACTACATCTGTTTATTTTACCCTGAAGGTGACTTTCTTCTCAGCTGGCTAAAAGTTCATCACAATATCTGAGAGCTAATATTGAAGTACAACAGACCTCACTCATTACACAAAAAATTTCGTGTGCGTATTTAACTGTTGAACAATCGTGTTAGATGAGTTTTGGAAATGATATGCAGACTGACACAAAAAAGTGTCTATTTGCTTTAAAGGTGGAGATTTAGGTGTTTTGTTTTTTTTTTTTTCTTTCTCCTCCCTTTTCAAAAGCTCCAACTGAAAGTGTTGGTAGTTACACAGACTGGTCTAGAGCATTTTTTTTAATACAGCAGTTTAATTGCTGTGAAGTTAATAGTGCCTTCTTGTAAAAATCAAAAGAGAAGTAGATAAAGACAGATATGCTTACTGGAAATGCTAAGAAGGGATTGATGGTGACTGACCACAGATTGCTCGTTACCTGAAATGGGAGATGAGAAACTGTGTTTAGGAAGTAGATGTGTTGCTCGTGTTTCTGAACCACGGGGAAAATGCCAGACACCAACTCTTGAAGTAGATAATCTACAAGATTTTCTTTCTTAGAAGTTGACAATAATTTGAAGTAACGTTTTTTTTTTTTTTTTTAAAGTAAAGATTAACCAGTAGATTCAAGTCTTAAAGTGAAACCTTTTTGCAGTCGTAACTAGTAATGTGAGTATTGGCACTGGGGCTTTGGGGAGAGCAAAGCGCCTGGTGAGGTGGAAAGCTTGCCTTGTCTACTGCAGAAAACACCTTTATTTAAAGATACTCAACTATGTGAGGTTTGGTAGTCCTGTCATTCCTGAAGGGAGACAGCTTCTTCTGTCCCCCATGTGCTCTTCGTGTAGGAACGCCAGTATGAAGTGGTCTGACCTCTTCTGTAGCCCTGTTAACTTACCTACAAAGTCCACAGACTTTTTCCATACGTGTGTGAGCTGTTAGGGCTTGTTACACATACGTTGGACCCAGCTTTCTGATCTTCCTGTTTGTTGTGATTGCTGGGCACCCAGAAACCTTTCCCCTTACTGGAAAACAGTCTTCAAGTTCAGAAAAACTTGCTTTCGTGTCTTCTGGGTTGTGTGGTGGCCTCTTCTGAAGGAGAGGTTGTGGCAGGGCATGTGTTTTCAGTCTGCTTGTTGCAGTACAACTCTGGGAGGCCTCTGGAATGTTGTGAGGCATTAAGCTTGAGGACAGCAGCAAAACCCCAGAACAGTCCTGGATTAAAACTGCTGCTCAGTTTCTGAAGATTTTGTACTATCCAATAAATAGAAGGGTTTGGCAGGAGTATCGATAGGGTATGAACTATGCCTTCATTGTGTTATTTGCAGCTTTTCTTTTTACCCTCAAGACAGCCTGTGCCTGTTTATTGTCATCTCATCTTCCATGTCTTTTTGGTCTTGCTTAGAACAGACTCCCATTTACAGCCATCCAAGTCCGTGCTCAAGTGTGGTCAGCCTGCTGAGATCCTGCAGCTGGATGAAGGCCCCAGATGCCTACAACAAAGAAATCTAAAGATGTCATATATTTTTTTTTTATTATTTTAATTCATTTATTTTTTCCTTCAGCAAATATGATGCTCTGTATTTTGTTTTTGAACACAGGTGGGAGCCTCCTGGAATTTCTAAAATATTCAAGAATAGCGTGTTATGATGTGGGGTTGTGGCTTTTTTTTTGTTTTGTTAACATCAGTGGCAATTATATAAGCAAACAGAGGCTGGTGGAAGTTGAGTGCTAGGTGGTGATTCAATCATGTCCTGCAGTCTTCAGCATGCTTCCATCATTAATGCAAAAAAATCTTGGAATTCCAGGTTTCCATGACTTTGAGACACTGTGTCTGTTAAAACATTTGTGTAGTGTAAATAAAGGCTTGGTATCCCCAGACCAGAATTTGACCCTGATTGGTAATTAAATTTTCAGAATCCTTCCTAAAAAGTGAAATCAATAGTTTGTAAAATTACAAGTTTTACATTGACTTTCCAAGTGAATGTTAATATAGTAAGTGGGGAATCAGTTCGAACTGGAAGAAGTCCTGGTTAAGAGACAGACAGAAGTGTCACAAGTGTTCTCCTGCCTTTGTTTCTTCTTCACCCAGATATTTTTGGGACTTTTCAGGAGGCCTTTAGGAGTTCTGTGTGTGGTATCTGGACTTCAGCCTTGTGACATGTGCTCTCAATTTTGCCATGAGGCACCACTGCTGGCTTCTCTCTGGCTTTGACTTGGGGAAAAACAGCCTTATTTTAGGAGTGGCTGGACAAAGAAGGGTGGGATCTCTAAAGAAATCTCCTTTGTGAACTTAGGAAGCTTTGAAATGGGCACAGCTGAAGTGGTTTTACGGTGGCTGGTGGGACAGGTGGGTGCCTGCAAGGAATAACGCTCCCAGCCGCCTCCTTCCCCACCCCAACTGTAACTGCTCGCACAGATACGCCGTGTGTGTACAGCTCCTTTTCTTAAAGTGCTTTGACTTTTGACCTTTATCATGGTTAACTGAAGTGTCATCATAGCATAAATAAACCCATCAGCTCAAGTAGTGTAATTCTGGCCCTCATCCCAGTCTTAGAGGCAGACATAAATGCCATCCTCTAGCTGGCTTTTAAGTTGTTTGGTCTGGTTGAAATGATGACTGAAATAATCTTATTTCTTCTTGGTTTCTTCACTTCGTTACTACACTATTCGTCCCGCTATCTTTGTGTTAATTTAAATCTATTTCAGGTCTGAAGGCTCAGCCATGTGCCAGGTTGCTATTTGCTGTCACTGGGTTTTTATCATCTTAGCAGCCTGACAGGCTTCGTGGTGTATTTGTGACATTCTGAGACAAGAAAATACTTTGCTTTGAAATAGTGCATGCAAGAAGTGTGGTAGATCAGAGAGCTTGTACAGACTTGGTTAATAAACCAAAAAGCTGATCCATTAAATGAAGACACCTTTGGATTCATAGTTTACCCCATGTTTGGTATCAAAAACTCAAACTGGCAGACGTGGGGTTTTTTTCTGCCTCTTCCTTGTGTCCAGTACCTCCCTTGTTGAAACACGGTGAAAACCTGAGTAATACGGCTCTATCAAGAGAGGAGCTGACTTCTCTTGAGAGAAATGCCATTTAGCATGTGACAATATTTCGGTGATGCCACCGACAACAGGCTCCCCCTTGGCAGAGGAGGGGAGCTGGGTGTGTTGATGTGCCCTGGTTTATTTAAAGACTTGCTCTAAGATATCTTGTTCTAGTTTTGCCAAGCAGCTTCGGAAATGTAGTTGTTGCCTCCTGTGTATGATATTTTTTTTGTCATCTGCAGTTACAAGGCAATAGGATATAACGAGCACCATTAAAGTGTTAATTTGCTGCAAATACGACGAGAACTGGGCTAGTTCATGGTGATAACCTCAGCTGGCTGGTTTGCTTGTTAGGAAGAGGCTTTGTACCTTCCTTACAGACTTATGTAACACATCATTCCTGTGTTTTCTTGAAATTATGGAATTTTTTGTTTAGTTACTCTCTTTCCTCTTTAAGGAAGCCTCAGAATTGCTCATAGAATATTGCTGTGCATCTCCATCTTTCCCTCCTCTTCCTCCGTCAGTCGTGTGTGCAGCCGTGGGTGCCGAGCTGCTGCGGGTGGCGATCGAGCTGTTCCGCGGGGGTACCTGCGCAGGAGTGGGTTACCCCGAGTCCAGGCAGCAATGATAACCTGCTCCTCAGCATTGCCGAATAAATTCTTTTGGTCTTGTTTGCAAAAATGAAAAATGAAATTGGGTTTCGTGAACTAATAAAATTTGGAGAAAAGACAGAATGCGTGGGAAACTTAACTCGAGTAATATCTTTTTTTTTTTTTCTTCCCCCCACCTCCCCGTTTCTTTCCTTTCTCTCCTGCTTTTTCTCTCCAAGTGTCTTACTTGTAGGCTTCATCTTTCTTTCTGAGGCTACTCCACTTTCTGGCATTGACCCACCCTGTCATCCCCCATCTGTAACTGCTGGGGGAGGAGGGGACACCTTCTGCTCAGCCTCCGTCCTTCTCTACCAGTTGCCTCTTTAACTGTCACAAGTGCTAAACAGGTACAGCAGCCTTTCCTTGGGCTGGACCAGTGTCTGTCTTTGATCCTCAACTCAGAGCAGTTATGACCAAAACTGGCTTTTTTAACACCAGTTGATACTATGTTATTGTGTATTTGGAAAGAGGGTGGAGGAGATGCCCAGACTACATGTGTGTCTTGGAAGAATCAGGTTTGGTAGCAAAGATTTCCACTTATTTTTAATATCCAAAGGATGTTAAAATCAACATGTGAAATGAAAGATCTGCGGTTAGGGCAGAATACCCAAGTTGTTTACTAAAAAAAAGAGTTAACCTGCAAGATTCTGTTTATATTCCTTAGGGCCCCTCTAGTTTCTCATAGGGTTGGATACTCTGCTGCCTGGTTTGGCTCAGCACCAGCTTGGGTGTTTGAATTATTTTTTTTATTTAATTCAATATTGCTAATACAAGCATGGAGACAAAGAGCAGGAAATGATGCAGTTTGAAATGTGAGGGGGAATAGAGGGTTGCCCCTGTGAGGACGATTACCTTGATCAGGGCCTTCGAGCTGTAAGCCTGCCATTTCACTGTTTAGAGACGTCAGCTAAATAGCCAAATTATTTAAACAAGCAATTGCAGTTCAGAAATCCAAACTGTCTTTCGAGTACAGCGATTCAGTTCTGTTTATAGCAAATGTGCCAACAGTGCAGATGGACTTATGCCAAGGGTTGCGCTCTGAAGAAATGGAGGAGGGGTCCGTGATGCCTGGAGGACGAGTTGGGTGCTTTCCTCTGTCACGCAACTTCCTCTGCTATTTCCAAACTCTGCTACGTGGAGAAAAATATCCCTTTCATCTTTTGACAGGCTGTGTGGGTGGGATGAGGAAGGCTCTTCTCCAGCGGAGCTGCTGTTCACGTTTCTGTCAGTCTGGTGGGAGCCTGACCTTGGTTTTTTTGGTTTTTTTTGTTACTCTCTGATAAGATTTTAAGGAGTCGTTTATGTGGCTTTTACAAGTGGCTGTGTTATACAGAAAGTGCCAGAAATGAAGCTGATGCCTGAAGCCAGACTTTCTGTATGAAACTTGCTGTTTCTCTTGCTCCTTCATTTAACTTGGATAAATCTCTCCTTCCTGTGTCATTCAGCATAGTAATCTTTCACACAGTGTACTTTAATGTATTATTTATACAAATTTTTACACCGTACTTTGTGCCTCTTCCTTTAGAAGTTGACGTGATGAGGAATTACACTACTATAAAATTGCATAATCTGCATAGTGTTTTTACTTTTTTTCCCTGTCCTATCTCTTCTGTGCGTGTAGCACCAGTTTCAGAAGCATTTTCAGGTTTTTGTTGAGAGGAAGAGAGAAGGAACAAACCATGCAGCAGCACTGCTTCTTTCATGGAAATGTATGGTATTTGTGGATTATACACATTCTTTGTAAGGTCAGGGCCAGTATATAGGAAGGAAATGAAAGGTTCTTAATTATAGTGGTGGTTGTAATTGGCACGTGCTAGCTATATCTTTGTAGTTCTTCGTGTGCCAGCAATGTTGAACTTATTTACCCATGAGAGGAAAAGTTAATAAACCTGAATTCATTATTTTTAGGACTGTGTGGCAGTTGGAGACCTACTGGTGTTTGGTAAAATACTCAGTTCCTTCCCTTGGATGTGTCTGTCATTGATTTCTGTAGTCAGCACAACTGAAACACTTGGGTTTTGATGTGCTTTATTTTTGCAACATAGGTATTTTAAAGGCTTAATGAGTTTTCACATCAGTGGTAGAATAGTTAAAGCTTGCAGAAGCAAGCTTTAAAGTGTTGTACACAAAATCACTGCATCCTGGGAGTCCTCTGCTGAAAACTTGCTTCTGGATGGTTTCATGATAACTTATTAGTTGCTGACAAAGATGTTAATGTTGACTTCTGCTGAGTTAACTCCCTAAATTGAGCAAAGCCCCTCAGAATACACCATGTGGCTGTACTCTGGCCCTTAGCTTGTTCTCTGTGAGGTGCCACAACAACTGGGCGGTTCGGGGAATACGAAGGTGGCCTTGAGGTTGTGGGAACAAAGAGGTAGGGCAGTTCATTTTAGCATTATGTATGTGACACAGCCATTGCAGGTCTGTTGTCTTTTGCCTGACAGCTTTGGTAGTTCCTTCTGCGTGGTCTTGCCCTAAGTGAAACCCTAACACACGGGTCGCTCGGCACTGGGGCGCGTGCAAAGTGTTGCTCAAAGGTGCAAGTTGTCTACGTGTGGTGCTGCAGATGTTTTTTGGTAAGGACCAGGGCAGGCTGCTCTTGAGCAGTGGGTTTCCTGCTCCCAGGTGTGCTCAGTGGAGTTACACGCACTGCTTGGAGGTCAGCAGAGAGTAGTCAGGCTGAAGCTATCTGTGAGCCGTGACCTGCCTCAGATGAGTACCTTGGTTCTCTTTTTTTGTTGTTTTTTTTGATGAGTAGCAAAGTGAAATCTTTGCGCGCGTGTGTGTGTATATATATGTGTATATATATATATATAAAGAATATGTAGTCATTCTTCAAAGCTGCTAGACCAGGCTATATACTTTTTGTTCTGTTTCTCAAGGTTGCTGGGTGAGCTACAGGCAGTCACCCTGAGCAGATGGAGTACTTGCCTGCTGCTGGCAGTCCTCTCGAAGAAATACCTGGTATGTCCAAGCCATTCTACAGAGACCAAGGAAGGCTGTTTTTAAAGTGTCTTTTTCTCTAAGCCTGGATTATGGTTCATTTCCAGTGTCCTTTTTTTAGCAGTATTCCCATTCTCTGATTTATCTGTATTTATCTTCTGAAGATGAACATGCAATTGAGATTATGAAAAACATGGTCAGCATCAGACAGGCGTAACTGCATTGGTCTCAGTAACTTACACTTTTTTTTTTTTTAAAGGGATAGAATTAAAATTCTTCTTCAAGGCTAGCAGGGATCACACTTTCTAAACAGTAATCACCTTCCATAGTAAATTTATTAGTCTGAATAAGATGTTCCGTGCTGGTACATGTACTTTGAACTTTAAATGTTTATTTTAAAGCAAATTGTAAAAGGCCAGCTTTATTCTTAGTGCTATGCCATCTTCCTGTCTTTTGCCCTGAGCTCCCTCTGATTAGTAGACGAAATTGAGAGGTAGGAAGCAGAAAAAAAGCCTTTTGTTGATGCCGAGCTGTGACAACCTTTTTCCCCATCCCTCAGAGGAGGGACCGAAGCTCTGGCATGGGACTGATTTCTGAAATGTGCCTTGTGGCAGCTTCATAAACATGGTCTTTCAGGGTAAGACTTCGCAGTCGTTTAACCTGATTTAAGTGCAGGTGGCTGCTGTAAAAGGATGCTTTCTCCCTCTGCCCACGACCAGAAACATTTTCTGTGCGGGAGGCGCGACAGCTCTCCTAGCTTGTGCAACCACAAGTGAGGCTGCATAGCTGTCTGCTCTGATTAGACTGACCTTGCCAGAAAACAAAACCAAAAATTAGTTGCATCAGCAACAAGCTTATAAACTGCCTGAGTGGTCAAGTGACATCAAGGCCATGGCAGAAACGAACGGGGCTGCTCCCTTCTGTGTCAGCCTGGGATCAAGTGGGCTTCAGGCTTGGCTGGGCTCGTCAGGGGTTGGGATGGGTGTGCAGTGGGGAGGGGGGCAAAGGGGGCACCCAGTGGGTGACTAAGAAGAGAGGGGTCCACCTGGCGAGCGATACGCTTTTGTTACTATCGTGACATGGTACCCCTTTCGCAGGACATCTGCCCAGCAGAGTAGCTGGCGAACACCAGTGCTGAGCAGCCCCTCGCTGCCCCAAACCGTGGCTGGAGCTGGTGGCTCCTCTCTGCAGGCACTGTCATTCTTCTGCAGGGTTTTTGGTGCTTCTCTGATGGCAGAGCAAATGTTTTACTTTTTTTTTCCTCCATGCTGGTGTCATAAGGAAAAAGTGAGCTTTATTTTTTCTGTTTTGAAAGCTAAAATTCCCAGTTAACCAGTTTACAGAGGAATTAATTTGACAAAGCTTGCTAATTCTAGGTGCCGTGATAGGAGTCGGAGGTGTGCAGAGTGTCGGTGTGTTTGCGGAAGGGATGTGTTTTGGGGGATGTGACGTTTCCAGTGTGACGTCAGCGGGGAATGAAGTACAAAGTACAGCTCCCACAGCTACTCAGCCGAGCTAATCATTGTCCTCAGTTTCTTTCTTGACACAGTGGTGTGTGACCTATATCGGTACCTGTGTGCAATTTGATTTGGGTTTTGGTTTGCTTGGTTTTTTTTTTTGTGAGCCCTTCCACCCACAGTTGTTCAGTGATGATCAAGCCAAATCCCTGCAATTTCAGCTGGCTTGGGCACTGTCTCTGGCAGTGAGAGCAGCAGCTCCTTCTCTGGCCTTCTGTGGAGGCTCCCTGGAGGTGACCTCTTCTGGCTTGCTGAAGGGCCTGTCCTCAGGTTGTTGAGGGATTAAGGCTGATGCCTTCCACAGTACCCTCTGGCTGAGGCGGGTATAGAAGAGTCCTAGAGCCCCATGCCACCATGTTTTGTGTCACAGAATCACAGAATGTCAGGGGTTGGAAGGGACCTCGAAAGATCATCTAGTCAAGCCCCTCTGCCAGAGCATGATCACCTACAGTAGATCGCACAGGAACGCATCCAGGCGGGTTTTGAATGTCTCCAGAGAAGGAGACTCCACAACCTCCCTGGGCAGCCTGTGCCAGTGCTCTGTCACCCTCACAGTGTCTCCTCTCTTCCTGTAACCACTCCTCTCTGTAGCAGCTGTGCTGGAGGTTTTGGAGACAAGTCGCTTTTATTGTACAACCTCGGTTTGTCTCTCAGGCAGCTTCATGTTGTGAGCTGAATGACACGTTAGTCTCTTCTGGGAAAAAAATAGATTTTAGCATAATACATATTCATGAAGCTGCATTATGGTTGCTGTGACAACCTCACCACTGGCAGCCAGGATCAGTGTGTTGAACTTCTGTCTCCAGTCCCTGTCTTGCATTGTAGCACATGTTACACAGCTTTCCGCTTTTCCTTTTATCCTCCCTTCCTCCTCCCACCCAGTGGACAATTTAAATTGTTTCAGAGTTGGTGCCTAATTAATAGCTGCATCTAATTAAGCCTGCAACACTGAAGCACAACTTCCTGCTCGTTTCCGCCCCATGTTAATCAGTGTTGCTGCTGCCAGCAATCTATACAGCAGAGGAGATGATTCTGGTGGGATTTTCTTTGTTCATCTCCCTTTAAACTCAAGGGAAAAATAAACCTGAATTACTAAGCATAGTATGTCTCTCATGCGAAAAAACACAAAGAAAGTCTATCCCCCTAGTCCCTCCCTATCTAGTCTAGTCTGTCCCTAGAGCTTTGACTCCTGACCCAGGAAAGGGTTGAGAGCTTCTAGCAGGTGTTACTCAAACGCAAAAAGCCGTTTGGCTTTGTATGTATTACATCATATATGACCCTGGGGCCAAGGTTGATGAAATTCAAGGAAGTCTCTACCAGACTGTGATGCTAAGGTGGTGACTAATTTCAGGACAAACCTGTGACGAGTTGAGTGTGGGGAGAGCTCGGCTCTGAAGGTCAAACCCTGCGTGCTTGTTCGTGTGGGAAATTGAGGGCACTTGTGCAACACTTGTAACTTTTGGAGAGTGTTTGTAAGCTGCCCTTGACCAGTCCAGCTGGTTGTTTGGCCCGAAGTATTGCTGTTTCTTGGTTTTCAACGTGAAATCATGACATGATTGTATACAGAGAATTTAACATACTGCGTAGTCCTGGGTGGTAGAAGTCTCACATGGGTACTGTGCATTGATGGGCTGTGTTGAAGGAGGTTTGTGTCCCTTCTGTGTGCTTCAGTGTCTTGGTGTGTTAAGCCTTATGCAAAGTTTTCTTGAAAGGTGCTAATCTCAGCTGCACAAAACCACTCCCTGTTGCTCAAAAAGAGGTGATATGGGTAAGGTTTGGCTTTCTTTACAGATGTGAGCCTTCTGGGGAGCAATTTGGGAGAAGTGTGTGCACAGGGGGAAGAAAAGCTGAGCAGACAAGGAGCTCTCAACTGCAGTCAGTTGATCTTTCTCTGGTCAGTTCCTTAAATATTAATAAGTACAAAATGTTCAGACAGTGACTTGAGATGAGATTCTGTCTACTAAAATGAGAAATTGGGGGGGAAAAATCATGTAGCACGAGAGAATCATAGAATCATAGAATCATAGAATGTTAGGGATTGGAAGGGACCTCGAAAGATCATCAAGTCCAATCCCCCTGCCAGAGCAGGAATGCCTAGATTATGCTACACAGGAACGTGTCCAGGCAGGTCTTGAATGTCTCCAGAGAAGGAGACTCCACAACCCCTCTGGAACTTTTTGCTCAGAGCTGTATGTAGAGCTGGACTGTGAATCTTAGAATCTGTGAGGCTTAAATATTCTCACTGAGGCTTCCAGTTAGACACATCTAGAAAAAAACCACACCAAGCTTTGTTTTCAGGATCAGTTGGTATGTGGATGGCCTGAGTGTATCTTGTTGCGTTCCTGCTCTCCTGTCAACTCTTTTAGGATAATACACAGGAGTGTTTCAGTGAAGAGTAATGAATACCTAACATAATCCTGATACTTTCCACTCGCTCAATCTGCACATCCCCCCCTCATGATAAGACTGAAACATCCTGGTGTTGACACCGTGTCTGTATTTGTTCATCCACACGCAGTCTGGCTTTTCTTGGAAGCCAGAGTTCATACCTCAGACTTCTGCAGAAAGACATTTTCAGATTGAAAGGAGAATGGGAAGGAGCTGAGGTGTTAGATTTGCTTCAACTCCAATGTCATCTTCAGCTTTCTGAAACCTCATTTTTCTGTCAAAATGAAACATGTTCTTTGAAGGTTACTTTGCTGTGTCATAGTCTTGTATGGCCCTTTTGACCTGAGATGAAATTAATCCATGATGTTTTAGTGGGTTTTTTTGTTGTGGGCTTTTTTTTTTTCCTCCCAGGCTCCAGAAGAAGACTTGCTGGGGCAATGCTGTTTGTGTAGCAGGTTTGCATTTTGTTAACAGCTAAGTAGGACTGAATCTCTGTGTTGTGAAGCAGAGTCCTCTCTCCCACAAAGTGCAAATGACGATTTAGCTGTTTAATCTCTGTCCGGTCTACTAAGCCGTGTAGTCTGAGGCAGCATGTTCTTGTGTAGAAACTAAATGCAAGAAAACCCAAACCTGTCAGCCATTTGTAGGAGACTCTGGAGTGTGTTAAGGAGGATTTTGGACAGCAGCAGTTTGCCAAGTGCTGCCTTTCCCTCCTCCTTTCTGCATCCCAAGCTCTTCCATGTTTATGGAAGAGCAGAGCATGGGGGGAGCAGCGGCGCAGAGGAACGGGGGAGGGCGTCCGTCATAGAATCATAGGATTGTCAGGGTTGGAAGGGACCTTAAAGATCATCTAGTTCTGACCCCCCATACCCTGGACAGGGACATCTCCCACTAGATCAGGCTGCTCACAGCTCCGTCCAGCCTGGCCTTAAAAACTTCCAGGGATGGGGCTTCCACCACCTCTCTGGGCAGCCTGTACCAGTGTTCCATCGGAGCAAGAGCAAGCCCCATAACTGAGCCCCTCCAGACTGCACCAGGCAGGCTGGCTCTTGGCATTCTGCAGCAGCTGGTGGTCTCCTTGCTGAAGCCTCTCTGTAAACGTAGGCAGAAAAAGCTGTGCTACATTGCCTTGTGATTTTTCTGTGAAACTCAGGGAAAACTTGATTTTTCCCAGCGTAAGTTTGGAATGTTTGTGTATGTTGGTTTGGTCTTGGCATATTCATTTACAGTGAATATCTGGCAGTTATTTGGGAGTTAATTGAAGGTTTTCCTATGAACTCTAAGTAAAATCATCTCTTCTCTGGCCCTTTGTAAAAGGAATAAAACCTCAACCTTAAAGTATTTGCTTTAGCAACTAGCTAATAACAGCAATTAAACCCCCCCTTTTTTGTGTGTGTGTAGCAAATATAGATCCTTTACACTTATAAAGCCCTGTATACATGAAGTACTACCTCGTTTGTTTTTTTTTTTTCCTAGATGGTTTGGCACTTCAGGATAGATTTTACAGGTTGCTGTTTAACTTTGCTCGTTTGACCTCTGCTACTGCAACAAAGGAACTAAAAAGCACCATCTTCAAACCCTGGGTGCTTGTTTGTAAGCATGTTAGTGTAAGATATCCTCACTATATTATGACAGAGGACCTGCTAGTATTATTAGATCTGGCTGAGGTGCAGCAAAGTTGGACTTAAATTAGTCTTGCAGAGTCAGCGTCTCCCTCCCTGAGCTCTGCAGCACTTTCTGTTGCAGCATTGAACGTGGGAAAGAGCTCCTGTTGCCTGTATTAATGGGTGGGTGTTTCTATGCAGAAACAAACTTCATTCGGGAGGATGGATTTGGTTTTATTTTGCTTGAGTTAATAATTTGCAGGCATGAAACCAGTCTTCATTCTTATTTATAGCTTGCTTGTTGTACGGTAGTGAGAACAGTTATTGTCACACATATGATAGTGTTGGGAAATGAGTGTGTTTATCACTCCTGGAGTTAAAATATTTGTATTTTTATCATGAATTCATAATATTTGTTTGAAAGCAGAGAGAGATGCAGGTCTGCATTCCCGCTCTATGTGTGCATGTTGGTTTTGATGTTGCTGGTGTGGGGAGTTGGTAGAAACAGCCTGAAACTCAGAGCTGAGCCAGCTGAGTCCAGGGTGTGGATGGGCAGTTGAGAGAGGGTGAGAAGACGAACGGCTGTGATGGGGAACCAAATGTTTTCATATTTGGCTACTATATTTTGCAATAAATCTAATTCTACATCAGACTCTGGTCTTGCCTTTTACAAAAGCTTCCTCAAGCTTGTCTAAATTTGACCCGGGTCACTTGGAACACGAAATCTCCGAGAAGCTTTTTTCCTAGTTAGCCTGAAACTGCTGAAATGTCTCCATATTTATTGATCTGTATCTAAAAAAAATAAAGTTGCTAGTTGCAAGAACAGGCTGCTGACATAAAAAGCCTGTCTTAGATGGTACGTTTGGCTGGAGGCCAGGTAATGAGTTTCTATAGGAGCTTGTTGGCAAGCTTAGGTTTTTGCTTAGGTTAATCTAATGTAACTGTAAGAAATCTGGGAGCCTGGTACATTCAAAGCAATTTTTAGACAAAATGATCTTATTTTTAAAATAGAACTGAGCAGATATTTTTATATAACAGCTTCTTGTACTTAAAAGTGCTTAAAATGCCTAGGAACATGATTTTTCACTGTTTCCTCTTTTAATGGTCAACCTACTGAATAATACTTTAAAAATATTGATGCCAATGACCTCTCTTTTTGCCAGCCTCTGTGTTACAGAATGTTAGCTGACTCTTTTCAGTGGAGTGGTCTGCTGGTGCTTTGAAGAAAGGTTTGCATTTTTGAAGTGCGTGTTACCATCTCAAAATGGTAGAGTGGTGCGGTAGGTACATCAGTAAAAAATACTGTAAATGTGTTCAGGGGTATATCTGTTGGGCGGGTTAATCCATGACGTGGGGCTGAAATGCATGAACCATCCTAGGAAGAGGCTGGAATTTAGGACTTTGTGTTCTCAAACAGTGTCCAACCCAGGCAGTTACACCGCTGGAACTTCTCACTGGCCTCCTCGGTCTTTCATTCTTCATTGCTCGAAGGCGAAGCTTGAAGAGAAGGCTTGGAGATTACTCTGCCTCGAGCTGTTTTTGTTGCTTCTCGCTTCTTTTGTGTGATGAGTGAATGTGAATCCATTCTAAAGGAAAAACTGAATTCGGATCTCGAAACACCCGTTGAAGAGCTCTGTGTGCCAGTTTATAGAAAGAGGTCCGGATCCAGCACTGGTATTGGGGGGGTATTGGCTAAATGTGGCTTTAACAGGAGAACGCCGAAGATTCTTTGTTTCTACCCATCACAGCAATGCTCATCTGCAGACTTAACTGCTCCATCTGTAAGAGGCACGGAGAAGGCTTGGGATGCGTGCTTGGCCTCTGTTGGTATGGGCTGGTGAGTGCCCACCAGAAGAGGGATCGCACTCTACCGTTCTTATTGTTTCTTCATATAGCTGTATCGTTAGCAGTAACAGCATGGGTGATGAGCAAACGAGGTTTGGTTTACAGCTGCTTTGCTGTAGTCATGTGCAGCATGTGTGACTTACATGGCATGTGAAACTGGCCGAACATAGATGGAGATCTTTGTGATGGGAGGGAGCGCGATGTGATTGTGCTGGTGCTTATCAGAACTTTAAACTTCCATTTGTTCTCTAGTTGCTATTAATAGTAGGGCCTAGAGATATTTCCGGATGTGATCGCTGACAAGTTTCTTCATCAAAATAGTCAATGAATGAGCAAGAAGTGTTTCTATTTTAAACTTAACTCTGACAAGCAATAGAACTTCAAGGAAAAGCTGTTCATAGAAATTAACCTTGGTATGAGTTACTGCAAGTCATTCTCTTCAGGTGGAATTAAACACAGGACTCCAAACTTGAGCATCTCTTATATAGAAGGAGTTTTTTTGGGGGGTTTAGCCAGCTGCACAGTAGGGGTTTTGTATTAGTTTCAAACTTGCATGTTTAAGTGAAGGGTGCTGATAAACCTTGGCAGAGGTGCAGACTAAGGCAGATTTTGAAAGGAACGATCTGGTTTGAACTTGGTGTGAAAAGTCCCTGCCAAAGTGTTAGGGTAAGCAGAGAATCTGCAGGGAAAGACGAAAAGCTCTCTTGAAAAAAACGTTTGTGCTAGGAGGTGAGAATTACCTCAAGTGCAAAGGCTGTGGGAACCAGTATCAAAAGGCCCTTCTTTCTTGCTCCTTGGTTTATACGCCTGAAGTGACGCATGTCTAGACCTGCCTTTGCTTTTTCGTCTCACACCAGTGCCTGGAGTGATGTGCCATTAAACTAAGCATGTTTTTTTAATGAAGAGGAGGGGAAAAAAGGATAGTAATGGGAACAAGTGCCTCAAAATAAATTTTTATTGCTGTAAAAGTCTGCTTGGGAGAGCATTGTGGCACCCTGAAAATGGAACGCTCTGAGCTGAGAAACAGAGTTTGTAGGAGAGAAAATTGTAGCTGGTTTCTTATAAACTACCAGAGTGATAGCTTGCTGGAGTGGCAGGATGAGGAAACTAGCTTTTTTTTTTTTTTTTAAAAAAAAATCAGAAATTGTACAGCAGTGTCTTGGATAGTTACCATTACAATGAATTTGTAGATTAGTTCAGCTTTCTTCTACTGTCTTTTAAAAAGAAAATGTTACTCCCAGTGCAATTTGCGATTTAGGATTTAAGCGTTGCTCCTGTGAAATACTGTCTCTGGAAGTGAAATGTCCTGGACATTTCTCATTCCACCTGATGCCAAGGCACCTGCACGTTCTGCAGAAATACTGGCTGTGCTGTTTCTCTTACAGGAAAGTTTTAGTCGAGCTAAGTTTAAAAAAAATGTGAAAGCGTAACTGATAAAATTATTCTTCTCTGCATCTCAAAATGAGTAATAGAAATGTAGCAAAGGGTGTACAAGGTTGTCAATAGTGGCAGTTTTAAGGATTTTGGCAGTGAACTGGAGTGTGGTTTATGGTCTATTTCGACGATCTAGTTTTTGGTTGGATCTCTGGTGGTTTTCTTCAATACATTTTTGGTACTTTCTGTTTTCTTAGCCTGAGGCAGTAGGGAGATATGAGCTTCTTTACCCTTTTGCTGCATTTTTTTCTGGGAATTCAAAGATTGGTTGTGAAGTGTGATGGATTTTTATGTCTTTGATTAGAAGCATCAGCAAGTTGAAGAGTGTAGACTTACCAGCTAAAATTTTTTTATTTCAAGTAACCTGTTAGGAACTGACTTCCCAATCATTCTTTGGAACGCAGCTTGTGCCCATTCTGATCTGCTTTAAAAATAGCCATGAGAAAGAGGCCATAACAGTGTGGGAAGATGATAAGTCATCAACTACTGAAAAACAAACCATGCATCTGTTAACACTGTGGAAAAAAAAGTGCCTGTTAAAGCAGCATCATGTTTTTCCTCCAGTGGCAGGAAGGCCCTTAAAAGATGGTTTGAAGTAGTTAGTGATCAGAATGTGTGTATTTAGGTTTATTGCAAGCTTTCTCAAGTACTCTTTGATGTCTTGTTTCTTGCAGAGACTCCAACCGTCATGTTAAGGTAAAGCAGAAAAGTGCAGTGCTGAACATGCTAAAGAAGTTGGACAAAATAAGGTTCAGAGGTCACAAGAGAGATGAGTTCCTTGATTTAGCAGAGTCTCCAAATGCTTCAGACACTGAATGTGGAGATGAAATCCCGGTGAAAATACCTCGAACGTCAACTCGAGACAATGAAGAGCTGAGAGACCCTGTAAGTACGATTTAAGTATTATTATATAATGCTACATAATTGTCAGGGGAAAATAACAGAAATAAATAGTTCTTTGTCCTTATATTTTGGATTTAACACTTGCAGATTTGTGGACTAGGAAGTAAGCTTCTAGCAGTAGGTTTCCATTTTGAAGAAAGATCAATTAAATTCTTAATATTATGGTTCCCTGCCCCTACTGTTGATTTTAGATGTTGTGTGTGGGCAGATTTGTTAACCTTGGATGTGCTTCTGAATGCTGTCTTTTATTTGCTTTGTTGAATTGCTAATGAACAGATCTGAAGGAAAGACTTAAGTCTGAGGAGCTCAGATCTGCTCAAATGACAGTGGCCAGGGCTGTGGGGATAAGACTTCACAGAGTCATAGAACGTGTTGGGCTGGAAGGGAGCCTTAAAGGTCATCTAGTGCAACCCCCTGCAGTGAGCAGGGACATCTTTAATTGGATCAAGTTGCTCAGAGCCCCATCAAGCCTGACCTTGAATGCCTCCGGCGATGGAGCCTCCACCACCTCTCTGGCCAACCTGTTCCAGTGTTTCACCACCCTCATAGCAAAGAACTTCTTCCTGATATCTAGTCTAAATATGCCCTGCTCTAGTTTAAAACCATTGCCCCTCATCCTGTCACTACACACCCTTGCAAAGAGTCCCTCCCCAGCTTTCCTGTAGGCCCCTTCAGGTACTGGAAGGCTGCTGTAAGGTCTCCCTGGAACCTTCTCTTCTTCAGGCTGAACAACCCCAACACTCTCAGCCTGTCCTCATAGGAGAGGTGCTCCAGCCCTCTGATCATTTTTGTGGCCTCCTGTGGACCCACTCCAACAGGTCCATGTCCTTCTTGTATTGAGGGCCCCAGAGCTGGACACAGCACTCCAGGTGAGCTCTCACCAGAGCAAGAGGAGAGGGGCAGAATCTGCTCCCTCGACCTGCTGGCCACACTTCTCTTGATGCAGTTCAGAATGTGATTGGCCTTCTGGGCTGCGAGCACGCATTGCTGGCTCCTGTCCAGCTTTTTTATCCACCACTTCTGGTGGCTTTGTTAGAGTTACAAGGTCACACCACCTTGTTCTTCACTGTGGTGTTGTATCCAGCGATGCTTCCATGCTATAGAGCTTGTATAAACCTATGTGGAAGGTGAGCGAGACTCTTCAGGTGATAAAACTTTTTAATGCTTGTAAGCAGAAGAGCCCAAACACACCTAGCTTTTTAAAAGGTGCTGTTTCAGGAAAGGTTAATTATTGGTTAAAAAAATAAGAAATCCTGCTTTAACTTTTATAAAATGGCGGTGGATCTTTGAGCTTGAAGTGCTACAAATCTAAACTGCGATTTGTTAACTGTATTGTAAAATGTGACTTGGAAGTCAGAGTTTGTACCACCCTATTTGGAAACTCAACGTGCAGTTTTTATCCTTCAAATGTGGCCAGGCTGTTGTCTGAAAGCTCATTTCTAGGAGCATGGGTCTTGCTCTCTGCAAGCGTTAAACTAAAAGATTTCAAACTTATGTGCTTAAGCATCTCATTTGGGGTTGGCAGCTTGTATCCTGTGGGCTTGTGTGGTATCACATACAATCCTGCTTATGTGGAGCTCTTCTGCCACAATTTTTTCCCTATGATCATGGAACAAACAAGTGGTAACGACAGAGCATCTTTTGTTCGGAAAAAAGTCTGTTGTATGCAAAGCCTCAAGCTTCTCAAAGAAGTCTGTTGAATGCCTTTCCTTTGCTCTTATTCTACTGAAGACATCTGTCATTTATTATGACATATGTATTGTGTATACTGGGACAAATCTGTGCTGCTGCCTTTTCAGCATGGTATTTCCTGAGTTTTTTGTACGTTGGTACTAGCATGTTTTCATTAAACTTAGGGCACTCTGTTTATGTGTGAAGAGCAAGGTATACTCTTTGTGTCTAATCGGAAGGACCTGCATGGCAGAACTAGAAGCTACAGAAAGATCTGTTTCCTATATTTCTTTAGGAGAATAGTAGCTATGGCTGAGGGAACAGCAAGGTAAACCTGAAGTTTTAACTAATTATAAAGCCTTATGGGTACACATCTGCAGTGAGGGTCTCTGTTTTCTCAAATCTTTGAGCTCTTGTGTGCTGAGAAGGTAATCTGAAGAGAAACACTTTGTGTTCTGGCTGATTGCATACTGTTAAGTAAGCTGTTGTGATTTAAGTCATCAGGATACAGTTGAGTATAGTTCCAGTATGTTCCAGTGTGATGCTGGAACAGCCTAAGAGCAACAACTGCATTACAGATGTGAACAAAATAATCAAACTTGCATGAGGGAAGAGGTCTGATGTATAAGGGATACGTTTCAGGAGAGAAGTTTTGGGGTTTCGGACTTGGTCCTCACAGACATCTGCCCTCTAAGTGCTGCTGACCCTCCATAAATTGAAGGGAGAAAAAATAATCCCCTGTGCTGCAGCGGTGGCGGGAATAAAGAAAGTAGTGCTTGTGTATATAAGTCAAAATTAAAATAGTGACTGGGATCATGTGAACAGGGAAATTCTGAATTATGTTTCTCATTGAGATGGCATAGTTGAGTTGTGCCTGAATTGCTTTTTTAATTCAGTGGCTAAAAGTCTCAAATTGCTTATACAGGATGACTTTCTTTTATAGGCTCTTTAAGAAACTTAGTATTATACTTTTACATTGATCATGAGAATACCAAGTCTTACTGATTTCTTCCTGTTTAATACCTTTGGGGAACTGTTGAAAATATACAGAAGTCAGTGCAAGTCTCGTGGGTAAACTGAAGTTAGGCTGCCTAGATGTGCATAGATAGATGTGAGCTGTACTGTGAATGCTTCCATATCTGTTGCTTCACTGTTGCTATTAAATTCTGAGTGTAGAACTCAATGGCTTGAAAAGGCAAGATAGGTGGCTTGGAACTGAGCATAGGCATGCAAAATTTGAGTCCAGATCCCTTTATCTGCATCTTCAATATGTAGATGTCTCGTGACTCCACTGTCAGCCATTCCCTTGACAAAGGCTTAATTTTTCCCCTCTCTACTTTTTTTTTCCCCCCTTTTTCTTTTTTTTTTCCCCCCAGACTGATATATTAATCATTACAGAGACATTAAAGAAAGATCTCTCTGTATTAGAACAGTACAGCACAGTCATATGAATGAAAGACCCTTCTGTACTGTGCCTCAGGGGTACATAGCACACTTAGAAATGTGCACGTTAGGTCCCTCTTCTTTATGTATGTGTTTGAACTTGACAAGTGTATGCAAAAACTTGCCACAAATGGAGATTTTAGAGTAAAAAGCCTTGTCCTAAAGGCTTGTGATTGCAGAGCCTTAACGATCTGCAAAGAAGAGCATCCTTTGTTGCACACCTCCAGCAAGTGAACGGTGGGTCCCAGGCCACAGATAGAGCGGTAGGACTTAGTCCCAGCCCTTCGCATGTCTTACTGAAGTAGCAAGTGCAAAATTTACACCCCCACGGAAGGAGACAAAGAATGGCCACATGAGGTCATCTTACATTGTTTACCTTTAAACTGTGAGCTTTGCCTATTTAGGTCAATAGCAAATACCCTAACTTGTGTTTGGGTAGAGCACACAGCTGGCTCCTGGTAGGCAGGCCCCAGGGTTGAAAAGATTAACAATTTTCTTTGACTTCTCCTCAGTGGTTTCTGAGACTTTTCTTAATTTGAACTGGTTTGGTCTCAAAGGCTGGCTGTTTGCTTGTGTGGGTGCTTCTCCGCCTCCCTGGCTACCAGGGATGTCTTGGATAGCAGGTCCTTTCTTAGGTCTCTTGTTGGTTGACATCTCTTTCAGTTGCTGAGTGGCTTCCCAGATACCTTCCTCCCTTCCCTCTTTATCTTGGGTGGTTGGTTGGGTTGTTTTAAAGCAAGGACATTCAGCATTGTGTGCAGCGCTGTTGTTTCTACATTGTTTTGCAAAAACACCACAACTGTGAGATAGATAGAGGGAGTAACCTGGTCCATTTCTACTTCTTAATAGTGAACATATAAGCATTTGTCTTGTGGAGTTGGAAATTCAGGTTATGTTGCTTGCTTGGTAATTAAAATCCGCTTTATTCAGTGCCATCACGGTTTCCTATTCTGTAGATGCGACATGGGTTCCTTCCTGCTAGATCACAATTTGCACCTAAAAAAGCTTTAAAACGTTTCTCGAGCAACTTGATTTACTTGGAAGCAAATGTTCAGGGAAGGGGACTGGGCACTGAAAATCATTGCCTGTCCTTGGATTTGCCAGTTCTGACTTGATTTGCCCCGTTTTAACTTATGTCTCATTGTTTTGTGCTGTAGATGAATTTATGTACTCTTGATGTGACAAATATCCCATTTTTATAAAAAGGGAAAAAACGTTCAGTCCCATGTACAGGTATAGGAATCACCTTGGTGCGAAGAAGGGTCGTGTCTCCTTTGTCAGAAAGGGGAAAGAGCAAAGCTGGGTTTAAACCCAGGAAGGTTTTGCGCTAACCTGGCAGTGAGAATTACAAGTCAAAGCACACTTGTACCTGGCATATTGTACTGAAAACACTCTAATCTGCTTATGGAAGTTCCCTGCCAGTGTGCTAGGATTAAATCTGAGTTATTGTGGTACAGAAAACCTTAATTTAATTGCTGTTCCAGTACAGTTTGGCTTTTCCTGAAACATGTCTATTAAAACCTTAAATGCTTCTGTATCGGTTACCTCAGTTGCAATGACTGGAAGGTATAAAGTGTGATGCTTGGCAGGTATGAAGCATGATGCAAAAGTTGAAATTAAGATAGTCTCTAAACCTGGATAGCACTATATTTTTTTAAAAACTTATGTAAGATTTAGCAATGTTTTAGGAGCTTGCCAGTGTGCTTCCAAGAATAGCTACTAAGGATTAACTATTCATGCACATGTTTTCATTCTTGAGTGGTGTTGATGGATTTTGCCTTTCCTTACAGAAGGTAAATGCAGCAGCCACAGGGAAACCTTTCCTAATTTGAAGTAAGAAAATTCACGTGAAGTGTCAGTCGAGAAATGCGTGAGGCTACAATCTAGACAAGCTCTGTAGTTTGTTACCGAAGATTATTATTCTTTTTTCCTTGCCGCTCAAATGAATGGAAGTTTTAATTTTTATGTTTTAAACTACCTCTTCCCTGTGTTGTGTCCTGGCCACTGCTGGGCCCCAAGGAGTGACTTGGGTGGGTGACTGTGGCCCTGAGCTTGACATGCCGTGTCCTTGCTGCTCCTCATCCTCCGTCTTTGAGAACTGCTCCTTTCTAAGTTAATTGCAAACTCGGAAATGAGACCAGTGTTTTGTCAGATACTCCTAGAGAAAAGTCATCCGCAGGCAACGTTGTGCAAGTAGAATAAAAGGAGAGAGGGGACTGGTTACCTCTCTGTGTGCTGCTGAAGACATGCTGTGCTGCACATGGAGGGGACACATCCAGAACTGCTCAGTTAAGAAGTGACTTAGACCTTTTCTGTGGCTGTTCAGCAACAGCAGCATGGGTGCTCAGCACACCAGGACCAAGTCCCCGGGCTCACAGGATGAAGGGTGTCTGGGGAGGGAAAGCAGAGAACTCTCAGGTTTAGAGGTACTGTTATAAAAAGCCTGAACTGCCTGTGGCTTGAAAAACATATTTGAGGGGAGATGTGGTTTTTCAGATCTGAAGCTGGATGTGGCTTCGAGCAGCAACTCTGAACTCCAAGAGTGGGTTAGAGGCAACCTGTTGTCGTCAGAAATCTTCCTTTAACCCCGCTGTCTCTGACTCCATGCTTAACTCTGGCATTTTGCTGGCTTCCTGGGCATTGCCAACCCTTGTGCAGGATCTTCACTAAGTAATAGTGATTGCCAACATTGTAAGAGGGCTCCTGTGTCAAATGCTGTCGAAGCTGGAGAGGCAGAAGGGAAGGCAGCAATCTGTGGAAGCCTTTGAGGCTTTTACTGTGAGTCAGAGGCAAGAAAGGGCATCTGTACAGTACCGTGTGGTTAATCCAGCCCGAGTCCCAGCACTGGCCTAAAAAGGCAGCAGAAAGGAGAAACCTTTACCCAATTAACACTGGAATTAATACAAGATTTTTTTGTTGTTGTTATGATTTGAGTCAGTTATGCTAACTTCAGACAGATGTACTTTTTGAATTCAGAGGCAAGCAGTTGACCTCTAGCAAGTGTATAGACCTTATTTTTTATCTTTTTAGCCTGTTAACACCTCTTGACAGAATGAGGTGTGGGGGAAAAAGCTTCTTGAACGAAACAGTTATCTGCTTAAGTGTCTCTCATATCACTGTCCTGGACATGCTCAGTTTTCTGAACACTTCTAAATTGTATTTATTAACACATTATGACATTGCTAATTTTGGAAATTGGGTGCTTTATATTCCACCAAACTTTTATTGCTATTTATCTTACTACTCTGGGTAAACCATTTTCTTTTTTACATGATAATTGCATGATCTTGATCCTAGTATTCTTAGTAAGCAGCCTGATGTTTTAACTTAGTGGATTATGCTTTTTCTTTTTTCTCTGACTTAGAAGGTCATTGTTACCATTTGTGTTTAGCTTAGTGCTGTGCACCTCCTGATTTTTAACCCATCGACTAATGTCAGACTTCTTGGGTCCAGTGCCATACCAGATAGACACATATGGAAACTTTCAGTTAAGAGACCTGTTAACTCATGTCACTGTCCCCAGTGCCACACAACTCTTGCTTTCCACTTCTTCCTGAGAGGCACAGTCAAAGCATCCTGGGCTTTAAATAATGACTTAACATCTCTGAAGAAGAAAAAGCGAAGCTGGTTCTCTGGAAGCATTTCTGAAATGTAGCTCATCTCCGGGTGAAATATTTTGAATATCTTCAGTAAGGATGAAAACTTAAATATGCTTAGATATCTGCTGGCCCTTTTCTTCCTCCTCTCTTCCCTCACCTCTGTCTCTGTGCTCCCATCCCTGCCACAGCATTTGGGGTTGGGGACTGGGGACCGCTTGGGCAGGAGCCAGGTGCTGTCTCAGTGCTGGGCTGATGGCGCAGAGCCTGGTTGTGTTCCCCATAAGTACAGCATCTTGCTCTTTGACCTGTGCCTGATGTTATTTATTTATCTGTGTATTTCTTTTCAAGCAGTGGCACTGTTCCTTTAGACAGCTTCATATGATATCCACTGTGCTGGGAGTCTGCTCCCACAGATTGTCCCATTGTACCAGATGTGGATATAAAATATCGAAAGCCGTGCTTTAACGCCTGGGCAGCGATCTGTATTTTACTAACACTGTCCTGGGGCCTGCCTGTAGGGCATGTTATTAGGGTGCTGCTGTTCCACTTCAGCCACACCATCCTCCTTGGGGCACTCCAAGCGCTAGCGCTAAATCTTGCCATGTGAAGAAATACGACCCAGCTCTGTAGATAAGAAATGGACATCGAGGTGAATTGCCATCCTGTGCTCGTCTGCAAACGGGCAACTACCACTCTTAGTTGTCAAGGGGAGGGAGACAATCTCTTCTCAGTGGTGCCCAGTAATAGAACAAGGAATAATGGATTTAAGTTAGAACATAGGAAGTTCCACCTCATAGTGAAGAAAAGCTCTATTACTGTGAAGGTGACAGAGCACTGGCACAGGCTGCCCAGAGAGGTTGTGGAGTCTCCTTCTCTGGAGACTTTGAAAACCCGCCTGGACGCGTTCCTGTGTGACCTGCCCTAGGGGATCCTGCTCTGGCAGGGGGGTTGGACTGGATGATCTTTCGAGGTCCCGTCCGACCCTGAACATTCTATAGTTCTGTGATTCAGCAGCGGCTGGAATGGTTGCAAGTGGCGTGTCTGACTGTGCCTCTCTGGCTCAAGGCAGGGCTGAGCGGGAAATGTGGAGCACGGGGAGGAGGATTCTGTGTGAGGACTGCCCTGGGCTCTGTCCATCTCTGCTCTGGTGTGGTTCATGCTGGCTCCAAAATGAGAAGAAGCACGGGGCTGCTGCTGAGCTGACGGCTTCTGCTCCTCGTCAGGGCCAGCAGCGTTGGCAGAATGCTGTGTGGGTGTGTGTTGCTTTTGGGACTGGAAATAGCATCTCTGCTTGGCAGTGTGTTGAGCAAGCCCAGGTGGGGAGTTGGTGCCAGGCAAACGCCGTGCAGTAAATGCCTACAGAGTGCTAATTTGCCTTTATAGACAAATTCTGAGGCTTAAACTCAGCATCCGTTCGGCTCAAGCAAGAAAACAGATGTTTAATAGGTATCTCCACACTCTTTTGTCTTAAAAGTGCAAATCATTCCCAACAGTCAAAGTACTTTGCTGTCAGTGAGCTTTCTGTGCATCTTCCCTAAATGTAGAAAATGTCTTTTAATTAACTCCCTTATAGATTAGTTGAGTTATATGTGTGTGTGTATATATATATATATATGTAATTTAAGCTGTCATGGTTAAACGTATGCAAGCCGACTGTTGAAAGCAATCCAGTACCTGTATGATTTCAGGGCTCAAACAAGGGAAGGGAATGAATAGGATATGTAAATAAATCTCGTTTTGTCTTGAGATCATTTCTGAGATGTAGGCTTCTGTAATCAAGCAGTTTGATTTTGAGTGTAAGCTGCTGGGAAAGCTCCTGTAATTCTCCCTGTCAGACTTTCTGTACCTGGTGGGGACTGCACACGGTGCCTGAACAGCCATTACCCAGGAGATGTCCTCACCACCCCTTTTCCCTGCTGTCTGAACATGCCCACGTTAGGAGGACAGCATCGCCTGCCTTCTGCTGTGTGGGCTTGGGCTTTTTCTGCTCTCACTTTGTGGAGGTGGTGGTTGTCACCGCTCTTCCTAACTAATCAAACCGCTCTCGGATTCCTGCAGTCTGCAGTGTTTCCAGTGCCGAGGTCGTTCGAGGGGTACTGGTAAATCTGCTGAGACACACAATCTGCTGACTCCCTGGCCTGTCGGGATGAGCTGCTGGGCACCAGTGACATCCTTCAGCAGTAACTGGGCTCTGCTGGGAGTGGGGAACCCCCTCCTTGCAGAGAGACTGGATTTCAGAATTACACATTCTGTAAATGGATATTAAAATATACAGTAAAGTAAATGAATGGTCAATGCAGCATAATGAGAAGTATTGTATAAATATGCCTTTTAAATCAGCACAAGAAAGGGTGAATGATGAGGTAGCAGAATTGGTTTTCTGTAACTCACTGAGGTCTGCAGAAGTGCACGCCCTAAACTGGCATGGGAGAGATGCTGTGTGTTTGATTAGCTTTCACTCATTTGCTTTGGTACTTTAATGCTGAATAAAAGGCGTACAGCGTTTGTCAATACTTGCATGTTTCTCACAAGGCTGTTTTGTTACTGCCCCAGAAGTTGATGTATTTAAATGACAAAAGAATATAAATGTGGCTCTGAGCTGTCAGTGTGTTCTGGCTTTTTTATAGGCTGGTCCAGGGACCATCATCATGGCTTCAGGAGTGCAGGATTTTAACAGAACGGAATCTGACAGACTGAATGAGATCAAAGGTCACCTGGAAATAGCCTTACTGGAAAAACACTTTTTACGTAAGTATAAGATTAATGCTCTGTGGAAAGGAAATGGCGTAAGCCTGCTGAAATAAGGCTTCTTTAAACTGCAGAAGTTGGCATCAGAATTTTGAGGTGTGCTGAGGCACAGAGAGCACGTGGGATGATCCTTCTCTGGGAGGAACACAGAAGCCTTCCCAAGGTTTCTGGGTCACTTGGTTACTTTTTTTTTTCCGCATTGCATTCCTCAGAATATACCTCATTACGTGACAAAAGCTGCTTAGTTGAAGCCTTGGTGTTGACATCTGAGAACTAATTCAGCCTTAATGTGGTTGCAATAGCTGGTTTTTGTCTAGTAGTAATTGTAAGAAGGAAGAGTTTTCTCAAGGGGCAAACAGTGCATTTCTTTGGCAGCTGTTTCAACAGGTAATATGTCTTAAAACACATCAACAGGGTATGAATTACTGTTAAGTGGTGTAAGAAATACACAGAAGAGTGTAGATTTCAAGCGTTACTTATTTGGTTACTTATTTAGAATTATGTATATGTATATGTATGTGTGTGTATACCAAACAAAATTGTCGTTCATGGCTAGAGGCACCTGTAAGACTTTGGGAATTTTGTCTCAGCAGATCTCAACTTTGGACTCGTAAGACAGAATAATTAAAAACAGAAAATGGGAAACGAGTATTCTTTTAGCTTGATAGAAGTAGAGATCTCTAATAAATCAGTGAGAATTCTCGCTCCGTTGCTTCCCCAAATGGTAATTTTAATGGATTTTTTTGAACTTGTGAATATGAAGGTTGTTTTTATATGTTCAAAGCTCGTCATACATTTTCTAAGGGGCAGAAGTAAAAGATTATAAATCCATGCTGTAGTTTGAAAACTTTCTGATCAACCATCTTACCATTTGGAGCTGAATTTTACTCCTTTACACAGGCCTTTGTAGAGAACTCTAAAGTAAAGGATAATGAAGTTCACCCTTTCACAAAAACTTTGAGCAGAGGGTTGGCGGTTCAGGCCGATGGAGCAGTTCAGCTGGGTGGTGTGAGGTCAAGAGCTCTTTATGAAAACTGGAGGTTTGCTTTACCTGCATTTATAGTGTTGCCCTGACAAACTGGTAGCAACTCTGTATGTAAAAACGACAGAAAGAATAATGAACTGTTAGAGAAATAAGCTCAATAAGGCTCATCTCTTACTCACTCACCCCCTTCAAAATACTGGTTGAAATGCATAATTCTGTTTATCGGTTGGAGTGAAGTAAGAGCTCACTTTTTGGATGTTGTTCCTGCATTCTTTTATTTTCTTCCTTCTTCTCCTTGAGTGACTGTTTTGGGTCTTTTTGTACTAGAAATACTTCCTTCCCTTTCCCCCCCCTCCAAGAGTGAACTGATAGTGAGCAGAAAAACATTCTTGAAATGTGCTGTTTGTTTGCTTTAATTTACCCTTGGAAGAAAACTTGATTTTTTTAATTTATTTATTTATTTTCAATCCTATTGCTGCAATAGATTTTTAAATTTTTTTTAAAGAAATATAGTCACTCAGCTGTATTGTCATGCTGTTTTAAATTGCAGAGTTCCTTAAGGACATCTTGCGACAATTCTATTTTTACTTATAGTGTTTGCCACTTCCTCTTACTCCATTGCCTCCAGCTAGGTGTGCAGAAATCAAAGCAACTGCTAATACGTGGCAGAAAAGTTCCATGCATTTGCTTTTTAATGTGTTGGGTTTCATCAATCATCATCAGCCTGATCCTGACTTTAATTTTGCCCCTTCTATGCCTCTTATCTGTATTGTTGTATTATTAGCCAGGAGGTTTAAGGAGGAGAGATCTCCTCCCAGCTGTACCTTACGCGTAACGTACCCATACACAACACAGCTACAAGTCAGCGTGGGTCTGTAGTTGCAGGTGCCTGGCCAGAGGAAGAGCAAACTGCTCATCTTCTCTAAACTCCTTTCAGTCATTAGTAGGCACAAGTAAAAGAGACAGTTTGGCTGAATCGTGTTTTCAGGGAAACACATCCCAAGCTTACCCGTAGCCTCTACAAGCTGCGGAAGAAATCTGGAGCAAGCAGTTACTGGGAACATTTGTCTGTAAAGGGAGAATATACGCCAGATGAATCTCTTCCTTAGTGAAGAGATAATCTAAACATCCAGAAAAGTGACGATGGAGAGGAATTGCTTAGTGTGTTGTGTAGCTGTAAATGCAAATAAAGCGTGGCTGGAAATGCAAGGGATTTAAGCTGCAGAGTGACAGAAGGCTGAGTGTGCGGAGGAAGGGATCATGGATAATGACGTCTTAAACAAGGGAGGGATCATCTGACTCTTCCAGCTGAAAGGGCTAAAGTTGCTTTTCCTGTCTGTGCGGGAATGGTCTTAATCTCTGTAATCTAATGGCTCCTTTTGAGCCCTGGTACAGGAATGCTGAAAACGTGTGAGACTGCAGTATTGGGATGGGTTCCTGCAGAGGATAAGGCTTGGGCTTCTACGGAACGAAGAGTGCAAAGAGTTTAGTTTGCTGGACCTCCAAATGCTTGTGGATGGAGAACACTTTGTCTTGGAGCTGTTGTCATCAGAAGGACCTTTTGTATTAATATAACTTGATTTTAATGCACATGAACACTGCCTTGGTGCTGGCTGAGGGTTCAGGTAGGCAAGGCAACTGCTGAACTGGGGCAGCTACGTTAATAAGCTAAGGTTAGTAGTGGTTTTAGTGTTTCCACTTCAAAATTTGGTTGTATCTAAACAGGAAATTAAAGCTTGCTTGCTGCTCTTGCATTCAAAAGACAAATGATAGATGATTGGGTTTGCACCTTCCCATTTCTCTTTGTTCCTGGCTATGGAGGGCAGTTTTACGGATGTCAACATTCTGGTCCCTGTGCTACAAGGTGCTTTGTAGGCACAAGAGCACCCTGTGATTTACCTGAAGTATTAGCTAATTCTTATTTAAGGATGTTCAAGCCTTTTGCAAAGTTAATTTTAGCAGCTGAGGGAAGAGGAGGCGGTGGTAGCAGCAGCTGACAGTAAACAAACCAGGTGACTATTAGAGAAGAGAGTTAGTCATAAAGTGGTAAATCAAAGAAACACCTCTGAGGACAAAAAGCTTTAGGAGGAAATCAGGTTTTGCATTCCACTCTGCGCAGCAGGCTGTGGCAGGAGTCTTTAGGGACTTCGAAAATTGCTGGTTTTGGTTATGATTTTTATGTAAACATTACAAAACAAGCCAGGATTATGCTGATTTCCCATTGAAATTTCTGCTTCCCCACACCCTTTATTCTCGTGTGCTTTTTTAAACCTTCTATGTGACTAACTTCGCAGTGTCTTCTCTGGCTTCTACTTTTGTGGTATAAAAGACCCAGTGATTTTTTGTAAGAAAGAATGACCTAGCAGAATGTAGACCACATGAAAGCAGAGCTCTAGAAAACCATATGTGGTCCTCAGGCAGTTCTAGGGTGTTAGGAAGTGGTAAAGACAAAATGTGTTGTGGTGGTTGTGACCAGCAAAAGAAATATACTGCAAAGTCCTGTTCTGTATGAAATGTTAATAACCTCCTTGAGCAGCCAGAGTATGCAACAAATTGACTATGAAGCTGAGTCAGAGTCCAATTACCAACTGTGTCACAACACCCTTGGTGTAATTTCTCCTGAGGTGAGGGTCGAACACCTGCTGTAGTAGCAGAGCTAGAGAAGAGCAGAGGACTGGCTTCATTGTGCACTGGTTTTGCTGTCTTCTTACTGACCTTGCAACCTAGAGTCACCTTTGGTTCAGAAGTTTTGAAGCAGAGTTGATTTAAGTAGTGGGTGAAGACCCTGATCAACCCTGACCAAGGGATCCTGATGCTGCAGCCCAGGCTACTAAATAAAGTTTGCTGTCACTAGTGAACACTGAGGCTGCTGTGGCAGTGGAGCTTACCCTGGGCTTCTCCCATACTTTACTCCTGTCCTTGAGCCCTCCTTTCTTTCAATTTAAAATCCTGGACTCCCAGATGCTAACAGGATGTTCCTGTGAGACTGGCATCCCTCAAGCTTATAGAGTTCCTCTATTAGGACTGTGCTTTGCATGTGGTGACTAGTCCAGGCTTTGCCATCTGTTTAGTAGAGCTCCTCTTGCTTGCTTTGTACTAACAATTCTTTTAAGTTTTTCTAGGTTTGACTTCTGACTGGGAGACTTTTCAAAAACTACAAGAAGTTTCTTAAGAGGTGTAGGAAAGGTTTTGCTTACACCTGGGGATACTTACACAATGCACCATGTATGCTGAGTTCATATGCGGCCTTCTGGGACAAAAAACCTACCAAATCTCTGGCTTCATTTTCTTCTTGGTGTTACTGAGTGAGTGAATTGTGAGCAGATTGGAGCACTTACCTGGTTTAAGAGGCATCATAGAATCATAGAATTGTATCAGCTGGAAGAGACCTAGAAGATCATTGAGTCCAGCCTTTGTCCCAGCCCTGTCAACCTACTAAACAATTCCCCCCAACACAACATCCACCCATCTCTTGAACACCTCCAGGGACAGTGACTCAATCACCTCCCTGGGCAGCCTCTTCCAATGGCTGACAACCCTTTCAGTATAGAAAGTCTTCCTAATATCCAACCTGAACCTACCCTGATGCCATTTAAATCCATTTCCCCTTGTCCTATCACTTGCCACTAGGGAGAGCAGACCAACCCCCACCTCGCTACAACCTCCTCCTCAAGTACTTGTAGAGAGCAATAAGGTCACCCCTCAGTCTCCTCCAGGCTCAACATCCCCAGATCCCTCAGCCTTTCCTCATGAAACTTATGTTCTAAGCCCTTTCCCAGCTTGGCAGCCGCCTCTGTACCCTCTCTAGCACCTCAATGTCCCTCTTGCAGTGAGGGGCCCAGAACTGGACACAGCACTCCAGGTGAGGTCTCACCAAAGCCGAGTACAGGGGCATGATCACCTCCCTGCTCCCGCTGACAACACCATTCCTGACACAGGCCAGGATGCCGTTGGCCTTCTTGGCCACCTGGGCACACTGCTGGCTCCTGTTCAGCCGCTGTCCACCAACACCCCCAGGTCCCTCTCTGCCTGGCAGCTCTCCAGCCACTCCTCCCCAAGCCTGTAGCACTGCTGGGGGTTGTTGTGGCCGAAGTGCAGGACCTGGCACTTGGCCTCATTGAAACTCATGTAACTGGCCTTGGCCCAGTGATCCAGCCTGTCCAGATCCCTCTGGAGATCCTCTCTGCCCTCAAGCAGATCGACGCTTCCACCCAGCTTGGTGTCATCTGCAAACTGACTGAGAGTGCACTCCATCCCCTGGTCCAAATCGTTAATAAAGATGTTAAACAGGAGCAACCCCAGTACAGATGAAGGAGGATCCAGACCTCCATTTCTCGTCTGGGAGGACTCTGCTCTGGCTGATGGAGGATGGGTTGTGCTCATGCCCACCTTCAGCTTGGCTTTCAAGAGCACAAAATTCCTGAGACCAGGGGAGAGGGAAAGGATGTGACTCCAGCCCAGCACGGCCGCAGGCCAGATTCTTGGGCTGGTCCTTGTTCGGGGCCTGGCTTGTGCAATCTGCCTTCGTCCTTGCACAAAGCATGTAAAATGGTGCTGCTGTGAAGATTGTGGAGGGCCCAGCCCAGGAGGATCACGTGCCATCGCAACACCTTTTCGCAGGGCTGATGAACCGGAGCACAGCACTGCGCTGGCAGAGATCTCTCGTTTTATCTCCTCCTCCAGCTCAAACAGATGCCGCCTACATGTCACATTATGTAGGTGGGGTGTACTCTTGATTCTCCCGTTCTTTTGAGTGCCCAGCTTGGCTTCATGAATTGTGGAGATGGTGTGAAAGCTCAGGCAGGGCTGCTGTGCCTGCCTCTTTTAGCTGGGACAGAGATTTTTGGGAGCTTAGTGTGGAACCTGTTCTTCCCTGCCCAACTTAGTAGCATAAAGCCTTGGAAGAGCCTGCTGCTGTTCCCAAGCCAGGCGCCAAAGTGTTTATAGACTGTTTCACTTCTGCCAAAAACAGAGAGTGAAAACAGTTCCTGCAATAAAGACAATTTACAATAAAGACAATTTGCAATTCACTTTGTTTTAGATGGGTTTTGCAACTCTTCTGTCATTTTTAGCCTCTGAAATTTCTGAAAATTCGTAGGGCAGCAATACTTTGCATGACTTCTAAGCTGGCAAAAGTGTATCTAGCAATAGAATACTTCTGCTTGATGTTTTGAGAAGGGTATCTGTCTCAGTAAGCTATTGATTTTTGAGATAGTTTGAATAATTTCAGGAAGCATAATTTAAAACTCTTTCATAATGGAGGGAGAATGATCCTGCATCTATTATTACACAGTAAAGCTTCACTGAGAACACTTGATATAAATGTAAAGTTTCTGTTCAGTTGTTAATGTAATTATTTTGTACAAACCATAGTAATGACATCTTAACTCTTTATAACCTCACTCGAAGCGGGACAGAACAGGAATGGTAAAATAGGAGGCTGGATCAGTTTACACAGAGGAAGGAGATCTTGTCAAATACGTTGTGCTTTGTAAATGAGTCTCCCCATCACGTGAAATAGAGGAACATTTCACATGAAAAACTGCTGTTGAGGTGGGGAAAATAGCACCAGGGGAATGTGAGTTGCACTGAGAAGCAGGGTGATGGTTCAGACTCAGCTGTCCCTCCACTGCTTTGGCAGCAGAGTTGGCTTATTTCCTACGAACGTGGAGTGCCCATGCTGCTCCCCGCGCTGTGGGCGTATGCAGAGATCCTCAAAAACTGTCCTCAGCCGCTATGCCTAATTGTAAGTACTGGAGCGGGAGCTCTGCCTTTGAAAGAGCAAAGGGAGGCAACGGCAGAATGCTGGAAACAAAAAAGAAAAAAAAGAGGATTGATTGCCAAACAGGGATTGTTTAACTGCCAAACCTGTGTTAGGGTGGTTTTTTTTTTTAATACAAGTTGGCGTGGCTGTTTCCAAATACGACACGTCATTTCTTGATTTTGATACATGCAGGTAAGCCAGACCGAGGTGGAGAAAGGCTATAATGAAAATGTGGGGTTTATATTTAACTATTTCATTTTTCCACTCTACCAAAATGCATATTAAAACAGGGTAGGGAGGAGGAAAGAGTATACTCTCAATAAATATAGCTCATCCTCAGTGTTTTTGTCTCCTTCTTATGACACCAATTTTCTTCACCTTTTTTCAGCATGAAAGACTCATGCAAACAAGTGAAGGGCCTGACTACGAGGTAAACCTGTTAAATTGGTAAAGCAAGGTGTTCTCATGCAAAAAACCTCACCTCTAAATAGTTCTTCATTCAGTTTTCCTTATTTGATGGCTTGATTTTGATTTTTGGTGTGGGTTTTTTTCTGTACTTATCTGAGTAGCATTTGGATGCCTTCTTTTTTATACCCATCCATAGACTGGTTGCAAATCTTACTTTTTTGAGTATTGTTTGCTTCTACACCGTGTAGATGAACAAAGATCAGCTGAAGATAAAGTAGTTTAAGATGAGTCTTTTGGAACAATAGGAAAAGAAATTTTTGAGGAAGGAGGAATTGGTGAAAGAGTGTATTGAAGATCAGTTGTGTAGCTGAATGTGCAACACATTCTGTCCTGTCGATAGTAGCAGATCACGTGAGGTGTCGGATTTGAGGTGGTGGGGGTTTTTGTGATATTCTTTTTTCCTCTTGATTTCACTTTTTCCATACTGTGCTTGCCTAGGATTCCTCCCTACTGAATAGATAAGTTGTGAATGATTTAAAAAAACATGACAGAAGTTCACTCTGTGGGGAATTTCAGCATGACATGTAACTGCTGAAGGTTATGGAGGTGAATCAGGGCTTGTAGATTGTTCTGTTCCTTCTAAGTAGTCAATGCTTTCACTGTCGCCTTAGAAAGAGGAAACCCATAATTGCAATGTATCAGGAGTATTTTTTGTGTAGTACTCTCTGTGATGCTGTAACACTGGCTGCCCTTCATGCTGGTAGGGGGAGTCCCTGCCCTGTGGGTAGGTGGTGGCTCAGAGGGTCCTGCAACACCACAAGTCCCCCTTCTTGTGCCAGTGGAAGAGTACCTCCTCCTGACCATCCCCAGGTGGGATGCGGGGCTTGGTCATGCTTTTATTAGTTGATAAATGTTCTTGAATGACACTTAGCCTCCTCAGTGTTGCTTCACAAAATACCTATGGCAAGATGAAGAGGAAAAAAAAGAAATTCTAATCTTTTCTGCCTGAGTTTGTCATAAGGAAAGACCTTCGAGTTAGACAAAGCCTCAGAGCTTCTGCCATCAGTTTAATAGGGCTTCCCCTTAGTCTACTTCTAAAAAACTAAATGCTGTAATACAGGGTCAGCATAAAACATAGTTACTAAAAGAAATTCTGAGAAAGTGCTTGGCAAAAGAGGGGTCAGTGGTGCTGGTGCCTTACCAAGTTCACTTGTGGCTTTTCTGAATTAAAAGGAATAGAAAAAAAAAATCTAGAATAGGAACATACGTTGGCTTTAGTCTGTTGGTGTAAAATATTGCTGGACTTAAAGTCAAAATAATGTGGATTCCTGTTTTTCCAGCAAAGAATGTGAAGACGGTGTCTTCAAAAAAACCAGCATGAACTTTTCCTTAAAATGCCGTCAGTCTACAGTGTTGTACTGAATCATCTTGGTAATAGTATCTCCTGTTGTTGTAGTAGAAAGGAATTTCTAAAACTGATCGGATAATGCTACAGTTGGGCTGCATCTTCCACCCTGTTTCCACTGTTGCTGCTGTCTGTCTGCCTGCTGGGGTGACTCTCTGGAGCACTCGTCGTCCAGCTCTGGAACAGCTATGAGGAACGAGGAGGCTGGTATCTGTGTTGAAAGCGACCAGCCAGCCACACAAGGCAACAGAAGGGTTAAACAGTCAATCTGGAGTTTGAGGCTTGAGAAGGAAGGTTTTTAGGTCCTTCCTTCTTAAAATGCTAAGAGTACTCCCCCTGAGCAGATGAGCATTGCTCTTCCCAAGTGAGGTGTAGAAGTCCAAGCATGAAAGAGGACATGAAATGAAGAGGTAACTTAAAGAAGAAAGAAGAGCTAATAAAGTGGAGCTGCTAGAGCGATGGCTTAGGCAAACACTTTTCTTTCCCAAGCATAGAATCATAGAATGGATCGTAGAATGGCCTAGGCTGGAAGGGACCTTAGAGATCATTTAATCCAACCTCCCTGTCATGGGCAGGGACGCCTCTCAACTAGATCAGGCAACACATGGGGACCCAACGGGGATCAAACCCGCGACCTTGGTGTTATCAGCACCAAGCTCTAACCAAGTGAGCTAACCAGCATCTGGCCTGCAAAGTAGTAGAATGTTTTGCGATGCCTGGGATCAAAGGCTAACATTTTACCTGGAGTCTTTTGGGCAGATTTGTGGTAGGTCTTTGGCAGTCTCTGTGGTTCTCACGTCACTGGTGGAGAGGACACAAGTCCTGGGGAGAGTCAGAGATTAGAAGAACAACAGGTAACAAATAATACACAATTAAGCTGTGTACAGTTATAGCTATGAATTATGAATTTGTCTCCAGAGGAGTTTATGACTTACAAAGTAACTGTAAAGAGAAAAGAAACAAGTTAGGGATTTCTGTTATGCATCCTTCTTCCATCATTGCTTGTTGGCCACTGTTCTTTGTATGTCTTTGCTTTATCACAAGTAGTGGAGCTTTTTGATGTTTTTGACAGCACTGCCATTTGCTGCTGGCATTTAAGGTAAAAACTAAAAGGACTTCCATGTCTGTGATGATGTAAGTAGATGTGTTCTCAGACTCCTAACGTCTTACAAGCAATCTCATATAGTTGGTTTAGTAGGGACAAAGTTAAAACATCAACTTTCTGTAGGGGTTGGGAGTTTGGCCGGGGTAGAAGCTGCCTGCTCTGGAGAAAACTCCCAACATCAGCACGGCTGGCAAAATCCAGTTTGATGGGGTGTGGCTGGGATTTAGTGCCTTTAGTACCAATTAAACAACACACTTGAACTCTGGTAACGTTCAAAGGGTTGTAGGGAGATTTGCCATAATTGACATCGACATAGAAGAGTTATTTCTGTCTCTTTAAGTACTGGTGTTTCCCCATGTAAATATGACGGGATGCATGTATGCTTTTTGGCATTTCAAGTTTTTAACTCCCTCTCCTTAGATTTAAGATTAAACTGATTAGGTAGCTGTAAGCAGTGGTCTGCAGTCTTTAGCTATGCTCTGAAAGATTTTTCTTCTTTTTTTTTTTTTTTGTTGTTGTTGTTGTTGTTCCCTTTCTCCCAGGGAGGGATTTTGCAACGTACCTGTAGGCATACAAAGGAATGCTATTATGTAAGAGAGCCACTCGGATGACTCCCTAATCCACCTCCAATCCCTGCATTAAGGGAAACATCCGCTTTGCTGCACATGCAGTATCGAATTAGAAATCCACCCTGCTGCCACGCCTTCCCAGCCTGATGTATCATCCTTCTTTTCTAAGTCCTATTCGATACTGCTCAGTCTCACCTGAACTAAATGTTTTGATATTTAAGAGCTTTTTGTCAAAACATTTCCTACAAGCTTATGTATTCTGGGGAGCAAACTGAAATTTTTCGGTGGCTTTAGTGGCTGATGAGATGTGATGATCCAATGAAATGCTGGGTAGCTTGTCTTTTAAAAATAATGTGGTGCCAGCTGGACTTTTTGAATTGTTCAGTCTTTAAATTTAAATGATCTATTCCTCAGACTGCAGTTGTGACAGTTGTGTTACACCTAATATAAGATAAAGTGCTGTAGAAAATCTGAAATTGGTACTTTTTTTTTTTTGGTAACTTGAGATGTGTCACTGTTGGTGGTCTTCCTATGAGGTCAACTCTCCTAGGGTTTACAGTGCACTAATGTGCAAGTTAATGTAGTTGAAACACTATTATTGCCTTTGCTTGTGTTTTTATCTCATTTTTTGAAGTGCACTATTATCCAGATATTGTCTTGTTTTTCTACACAGGCTGACTTTGTTACAGAGATTTTAAAAGCATTTTTTTCAGGATCACACCTGTTGTCACTGCGTAAAGAGTTATCCAACCTCCAGGAATATAGAGATTGTGACTGTGGTAGGATTCTGTAATATACAAAGGCACAGAGTTTTGGGTTTTTTACTTTAAATTTCTCTACTTTATTCCAGATTTCCACAAGTCCTACAAAAATTGCCACTAGCAACTCTACCTGTGATAAAGTGAATATATATACGAATGAAAATATATATGCATGTGTGTGTAGCCGTATATATTTGTGTGTGTGTGTATATATATATATAAAAGCTGTTATAAATTATTGGCAGCAATCAGTAGTATGGCAGTAACCAAGTAGGTGTACACTAAGGGTGTATATTATATGTAGGTGTATGTTAATGACTGGACTTGATCTTAAAAGTCTTTTCCAACCTAAATGATTTTATGATTCTTTCAGAGTTTACTACAGACTTATCACTAGTGAAGCAAACTTACAATAATACAGCAGCAGAAATACTTAGATTACTTATATGTGTGCATATATGTGTGTTCACAGTAACACCAGTATCAAGCTTATTAGACAGATCTCAGAAGGTGCCAAATCATCCCAGAAGAGGGGATGAACCAATCCCAGAGGGAGACCCAACCATCCCAGGAGTGGGAGGACAGACCAGACCCTCTCTGGTGAGGGTGCAAGATCTCATAGAAGATTTCTGTGGAGAGTTCAGCTGATTTAGGAAAGGAGAATTATGTGCAGCACAGGAAGTTCTCATGCAGTGAAGCTTCATTTGGAATAAAAATTAAGTCATTATTGAAATGTAAGTCAAGAAAAATAAGGAGATGTTAGACACCATCACTTCAGCAGCCAATAGATACTCTTAATTTCTGCTTTCCACCTGAAATAACCAGTAGATGTTGGCAGTTTCTGTCCTCTCAGGCCAGTTTTTGTTTTTTTCAGACTGTTTTCATGTTCTTGCAGGTAGAGCAGCCAATGGCAGTTACCAGTTCTTACTTTTTTAGGATGTTTTCCTCTTTTTCCAGATTATTTTTCAGCTTTCCAGACGGTAAGTTGCTGTTACAGTTCCTTGGATTTGTGCTCATCAGTGGTGTCTCAGGATGTCTCTGGTTTCTGGGTACCCAGCTGTGTACTTCAGAGAGGCCAGCTGCACTTCTCAAGGATGCTGCTAGTTCCAGGGCATTTTCTCTGTCACTGTTTCAGCAGACGTTTTCTTTTGTTAGTAATTTTCCCCTTCTAACCAGGTCACCTTTATAGCTGCTCACATCACCTGCCTGTCCAGCTAAGATATACACTGAGCATCCTGTACTATTTGAACATTTCTTGCCCAGCAGGAGATAGGGAGCTGTGATTGATTTGCCTGGGAGGGAAATTATGGAAGCTGATTAATCTCGGAGCTGAAGCTTGACCTTTTACGTTTTACCCTTTTGTGCATGGGTGGAAGTGGAAGGATGTTTGGATTTTGACTGTCTGAGGATGAAGTCCAAGGAGCACTCTGTTCTCATCGTTAAGGAGGGTAGTCATCTGTAAAGCTCAGTAGATAGATACCGTGGTGAAACGTTCTTATGGGTTCTTCTTAAAGGGTCTGTTACACTTCATTTGTTCTACAGTAGGAGCCCTCACAGCTAGAGAAATGTCCTCTGTAAGTTCAGTTCAGCTTGGCCAAATTGTAGATTATTTCAGAGGAGAGAGCAAGGAAGGACAATTTATTTCCCCTGCCCCTCCACCTCTCTCTGTAGTTTCTGTTGCTTAGCAGAATTTAGGGTGTTTAACCAAACATGGAGATTTTGCAGTGCCAGACCACACTGCTGCCAAAGGAGCAACAAGTACTGCCTTAAAGAGTTGGAGGGGCCAGAACAGTTGTAGTGGGGTGGATCTGAATTGCAGTCATGTATGTGAAAGTTAGGAAACGCCATGAAATGTGAAGCTGTGACAGTCCTTAGTGATGAGATGCTGTATTTTTTGTTTTGTATTTCTGCCTCATTCCTTGTGTATCCTTTATCTCTGCCTCTTTGCGTAAGGAGATTCATCTCTGGCGTTGCTTGTCCTCCCAGTGGTCAAGGTTCTGGGGGTTTTGTTTTGTTTTTAATTGAACAAGATGTAGTGCAGTCGGAACAACTGGAACTAAGGAAGCTGGAAGATCTGAGTAGGCTTTCAAGGGCATTGAGGTTAATTTACACTACTTGTGGTTTTCTTATGTACACACGATGTGTAGTCATTTCCTCTAAAAAAAAAAAGTGCTTAATGACGAATTTTTTCCTTTTAATGGTCTTGAGAAGATAACATCCCTATCAAGCTTTGGAACTTTCTGTGGTGTCTTCATGATATTGCACAAGGTCCAGTGCAACAAATATTTTCCCTCAGCTGTGTGCATGCTCTCGTTGTGGAACAAGGCGAGCCCTTGAAAGTAGGGTGAGCCACTTATAAATGTAGTTTTCCTGTTGGATTTAAAAATTCCTTGTGGACACATAGTGAGAAATAGCTCCATGTATAGATACGCCCTTATGGCCATATCTTTCCATTTATTTACAGGAGAAACAATACCTACTGCAACAGTGAAAGTCCCCTGCCCTAACCTTTGGAATAAATTTCAGTTTTAGGTACTGGAGAATAACCTGGTTTCTGTGCTCCAGCTCCTCTTTCTGGAGTCGCTGACAAAGTGTCAGTGGGGAGATGACAGCACTCTTTTCTGTCTAGTGGAGTTAACCTGTAGCCTCACAGTGGAAGGCATCATGTTGTCCTCTTGATTCATGTGCCTTTGTCCCATCTCCTGTAATTCTGTGCTCTAAACCCCTCAGGGCTTCAGGAATACCCAGAGAGGTTGTCGAGTCTCCTCTGGAGACATTCAGAGCTTGCGTGGACACATTCGTGTGTGTGACCTAATCCGGGTGATCCTGCTTGGGCAGGGGGGTTGGACAAGATGATCTTTTGAGGTCCCTTCCAACCCCTCACATTCTGTGATTCTGTGAATACAGATAATCTACAACCACTGAGCTTGCACAGCAGGTAAAATATCAGAGATACTGCACAAGGGTCTTGTGCGGAGCGGAGAGAGTTTATCAGTTCTTCTGAATGTTTGCACTAAGGCTTCAGACGTTCTCAAAACACATGGTGATTGCACTCAGAGAGGCTGGGATTTCAAAATTATCCGATTATCAAAGATTTACAAGGCAATATGTGAAAAGAAACAGAAGAGTCTGCTGGAGGGTAGAACAAAATATACATATCTTGTAAAACAATGTAAAGCCTGAACTCCTGTGTCTGTGTTTTCTAGCAAGTGTTTTCTATTCGCAGTGAGCTTGAAATACACCTGCGGTTTGGCTACTTGCTTATGTCAACACTGAGCTTAAAAACTAGCCCTGAGACCAATATATTTTTTTCTTCTTTTTTTTATCTTTAAACGATTCCCAGCATTCTTTTCCTGCCTCTTTTATACTTACTTGGGAAAAGTGATCAATGATAGTGACCCTGTTTCACGGGGTCTTGAACATACATGGATGCTGGCAGTGACAAAAAAAGCAATGCTAATCAGCCACCAAAAAGCCTTATGCATAGTTGATACTAATTTCTTATGGGAAAAAAAAAGAGAAGTGTATATGTGTTTGTATAAGTAAATGTATGTGCGTGTACATATATATATTCATATATAGGCTATTACATGAAACTTAGTAGGGTACACTGTAACCTCAGAAAAGGGTAAAAATCTGAACTTAGTTCCTCATCTCATAATCCCTTCTTAAAACTGTAAGATACTCAGGTCCATAATGGGGTCATCTGACTTATAAAAATGCAGGGCTGCCAGAATTTCATGGATAGAGGATTATATGGCACCATATAACTTTATGTGAGTATATGGGCTTTTTTTTCTACCAATAGATGGGGGGGAAGAAAATAGAGTTTTCTTTTTGTTGTTTTTTTTTTTTTTTTTTTTTTAGCTTGTTATGATCACTGCATTTAGTGATAGATACCCTTTTGTCCTGATTATCTATTTGGGGATTGAAGGGTACCTCATGTTTTATCTAAAAAGTAGCTTGTACCAAGGGCTTATTTTTGGTATGTTGCATCTCGGAAAGAAAACTTTAATTTTGTCCTTACCTTAACAATTGTAATTAAACACCTTATACATGATACAGCTGTCTGCTTTTTATGAAGCCTTTCTACCCCTTGATTACTTGTTTTTTTCTGGTTGATATATTTAGTATAACACAGATTTTAAAAAAATAACCACCTAATCTGTCATAATTAGGTTTTAATTTTCTTATAGAATACTGAAGAGTAACTAAATCTCTTTCTTCTCCCTTAATTAACAGAGGAGGAGCTCAGGAAGCTGAGAGAAGAAACAAATGCTGAAATGTTAAGGCTGGAGCTAGAAAAGGAACGGCAGAGGAGATTAGAACTAGAACAAAAAGTCAATGAAGTACTTAAAGCAAGGTAAGAGAAATATCTAAAGCAAGGTAAGAGAACTATCTTCAGTGAAAAGGTGAAAGCCACTGAAGATCTGTGTCTCTGAGGAGTTCTGGTGAAAGCTTCCATTTGCAGCCTAGGCTCTCTTAAAATAAATTAGTAGCTCACAGAGTGAGGCTGTCTATCTTTTCATGTAAAAGTACATCTTGTACACCCTTGTACACCTCAGTTACTTGACCATACATGCTCTCCTAGCTACAGAGGTCTCCTTATGCTTGTCTCGTTGGGATATTCTTCATTTCACCTTCTCTGATGCCCTCACTTCTGGGATCTCGCCTACTTGGAGCTATCAGTGTGCACTGTGTGATGCTGAGTGCCAGAGCCTTTGCGGTGCCATTGCGTGTGCTTTACCTCTTCAAAACCTGTGTCAGCTCCAGACTGCCCACTCGTTGCTACTCCTGTTCTAGCAGCAGCAGGAACATCCCGGTACCACAGCACAACCCTAAATGTGTGGGAGCTACTGGAGTTTGAGCCTTCCTTGGCACTCTGATGACAAATGGAAACATGCTTCCCTGTACCACTAAGGCCTTTTGGCCTTGAGGACCCCCACCTTGATGATGCATCACATGTGATGTCTCTCCTTAGTCTGCCTCGCTGCATGGACTTCAGATCTCAAGACCATAGCAACTGCCAGGTGGCCTTGTTGGTCTAGACCGCTTGCGTGTGTAGCTGCCCATGTTGTCTTCCTCAGCAGTACCTAAGGTTACCTGGCTGAGCAGTAGGATCTGTGGTTCACCGTCATCTACTGTCATCGGGGGACAGTGTGGGCTGAGTTAGTAATCGTGTGTGATAAGCACTGCCAGTTACTTAGAGGTGACAAGCAAGCACAAACAGGCAAAACTTTTTTGCTTGGTTTTGAGATTTCCCAGTGCTGTACAAACTCTTCCCAGCCTTCCTTCTGTACCCATCCTGAGTGCAGAAATGCTTTCCCGGTCAGGCCAGCTGTGTGTTTCCACTGGTACTACTTAGCAATGGAAATAACCATTTATAGAAAACATGTGAGCTTAATTGCTTTCTGTGGTCTGTTTATCTCCTACTCCTTTAGAGTCGTTTAGACTGGAAAATACCTTTAAGACCGAGTCCAACCACAAGTCTAACACTGCCAAGCCTGCCACTAAATCATGTCCCTAAGCACTGCATCTGCATGTGCTTTAATACCTCCAAGGATGGTGACTCAGCCATTTCTCTGGGCAGTCTGTTCCAATGCTTGACAACCCTTTGCTGGAGAAATTTTTTCTGATACCCAGTCTAAACCTCCCCTGGCACAACTTGATGCCACTTCCTCTTGTCCTGTTGCTTGTTGCTTGGGAGAAGAGACTGACCTCCACCTTGCTAGAACTTCCCTTCAGGTAGTCACAGAGAGCAATAAGGTCTCCCCTCAGCCTCCGTTTCTCCAGGCTAAACAACTCCAGGTCCCTCAGCTGCTCCTCATAAGCATCCACAAACACTGTCTTTAGGGGTGTCAAAAGGTACATTCCTGCCTTTTCACAATATCTGTTTGCAGATCTGTTAACCATGAGTTTATTTAAACACCACTTGAAAGTTCTGGAGCTGTCTACTACTGGAAAATATGGAGGCTATACATTACAGAAGTCCACTGCTCTGATCATAGAAATCATAGAACGTGTTGGGTTGGAAGGCTCTTTAAAGATCATGTAGTCCAACCCCCCTGCAGTGAGCAGGGACATCTTTAACTAGATCAGATTGCTCAGAGCCCCATCCAGCCTGACCTTGAATGTTTCTGGAGTGGAGCATCTACCTCTCTGGGCAACCTGTTGCAGTGTTTCACCACCCTCATCATAAATCATTAATATTAGTGTTGACATCTGTGCCTTGTTGGATTGTGGACGACAGCAAATATCTAGCAGGCATGGTATTGCTACGTTAAGGTAGGATGACTTCTCTGCCTCAGGGCAGGTGTTTAGGTATCATCAAGATTCCACCAACCCTGTTGGCTTAGGTGTTGCACTTAGGGATTATGTTCAGCCAGTTATCTCCTTTACCTGAGTATTCTTCTAACTAGTGTTGCTAATATTCCAACCTTTTTCTGAGAGGCAGATATATGTAAGATGACAACAAAATAAGACTTTGAAGAATTTCATGTTTCTAACCAGAATAAGAAAAACTGGGTTGTCTACAGTCTTTCCTTAACTTGCGCTCCATTTTGTGAAGTTCTTCTTCACCACTTTTTGTCTTTTTGCACATCATTGTAGACAATTTTAAATACTTTTAATAGGGGTACAGGTGAAGTGTTGGCTGACACAATCAAATACGTAATAGGTCAAATTTACACCTGGTGGAAACTTAATTTCAGTAAGCAAAGTAACCACAGAAAGTTGTCTCTGCTTATGTCAACAAAACCAAATTTGCCCTGATTCTCAGTTAGCTAATTTTTCGTACAATATTTAAAGAGATGTGCTTATAACCACATTTGCATGTACTCTTCTTTTTACTTACAGAAGTGAACTGCTAATGAAAACCAAACCATGCTGTCATGTGTGAAGGAAGAAATCATTTTAATAGTTGCAGTATTCAAAAGTATTTGTGAAGTAGATCGATACATGTAGATACATAAATATGTCCTGCAGAATGTCCAGCAAGGAGAAAGCAATGAGCTAACAATCTAGATTTTTTTATTTTATTTTTATTGAAGGACATGGACTTCTTTCATTGAGTTGTGTACAGAGAGGAGGGAGGAGTGGAAGAAGAGGATTTTCAGTGGTTTTGTTTGCTGTGGTGTTCACTGTTTGTATGCCTGAGTATACAGAAACAAGGTGGCCTCAGCTGAAGCTTTCTGTAGACACACTTTGGGACATCCCAGCATTTGGTGCGACAGCTGAAGCTGGTGACATTTTGCTAGTAGAACAATGCATAAATAGTTTGGACTAGTCTGTGTGAGCAATACTTGTTTAGTGTAAATTGTGGGCTGTTGCTGCTTTATTTTACAAATTCTGAGCTAGCTCCGTCACACACACACACACAAAAAAACCCCAAAAGTTTTGCAACAGCACCTACCAGCAAGCTGCAACTTACGGAAACCTTTTTTGTAGTAGCATTGTGAGCTATTTTTAAGAGAAGCAATTAGACAGCACTTGTGGATAAGCCACTGTTCCTTCTGTGCTCCTTATCTTGGTTAACTCTTTGTGGCCTCCTAAACAACATCGTCTTCCATACAGGCGATGTTTTGAGCATGGCTGGCTTTGCCTATTGAGAGGATGCCTCACCTTGTGATTGTTCTGGAGGCTGGAAATGTTGCCTCCTGGACAGATCCCAGCCGGGCTGGGACTCTGCACAGGTAGCAAGAACCTGATACCTGGGTCAGAAGCTTCTTGTCTGGCTGTGCTGGGCTTGCTGACATACATACGTGATTGCTGACATACCCAGCTGGCTGAACTTCGTGCACATCTTTATTTTTAACTTAATAGGTTTGGTGACAGGCTGCTTGTAAAGTAGCTCCTGTCGGGAGTTTTCTTTTAATTTTTTTTTTCTGCCCACGAACATTTAGATCTTGTCCAACTTTGAGTCGATGACATTTCTTTGGAAAACGTTTTTCAGAAACTGCATACTAGGACACTAGCCATGTAAAATGTGGGTGAGAAAGGCAAAGGCTTCTGAAGTGTTTAGTGTATTTTAATGGAAAGAAAATGCAAAACCAGATAAAAATGTTTTAACTCAGTTTTATGACAGCTCCTCAGATTAAGAAGCCACAGATACCCGAAAATACCTTCTTTATGCTTTTTTTTGCATTTCTGAGTTTGCCTTCCACAACTGCTGTCAAAAGAAGGATATTGGGTTGCTTGTGAACTTGGAGTCAACCTGTAGGAAAATTGCTTTTAATATGTCTGAGAACATCCTGGCAGCTGCTGGACCTGTTGTGTGCAGCAAGTCTGGTCTTCACGCAGTTGGTGAGGGGGAGTCTGTTGATTTGCATACGCCTCACAGCTGTATTCAGGGCCTAATATGTGCAAACCAGAGATGTTTATTTAAGGTAAATGGCCTTCTCCCTTAACTTAGGTGTCATTCTTACAGCTACAAAAATAAAGCTATTCTGTGAGGCAGCATTGAGTGTCTTGGTCATTTTTGGGTGGTACATGTCTACTGGCCATGAACAGATTTAACATTCATGCTTCCCTGACTTCAGTATGTTTTTAAAGACAAGAAAAAATAGAAAAAAAAGAAAAAGGAGTATTTGTGTTTGTCTTCTCCATTGACTGAGCTTACTCTCCTCTGTTTTAATCAGCCTGTGCTTTTAAATGGATGCAGTCTCTAGTTCCATGAACACAACACAGCCTCAGGTTGGGGATCTGTTGCCATTACCGATCTCACTCTTTTTCTGGGTGGAAAGTGTGGTTCTAGAAGAATTTAGGCAGCTTGCTTTCTTTGGTGCAGGCTGTGGTTAGGGAACCTATGCGAGAACACAGAGTTTTTTGTTGTTCTGAGCACCATTTATATTTTCCAGCCTTTTAACTGATCTCTGGCATGGAGAGTGGTTCAGAAACTGTAGGAGAGAGAATTCCTCCCTTCTGTCAGTGGTCTTGTTGTACTGGCTGCTTCAACATGACCTGGTTTGGGGATTGAGCTTCCCAGTGGGTGCGTGAGCCTAAACAATGAATTCTGAGCTTCCTGGCCCAAATCTGTCTGCAGTTGCTAATTATAACCTGATTCACAGGTGCAGTAATGAGCTGTCATTAACCCGATGATTCGTAAAGGTCAGGTTCTTCACAGGGAAGGAGTAACAGGCAGATGGTAAGTAAGACATAGCCAGAAAAAGGAAACAAAAAAGGCACCAAGGAGAGCCAAAGCCAAATCAACATGTGCTCCTGATGGAGCCCAGTGAGGCTGCTATCCAGAACTGCTTCTTGATGAGATTCTTTGGACTTTTTCCCAAGAAACATGGGGAGTAATGTCACTGTGCTGATTCTGAAAATATATCCCCGCGTGTCAAAGGAAGGCCCAGCCTGAAGGCTCTGGCAGTTGGCAGTGGTGGGATGTCATCTCAGCTCTGTCACGGGAGCCATTCAGGTGTGACACCCTCCCAGTGCCTTTGCGTGACTGGAGCGGGTTGAGTAACTGGCTCCTCCCTGTGTGAACCTGCCTGTGAATGACTGCCTCCCTCCTACCGAGGTGTGTTTTCAGCGTCAATGAAACATGGTGGCAGTGACAGATGGTGGATGAAAATGCCCATCTCTATGGTGGAACCATCTGATGTGCTGACAGAGGAAAACAAGGCAATGCTGCACAAATTTGTGCAAATTTTATCACATTATTTGCTCTCTGTCTGTAGAGGGACAGAGCTGGAAGTGGAGGAGATTCAAAGGTGTGAGAGAAAGAGCAAGGAGAGGAGGTGTTTTTTGGGTGAGGAACCCATGGTTTTTGTAGAAATTGGAGAGGGGGAATAGCACAGAAACCCAAGTTAAAGTTCAGCTAGAGAAAATAAACCGGTGCAATTTCAGGTGGCTTTTGAAAGAAGAGTTGCTGGAGATAAAGAAGTTGTGCGGAAAAGTCCTGAAGAGGTGAAAACAGGTGGCTTTGAAAGCAGAAACCATTGAATTCATCTTCTCCATATCGATGTAATTCATAAACCTAGTAATCTAATTCATTCTCCACCCAGTTATAATTCATAAATCAGTAAACTATTTCTGAGTATTCCTTTAAGAAATGAACAAGGATGTAGAAACCTCATTTGATACGCTCAGTGCTTAGGAAGGAAGGGAGGTAAATACTTCTGTAGTTTCTCTTATCATATTCATTGATGTATTCTGATGTTGAGACAGCACACAGTAGTAATGGCCTTTTCCAGGTGCAGACGGTACAGTAAAATCTTTTTCTAATGTACTTTCTAGAGGAACATCAAGAGAGTGAACAATATATCTGTCTGTATTGCTGCCATCTGCCCAGTACAGTGGGATCCCTCTTCTCTCTCCATTTGCTGACCAGTGTCCCACTTTGTTCCCTTCCTGAGTAGCAAAAGCTGAAAAGGGAACATTTCGAAAGCACCTGTACTCTGTGATAAATGAGTGATAATGAAATTGCACGACTGATGCATTTGTGTTTCTGGCAGTAATCTTTTCAATCATGCAACTCCTTGTCAAGTGAAGCGTGCTGCGGCTGGTGTTGTGTTGTCAAAGTGGCTGGTTCATTAGAAAGAAAATCTCTCTGTAGTATATCTACATGGGTGGCTGAAGACTTTTGGATTGAAGCCTGGAGTATCCTCCAGACAGGTTGACAGCTGGAGGCTGCGGATAGTGCAGATGTGATTTGAAACCTTGCACTTGTGCAGAATGGCAAAAGCGTTTGTGTTTTCCAAAATCCATTTGCTTCTAATGGATGAGAGTATTATTCTTGACTCATTTTGAAGGATGAGACCAGTGATACCTGCTATTTGCTGTATATTTTAGAACGTTTTTATCTCAATTTTTCAGACTGTTATTTAAAGTTTGCAAGTTTTTAAAAAGGTATTTTTAAAATTGGTTGGTATCTATGCATTTCAAGAGCTTACAACATAAGCGTTTAAATAATTCTTGACGCCTGTACCTCTCGTTGAAGATGAGTGGTGTTTGACTCTAGTAATGGCAGAATTCAAGGTTCATACATTAAACTGTGGTTTTGTTCTAGTACTGTGGTTATCGACTTGTGATATGGAATCCCTTTTCATTCATTGCTGTGGGAAAAGTTGGGGCTCTGAAGAGTTTTCCTCACAGACGTTGCAGTGAATATACAGTGTAAAGGCATAAATAATATAACAAATTTGATACTAAATTACGTAGTAGTTATAAGGTGAAATTGAGGTGTGAGTGACAGGAAACAGCAAACCCACACTTCTTCTAGTGGAAGGTATTTTCCTGGATCCTAAGCGCAAGGAATATTTGGAATATTGTGGAAGGGCATAACTTTTCGCTTTATGTTGTCATGGTTGTATTATTTCAGCTATGGAAACCATAGAGGTTCCAGCGCTGTCTTTACACGAAAGGGAATAAATTCTTCATCTGTAGCATTTCACATTGCTTCCGTTTTCTTTTTAGGACGGAAGAGGCGCCTCCAGCTCAGCAGCCGGCAAAGCCACAGGCACAAGCCAACGGAACAGGTAATCTTGCTCAGATCTCTACTTGCAGTTCGGTTCACTCGGTTTTTTTTCACCCCTTTCTTTTGATCCTCCAACCTTGCTGAAAAACTAGCTGAGTCCTTAGGAAAGCTTCTGCAGAAGACAAATATGAAAGAACGTTTGAGCAACTTCTTATCTCTCTGTACATGATTCTGCATTTACTTCTTGTAGTTGACTTTGCACACATGAGCAAGGAATTTATTGTGTATTGTAAGGCCTTTAGGAATATAATGAAACCTGTTGCCTGGCTTCATCATTCTTGCATGCCTTGCTGATCCTTGCCTTAGCAGAAAAGAGATGGTAGTACATAGAAAAAACGTTCTATTTTGTTCTCAACAGAAAAAGCTCTTTCATGCCATTAACTGTATTACTTCTTCCTTTTTTTCTAAAAGGAAAGACATTCTGGAGAAGGAATAAGCTTAAGAGTTACTAATTTTTTGGACACCTCCAGAGTCTTCTACATTTCTCAAGCTGCTGCGTATTATGAATTCAATACTACAGTGATTTCTGGAAGAGCTAAGGCACCAGGCAGATTTTCAGTCTTTCAGCACTCTTAAGCTTTCCTCCCTACACATCTTGATTGAGACTTAGGCTTTTAAATCTGTGGATTAAATTGGAAGTTGCTCCTCCTGTCATAATGACAATATTTTGTGTTACGTGAACTACAGCTTACCATTTTTTCCTGTTTTGTACACTCGAACGCCTCTTTCTCAGTACTTTCTGAAGTACTAGCATGTGGGAAGCTACTTCATATTTTTTTATTTTAAAACGTGTTGTCTCAGCTGTAAACTGTCACTAAATTCCTTGCTTTTCTAGACATCACTGTCATTCATTAATAAATACGTCGATTTTATTTTCTGAGCATGAGTTGCTTTTTCTCACATGCTTAAAATTATCATTTTGGCTGCTCTAATTGGCTGATTAATCTTTCACACCTCTGTTTAAACATATCTTAGTTTTATAGAGTTCTGTACTAAGTTAGGTCCTAGAATTGTTACGACCATTTTCTTCTTCATGGCATTGCTGTATTGACCTACTTTTCCAAAGAATAGGTTTGTCTATTCCTTCTAGAAAGTGATTTTCTGAGTTATAGGAAAAGCAGAAGGTGATTGTTTTGTTCTCACTTGCACTGCCTGGAGGCTTTTACCCTTATATTATTTCCATCTACCTGTATGCTTGTTAAATTTTTTCCACCCAAACTGACATACAGAAAGTGTGCATTGCTACATTACTTTGCCATGTGAGACTTTCCAGGCAGTATCATCACTATGTATTCTATATATAGAATGTGACGTATACAGCATAATTCCTGTAGCTTGGCTTTAGAAAAAGAAGGTGCCCATTTTATATATATATGTATATATGCACAGAAACACGCAAAATCTTTAGAGCCTATAAATGGTTGGAAAGTGGTAGTAAAAATGCCTTTTGCAGCATCTTACTTAAGTTTCCACCTCCCTTTCCTGCCAAATTCATGTGTCTGCAGGGTGGTTGTCCTGCTTTGCTCAGGAGTATTTTGCTTTACATTTGCTTTTCTGGAGGTGACTCTTCAGCACAGGAGTGCTGAGATTTAAGTCAGCCTTTTGTTTACAGGAACCTCTTAAACCAGAAGGTGTTTGTACAGCGTTTGCTAAAAATTCTCGTTTATTAGTCTGTTAGAAATGTCTGTACTTCTGGTAATAAGATGCTTCCGTGTGCTGTACTTAGAGCAAAGCAAGACTCACTTTTTGTCTTATTTTACCGGCTTAGTGCAGTCAGGGTTTCTGTGCAATGGCAGAAGTAAATCACCTAGTGAGTTTCCATGAAGGTGAAGGTTGTACGAAGTCTGCATCCCAATGAAGCACAGAGTGCAGGAACAGGGGCAGCCTTTGGGGGAAGATGTCTTCCAGTATTATCCTGATCCTTAGTGCTTCTTCTTTATAGATAAGCGCAGTCATACGGTCAGTTCGAGACTCCAGAAGTGGTTTTGTGACAAATTTGGGGAGTATGTTGAGGATTTCAGATTTCAGCCAGAAGAGAATACAGTGGAAACAGAAGAGCCACTTAGTGCGAGAAGGTAAAACTCTAACATGATTGTGAGAAGTTGTTGGCTTCTTTACAAATTGCTTTTTTTTTCCTTTTTTCTTCTTTCTTTTTTTTTTTTATAACCTTTTACATGATTTGAACCAGTGTTTGCATAAAAAATAATACAACTGAAAGTATAGAACCATCTCAAAAGGTTTGTGAGTGCTTTGGCCAAAACATGAAATTTGAAGTTTATCTGCTGTCTGAGGTAGAATAAGAGTTATATTATTTACCAGATTCCATCATATGCCGCTCGAAAACCGTGGACAAAGTCTTGGTTAGACTGCAGAGCTTTTAAATTTCAATTACTGGTCTGATGCAAGGTAGGCTGTGTTATTTACTAGAAACACATTTCGTAACAGGCAAGAATGAAGCTTTATGCGCAAACATCTAATTTATAACTGTGAGCAGTATTGCAGGCACCAAGTGTGCACAACTATGCACTGCTTGCCTATTTAACAGGTTGCTTTATCCATTATTTTTCAGGTTGACTGAAAATATGAGAAGATTAAGTAAGTACTCAGCAGTATTTTATTTTCTGCAAGTAAAAATAGTTCTTAGTAAGCCTGTCAGGAGGATTGCTGCGTTTTAAAATACAGCCGTTTGAAATACTTTTGCCAGATCATAAGCAGAAATGATTCTGAAATCCTAAGTTAGTGTTTGGAGTGCAAAGTAACTTAGAGGAGTAGTGGCAGAAGCTTACCTTTAATCTTGAATTACATAGAGTATCTCTGAACTAAAAATATAATCTTGAATTAAAATGTGTAGACATGTAATGAATGAGAACAGGGTATTTGTCCAAATGCAGAAGTAGTAGTGTTCATATGCTTACGCCTGAGCTGCTTGTAGTTTGCTTGCTAGTCTGTTAGTTTATGCTTTCAAAGAAGGAGGGGTTGGGTGATGCGTACTCTGAGTGCCTTTTGCATTTCTTTCCCTTGGCTAGCTGCTAAATTAGTTTGGAAGGTGGAGGATTCAAGGTGGTGGGTTAAACAAAGTAGTTAAGCCCTTTGAAAGTTCTGTGCAGCAAAGAGTTGCTAGCCTGGGTGGGAATAAAAAAAGAAAAAAGAAAAGAAAAGCCTGATTTGTGCTCCTAATTGTTAAGTTATTGTAGGAGGAAGGGTGAAGTTGATGTAAGGGTTTGTAATCTCTGTATAAGGTCAGTTTTCTTCTCCTTGTTCTAATACTGGTATTCTCCCTGATTTCATTTGGGCGAATACTTGTGACCTGTTCTCCGTGGTGCATATGCATTTCCTTCAGAATAGCTTTTAAAAAAGCAGTATTATGCTTAAGCTTTGAGTGGTTCTTAATTTCCACACGGTGAGCCACAAAATCTAGATTCCTGTTGTCCAGGAGTGCTTGACAACTGCCCGGAGCTCTCAAGACGTTTGGTTGCTCTCAAGATTCCTGTTGTCACCAGGGGTTTCCAGGTGGTGATCTCCCCTGCAGATTCAGTGTGGGATGGTGGGACAGTGCTCGAGTCCAGGACCTCCTCCGGCACCTCAGGCGTGCCTTTCCCCTTCATCCGCTGCTTTGGTTGTGCTGCTGATGCTCAAGGAAACCTAGTCCTAGTTGTTCAATTGCTTCCCACAGAGAATGCGTCAAGGATAGCTGAATTTCAAGCCAAACAAACTAGGGCAGCGAGTCACAGGGTCTCCTGAGGAAAAGCCTTTGAGAGCTGTGAGCTGCAGGTGAGGGTGGGTGCTTCTGGAGTGCCTGTGCCAGAGGAGCCATCGCTCTTCTCACCAGGGAGGGCAAAACTCACGTGTTCCAAACAAGAAAGCAAAGGTGGTTTTGTAGCAGCTCTCTCCATTTTTCCTTGTGTCCAAGCATAAAACAGCTAAGGGGAATAGCAAGGGTAAAGGACAAGCGGTTTTTTGGGAGCTGAGGAAGAGCTCCTGTTGCTGGCTGGCTGCAGGCATCTGCGCGTGGTTGTGACGCCTCTCCTGGCACAGGTTTGTCTCCCGCACGGTGACTGCGAGAGCAAAGCAGAGGTGGGAGACAGACTTCTGCAGGCAGCGAGGTCCTGTGGCTCTTGGCTCAGGAAGAGTAAGCAGCAAAGTGCTACTGATGGGTAGGCTCCTGTGGAATGTAGCCAAGAGAGATCTAGCCGGGTTTTAAGCTAGCTTAGTCAGGTAGAAGCAAGTTGGGTTTTGGTGGCTTAGAATCCAGTCAGGCTAATTTACCTTGTTTTACAGTGGGGTGATTTGACCTACACAGAGGTCTTGGGGGTGGTACGAACAGGGCTCAGAACAGGCTGCTCTCAGCATCCAGTGCTCTCTTGTAGAGGATGTCGATTATTTTTGTCTGTACTTCAAAATTTAGACATAACCTTTGTCTTCAATAACACTTCATTTTTTGAAAATGTGTTCCTTAACTAATTCTTCAGTTACATTGCTGGGTTTCATTTTTCGTAGTTTGGATAAGCCTTTTTATTATTAGGTGTCTTGAATATTCCTATTAATTTTCTAATTTGGTTGTTTGTCATTTACAAGTGATATAACTGCTGTCAGCTAATTCTAACAGTTGTGTTTTTCTCCACTTCTGTTTAGAGAGAGGTGCCAAACCTGTTACTAATTTTGTGAAGAATCTTTCTGCCTTATCAGACTGGTATTCTATCTACACTTCTGCTATTGCCTTTATTGTAAGTTATCCTATTCTTCCAGAAGGAGTAAGAACTTTTAAAATGTATTATTTACTGGAATTCATTGAAACTTCCATATATGAGTAGGGGTTATGCTGCAGTTTAAGTCAAATCGAATAGTGTAATTTAATTTAACACAAAATCTTGATACTTGTCACTTCAGTTACATTTCAAAGCCACTTAAATTTTGTGTTCTGCGTTTATTGTAGCATAGATTTGTAACTGTTAAAATGACTTAGAACTACCTGGACAGTGTTCACTCCTTTCTGTGTCTTGTCTCCCAGTCCTGCAATTTGATGATTACTTCAGCTTCTGCCAAATCTCTTGTTGTCTAGGGCTGAAGTGCTGATAGTGGCCATGATTGATGAGAAGCTGTTGTTTACTGTCAGCAGTCTTTGCCATTTATTAGGATCATACTTACCTGAGAGACAAAATGCCTTGATTTGATTATCATTTGATGTGTGAACATGGGGTCTGTGAGCTAAGTTCAAGCATTCCCTTGCCATGTAAGGAGATTTTCATGCCACAAAGTGACATAGCTATTCGGTGGAAGTCTGATTATTTTTTTTCCTTCTTCTAATTGTTAATTAAATGATCTAAATTCCTTTGGTCATGGAATATTTGAAATATTTTGATATCAAAGGAAATTATTACTGGTAGTTGTAGCTGAATGAGCCTCTATGGTGGGTTGGACCTGGCTGGGTGCCCGGTGCTCACCAAACCCTCTCTGTCACTCCCCCTCCTTAACTGGACAAGGGAGAGAAAATGTAATGAAAGGCTTATGAGTCGGGATGAGGACAGGGAGAAATCACTCATCAATTACCATCACGGGCAAAACAGGCTCAACTTGAGGAAAGTTAATTCAGTTTATTACCAATCAGTATTGGAGTAGGAAACTAAGAAAGTAAAAACTAAATCTTAAAACACCTTCCATTGTTCCCAGCCCAAACTTCCTCCACCTCCTCCCTCACCTATTGGTGAGCAGGGAAGCAGGGAATGGAAGTTGGGGTCAGTTTATCACACATTGTCTCTGCGACTCCATCCTCTTCGGGGGGGAGGTCTTCTCACACTCTGTCCCTGCTCCAGTGTGTGGTCCCTCCCACAGGAGACAGTCCTCCATGAACTTCTCCAATGTGAGTCTTTCCCACAGGCTACAGTTCTTCACAAACTGCACCAACATGGGGCCTTCCTGCAGGACGAAGCCCTTCAGGACCAGACTGCCTCACAGTGGGTCCCTTCCAGGGTCTCAAGTCCTGACAGCAAACCTGCTCCAGTGTAGGCTGCTACCTCCATGGGTCCACAGGTCCTGCCAAGAGCCTGCTCCAGCGTGGGCTTCCCATGAGGTCATGGTCTCCTTTGGGCATCCACCTGCTTCGGTGTGGGCTCCTTCAGGGCTGCAGATCGACATCTGCATCACCGTTAGTTTCCATGGGCTGCAGGGGCACAGCCTGCCTCACCAAGGTCTGCATGACAGGCTGCAGAGGAATCTCTGTTCCAGTGCCTGGAACACCTCCTTCCCCTCCTTCAGCACTGGCCTTGGTGTCTGCAGTTGTTTCGTATATTCTCACTCCTCCCTCCAGCTGCTGTTACTTTTATGCAATAGTAGGATTTTTCCTCCACTTCTTAAATCCATTATCACAGAGGTGCTACCACCATCACTGATGGGCTCAGCCTTGGCCAGTGCTGGGTCCATCTTGGTGCTATCTGACTGTTCTCCTCTCACAGATGCCACTCCTGTAGCCCTCCCCGCTACCAAAACCTTGCCAAGCAAATCCAGTGTAACCTGTCTAGTGAAAGTGTCACATCCCTTTTCATTAAATGATCCCTCCCTGTAAGTTAGAGAGCCTTATGGGATGTTACTTTGCACAATCCAGCTGAGGAAGTACTGAGAAGCAGATTTACCTTTCCCAGTACCCTGTGTCAGTCCCTTCTCCTAAGCTACTGATTTTTTTCAATCACTTCCCCTGAAAAAAAACCATTCGTCTGTTAAAAGCTGAAAGAAGGAACTTCAGTGGTTGTTCAGAAAGCTTTGGAACCTCAGGGACGGAGCAGTGCTTCATTGTGGGTTCAGTAAAAAGCCTAATGTCTCTTGGCAGGGAGCCTGTAGCCTGTATTTTCTGAAGCTGAGAAGGCCACAGAACACCTTTTGAAGCATTTTGTGTTTGTATTTGTTAGGTAAAATAAGACCTGTTTTCCTGCAATCTTTTTAAGCTTGGTAAAATTTGGGATTTAGTTGCCTGGAAATAATACAGTAAGAGTTTATCTCATTGCCCTGGACAGGGCTAATTGCTGTAACTCTTGTGCTGTATCATTGCTTCATCTGGTCTAGGTGAGGTCAGACCACATCATGGCCATGTAGCAGAGTCACAGTCTTTAAGATTTACTTTTTTTTCCTACACCTTCATGGGATTGCAGTGTTGGAAATATTCTCCCAAACAGCTGAGCGCTATTTAAAAGTCATCTCAAAGTTTAGTTAAAACTTACAGTTTCAACTGTATGTTCATGACTGCAGTACTGTTGCCTGTCGTGGGGTGGGTAAGATTTACTGACTTCTGTGGTCTGAGTTGTGTGATTCTGAAGCCAACAGTAGAGTGGAAAATGGTATTTCATACAATCTACTGTTACCCAGTTTGTAATCTACATCTCTTTTTTCCCCCCCTCCCTCCTTTTTTTTTCTCCTTAATCTGCAGATTTACATGAATGCTGTATGGCATGGCTGGGCCATTCCTATGTTCTTATTTTTAGCAATTTTGAGGTTGTCCCTAAATTACCTCATAGCCAGGTATTTACATAAATAATAGATTATTCTCTTGTAATGCTTTGCTTGAAAGATGTTTTATTATTCTTGCACTGAGCCATAAACTGTTACCCTTTCTAACGCTGTGAGTTAAGTTTAACAAAGAGAAATTCAAACTTGAATATCCTTAATGTTGTTGCTCAGTTTCTATAACTTTTGACTATTCTAAGGAATTATCTTTGTTTCCTGTGACTTGAGTCATTATAAATGATGCTGCATGTTCTCAGACAAATCCCTCAACACTGTAAAATTCTAAAATAAAAACATTATGCAGTATTCAGAGTGGTCGGAGAACATCACCTTAGATATTGAAACCTGTTGCTTTTCCCTGGATGAAATTCTCACCTAGGCCTAAAATTGCAGTTTTGCCTTTTTCAGTGGCCCATAACCTACTTTATCCAAAGTATCTTCCCTTTGTATATTTGGTCTCTGCTAAAAATTCACACTTTTTTAAAAAGTATGTTTTCTGTATTGAAAGGATTTTTTAAAACTGCTATTTTAGGCTGATGGTATTTTCCCCCTTAGAATGCTTAACATGGTGGGAAGGGTCTTAATGTGCATGTTTTAAAATGATTTTCTGATTTCTTAATTAATGCTTACTCCCTGGCACCTATCTGAAAACTACTAGTAGCAAACAGGCTCCAGAATAAGTAGATATGATTTTGTTCACATAAAACTCAAGAAAAATAGTCCTGATTTTTTTACTCTGTGTGCACAATTCACTTCTGTTATGAAACCTACAAGCAGTGATTCTGTGCAGTATCTACCTAGCTAATGTAATTTTTTTAAAAAAAATGTATGATGTACCTTTAAAGCTCTCCGGGGTTGGCCACTTGTGCTTATGTTGTTTTGTGAGTTCTTTTTTGGTTTGGGGATTTATAAAAATTATTTTTTAAAGCCGTAAGTGCTTGTTGCAGAAAACTACTTTTTAACCTCTTACAAATAATCCATGTTGGCAGGTGGCGAAGAAGTACTTGCTCTCTTTAACTATTTCCATAACTTCTAGGGGTTGGAGAATACAGTGGAGCATTGTGCCTGAAGTTTCTGAACCCGTGGTAGGTCTTCGATCAGTTCAACCTGTATCACCTGTGTTAAAAGTTGTGCTTTCAAAACCTTCCTCTGGTTATGTGGGTAACTGTAAAAGGAAGGGCAACGAGCAGATCAACACACTACAGCTTTTTTCTTTCTCTTTAGGTTTAGAAATCTTCACTAACAACACTAGGTTTGGATGTTTCAAAATGAAATGTTCCAAACTTGAGTGACATTTGTGGAATAAATGTTCATATGCCAGCTTGGGACAAAAGAGATCCTGCGAGATCTTCAAGAAACCTTGTATTCTGTTTTCTGTGTAACATTTTTAAAAATAAATGCTTGCATATCCTGCTTTAAGCAGGAAGTATTGTAAATATTTGAATTTCAAAGCTTTTACTAAGACTTAGTGAAGCCTTGCTTCAAGGATAATCTTTTTTATTCTTTAAACGCCAATAATCTACTTAAATAAATAAAGTTATAGATATAAAACTTTCTCTAAAAAATTATATTTCTGGGCTAGACCAAAAGTAGATCAATTTAAGCATGTGTTCATAGGGCAGAAAGCTATTTTAAGCATGCTACTCCAAAGACTTAATGTGCCTTTCACAGCCTCATATTACTTGCGTATACCATGGAGGAAAAGCATTAATAACTAAAGATAACCAGCAATGAAAGACGTAAAACAGTAGATCTGAAACAAGGGAGGAACTTGGAAAATGTAGAGACTGTTTAAAGTGAAAGGACTCTTACTGAGAATGTTGAAGAGTCTTGTCATAAGGGATTTTGTAAAAGATCAGTTTTCGGTGAGCTGAAAATTAATGGTTTGTCTCTTTCTTGCCCAAGGAACCCCCAAAAGAGGACCTGACGGTGTCTGAAAAGTTTCAGCTTGTTCTAGATGTGGCTCAGAAGGCACAGGTACTGTGCTGCTCTTGGACTTCTCCAGCTGCTTCCTTAGAACGAAGAGGTTCATGATCTGAGTGGTCAAAATATTTTGTTATGCAGCATGTGAAAACAAACACTTCAACAAGCAACACTCTCCTTGCATGGGCATCTTGACTTATGAGCAATAGCAATATCAATAAGATGCCTGGAGCTTCTGGAAGGGAATGAGGCTTCAGAGAAGTGGTCGAGGTTCTCCAGTCACAGCTCTGAGCGAGGTCTGACGAGGAACAGAAGCAGCTTCTGACAGTTTTTCCTCTAATATATACAGATGAGCTTCTGATAATGTAGATCAGGCAGTGAATCTTAGGAATGTACTGCAGTATGCATACAGATCCCAAATCTGCTTGCAAAACTGGTCTTAAGGGACCTTATTCCTTCAGCTGTCTGTTTAGCTGCATTAATTCAGGATTTTGCACAGCATCTTTGAAATAGTCTACTTTAAACACCACCACCCACAGCCCTGAAATCTGCTGCTTGTGTGGGAAAGGGTGAGGGAAGGTTTTCTCCAACTCCATGAGTCGATGAGCTACCCTAGCAGCTGAGTCCACCATCCAGTTGAACTGCAGCCTCGTGCCATCTCTGACAAAGTGTCACTGCTGAAAATAGCTTACCTTTCTCTTGCCAAGTGTGTATGCCCATCTCCTTGCTTCTGCTGGGGGTGGTGCATGTGTTTACATGAACACCTTTGGAAATGTATTGGAAGGATGAAGTTTGTAGGTGCTGTGACAGCAAGAATTGCTGAGATTTCAGTGCTCAAAATCATAGAATCATAGAACAATTCAGGCTGGAAAAGACCCTTGGGATCATCGAGTCCAACCATTAACCCTACACTACAAGTTCACCCCTAAACCATATCACCCAACACCACATCTAAGCAACACTTAAACACATCCAGGGATGGCGACTCAGCCACCTCCCTAGGCAGTCTGTTCCAGTGTCTGACCACTCTTTCCGTGAAAAATTTCTTCCTAATGTCCAGTCTAAACTTGCCCTGTTGCAACTTGAAACCATTCCCCCTGGTTCTGTCCCTAATGACCTGTGAGAAGAGACCAGCACCAACCTCTCTACAATGTCCTTTCAAGTAATTGTAGAGCATGATGAGGTCCCCCCTCAGCCTCCTCTTCCTTAAACTGAACAGTCCCAGCTCTCTCAATCACTCCTCGTAAGATCTATTCTCCAGGCCCTTCACCAGCTTTGTTGCCCTTTTCTGCACTCGCTCCAACACCTCGATATCTCTCTTATACTGAGGTGCCCAAAACTGAACACAACACTCAAGGTGTGGCCTCACCAGTGCTGAGTACAGGGGGACAATCACCTCCCTACTCCTGCTGGTCACACAATTTCTAATACAAGCCAGGATGCCGTTGGCCTTCTTGGCCACCTGGGCACACTGCTGGCTCGTATTCAGCCGGCTGTCAATGTGTGAAGGAACTTCCCAGTTTGTTGCCTACTGACAGAAGCTCTTATCACTTAGATTGACAGCTTAGTTTAAAATATGTGCAGTGATGTAGAATCATAGAATTATCTCAAGTTGGAAAGGACCCATGAGGATCATCAAGTCTAACTCCCTGCTCCTTGTAGGACTGCCTAAACCTAAATCCGTGTGACTAAAAACATCGTCTAGGTGTACTCCTTGAACTTTGATGGACTTGGTGCCATGACCACTTCCCTGGGGAGCCTGTCCCAGTAAACACTTTCCAGTTGTGACGGGGGGGGGTCAGAGAACTTCTTCGCTTCTAACAGTGAGTCTTGAGTTACAGAACAAGGTGTTAAATGAGATGGAAGTCATGAAGTATTGCTGCTCTGTTCTCTGTTTACCCAATTGTGAAGTACATAAATGACTAAAAATGAGTTTAAAAAAATGGCTTTTGGGAATTGCTTAATAGACTAAGATAGCTCCATTGGTTTCTGTATATAATAATGCAGGACTTGGTTTTAATTCTCTTGCTTCTTGTGCAGAACCTTTTTGGCAAGATGGCAGATATACTGGAAAAAATTAAAAAGTAAGTTATCTGATGTGAGTCTCTCTCCTCTAAAAACAAGACTTGACCAATGCCTGGGACACTGGTAATAAAATGTTGTTTTCTTTTTTGTTTTCAGCTTGTTCATGTGGGTCCAGCCAGAAATAACACAGAAGCTCTACATTACTCTATGGGCAGCTTTTATTGCATCCTGCTTTTTACCCTACAGGATTATTGGGCTTGCAATGGGTAAACACAATAAATAATTGACCTGTTACAGTCTAGACTTAATGCGTTAGATCTTAACATGATCTTTAGAGGGAAAATTTTAGAGTTTAAGAAAGAAAATCACACATTAATAAGTAATGCAGTGTTCTAAAGTATTTTCCTTGTGTTTGGCATCGTTTGTCATGTGCATTTGGAAAATCATCTCTGGATGCATAATATAATAGAAAAAGACTGAATAATGCATTCGCTCCGTGAGGAGGAGAGGATTGTGATGAGCTATTAGTAGAGATCTTCAGACCGACAGCTGTAAGGCTGCCAGGGAATACTATATTTTGGTTTCTTTTTGCTCGTGCATCCTTGCAGATAAATATGTGAGACCACAGAGAGGACACAAAGTTGACTGCTTTGGAAAAACAATGAAAGGGTTAATGGGACAACTTGTAAAACTTGGAGGATATGCTGCACAAAATGAACAGATTAAATGGCGAAAAGAGGATTTTCACTACAGCATGAGACTGTCTTTTCTCTATATGAAGCCACGTCCTGTGAAACAAGAATTCTCTCTTTTTTTCATTAAAGTAATGAAATTATCAAGTGAATATTACTTTTAGTGGCACTGTGGTAGCTTGAACAGAAACTTAGATTTGCTTGACGTGGCAGTTGAATTAGATGTGTGAGGAATTATTTTTTTCCTCTGACTTAGAAAGAGATCTGAATTGCACTCAGTAAAGTTTTGAGAGGGTTTTGAGCCCTTTTTAATCTTGCAGGATGCAAGGAAATATCTTGGATAAGATAAGAGGATGTACTGGACTGGAAGATAGGGTTTAATGTAGCACATGAGAGCCCTCTGTTGTCATTTAAATTCTTGCAAGGAGCTGCAGAGTTGAGTGCTCTGGCGCGTTTTCTGTTTTGGAAGTATATCGTGTTTTCAGAATGCTTCTGGGAATAAGGAATCTATGTTTGAATTATTTTCATGTTCTTCTGTGTAACAAGAAGCTACATAAGTGATTTAAGAAAACTCAGGATGGGGAGGGAGGAATCTAGGCAGTAGAGGAAAAGAAAAATAATTTCCTGTCATTGGAACAAGAATCAAAATACTGAAACTAAGAGAATGGTTTAGCACTGTCACTGAACATACAGCGTTTGGTTTCATTCATGAATGCGTTACATGATCAAAACAGTGATGTTCTTGATATCCTTTCAACATGCCTACTGAAGTGACCTTTTTTTTTTCAGGACTCTATGCTGGAATCAAATTTTTCCTTATTGATTTTATCTTCAAACGATGCCCCAGACTAAGAGCTAAGTATGATACTCCTTATATCATCTGGACAAGTCTCCCAACAGATCCTCAGCTCAAAGAAAGGTCTAATGCTACGGTGTCGAGACGGGTAAGGGTAATAAATCTGTTTGTCCCTCTGCTCCCAGGAGCTGAAAATCATATCCTTTTCTCCCTTTCCCTTTTCCCTGGTGACTAGAGCACATTAAAAGGAAGGTTAATTAAATCGTAACAGTCAATGATAGTTCTTTTATTATTATTTTCACAATCCAGAGTTTTTATATGGATTCTGTTTCCTGTAAGAAAGGAATCTATGATTACAATGTGTACATAAATAGATACATACTGGAAATGGTATGAAGCTAAACATACAAAAATAACACCGTCCATTTCATATAAATTTCTTTAATATACATTCTGTGTGATTTTATTGTTAGAATTAGGTCTTGTATTCCTCTTATCTGTTCTCAGACTTTTTTTTTCAGTGGAATTCAGCTGCTTGCATAGGTTAAAGAACAGTTTAAAAAAAAAAAAGAAGAAAAAGGCTTGAATATAATATTGTATCTTACTCATGGATAAGCATTAAGAGAGATAACAAAGTACTTTACAGATTTAGGCATTATGTCTTACAGTTATTTGTATTAGATGACCTTTTAACATACTGGTGATAAATGACTCTTCACCATGTTGGCACTCCAACAGTAAATTTTTCTTTGTTAAGATCTCCTAGTGAAATCTTTAAGTACTGTGTTTTGTGCTTTTTTGCACGTTGTTTTGGGGCCTGACACAATAACCGAAAAGCAAGTCGTGCTTTTTGATATCACAGAATCACAGAATCACAGAATGTTAGAGGCTGGAAGGGACCTCAAAGATCATCTAGTCCAGCCCCAGATATCCGTGAATTTGTCAATGTTTACTAGTTTGAAAATAAAAATGGTTGTAATAAAACTTCAGCCTAATCTCACTTTAGCATTTGCTTAATGCCTCTTATCACAATATCTGAATGCATTCATGAAACGTCCAAGTACTGTCATAAGCTCCCTGACTAAAATGTGCAATGCTTAGCAATAATTCCGCCCGGGTACACAGCTGGAGAGCAGAAGGGATAAACACGTGAACCGTTGGTTGTTAACCTGTGAGGAAGAAGGACAAGAAGAAATATGGAGTTCTGAGAGTGATGGAGCAGTTGAGGGTAAAATAAGTGCAGCATAATCTGAGTATTTCAGAAGAAAGTAGAAGACAGTGTCTGACAGAAAGTAAGTAATTTGCTCCTATTTTCCAAGGGGTGAGAGAGGTGAACAAGTGCTTGGACGGAGCCATCCATAGCCTGTACTTGTCTTGCTCCCAGAAGATGTGCTTAAAACGTTCTGTGCCTCTTGAGCTTACAGGTTTCACTGTGGTGGTTGTGGCAGCTTCTTGCTAGGTCTCTCTAATCTGTATTAGAGGCGGAAAGGCTCTGAACTACTGCACTTGAATCCATAAATTTAGGGACTAATTATCCTCACTGGCTTTTCCTTGTGGCTTAAGTTTTGACAAGCACACCAGGGGTTTAATACGACTGTGTCTGACTTCATAGGCTTGGCTTGTCTGTCTGGAAAGGATGTGCAGGACCACATTATCTGCTTCCCAGTGACTTTGAAAACATTAACTTGGTCTCAGTAATTTTAGACAAGCATTCTTACCCCTTGAGAGATTTCTGGGAATCACATAATACAAAAAAATAGATTTTTGTACAGAAAGGTAAAAACCAAAAAGGTTTTTGATTGTTTTGTATTTTTTTTCATAGAAAAGGCAGAGCTCCAAAGCATGTAGTGCCAGTCTATGTGCATTTGCTTTGGCTTCTTACCATTAAACAGCCTGCAAGACACCGTAAACCTGGACACAATGCAATATTCATTGCTTGTACCACTGCTCTGACCTCGTGTCCTTAGAGAACAATCCTGACAGCAATATCTGATGGCTAAAGGCTGTATGTCAACCTGACAACAGATCAAGTGAAAAGGAATACCTCCAGGTATTCCTACCTTCAGGTTGTTGGGTGATGTTTTTTTAGACAGTCAGGACTCTTCTAACATTACAAATCCGATCACTTCCAGTTAGATTTAAGGCTTGTCAAATTGGGATGCGATGCTTTTCTTTTAGTCATCGACTATAGATGGTCTCAAGCCTGGGTGGTTATGGATAAATTAGCTGCTGCTTTTGAGGGTGAAGGAAACATTTGTCTGTGTTAGGAAGGACTAGAAGTAGAGGCAGAACTTTCTCACATCATTAGCCACTGGATGGGATGTGGAACTGAACTTTAAACACCTTTTTTTAGTCACTTTATATAATGCATAGGTAGGAATCAGTGTAGCAGAGAGCAGGAATAATCTTCATTCCAGTGCAAAAAGAACATTAGAACTCTTGCCCTGATCTTTTCTGTGTTTCAGGCCATGGAGCTTCACCTGGAAGCATGCATATGGAGCCAAATAACTTGTCCAAGACACCCTTCAAATAATTCATCTGATCTTTACTTGCACACAAATTGGTGGATAAGCTACTATTTTCCCTGGGTCCAGGGGCTCGATCATTGCTAAGGGCACCGCAGAAGTGAAGCAATAGTAGAGTTATCATCAACCATTTTCTTTCCATGTCAACTTTTTGTATTCTTTAATCTTTTCCCCCAAGGCATCATTGTATTACAGTTACCCTAAAAGCTGGATGGCGAATACCCTTTGCTGGGCCCGTTTTGTCAGTCTGGTTTGTAGTCAGCAGTTGCAGTGCACATTTTTTTCATTGGCTTTCGTTTTCTTTTGTTAGAGCTACATCTTGCGAAGTGTCGAGTGCTGCCAACTTACGTGCAGAAGGAAAAAAAAAAGAGAGAGAAAAAAAGCATCAGAGGCTGGCTGGCCTCCGTCAGCATCGGGCCTTTACAGAAGAAAGGCTTTAGTCCTGAGCTTGCATGTTGTCAGTTTGCCAGTTGTTTAACTGCGTGTGTATGGTAGGACTAAGAATGGAGCTGTTAATGCTCTGGTGACACAGGCCAGCCTTTGGAATCGTGTGGTGCCCCACCAAGATGAAAAAGCAAATGCAGGCAAGCTTTCCGAAAGACACTGCCCACCACCCTTCCAGAAGCAAGGCTTGTTTGCTGGGACAGTCTCCAGTGGTTCAGGAGCTCTGTTTAAATGTAGATTTTACTCAAGTGCTTTGGTTTTGAGAACTCCGTGCTACCTTTTTTCCCCACCAAGAATGCTGACAGCCATTCTGATTTTATTTCACTTGTCAACACTCTGAAAATTCAGTGCAACTTCAAAGCAAAACAAAGATCAATGGCTGCAACGCAACCTGAATAAATTGAACTGGTGTGCTCTAACCACTAATAACTCTTCTTTTTTTAATTGCATTCGTTGTGTGTAGTCTCTTGGTTTGTGAGCAGGATCTTGCGGTGTCACTCAGTTCATGTTTTATTCTATATATTATACTGTTAAACAGACTTCTTTTTTTTTTCTTTTGTCACTGTCACATTTCTGTTGTTTGTTTCTTTTCCTGCTAGCTGTCAGGGCATGAAAAGGTATGGATCCTAGCGTGGAAAACTTCCTTTCAATTTCAGCATTTGTATCCGTAATGAGCTTACGCAGTTTTGTGTGGCTTTTTCTTTGTTTGTTCCTTTTTCTTTCTAAACTTATTTTGTGCAGTGATATTTTGTGCTTGGTCTGTCTCTTGAAAGACAAGCCAAGTGCTGATAATGTATTAGCTGTTAGCAGTCCCACTAGTGTAATGGTTGGAGCTGTGTGTAGTGAGTTTGCTGTATCTAATCAGATATACCCTTTACTGTAGAAAAATGGTATTTTAAGATATGTGCATTCAGCACTTTGAAAGGGTACGTTCAGATGGCACATTAGAGTTTTGTGCTATACCAGTAGTATAGTGCAGTAGTCCAAAGGTAACTTTATGGAAGTAGTTAATGAAAGTTGTTGCATTACGGATTTTTATTTTTGTTTAGGAAGAGCAGTTAACCAGGTTATTTTTAAGAGCGCAGCTGTTCAAATTTTGCCATCATGTTTTCTTTCTCTGCAGCTTCAAACAGCAGCATCCAGAAGTTACGTGGGCTCAAGTGCTCCAACTGGAATAAGCAAAGATGAAGACACGAGTCGTTTTCATACCACCAAGAGGGGGAATTTCCATGAAGTTTTTAACCTGTCAGAAAATGAGCGACCTTTGGCAGGTATTACGCCGTGAGGAGGCAACATTAGTAGAGTATTTTCTACGAAGCCAAGGATAGTTTAAAGTTGAATTTCCATTCTGTGCGATGTGCAGGTATAAGCTTTTGATTAAAAAGACTTGCTTTAACTTAGAGTGAGTGGAGACAGTGACTTTCATTACACGTCCTTGCGGTTCTTTGAAGGAACGTGCAGCCTGGTGTACCTTTTGTGGTAACAAATGGAATAGTCCAGTTAAAGGGTATAATTGTGTGGGTGGTTTTTGTTTTGTTTTAAAAAACAGATATTAAACCAGATGTTATGATGCCTAACCCCATTTTATTTAGGCTTTTCTTTGTAAACACTTCTAGTTTTAGGTATCTGAAGTTTAATTTTCAATGTTTTCTGCTGTTTTATGAGGAAACGGTTGGGGGTAATGCAAGTCTCTTTTTCTCAAAGTAAGATTTCTCGTTATGACTTTTTTCAGTGTGTGAAAATGGCTGGCGCTGCTGCTTGATTAACAGAGACAGGAAGATGCCTACAGACTACATCAGGAATGGAGTTCTTTATGTCACAGAAAAGTGAGTCATTGCACTCCACACATTTCTTAGGAGGAAAATGCAACAGACATTAAAAAATGTGCATCTAGAAGTAATCCTTTAACAATGTTTTGGAACAAAAATGCCGTTTTGTGGTGCTTTAAAACTTATAAAAACATCATAGGGGAGAGGGAGAGCTGAATCTGGGGCTTAACAAATGTGATTTTTCCTTGGAAAGGCTTACATAGGAATGGAGAGTAGCTCTATATAGTCAGTTGTTAGTAGCTGCGGTTCTTGATGTAGATAATATACTATATACATACTAAAAAAATCCTAAAAGCTAAGTGTATTAGGAGAGTTGTGAACAATGGTTATTTGACAAATACTCTTAGCTTCTTTTTTTTAAAGCAAACTGAATGTATAGCTTCTTTGAAACAATGTGCAACAAAAAGAAAATAGAAAATCAAACATTGGTTTCAGCACTAGTGCTTGATTTTTTTTGTGTTTTTTTTTTTTTTTTTTTTAATCCTTACCCTCCAGCCTCTCAGGGCTGAATAACTGTCCTCACTACTGTGGCACTGAAACTCCTTTGGAGTGTAATGAATGAAGTAAAGCTCATCTGTATGCAGTGTCACCTAGGGATGAAGAGCACTTCCCAGTGTTTAGAAATGTGAGCTTTTGTCTGCACCACAGTAACATGAAACTAACACAGTGTTTTCCATTAATCTTCTTTTGGGATGGTAAAAGATTTGTAAGGCTTTTGAGATTTAGTATTTCAACTGTTTAAGGATGTATGTGCTTCCTCTTTCTCTAAAGTGCTTGTCAAGTTTAACTGTTCAGTGCAGTAATATAAATACAAGATTATTTCTTTGTGTGTCTGTATGCATACCGTATATTCTGGGCTGAAAGCCCACGTTAGCCAGTTGCTAGAGTTTATGAAAGTTGGCTTTAACTTAGAAGCCATAACTGAATTGCGTATTGCATGCCTCATACTTTTTTTTAAAGCTGATTTTAACCTGTGAGTTTTCAAGCTTCAGAAGTGACAGGAGGGATATTGAGAGCTTTGTTTCATAACGCTGTATCAAAATGAGCATTTTCTTTCCTTGTCTTCAGTTACTTGTGCTTTGAAAGCTCCAAATCTGGCTCATCTAAAAGAAATAAAGTTATAAAGCTAACGGATATAACAGATATTCAGAAGGTATGTCTGTTCTTGTTGCAAGTAAGGGGGAGAGCGGGTTTTCTGTTCAGCTAGTCGTGTTTTGCTTTTCTGCTTATGTTATTTTTAAAAAGCATACCACTGATAATTTTTATAAGTAAAATGTAATTCTTTGATCAAGAGTATTTCACAGAACTTCTTGTTTAGCCATTTGGACTCATCACAAGCAAACTCACTATGAGCATAAAACCAAGGTAGTTTACTAAGCCTTTGCACTCCTGAATTATTTTAAAATTGAAGTTGAGACGTTTCTTAACTTCTGTGTTCACTAGAGCTGTGTAGGCTTTAAGAAGATTTATCCTTAGCAGGAATTGTGTAATACTAACTTCAGTTTGGGTGTTTATACTAGTAGATGCCTCTTGAATCAGTCTTTGTGGCTTTTAATGTCACTTTTTGTTAGCCTCTCTGATCTTGTCATAGAACCCTAGAATGGTTTGGGTTGGAAGGTACTTTAAAGATCTAGTTCCAATCCTCCTTGGTGTCCTGTGGGCAGGGACACCTCCCACTAGATCAGGTTTCTCAAAGCCCCATCCAACCTCCCCTTGTCCTACTCTTAAATGCAGACCCCCCCTGCCTTCTACTACGTCGTGTGGCTGTGAGTGCCTCAGATGAAGGCTGTGCAAAGAAACCCTTCAGCCCAGTGTCTGCTGCTTAAGTACCTCCAGATTTTCAGATGAGTTCCTTCTATTTGTATCACGTGTCTGTAAGGGAGAGATCTTACAGATAACTTGGAGGTTCCATCCCTGGAGGCATTCAAGGTCAGGTTTGGTGGAGCTCTGAGCAGCTTGATCTAGTTCAAGATGTCCCTGCTCACTGCGGGGGGGTTGGACTAGATGACTTTTAATGGTCCATTCCAACCCAACGCATTCTGTGATCCTGTGAACTTGAACATTCCTGTTGGAATTAGTAATTCACGTTGATGGATTTTAAACATACTCAGAATAATGCTGGCTCTTTGTATAGTCAGTCTTCAGTGTCATAAAGGTCCTTTTGCATCTGTGTAGGTTTTTTTAATGAAGATGAAACAGGAATCATGCAGCCAACCGTAAAAACGTACTCTACCTTGTTTTATTTAGAGATGGGAAGCACAGGCCAGACTTTGAGTCTCTTCCCCCTTGGGGGTATTTGCCAGTTTAGCCAATTGTATTTCTTCTTAACATTATGGACTTTCTTTAAAAAAAGAAATTATAAAAAGCAAACAAAACCAGAACAAAACAATGAAACCTATACATACCTTTGAAAAAGCAGCTTTTCCTGGTCTGCTTGATGCTCCTTTGAACAGCTGATGCATGTTACTTCTAGGGAATCCTCTCGGTGATCCTCACAAGGCCGCTCTCACATGGGTACATACACTTAGGGCTGGGCTGTACCACCTGCCCGCACCATCCAGCTGCCAGCCTGGTCCCTGCCGTCGTGGCTGGGCCAGCTCCTGTGTGCCGCAGCGGTACTGGGGTGCTCGGTTTGGGAATGGGGATGTGGGGACAGGTCGGGCAGGCAGGTTTGGTGTGGGAGGGAGAGGAGAGGCAGGTTCTCGCTGTACCTGTTGAATCTGGGGTCTGGCCTCCTCTTGTTTTTAATAGGGGGTCTGTTAGTTCTGGCTGAGAGGATGCACCAGTGATGAGTTGTGTAACCTTCTCAGCACCTTTTGCAGTTCTTGTGTATGTAAGATACATTTGGTCTCTGGTTTGTTTTCTTTTTTAGTATAAAGTGCTCTCTGTTCTCCCGGGATCAGGGATGGGTATTGCTGTATCAACACCATCTACACAAAAAGTAAGTAGCTGGCTGTATCTGTATTGCTGTGCTTGATTTTGTTCTCTTTTGTCTTCTTTCTCTGGCTAGCACCCACACAGAGGCTTTTTTTTTTTGTCCTGTGCCAGGGCTTTTATTTTGGTTTTGGTTGTTGGGGTTTTTTTTAATTCAGTTGTCTGTGATTCAGTATATTTGGCTTCAGAATTTTAATTTAAACATTCGGTTCATTCTAACACTTTGGAAAGGTTTCCTTCATTGTTCACTACCTCCACTGGCTATTCCCCAGCATCCTGCATCAGGATCATGGGAGCTGTGCAATCTGCAACGAAAAGCTGTTGGCTTCAGAGTGTCTGTGGGTGATGAGACTTCGGGGTGGAAGGGCCTGGCCTTGTTTCAGTCGTATGTTACTAAAGATTTTTAAGCTTCTCTGAGCCTCACATACCCTTTGGGCAACTGAAGCTTTTCTTAACATATGACTGAACCTTATTTTAAACTAATCATTGATAAATAACTTTTCTCCAGGTAACACAACCAGGATTTTTCCTCATTTTATGATGTTGAGAAGTACTTCTTAATTACAAAGTTGAATACTTTACCTAAGTAAATATTCTATGAACCAAAACAAAGAGGCACTGATAAAGATTTTTAGAAATCTTTAATGGAGGCAGAGGCCAAGCAGTAAAACATCGTGCTCTGAGTGGATGCAGGGGAAAGAGAGTTAGAGTGTTCTCAGTTGCTAATACTCCATGCAGGTGCATTTTATGCCATGATTGTTTTAAGAAGATGGAGAAGTGAACAAATCTTAGAAACTGCCGTATTTTCAACAATTTATTAGAGAAAAAGATTCTTATGTCTTTATTAATGCACTTCAAGTACAGTTCCTCTCCCGTTCCTATTCATTTGGCCAAAACTATACTTAGATGAAGATCTTTTTTCATTCCCAGACTAACATGATTTTTTTTTTTTCTGTCGTTTAGCCTTTGGTGTTTGGTGCCATGGTACACAGAGATGAAGCTTTTGAGACAATTTTCAACCAATATGTGAAAATAACCTCTGCATCATCAAGCAGCGAGAGCTAGTATCTTGTCTTAGAAGATCTAAAGGAAACTTTCTTATTTTACAACTTGGTAGTGAAAAAAATGAACATCCTCATCTATTTTGCAATAATTTTTCTTGTCTGGTGGTTTATATTCTATCTGTTACATAAATCAAGTGTATTTTATATATGCCTTCATGTTTGTTTTTAGGGTTTTTGTAAAAAAGAAAAAACAAAAAACAAAATTAAACGAAACAGTGAAAGTGCTATCATCACGATTAGCCTTGCACATTAAGCACTTTTAATGTTTATTTACTGACATTAAAAGCTGGGAAGATACTTGGAGAACTGACTAAAATGACGAAGTGAAACAGTTTGATCACTTTAACTCCTCTGATATCACTAGGGATACATTTATCCCTTTATCTTAGTTGTTTTTCCCTAAGATGTGAGAATGGTGACTGCAGCAGCCTGAAGTCTCTTTCTTCAGCTCAGAGTTTTTAATTGGGTACTTTATTGAAACTGATAGCACTGCCAAGGAAGTATTATCAATTTAGTATTTCCATATTTATAACTGCACTTAAAATAACTCCGTGCTAATTCTCGCATTGCAGAAGGGTGTTTAACCCTTTCAGTTATTTCGATTTTTCCTGCAGAGACGTTTAAATTGCTTGTACAGTGAATTGGAGGAGAGAGTTTGTAACTATATCTTTCTTTCCTAATTAACCAAAGTAAGAGGAAGGAAGGCAGGCAGATACTTTTTATAAAAGAGGGCACCGAAATGTTGTTCCTAAAATGTTAGGCATCGTATATTTGTATCTCTGTAGATAGTTGTCATAGAAGGGCTCAACTATTGTACATGTTACATGTACAAGCTGTTTGTATGTTAATGCATTAAAGACTTGCAGGCTTTTTGTGTTGGGAGAGGTGGGAATAATTAAACTAAACTGAGACATTACTCTCTTTTTTTTTAATTTGGCTTTTCTCTCGAGTTACCTTCTAATACAATAATGCTATACGATAGCAGCTGAAAGCACTACTTCGTTTTCAGAGCATAACTTGAGGGGCATTGATATGTTGCTGTCTTTCCCCTCGCAAAATTAAATTTTAGTGACAATTAAACCCAACTGCCAGGTAAGACAGGAAGGCTGTACTCCTCTAAACTCTCTCAGGCCTTTCTAGCAGCAAAGCACATATTGACCTTTGTCTTTAATATTGGAAAGCTTTTATACTCTATATAATAGCACCCATCTGAGAGGTTTAGAATTTTATTTGCATTTTCATGAAAGCACAGTGGGAGTTATGCCAAGCCTTCCAGTATGTCTCTTCCTTTGAGATGTCTTTTGAGTTGAGTAGTATGAGTATCTCCAGACGTCATAGGAATGTCCCCCTAAAAAAGCAATGGAGATTCAAATTGGTCTATAAAAATGGGAGTTAATTTCATGCCTTTTTCTTCTCTTTTTTTTTTTTTTTTTTTTTTTAAAACAGGAATTTTCTTTCTTTGTAGGGAAAGGGTAAAATGGAGGAAGGAGAGAGGAGGCAAACACCAAAGGGTGTTTAATTTTTAGCACAGTTTTGAACTGAAGTCTCTCAACAAATATAGCAGTAGTGAAGAAGGTGACAGTCAAACTGTACAAACCTTATGTCAGTGTGGCCATGAAGAGGTGTGATATGAAGAACTTAATATGAGGTTGATATGAAGAAGTACTATTGAATACTGTGATTTTGTGGGGTATTGTAAAGTGAAACACTGGCAGTGTGAAAACTCTGTGCCCTGGGTGAAAAGGTGGACAAGAATGGGGAAGAAACCACCGTGATGGCTAAAATGCCATTTTTGAGTTCTTGCTTTAGAGCAGCACTTGAACGGGTTTTTACATGACCTCAGAAAGGAGTGAATTTCTAGCACCTCCTTGGGTATGGTGGAACTTAGGGCCTGAAAACTTAAAATATAAGTGAAGCTCGTGAAAATCCATTTTACCACCATCTAATAAGGATATAGCTTGACAGTTTATGGTTTCTTCACTTTACAAATGCAGGTCTTAGGTTTAAGTAAAAATCCTTGATCTTAATTTTCTCTCATCAAGCCTACTTTAAAATCAATTAATCTCTTTTTGCAATTGCCGCATATTATCATTGGGCTTTCCTTTGTAGAAGCTTCCTTGATTAGTAAGTGTGGTTAACAAATAGGCATTAAAATCGCTTAATGTTATATAAATCTTAATCAGATTCATTCATTTTGTCTTAAGAAAAGAAATCCCTTGAGTGTGTTTAAGGTTATCCTTTTTTTTCGAAGAAACAGAAAACTATATTTTTTACAGAGAGCATGCTCTTTTTCTTATTTTTGTATCATTTTTCAAGTGTAATTTATACCTTCACTCTGATCATAACAACAGTTTCAGTAGGAAATCAGTTGACTTGCACTTATTATTACCTCCTTGCCCTCCCACCCTTCACTGGTTGACCCTAATTTATAGGGTTGTCCAACTTTCTGGTTCCTGGAGGAGCTATAGGTCCTGTGCTGATGGTGCCAGGACAATTAACCATACTTAGGCTTCAGAGAGAGAGAAAAGAAATTATTATCCTTTTCCCAGACTGAAATGCCTCATGCATACAATATGCTTTTAAAATCTTTTTTCTGGACAAAGAAATTAGAAACTTATAAAATCTAATGTGTCGATGTTTTAAATTAACCCACACTTTAATGGTGTGAACTTAAAAGTTGGCAATTAAAGCAGTAAAACCTAGTGCAAACTGCAATGCAACGTCGTTTCATTCTATATATAGAAAACAGACTGGATTTTTTTTTTAAAAAAAATAGAGATGTAATATAACTGACAAACATCTGTGTACATATTTTGCAAAGTTCACTTTACATTGAGTTGTACAAGTGGCTGCTGCGTAGCTGCTCCTGTGGCGTGCGTGACTTCAGAGGCACTAGAAGGTAACCTTGCTCCTGCTCTTCCTCCTGCTGCAGCTGCCCAGGTTTGGAGGCCAGGAGGGGATGGAGAGTGAGTAAATATATACTTGACTTGTATTATACTTACACTGAAGCTCTCACCTTAAATTCCAATCTTCCTACGTAGTTTAGCAGCGCAGCCTGCTGTACCTCAGTAACAGGCTGGGTCGTACCACTTAATGTAAAGCGCTACTTTCCAATAGCAGAAAGTGACGTTCCTGTCATTCTGTCTGTTTGCTGTTTATATTTGCAATTCTGTTGATGTCCGTGGTTCATTGCTGTATCATTCACACGTAATTGGATTTAGCTTCTGTAGAAGTGCATTGGTTAGTTTGAGTCCCTTTTGAAGAGAAAAAAAAAAAAGGGAGATGAAAACTGACTGCTTTAATTCTTTATCAATGACCATTTAAATTCAAAAGTCAAAAAAAAGCTGAAATATGAAATCATGCCTTTCCGTGCACTATAGCTTTTGTGAGGCAAGATTGAATGAAACAAGCTATTTATTAGTAGCAACATCACACAGGATGCCAGCAGCAAATCCCTACCCTCGTTCCTGCAGACAAAGAGAAAAGAGATTTTACCCGATGGTGAAGAGATGAAAGGATGTACTTTTTTTTTTTTGCTACTTAAACTTGTATTAAAAACACTGGTAGTTTTTATTGAATTCTGTACATTTTGGCAGATGTTTAATTTCTACTAACCATTGAAATATAATGGATGTTAAAATTTTTATGTCTGAAGTTTGAGTCTATATTTTGAAGTTGTAAATAATTCATTATCAGTGTAACTTTTGTTTGACAAAAGACTTATACTGTATGAAGAACTGAAATAATGAAATGATTTGCCCTGTACATTTTTTAAGAAAATCTTGTTTGTTTAAAAAGTCTTGTATAAATTATAATTTTTATTTAAATAAACCTAAAAATGCTTTGTGCTAATGCTTTTCACAAACTTTAATAACTTACGCAAACTACACCTGATTCCTTGGAACGAGGCGAGTTAGTGCTTTTTTGGCAGATTCTCAACCACCACAAGTTCATCCCTGAAGGGGAGGCAGGTGGGTTTTGCTTTTCACCGCTTTCGAAGCCCAAGGGACCATGCTTTTATTTTAAACAATCCCATCAAATTATTGGAGAGTGTTTGCGTATTTTTGGCTAGATCTTCGTAATTCCGTCTGTCACTTTGTGAACATGAGGAATGAAAAAGCAACCAGTGGTTTCTAAGATGCTGCCACTGCAGGAGGACATGAGAGACACGAGACCGTTCGTAGGAGTACAAACGTAGATCTGCCGTAATTCCTCTGCGAAACCCGTCGCTGCAGACTGGGCTGCGGGCAGGCACTGGAGGTGAGGATAAGCCCTCTTGCACCCCAGAGGTACTGAGGAGGTGTGCTGTGCTCATCAGAAACATTTTTCCACATCCAGATATAGCTGGTCTTCTGTGGTTACTTCAGCGTGTCGGTCGCACCAACATGTGCGTGGTGGCTGAGCCTGTGGCTGTGCTTCTGAGCAACCTGTCACGCTGCTGGAGATAAATCACAGGGTTTCTTTATCCGTGGTGTGTGCCAGGGAGGCTCGCTGCCCAGCACCGCCTTTCACTGGGTACACGGGCCTTTGTCTGCAGCTGGGAATGTAATGCCAGGGGTGAGCTGCCTGGTCATCTAATCCAGACCTATTTGTTTGCCTCTACAAAACTCCTTTCTGTGTTTTGCTCAGCTGAAATACATCAGTTTGGGACAGAGCTTCCAAGTCGTGAATGTGTGCTGCCCTGTCGATTTCAATATTTAGTTTTCTCATGATGGCAGCAATACATGTGGAGAAACAATGATGCTTTTAAGCTGGTATTTTATGTGTTCTGACAACACTTAACTTGTTCTGAGAATACTTAACTTTCTTCTTGTACTACTTTATTGCATTTTTCATTAAATGTTTGTACAAGATGAGTTGCCTCTGCAGCAGTACTCACAGAGACCAGCCTGTGTGAATCTTCATGGAAGGACAGTGTGGAGCCTGCAAGTCTCATTTTGGTCATAGGCTGCATGGGACTTGGAAAGAGGGGACGGTTTTCCTGAAAGCAGCACTTGCTTTCTTGAGCTCTCCTTAGCAGACAATGAAAACAAGAAAATTCAGTTGAAGGAGCCATTTACCTGCTCTCTTGTAGCTCTAATGCCTGTGCAGGGAGAGGAGGCAGTGTCACCACCACATGGTGGCTTGCCACAGATGAGTAGATAAAAGCATGGCCATGTGCAGTACCTGGATTACCAGTAAAGGACAGTTGGAGCATTCAGTTTGCAGAATCTGAGGTTGGGTTTTTTTTGTTGTTAAGTTCGACTTCCTCTACTGAATCCCTGGATCGTCTGTTAAGACGGTTTTAGGATAAGCTGAATGTTTCACCAACAAAATTTTATTTCCTTACCTCAGACCTTCAAGTATTTTTCCGACATCACGAGTAAAATGTACTGAAGATGTGAGGGGTTCCTCTTCTGTTGCGGCATTGCAAAGGGATCTGTCCCTTGCAGCAGCAGTGTCCTCACTGGGCTGTGGATGCTCTAGAAGTGGGGTCAGGGCAGTGCCTTAATGCAGGGCTTAGCACAGCGTTGTAGACGTGCCTTTGACGTGGTATTTAGCCTGAACTGATGTGTTGCCTGAGGTAGTTGAGGGGCGTCCCTGCCCATGACAGGGAGGTTGGATTAAATGATCTCTAAGGTCCCTTCCAGCCTAGGCCATTCTATGATTCTGTATTTGGCCATGGTTGGATTTGGGAGACAGAAGATGAGAGGAGAATAAATACCTATTCCTGTGTTTAAATAGCTGGTTCATCTCTGTACCTTGTGAGCTTCAGAGCTTAGAACAGTTTGGGATGGAAGGGACCTTAAAAGATCATCTAGTCCAAAGCCCTGCAGTGAGCAGGGATATTTGCAACTAGATCAGGTTTCTCAGAGCCCCACCCAACCTGACCCTGAGATGTCAGCTGGGCAGTCTCTGCTTTTGCATCCTCTACTAAAACTCCATCTTTGCAAATTTCCGTGGAAAATCGTCGAATCATAAAATGGTTTGAGTTGGAAAATTCCTTAAAGATGATCTAGTTCCAACCCCCCTGCTGTGGCAGGGACACCTTCTACAAGACCAGGTTACTCAAAACCCCGTCCAGCCTGGCCTTGGGAACACTTCTAGGGATGAGGTATCCACAGCTTCTCTGGACAACCTGTTCCACTGCCTCACCACCTTCATAGTGAAGAGCTTCTTCCTAATGCCTCATCTAAATCTACCTTGTTACAGTTTGAAGCCATTGCCCATCAGCCTGTTCCTATGTGCCCTTGTAGGACAGCCGCTCCCTAGCTTTCCTGTAGCCCCCTTCAGGTACTGGAAGGCTGCTATTAAGTCTTCCTGGAGCCTTCTCCAGGCTGAAGAGCTCCAACTTTCTCAGCCTGTTGTTATAGCAGAGGTTCTCCAGCCCTTTGAGCAGTTCTAACAGATCTGTGTCTTCCTCACGCTGGGTGACCTAGAGCTGAACCCAGCACTGCAAGGGGAGTCTCACACGAGCGGAGGGGCAGAATCGCCTCCCTTGACCTGCTGGCCGTGCTTCTTTTGATGCAGCCCAGGATACGGCTGACTTCTTGGGCTGCAAGCACACATTGCTGGCTTGCGTTGAGTTTTTCATCAGCCAGCACCCCGAAGTCCTTCTCCGCAGGGCTGCTTTCAATCCACTTGTTGCCCAGTCTGTATTTGTGCCCAGGGTTGCTCTGACCCACATGCAGGACCTTGTACTTGGCTTGTTGAAGTTCACGAGATTGGCATGGGGCCCACCTCTCAAGCCAAACAGTTGTATGTAGGTAATGATTTCCTTCAGTCTTCCTTTCTCACCGTGCTTTTCTATTAAATACATTATTATTATTATTATTATTATTATTATTATTATTATTATTATTATTATTATTATTATTCCATAGCTTCTCCTTTATGTTTGACCCTCCCCTAATTCTTTATGCACATTTTCCTTTTTTTTTTTTCCCTTGAATCTCTGCACGTATGTATACAAGCCTTCCCCCAAAACCACTAATGCATCCCTTTTCTTCATCTCCTGCTCTGTTCATCTCTGGATGATCTCATGTGAAGGGATAAAATCCTGGTAGCACATTCATGCCTAGACCAGAAATTGCTCTTCATCCTCACTTAATTTAGTAATCTGTGGCTGGCTTTAACCTTGCAGTCTAGCTGAAAGTTCAAACTGAATTATGTCTAAAGAGAAGTTCCTCTTTTTTTCATTCTTAAATTGCCCAAATTTCTTGTTTGCTGTTTATGTTATTACTCAAGTTTTAAATTCAGAGCTTTTCCTCAATTTCCTCTTGCCTGCATTTTTCTGCTTCAATGTTGTTTCAATTTTCTTCCTCTGACCAAAATAACCTTGTGCTTTGAGTCCTGATTATTTAGCAATACTGAATGACCATGTCCTGAAGAACGTCACGAGTTCGCTAAAGCTGCCTTGCACCCGCTACATCTTCCATTTTGTGTAAATTGGAGGTAAATTGCTATCTCTGCTAGTTTGCATTACTTAGTGGTTTCCATTTTCTCACACTGATGTGTCATGTCTTTGCTCCCAATGACCTGCACAGCTGAAGGGAGAGGATGCTTCTTGAAACCGTAGAGAGAGCTCTTTGAAGCAGACAGTCATAGAATCATAGAATTGTCAGGGTTGGAAGGGACCTTAAAGATTATCTAGTCCCAACCCTTGTGCCATGGGCAGGGACATCCCCCACTAGACTAGGTTGCCCAGAGCCCCATCCAGCCTGGCCTTAAAAACTTCCAGGGATGGGGCTTCTACCCCCTCTCTGGGCAACCTGTGCCAGTGTCTCACCACCCTCATGGTGAAGAACTTCTTCCTAATGTCCAGTCTGAACCGATCCATCTCTAGCTTTAATCCATTCAATTTAATTCATAGGAGAAGTGCTCCAGCCCTCTGATCATCCTTGTGGCCCTTCTCTGGACACACTCCAGCACGTCCATATCTTTCTTGTGCTATGGGCTCCAGAACTGGACACAGTACTCCAGGTGGGGTCTCACGAGAGTGGAGTAGAAGGGGAGAGTCACCTCCCTCAACCTGCTGGCCACGCACCTCTTGATGCAGCCCAGGACACGATTGGCTTTCTGGGCTGCAAGTGCACACTGACGGCTCATGTTGAGCTTCTCATCCACCAGTACCCCCAAGTCCTTTTCTTCAGGGCTGCTCTCAAGCCAATCACTGCCCAGCCTATAATGGTGCTGGGGATAGCACTGACCCAGATGGAGGACCTTGCACTTGGTCTTGTTGAACTTCATGAGGTTGGCCTGGGCCCACCTCTCCAGCCTGTCGAGGTCCTTCTGGATGGCATCCTCATCCTCCAGGGTGTCAGCCACTCCACACAGCTTGTTGTCGCTGGCAAACTTGCTGAGGATGTACTCAATGCCACTGTCCTTCCAAGTCGCTTCTTGACAAAGACAGTTTTCTTAACAGTGAAAGCCTACATCAAACAAAACATGTTTGTAGAGGAATAAGTGTAGGAGTAGCTGGCTGCTGCAAAGTGGTATTTGGGAAGGACTGAACCTAAGCCAATGTTTGCTCAGGCATCTCCATGCTCCTCTTGAGCACAGAGATGAGGTATTAACCTCTCACAGCTAAGTCAATAAGAACTTTTGAAAATCCTCTCCCTAGTTTTTTAGGTCAGATAAGTATTTGTGAAGGAGTGCTCTTAGTATAAAGTCTGCATATCAAACAACTATATTCAGTGTTATTTTTGCTTTTGAAAAATCATCTCCTCTGACCAGAAGTGCCAATAGCCACTGGCAAATGTTAACCAGCCACACAACAGGAATAAGGAAGACTCACATGAGCTGTTTCTAAACCAAATGATCTCTAAAAATATCATGCAAGTCTATAAATTTGCAGAGATGATGTGTGAGAAGCATTTGGGAATAAAAGAAGCTCTTAGCAAATAAGGTTGGGGTGGAAATGATCAAATGGACTTTTCTTCATGGGGTATAATGGTAGCATTTACCTTTCCTTATTCTTGGTGATAAGGTTTTGTATATTAACGCAAAGCTTTCATGTAATCAGTGTTTTTTCTTGCAATACTGTATGTTTTGGATGCCTGCAGGAAACGTGAATTTTTTTGGTTAGTGGACATGCTCTAGGAATGTTTCCAAAGATACACTGGGTATCCTCATTAATCCCAGTGCTCCCCTTGCAGGGGTGATATCTCAGAAAGCCATCTTCCTCCCCACAGATGGAGCTTCACATTGTTTCTCATGGTGCAATGACCCTTACGATTCCCCATTTTCCCTTTCTCACAAATCTTCAACCAGAGCTGACAGAAAGAAGGTGATGAGGGGGTGGTAGTTGCTCATCTAGTTTTTTTTGCCATTGCAGTCAGAGTAGGGATGGTTCTAGGGGAACCGAGAAGCATGGCCAGGGCAGGTTGTTGCCCTTCTGTCAGAGCACATTGTCTCAGGGCTGTGGCTCTGCTGGCAGCACGGAGGGTATGGGGAGTTCATAGAATGGTTTGATTTAGAAGGGACCTTAAACATCATCTAGTTCCAAACCCGCTGCCATGGAAAGGGACACCTCCCACTAGACCAGCTTCCTCAAAGGCTCCTCCAGCCTGGTCTTGAACATTTGCAGGGATGAGGCACCCACAACTCCTCTGGACAACCCTTTCAGGCTGGTCCCTCTTGGCAGCCAGGGACAGCTGGGGAAGCTGTCTCAAAGCACACATGTGGGAGGAGCAGTACATTCTCCTAAAAATCACAAGCAAGGATCTTAGATGTTGTTAAACTGAAATTAAGAAAAGGATTTATCAGTTGGGGTGTTTTTTTAACCTACATGTAGCTGTGTGCATTGACAAACAGGCCAAAAACTTACTTTTCAATGCATGGCAGATGCACTCGTATGAAGGTAGCCCTTCTTCATAGAATCATAGAACAATTCAGGTTGGAAAAGACCCTTGGGATCATCAAGTCCACCATTAACCCTACACTACAAGTTCACCCCTAAGCCATATCACCCAACAAATAATTTTTTTTTTTTTAAATTGATTTCCTATTTACAAATTACAAAGCTGGCCAAAAGCAGAGTGTGAACACTGAATGAGAGTGTCGGATACATTCATCAATACAGCACTGGAGTTGTGATGGACCCAGCTCTGCTTGGAAGGTGACGTGGTACAACAGGATGTCTCATACTTTTGGGAACAGACATGTCCAACAATGAATTACATTCACCTATCTACAGAAGCCAGAATTGCGCCAAACTGCGGAAAAGCCATAAGAACAGAAGTTGCTCAGGCGTAGTTCAGTTTGACTCCTCTCCCTTCCAGGAGCCCCTGTGCCCAGCCATGTGCTCCTGCAGCTCTTCCCGTTTCAGTTCCCAAAGCTGCCTCCAGCTGCCCCATGCTCCTGCAGGAACCAAGGGCCACCATATGTCTCGGGAGGTGACAGCACTGCTTGGGTGCTCCTGTCACTGGGAAATTTCTCTGGCATTGCCTGGAATCTGTGATAGGGAAAGGCTGTGAGGACTCCTGCCTGCTTTAGCTGGTTAATCGCTTTTGGGTTAAACCTGTGGCTGGTCCCTCGGCGCTGCCTGCGGCACTGCAGGTGCTGAGAGGTTCCCGTGACAGTTCTGGGGGGCTGGCCTGTGAGCAGCCTGTGAAAACACATCACACTAGGCCCTTCATAAGCTATTTATGCTATTCTATGGCCAGGATACTTTATAACACTGTATTGTAATCTACCTTGCTGGTAAGATCTTATTTTGCTGGAGAATATAAAATCAAAATATAGGTGCCAGGTTTTAGTTAATTCTAAGTCTTAGTTCTTGTTTTTAGGAATTAGATTTTTATTTTATATTGCTCTCAAGAAAGCCGTGATGAGAGATTCTTTCCCCCTGCTTTCAGCGGTGTCATTTCAGCAATTGCATCAGATTACTCAGAAACCGATCAGCCGATGAGAGAAGACCTGAGCACCTGGCAGGAGGAGCCACCCACTGTGACAGGGAGGGCCACAGTGATGACAAACTCAATTGGGTTCCTGATTTCTGGTAAAGCTGGATCTCCAAGAGGGATTAAATCCCAAATGTAGGTGTTTTAAAGCTCCTATGGTGGGCACCCACCCCTGCAGTTGTCCAAATGGACAGAGCTGCTGAAGCTTTTCACCCCAGAGGACCCACACTGTGTCTGCAAGCTTGATGACTCCTCTGAGCACAGCTTGTGCTGCTTTCCTGGCTTTAGCAACCAGTTGGAGGTGCCTGCACCAAGCTTCAGGCTCCCATGGAGTTGTCTGGGGACAGAACAGCTCACGTCCAACCAGCACAGTGAGCAGTTAGAGTGAGGTGATGTCCCCCTGCAACTCCTGGTTGGATACAAGTCACTGCTTCAATTTCCTCTTGGCCAGGAGGGTTGTCACCTCCTCAAACTTGAGCTTGACAGAAATGCTTGAGCTTTGTACCTCTGGCAATGGGCCTGTTGGGCCAGAGCTCTCCCAAAGCCACTGGTGAGTGGGCAGAGGTGGAAGAGGTCCTGCTCTTCTCTCCTGTGGCTATGGCCAAAAGGGTCTCAGTCAAAACCCAAACCTTCCTCTTAGCAAAGGAGAGTTCTTGTTTAGGCCGTTACACTTGTTTCCACTCTATTGTTCCACTTTTTATCATGTCTGTTAGGTTTTAATCAGCCAGCTCTGTGTGGGAAGGGCTGTGCTGCTCACACTGTGCCTGGTGCCAAGGTCGGGAGAGCAGCCATGTTGAGGAGAGAGGGTCACCATTGCAGAGGAGAGCCTTGCCTGTTCTGTGTTGTTTGTCCTTTTCTGTTAGGGTAACTGCTTCTGTCAGGCTTTATACTGTTCCTGAAGTGCAGGAACTACCTGGTCTCTCCATTTCAGAGGCTGAGTCTGACGATCAGAAGCACTGCCAGCAGAGACAGGAATCGTGCTGTGCCAGGCCAGCCTGGGCCCGGGGGACCTTGGTCTCCATTTGCTTTTTCTATTGATGTGGCTGAGGTGACCTGAAATCTCTTCCCCTTGCTTAATTTGTTGCTGAAGTACAGCTGATGAGTGAGAGTTTTAACCAGTTTAAAGGGAAGGCCTTGCAGGGGATGAATTTGAAGTGAATTTACCAGGTGTTGGGTTTTTTGCCGTCTTTAGGAAGAGGTACATTGTAATCTGTCTAATTTTATGTTTTTAATGAGCAGCAAGCACCTTTGTCACCAGTGCTTGACTGTCGGCTGCCATGGTGGGTAACGTGCAGGAGCCTGTTGAGCTGTGAGTTGGGGCTGTTCAGTCTGCAGAAAAGAAGGCTCTGAGGAGACCTTATTGTGGCCTTCCAGTATCTCAAGGGGGCCTACAAGAAAGCTGGTGAGGGGCTTTTTAGGATGTTGGGTAGCGAAAGGACTAGGGGGAATGGACTGAAGCTAGAGATGGATCCGTCTGGATCGGATGTTAGGAAGAAGTTCTTCACCATGAGGGTGGTGAGACCCTGGCACAGGTTGCCCAGAGAGGGGGTGGAAGCCCCATCCCTGGAAGTTTTTAAGGCCAGGTTGGATGGGGCTCTGGGAAACCTGATCTGGTGGGGGATGTCCCTGCCCATGGCACGAGGGCTGGAACTAGATAATCTTTAAGGTCCCTTCCAACCCTGACAATTCTATGAATCTATGAAATACCCATCCCGTGCAAGGAATGGCTAATAACCACTCACTCCTGGGTGACACAAGGACTGCTGTGCTGTGCTGAATGGAAGTCTCCATCACCCAGAGCACTTCTGAGACCTCTGGGGTGGGCTTTTTTAGCCAATACATTTTGCTGTGAGCTCTCACCTGGTGGGTCCCACTGCTTTCAGCTCCCAGTTAAAGATGACCCGCATCCTCCCCAAGGCTGAGGATAACCTGAAGCTGAGTCTCTCTGCTGGTATCTAATAATGAAGGAAAGAAATTCAGAGGAAGTGTACTGCTTTAGAATGGCTTGTCAGCAGTTTCTACATGCTCATCAGCAGTGAGGTGAAAATAGCATCTGGCTACCGAACAGTGTGCAGGGCTTGGAAAAGGTCTCCATACCTAGTGATTACAGTGGCAACGGAATACAAGTTTCTGACATGCACCCAAGCCCCTTATAAAAAGAAAACTATGTTTACACATTCCAAGAAGAGAGGGAACACAGTTAGTCGAGATGCTCTGTAATACCGAAATGCTTTTGTACCAAGGTGGGGGCTAAAGGCTGAAGTAATACAATTTCTCACACTGCCCAATGCAGAAGTCTGGCAGCTGTAGGCAGGGAGGGGAGGGATGAGAGAGGCCTTATCTCTGGTAGGATGTGTGTGGCTTCCTCGTGTTCCAACAAGGTGAACAGACTGGAAATAACCGGGAAAAGGTCTTTGCCTTTGAGGATGCAATGTCTGTTGTGTTTAATTGGTAACCTGAGCATTCCAGGACTGGACAGTGTTGCTGGGGGTAGCCTCCTGCCTGATGCTCACTCCTGGGCTTCAAACCACAGAAAGTGTGTGCCCACCTTTTTGCCTTGGTTGTCAGAGCACAGTCACCATGCTCCATGGAACTACAGTACTCCAAGGGACAGCCTCTCCAGAGCTGAAAATACTCACCACTACCTGTTTATAGGGTCAGAAGGGACTGTGCAATGAAAAATCCCTGTCCTCTAAGACATGCAGGTGTTTTGCCTGTACGTGCTGTCTGTTTTGCCTATTTAGTGCATATGTTTTGCCTATTTAGTGCATAAACAGAACACCTGTCATCAGGCATTTTGGAGAGGAAGCTCTGTCTTTCTTCTTCGGAAGTAGAGAGCCCACTGTAGTCAGTGGCTTGGCAAGATAATGGATCTAGGATCTAGGCAATGAGAACCTGTCTTCTAGATTCCCCTCTGCTGCTCAGCCCAGGACCCAGAGCCTCTGGCCCTGCTACCATGTGCTGTTGAAAGACTTGTGGCGGAAGAACATGCCAGCACTCCAACCACAGCTGCAGCTGTCTCGGTTTTCAAGGAGGAGTTTGTCAGGCATATGTACAGATATTCAATATTTAAAAAACCCCACAAAACCAACAACAAAAAAACCAAACCAACAGCAATGGAAAAAAAAGAGTGAAGGAAGATTTAAAGAAGTTTTCTTATATCTCTTTGACTGAATTTGCTTCTTCCTGAGACCTATCAAGCCTTCCAGAAAGAGGGAAGGGTCAGAAAGAGATAGCAGGCAATGATAGCTGTTTCAGTATCTTTATTTTTTCTACACAGATATAAACTTTTTAAGCCAGGCCATAGTACACACTTAAAAAATTTTTTTGTGTGTCTCATCTGTAATATAATTATCTGTGGTTGCCACTGGCTAAGGAACAACTGAAATAGCAATGTTAGACTGCTATATACACCATCACAAGTAATTTGAAGGGTCTGTGAGTGCTTACCAAGGGAAAGAAGCAGAAGCAGAAAAAGTCATTGTAAAATGAACCCTGAAGCCTGAGGTAGAACAAGACACTGTGGTCTTCTTCCAGGCCTCAGTTATTTTCTTTCCCAGGTGCAACACTGTCTTTTTGCCACTGGAATGCATTATTTACCACAATGCATGCTAAGATCTTTCCTGATGTACTAATTCCTGCTTGCTTCGCTATTCACACCCCTTAAACATCAATAAATAAGAAGTGTAGATTTGGGGATATTCAGTGCTTTTATGAGAATGTTCATATTTTCTTCCTGTTTCCCTCTGGTCTCTTATGACATTCAAAATCAGAAGCATCCCAGGTTTCTTTGAAAAGATGTAAAAAACTACATTCCCTTTTAAGACACCAAATTCTCTTGATAGTCCTTCTGTCTGCTGCTTTGTTGCTATGGTGATTACTAGTCCATTTAAGCCACTTTAAAATGGTAATGACAAGCAACAGCACTGGATTTATAACGATGTCATTAGCATTGTTATTTGTGTGTGTTTCGTGAGATTAGGAAATGGCCAAAGTCTGGTGAATAGTAGCCTGATTTGTTTTCAATTTTTATGGACCTCTAATGATTTAATGGCAAACAGATCTGATGCAGCCTTCTATCAGAGCTCTGCAACAATAAACTTATGGGACCTTTGTGATCGCCTATGGTACAACAAGTCAGCTTGAACTAATTAAAATACCTTCAGGGACATCCTCCCTCACTGCAGTGATCTGTGAGGAATCTGGCTCCACCACGACAGTAGCAGGGAAGGGAAACCTCTAAAGATGTTAACCTGATTCCTACACATTGGGATCCTCAAGTCCTCACATCCCAAAAGTGATGGGCCTTCATGTACCACCACCCTCAGCACGTCAATTGAAGAGCTTCAGAGGTGATGTTGTGCTTGTGGGCCACTAGATTTGAATTAGGAAGCTAACTGGAGGACCTGAAGGGGGGCTGAAGGAGACCTCAGTCACAGGACTTGAAAAGGGGACAGGGAGAAAACACTGGCACTCACCATAGGACAACTCTCAGCATGTCAGGACACATGCTTTTGCTAGAGGACCTTAAATGAGTGAAAGGCGTCATTAATGCTGGTGTGAAAAGTGCCTGGGGAGGAGGGCATGAAGGATGATCCACTGGTCAGGTGGCTGGGGCAGAAGCAGGAGAGGAGCCTTTGAGCAGCATCAGTGGAAGAGGCTGATGCTTCCAGACATTCCTGCATCTCTTTTAGTCTTTCAGGGACTGTTTCAAAATATGATAATGTATTTATCTCTTTAGTGAATAAAGGAAATGTAATTCTTAACTGTAAGAATCGTTGCAAGAAGGCAGTTTTGGTTATTGATGCCAGCAGCAGTTGCGATGCCCTCCAGCGTTTGGAAAGATGCTCCCACCCTGCTGAAGGACCTTGTATGGGAGCAGATGATGTTGGATGTTGTACCAGTGAGATGCAGCTGGTACAGGCAGGTGACAGCCACCACCCTGTGGCCAGTAGCAAGTTGGACATGAAAACAGGTCTGCCCCAGGGATGGGTGCACCCTGCAGTGCTATTTCCCTACAAGATGGGTCCATTACAAATTTGCACATCAAGGACATGTTGACCAACTGCGGGGATAGAGGGAGAAGGGGAAGAGGTAAGATAACCGAAAAAAAGAGGTGAAATGCCAGACTCTGCTACTGGTGTCGCTGGTATTACTTTGGCTTAAGACTTGCATGAGGCAGGAGGACTGTGAAATCCCAGATATGACAGACAGGGGTTATTAAAGATACTGTGACTATTTTTATGAGGCACCCGATATCTAAAAGCCCCTCTCATTTGCCTGTTTTAACAGAAATATGAAAATGCCGCCTTCGATTTGGAGAGCAGTGCAGGGGAAAGGGACCTGGGGGTTCTAGTGGACAGCAGGATGACCATGAGCCAGCAATGTGCCCTCGTGGCCAAGAAGGCCAATGGCATCCTGGGGTGTATTAGAAGGGGAGTAGCAAGTAGGTCAAGAGAGGTCCTCCTGCCCCTCTACTCTGCCCTGGTGAGGCCACATCTGGAATATTGTGTCCAGTTCTGGGCCCCTCAGTTCAAGAAGGACAGGGAGCTGCTTGAGAGAGTCCAGCGTAGAGCCACAAAGATGGTGAAGGGAGTGGAGCATCTCCCTTCTGAGGAAAGGCTGAAGGAGCTGGGTCTCTTTACCTCGGAGAAGAGGAGGCTGAGGGGTGACCTCATTAATGTTTATAAATATGTAAAGGGGGAATGTCAGGAAGATGGAGCCAGGCTCTTTTCAGCGGCGTCCACTGACAAGACAAGGGGCAATGGGTGGAAGCTGGAACACAGGAGGTTCCAGAAAAATATGAGGAAAAACTTTTTTACTGTGAGGGTGACAGAGCACTGGAACAGGCTGCCCAGGGAGGTTGTGAAGTCTCCTTCTCTGGAGACATTCAAAACCCGCCTGGACACGTTCCTGTGCACTCTAGTGTAGGTGGTCCTGCTCTGGCAGGGGGGTTGGACTAGATAATCTTTAAGGTCCCTTCCAACCTCTAACATTCTGTGTGATTCTGTGTGATTTAAGGCCAGGTTCTTTCTTACCTCTGAAAAAGGGAATCTTGTTATATGCTGTGTCACCCAACAAGTGAGGAAACTCTAATTTCTGAGGCAGGAGGCTGCTGCTCACAGCTTCTGCATCAGCCTTTTCATGACAGGAGGCACAACTGGAAATGCTCTTGTCCCAGCACCTGCCTGCTGCTGGTTCCAGCTGTAACGAATGATGTAAAAAAAGGAAGAAAAAGCTAGGTATTGGTTTTATGTTTTTTTTTTTTCCTGTTCTTCCTCTGTTTACCTGTGGGTAAATGTATTAGCTGTTCATGAACACGTAGTGCCGGCAGCATCTTCATCAATGATCTTGAAGAGGGGATGGAGTTCACCCTCAGCAAGTTTGCAGATGACACCAAGCTGGGAGGGAGTGTCAATCTGCTGGAGGGTAGAAAGGCTCTACAGAGGGACCTGGAGAGACTGGATTGATGGGCCCAGGCCAACTGCAGGCATTTCAATAGAGCCAAGTGTAGGGTCCTGCATTTTGGTCACGGCAACCCCATGCAATGCTTGGGGAAGGGTGACTGGAAGGCTGTCTGGCGGAAAAGGACCTGGGTGTTCTAATCGACAGCCGGCTGAATCTGAGCCAGCAGTGTGCCCAGGTGGCCAAGAAAGCCAGTGGCATCCTGGCTTGTATTAGAAATTGTGTGACCAGCAGAAGTAGGGAGGTGACTGTCCCCCTGTACTCAGCACTGGTGAGGCCGCACCTTGAGTGTTGTGTTCAGTTTTGGGCACCTCAGTATAAAAGAGATATTGAGGTGCTGGAGCGAGTGCAGAAAAGGGCAACAAAGCTGGTGAAGGGCCTGGAGAACAGATCTTATGAGGAGCGATTGAGGGAGCTGGGACTGTTCAGTTTGACGAAGAGGAGGTTGAGGGGGGACCTCATCATGCTCTACAATTACTTGAAAGGACATTGTAGAGAGGTTGGTGCTGGTCTCTTCTCACGGGTCATTTAGGGACAGAACCAGGGGGAATGGTTTCAAGTTGCAACAGGACAAGTTTAGACTGGACATCAGGAAGAAATTCTTCATGGAAAGAGTGGTCAGACACTGGAACAGACTGCCTAGGGAGGTGGTTGAGTCACCATCCCTGGATGTGTTTAAGTGTCGCTTAGATGTGGTGTTGGGTGATATGGTTTAGGGGTGAACTTGTAGTGTAGAGTTAATGGTTGGACTTGATGATCCCAAGGGTCTTTTCCAGCCTGAACTGCTCTATGATTCTGTGATTCTATGTAATGCGTAGTGGGATGTTCCACTCCAGAAAACAGGGTCTGCAAAGCTCGAAGTTGGACAGCATGTTTCTGAAAACACTTCTGGTGTCATCACAGCCCAGCAGTGCAAGATTTGCTCCTGGGGCCATCTTCTATAGGAGAGATGCTTCAAGTGCTTTCAGTTAATCCAAAATTGGGACTGTCACCCTTTCCTTACTTTGCTTCAGAATATATATACACATGTATAATATACTTTGCCATATATTAAATGAATGGGTCTTGTCAAAAAGGTTCTTACAGGTTCAGGTTCTCTTTACACAACCCTAAAAGCACTGGTGTCCTTTTCCCCAGCACCTCGGAAAGAAGTTAATGCCTTTGCAAGCCTTGAGGACTACTTTGAAGAAGGGAAGCCAAGATACACTAAAAATGCTGGACCTAATACATTCTTGTGATTTAATACCAATATCTGCCTTACCCCAGCAGATTGCTGACAGCCCTGACAGAAACCAGTACGTTGTCTTCTGCACCGGCTGCAGGTGCTGGGTTGACCCAGAGACGTCGATCTTTCGGTTCCTGTTGATATCACGGAGATGACCCAGAGACGTTGATGTTTTGGCTCCTGTTGATACCATGGAGATGTCTGTGGCTGTGGCTCACGCAGCACAGAGGACCTGGAGCTGCCATTCGGAGAGCATGATGACAAGGGACACGGTGGCAGGCTTGACGGGAGGAGGATTATTTGGATGGGAAGTTTGCCTTGTAGACAACAAGAGATAGTAAAATTATTGTTCCTGTTGCACTCTGAAATTGTTGCTGCTTTCACTAGCAAAGATAAAATCACTCAGTGATTCCTCTTGGAAAAGTGAAAGGAATGCAGGATCTTTTATGTGTTTTCGTATGTGAAAAAACTGGGATGCAAGATTTTTTTTTTAAATTCAAAGCCTTCCTTTATTTCTTCCATCCATATGTGGCTTGTATGTGACTAGCAATGTAAGAAAAACAACATCAAAATTAAAAAAGAAAGCAATAATATTTTTGACCTGCAGAAATTTCATCAAACGCTTCGTCACAGAAGTGACCGAGCAAAGACAGAGTCAGCTTGCCATTTTGATGCAGGCAAAGGGAATGGTAAATGAAAGATGAAGAATGAAGGTGTTGGGTCACTATCTGTAATAACACATCTAATTCTGTTGTTATTCCATCTCCAGGTTGATCTGGGGAATTTGTTGAACTGTGAATTTCTGTACACATAAAGTTCATGCTTCAGTGCACAGTGCTGATTGCTCATCAGAGGCCTGTGAGCGAAGGCAGCTACTGCAGAAATTCAGTTCTCCTTCTGTAATGAGCTTGTCTAAAAGAAAGAAGAAAAAGGATTAAAGTTGGTTATGAATTGTATGTGTTTGATTTTCCATTATAATCTTTCTTTGCAAACATCTTAGGTTTCCCCCCTATGACTTCAGTACAAATGACTATATTTTTTTTCTTCATTTCAACAAAACAGAAGATGAATTCTCTTTGTTACAGGCATGGAATAATCAAGAGAACAAACAAAAACCCACTGAACATATATTGCCTGTGATGTTTCGATGAGGAAAGCCTTCCTGTTACCAAATTAACCAGCTTCCCCCTCTGTTTATTTGACTAACAGATGAACAAGTCAGCAAGACTGAAAGAATTCGCTATTGCATCTTCTCCCCAGTAATGAATCAAGGTGGAATGAACTTCACTGCAAGCCGGTGAACTCAGCAGTGATGAGCTCTGTGCTTGCAGGGGGTCCGCTAGCTGCAGCCCTGCTGTTAATGTGAAATGTGGCTCTCTTTCTGGGAGGGAGATTCAGCACAGTAAAACGGGACTTTCAAACAAATGGGCCATGTAGAAACCATTCACACAAATGGGCTGAGTCTTAGAGTGTGATTTAGAGCAATAGCAAGGATGAGAGTTTGATAGGAACTGTTTTCTGTTCATCTGCTCCTCTGTTCAAGGCTATTAATTACTTCTTCCTATTGGAACAGGTATTAAGGACAGCTGAATCCTATTTATCTCTGCAACGATGGCTTTGTATTTACTTATGAACCAGCCCTTAAAGCAAGTGGGGCTCTTTCTTAGGAGGTTCACAGAAAACAATCCTTTAATATAAAATAAAACACTGCAGGTTTTGGTGTAATCTCTTCAAAATCCTGCCAGTGTAACCCCTGCTGAGCATTACCACACTTCCCACACGGCCACCAGCTGCACTGCTCCACAGCGGCTTCCTGGCCACACAGCGAGTCCTGGGAAACCAGCACAGATCCCTTCACCGTTCCGCCACGCTGACAATAAATTTGGTTTCCACCATCTCAAAAGCATTTCTGTTTCTGTTTTTCATTAGGTCTTCATCATGGCCTGGTAGTAAAACCAGACAGCTCTACAAAATACATCTCATTAAGGTAATATTTTCTATCCTGTGCATCACTTAAGTTCTTGCCTTAGTCTTGTTTATCTCCAAAGGTATCATCAGCAAAGGCTGGGGTCCCAAAGCCTGGCTTCTCTTCAGAATTTCTTTTATCCTGACACTGCAAAGTCAAGTAGGATATTTTGTTTCTCTGATTGCTCACAGAAGCCATTAAAATGTCGATACTTGCCAGTTCTTACCACAGGTATAGTCTGCTTTTAATTAAGCCTCTGAGCTACAGTGGATTGTTTATTTTCTACAGCCAAGTAGAAATTAGGTTTTTCATCCCAGGGGAAAAATGAGTTCTTCAACATTTGTTGTTTTGTCCTGGTGCAGGCTGGAATATTCACATGAGCACACACAAAAAAATTATGAACAAATTGTTTAAAAAACACCATCTAATATGGAAACATCTAGATGTTTTTTCTTCAAGCTGCCATCTATAGCACATACCTATCCATGAAGCTGCAGTCCATGGGTGTGTGAGTTTATATCCTCTTTGCTCCCATTTTCCCCTGTAGCATTAGTCTTCAGGCTTTTCTGCCTCCTGGCCAAAAATCCTCAGGAAGGAATGCCGATTACCCAGCAACCTACTTCACTTTCTCTCATTTACCTGGTCAGGCTCCTGAGAATATATGAAGGGCTGAGGGCTTGAGGATTGTTTCTTTGGTTGAACTACGTCTCCCAACATTTAGCCACAGTCATGCTAAATCAAAAAATCCTTTTGACAGAAGGCTCCTGATGAGCTTTACAAACTTTTTTTGGTAATGGCACCAAATTTTCCACTTGAAAAACAAGAATCATGCAAACCACCACACTGCTGTGTGATGAATTTGTCTCTGCTATGTTACCTTCAGGAACTGTCTTGACTCTCAGGTTGCTCTTGCATTAGACAGGGCCCAAATAATATTTTTAGGTTTGGTGGGATTTATGTCTAACCAGGCACCATGAAATGACTCAAGAGATTTCTGGGAACAATCACGCAGGAAGCAAGCAAACATTCTTCATGGCTAAAACCTAAGCAAGGTTTGTTTTCCTTTCCTTCACTTGTTTTAACACCTAGGACTGCCAAGGTTACAGAGCATCCACTGTATATTTACCTGCCAATGCTCATTTCAGATGCAGAAACAAAATTAAAAATGCAGAGAGAGGGACTAATGTGATTCACAGAGTTTCTAAAAATGTAGGAAAAGCATGAACCCAAGAAAATTTAAAATTCGAGTAACGTGAGGAAGAGCTCTTGAAGAAACCCATTGTGATTCAGTACTAGAAGGGACATTGATGGGATAGCCTTGTCGCCCGTAAATGCTTTCATGTCAGCAGATGTATAAGGTCAAGACTTCTTCAGAGACTGTAGGAGAGGAAACTAAGCATGAAAACAAGTAGGTTGCATACTGTGGCAAACCAAAATGTATGAAAAACAGACTAGGCCGTGGTGAAACAGGGAGCTGAGACACACCGATAGTGCAGGCATCTGGGAACAGGTTAGATGAAACTCTGGAAGAAATGACATATTGAATGGTCATGTACAGATGTCACTGACCAGAAAAGGCCAGTTTTACACACAACTGTGATTTCAGCATTCAGTGTGTTACGTATTCTTTTAAGTATTTTTAAATAGCCTTAAATACTCACTTTTCCATTAGAGCCGTGGGCAGAGCAGTATCAAAGTTCATTCAGATCTCGGTACTTTGTTTCAGGACAATCTGGGGCCAGGCTAGAATTAAGAGCATCATTTAGACATACATGGGCCCACATGGGTGGAAAAGCTACCAGTGCATCCAGCCATATGATCAGACTCTACTTTTTGTTTAAAAAAGGTGAGACAACACAAAACTTCCCTCCTACCCCAGCAAATTGCAGAGTTCATGCTATTTCTCTTCTGTGATATTTTTAAGCTGTAAAGATGGGTAATTAAAAAATAAATAAATCCAGTAATAAGTTGTTTTGTTTTCTGCTGAGGATTAAAACACTACAGTTTGATCCTCAGGTTTCAGGTCTCATATTAAAGTTCTCAGCAAATTCTTGCCTGAGTTATTTGTGCTTTTGGTGTTTTGGTTTAAATAAGGGTGGAAGTGTTCAGGCAGGGTTTTTTTTTATTATAAGAATGGACCTGCATTTCCCTGTCATCACTGTTTGAGGTATTTGAAGGACATAAAATGTTCTGGATTTGGAATCAATTGAAAACCAAAGTGAATCAGATTAAACCTCTTTGAATCACCACTCCTTAACAACAATAAAGGGGAAAGAATTTTTTAAAAGTTTCAGTCGAAATTCTCTAAGCTGAGAGATTAAGGCAAAGATCCTTAATTAACATGAATTTAAAGTAAAATAAAACATCACAGCACAAAATCAAATATTGAAACACTGCATTCAGCAGCTCCTTGTAGCCTCCTGCTACCATGGGACAGGATCTAAACAAAGATCATTGAGCAGCAGGATGGCAGCGCTGCTCAGGTGTGCACAGTGATGTGAGTATTCACATCACACAGCTACTGAATCATCGAATAGTTTGAGTTGGAAGTGACCCCTGAAGGTCATCTAGTCCAACCCCCCTTGCAGTGAGCAGGGACATCTTTAACTGGACCAGGTCACTCAGAGCCCCATCAAGCCTGACCTTGAATGTTTCCAGGGATGCTTCTAGCTCCTCTCTGGGCAACCTGTTCCAGTGTTTCACCACCCTCACAGTAAAGAACTTTTTCCTTATATCTTGTCTGTATCTATCCTCTGTTAGTTTAAAACCATTACCCCTTGTCCTATCACACAAGTGAGAGCTGTGGAGGCCTTTTTTCTTCTGCTCAAGAAAGGGAAGGCTAGGGCAGGTGTACATAGAGGGTGGATGCATGGTAAGGCGATATGAAGGCTTTGGTGGTCACAGAGCACTGTGACTGCTGGGATCCGGAAAAATGGATCAGGATAGCTGAGAGGCTTCACATATGCCAGCCTTCCTGGTTAAATACAGCTGTAGAAGTTAAAATCCCCTATATTTCCAGTCAGAAGCCAGACTTACTTGGTGTGGTGGGTTGACCCTGGCCAGCCGCCAGGCACCCACACAGCCGCTCACTCACCCCCCCCTTCACTGCTGAACAGGGGGAGAAAATATTTCCAAGGGTTCAGGGTTTGAGATAAGGACAGGGAGATCACTCTCATTTACCGTCCCGGGCAAAACAGACTCAGTTTTGGGGAAATTAGGTACATTTATTAAGAGAACTAATCAGAGAGGAGTAGTGAGAAGTGAGAAAGAGCAAACAGATCTTGAACAGAACACCTTCCCCCCCATCCCTCCCTTCTTCCCGGGCTTAACATCAATCCCGGTTTCTCCACCTCCTCCCCCCGAGCGGCGCAGGGGGACAGGGAATGGGGGCTGCGGTCAGTTCATCCGACGTTGGTTCCACCGCTTCTTCACTCCGGGGGGGAGGACTCTTCACTCTTCCCCAGGGCCACTGTGGGGTCCCTCTCACGGGAGACGAGCTTCACGCTCTCTTCTCCACGTGAGTCGTCCCACAAAGGGCAATTCATCACAAACTGCCCAACGGGAGACACCTCACGAGGGGCAGCCCACCCCTCGTGAGTCTGAGGCGCAGTCCTTCGGGGGAAACTGCTCCAGCATGGGCCACCCGCAGCATCCCAAAAGTCCCACCGCTCAACCTGCTCCAGCGTGGGCATTCCTCTCTTCCACGGGCTACAGGTTCCGGCAGCAACTTGCTCTGACATGGGCTTCCCACGGGCTACAGTCCCCTTTCAGGCAATCCACCCACACGGCGTGGAATCCTCGTGGACATCTACGCGGTGATCCTCACGGTGGACATCTGCACCTCGCCCATGGGCTGCAGGGGGACAACCCGCTTCACCATGGTCTTCACCACGGACCCGGGGGACTCCTTCTGCTCCGGCGCCTGGAGCTCATCCTCCGCCCCCCTCCTTCTTCACTGACCTTGGTGTCTGTACAGATTCTCACTCCTCCATCTCTGTGCCAGCTGTTATGGCGCAGTTATTTTTCCCGTTCTTAAATATGTTTTTCACAGAGGCGTTCCTCTGCTATCACCTTACTGATAGGCTCAGCCTTGGCCAGCGGCAGGTCCCTCTTTGTAGCCGGCTGGCATTGGCTCTATCAATCTTGGGGAGCTTCTAGCAGCTTCTTACAGAAGCCACCCTGCAGCTCCCCCCCCGCCGCTGAAATCTGGCCAGGCCAAACCAAAACACTTGGAGTGGAGTAGCTGGACTGCATGCGCTCAAATTTTTCTGGTTGTACCAGAAAGTGTTTTGTGGGTCAGGTTTTCCTGTTCGTTTCTATTTCACCTGGACACACACCGACTTCTAGTATCCATGTAACCTTCATTTTACCCTTTATTAACCATCACTGTGGGCAGAACAGTGGATGTGTTAAAAGAGCTAAAGTTTATGTGTTCATCTAACTTGTGCTTAGCCTAAATCTATCCATCACAGTAGGGTTATTCTGATACTTAAGCATGTTCTTGAACATTTTAGTATATTGGAAGTTAAATTATGTGATATTTATGAAAGCTATTATGAGTTGCTGTGTCATTAGAGGTTCATTACCTTAATAGAAAGTGAAAAGTGGTTGGCTCATGAATATGATTAAACTCTTTGGCTATGATTTTGATTAGGGTTGGTGTACAGTATTTTCCTACATCTATATAATATTTTGTTTCAGGACAAATACATATATTGTACCTCGCAACCACAAATTGATGAAGCTGGAAACACCCCTGAAGACTGTTTAGTCCCTCCCTTGCTCGGAGTGGGCTCGGTCACAGCAGGTTGCTCAGGACCATGTCCAGTCAGGCTTTGAATAACTCCAAGTATGGAGGTCTTAGAACCTCCCTGAACCGCCTATTGCAGTGTTTGACTTCCCACACACTAAAAAAAATAAGTACTAAAGTGCTGTATACCACAAGTTCTGGCTTCCTTAAATCATCATAGAATGGCAAAACAGGCATTAGATTAAATAGTCAAATATCCATTTCTCCTTAAGTACACTTTCACCACAATGTATTATATTATTGCTGGTAGCTGGTAGCTGATAGCTGGTAAACTTTGTAAGTACAAAGAACATGGTTGGATACATAAAGCTGTACTTAAAGATCACACCCACCCAAATTAAGGATTATGTACAGATCTTCAAAATTGTGGTCTGAAGGACTTGGCCAGGATCAAGGTTGAGTCTGACTCCCAGCTCACAGCACTAAACTTCTCATTTTACCTGCTCCACCTTCTCCCTACCTCCTCATGAGATCTGAAGTAACAGTTTTAGTCTCTCTGAAGCCCCAGATAGTTTATTCCTCACAGAATTAAGACATTCAGACTTATTAATGAGTATATCCTGCGAGTACCATATTTCTCCCCTACATGAACTGTTCCTTATGAATCCCATCCTATATTTCATGAAAATATGAAAAATGTGGACATTTTAAAATAAAAGTTTTTAATGCTTCAACTTTTTTAGACCTTGTGTAAATCTGCGGAGATCTTAGGAAGTGTGGGGATTTTTTGTCCAAAAAGAAAAAAAGGAAAAAAAAAAAAAGATAAATCCTCCCTGTAAGATGGATGCTTTTCAAGTAAAAAGCTTTATCTTTCATGGAAGCAGAAGTAACACACTTGCTGAATACTTGCAGGCTGCAAAGCGCAAAAGAAAATCACGTGCAGGGAATTTATAAAAACGAACAAAAAAACCCAACCAAAACCCAACCAAATGATTAATATCTTAAAACCAAAGCAAATCACTATTTGAAGTACTCATCATGAAACCGCCTCTCTTCGACACCTGCAAAACAGCAGCTCAAATCAGCCTCCTCCAACGCTGGGCAGACAGAGCAGGGTTTGATAACTGGAGTCCCATTGTTATGAAGCTGTCAGCACGGTCAGATATCGCATCACTTCAAAACACTCCTACAGCAGAACAATGCGCTGGCTTATTGCTCTAAAATACCTGTAGCTCTTCTTCTGCAGATGAGGTCAGTGAATTCGTTAAAAGCCAAATATTCCTGCTTCGGGTTAGCTTTTAACAGTGGCTGGTGGAGTCATATCTCACGGAAGCACTGGATGGCAGTAAATGCACAACAAAACCGAGGCAGACAAAGGCAATTAAATAAAGCAAGGCAGAGAGAAACTGAAAACTTCAACTGCTTCAATGATCAGTTCTTTACAAATGGCTATTATATAATATAATAAGTAACTGTAGTTTTACTTATTCATTAGAGAGTTTTGTGCATGACTACAATCCATCTGCTTTAAATGGCTTGAGAGTGAAATTAGCTGTCTCAGATGTTATGGGAGTTGCTGAATATCAGGAAGGAGTAAAAACCTTTCTGTTTTCAGCAATATTGCGAAGCGGATGAACTAAAAATTTTTCTTTGAAAATTTAAATAACTGAATATATTTTCTTGTTTGCTGAGGTCTTGCAGATTGATTGCTTTCTTGTATGCATAGGCAAATGAATGCAGAGTGGTATTTCTGTTGAACTTGATGCTGCTTTTTCTTTGAGATGCTGTTTGACTGATAAAAGTAGCAGCACTGCTGAACTCGACGCTGTAAGGCATTTCATTTAATAAGGTATGACATTCTGTTACAAAAAACCAGCCATTACTGTACACAAGGCAATACAACCCCTATGAAAAGGCTCAGAAATCTGCTAATGGATAGATTTAGAAAGTAATTATATCTGAGAAACGTATCTCCCAGCAGAGCCTGCTCACCGGGATTTCACAAAGTGCCTACTCATCATCCTCTTCTCGTCAGCTGGGGTGCAAATACACCCCAGTGGGCCTGGCTGCAAAAAGGAGGGGGGCAGGAGACAAAGGGCAGCCCTTCAGAGCTGTGCAATTGCACGGAGTCTGGGCTTCCTTGAATACTGCACCTTTTAACGTCAGGCTGAATCGTTGGAGACAGAACTGTGTAGCTGAAATATTTTTATGCAGGTGCGGGTGATAGGACTTGGGGCTGTATTTCATCAAGCAACGGCCAAGAAATGGTTTCACGGTGGATAGCTGACTGCTGATGGGCTCCCAGTCTAGTCAAGTGGCTAAAGTGCTAAAGCAATCCTTGGCTGCATGGGAAGAAAATACTGATGAGAGGCGGGAAGAGAAATTATCACTCTGTGAGGCATTAGCAAGAGCATTACTGGAACAAACTGACCATTTCTTGGATCCTCGGTTTAAAGAGTGTGCTGATAAATTGGAAGGGATTCAGAGAAGTACTGCAGGAATGTTTTGAAGTCTGGAAAAGCTTAGAGAATGCCAAGAGCTCAATATAATTTATCCAGAAGAAGCTCAAGTGCGTTGGTCATGGCCTGTAAGTCGTTGCCCAGGGAAAAGGTTTCTGAAGTTTCTGAGTCTCCGTGACATAGTAAAGAAAGGCTGGAGCTAGGGTCAGAGCAAGGCTGAAGATCCAGGCAGGAGGACAATGAGTTTTTCAAAGGCTTTGTATATTATCCATCAGGACCCCAGGCTCAGTCATGCAGGGTACAGCTGTGGTGGAAAAAAAATGAGCATTCTGTGGATGAGTTTCTTTCCCAGTACAGCCGTGGATATCTAGATGAGCAACTAAAGTCAACAGTTGTTTTAGATTTATTCAAGCATAAATAAGAGCAGATTTTTGTCTGCCCTTCACCAGACAAACTGCAATGTTCCTAATTTTTCACAGCAATATTAACACAGAGAGAACTATGTTGCCATAAAATAAATTGTATCGTGCTCAGAAACAACATACTGTAGACAACAAGGTCCTTACAATAAACAGATATTTTTTGTTGCAAATACAACAGAGTTCTTTTTATATTTAAAAAACACAGAGATATATCAGATAAAAGCCTTGGTACATAGCTAGATAACAGACCATATTCAATAAGTTTTCTAAACATCTTGTTCTGTCTGTCAGATCTAATGATGACTGGTGACTAGACACTTCAGTGAAATGCTGCTTTGCTATTTATTTCTCATTTATCCTCCTGAGAAATCTCAAAACATTTCCAATTTGATTTAAGGAAGTTTCCCAAAGTCAATTGAACATGCTACAGAAACCAGTTCAGTTTCACGGTCAATATGCAGTCTATAAAGAACAATAAGGAGAAAGTAATTTCATCTTGATGATGCTAACCTTGTATGTTTATGCTCTGCTTGGATTTTAATCCCCCTGTCACTTGCTCTGAAACTTGGTTTATGTTGAATTCTCTTGTCACATCCGAGTCTTCACTGAGATAGAATATAACGATGCACCTAAACTTGGCATGAAGGCTGACTTAGTCAGCAGCCTGTAAGGGGTGAAATGGAAGAGCCCACAGCTGTGGATGGTGGAAGGGCACTGTGTGACAGGACTTGTGCTTTCAGCCTGTGCTGTCCCGAGCTCACAAAGATGGCCATCCTATTTAAACATTTCCTTGGCTGCATTTGAAAATGTTGCCAGGGAATTTGGCTATTTTTCACCAAAGAGAATGAGATGGTAAATCACTCTCTACCTTAAGCGTTGAAGTCCCTCAAGCCAAAAAGTCTACTTTAACACTGACAGCATTGACAGCATGTGTAGGTGTGGCCACCAGTGTCCAGAAGAGATGCCTGCAAAGCCCAGTTACAACTGTCTGTGGAAAGGAGAAGCTGCCATTCTGGAAGGCAGTAAAGGGTCGGTGTTTAGCCTGGTGAAACACAGACTGAGAGAGGATATGCTCACTGTAGATACAATATTCAGGGAATGGTCCTCGGAGAGATTTGATCTGAAGGGAAGCTTAGGTATGGGATATGAACTGGTCTTGAACAAACATGGGCTGGAAATTACCAGAAGGATCCCAACCTGTTAGAAGAGTAAGATGTGGGAACAGTGTCCCAAGTGAGGAAACATATTCATCTAAATAACTTTAAGGTGGACCTAGGTCAGTTTATGAAAGTCTTACTGCCCGACTGCTACAATGGCAAAGGCCGAATGCCATGAGCAGGGAAGCCCCTGTAGCCTTGTGCTTCTCACTGACATGATCCGCTTCTCCGGATTGATTCCTCCCAGAAGTCTCATGCCGAACAGCAGTCCTAGTGCTTTTCTGTTCTCTCTCCCACACATCGTGTTAATTCACAATGATGACAAGAAATCTTCAGTCCATGTTTTTCAGATACTCTGGGTAGAGTGAAAAAAATCCCTGCAGCCAAGCAATAGCTCCACAGCGAATTTCAGGTGCCTGTCTCAAAGTTTGTTGCCAGACTAAACTTTTTTTGTTTCTAACATCAGTAAGGTTTAAAATTCCATGATTTAACACCGGAAAATTTGTGTTCTGGACAAGCCAGCTCTGTGTTTTAATGATACTTAAGTATCTGGAATTTTAAAGATGGTTACTTTGGTGGGCCATTCATCTAATCAAAAACACGTAAAATGCTTAATTTTCTGTGGAATCTGAAGACCACTGAGAAACAAACATTTGTCCTGCCACCACACAATTTTCAGTGTGACATCTTCCATCTGCAACCAGACAAGTGAAATGGGGACAGACCAGTGCAGCCCCCAGGGAATCCTGGGGAGCAGGAGGCAGTGGCTTGGGAAAGCTGCTGTGATCTGAGGGTCAGGAAAGGCTGGTAGAGCTTCAGATATGCTGCTCTGAGAGGACCAGAGAAGAGTGAGCCCCAAAAATCTCTGGGATAGAGTTCCATTACTCATTATATACAGAAATTATTCATGCCAGTGTATGTTGCCAGTTCTCCCTTCCATTTCCGCAACCTTTAGTCCTAAATAGAAGAAGAAATTTCATAATGACATTCACAAGGTCCTCAGCTCTTTGCAAATAAATCAAAGACTCTGGTGCTGGCAGTAACCTGTAGTGCCAGCATAGCAAGTTGGAGGAACCCTCAGGCTTGCCAGCCTGTCCTGGGTGGCAGGCAGGGTTATGGGGCTGGAGGATGCTGGCAGCAGAGGATTCTTTCCTCAGCCATCCTTTAGGGAAGCAGAGAGCCCATTTTCCTTGGGCAGGGAGCCGGGGCTACTTCCTGCCTCCCACTATGCTGAATTTCTTGTTGACAGCCACGTTAGCTCCCTGCTGAATCAGAAGCTGCTCCTCACACATTTGTGTTAGGGTTGACTGCACATCTGCAGTGATACAGCAAGGTTTTTTTCTACAGATGTACAATATCCACAGTTTTTAATTTTTTTTTCTGAGGTTGCCCAGTCCTAAAAGACATTAAAAGAACTTCATCTGAGGAGGGAGCTCCTACAGCTAGAAGTAGCTGAAACCACCTGCCAAAGTCACCTTCCTATGTCTTTCTCTGCTTCCTTCTAGTTTCAAATTCAGTTTAAGTGTTGAGTTGCAGGTGGGGGATGTAAAATGAGAAAACATTGGCAGCAGATACTTATTTAGCATGAATAATATGTTTTCCTTGCATTTCCTGGCAATAATGGAAGGCTGGCATATAAAAAAAAAACAAATCACATTTTTTTTTTGTTAACTCCTCATGTTAAAATCTTCTGCAACTCCAAAATCTGATGGCCTTATCCTTCAGGATGCTCAGCCTCCACTCTCATTCCCTGGGGGAATCGAAGTTTCCCAGGACCTTACAGGGGGACCACTCACTGCCACAGTGCTATGGAAATGATTGTATCACAAAAAAGCTATAGCTGAGGGAATCAGGCAGACCGGTACATTGCTACGTCTGAACAGTTTTTCATTTATAGCAGGCTGTTCTTCTGAGAGTACCTACTGGGTTTGGTATCTAAGGAGTTAACAGTGGCAGCCTTCCATGGCTGTGGCAGAGGGCTGGAAAACACACTTTTTAGCATAACAGTGCCTTGCCCCCTGAGCGGCATTTTGAGATCAATCATATTTCTGTTTTAAATTCACATCCTTGCTTCAACGATAAGCAATGCCTCCATCTCCATGGAAATCCTGCTGTTGCACAGCGTTCGCGGCGCACGAGGATGAAGCGCAGAAGATGCATTTTTCCCCTGTAAAGAACAGGCCCAGATCCTCCTGCCAGGGGCTCCCCGCTGCTGTTTGCTCATTCAGTACCACAGCTGGGCTTAAAATGCTTTTATACCTCAGCGACAATTGGACTCTCCAGCCTTTCACTGTCTCGTAACACCTTTAAGGAATCTCACCTTGCAGCAGATTCCAAGTCCCTGTGAAATACCTGCAGGCAGGTACAAAACTCACCCCAGCATGACCACCCCGCTCCCAGCACACCCAGCTGGTGTGTGGTTGTTGAAAGGACTAATGGAGGAGGACTCTGAGCATTCCCTGCTCCTCACATACAAGACTGACTGGGTTACTCTTTTTCCTTCATGTACAGGTCTTTTTTATGTATGTGCATTTGTTAAAAAAGCTTCACGCCGTGCTAATTGACTGTTTCCTTTTTTACCAGCAGGAGGTAGTGAAACAGCTCTTCAGGCCACCCATCTTTAGAAGCTCCAGGGAGACCTTATAGCTGCCTTCTAGTATTAAAGGGGGCTACAGGAAAGAAGGGAAGAGACTCTTAATCAGGGAGTATAGTGGTAGGACAACAGATGATGGTTTCAAACTGAAAGGGGGTAGATTTAGATTAGGTATGAGGTAGAAATTTTATACTATGAGGGTGGTGAGACACTGGAACAGGTTTCCCAGAGAAGTTGTGCAAGCCCCCTCCCTGGAAGTGCTCAAGGCCAGGTTAGATGGGGCTTTGAGCAACCTGATGTAGTAGAAGGTGCCCCTGCCCATGACAGGGCAGTTGGAACTAGATAAACTTTAAGGTCCCTTCCAGTCCAAATCATTCTAGGATTCTATGACGGTTCTAAGTTGATTTAGCTGGGAAGTTGCTCTTAAGTGAGAGAGCCCCTTCCCTGCTTCACTCAGCACCAGGTCTCCTGGCAGCATGTCCTACTCAGATTACTTCCATCTGCGTAGCACTGGTCCCTGTCCCAGTAGGCACCAGGGAAAGGGAAATAGTGAGATGAAATCCAGCACAGCTCAGGCACACCAGGAATAGTGGTGGTGGGGACCACTGGGAGAGCTAGCAGCCATGGGAGGTTGGTAGGATGTGCTGGTGAGCGTGGCCACGTCCCTTCTCCTTTCAGGAGAACATGAAAAAAGAGAGTAATGTCCTTTTGTGGGAGTGCTTTAGAATCTACAGATGAAAAGGCACTACATAAAGGATAAGTACTATTATTGCTACTTCTATTCACACAGTACATGCTTGGAGCACTCTCCTGTGTCTGTTCTCATTTTTAACACAAATAGGAAGAAAAAGTATGTCTAAGAGGATGGCCAGCCTACGGTGAGGTATCTTACATGAAATTAATGTTATTTGAATGAGGCGATATTTTCCTGGGACTTGCTCAAGCTCATACTGGCATCAGCCACAGTTTGTTGCCATCTGATGACGCCTCACTTGCATCCCCAGGGCAGCAGCCATGGGGCTGCAGGTGGTGGGCACCTGCCCCCTTCTCCCTGAGCAGGCTGGCAAGGAGAGTGTGCTTTTTGCTTTCATTAAGCTATTGGTTTGAGATAGGATTTCTATTAAAGTGTAGTTTGTGATGGCTAAGACTGGATAAGACATGGGTCCAGCCATAAATATATCAGATTAAAGCTAAATGAATAGTTTGGAGCATAACAGAGTCACAGCATGTGACTGAGACATCAAATAGGCAAGAAACACCCGACGCTGGGTTTTGTTGCAGCAGTTGTCACTGTTCATAGTAATACGGATTTACGTTTTGATGTAAATGTCAATACTTTACAATAAAAACCCTGGACTGCACATTTGAGGCCAATCAGAGGGCTGTTGCATGTTGCTTCTAGAGTAGCACCATGTAGCTCAGTGTCGTGGTTTGAGCTGACTTCCTGAGCCGGCAACAAAGAACTATGTGGCCATTTGCTCACTCCTTCCCCTGTGGAGAATGAAGAGCAAGAGGAGTCAACAAAAAGGCTCAGAGACCGAAATTAGAACAGGGAGGTTCATTCACCATGTATAGTCATGGGCAAAACACAGAGTAGACTTGGGGAGAAAACATAAATTTAATTTACCACTGCCAATTATCAAATAGAACAGAGTAGGGTAGTGAGAGAAATACATAAATGAATACAACCCAATCTTAAATACACTCCCCATCATGCCTCTCCCATCTTCCTGGCTACCTCCTCCCCTCTATCAGTGCAAGGGAGAGCAAGAGGTGGGGGTTGTGGTCCATCTGGTCATTACTCACTGTCCCTGGCAGTCCTTCCTTGTTGGGAAAATGGGTTCCTTACAGTCTTCCCCCACCACCACGTGGTGTCCATCACATAGGAGGCAATCTTTTCCCTCCACGTGAGTTTTCCACCAGCATGGGACCTTCTTTGGGGTCGTGGGTTGCATCAGGCACATCCTCCGCTCCTGTGTGGTCTCTCTCCCTGCTGGCATGGGATTCTCCACGTACCACTGCATCTTGGACGTTTTGTTGTGGACAATCCCCTCCGCTCACAGGCAGTCACCTCCCTGCCATCTCACTCACTGCGAGGCTCCGGGGAAATGCTCTGCTCTGGTGTCTTTCTCCCCCCTGCTTCCTCACTGTCCTTGTTCTTTTGTTTTCCTCTCACCTCCCTCTCCTCCAAACAGAAAAACTCCCCAACACGAAAAACGGACACACAGACAAAGAGAGAAAGGCTGCCCCAGCAGGTTTCCCCTCTTAAATACACTGATGGCAGAGGTGCTGACTGGCCTGGCCTTGGCCAGAGGTGGGTCTGGCTTTTACCTGGGGCTGGGGAAGGCTCTGGAAGTTTTGCAAGGAGCCACCACCCACAACCCTCCCCACTGCTACCAAAAAACCTCACCAGACTCAAACCCATAAGACTCAAGCAATACTCACTCAGCATCCTTTCACTCCCCAAAAGGAAACATTTTTACACAGCTTTGCTGTGCTGTTATGAGGAATGATGGTAGTTCCCAGAAAAGGCCAGGACTGCAGAACAAGCAGGGGAGAAGAACAGGCCAGAGACGGGTAATCAGCAGTAACGAGCCAGGAGGATGCTTGCCTTGCATTTACCTGACTATCCAGCAAACATTGCAGAGGGAAAGGCTTTAAAGGCTGCTAGATAGAGAGAAACTAGGCTTTCTAAAATTGATAGGCAAATACAGGCTAATGCTTAGTGAGAAAAGCTGCTTATATGAGGATGAATATGGTACCACGTATAACAAGGAATTATTGGGTTTATTTTAAGCTGATTTATTTTAAAATAATTTCTGAGCTCCTGAGGAACTACATAAACATTTTTCATAGTATTTTACAGCAGTAGCAAAAGATATGGGTTTTTAATAGAGCTTAAATGTTCCCTCAGACCCTACTGGTTTTGTATATCTGCTGGGTAGCTAATGTGCTTCATTTTTTTTTGCCAATCCCAGCCCAAACAAAGTAACAAAGCAACTCCTAAAATAAATGACTATGAATATTTTAACCGCGTTGAATTAGATCACCTGGTAACACTGGCAGCCTTGATTGTCCTCACCAAGAGAGGCTTCAAGAATTTCCTTCTACAATACTTTGAATGTCAGCAATGCCAAGTGGCTGCATCTGAGCTGGCTGCTATGGCTCCCCCAGTTGGACTGACTCATCCCACCCAACAGAAGCCATTGAGGGTGCTTTGGGTGTCTCACATACCCTGAAGCGTTTCTCACAGGTGGCACTGACACACAGATTAAATGCGGAGACTGTCTCTGACCCTGCAAAGAGCATCTCCAGCTGGTGGAGAATACGGCTTCTTTGAAATGGCCCGACCTGCTAAGAGGGATGATTCCACTGGGAAATTTTGGCTCTGTGGTCATGCTGGGGGAAAAGGTTGTGTGCTCAGCCTCTTAAGAGGGGGTGAGCTCAAAAAAGTCACCCTAAGGTGGCCAGGGGCAGCTGATTCCCAAAAAAGGGACTGCTCCTGTGACTTCTATCACTGGCAGTCCCAAGGTTATTACTGATGTAGAAATTAACACCTTTGTCTTTATAGTCTGTGAAAAACCTGATGGAGTTATTTTTATAAATGAGTTGCATATTTTTATGGGCTTAACCTTTTATCCTATAACTTCTCATAACTGTTTTATTAATGCTCAAGAGATCTGCAGTACAGATTGCTCAGCTTAAGTAGTATAGGAAATTTAAATTACAGTTAAGACTTGGCAGGGAAATTAACCTGAGCCACAGCTGCAGCTTGGAATGAGTGGCTGGTGGGTTAGGTACCTGCCACTGACCATCCACCTAGACAACCTAAATTTTGTACACTCAGGTGTAAATGGGTGATGATGTTGCAGAGGACAAAGGACCTGAACTGCTGTCACCAAGAAGTGTATGGGATCCCGCTGCCCCATGTGATGTTTTCCAGTGGGCCATGCCCAGGGACACAATAGGGCCATGGGAGTCCTGAACCCTTCCTGGGCTTTCCCACATGCTGTGACCCTGGGTCTTCAGCAAGGGCACTGTGCAAGGCCTCCTTCCCCTGGAGCTGAGAAGGGTGCAGTGACTCGGCTCTGCACCAGGCTGAATTTTGGCAGAGGCAGAAGCTTGTTTTCACAGAACTACAGAATGTTAGGGATTGGAAGGGACCTTGCAAGATATCTAGTTCAACCCTCCTGCCAGAAGAGGTTCACCTAGAGCAGATCACACAGGAACGCATTCAGGCGGGTTCTGAATGTCTCCAGAGAAGGAGACTCCCCTCCTCTCAAGTGGAAACTCTTCCTCCACTAAAAGGTGCAGCACCAAGAGAACAAGTTAAATCAGAGACGTCCCAATCTCACTTAATTATTAAATTAGAGGTGAACTCTGACTTCCAAGTTTTTCACCTGTTTCTTCAAATGCCATGTTAATGCTGTGATTGATATTTCTTTTTAGAAAGCCATGAAGGTTTACCTTACTCTCATTCTCAAGAAAAGAAGATTATGACTTTGGGGAGAAAAGATAAAGCCTTGATCTTCTCAAAAAAAGGATAGCCACAAGGGTAAAGTCAGCAATATATGCTTCTGTACCTTGAGTGAGGGAGAATAGGCAGAGAGCAGCAGTGTGGCTCAGAGGAACATGGCCCGTGCAGTGGCAGGGGACAGGGAGATATCACATGCAAGCCTGGGCAGAGGAGAGTGATCAGCACCTCACTCTCTGTGAGAAGTGGAAAAGTATATAGGGGGATGGACTGAGCCCAGGAGGAGAGGCTGAACAGAGACAGCCAAAGGACCTCTATGAAGCCAGAAGCATACAGGCAAGGATCTCAGAAAACCCTAGAAAAAATAAGAAGGTTATGATATGAAAGGAATTAGAGGGATTCTCTTTCCTTCTTTTTGTGGATGTAAAAATTTGCTGAGCATCTTTTGAAGCCGACAGGATTCAAATGTCAGGCTGGAAAAATAGTATGGCTTAATTCTACTGCAGGTTTGGACCAGACAGCGCTCACTGAGGCTAGCATTGGCATTAAGGTCAGGTAGAGAAAGGGCTGCATGAATTGATTTCTTGGCTGATATTACAAAACTCAGGTGAGAGGCTGAGTTCATGTGCAGGCTCACAAAGTTCAGGCTGCTAGGCTTGTCTGGGGCCAGCTGCTTCAACCCTACAATCAAAACAGGACCAACTTTGAAGTTAGTTTAGACTTCAAAGCTAGATCATGTTGCTCAAGGTCACATCCTGAGGTACATGTCATATACCACATAGTTCACCGCGTTACATGGTTCAGTGAGGCATGGGAAACCAGGTGTTGAAAAAATAGGACTTCCTTCTGCCACCAGAGAGCTGGCATTCTGAGGAGGGCTGGTGCCAACAGACTGTGTCTTCCAGTCACAGAATCACAGAATCACAGAATGTTAGAGGTTGGAAGGGACCTTAAAGATCATCTAGTCCAACCCCCCTGCCAGAGCAGGATCACCTACAGTAGAGTGCACAGGAACGCGTCCAGGTGGGTTTTGAATGTCTCCAAAGAAGGAGATTCCACAACCTCCCTGGGCAGCCTGTTCCAGTGCTCTGTCACCCTCACAGTAAAAAAGTTTTTCCTCATATTTTTATGGAACCTCCTGTGTTCCAGCTTACATCCATTGCCCCTTGTCTTGTCAGTGGACGCCGCTGAAAAGAGCCTGGCTCCATCTTCCCGACATTCCCCCTTGACATATTTATAAACATTAATGAGGTCACTCCTCAGCCTCCTCTTCTCCAAGCTAAAGAGACCCAGCTCCTTCAGCCTTTCCTCATAAGGGAGATGTCCATTGAACTAGAGATGCTGCTACCGGGTTCACAGTTAGATTTGCATTAGAGCCTGGTAGATCTGGGGCTGTAAAACTAATATGGTAATGCGTGCTGCAAAATATCCGGGCTTTGGTTGGGTTTGGTGCCACTGGCATCATGCACATTATAGTGAGTCATGTAAAAAATGCGGGATTCCTGTGAGTGAAATGCCTGTGCCAGTGCTATACCCTGCAAAGCTTGCTTACTTTGATGAGGACCAGTATTCACTAAGATGACCGATTGCTTTAGGGGTGGTTGCATTTCTTCATTTGTTAGAGGATGAGATAGATAGATAGATAGATAGATAGATGATAGATAGATAGATAGATAGATAGATAGATAAGGGGTAGGGTGTAGAAATCAGGGCATGAAAGATATTTTTGTATGATCACTGCACAACATGCTGTGCTACCACCAAGCTCAGACATAAGTCTAATCTACAGGCCTCATTTTATACCTGCTTTCATTCCTGCTTATAGTCACTGTAGGCTTTCAGTCAGGCTAAGGGAAACTCTTCTAAGAGTGAGTAAATAAAATAAGTAACTCTTTTAAGAGTAAGTAAATAAAACACTGAATTGTCCATTGAAGCCTATCCCAGCCCAAATCCAGCAGATGTTGTGGGAGGTAGGGGGAAAAAAAACCCTGAATTAATCAACTTCTGAGGTTCCCACTAACAGCCTGAAGTGAAAGCCTAGCCTTCATTCTAATCTACCAATTAACACTCAGTCATAGCCCACCAACACACAGCTGCATAACCCTGAAACCTAATTCTGATTCATGCATGTGATACAATGTCAGGTCATTTTCTCCAGAACAAACTCGCTATACATCAATTCCAGAGCACAGCAGCCTTCCCCTTAGCCCTGATGGCCTCACCAGAAGCCACCAGGAAGCCTACTTCCCGACCTCCTGGGGCCTGCAGCCCTAGATTTAACTGGAGCATTAGCCCTTGCACTAAAGCCCTGCCCAGGGCAAACTCCAGAGACCCACAAACAGGACACTTTGAGGGCTGCAGAGTGGGTAGCAGGCAGCAGCCCAGGTGCCAGCAGGCATCTGGCTTTTTTGACCATCAAAAGGACTGACTACAAGGTGGGTGTGTGGCTCAAAGTGCAGTCAGTAGTTCAAATTAAGTAAAGCTGGCATTCCTCAGCGCTCATTACGAGGTGAGTACAGACAAGGGTGACACCAGACTGGCAGATGTGGCTCATGACCGGAGGGTAGGGCTGTCATTTGAAAGAGTCTTGAAAAGATGGAAGAGTGGTCCAACAAGAAACTCAAAGTTTAGCATGGACAAGTGCAAAGTCCTGCACCTGTAAGAAAAATAACTCCATGAAAACTGGCAGACAGGTGACAGAGTGGGCAGAAAACGACTTGGGGATGCTGTTGTATAACAGATTGTGCCCAAGCAAGAACTGCACCCTTGTAGCTGAGGATACCAGCAGCATCCTGGGCTGCACCAGCACTTATGAGGCCATTTCTGGATTCTGCTTCCACTTTTGGGTCTATTTGCTACAAGAGAGATGGAGGGAGTCCTGTGGAAAGCCACAAAGATAAAGAAGTTCAAGCATATGAGACATAAGGAAGAGATTAGGAAACTGTTCTTTTTTTACCCTTAATAAGAGAAGGTTAAGGGAGATGTAATTGCTGTCTCTGGGGGCAGGGGGGTCATGGAGATGAGAAATGCACCTGCTTCTCAAAGCTGTAGAATGAGGGGACAAGAAGTGATTCTCATAGCCTGCAGCAAGGGAAATACCAGCTTGACCTAAGGACAACAGTTGTGGAAGAGGGTGGTTATGTACTGGAACACGGTGGCCAAACCAGTTGCAGAGTCTCATCCTGGGCAAGTCTGAGGGCAATATGCTCTGCTTTGAAGCTGGGCATACTTTGAGCAGGAGGTAGGACCAAAGACCTTTGGTCAGATATTTTTTCTCATCTAAACTGTTCTGCAGTTATCTGTTTTTACCTTTTCAGTGATAGAACTTAATTTCCAGCAATAACATTTACAACAGGGTTCTGGGAAATGAATCATTTGCTGTTTATCTTCATTGTACTTTGCCAAATTTTCCATACTAAAATCAAGACTGGTGCCTGAGGGTTGAATGACTTGTATTTTATCTAGAAAAGTTATTGTTTATGGCATTACAGTTAAGACAGAGATGAAGTGAGATAAAGAATGTGCTTTTTGCTCTTGGGGTCTGCACAGTCATATTTATTACTGTATCTCTGGCTGTATCTATACTAGCAAACTAAACAGAGCCATGATACGCAATTGATATTGTTGTTTAATTGTTAGCAGAGTCCCTGGCTGGGCTTTGGATGGAGTCAGCTGGCTCAGATGCTGCCTGTACACAGCACCAAAGAGCTGGGGTTGACATCTAGAAGTCCTGACAGGTTGAAGTGAGGGCTGGTTCCCTTGGGATGCACCTTCTCGATGAATGCGTGTCTGGCTTAAAGCTGACATCAGCTTAAAAGCTGAGAGTTAAGGGCCTGAGGAGGGTTATACACTGACATCCTTGTAAGGCTCTCATGGGCTGACATGGGCCATTGTGTATTTATTTCTGGCACAAATGGTATTGCTAGGCAGGAAACCAGCACTCCAGCAGGCACAAGTCTCTAGCCCAGTCATTGAAGGCATGAAACATAAATCTAGCTCTTCAGTCCCTTCTTTATGCTGGCATATTAATTCTGGACAACATTCAATACTTTTAGTATTAAAGACATGGTTTGGGTTAGCATCATGAGGGGAAGAATGAAATATTAAAATCAGAGATGAAACCTGGGCAAATGACTTCTGCTTAGTGATCAGCTCTGTTTATTTCTACATCCTCTAAGAGTCATCATGCCAGGAACAAGGTCAGTGCCAGTATGAAGGAATCCCTCGTGTTTAATCCTGGGGGCACACAGGTGTTGCTAGACTGAGTTTAGAGCTAGATCTGGGACTGACAGCTAGAGATAGTGGAGTGCAGTCTTGACATTTTATTTACAGGATCCCACAAAGAGCCGTAAAGTTAGAATGAAGCTTGATTCCTGCATGGACATACGGATTAGAGTTAGGTGATAATCATTGTTCTGGTGAATTTAGGGTAAGTGCTAGGCTTGAGGATTGTGAGCGCAAGAGTTATTCACCTGCTGGTGGATTCTGGCATATCCCAAGGAAGAAAATGAGGCTGGTGTGGGTATGGGTGAATGAATGGTTGTGCCTTTTCCTGGGATGGGTAAGGATTTGGGTTTGGCACAGCAGATTAGAGATGTTAGAGCATTATTGAATTTTGCAAGAAGTGCCACTGTAGAATAAACATAAACAAAAGCAAAGATAGATAAATGATCAAAGCAGAGAGTTGCACAAGGCAGCATGCTTCGGAGTAGAAAGCAGCCAGGAGAGCGAGTTGCAAAGCACAGAGTGGAGGGAGCCTGTCTGAGTGCTCTCTGTGTCCAGGACTGACTTTTTCCTTAGGTCTGTCTGCTGCTAGAATATAAAATGCAGCTAGGAAGGTGATATCCTTTTCTAGTTGAAATTTCCAGTTCCCGTTCCAAAAGAAACGGTATGGTTTTGAAAAGGGGTTACATATAAAGAGACTGACCTTTTTTCTCTGAATGCTGGGCAGCGTATTTGTGTCACAGGGAAGCATCTATATACAATCTTGATAAAAGGATGAAATGGAAGCCTTCATATGGCACCCACTGTAATTTTCCTGACCACAGAGGGCAATGTTTAATATTCGTGCTTTGGATGTATTAAAAGATAAAATATGAATCAAATAGCATGACTGGAAGCTGATTTGTTTCAGAAGAAAGTAGAAGTTAAAACTTTTATGCATCTGCACATCAAAGTGTTATTACTAGCTAAGGTTTCTTTTTATAATTTAAGCCCATATCTGAATTGAATTTCAATGGGCTGGTTGTGCAGTGTACTCCAATCTCCATATCAGTCAAATTTGATGAACACCCCAAAGCTCAGTGGCTGAAAAAGGAAGAAGAAAGAGCATGCCTAGGAACATCAAATAGGAGTGCAGGCCTGATGTCTTTTGTCAGTAGAAAGATTGTTTTAATACCCTGTCGGTCACAGTAATAACCTTAAACAAATAGATCACTTGTATTTACTTTGTAATATCAGTGCTTTTACAAGATTGACTACCTAGTGGGATTGTCTGTACAAATTCCACAGTTGTCCCCAGGCACCTCTGTGAAGAGGACATTTTAACTCCATATGCCACAGGAAGATGCCTTCGGTGCCGCTCCATGAATTAATCATATCCCTGGGGGCCGTGGGAGGATAATGGCAGAAAAGCCCTGCAGAAGTGACTCGCAGAGCTCACAGGAGCTGTCGCAGCACCTTCCCACCTCGTGTGGTGGGGAGCAGCTCTATGGAACAGGCTGTTACCTGAAGGAGCAGACAGCGCTGAACCTCACTGAGCTGCCTGGGCGAGGGAGAGAGAAGCCAGCCAAGACCACACGATTTACATTGCAGCTCCGCACGGGCTCCCGCTGCCTGGAGCCACAGGGGTTAGACGAGAGAAAAGGCAGCAAACATTTATATAGTGGATTACTCCTTTTTTTTTTTTTTTCCCCTAATCCCCACCACTGCTCTTGAGTTGCAGAGGCATTGTAAGGATCAGCTGTACGTACTCGTTGCTAATAAAATTGCTAAGCAGTGAGATGAAGGTTTTGATGAACAAGTGGGGTTTTCTTTCTCGGTTGGTTATCTGTTTCTTCTTCCTAAATTTTAGGATCCTGTCCTCAAACGCATGGCCATGCCCAGCCATTCCCAGAAAACAGTGTGTGTGCAGCATGTGCATCTCAAGAAGGTAGGGATAACTGCTTGTAATGAAAAGTAAAATTATCACTGAGGCCGCCTTATGTTTTCTATTCTTGTTATTTCCAGCAGGCTGTGTCAGATCTGATTTAATTTTCTTTCATCTTTTTAGGGCAACAGAAGTTTTCCTTTTATATGAACATAAATAAAACCTTTTCAGAGTAATGATGTGTGCATGGAGGGTGTGTTAACCTACAGGAGTGTGAAGCAGGTTTACATTCAGAGAACAACATGTGCATCAAGATTATCCCCTCCCCACCCCACTCCCTCGTGCGAGACCTTTTCCTCTTTCGTTTCCATTTGAGTGATGTGCCAGTTCATTACTCTCAAACATTTAAAATACATCAAGTGCAAGTAATGCATTTTTTTCCTGGATGTTTTTCAGCTGGTCTGTTTCTACTATATTTTAAACCTGTTTTCCCTTGTCATGACAAAGCTCTCCTAGACAAATATGAACACAGCTCTGCTTTTGTATTTCCTTGCACCTTGTTTTGAATTTAGCAAGATCCTGGCTGTAGGAAACCTCTCTGACGGTACCAAGGGTCTTTCAGGAGACCATTGGAGAAACTTCTGATTTACAACTGTAGGAGAAAGCAGCAAATCAGATCACTGCTTAAAGCTTTAGACATGCCAGGCATGAATCATCTGACCATACAGTCACTTGAATGGCCAGAAATGTAAGGCAGCTCTGGAAAGATCCAAATACCACTCTGCCCTAACCTGCCTCTTTCTCCTCTTTGATATAAAGGGAGCCTTGGCATGGTTAGCTCGGACGCAGCCCTCTACCCTCATCCAATGAGTTTCTCATCATTCCTTTCCACAGATTGTCACTCTTGCCATTTACCTTCATGCAGGAAATTGTTGTCTTTACCATGTCCAAGGTGTAACACTTTAGAGTTCATCAGATGCTATTGGCTGCTCAGCTGATTGACAGCTCCAGCCAATATATTATGGCTTGAAAGGGCAGCGAATGCCTCCTTATTTCTATGTCAAGCTCCCCAGGTCAAGGTTTGGCCTGCCAGGGCAGTTAGGAAGGACCTAGACTTGCTCAGAGATTTAAGAGAAGATTTCAGGAACCATTACTGCCAGTTGACCTAATCTCGTATTTCTTGTTTTCATACAGCTACCAAGCAGCATGCCCACCTTCCAGGAACAACTGGTGGCGGGGCAAGATCCATCCTATTAGGTGCTGAGGGGTCTACACCCTAACTGAAATTTTTCTGCATTTTCAATCTGCTCTGACAGAAGAACCAGGGAGACCTTTTCTCCCAGTTGCACTGTAGGAACTGGAGCCAGCTTTGTACTGGGCAGATGCACACAATCCATTTTATTTCTACTGTGAGTAAAAATCTTAACTGTTTATTCAACACATGTCTTCTTCAGAGAAACGCCTCATTGCCTGACTGCCTCATTTTGAAGCCTTGTAGCCATGAAATCTGTTGGGAGAGCACAAACAGTTGTGATTACCTGACAGCTCTAGGAAATGGCACAGAGACAAGAACTGTCTTTGAGATAAAAGTACTGATTGCAGGTGGAGGCTGCAGGCAGATCTTTGAAACTTCTGCGTAATATTTGGAATCCTGGGAGCACCAAAGGCAGGGATGCCCTGCCAGTCTGCCTCAATGAGCGACAGTGATTTGATACTGCTCTTTTGTCCAACTGAGGGTCATTGGTTTTGATAAGCTACACAGGATTGGAGGTCTCTGTAAGTATGATATCATTATTCTTCCTTAACATAACCACATTATTACACAGAGGCTCTTAAATAATGCTGAGAGCCCTTGGTATTACACATGCTGTACGTGCCCCTTCCGAGAAGCAGGTCCTGATCTGCAGTCTAAATACACTACAGAGGTGAATTGGGTTTGTGTCTGGTGGGTTTTTTTTAGTAGCAGGAGGGTGGGGACTATGAGGGTGGCTCCTGTGTGAAGCTTCCAGAGCTTCCCCCAGGTAAAAGACTCACCTCTGGCCAAGGTCAGGCCAATCAGTGCCTCTCTGATCAACATATTTAAGAGGAGAAACCTGTTGGCCAACTTGCTTTGTGTGGGAGAGGTGAGAAGAGCAACCGTGTAGTCACCAAGGTTGGTGAGGAAGGAGGAGGAGAAGGGCAACGGAGCAGAGGTTTCTCTGAGGCTCATGCTGAGATGGCAGGCTGAGGTCCTGCAGCCCAAGGAGATTAACAGTGGCATACAACGCAGATGGCAGCCCATGGAGGATCCCACGCTGGAGCAGAGGACCATGCCTGAAGCATGCCATGAGTGAGGGGAGCCCACAGTGGAGCACCCCATCACGGGGAGGACTGCGGCCTGCTGGAGCAGTTTGGGAAGAAGCTGCAACCACATGGGATGGACTCATGCCGGAGAAGTTTGAGGACTGTCTACTGTGAAAGGGACAACACGCTGGAGCAGGGAAAGATTGTGAGGAGTCGTCTCCATGAGGAGAAAGGACTGGCATGGACAAGGCGTAATGGACAGACCTCAACCCGCATCCCCTGCCCCCCTGTGCTGCAGTGGGGGTGAGGAAGCTGGGAAGAAGGCAGGGGTGGGAGGGAGGTGTTTTTTAAGATCTGATGGTATTTATTTTCTCACTATCCTACTCTGATCTACTTGATTGGGAAACTGGTGGTGGTTCTCTTGTCTAAATTAAATTGATGTTTTCTCCCCAAGTCTGCTGGTTTTTGCCCATGACCATAATTGGTGAGTGAGACCTACCTGTCCTTAATCTTGATTCTCAAGCCTTCTGTTGAACTTTCTCCTCCTGGTCCTGAAGAAGAGAGGGGTAGGAGTGAGCAAATGCCTGTGTGGTTGCTGGCTGAGTGGGCTGAAACCACAACAAGGAGAATTCAGGGAGGTGCACGTGGGGAATTCTGCTCTGTGCTGAGCAGAAAAATCTGACTAAAGGAGTCAGATTTTGAAGTGCTAAATCACAAATTTCTCCTTACAACTGTGCCTGGGACAAGTTGCATTTGTGCCTGGTTATTTTATAGCACAGCTCGCTGGGACTACAGGAGGCACTTTCAGATGCTGTTTTAGCAGTGGGAGGCTCGAGGAGGTGATACTTCCCAGAGATCTGCTCACTGACTCATCAAGCTCTTCTTAGAGTGTGTTTTCAAGACCAACTATATAAAATCCACTGTTTCCTCCCTTCTCTCTCATCCCTGTCTCTTGCCTGTGAATGTAATAGTCTGTCTTGCAAGGACTCTCACAGGCACTGAGCCAAGACAGGTTGAGTTTCAGACCACTCATCTTCAGATCTATTCACTCTCCTTTTCTCCTGCAACCTGTCCCTTTCCCTCTCTTGTGCTTTTCTACACTCTAGTCTTCCCACTCCAATTTTTCTTTTTCCTAGTATTTAAGCCATTTGTTGCTGGACTATAAAGGGTCTTATGCAGTATCTCTTTCCCCTTTTCTCTTTTTTTTCTCTTTCTCCTCTTTTCTTCTTAATTTCCCCCCAAACTAACTTTCACCATTAGAGCCGACATGCGCCATCAACCACAGATCCTGCCTACACATCTTTGTGTGTGTGAGGCCGTGCCCCACTACCCTTCGTGCCACAGGCAGAGATGTGTGTGGGGTGAGTCAATCCTACAGGAAACTCCATGCTACAACCTCTGTGGGAATATAAGCAAATCCCACTGTCTTACACCTGCCATATAATGGTGGTAAATCTAGTGGTGGGATAACTTAAAATATCTGGTGGTTTTGCTTTTGTTGGTTTTGCTTTTGTTGATTTTGCTTTTGAAGAATGCTATATTCAATGTGCAGTGAGACCCAGAGACAGAAAGCCAAGGCCAGAGGTGTGTATCTGTCAGGGAGAGCTCAGTCAAAGCAGTCACAGATTCCAGGCTCTCTGTGCCCTCCTGCCCACTGCAGAACAGTGCAGTGCCAGCATGCTGCCTTTTTACCAGTTGTGTATGATCATGGCAAGGATGTGGAAAATCAGGATCGAATAAAGGAAGCCAACTGCTGAACTGCTCCTGCCCCACCACATGCCACTGGGCAATCAGCACTGCGCTGTGTTTACTCTGTGACTGCTTCGATTTAGTTTGTGCCTCACTCTCCTGATAGCACCAAACAGTGATGCTAGAGCAGGAGGCAGAGCTTTCTTCTTGTAGCCCCAGTCATTATTAAAAAAAGAGGGGGAAAAAAAAACTAATTATGTGGACTCACTTGGATTTGAGACCTAGGTAGAACTCAGCTTTAAGTTCGACTGTCCTGGAAAATATCCTCTTGAGACATTTGAACGAGAAAGTTAGAGATATTACAAAACAACTCTTTGCTTGAGATTACTGCCACTTCTGGACAGAAATCTCATGAGAATAGGTGTTCCTGTGAGTTTTCATCTTTATCTGAACAAAAAAGAAAATATGTCCTTGAAACATTAAATCTCACAGTCAGATTCACAGTGGAGTGGTGTATCTGGAAATTCAATTCTGACACTTCACGAAGACTGAAAAATTAAGTAGGCTGAACTGCGTGAGACATTTTTCCCCCTTGTCACATCCACTCTGTCTTCTACATGTGGGACAGGAAGTGCTCAGCTCTGCTGCCTGGCACAGAGAGGCAGCTCAGCCCAGAGGTAGCATGGTGGGACACAGTTCTCATATGAGATGAGTGGTTCTTTGCAGCTTCACGTCTGGAATGACTCTGCATGGGAGGGCATCCCCTCCAGATGTGCTGCTGTGCCACATGAATGAGCAAGGAACTGTAACAAGTAGCCAGTTACTGGCCATGGAGATGACTGAGGTGGCCACAGTCCAACACATTGTGACAAACTAAGGGGAGAAAAAAAAAAAAGCAGTTTCCTCTGTTTTTGTAGAAAGAAGAGGGGAAAGAATAGTGCAGTTTTGTAGCTGCCGTGTGTACATTGGGTTCTGAGCATGACGGGCTTTTGGGTACCACCACCAGTTCCAGACTCTGAGGAGTGGGAACTACTGGAGAGAGTCCAGCGTAGGGCAACAAAGATGACTAGCAGACTGGATGATTTCTCTTATAAGGACAGGTTGAGAGAGTTGGAACTATTTAGCATGGAGAAGAGAAGGTTGAAAGGAGACCTTATCAATATCTGTAAATATCTAAAGGATGGTGCAAGGAGGATGGAGCTGGACTCTTTTCAGTAGTGCTCTGTGACAGGACAAGGGGTAACAGGCACAAGCTGGAACATGGGAAGTTTCATCTAAATATGAGGAAAAACTTCTTTACTGTGAGGATGACAAAGCACTGAAATAGGCTGCCCAAGGAGGTTTTGGACACTGTCTCTGGAGACTTTCAAAACCCACCTGGATGTAATCCTGCATAATGTGCTCTAGGCAGTTCTGCTTTAGCAAAGGCGTTGGTCTAGATGATCTCTAGAGGTCCCTTCCAACTCTGATGATTCTGTGATTCTGTGAGTGTGAGGGCTGCTCTGCAAGAGATCAAGCTGTGGGGAACCCTGGTGAGGGCTGTGCCCTCACTGCTGGGCACTGTCCCACAGCCCCTGAGCAGGTGAGCAGAGCTGGGGAGCGGCAGCAGCAGGTCCTGCCAGGGATGGAGCTGGAGCCAGCACATTTACAGGTGCCCAGGGGTGAGCCAAAGTGGGCTTGAGGTGGTGCAAACATCTTCCTGAGAGACGTAGCAACCTAAATCAATAGGAGGATGTGCAAGACGTTCCATATGACAATGGGGAAGGAAATTCTGACACCAGAGGATCCTGCCTGGGTTTCTCTGTCGGTAAGACCACATTAAGAGTGCTAGGGCCACGTGGAAGATCTTAGGCTTGCGGCAGAGCCCAAACATTACACTGTGCAATCCAAAATATATCTCCAGTTTCCATCCCATGCCTCTGCCACCCTCTGCCTGTGTCTCCTGGCTGTGGATATGACGTGGCAGATTGTTTCTGCACATTTTCTTCCCTGGGCAGATCACTAAAGCCACACCTTTCACCAAACATATTGTTATGATGTGGTCAGACCAAAGCAAGGACCCCTAGGAACATTTTACTGCCTGTAAACCACTTGATGACAGTATAGCATAAGGTGGTGGCATCTTCAATGTGGCCAGGAATAGGGTTCACACCTCTAAATGTCAGATGGGTGGGATTTTTTGCACTGATTTATGCACTCCTCAACATACAGCTAGGAGCAGCTTCTCTCCTTCAACCCAGCTCAGTCCTCTCACCGGCAGCATCATGCATGAAACAGCAGCCACCACCCTGGGGTAGAGGGCGCTGCCTCAGGTCATGGTGCTGAGCCCTGTAGACCTCTGCTTGGAGCTGAGTGCCTACAGCAATGGTGACACCACGGTGGCAGGTGTCGCACATTTGTGTAGCCATGCCATTCTGATGACTGAACAGATGGTGTTCACTGGGCACTTGTCCCAGGGCAAATTCCAAAATTTCTCACTGGCTTTTCCCAACAGGGTTGGGGGGCATGATGCTTCTGGAGGAGCCACACTTCTACAGGGTCCATGGTTGCAAGAGCTGTTTGCCATCAGCTCAGATAACAGGAATTTCAGGCTACTGGTACATTAAGAAACAAGCAGGCTTAGTTTGCATTTGGTTTTCATAAGGAGGCTGGATATGACCTGAGGTGTGCAAATGCCTTCTGATGCAGAGAAAAAGATTTCAGGACTGTGGAGGTGTAAGAGTTGGCAAATTATGCAGCATTACAGAATAATACTCCATCTTTGTGCAAACTGAGAAACAGCAGCTGTTAAGTGTGCCAATATTTGGTGAGGCTAATTTGCAGAGAAGAGGAATAGAAAGCATCACTGTCATGTACACAGAGAGGAAAGGAAGTGAGTGCAGCAATGAACAGGTGAAAGAGCCTCATGTTGTTTCCATAGGAGGATAAAAGCACTAAATCCTTATTTAATCCTTGCAGAGTTATTTAAAATATTAAAAATAGTGGTTCTCAGAGGGGATTTAGAATAGTTACAGAGAGTGAGTTGAATTATAAAGTGAACATTTGAGGTTTTTGGACTTACTTGTGGGAATAAAGAAAGTACTCCTTTTTCACAGACTTTTTTATTGGCAAAAAAAAAATGTGCACTACATACTCTTCTCACTAGTATTGGTGTCCTTTAAACCCAGAGTGTGAACCTCAACCTCACCCCTGCCCCTACAGCTTACCCTGCAGAAGCCCCCAGCTCCACTTACCTGACCCCTGGCTCAGCCTCTGCTGAGGACTCACACATCTCACAGATTCTCCCTGTCTAATTCTTCTGCCTCTTTCTTCCTAAAGTGTAAGCAATGATCTTATTTCCCATCTTCATAAAGCTGACCCTTGTCTCCCCTGCTTCTTGACCCCCCTTTCTTACACCCTGTTGTCTAGATTCAATGAAGGTGTGAAGTCTTGTCCTCTAACCATCCACTTATTCCTCCCAGTCCTTCCTCTCCCTTCTGTGACTGGTCTCCTTCAGGTTGCTAATGAAAGACTCCACTTGTCCAGTTTCATTGATTCATGTTCATGTTGACAATTCTCAGACCTCTTCATTACAATCTTACAGTAGTCTTATATTAACATGGATCTTGGGTAATTGGCTTTAGGTGGCCTGCTTCAGCAGGAGGGTTGGACACTAAAGAGCTTTAGCTTTAGCATGACACTTCAGCAGCTGAAATACTTGTCTTCAGCACCAGGGTGGGTCAGTTTTCCTGCATAAGCTGGTCCAGGACAAGGTCTTCTGCAGGCCCTGGAGGATGGATACCCTGGAGCATCTGACTCCAATACTCTAATCTTAGGGAGTTCTCTGAGATATCTACCCATAGGTAGGGGTTAGGAAGTCCCACACTTACGACAGGCAATGGAAGGTGGGATTTATGTGCCTGTGTTAAGAGAGGTCAATGTGAGATGCTCTGCAGGTATATGAGAAAACTTCACCAAGGTGATAGATACAACACAGGATAACTGTGCTCTTTTTGTGTGGCCACCATATGAGAGGAAGCAGATTCCTGGGCAACTCAAACATCACTAGAAGCCTTTGTTTAGCTGACTGAATACAGTCAGTTGAGCCCTGAGAGCAAATTGTCTTCCCAGCTATTGAGAGTGCCCAAACAAACACTTGTATTATTCTAGATGTCCCACAATACTTGAGACACTTTGCTTAGGCTGGTGGATACAGCAGCAAGCCTGTGAGATCACTGCTGAGATGCCAGCAAGGTGCCTACAGCACCTCAGATAGTACCTGATGTCTATGTTCTGGCAACTGAATCACTCTAGAGGTGGCTTTGCTAGAGTGAGCTGAATCATTCTTTATGCTCCACTGACTCTATTGACTAGACTCCCCCTGAGTGCAGTAGGAGCTTAAGCATGTAGCTTAAATGGTGACACCTTGATTTAGTCTGGAGCTGAATCCTATCCTTAGAACTGACAGTCTGAATGTAGCCCTGTGGTTTTCTGCACAGCATTTAGCACACTTCAGGAGTTAAAAGTCTTAATAATGATGGCAGTGTAATAACATGAGTGTAATAATGTCATTATTCTTATCCTAATTTGCTAATAATGAAATCCTATCAGTTCTTCTATTGCTCTGTAGTAAAAAAAAAAAAAAGGGTCTCATTTGCCCTCCAGAGCTTATATGTAATTACATTATATATATTTAAATGCCATTTACAATATATATAAATGACATATTGTTTACATTAAGAAATTAAGAATACCCTCTGGCAGAGGTAGGGAACTAGAAGAAGGTGGCTAAAACTCCTCTGGTGCAGCAAAAGTTTAGAGTCTCATTTGGAACAAAACCCATTTGTTTTCTTTCTTCCATGTGGTGCCTTGAGACACACAGAGGAATCCTGCCTAATGCTGTGTTAGCCAGCCTTGGCTGTCTCAGCCCCCCTGCTCTTGGCTGCTCAGTGCTTTGCTGGCTTTGTTTTTGCTAAGCCTTGGCCAAGGGCGGTCCTTGGCTGGGATTTGCTAGCAGAGCTGCCTCTGAAAGCTGAGGAGGGTGGAGAGCCTGGCTCTGTCTGTCCTCATGGTGAGTCCAACAAGAGTTGTTCCTGTAGGAGAATCAACTGAAATATTGTTCCTCCAATTTAGTCTCTGCCAGCTCTTATTTTTCATGTTCTATCTGTGCTATAACTTAGTTGATGCAGCAGGTGCTTTTTTAAATAAAGGGAGAGAGATGTTGCTTTCCTGTTTATTTCGTGTTTGATAACTTCTAGGTGGATAGATTCTGCCTATGCCATCCTTATAAGAAACTGGATTTGAGAGATCTGTTGTAATATCAGAGGAGCGGGTGTTAAAGAAGGGCTAGTCCTCCAGGTAACCTTAGCCCTTTGCTCATCAGGCAGGACTGGTCACTCAAAGTTTTCCACTTGAAATGCAAGCAACTGGCAAATGGCAAGAAATTAGTTCTTCTTTCAAAATCAGGGGATGGGGTAGTGTGTGTGTGGGTAGGTTGATTTATTTTTAAAAGGAACAGCTGACACTATATAAAAAATGCCAATAATTTACATCCTGAGTCACAGACAGCGCAATTACCTGTTTGTGTTCCTCACTGTTTGGCTTGTGGTTGTGGATTGGCAAGTGGGTTATTTTTACATGGCTGTATAATGGCAGAGTTTGTTGCTGTACAGAAAACCCTTGAGATTCTGGGCATAAGAGTACAAAGAGGACAAAGTGATGTTTGCCTGTTTCAAAAAGCAAAACTGTAGCACAAATAAAGAGCAACCTCCGGCAGTTGCTGGAGCTATATGTACCCAAATAGCTCTAAGTCTGTTCACTTTGGCCAGAAACAAGCAACCAATATTCCTCTATAGCTGTCCAAGGTCAGAGTTCGAACTTCTTGACTTTCCATGAGCTTTTAAAGGGTCCTGTTGCAGCAACCTGCTGTGCTTCAAAAGTAGTGGAAGCAGCAGGGCAGTGCGCTGGGCTCTGGCTCAGATATAGCAAAGTGGCCTTGAGCACGTGATGTGTCAGGAGGCTTCCAGATACGTTGGAAATGTTTGACTGGATTTTACTCTCCTCACCTGTAATGGGAGACACGTCCTGCCCTTACCAGATGGAGGGACAGAGGGAGAGCTGCCTGAGTGGTGAAAGGGCTGTGGGAGGTGAGAAGGTGGCATTGGGGTGGTAAAGACAAGACTCAGATGGGGACCGACTGCCAAAGGAGAAGGTGATGATGTACAGAAGAGTTTCATGTGGTGGGGTTCAAAAGAATTGTTAAACTTGCTGCAGAAAGGGCGGTTGCACTGGTGGGAGGATTGGATGGGCAGAGCTGATTCTAAAGGATGGCAGATATGGACAGAAGTGAACAAATGCACCAGGCAGAGAAAGAGGCACAGAGGAAAGACAATGGGAGCTGGTGACACAAAAGTGGGGGAGGCTGAAGCGGCACGTGTGAAGCAGGGAACAATTTGAATATAGGAAGAAGGAAAGCAAGGAATTGATAGGGTAAGATGGAAAGTATGAAGATTAAACCGTATGCAGATTTCACAACATTGCTCCGTGGCTCCAGGAGGGTTATGGTGAGTCTCACGTTACGTTCAGCACCGATGGTGCTTCCAAGCTAGCTGACACAGCGGGGACAAACGATAACCTCCCAGTGGGATGCATCTCTGCAACACCTTCCAGGGTGTTTGTCCAGGCACCACTAATTCAATCCCCACCAGCATCCTGTACTGCAGTCTCATCAGTCTCCCTGTCAGGTTTATGCTTACGCAGTACAGAACATCCTCCAAAACATCAACATCTCCATTGCAAGCACACAGTGGCAGAAACATGGCTCCAGCCAAGAGACAGGTGGAGTGTTTGATTTACTAAAAAAGGCCTAGCAACAGTTAGTGTTTCAGAGAGAGGTTTTCAAGAGCCAGAGATGGCTGGCTGGTTATTTTATTTCACCTCTTAGCTTTCTCCAAGATTGATACGCTGCAAATTGTTTTCCATCTTTCCCTCATAGACTAGGGAGTAGGGAGGTGGCGTTTCCTTTTCCTCAAAACCACATTTTCATATTGAGCTTCAAGGGCTGTATTTTAAACTAAAGAGGAACACCAGTACAGTTTTCATTAATAAAATATCAGTGTGCATGGTATATAGGTTGCTACTGGCAAGGAGAGAAATGACTAAGCAGGATATATGCTTTTATTTTTTTCATATACTTATTCTAAAATTGACCTGACAGTTTCAAGCTATTCCTTAGTGATGGATTTCAAACTATTCAAACAGATAATTTTCAGCTCTTGCATTTCTCTTTGGAACTTTATGCAAAAATTCTTCCACAATATTTAGCATGTCAAAAGCTGTCTAACAGCTCTGAGCCTTACTTGTAAAACGTGCACACAAAAATGTAACAAGATTGTGTTTTGGCAATCAGCTTAAATCTCAAAGAAATGTTCCAGTACTCTGATTAATTAAAGACAACCCAAGTGTTACCTCCAGCCTGCACTGGTACATCATTAAGCAGCCTAATTAATACTAGGACATACTGAAACAAGAGAGGTATTTTGGATTTTCAGTTACTAAGGGAAACCTAAGTGCTGTCTGTTAAATGCTTTGGCCTCCTTTTCTTGTAGAAAATGTGCTTTGTAACTTCCCCATATGCTCCTGCTGTTCTCTCCCTGATGGATGTTGCTATGGAAGCAAACTGGGGAAAAAATCAAACAGCTAATAATGTTTCTGCAAATGATTGCACAGGTGGAGCTGAAAAGTACAGATGACACAAGTTAGTTAAGCAGGAGATTTGAGAGGCACCAGCAATTTGAGGCCAACCATCAAAACACTCACATTTCCTTTTCTTTATATATCTATTTAGTGGCAATCCAGATCTCTACAGGCTGTTGAAGTTTATTTTGGCCTTTATTGAATAAATTTATTCAGAAAGGTTCAGAGATGCCCTAAATCACTGGATAAAATAGATGAATGTTTAGAAGAAGGAAAAGAGCAGGGCTGGGTACACTGCTTGTGTGGGTAGGACAGGCTTGGAGAACATAGGTACCTTGATGCTCTGGAATAATGAACTTTTACTCATATTAAAAGCAGTCCTGCAGTTCCGTGTCATACTTGAATATCATAGAATCATAGAATCATAGAACAGTTCAGGCTGGAAAAGACCCTTGAAGTCATTGAGTCCAACCATTAACCCTACACTACAAGTTTGCCCCTAAACCATATCACCCAACACTACATCTAAGCGACACTTAAACAGATCCAGGGATGGCGACTCAACCACCTCCCTAGGCAGTCTGTTCCAGTGTCTGACCACTCTTCCCAAGAAGAATTTCTTCCTAATGTCCAGCCTAAACTTGTCCTGTTGCAACTTGAAACCATTCCCCCTGGTTCTGTCCCTAATGACCTGTGAGAAGAGACCAGCACCAACCTCTCTACAATGTCCTTTCAAGTAATTGTAGAGCATGATGAGGTCCCCCCTCAGCCTCCTCTTGCTTAAACTGAACAGTCCCAGCTCCTTCAATCGCTCCTCGTAAGATCTATTCTCCAGGCCCTTCACCAGCTTTGTTGCCCTTTTCTGCACTCGCTCCAGCACCTCAATATCTCTTTTATACTGAGGTGCCCCAAACTGAACACAATACTCAAGGTGCGGCCTCACCAGGGCTGAGTACAGGGGGACAATCACCTCCCTACTTTTACTGGTCACAAAATTTCTAATACAAGCCAGGATGCCATTGGCTTTCTTGATCACCTGGGCACACTGCTGGCTCATATTCAGCATTTTCAGTACCTTTTCACCATACATCATACAGCAACAGGGCAGGAGTACAAGGTTTTTGATACAAAGCACACCCATGAAGTGTATGTGGATGAGGAATTGCACCATTGTGTCGATATAGAGCACCTAGTTAAGTACTGAGAGTACAGAGAGCCAAGGACTGAGAGTGACACAGCCTGCACCCGGCACCTCTGCAGGCTCCTGGCCAAGGCCAGCCAGGCTGGCAGTATGTCTCCAGGGTACAGAATAGGTACCTGCTCTATTTATTGCTTGCTTGCTTTTCAATCATGTTGGCTGCTGCTCTCCCTGACTCTGTGACACTAAAGTTTTCTTTAGCTTTTCTGAGTCTTAGATAAGCTTATACATATGGATCCACTTCAGGCTGGTTTGTGCTGCTTGGTCCTGTGTCCAAGCATCCATCCCCCCCTGCTAACAGCTTACATCATGTGGATTCTTCCCCAGACCCCTTCAGACATGTTTTAAAGTACAGCTGGACCACCTGAATGGTCTGGGATGGGTCAGATGGCTGCAGAGGTCCTCTGGTCTGGAGCCTTGTCTGGTAGGACCTGGGTCCCCAACAGGTTTCCTGAGCCCATCCTGTAACATGAGGTAAGGCAGAGAGTTCACTGTCAGGACACATTTAACCAGAGGCTGTTAGTACCTTTTCACTGTCTTTTTAAGGTTGTTTTAATTTTGAGAATTATACATCCTGCCAAAATGTTACGGTGCAAACTTTTAAACCACTTGTAATGAGGAGATGGATTTCAGGCAAGGGGAAGGTCAGCTCATCTGCTCAATCCCCAGCTAAGTATAAGCAAAGTGACTACATGCCTGACTGAATCCTTTAGACCCAGGTGTGCTACCACATGGCGCAAGGATGAAGCAAAACAGGAATCAAAAATGCAGTGCTGCATTAAAGCCACCTGTAGTCCACATGTACCTAGAAGGTGCTGGAACACAAGCGTAAGTGAGGGTGTAAAAGCGTGGTCCGTAACCCAAATCACATCACTCTTGGCACAAAATCTGGCCAGCCATTCGGGGAGTGGGTCATGAATCACCTAAATCAGGCAGACTTATTTGTGTTAGCAGTCTAGCAAGCAACAGAGTAATGGAGAGAAGCTGGATCCAAACTGAGAAGTTCATGTAGCTGGCATCCCATCACCACACTCTGGCTCAGTGAAGGAACATGCCCAGATTTTTGTACAAGTTCTTCTGTTGATGTGTCTCATTTGCATACATTATATGTGTACACAGACCTAAATACATACCTATCTACTTCCAGTGGAGGCCGGACTAGATAATCTTTTGAGGTCCCTTCCAACCCCTAACATTCTGTGATTTTGTGAATGTTGGATTAAAAACAAGCTTCCCACCTCCTGAGGGATTCTGGTTCTTGATATATGACAGCCTGGCCTGATTGCGGGAAAGACCTGATATATCCTATTCCATTCTCCCACACTGCTCTTGTGGGAGAAGAATTGCTTACCTTGTTTTTTTCTTCAAAAGCAAAAAATTTCCAACTGATTCCTCTGATTATTTTATCTTTTTCTGCTGTGTGTGTTCTTCAGAGGAGGGACAGTGCATTGCATGTAGCCAGAGTCACTTGGTATTCAGAGGAAGTTCAGAGTTAGTGAGGCGCCTCTAGAGCAGCTGCAAAGGGCCTAATATAAATATGAAGAGCTGCCGAGATTCATGATTGCACCTGGCTGTCCTGCTGCTTTACAGCCACTGCAAATTAATTCTTTCTGCATGCGAGCAACTAAGTCAAGTCACTTAAACTGGTGGCCTCGTGCTGTCCTCTTAGGAAAAGAAACAGATGATCTGCACTGTAGAGACCTTGCCCTGCGCCAAGGGACTCACCAGCTACTGTGCTGTGACCTTCCATGGGTGTTGGAGCAATCCAGGGAAGAAATTTCAGTTTAAAGTGTATAATCCTTGTTAAGGTTCGTTTACTGTCCAGAATTCCCTGGACATATGAAGCGAGCACGTGGATCTGTTCCCTTGTCCTGGTAGAGCTGCAGGTGCAGGAGAGCAGCGAAACAACTGTAAATTATTCTGTTGGCTTCACTGTAGCATGGTGGCTGCAGCTGGAATGGCAGGGCAAAAAAAGGTCATAGCCTGTTTGCGGAGAGCCGTGGTTCAAAATGGCAAAAGCTGTTTAAGAAGCTGCTGCTGAATGTCTGGTGACACAGCTACATCCGTGAGGCCCCATTGCAGTAGGTGCTGTGCAAGCTCTTGCTCCCACAAGGAGCTTTCAGCTGTACAGCTCCACTGCTGTCATGCAACAAACCGTGCCTCTCATGCTGTGTAGTATTAATGGAGAGATCACCCTCTTTTACTTTCTGGAGAACCTGATTTATAGACACATACATCCAAAGAACTGCAGAGGCCCTGTGCGTCATGACAGTGCTTGTGGCATAGTATATCTAACGCCTGTAATATATGCAAAGCTCTCAAAATACTAAGTTTTTATTTCAGTCTGAGAAAGAGAAATATATTCTCTCGGAACTGGAGACATTATTATTACAGTTAAATCTGTCAGAGAAATGTCTCAGGTGTGTTTCTGTCCTGTGCTGCACTCCTGCTGGGAGGTGGGGAGGATTCTCCAGCTTCCCTGAGGCTCAAATGGGCCCTATTGCTTGTGTGATTATCACTGAAAAGTGAACACTTCAAAGTGAGCCACAAAGACGATGACGGGAGTGGAACATCTCCCTTATGAGGAAAGGCTGAAGGAGCTGGGTCTCTTCAGCTTGGAGGAGACTGAGGGGTGACCTCATTAATGTTTATAAATATGTAAAGGGTGAGTGTCAGGAGGACGGAGCCAGGCTCTTTTCAGTGACCTCCAATGACAGGACAAGGGGCAATGGGTACAAGCTGGAACATAGGAGGTTCCACAAAAACGTTAGAAAAAGCTTTTTCACTGTGGGGGTGACAGAGTCCTGAAACAGGCTGCCCAGGCAGATTGTGGAGTCTCCTTCTCTGGAGACATTCAAAACCCACCTGAATGCATTCCTGTGCGATCTGCTCTAGGTGATCCTGCTCTGGCAGGGGGGTTGGACTAGATGACCTTTCGAGGTCCCTTCCAAACCCTGACATTCTGTGAATCTGTGATTCTGTGAAGTGCGATGTCTTCTTGGTCAGTTTGCAGCAACTCACTACACACTGCTTTAGAAGAGATCAATGTCAGGCAACCCTGGGGACTTGGGAGTGAAAAATACAGAGTTAGGCGGCTCCACTGAGGTCCAGGGTGGGGAGTCAGGACTCAGTTACTCACCTGACATGATCTGGGAACTGAATCCCATTCTTAGAAATCAGGGCAAAGCCCAGGCTGGCACCTGAGGCATTAGTCCTTCTCCCTTTCCAAGGCAGGTTCAAGTCCACCTGAGACATTCCTGGCTGATATTTTGAAGACTTTTTAATATGTCCTAATGTCTCATTAAATGAGTTTCTAACATCCCCGGACTAAATCTTTGTAATAAGTATTTGGTATCCAGGACATATTGCTGAACAACGGTTCAATCCTTGTCAATATAATAGAGCCAAGAAGTCAGAACCTCCCACTTCCCAGGAAACAAGCCTAATACACCAAATAGGACCATCACCTGTCTGTTGTGTCATATTGAGAAGAGGACTTCAAGGAGTCCATAAAAGTCCCTCAGACCTCATGTTGGTTACCTACATTCTTGCTGGAAAGATTAGTAGACTCCTGGAATCACTTTGTTCCCTACAGAAGCCGAGAGGAGACAGAGAAGTGCCTAAATCAAAAAATCTTTGTCTTAAATGGCCTTAAATGGCCTTAAATGGTCTTAAATGGCCTGTAACCTTCTCCAGCCACTGCTGGGGTCTAAACACTCAGGGTGGCAATGCCTTCACCAGCTTCCGGGACCCAGCAGAATGGATCTCACCTGAAGTAAATGAAAGTGGAATTGAATACTAGCAGAAAACTTGATGATGTATTCACCCAAGTGTTATGAACCTGATTGAGCACACAATGTTACACATATATGCTCGCACTCCTTTCTTTTTAATGCCTGTGGCAATCATCTTTCTGCCTGATACAAGTTTCCTTTATTTGCAAAAGTAAAAATGCTATTATTGCTGGTCATAAAATTATTCAGCCCTTTTATACATAGCCATAGTAGTTGAAGTGCTCCACTGATTTTCAAGGTTGCAATCAAGGATTTGTGTGCAAACAGTGCGTAAATAGGTACTTTTGTTACTCAGATGTAGTTTGTCTGTCAAATCTGTGGCCACCATCAATTTGCTGCTTTTGTAGAATTGGCCTCATCAAAAGCTTTCCCAAGACTCCCCAGCAGTAACGAATTCCACATTCTCTGAATGAGCAATTTCTTTATAATCTCTTAATCTTCTTTAATGGAATTGTATAAAAAACCCCAGGCACTAGTGAAATTTGCTACAACATAAAGAAATCTCAAAATCTTTAAAGAGATCTCCTATAATTTTCAAAGAGGAATCATTCTTGCTTTGCAACTACTTTGTCAAATTAAGAGCAGACTCTGCCATCTGCCTAGCAAGAGTTTCTATGTGTTGATTTAACAAACTCGTTATGGTACAAAATTGAAGAGAGTTAAGATAAATAGTAGGATCTGTATCTACTGATACTAGCATCAAAATATTGAAAGAACACCTCAACTCCACATGTTTAGTCTTTCTTGATTTTCGTGGCACCAGTTTATCTGTGGGGAAAAGTTTCAACTGGACCTCGTGCTCCTGGCAAGGATGGAACACTGTACATGGCATAGCATAAAAATATATTCTGTTAAGGGTCTGCAGTTGTATTCCCACTTGCATTAGTGGAATCATGACAGTAAGGGTCTTAGGAACTGGACTTTGCTGGAATTTTTAGGTTATGGCATTTCACTTAGGACAAGCCTTTTTTCTTTTCTGTGATATTTATTAATAGGAAAATTTCTAATACTGATGTGATGCAGTTATTTCTACATCATGGAGATTTTTACTTACTTCTGGTTGGGATGACATTGTTACTGCTCCATTTAAATTTGGTGTTCAATTTGTGTGGCTGTAGAGGGATGAAAAAAAATCCCATTAAGAAATGATAAAAGGTCAAGTCACAGAGATGAAATACAAACTTCTAAAACTAATTAATTCATTATCTTATCCTAACTCCCCAAACGACCATATTAATTGCAGCCTAAATCCTAATGACTGGGACAAAGAGGTGACATATCCTTGGAAGAACTGAGTGACAAAACTTGTGTTTGGCCAGCTGTCCCTGGATATTCTTGCCCAGAAGGCAGAGCTCAGCAGTAAAAAACAAATCTAGTGCTTTTGAGCTGCAGCAATATGACTTTTTCTTGAGTTAGCTGATGACCTTACCTGTTCGCTCCAGCTCCTCTCAGCCTTCAAAGCACTAAAATGAGTACAACATCACACATAGCATTTGTATAATACTTCTCACTGAATAAATGTTCTGTCAAGCACGTTGTTCAAGCTTCCATGTCTCCTTACAAAGCCATTCTCTACCTGTGAAGAGAAGTCTGTGCTCACCCATATGTGTAAGTCATGCCCTGCAAACATCACTCCTCTCTGCCAGCACCACTTGTCTGATGCTGTGAACGCCCAGGACCAAGGAGCTGTAGCATGCTGGGTCACCTTCCGCGCTGCAGCCCACCCCTCCCTCTCCTCCCCAGTTCAAAGAAACACTTTTGGGGTCCTTGGGCTTATTTGATGCCTCTGAAGAGTGAGGAAGAAAAGTCTGACATTTCTTGGGAAGGCTCCAGTCATGATGCCTGAAATTTGCAGCCAAGCAGGCAGAAGTAGGTCAGGTCTGATGCTATTTGCATGCCACTCTTCTGGGGAGTGGGGAGGAGGCTAATCAGCGCTGGAGTTAACTTTAACTTAGATGGCTGCAGTGAGTGCCAGCTCACCCATTCCCAAGCAGAGGTTTGTATGTGATCTCTCCCAGGAATGTCTGCAGGCTCTCAGAACTTATTCTAACTTAAAGTGCTACTAGACAATTTTTCCCTGCATGTGTCACTCAGGTCACCGTTGCAAATCCTTAGTCCTTGCATGGCTCCTTTCTGCCCATCTACATTCAGGGAATCCTCACATAGTATGTATGTCTCTGTTAGGTGACTGAGGTCATGTTTTATATTTTACAAGGATGAATACTCAGCAGCCACGCAAAAGTCATGTTAGGGCTCAAGTCTGGTTTGATTTAAGACTCAATTTATCTTCCTCAAAGAAATTTTATGGTCATACTTTTCTATTTGGCATATAATCAAAAGAGAAGTTTTAAAATCTTTCAGGAAGAGCCATGTCCAAAGACAGTAGCCTTAAAAAAAATGGGGAACCTTAGATCATAGTGTAGACATTTACCCCCAGAAGGCTTAAATGTCTGACCATTGAAGCTCATCTGTGAAGGCTTATATGTAGCATCGAAGTGAATATATTACATGTACCAACAAAGAACGGTATTCAAACTGCCTTCCTGAGAGGTTCAGTGTGAAGTCTGCAGTGTATTTTAATTCAAGAGAGCAGTGAGTGATTTGGATGGCTGCCCCACCGTGAGTGCCTGCACGTGTGGTAGGGAAGAGGTGAGGCTGGTTCAAGCAGGAACCCTGCCTGGCAGTCTCAGGGCGCCACTTACCTACCGAGCATAATTTCTGGGATTGTGGTGGCAATGATGCATAGTTGCTGTGCATCGAGATGTGCTGTGGATGTAGCTGTGGCTTCCCAAGACACAGCAAATTCTGAGCTAGAGATCATTCTTGTTTTCACTGGGAGACTCACGTGGCCCTCAGAAGACAGACTTCTGGTGAGCCTGGACTGCATTTTGGGCTGAACATGTTCAAAATGGGTGAAGTGCAAATACACGGGTGTTGATGCAGGTGTTACAAGGAGACGAAATTTTGCAAAGATGTAGATACAAAATAAGAAAGGCATAACTCCAAAGCAAGGCTGGCAGATGGGCCTTTGCTTTTCATGAATTGCTGTGGTTCCAATGTCGATACCAACTTTGTGCTCAACTATGATTCGTTATGTCTTTCTCAGATGTCACTATGGTGTGTGCTTAAATAAGATCCTCATTCCAGAAAGTTCATTTATACGGCAGAGACATCTGTCTCTTTCTTTTGTGAGCCTGTGTTCTGGTTTTGATTTAGTGTATTGGGTCCCTTTAGTGCCAAGAAAACACTCTGCTCTTCTCTGGCTGATAAATTCTGATGATTGCTCTCGTTCTGTTTTCTTATGTGAGGAGACATTTTAATACTGCCTTCTCATCCATCAAACCTCTTCTTCATCTCAGGGACTCAGGCAACTATCTGTTTGGGAAGTGATTTCTTGTAAGTGTCATTTTCTAAAGGTGAACTCTTCCTGGCCAGCGCTTTTAATCATATTTTAATGGCAAAGGGCTTGCAGAGATATTATGTAATGAAAAAGATGGCTTTGCACATCCTCCCAAGGGTTTTGCCATAGCTGGACTCAGCCTGCTTTCCTACTCCCATGCCCAGCAATCAGAGAGAGGAAGAGAAGAGTGTTCTTCACTTCAAGCTGCAGATTTTCCAAGCTCAGAGTTGGCCTCTCACCCAAAATGTAAAGCAGGAAACAATTCCTGGAATCTGCGAGTCTCATCTTAAGAAGAGATGTGTATTTACGTTCATAACCATCAAAAGGACTTAATTTCTTGCAATGAGTCTGTAGTTCACATAAAATAGCTCTTTGTCCTCCTGTCCAGAGAACAATAAGATTGCAATTGCTTTCTCCTGGCAGGAATCAAGGATCTTGCTTATGTCAGTAGGTCTTTGATACGCAGGAGCAGCCATGCAGACAGTAAAAGCACCCTTACACCACTTCTCTGCACCAGGGCTAGCTCATAGGTGAGCAATTATCAGGCTCTGGTTCAACACCCTCCAGAGACCGGTGACACCAATCACTGCTGTTCTTAATAAACAAGTGAAGAATAACGAAGCTAGGGATAACCAGAAATGTGCTTCAGTGCAGGTTGTGTCTGGCTGGCTACTATTTTTTTTTTGTCAGGCTCCGTTTTAGAAATTTTGAGCAAAGCACCTTTTTAAAGTCTTATATTTCCAAGCCAACAATGTGTTTAGCCCAGGAGCCAGAGCTGGCCAGGAATTACAGAGAATACAGTTGGTAGATAATCAGTCCTTAAACAATACTGAAAGAAAGATACCTTCATTTCCTAATCTCAGGGCTTCACACATTGACTGGTGCTGGAGGAAGGGCACCTGGCATTGGGGAGGCATTTTGCTCTGGCAGGAGGCATCACTGGGTGCAGAGGTGCAACTGAGCAGTGTCACTCCTTCCTCATCACCCCGCAAGTTGTTGGTGCTGATTAGCACAACAGATGCACTTCAAATATTTTGCTGCTGTATCCTTTGATTTCTTTGATTCCTTTCCTGCTCCACTGCAAATGAAGCTCTACACTTCTTCTTTTATCCCTAACCCTAATTTTAATCCTGAACATAGTTGGGGCTGAACCATTCATAATTTTGCTCTAGCATTTACCCAGACAAAATATTTCTCACAGCCACCAGCTCTGCAACCTCTGTTTTCCTCTTGCAACCCTATTCCATCCTCATCGCCATGGAAGTACTGACATCTCATTCTTTCAACCCTGCTCCTAAAAATAGATTGAGAAGTCTTCCTAGATTTTTATTAGAAAAAAACCCATAATCTTTTTTTTCCTCTACTGTTGCAGCTAGAGAAGGACTAGGTTTAGGGGTAGATATAGAGTAAGGACTAGAAACGGGTTAGAGTCTGGACTAGGGCTAGTAGAAAGGGAAAGCTCTTGTGTTACCCAGGGAGCTACCGCTTTTGGAATGGTTCCTAGTGGCTTACTCACTCCTGAGATCCCCCAGGGAAACCCCTTTCTAGTCCACTGCAAAGAGAGAATTATTTCATAACAAAATGAGGTGGTGCATTCCTGTAAAAAATAAATTGTTTCCTGGTTTCGTTCCAAGTACAAATGAAGTAAAGACAGATTTATCACACTTCCTTGTAAGACTTCATCTGAGCATTGGTCATTTCATCTTAAACAATTTCTTTGTACAGTTTCCCTTTCCTGGCCCCAGGCATGGAGAGCTGCAGAGGTCACCCACCCAGGGAGCTTGTTCACGGCAGCAAGGTCAGTGGAACATCTCTCTGGCCTCTGACTCCACAGGGCAGGTCTCCGTGTTATTTTGCTGGAGCAAAATATGTCTGGTATGATTATGCTGGGCTGGATGCTCACAAGAATGGTACTCCAAACACAGCAGTGACTGAAATGCTTACATTGTAGCACCCCTGAGGATGTAAGTCTTTGGGGAGTTAAAGTTCCTCTTATGGTACAAAACCCTTCTCTGAGTGTGGTGGCTGGGAAAACAACACATGGAAATGTGGACAGTGTGTTAACACGATCTCAACAGGCTGCCTCTCTTCCCCCACAGGTGCTGGAGAAAGGAAATCTGAATAGAGAGGGATGGATTTTGCTGAGTGGTCTCATGTACCTTCTGTTCACGTATCTTTGGGTCACCATTTTCTTCCACTTGCACTGAAGAGCAAGTGTAGAGCCCTGAACCCAGCATGGTGACACACGGTAGTCAGTGTTGGAAAGGCAGCTGTTGTCATGGTATATCTGGTTTTCCCTTGTTCCCACAGACCAGCAGACACTCTGGGTTTCACAAACAGGCTCCCTTGTTTTGTTTTTTGTTGTTTTCATAATACCCCATACGAGCTCTTTGGTAAATTGCCACTGCGATTTTTTCCATTTACATCGCAGTTTTTTAATACTTCAGTTCTGAAGTACCATAAAACCTAGATTAATAGAATAATGGGAATTTGGAGAGCTGTGACATACAAGCAGTAGGTGTCCATGAAGCACAATTATAATATTGAGCTAATCAGCACTGTTTTCAGTTGACTAAATTCTCACCTTTTAAATGACAGTAAAAACAATCTCCACACAAGAAAAATTAAGAATGATGCAAATGCAGGGAAAAGTCAAGGCAAGTTCATCTATTTTAGTGGGCGATATGTCAGTGTTGTCCTGTTGATTAAAGCCAGTATTATTCTTGTACATCATGCTTCCCAGGTCCTGCCAGTTTAAAGGGACAGGTAGGTAACACATGGCTCCTAACAGAAGGGTTGAGGATGGGATGAGGGGAAATGGTGCATGGGGGCGGGCAGAGATGCTGGATACTGGACCCCCCAGCCCTCTGCATCTTTGCAGGTTTTTATGAGATCTGCTTCATCAGACTGGTGTCCCCAAGCAAGGTATAGATGATGGAGGTCTTGCATTTCTATATATCATCTCTAAAGGTTTTAGGTTTTCTGTCATGGGCTCCCTTAACATTTCATGTTACATCTGTACATGTTCAGCAAATCTGAAGGCAGAATTGCACATCAGATAGGTCAGATGAGTCTTAGCTGATCTCAAAGTGTAAATCATATTTAAAAGGAAAGCACTGTCCTCCTTGATCTTTTCCTTACAAGGTTTTTTTTCCCCTTTAATTTAAAATTTTTTGTCAAAATAGAGTAAGTCCCAGAAAATGCCTCTCTCATCCTGTCACTCCTCCAGACATGGGCTGTATGCAGGGCACAATGGTGTGGAGTGGCACTAATGAAGTTTTATCTTTTGTTAAATAGGAACTTTAACCATGTTAAGCAGTAGTTCTAGCCTGGTGGTGGTGGCCAAGCCAGGTACATCAGATCCTCTTTGGCTATTGCAGTGATTCTGCACCAATAACCAGCTCCTATTACAGCTTTCCCATTCTCAACCTTTTCAAACCTTATTAGCAGGTCATCATTCAACACGCAAATGACCATTAATATGTTTCTAGCTTTCCCACTCTGTGCACAGAGAGGCTGCTGGAATGCAAATAGCCCTTGCGATTTTTGATTGCAGGTGTTCTCTGCCTGTGGGCGAGGTGGCACAAACAAAACAGTCCTCAGGAACATGCCCATTTCAGCAGTTTCTGAACTCAGTGGCGCAGGGCTCTGTTGTAAAAAATCAGCTAAGAAAGGCTGCTTCACTGAGTGGAGCACATGAAGAGAAAATAAAAAATGAGGCCCTGATTTCATCCACAGAAGCTGTCATGATCTATTTGCTGTCATTTGAATCTCCATTAAAAGGCTTGCTTTGACTTCACCAATTTCTTTCCATTCTGATTGTCTCATCCTCTGCTGATATTTGAGGCCTGGCTTTTTATATCTGAATTTGAAAGATATGTAGCCACCCAGAGCCTGGCAGCATGCTAACATTCATTTCTCTTGCCCAACGGGCTTTTGCTGGTCCTTTATGGAAGATGAAAACTGATGAACCAACTTCAGAGGGTCTCTAGGTTGCACAAAACGCATCCTTCTTACTACCCAATGAAAGCAACAAGCCCTGCTAATGAACCCACCGGAGGAGCACTGCGTCTGCCACTCTGTGGCGACCACATTCAGAGAGGCTGTGAACTTTCTGAGCAGGCAGTTCTAATTTGGGAAGTCTCAGATTTATGTAGCTATTTTCTTGTTTTAAAAGAAGAAGTCAATACGTATTCACAGTTTGACCCCCATTAAGGGCCAAAGTGACTCCACGTTTCGCCAGGAGAATGTTAATGGTATCAATTTTTCAGCTTTCCTACTTTATTTTCAGTGTGTCGTACTTAGCATGTGCTGAGGGACCACTGGAATTCAATTACCGCCTGTCACTGCTGTTTACATTGATTTATAGATCATCCATTTTGACAAGTTTATTGCCGATATTTAATATGCTTTAATAGCTTTATTGTTTATTAATAGTAATGCAGGGGTCCAATCTCTGGCCTGCATTAAATGTCAGCCCTTTCCTTCGGTACGAGATGCCCGGCAGCACCCACCTCCTCCTGCCCAAACACCACTGGAATTGATTCCTTTGGTTAATGACCTCCATGGATTTCCTTCACTGCCTCCAATGGGGCACTGAGATTTGTAAGGAGGACTAAGGCACCCAGTCATGCCGGTGGGGTTTTGGGGTCATGGTGTGTCCCAGGGCACCGGGGAGGCCCTGCAGCACACAGCGCCTGATTCAGCACAGAGACCAGGCTGTACCCTAAAAAAGAGTGAAGAATAAGCCTTCTGCTGGTTAGCACATCTGAACAGAGTAATATAACCAAGACTATTAGAGAGAATATAGAGGTGAAAAGTGTATGTGCATCACTGGGCTTTTTTTATGGCAGGCTATGTAGAATTTTATAATGAGGGCAGAGTTCGCCGGCAATTATTGCCTAGGAAAGTTTCCATGGACGGATATTTTTCTTTCCTCGCTTTCCAGCTAGCTATTAGAAATATCAATTTACTGTAGGAAAAATCCTCCTCAAAAGCAGGAGTCCCCAGGCACCATGGGTTGGGACTATTTCAATGGGACAGTGCTGTAAGAAAAAGAAATGTCCTCAACAGTAATATAAAGTCTTGCATTCCTTAGGTGTAAGATGGGGCACATTGGTGGGACAAATGACGAACAGCAGCCCATTTTTGAATGTTGTCTACCTAAAAATATACAGGCCTAATTTTCCAAAGGCAGCCTTAGCTCTTCCGCTGTGAGTGCGTTTGTGTGTTTTCCCCATGCCACCGTGACCTGTCCCTTGCGGCCCTGAGCGTGGCGATTTGTTTTTCAGGGGTGTTTGCAATCCCAGGATGGCTGCAGGAGAAAGCTGCGGCAGCACGGAGGTGCAGAGCCAAGCTGGGGAAACAGGAGGTGCAAATTCTTTCCTGAGAAGCAGCTGTCAGTGATTCAAGTTCCATCGTGCAGCGTTGCTCTTTCCTTTGGGCTGCTGACATTGGCAGCTGAGGACTCCTTGCTTTCAAGACCCTTCCAGAAATGTTCCTCCTTCTCAATATCTTGCTCAGCAGTGCTGAGCACCTTCAGAGGAATGAAATTATGTGCTCATTTCTGCCTTGGTTGGCTGCATTTCCCCAGGAGTATTAGTTCATATATTCCTCTTGCTTTGACAAAAATGATGAGAAATGGATAGTACTTATACTCTGTCTTTCTCATACACACACACAAATACACACATAGATGTATTTAAAGAGACAGCTTAAAACGTAAGTTATAGCCCAGGAAAAACAACTAAAGGTGATTTTTTTTTTCTCCCTCAAATTCAGTTTTCAAAGTGAATTCAGCGGGAGTTGCCACTTTGGCTGATGAGAGTGACCTGTTTTAATCACTGCTGTCCACTGTCAGGTATGTCAGGCAATTTAGCTTCAGGTGCATAATGGCAAATTATTATACAGAGAGAATGATTTTAAGTTTCTAGACAGTGGGAGCATTCCCAGAATCCATTACTGCCTGATTAAATTACCCAGATTTCTGTGTGTGAAGGTTTTGTACAGCAGCATGTAATCCACGAGAGTAACTAATCATATCATATTGATTTAGATGCTGCTAGAATGGGAAATCTAATTGTAATACTGTGAAAGCTTCTTGGGGAATCTGTACTAATGATTGCATTTGTAATCCCATTTGCAGGTGAAAGTTCTGAAGCACAGCCGTGAGATGAATGGCAATGACGCCCGTTTGGACGCAGCCCTGCAAAATCAGGTTGCAAAAGGCGAGATGAGCACAGGTTGTCCCCATGACTTAGCAGCAAGTCTCCATTCTTCTAGTGTTCTCCACTGATGATTTCTGTAGCTTATACAAAAAGGAATTATAGCAAAATTTGCAGGTAAATATGAGAAAGGCAGGAGGATTTAACTCCCTGTCCCCTCAACTTCAGTGTTCATCTCAGCAGCCAGAACTGAGCTCTGCTGTGGGCTTGCTGGAACATCGCTTCTTTGCTCTTTCTCTTCTTTTTATCTCAGGACAAACACATTTGAAAAGCACTTTTCATTCGGAGGAATGAAATGCTCACCTGGTTTTCATTCAAATTCTTTATTGTTGTTTTATTCTTCTTTAAATACAAATTTCTGCAGTGCTTCTATTGTGTTCAGTGATTGCCAGCAACTTGGTCTGCCTTGACCTTTCATGTCTGTGCTCTGGCAATGTTATCCCCTCTTTTTTTTTTTTTTCTTTCTGGAGTGTGTGAGCTATTAACTTGTGAATTATATGCACTGTTTTTTATCTTTCTTCTTTGTGGTACTAGAGCAGAGCTGTATAAATATAAAAACATAATGTGATGAATTGTTTAGCTCACTTACTGTCATGGGATTTTTTTTGTCACTGTTGTTTTTTTTACTTTTCTGACCTGTTTATAAAGAAGTATAAATAATCTTGCCAAGCTAACCCTTGTATCTTTTACACACATTAGAGTCAGTGAGCTGGTTTGTTGGGCAAAAGGGCATAACTGCTTGGGAGAAGAGCTGCCCACCAGGCTTTGACAAGGACTTGAAACACTTGTGTAGGTCAGGTACAGAAACACTTTTGTTTGGGAGACAGGTCCCTGTAGGACACCCAAACTCTCCTTTCTAATATGAGATGGGGCTTAGCTCACCCCCCCTCTTTGGCTTCTGCAGTGTCTGACTTTTGAGGCCCCACCAGCCATGCCTGTTACAGGTGAAGTCTGGTTCTGACTCTGGGTTGGTGCCTGCTTTTGGAGGATCATGGAGGAGACACCCTCATCCTTCTTGTGTGAGCTGACTGTGACTGATGCCAGGCTGGCTTTCACAGCCCTGTGCCCTCTCCTGCTCGCCCTGGATACCACAGCAGGGAGATGCCCAGGGCTACATGTGCTGCCAGAGAGTGGCCATCACCTGCCTGAGCCCCGCAGTGGACTGAAGAGCTGGGCCTGGGACGGGGATTTTCCCAGGGAAATAGCCCAAAGCAGGACTAACAGCAACAGATACAAACCACAAATTTAATATGCATCCTTCCTGCAGGTGCTCTGCAAACTCACCAAGTCCTGCTGCGTTTCAGAGCCTGTGTAAAGGAGGGTGGTGGCCCAGCTGCCCCTTCCAAGGGGAGAACATCACCACTGCTACAGCTCAGTGCTCCCCAGTTTGCTCTTTTAGTCTGTGCTTTGGGTGAGCAGATACGAGGCAGGATAAACCAAGACCCTGGGCAGAAGCTACCTGGCTCCAAACAGGTTTTAAAGTTTTTTACAGTGAAACATTCATTATTTTTGTTGCAATGTATTTTCTTGCACAGTTTAGGTGTAGTTTAATCCCAGTCACAACAGAGATATTCTGGGTAATAAAAAAAGACAAAAGAAAACTCTGAGAGTTTAAAATAAACCCCTATATAGTTCCTAGTCATGAACAAACTCTACTTTTTTTTGGGAAGATCAACAAAATTGAAAATTATCCAACCACAATCTAAATAATTTTTAGGCTATTCAGTGACATATAGGAAAACATTTTTCAAGGATGTTTAATGGATAACTCCTGTCATGTCTATCAGGTGTCATTAAAACCTATAAGTGTTTACCCAGTGTAGAGACCTTTCAAAGTTTTAGGTAGCATTTGAATTTAGGATAAACTGCAGTTTGATTCCTCGTCAGGTAAGCAAAGGTCTAAATGCCTTGGAAAGTCATGACGTGGATAATTACTTTTGGTTACATGGATCCCCAACAGCTTTGGGTCATGTTTCTGAAGAGCGTCTGTGACCAGAGTCCTGAGGCAGGCATGATCCCTGCCAGGCAGGTATGGGACGAGACAGAAGGAAGGAAGCAAGCAGACATACAAGCCTGGTTTATGTGCTGTAGTTCTGTACTCAAGGATCACTGTAAATGTGACACTAAAATATATGACCTTAAAAATATACACAGATTTTCTGCATCACTGAGTTCTTCCCAGGGAACCATCCAGCAATGCCCCAGATATCTGCTGCTACTCGACAATGGGCAATAATAGGAAGAGCATTTAATGAGATAAGTTAAATCACATTTAATGTAAGATCATCAGATCCTGTTTTACTGTGAAATTACAGCCTCATTTCCAGCATTACATGAGATATCCTTTTCCCAAAGACTTAGATTTCCCTGACAGAGATTTCCTTGAGGTCTGAAAAATGCAGAGCAGATATAGAAATGCTTTAATGAATGCAGTCTCCTCTATTCTATTGTATTGCTTTATCCTCTTTTTCTGGGATAAGAAAAATCAGTAGAGAGACTGGGAGTCTCAAAGTGATGCTGCCATTCGTCCAACCATTTCAGTTCCTCTGGAGATTGCTCCATGTCTGTCAATGTCTAACTGTGCTGAGGTTTTATATGCTTCCACCAGCTCCTCTGCTTCCTTGTCAGCTGGCAGACCTGCAATGTGAACTATCCTCTTCCTGATTTGATTTTTGCAGTTCCCAATCTTTGACCTGTGACAGTCTCTCAGTAGGTGTCTGAAGACTGTTTCCCAGTGTATATTGGCATCGAGCTGTGCTCTGTGTGGAGGTAACATGGCAGTGCTTGGCTCAGGTGGATGTGTCACACCATGACTTGCCAAGCTACCCTGGGTTGGACTTTCCTTATAAATTCCCACACCACTGTAGCAATTCTCAGCCTGAAGATAGGGCTCTTTTTTTTTTTTTTTTTTAAATTTTATTCACAACACCAGAGTGACTGAAAATAACTGGAATTAAAGGCGAAGAGGGTATTAGTATATATGCTGAAATTGACAGAAATCACAGGTAATTGGAGGAAGCATTGAATAAAAGGTCCCAGCAGGCAGATTCTTTCTTTTTCTCACAAGACCAGAAGACATGATCTACCCATTACGGCATTTTCAAAGCTATCATTCTTTCTTACTTTCACTGCCCAGCCTCCACCAGTGGTAGGTTCAAACTGTGAGGGCGCTGCCACCCAAAGCTGCTCAGAGATCAAGTAAGAGGCAATGGCAAAAAATCCTGAGTTAGAATTTTTTGGGAGGGATGTATGTTTTGCTGTAGGGATGACATCTTCCAGAGCAGGTGGACCTGATCACCCATGGGACCTTGTGGAACATACAGAAGAGACATCCATTAGGGTCTGGTTTCATGCCCTAAGCTGAAGAGTGCTGACAGGGTCCAGCTTTGCACCCTAAGCCGAAGGTCACCGCTCACACTGGATGGAAGTTGTGCAGCTCAGAGGAGCAACACTTCTCCCCGTAACAGCCCGCTGCCCCACCGAGATTTCACCCCAGCTAGGAATGACTCAAATGCATGTCCCTGAACGCAGTTTTACAGGAGGTCTGAGGTTACTTAAAAGAGCTTTCAGGAAAAAATCCATTGAAAATGCCAAATCAAAGGGAGAAAAAAATCCTGTAAACAAAAACTGCTGGCTTTTGCACAGTTGTCCTTTATCACTGCAGAAGCCATGAGGGCAGTCTTGGTGCAGCGAGGTGACATGCACAGGGTGCTGCAAGACAAAGACAACCACTCCCACCATTTTCTCTGGAGGTCCTGCTGTGATATTTCTCAGACAAACAGAATTACTTCCATTTCTTGCTCAGTTTGCATGTTTGTTTTTTTCAGAAAGAGGAGGTGGAGTTTTTTGTGTGTTATGTGCTTCCCTGTAATTAAACTATAGCACAGATATATGCTTTCTTGTGCTACGTTTCTCTTTCCCGGTGTATTCGGGTTTTAGATCTCAGTCAACATATTACCTCCCCCTGCAAAAGAATTATTTCTATAATCAGATTAGTCCTGAATTTATACCGAGTCTGAAGTACAGCTTTACTCACTTGATTATTCAGTTTGCTATAAATGTTGGGAATAAATTCCAAGAGAGTGAATCAAGCAATTTCTTTTTTTACTACCTTTAGACATATTTCTTATATTTGCCATGCACCTTTACTGCACCAGCTCCAGTTACTCAGAGTAGACCAAAAATTATGTTTAGCAAGACTGCAGGACTTTTCTGAATGCTGAGATAAGAGCATTAAAAAATTTTCCAGGTAGAAAATTCCTTCTTAAGTTTCTGTGAACTTTCCTCTTGGGTAAGAGATGGGAGGCCTTGGGCCTTTCTTACACCCAGATTTCTCATCTGTCCTGAACAGAAGTTACAATGGTGAGCATCTTACCTACTACTGCATTAGTGACAACGTTGGCAACACAGTTATTGTGATAACAGCAACCTGGGCATATTTGGGTTAGTCCAACATGAAACACAATTTTTTTTTGTGTGAACTTCTGTTTGCTCGGTCCGTGTTGAAATTACCTAGATCGCACAAATGGCGTCTCTGCATTCTGCAAGCAGTGCTTTTGGTAAGTGGTATCATTCATTTTAGAGTTAAAGATGAGTGTTTCAGGGCAAATATGCTGGATATGAAATACAAGTGTAATAAAAGTATGAATGGAGAAGTTGCACAAGCGACATGATTCTTGCAAGTCTTAAGAAGCTTCTTTATTTCATAAAAATGAAGAGGACTGTTCCTTGAGTGTTTGTGAAGGAGTTAGTAAAGGTAAAGCCTGAGGTTGCCAAGTTATTAACTTTCCATTCAGGAATGGGTTGCTCTGAATTCAATTACCCAGCTGCAGAAGTGCTTTCCAATATTCGATGGCACCTCCTTGAAAGTGTAAGTGGTGGTGAGCACACGACCACGCACTAATCAGAAATGAAAGGCTTTGCGTTTTATGTCAAGGTTGGCTGTTGCAGAGTGCGCCAAGGTGAGGTGCCCCGCTTGCCGCAGGACGCCGTGTCCCTGTGCCACAGGGTGCAGTGCCCGATGCATGAGCCTGGCATCAAGAGGAATCGATAACACAACTCTGAGCACGACCACTTCCCAGAAACCTGCTGACCTGCCAGCAGTCGAACACAAACTGAATTAACCTTCCTGCTCACTGCACCTGAATCGGTCCTTGAAGGACAGGGATGATAGCTGGCCATGAAGAGCAGAGGCTGATTTTGCAGCAGACAAGCTTAGCAGTCATAGAATCATAGAATGCTTTGGCTTGGAAGGGACCTGAATCTGTTTAGGAATGTGTACGTTGGCTGTGAATATTGGGAGGCTATGGGATTGTGCTGGTGATAAGCTATTTGACTTGTTTCACATATGCTTTATCAGCGTATGAGTTTGGATGGAAGTATATGGAAAGAATATCTTTAGTATTAATTTTTCTCTTACAGTTCACAGTTTTTAAGAGTCTGGCAAACTCACTCCCATATAAACCTCAATCAAAAGCAATAGTCAGGCTTTTAACGTGTTTGTTTTTCTCTGGGATTCACTAGAGCTTGAACTAGTTAATCAATATTTCTGACTTACTAGGAAAAATGTACTTCACACACTATTGCCTCCTGCTTTATAGTAGCCACATAGACATCATATTGGAATTGAAATAACCCCCTCTCAAAACTGAGAAATGTGTTGTGAATATTTGGGATCCTACGGAGAATACAATTCCTTGGGAAATAACCAATGGGCAATTTGCTGTCTGAAAAGCGCATCCATAGTGACTTGATATCTCAGCCCACCTGGTGATGCACTGAATGGCAGTGGCTATTTCTGAATGTTGGACTCCTCTCCTGTCACAGCTGGTCACTCCCCAGGACACTGGACAGGTGTATCGGGCACCTCCAGCCACCTCTACCACCCCTCCAGGTCATGGGGACAGGTGTCCCCAGGAGGCTTAGATATGATTCCTCAGCAGTAGAAAGTGTTGTATAAAAGATCCTTTTCCAGCATTTTTCACCGTCTGAGTTAGTTGTCAGCGTTTCACGGGATCAAGTTGCCAGTGCTCGCATCAGAAGAGTCCCTCTGGGAGATGAACAATCAAATCAGGTCCCCGTGGCAGGAAGCCCTCCTTCAGTCCTGCCCATAATATCGTTCTCATTAATTTCGCTCTTTATAATATTGCTGTGTATAAATAATTCTACTCGATCCTCTGATTTCACCACCATCAGGGATTTACAGTGACTGAAAGAAGTAAACTATGTACTGAGAATATTGTAAAATGAATAAAAATTCAGTACTAGAAATACCACATTATGCTGACCCCTCTGCTCAGCCTAGAGGACCAAGACTTGATGCCCTTGCAGAGTCAGAAAGGCCACTGTAGCATGGATGGTAACATATCACAAGACAAGGGGTAAAGGGTGGAAGCTGGAACACAGGAGGTTCCAGAAAAATATGAGGAAAAACTTTTTTACTGTGAGGGTGACCAAGCACTGGAAGAGGCTGCCCAGGGAGGTTGTGGAATCTCCTTCTCTTGAGACATTCAAAACCCGCCTGGACGTGTTCCTGTGCGCTCTGCTGTAGGTGATCCTGCTCTGGCAGGAGGGTTGGACTAGATGATCTTTAAGGTCCCTTCCAACCTCTAACATTCTGTGATTCTGTGATTCTGTGATATCCTTTTATGCTGTAGTATGGTATAGTTTTTTAAGGTGTATCATTAGGGATGATTTAGTCTTCTGTTAAGACAGATACTGTTTTTTTGATCATCAGACCAACCTGAGGCCGTGCTACACCCCCTTCTGCAGGGGTCATGCTCTGAACTGCTATAAGTAAATAACAAGAACTTATTAATCTTTGCTTGATTTTACAATTTGACAATGTCCAAGGAAAATATAGGGTTGCATGTGCCTTCGGCTGTTGAAGGGAATAACCAGGAGCAATCCAAATCTCCTGACAGGTTTAGGACGCTCCTCCCGGTTGACCGTTCTTGGCTAGTAAATATTGATGGGTGTCAGCATCAGTAGGCAGCAAAATTTCTCTGTAAATTAATGTCTAGAAAGCAAATATTCTTGGTCTTACTATCTGTTGCCTGTTTTATAAGGTCTTGACAGTGAAATTGAAGTCTAGTAAAAATAACATCTTTTTTTCCCCTCCCATCTGAATATCTCAAAGCTGTTACACTCGCATCGACATTGAACATTGTATGTCAAAAGAGCTGTCACCTCTATTTCAGAAATAGTGAAATCAGGGCCTAGAGGAATCACTGAAAATCTGTCCTGGGTCACAGACTGAATAGATCCAAAATGTAAGAATGAGAACTGAGTTTCCCTTAACTTGAGAACATCCTCCCTCTCTGGACAAAGGGGAAGGTGTGTTAAACTCCTCATGTTTAATGGCACTGTTGGCGAAAGTCTTCGCAGTAGCTGAGAAGCTCAAAGAATAGCAAATGGGACTTGGAATGTGTCTTCTTTTTCCACGATGTGATGGTAGCAGCCGTGATGGACAGCATTCGGCAGGGATCTGTTCCCTCTGTTTCCATATTGCTCGGGCTCTGGGGACCAGGGTGTTTCCAGACATCAGAAACTCCTGCCAACCTCTGCCTGTCACAGCCCTGCAGCCCTTCAGGCACCCAAGGAGGGTGAAAGTGGCTGGTCACGGCACAGGTGGTGTCACCCAGGTCACAACTGTCCTGCAGACAGATGCTGCTGGCGGCTGTGCTTATTTCAGAGGGTTATTTCTATTTTTCTCCTGGTAGAAGAGGAGAAGGTTGACAGCCGTGACACACAGTCTCTTCCTCAGGCTGCTCTGCAAGAGCTGCTTTTCTCAGCTGCAATCTTAAGTCATTTTAAATAACTCCCCAGCAGCTCTAGCACACAGTAATGTGATTAGGGCACCAACTTCTCTGACCATATTGCTTCATATTGCATTTCAGTCAGTAAATGCATTCCTCCCCTTGGACCCACCTGTCCCAGTTGCCCCAGGTGCCCAAGACTTTTATAGCAGCACACGAATTCATCACTGTGCCCCTATGGCAACAACTGCACTCCTATTCACCCTCTCTCCCACCACTGACAGCAGTGATCCTGGAAGATTAGTACAAGAGTAACTCCTGCCTCTCCCTCTTGAAACCCTGAGGTTTCAAGCTATGGCAGAGGAGGCACTGTTAGGGTTAGGTTTAGGAACAGGCCACCGCGCAGGCTGTAGTAGGCAGCTGGTGATGGGACAAGTATGGAGTGGAGAGCACAACAATTAAGCAGCACATTCGGTTTCTCACTACAGACAATATTTTCACAGACCATAAAATTGCTTTTCTTAGCAGTGGCTGTCCTCTTTCTTGTTTTAGTACCTATAGCACTGACAGCTTGAAGTCATATTTACTTCAAAGGTAGCTTTAAAAAATTCTCTGAGAGAGTGGCTGGAATCTCTTGCACTTTGAGGAGGACAGACTGGTTTTCTTTTTTCACAGCAATATATCTTAAACTGATGCTTATGGAGCAGTGAAGATTTTGCTCTGGGACAGAGTTATTATGGGAAAACTCCACGCCCCCAGAGAACCCATATTTTCCTGGGGAGATCTCTTCTTTCACTACACATGACCAAATAATCAAGGGAAACCCTTCTAAGAAAATAAATGTCAGAGGAATGAGATTCCTGGAGACAGTTGTAGTTCAACCACATCTTCACTTGAAGCAATTTGATCCTATGTCACTGACTTCATTTTCCTTAAGGAAAACCAGTGGGCATTGTGGTGTCACTGAAGGAAGCACCTAGTGAGGACCTGGGCAATCATGGTGTTTGCTGAGGTCTGGGCTCCTGTGATCAGAAAAACCCTTTCGTTTAGCAATATTCTGTTAGCTAGTGTGTGTTCTAAAACATGCAAAAGTAATGGGTCTTATCTCGATATGCCTGATTAATTTTTCCAGTGGTCTTCTCCTCCTTTGACAATTACGAGCACTATAATGTAAAGACAAGCTAGGGTGCTGGGCTTTATGTATGTTGCAATATGACATATCTAGTATCAGCTGAATTTTCCCAAGACTGTTGGATGCTGATAACCAACTGAATAATACGCCAGCTCTGCAGCACAACCGGTGTAGTTTATCAGGCTGAAAAAAGGTTTACCATCATCTTCATATAAATCTCTTGTGACAATATGTCATGTGCGGATTTTATGGGGAGAAGCTGTCTTCTGAGATTCACTGCTATATATCATTTTTACACAGGTTTATGTTTAGTGGCACTTACTAGTGACTAAGATAGAGTGGTACTCTTTACCATGAGATGAAGTTGTGCAAAAGTTTGACAGCAAACCCACTGCACTCCTTGTTAGGCTGGTGTCATCCCATGAAGTACATCCAATACTTACATGTTACAGACCTGTCCTATCATTTCATTAAAAAAATATTTCTAATGGGAAGGGGAAATCAGTTTCACAAAACCCATATACTCATAAAATGATTTAGGTTGGAAGGGACCTCTGGAGGTGTCAGAGTGGGGCAAATGTCAAAGAGCCGGTTGCTGAGGGCCTTGCCCAGCTGAGCTTTGAACATCACGAATGGAGAATCCAAACCAGTTTGAGCATTCTCTTCTGTGTATGTGTTCTCACTGCAAAATTTCTTTTCCCTGTGTCAGTCTGGCATTACCCATGCTGCAACCTGTGCAAGTTGACTGAGAAGAGCCTGGATTTGTTTCCTCTATGGTAGTGGAAGCCAGTACTTCCACTTCACGCAGGGGAGGACAGCAGTGCAGTCCCCCTTAACCTGCTCTTCTCAAGGCTAAACTAGCCATGCCTCCTTAGACTCCTCTCATGCATCACATGCACCCAACCCACTTCACCATCTTGGTGGTCCTGTGTTAGACTTCCTGCAGTTTGTCCATGCTTACACTCTTCCAGCTTGTTGAAGCTGCTCTGAAAGTCTTCCCTGTCTTCCTGCACACCCGCCTGCCTCCTAATGCAGTGTCACCTTGCTGAGAGTTCATCTCCTCCCATCAGTCAGGTTGCTGATGAAGGCATCACGGAGTACCAGCCCTAGTACTGGTCCCTGAGGAGCACCACCCACAACTGGCTCCTGGGTAGACCATTGAGACATCAGCCACTGTCCTTTCAGTCCAGTAGTCTGGACAGGTTTTATGTCCCTTCTTCCCCATCTATCTAGTCCATACTCTGCTTACCGGGCTATAAGATTACTATGCATGGTACAGAGTGTTGAAAGCTCTGCTAAAGTCAGCACCCTCTGTCCTCCCCTACCACAGAGTTAGACTTGGCAGCACAGAGGCAATCAGGCTGGTCAGTAATGATTTATCCTTCTTTTTCCCCTGTGTTTTTCTTTTAGCTAATGGAAAATCTTTACAGGATGTCATGTGTGCCTCTGGAGAGTATGTGAGACATGATACTTCCTTCTCCAGTGGGAAGGACATGCAGAGGCGCAAATCTCCACTGTGTTCATCCAAAGACTTTCAGGATGTGAAAGCATTTCACCGCAGTGAAGAAACTGAAGCCAAGTACAGCACCTAACTACTCTGAGAGAGCCGATAGCTGAGCGTGTTTGGCTGTGACACAGTCTTTGCCCCCCAGATTTTGAGTTTTCTGAGAAAATATGCATCTGACAGACAAGATTGTGCTTTGGTTTCACAGAGCCAGGCCAAGCTGGAAAAGCACTCCCTGCTGAAGGCAGCAGCATCACCTGCCAAACCCTCATGTCTCTGTGTACCAGGGACAAGAAATATTCTTATTACTCCTGTCACCATTATTTACATATTTCTGTTATCATTGCACACACAGACCAGGGTTGCCAATGCAGGACACTGCAGAAAGGCTGAGATAAAAGGATGGTACCTTCCCTACAGCACTTGCATCCTAAGCCACTATTTTCTTTTCTGCCAAGTGATTGCCAGGTACAGCTCTGTGTATATGTGAGAAGCCTGAGCATTTTTTTTTTTTATTTTTTCCCCCCTCAGGATTTAAAAGATTTGCTGCAGTAAAGAGCTTTATTTTATGGCTAACAAGTCAGAGAGAGAACTGCCTCAGCATAATTAATTGTGGTGTACTGCAGCCCCACTGGTGCTGACTCACCCCAGTAACCTGAGGGGGGGTCACAGCATCTCTTACCTCCCCCCGCTAATCAGGGCCTGATTTCTTCTAGCAATCATCAGGTCCAGACCTTCCAGCTCTGTTCTGCATAAATGCCCGGGTAGGTTTTATCTTTTGCACACCTTATTCATATTCTCCTTCTTTCCCTTATCTCTGAGGATAAGGGAAAGTGCTTTTGCGGGGACTGTTCATCAGAGTTTATTAATACACTTATGAACTGGGGTGCTGTAAACTGTGGAGGTGGCACAGAAATATTCACCCATTTTATTTATATGATTATCTCTTAGTATAAGGGCAGTAGCTGGCCAGCGCAAGGTATAAGCTCAAGCTTATCTTAGGCGGACCTAAGCACCTATGAAAGACAAGGTTAAATCTGGAGAAAGCAGTGGCAGCAAGTCTTGAGGAATAGGGAGCACAGACTTTTCAAAAAAAAAGTGCTGCTATTGTTGTATATTGATCACTGTTACCAATAAGTGTAAAGACCAGAGAGCAATACCTTGATGGATAACATTGGGGCAGATAGATCAAAGTAAGCTAGCAAGTACAAAACAGAGTTTTGTTAGGATCAGGTAAGCTAGATGTGGAGAAAACAATATTCTTGTCCTCTCTTCAAGTTCTGTGTCTCTGTAGTATTGTCCCCTGCAAAAGACCCTCTCTTCTACCTTTAAAAATAGAAACAGAGCAGATAGAAATGGGATATCAGGGTGGAGACGTTAACTAAAATGCATTTGGCCAAACTGGTGCAAAGGAGGGAAACATCTCAAAGAAATGAAGATCCTTTCTTCAAAGGACTGCTTGTTTCAATCGGGGGGAATGCCAGGAAACTAGAGCAGCACTCCTTGTTTCTTCAGGTTCCTCCTTGCTAAAATTTATCATTCAGGGGCTGTGGCTCACATCGGGTATGTGAATGCCTGGTCTTCCTTTAGGTTACAAAGTTTTGAGAAACATCATGCTTGCCTGAGTCTCCTGAAATCCCAACATGATCCGGTGCTGTTCAGCTCTCTCCCGCAGACCACCGTGGTGGGGATGTGCCTTTGACAACCTGATGTCAGAAGGATTTCCCTGAGGGTAAATTGTCTTTTTAAAATTCCTGACAGAAACCTTTTGAAAGCTTTTATTTTGTAAGCGTCTTTCATTTGCTCCCATGCTTAAAACCTCCTAGAAACTGGATTAGCTTCCCTTGGATGTCTCTGGTGGGTGTTCTTGTACCCCCCCAAAAAAGGGTACAGGTTTTCTGGTCTGATTAAAGGGGTAATTTAAATTCAGCAGACATCCAGTAAACATGTCTGAAGATCTACAGTACGTGACATCTTGAAATAGCTGGAGTAGACTCTACAGCCTTAATTAGGAATTACGTACATGTCCAAAAAATATGTAAATAAAGTACAACAAGCTAAGAACACTAAAGATCACAAAGACTGAAGGTACTTAGCAATGCCTAATTAAAGAGATTGCCAGTATAACTAATTAATGAATCTTCTTTTTCAGGATGATCCTTCTAAATGACAAGGCTCTAAAATGTGACTTTTTCATATTCATTGGAAGATCGGTCACCTTAAAACCCTCTCCAGTTAGAGAATAAAATAAAATGACACTTACACCGTGACTAACACCCTGCATGGTTGGCAAGAACAGGGCACAGGGGTCTGGTGAGGCTGGAGAGCAGGAGGCTGCAGACTGTCTTTATAGATGTTGGTCTAAAAAGGCACATACAGTTGCTGCCTAAAAACTTACAAAAGCATGGTGGATTCTGCCCTACACAGAAGATTTCAAGATCCTTAAACCTTTTTTTTTTTTTATTTATTTCTATTCCTCTGTTTTTCTGAATTTTACATAAATGAGTCTTACAGAGACAGCATGAAGAGGGAGAAGACATGTTTGTAAAGCAGAGATTTAGCCAAGTGCAATAAAGGGACCTTAACATCAAAGTCACTGCAGTTCCTCTGGATCAATGCTTTGTTTCCCCCCAAAAATCAAAGCTACCAAAGAAAGAGACAGCTTAGAGAGTGGTTGCAAAGACCCTCTGTTAATCAGAAACCATTGGCCATGATTAAAGGAACATGAATAACTTTGAAGATATCTACACTGAAAGTGGGACTGTGAGGCCACTGATCAGCTCATCAATCATGAGGAATAGTTCAGCGGAGGGGAATGTCTCCAAATGGTGTTGATTTTCTTGGAGTTTTAAAAATAATTTTGGTTTTTCTTAGGGTTTTAAAAATGAGGGACACAACCATAGCTGTAGCAGATGAACACACATATATAATTGATGTACACAACTAAAGTGACATACAAAAACCCTTTGAAGTATTGAAAGAAAAGTTGTAGATCCATCTCCCTTGCTCCCAAGCTGGACATTGATTTTTGTCCATTGCTGTGGAAGTAGAACTGAAAGTAGAAGTGTTACCAGCACAAAGGGATATAACGGATTGAGTCAAAGTTTATACCTCTTCACTGCAAGAAGAGTTGTCACTGGAAGCTCTTTGGAGGCTGTTTTACAGGGAAATTTCATTTTCTTCCTTATTTTTTGTTTCTTTATCTTTTTTTTCAGCAGAAAATATCATGTGCTACATTTATTTGTTTTATCCAAACATTAGTGCTAAGATTAAGGGAGTTGAACATCTCTCTTATGAGGAAAGGCTGAAGGAGCTGGGTCTCTTCAGCTTGGAGAAGAGGAAGCTGAGGGGTGACCTCATTAATGTTTATAAATATGCAAAGGGTGAGTGTCAGGAGGATGGAGCTGGGCTCTTCTCAGTGATGTCCAGTGATAGGACAAGGGGCAACGGGTCTAACATTAGGAAAAACTGTTTAACTGTGAGGGTGACAGAGCACTGGCACAGGCTGCCCAGGGAGGTTGTGGAGTCTCCTTCTCTGGAGACATTCAAAACCTGCCTGGACGCGTTCCTTTGTGACCTACTGTAGGTGATCCTGCTCTGGCAGGGGGCTTGGACTAGGTGACTTTTCAAGGTCCCTTCCAATCCCTGACATTCTCTGATTCTATGTGATTCTGTGATTTGTGCTCAGCATTACTGTGCAAGAAGCTTGCAAAGTAAAATTATTAAATGCCTGTGTCTGTAGCTTTGCCAGTAAGTGGTGCTAGCTGCACAGTTTTGTAGCTCTTCCATGAAAATTACTGGTAAAGCTACAGTCAGTCCCATTTTAAAGGGTTATGTTCTTTCACGAAAATATGCAAATATAAACCGATTGAACAACACAACTTGGGAAATCATCCTCTGATCATTTTAGGGCTGTGATAGCCATGTTTGACAGAACAGTGTCCGTTTCCTTAACCATTTTTACCATTACTGCCCATGGCATGCACATAAGCTCTGCTTGACGAAAGAAGGGGGGAGGGTGCGTGTGTATGTGTCGCATTTACCCATCTTGTGCACTTACTATATTTGCTGAGCAAGAGCAGATTAATTTTATATATACTTATTCCCATATATACCCTGATGTTGAATATGTGCCTAGACCAAATGCTGCAGTGCTCGGACTTGCTGCAGTTCTGGATTCATCCGTGGATGCCCCGTTACTATGGGGATCACCTCCCCTGAGCCCTGTAACACTAAAATCCTGGACTGGCACCTAGTCATCCTCGGAGGGTTAAAGAGCAGAGAACCCTTTGGGGGGGGCGGAGGGGGTTTGGACCACTCACAAAACGTGCTAGATGGTCATATATTTCTGTGCACGCTTGGGTGACTCTAAAACAGGAGAAATATTAATCCTATCATCTGAATAGCACTTATCAGCAGAGGATTTGCTTAAGAAGATTTTCTATCTTGGCCTTTTCAAGGAGGAGTGAGGCTCGCTAGCAGCTGGTGGGCAGCTCGAGGACGTCTCACCACCGAGAGAAATAAAAATGAGGGCTCAGCTAGCAAGGAGGCATCAGTAAATGTGTGGAGGCGAGGGGCTGCCTGGCTGTGGCTTGTAGCCAGGGATGGCATTTTACTGATCCTGCCAGATCCCCTTCTGTGGTGGGGGAACCCTCTGAGGCAAAAAGCCAGGGTCTCCACAGCATGTCTAAAGCAGGTCCAGATTCCAATTTCTGTTGGAATAGGTGAAAAAAGGGACTAATGGGTATGGAGGACTTTATTGGGTGGACTCCCTGTCTGCTCTGACTCAGGGGAAATACCTATTTATTTCAGCTAGAGGGGTAGGACCCTCTATATTTGTTTGTTCGCACATCAGAGCCCTGGGGCTTCCCAGGAGGGAAGGGCTAGAGCTTTTCTTCCTGACAGTGCCAGAACAGGGAAGTCCTTACAAAGGCAAGAGCAGTGTGAGTTTTGTATCAGCAAATTTTGCATCCAGGTTGCCTAATTCCCTTGCTCTGGTGCTGCATTTTGGTGCTCTCTGCAGTCTAGTCCCTCCTACCAGAATCAGCCCCCAAAGAATACAGGTAGAGCAAGACCTTGGTCTCTGAAGAGCCACCACGTGAGCGTGGGGCTTTGCTGTGAGGTGGGGACTGCCATGAAGCAGGCTCCGTGCTGACTAGGCACGTTGGATGGTGAAGGGTTACGGAGCTTCAGGCTTCTGCCTACAAGTTGAGAACATTTAAAAAGGGGTAGTGGCTCCTGAAAATGCCTAAGGCAGGTTCTGCCTGAGGTTGAGTGACGGGATTTCTGAACAACAGTCAGTGCTGGAGTGAGAGCTTCGGGAAGGAGCTCTCCTGTCCTGTACTGCCCATGTCTCAGGTCTTCTAAATTTTGATTTTCACTGAAGGGGAGGAAAAAACAAAAGGGAGAGGAGTCCTCCTCTGCAGAGCAGTCCCAGGGGGGTGTCTGCACAATGCTCATTTCTGGAAAGGTGAGGGAGGAGTCCTCGCAGCAGGAGGGAATTTTTAATTAGAGCTACTCTTGCCCACAGAGAGGAGCTTGCGGGAAGCAGGTGGAAGAGGCTTTTAAACCCTGCAATTGAACTGCCTTAATCAGAACATCTGGTAAATCTCTTGAGTAGGGAATGGTGCTTTTGAAGGCAAAAGAAGGAATTCTCTCTTCTTGACTGCTGCAGGCAGCTGCTGCTTTTGCAAGCCCCTAATGCTGAAATGTAGTCAGCATCCCTTCCACCCGATGAGCTGGTCCCACATCCTCACCCCCACTGGGGAGAGAGGACAGCTATAACTTTCAGGTTGGCATGAGAAAAAAATGCAGCTACTCACCAACAGAGAAAACTTGAAAGCTTGCCCAAGGAAAAGAAAGAGCGACTCCAAGGAAATCCAGTGAAAAGTGTTTAAGTGTTTAAGGGTTTTGACCTCAGAAATCTCATCTGTCCTAGTGCTTGCAACAGAAGTTGCTTTCTCCGAGTTGCATAGCTGCTTTGGTGGGAGCAGCGTCTCTGCCACAGTGAGGCAAGTCAGGGGTTTGTCCTGGAGAAATGCACCTTTGGCATTTCAAACCCAACATTTTCTTTGTGCATTCCCACTATAGTGTGGATTTGCAAAGGTGACTGAAAAATGGGCTGCGCAAAGTCATTAACAACATTGATTCTCATTATTGTAGCATATGCCAGTGCAAAAACATCCAGCATTTGTAAGATGGATGGGTTGCACTGGCTGGGCTGTGAGTGCCTAATTAGTTAAAATACGCAGCATCATAAATGCCAGCACTGACAGGTGAGGCCTCGCAACGTCAGCATGGTGAGCAGTGTTAATTCGTGCTGACATCAGACCTCGTCCTCGACATGGATGCCAAATCCTTGTTTTGCACTGCAGCCAGAGCATTGCATCCAAACCAAGGGCAGCACGTGTTTCACGTGAAACTAGCACAAGTTACAGCCGCAGTTGCTGTGAGACCCAACAACAGCAGCAGGAGCAGCAAAAGGTAAATCTAAGCTCTGCGGGAGGCCGGCTAAGTGCTGCCACGTCCTTTCGTCTCAGCCTCCATCACCCAAAGAGCTGCAGGAGTGTGCAGGCAGGGACTTCCCAGTGCTCAGCGTGCAGCTGTTCCAGAGTGGGGAAGGACAGCTCTGCCCTATGGTTTCAGTCAAAAATTGGAATAGAGGTTCACTGAGTGTGCATCCGTCTCAAAAAAACCCCCACCTCGCTGAATCGAGCTACTCTGTTACCGTGCAGCCTGGCTTCAATCCCAGCAGTTGCATTGGTGGCTTTGGCACCTGTACTGGGGCAGTGCTGGAGAGGATCCTGTCCCATGTGCCTGCTGCGAGGATCCTCTGTGCCCATCCCAGCAGTGCCAGGGGTCTTCCGTACCCATCTTGCTGGCACAGGGGTGTTTTGTGCCCACCCAGCCAAGGAAAAGCTGTGGCCCCTGGCAAACAGCCCCAAATCTTCTCCCTGCTTCCTCAGTGTGGTTAATGTAACCTTTGCCAGGGAAAGCATCCTGTGAACCAGAGGGCAATGTGCCGGTGGATCTGTGAACAATTTAACTGATTTTTCATTAACCAGCAGCTTACAGAGAAGTTGCTAAATTTTATGGGCCATTAGCAGCTTCTGACGCTGCAAATGACTATGAAATTCAAGGTCTTGCAGTTCTGAATCTTATAGGCTTGATTAACAGCTCTTGTTGGGACTGTAGGGTTTCAAAGAAAGGCACTCAGTTGGTATTGCCCAATTTGAACAAGCTATTGGCAGCGTGGGGAACTAGGGGGATGTGGGGACACGAGTGACCTCAGACACTTGCAAACCTGTCTGCATCTGCCCCAAAAGCAGGAAGTTTTCTTTTGGAAAGGTGATTTTGAGCAATGTTATCCTGGGAAGACAATCTGCAATGGTGTTGGAGAGTGGGAGTGAGGCAGTGGAACAAGTTTTAATGCAACCATTAAAATGATTGTTAATCGAGTGCAGGGGAGGGTCAAGAATGCTGAGTGCTGTTTATACATGTGTAGCTGGACATTTGCAAAAATGTCATTTATCCTCACCTTATGACTGGAAAACCTCCATTGCAGAATGGCAAAATAAAGATCCCCATGGTCACACACAGGCCACGAGCTGAGCAGGTCTGGATAAAGGTTTGGATACAAGTTTGTCATGGCCCCAGCCGTGGGGCTGGACTCCTTCATTTGAGCACGTACCGCAGCAAATCTCTGCCTGCCCAGCTGGCTGCCTGCACCAGGGCTAACCCTGACTGTCATTATTTCCCAACTCCTGAAAGCGTTCCAGCAACTTTGCAACAGAAATAAGACACAGCTTCTGTCTGGCTGCAATTATCTTGTGTGGGAAAAGATTAAAAAGTGACATTTAAACCTAGGGTAAATGATGAAGTTTTGGAGATAGGGTGTTCAGGTTTTGCTGTTTGACTAATGTTCATCTCCTAATTAAAACAAGTCTGCTGTCAGCAAGACTAGCCCAATGCACCCCTGAGTGCTGAACAGAGGGATGCTCAGCTGAGGACTGGACTCAAAATCTCTGCAATCCCTGATAGGCAGAGCTCCCCTCTGGGATGTTGGCAGGCAGCAAAGCCCTGCCTGCCACTGACCGAGCAGAACGGCGCAGTCCCTGCTTCCCACACAAGTGGACGGACGAGGGCAGAGCCCACTGCTGCATCAGGCTGGCTTGCAGCCATGCAAGAGAGGCCCCAGAAATGGGCTAAATAGCAGGTGTTTTGGCCAAGAAGACTTGTTAACCTTTGACTGACTACCCATGCATCCCAGAGTCAGCCAGTATGGACACCTGAATGTAAGTGCCCTTCTGGTTGTTGTGATTTAACCCCAGTTGGCAGCTCAGCCCCACACAGCCGCTTACTCCCTCATGGTGGGATGGGGAGAGAAGCTGAAGAATAGAAGTGAGAAAACCCATGAGTTGATATAAAGGCAGTTTAATAGGTAAAGCAAAAGCCACACACACAAGAGAAGCAAACCAAGGAACTCCTTTACCACTTCCCATGCGTAGGCAGATGTTCAGCCATCTCCAGGAAAGCAGGGCTCCAGCACGCATAATGGTGACTTGGGAAGACAGATGCCATCACTCTGAACATCCCTCCTTGCTCCTTCTTCCCCCAGCTTTATATGCTGAGCAGGACACCATATGGTCTGGGATATCCCTTGGGTCAGTTGGGGTCAGCTGGCCCAGCTGTGTCCCCTCCCAACTCCTGTGCACCCCCAATTACTCGCTGGTAGGATGGGATGAGGAGCTGAAAAGGCCTCGACTCTGTGTAAGTGCTGCTCAGCAGTACTGAAAACATCCCTGTGTCATCAGCACAAATCTAAAACATAGCCCCATACTAGCTACTATGAAGAAAATTAGCTCTACCCCAGCCAAAACCATCACACCAGTGATGCTCATTTTGCTTTTTGATGAAGGCAGATGGTTAGAGGCAGAAATGGGGAGGAGGAAGCTTGTGTCACATGTAGAGCAAATGCTCAACTGAAATTTCTAACTCGTTTGCAAAGGGAGTTGGAATTCGAGGGTCTTGACACTTGCTGACACAGCTTGCCTGGTGACAGGGAGATGCGGTAATTCAAAGACACAGACTTAGGTAACTCTCTGTGGGCAGGAGGGGGAAGAGATGCTTTTTACATGCACTCTGGAGGAGGGTATGGAAACCCGGGGCTGACCCTGCTAATGAAGGAGAAACCTGCGCTTCCCCTCCTGTGTTAAATCTGCTGAGTGCATCCTGGCAGTCTCCAGCCTGCTGCCAATTGCTGCGCTAAAAGCAGATGTGTTTTGTGTGCCTAGGCTTGGGTTTGTTTCTGCTCCTCAGTAATGCACAAATGTTGCCATTGGCAGCCCAAATTTATTTATTAAAGCATTGCAGAGGGATGAAAAAATGGGGCGGCTTGTGCTCCCCACTGAGTTGTGGCTCAGAGCCAGAGAGCAGCACCCCAGCACCTGGCGAGCCAGCAGGGGCAACAGGGGCCATGCTGGATGGCCACCACAGCTTTGAACCATGGGTGTTACCAGAGTTAACATGAAATGGAAAAAAGGAAGATCTGCAGACATAAACAGCTGGCTGCTGGGACTGAATGATGGCCAGTTGCTTATGGGCAAGTCAGATGTCAGAAATGGCACTGAAAGTTGAGATGGACTGACATTTAAAAATTAGAAGAAGGTTTAAAAATAGGCAAAACAGGGATCAGCAGTATGGAGTCACTGGTAATAGATTAAAGAGATTTCATTCACAAGTGAAGATTCACATCCAGCCCACACCAGTGCTGTTACCTGTTGTCTCATATGCAAAAAAAGAAAAATGCATTAATGTATGTGTCATCCATAAACCCCCTCAAAACACAAAGATCCTGAGTAGCAAGTCCAGTTAAGAGTTTATTAAAAGATTGAATGATGAACCTTTTCCTGTATATTGTGCAGAGTTGACACCAGGGCAAATATGATCTGCTGAGAGCATGCAGTCAGCACTGCTTTCAGTCCCCAGCTCTACTGATCCGGAGATCTTCTCAGAACAGTGAACACAACCTCAAATATCAGCTAGGGGAAAGTATACATTTAACAAAAACAGACTAGGGAAAAATCAGATTTGACAATGTGAAAGTATGTACAAATATATATTAGATCTACTCAAGGCACAAGGGTGTGCTCAGAGAGCACGTAATGTGTATGTTGGCGATTCAGAAGGAGATCAGTCAGGGTAATATTACAGACATTTATCTGTGCTGCTTTGATCAGGCTTTCTTTTGATGTTTCTTGAGTCAAAAAAAAATATCCAAGGAAAGGATTTCTCTCTGCATTTTTATACTCTTACTTCTAAACAGAGTCATTAAATGAGTGGGCTCATGGAGTATGAGGAACAAACCCCAGCATCTGTGCATACTTATGTATCACCATCCAGCTTTTGCTATGCTCATCTTTTCCTGGTTGTTCTCTAGTGTGGGTTTAAGGAGTGAAAAGACTTTTTCATCTCCTCAGAGTTTAAAATACTTCATTATTTTCTATGTGGACCAGTCAGTAACCATCTCTGCCAGCTGGAAATGCATTTTGATGGTCTGGCATCTATCATAGTTACAGCAGTTTGAAATCACACCTGAGCCTGGAGAACAGCATTACTAATTTTTTTTAAAAATATTTTTAGGTGGCAGTGAAGGACCCTTTTAGAGAAGTACATGCCTAGAGAGTCAACAGACCCTGGTGTAAGCATATACATGGTTCTGTATTTCTGACAGCCTTAGATGTGTGTCTTGCATCAGAAGACTTATCAGAAAAAGTTATCAGACTGCCTGGTGTAGCTGTAAAGTGAGGCAGAAGACTAAGCGCTCGCACCATTAGTGCACATAGACCCACAGTTGTCATCAAAACACTCATGGTGGAAATAAAATAGCACTTGTCTGACACCTCGGTTGTGATGGGTGCTGTCACCCACTTCGCCTCACAGCTGGTTTTCATCTGCCTACGCTTGTTTCATGACCATTCCTCTGCAAGTATCACAGTATTATGGCACAGCTGATGTTATTTCACCAACATTATAGGCATGAATAAGGTGCACAGAGATATACCTGGACAATGGTGGGCTTGTTTTAAAATTTACATATTATCATGCCCTATTAACAAGCCAGATCCAGCCTGGCCACTGACAACGTGAAATACTTCTGTATCATCAGAGGAATGGGATTTAAAAACACTTGTCTCCTGAGGAGAGCCTCAGAAAAGACTGTGCTACATTTCTTTCATTTTCTTAAAAATGCATGGTCTGGAATTTTTATTACTTTAACATCCAATATTCAACCCTATTCAGACTCCACTACATTTTCTTTCATTCTCAGTTTCTCTCTATTTGTTATGAGTGTTAGGTGCGTTTAATTCTTCATATGGATATGACATAATTTTGAGTTAACAGGTTGAAAATGCACTTCAATTATGTGCAATGAGTCCCACAGAAACACATTACTTCATAAAGCTGGAAAGCAAACAATCAGAGCAACACTTCTTGCACATTTTTAGGACTGTCTGTGCTAATTTGCTTTTACCATTTAGCTTTGACCAACCAAAGAATTAGATGGATAACCAAAGTGCAGAAGAACTTTCATTCAGGGTAAGCAATAACATAGTAGAAGAGCAAAATGGTTTATTTGCATCAAAGTTTACCATGGAAGGGGAGTCATCTCACACTGAAATGCTAATTGAGGTGATTTTAAATGAAACTGACAGAATTAGTGGTAGTGAATCACCAGAGTCACAAAGTGCTTGTCCAAGAGTTGTGCAGTTTGTCACAAATTGCCCATTGTACCGGAGAAAGAAAAGGTCGCAGATATGTTCAAGGCTCTGGATCTTTGAAACAGCCAAGTGTGATTTCTTTACCAGAAAAAGACTCTGTAAAACATATCAAATGAGGCATGGTGAGATCTGAGCTTCTCAAATTCATTCCAATAAACGCTGACAAAAGGCACATATTTTTCTTTCACATTCATTATGCACTTGATGTGAAATATACAGTATGAATATGAACCTAGTGCAGTTGCTACGTACTAGAACATTGTACAAATGACATGATATCTAATTTTCATATTACAATAATTTCTTAAGCATTTAGGGTTGCTTTGGAGGAAACCAAGAGGAAATGAAACCCCCAAAACATTGACCCTAATGGAGCAGGACGAGATCCATAATTCCTACTGACATGCTGAATGCAGAAGCAGCTCTTAGAAATCCAGTACTGTTCCACAGATCTGGGACTCCAGACAAGTCTCATATTTTTTTTTCCAGATGAGAATAACTTAAATTTTATCTAGTTTAGCCTCTGTTTCCATCTCCCAGACTCTGGATTTTTCTAGTTCTTTATGGCCTCTGTATTGTAGGTCACCTTTCTAGATATTGGGCTCCTCACTCCACTCCCTTGTGGAGTTTCTGTTTTCAGCTGAGTGTTCTCAGCTTTGGCCAAGCTTCTGATCTGTGTAGGAGCTATCAAGCCACAATCAGTTAAACAGACTCATGTGTCTGCTTTAATTTTGGTGAATAATACAGTAGTTTCCAAAGGCAACCTAAAGCATTTTGAGGCTAAAGATAAAGCAAAAGAGCTGAAATAGTGCCAGAGGTGTGTGTGACATGTAAGATTAACAGCATTTCAGTTTTGCTTACTTTCATCTTTAGCAGTTTTTTTTCAAATTAAGTCCTTTCTACAAAGTCTTAAAAGTATTTACACCCTAATAGAATAGAACCCCTATGGAGTAATTATTATCACTTCTCAAGATATCTTATAATTCACTGTTATCTCTTCCCTGGAGTATGATTTAATTACTGCCATATCATATGCATTGTATTTTGTCTAATGTGACTGCTGATGATGAACAGGCATTGCTGAAAGCTGATAATGAGTTAGGCATCCGAAATCTCACCTAAACGAAGGTTAGAAATTGGTGCTCCTGGTGTTTATTAACTGATGTTTATTTCACAACTATAAATAAAGCTCTGCTGCTTAATTGTCATTTTTGCAGAATGTATTTTTCAGATTCAGAATAATCAGCAGTTCTGTGGTTTTGGGTTTTTAGCGCAAGAAAGCAATTTGCAAAAGTTGTTGGATAGGAAGCAATGAGTGTTACCTTAGTGGGCAATTTAAGCACAGATGGTTTTGGAAGATAAAATCGTCACATGACTCCAAGACACATCAAACACACTTTGCCTACTATCAGAACTGAGGTCTGAATATTTTTAGTGGGTGAATAATGTGAACTGCATTTGCAAAAAAAAAGGATATTTATTTCATGCCACAAGGATTAATACCAAAATCACCAAAATAACTCAGAGGCCCTTGCTGCTGGTTGAACTTTAGGAAATGAAAGTCATGAGTAAGTGCTCTGGGCATGGATGACCTGCTGTCTTAATCCAGCTGCCATTTGTTATTAGAGAACAAAAATCTTCACTTGTCATGACTCTCTGGTTCTGAGAAGGTTTTATTTAGAACTCGCCTTTCACCAGTGTCACAAATGCCTGTATTTCTGGATCTCTAAAGTCAAAACATTTTTACTTTCCCTGATTCAGGAGGAAGAAAAACATACAAAAATCCCACAAGTACAGAATTCATTGCTTCTGGTGGCTACAGACAAGTACTTTATATATGTGTGAGATCCACTACCTGGGAAAATCTTCCATCTCTATTAAATTTGAAGTGAATGTTTAACATGTCTCCTCCACGATCCCAAAGGAGACGCTACCTCTGCTAGAGGATATATCCCAACACGCTTTGCAAAGGCAGGTAAACAGAAAGTCATCACACATCCCAGTTTTCTTTTTGATGTTGCTAGCACCTTCTCCTGGGGTCATTTTAATTTTATTAGTCATAAAATTGTAATTGTGTTGGTTTTCCCCAAGAGGTTTTGTTAGAATGGATAGACTTTGCTCAGAGCTTAGCTCAAGTGCATGGGTGAAATGAACACTTGCTCAGGAAATGAGCAGGCTTTGATGAGAAGGGAAATAGTGAAGGAGCATAAGCAATATCCAAGCTGTGCTTCTGCCTGACATTAAACAACACATGTTCAACGTTTCATGACAAACTGATACACAGCAGAAAGTTATCGAACAAAATCCTCCTGTCTGAGAAACTTGTCATGTTGCACAGTAGAGATTTTAAGCAACCATATCACAAAACCATGTCATTGGTAGGTATTTCAAGAAGAAATAAGAAGTGATGATCTGCAGTGAGTTTTGCCACTCTAAACATTGCTTCTCCTGCAGTGCTGCGGTCAATATTGATACTCTGTTGGCTTAAGTCTTGTTCTTGCTTGTGGAGCAGAGATGAGGAATGATTTCTCCACGGCCAGGAACAGCCACAGCCAAGCCAACACAGGCATGTCATTCACCCTGGTACTCTGCCCACCAAACCAAGAGAAACCCCCTTCATCTCCATGCCCTGGATCTGCATTACCAGGGAATTGACATCAGAATTAATAACTTGTATTTGTTTGGCCAGGACATCCCATGGGGATGTGCCTTCAGCTACATGGAAGTGATGGGCTTGTGGTCCTGTAAATACCTGTGTCCCCAGACGACTAGTTTCAGTGCTCTCTTCCTGTGGTTTCACAGGCATTTGAGCGCTTCTGTCAAATATATTTAGATGTTTATTAACTACCAGGTAGCTTTGAGATCTATTTTCATATGTCAAATATGTTTAGATGTTTATTAACTAGCAGGTAGTTTTGAGATTTATTTTTTATTTTCTGAGATCTATCTAGCACTGTCAGTTTGTCCCCACTTTTCTGCTAGAAGTGAGGTGAGGTCCCAGGTGTCAAGATGACCTGGCATGAGTCCCCTGCACAGAACATTTCTCGTGGAGGGATGCTTGGCACCTTTTCCAAGAGAAAAGTTCACATCCAGTAATCGGCTTTCACATCTAGTAGGTACCTTGCATCCACATCTCCAGGGATGACAATTGTAGCTCCAGCTGCTTTGCAGCTGCTTGGGCTGGGCACTCCTCAGCACAGGAACAGAAAAGCATATGTGAAGAAATAACAGGGCATGATGAGTGTAAAGAAAGCAGATAAAAAAACTGACATTAAAAGGTGAAATTATGTTTGAAGGGCGGAGTTCTGGTTCCTTCCCTAGTTAAAGAAATGCAGCGTTCAGGTAGTGAGTGGCACCTCCCTCACCCAGTTGTGTCTGAAACTGCATAACAAAAAGCCCCTTTGGATGCATTCCTCAGCTCAGATTTTACATTTATTTTAAATTCTAGGTAGTCAAGTAACAGGAAAAATCATTACATAAGAACAACAGAGTAGAAAGCAATGTGGAAAATACCCTGTCCATCACAGTGTCCCTCTGTGCCTGCAACTTCTGTCTCCATAAAATAGCAAATCTCAGATCCTATTTCTCAAAGCTTGTCTCTGACGCCAGCAAGTTCAGTTGAGCTCCTGATAGCCTCCACCAGCCCTGCACTCCCAGTGGAGTCTGATAGCTGTGGGCTCCCAATTTCCTTTGAGAAAAGAGCTTGTTGAGAGCACGGCTGGCTCCACCCTGAGCTCCAATCTCCTGTGTCAGTGTCAGTGCAAGAAAGCCTACAGTCTACATCTTGGGAAGGTTGGTCTGCTCATGTGTCTCTACCCTACTTCTTTTGCCACCGATACCAAAGGACCTGGTCTAAAAACAGTGCAAGGCAGATGCTACTCTTCATGCTGCCTCATAGAATTGTCGCTTTCAGTGAAACACAGAGGACTGTCTCTGAGAAGTGCATCACTGGGACGCTTCTGGAGAAGCGTCCCAGTTGGAGAGGTGAGCTCTAGCCACAGTGATCTTGTTCTTCTTCCACCTCATTGCTGGTACCAGGACTCCTAGTACCAGTGAAGAAGAAGAGTAGAAAAATAGTTGTATTTCAGTGAAGAAATGAGTGGTAGAGAATTCATGTGAGATGTACTGGAGCTCTTGCTGGGGCAGAACAAATGGGAGGTGATTCAGGCACAGGGTGGAACTTCACCAGGTCTCCCTGTTACCTCCATCACTTTCCTGCTTGCAACTCACCAAATAAATGCTTCCAATTTTAAATGAAATGAGAGTCTCACATCATTTTGTTTTTAACTAAACATTTGTCCTAAATACATAGAAATAGGTAGCTTCATTTGTATTTGCTTGCCCTAAACCCATCTACCAAACTGACATAAATCAAGAAACAGTATTTTCTCCTCTTGTTAACATCCAGAAGAATTGCATCACATTTTAAATTGCATTACAACAAAACAATAGCCAAGTAAAGCCAGCGAGGCAACGGCTGTCTCCATGGCTTTGTCTGTACAAAGCTCAGAACAACCGGGCTCTGCTTTCAGCCAGCCCCTGAGCACTTCTGGAATAAACAGGATAATAGGCGACTCCAACCTTTGCTTAGAAATATTTGTGAATAGCTCTGTAAGTGTCAGAAAGCTGCACAGAAATCTTCCTGCTCCTGTGGCAGTAGACTGAGCTCTGAGGAATTTTAACATTCAGTTTTAAAGCAGACTTTTGGCATCCTCTCCCTTTTAGAAATAAACTGCCTTCACCCATATGAATTAAGCTGTTGTTTCGTTATCTGCTACCTCTGTCTCCTTTTCATGTTATGTTCCTTTCAGGTGTGAAAAGTGACTACACAGAAGAAAAGCCGAGGAATTCTTAAATGCTACCATTGCCCAGGCACCCACCTTCCTTCTCTGAGGAAACTCTAGAGCAGAGGGTGTTCTTCAGAAGAGATAAGAAAGGAAATGGTGGTGATCTTGAAATGCCTGTAATACGTCTATGAAACACACTTGTTAATAGTTCCAGTGGAGAACAGCTGGGAGCACACAAGCAGGTGTTTGTATTCCTAAACTGATCTGGTCTAGCTGTCTAATTACTTCCTGTAATTAGAATAGCAAAAGTATTATTGTTATCTATAAAATCAAACAAGCCAGCTCCTTCAATTCTTAAATCACTTTCAATCAACTTTTGTTTACTCAGTGTCTGGCAGGGAGGGTTGAAGCTTTCAGGACCTCATCTTTCTTCCATACGTCAGACCTGAAGACCTGGGCAAGGCCTGTAACATTTCTGTGGCTCTGCACTTGCTAGACCTAGATGCTCATTTCTGAAAACACATTTAACTCGGCTTGTGCTGGACTTTGCCTGCAACCTCCTTCTGCATTGCAGCAGCTCAGCACCACGGCTGACCACAGCCAGAAAGTGTCTGAGCAGAGAGATTTTTGAGTGACAGCTGCAGCATTTTCATGAGACCACTCTGCAAAACACCTATTTTTCTATTGTCTTTCACATGTGTTGTACCTGCCTCTGAAGGAAAGAAATAAGTGATTGATTTTGTGCTCCATGCATGCCTTTTCACAGGTGTCACCCAGCCTCTGGCCACCTCCCATCCTCTGGGAGATTTTCCAGGCTCTGAACACACCAGAGCCATCCAGGAGTCTCTCCAGAAAAGACTGCACATGCAGGAAGACTGGTTTTAGATTACAGCATTCTCTGACCTACCCTGATTACCATACCTATCACCACCATGTCTTCTGAATGCCTTCCAGAACAACAGCGCATGATAGTCAACATCTGTCTTTCACAGGTTTCACTGTCTCACCCCTCATCTCTCGTCTACACCATTTAACTTTGTATTTCTCCCAAGATACCTCCATTCCTGGTGGCCACTGTGTTGTAGTATTCTAAACAGTTCCCCCCTCACAAATCATAGGTAATCTCCCTTTCCCCAGTCCCCAACATCTGTACTGCCTTCCATGAGGGACTGATAAACACACAGCAGTCAAAGCCCTGCAGAGATCTCCTCAAATAGTTTTGGAGTGAGAAGGGCCATCTACATGGCATCCCAGATGGCTGAGAAATTAGCCCTCACTCCATTTAAGAGTTTGATGGGCAGAACTTCAAGTCAGAGACTTGAAACTGTGAAATAACTGTTGTCTCACAAAAGCAATTGTTACTGTCTGAGAGGTGAAACAGAGGGATGGAGGGTGCGTGGGCTGGGAGCCAAGCAGAACACAGGCACTTCTGACGAGGAGCTGCCTGAGTGATGTGTTTGTGGCATCTCATAATTAACACCTAGCAGTTTTTAAGTTGATAGTAGACGCTTGTATCGATTTGGACAATTTGCTAATTCTATGTCTGTGTCAGCTATCTCTCTCTAAAAAAAAAAAAAAAAAAAACCAGGATAAAACACTACTTACTGAAAGTGTAAAATTAATGTGCCCAAAAGCTCTGATTCTTTCCAGCCACCATGATGTCTGGAACACTACTGAGAGCTCTAAACACAGCCTTCAAGCACCCTTTGTGGTACCTTTGGGTGTCCACCTTAGACCATTCAGCTGCTTCCACAGAGAAGCACAAAACTGTAAGGGAAAGAGGATCTTGTGTCATTCCCATAGACCCCACATGGACCTTCCCCAGATCTGTGCATTTTTTACATGGCACTGGATGCTTGTGTTTATGCAACAGAATCAAGCCGCTATAGTCTTTACACCCTTGACAGTGTGGAAGGAGTATTCCACATGTCCTGTCCAAGAGTTCTCACAGGACAGACAGACATTGGCATGAGCAGCTACAGGAGCTCAGGCTCCCAAGACAGCTCGCCAGTGCCCCGACCTCATTTAGCTCCCAGCACTTGGTTGGTCTTCCGTCAGACTCATTAACTTTGCATCGCTCCATCAGCAGGACACCACTGTTTGGAATATAGTTACAAGCAAAATAACTTGAGGAAACAGATCCTTAAAAGCCAAAAGCAATTAACTACAGGTTAAACCAAGGATATAAAATCAACATTTGATGGAGAAATTTGCATGCACTCTGAATTTATGGGCAAGACTAAGGCAAAATCATAACTTGCTCAATTACACATCTTAGTTTACATACTTTCATTAACAAAATGACATTCTGTGTATGTTTTATTTTACTGGAAACTGGGATTCATTTTTTAAATACTGAAGGCATAGTGAATTTTTCCCCTTTTCTTCTCCTCTCTGCCAATGGAGACCAGCCCTGCCTGACAATCAGGTGTTCAGGCTGAACATTCAAAATGGGATTAAAAAGTCTTGAATTACTTTGTAAAAGTTAATAACTATTAGTGTATCTCAGGTAAATCTCTTGAAGAACAAGAGGTGTGATTAAAGAGGGAGTGAGCTTAGTAATGTTTCTGTATGCAAGTCAGGAGCAGCTACCAGGGTCAGGTCCAATAATCTGGCCTTCTGTATTAGAAATGCAGTTACAGCTAATGACGAATTTGAGAAATGGTAATAATTATCTAGCTCAATTTATCTGTTCTAACCCCAGTCAGAGACCAAAGTAGTAATTTCTGTTGTTCCTAGTCAAATGATGGAGGTTGCTCTGCTCTAATTCCTACCAGCATCATAACAGCCCAGAGATAATAATGACAGAGAATTACAGACTTTGCTAAAACGTTGTCTGACTGGGCTGAGGCATTACACAATTGCACTATATACATAACACATGTTGGAAATAATAAAAGAAAAATCAGACATTCTAAATAAAGTAAATTATTAATTGGTTGTCTGCATGTGCCCTTAATGTGTGAAGCAGTTTGAGGCAATCTGCTAAAGTAACACTGTAGTGGGTTTAATTTACATGTCATAGTAAAATGTGCACCATGAATGTTTGTCTAAACCTGTCCAGCACAGTTCAGTTACATAGAAAGGAATTAAGTTGCCATTTTTCATTTCTTTGTTATTTACTCTGACAATAATATATTTTAAAAATTAAAATGGCACAAATGACTTGAGTAAAACATCTCGACCTCTTTGCAACTACATCTATGAGGGTCAAGAAATGTAGAAAGTTTCCTTATCTAGTGGGACTTTTAGCAGAGCATTTATAGCATAATAAAGGTTTCCTTTTTTATTTTTGGCTGCGTAATTGACTTGGCTACTTATGGTCTTCGGCAAACATGACATTAATTAAATTTACAGATCATACTAAATTGTAAGGTGTTGCAAAACCCAAGATAGATGGCAAACTAATAAAAAGAGACCTGCAGAATTTAGAGATATAAGTAGGTAATAAAGTGAGATTCAGTTGGAAAAAAAAGCAGGCAAGGAACAATGAAAGCAAAATACAGAAACTGTACAGCAATAAGCTACATGGAAAGCAGCAGTGAAATTAAAGACTGTAAAAAAAACAGGGTGTTGATTATGAGTTTATAAACTGCAGTTGTCATCTAGCCATAAATGCCAGCCCCATAAGCAGGTAGTTTGAGAGGAGACTTGTATCCATCCTGTACTGCACCAGTATGGATCTAACCTGGGTACAAATCTGTTGGTACCTGGGCAGTTGTAATTCAATCTAAGATCCATTTAATTAATTGTATTAACATTTATTGCAACATACATTGCTGCATTGCCTTCAATATGCTGCACATAAACACTTTCTGGAATAGGTCTATTTCTCCCTACCCAGCCCTCCAGCCTGTCCAGGTCTCTCTGAACGGCAGCACAGCCTTCTGGTGTGTCAGCCACTCCTCCCAGTTTTGTGTCATCAGCAAACTTGCTGACAACATTCTCTAATCCCTCATCCAGATCATTGATAAATATATTGAACAGCACCGGCCCCAGCACTGACCCCTGAGGGACCCCACTAGACACAGGCCTCCAACTAGACTCTGCCCCATTGACCTCAACTCTCTGGCTTCTTCCCTTCAACCAGTTAGCGCCCACCTCACTACTCAGTCACCCAGACCACACTTCCACACTTTACCTATGAGAATGTTGTGGGAGAAAGTGTCGAATACTTTACTGATATCCAGATATCCAGATAAACCACCTCCACTGCATGGCCACCATCCATCCACCTGGTTACGTCTTCATAAAAGGCTATCAGGTTTGTCAAACATGACTTCCCCTTGGCAAAGCCATGCTGATTGCTCCTAATAACCTTCTTATCCTTGATATGCCTAGAGACAGCGCCAAGGATAAGTTATTCCATCACCTTTCCAGGGATGGAGGTGAGGCTGACCAGTCTGTAGTGATGATTAGAAACTGGGAAGGCCACCACAAATGAAGACCACAAAGAAAGTGAAGAGAAATACACATATCATTAGTAGTACAAGACTAATAAAAATTTCCATGTTAGTCCTATGTACTGTTGCAAATGAAAATGTATGCAAAGATGAAGGCGCAGGGCTCATAGCCCAGCATGAGAAAATATAAGGCAAATTTCTCCAATGACAATGGGAGTAGAAAGCGTGGATTTGCCAAAGAGAAGTCATTCTTGATCAATTTGATGATCTTCTGTGATGAAAAGACTGTCCTGGGAGATGAGGAAAGAGCAGTGGGAATTGTCTACCTGGACTTCAGTCAGATTCTGAACACTGCCTAAGATCCTCGTAAATAAACTGATGAGGAATGGGCTGGATGAGCAGACAGTGACGTGAGTTTAAAACTGGCTGAATGATAACACCCAGAGTGTGGTGATCAGTTGCACAATATCCAGCTGGAGATCATTCACTCATGGTGCACTCCAAATGTCAGTAGTTTGCCCAGTCCTGTTCAATACCTTCGTTATGATTTGGATGATGGGACAAAGTGTACCCTCAGTAAGTTCACTGATGACATGAAACTGGAAGTGACTGATATGCCAGAGGGTTGTGGTACCATCCAGAGGGACCCTGACAGGCTGGAGAAATGGGTTGACAGGAAGCTCATGAAGTTCAATAAGAAGGTAAAAAGTCCTGCACCTGAGAAGGAACAACCACAAGAACCAGAACGTGTTGGGGCCACCCATTTAAAAAGCAGCTTGGCAGAAAAAAGGACATGGGTGCACACCAAGCTGAACATGAGCCATCTATATGTCCTCACTGCAAAGGTAGCTAAGAGTATCCTGAACTGCATTTGGCGAAGTATTGTCAGTAGGTCACGGGAGGTGATCCTTCTGCTTTATTCAGCACCAGTGAGGCCATACCTGGAGTCTTGTGTTGAGTTCTGGATTCTACACTATAAGAGACATGTAGACATACAGGAGAGAGTCCAACGAAGGGCACAGAGGTGATGAAGAGACTGGAGCATCTCTTCTATGGGGAAAGGCTGAAAGAGCTGGAACTGTTCGATCTAGAGAAGAGAAGGCCCCAGGGGATCTCATCAAAGTATACAAATACCTGACAGAAAGGTGCAAAGAAGATGGAGCCAGGCTCTTCTCAGTGGTACCCAGTGACTGGACAAGAGGCAATGTGTGCAAAAAGGAACACAGGCACAAAATGAAACCTCCTGTTACCAGATGTTTCTAAACCTTTTCACCATGAGGGTGACTAAGCACTGGCACAGGTACCCAGCGAGGTTGTGGACTCTCCATTCTTGGAGATACTCGAAAGCCATCTGAACATGCGTCTGGGCAACCAGATCTAGAAAGTCCTGCTTGAGAAGCAGGGTGGACCAGAGGTCCAACCAAAGGTGTCCTCCAACTTCAACCATTCTGTGATTCATTGACGGGAGGATGAGCACAGCACATTACTTAATATCTGGGAAGATAATATTTGTTGTTCATACATATGCTGCTATGAATTTAACTTTAATATTCAGTCACAGGAGATGATCCCTTTGTTGGCTGATTTTAAGACATTTCAATTATGACTTCTATTAAAGAAGATGGGTTTGTATGTGTGTTTCGAATTTAAGATTTTGCATCACACAAATCAGACAGAACAACATGATCTTTCTTACCCAGGATATGATGAACATAAATCAGTGAAGAAAAAGTCCTACATTTATTCAAAGCACAACAACCGACCAATTTTTAAGGATTATTCAAGTAATCTCAGATACATTCTCAATATATATAGGAAAGCAGGATCCATTCAGATTAGTGCATTTTGCTACTGTACCATTTTTTTTTTTCATAAACAGATAGCTATCATCCCCATAAATGCCTGAAAATAGTTTTCTTTAAGCCTGTGCATATCCAGATTCACCAAGCAGTTCAGCCCTCTGATAAACTTTATCCAAACTGTTTTCCATATCTGCTAAAGGAAGATGGCAATATATCCATCTTCGGGGTGGGAAAACTAGGTTTTATTTCCTATGCTGCACCATAAAGTAACATCAGTAAACTTCTTCTCCTTCTTGCAACTGCAGCACTGGTGATTTCCTCATTCTGTGTCCTAAGGACATCGTCCCTCCAACCTGGATTGGCTGTACTTGGGGAGATGGTAGGTGTTACCCTACCTGCATACACTTTGTCCACCTTCTCGGTCTCAGTTGGTTCTGCAGGTTGTGCCACAGTTTTCCAGCAGCCAGCTTTGCTCCGGGGATCCCTGTTAGCTTTACCTATTCTTAGAACAGCTCTGGCTCCTGCCTTCACACCCAGGAGACGCCTGTGGCACCAGCTGCAAAGACCCTTCTCTCCAGCTTTGGCTTTACTCCACACTGAGCAGCCCCCAGGGAGCCTCAGTAATGTCATTGTTTCTTAAATAGCAGTCATTTATTTCCCACTTTTCTTAGTGCCTTATATTTTAAAAAGCAGGAATGAGGAGAGCTACAGAGTTTTATCGTATTAAGTAAATTGAAAGACAGATTGATTTACCTTTCTTACAATACAATGTTTTAGTCTTTTCAAATCAAAATAAATTTCCCTCTTAAAAATGGTTTTAAGGTGTCAAGCAGGCATAGTGTAGGATAGCCTTCTTCAGAAAATTTAGTTATTGAAATGATCATCTCTTTGTACTGTCTGACATATTAAATTGTTCATGAGTAGCAGAAACATATAAATAGGCATCATACCCAAAAGTCTTGGAACTTCCCTGTAAAATATAACTGCAGAATATACCAGAAACTAAAGAAAGTTATAAACCAAAATTGTGTATACAACTGGAAAACACTTCAGTAAAATCCCAAGTATCCTCAGAACAGAAATCTAAACACACAAAATCACACCTAGATTTATATTTATTCAGGAAAGAGATATTCGCTGAGTTTCCATTTCATTCACAGTGGAGGTGTAGTTTTTATCTGCTGGATAAAAAAAGATCCAAAATCCACAAAGAAAGTCGACTTCTTAAACAATGAGTTTCTCACCCCTGTTACAGTAGCTGTACCTGTGCAGCACAGAGTGGCTGGGACTTTTGCTGCTGCAGACCCCCCCAGGAGATAGCCACCATCCTGAAGCAGAGGGGATCCCACCAGCAGATACCCCTGAGTGTCCCTACGGCAGCTTGGGCAGCCAGGAGAGCCAGCGCTGAGCACGTCCCAGGCTGGGAGGACCTAAGGATGTGTTACACCTTCCCACATCTGCGTGTTCACTACCCCTCTTCCTCGTTTAACAAACCTGACAGGGAGCTGTTGTTTTGAGAGATTTCTATCATAATCTTGCAGAAAGCACTACTGTAAGCCTCTCTGAGAAGAGAGGGGCAGAGTGGTGCTGGGGATGTTCAGGGCAGCACGTCTTCTGCAAAAAACAGGTGAAGGGTGTTTAATTGGGGTGAAATTTATTCCAAAGCTGAACAGTCTTGCCAAAGGATGTGCATCTTCTTACCGCAGTGCCGTCGATCAGACACATGCATCAAACCTGACTGCAGAAAGCCCTCCCTGGAGATTTGTCTGACTTAAGCCTCCCAGTGAATCTGCTGGGTTTTGTTCATCCCTGGTTTCTAGAAATGAAACCACCACTCTTGCAATCAAAGACACGCAGGTGTCAGACAGCGCGTCTCATCTCTGCAGGGGTAGCAGACATACAAGAACGATTCTTACGCATTTGTGGAAATTATGTATGTACATCATCCATGCACCAGTGGGAGAAAACGAGGCTGACGTTTGCTGTAATTATTATAAAGGCACCATCAACATAAGAATGATTGAAAAGTGGACATGACCCTTCAAATAAGGACAGGTTTGAGATACAGCAGCATATTATGCAACTGAGTTTCACATAACTATGAAAAGAAATCTGGGAGTTGTTGGGTTTTGGTTTTTTTTGCTATGACTGGACAGCACCACAACATAAATCTCTGCTTTTGATGAGTAGCCTGGAGCAAAATAGCACAAAGTGTGGACAAATAGGACAAAGTGTGGATCTGCTCTGTGTTTTGGTACATCACTGAGTTGTAATCGCTTCACCCAGGTTTTTAAAGCCAGCCCTGCAGATTGCCAGATCTCAGAACAGCAATTAGATCACCATTATTAGCAGATAACTTTATTTTTCAGAATTAGATTCTGCATGGGTGAACAGAGAATAGCAGGAGGGGAAGGCAGTCATTTTTACAGATGTCACTTTTGGAATATACCTGCTGACACTTCAATAGAGGTTTGAGGCAGTGCAGGCTTAATTTAAAGAAACAGCAAGTTAAACTCCCCTTTGAGGATGGAAGTGGATTTGTTCATTTCATTAAGCAGCAGAGCTTGTTTGACAAGTAAGTGAAGTCTGCCTGCAGTATCAAGTAACCAGGATTATCGTGTTCCTGCGGAGAAGATCCAGGTTGAGTTGAAAGCTATTTTCCTGATGTTTGTGTCTGTGTGCATTTAAGGACATACTTCAGGTAATAGGTTGGACCTGTGAAGCAACCCCATGGATGACAATAATGAGAAGTCTTTTATTGCTTTTGCCACATGTCAGACCCAACGTAGGAATTGCAGTTTTCTAAATCACAGTAGTTACCCTGCAAAGCCAAGTCTAGCCAGAGTCACAGCACGCTGCTCTTGCGCACGCTGGTGGCACGCGGTGGGCCGGGGCTTAGCAGAGACAGATGGGAGGATGACAGCTCTGCAGCGGGGAGAGATGCTGCCCTCAAAGTAAGCCCCAAAGCGCACTGGATTAGGCACCACCCTGCACCCAGCCTGTGCTCCTCTGATACTCTAAGCAAGACAGAGGGCAGATGGCCAAGTAAGGAAAATTTTGCATTTCACATGGATGGATCTGATTCTCCTTTCTCAGAGAGGATGGCCAAATTCAGAGTGGCTTCTTTGTCTTTCTTCCAACACTGAGTGGTTAAGTCACACCCTTAAAGCCAAACATGGGCTCAGCACTAGCTGGTGGATAGGGAGAAGGGTGGTTGTCAAAACCGTGTGAAGCCTTTCCCTGTGCTGCACAGCATCACTGGCCACGCTGGGTGTCAGAGACACAGGCTGCTCCGCACTTCGGGTGGTCACTGTCAACCTGGGCTAGTTCCCACTGCCATGGCAGACATCATCACCTCTTCTGCAGAGTTTGGCAGAGCTTTTAATCCACAGCAGCTGCCTTTCTGCAGCACAGAGAGGTTACTTTCTGAAGGTGCTAAGCTCCCAGTAAAGTATAGCCTGGACTATCTTAACGTATTATATTGTATCATATCATAGAATCAGAATGGTTCAGATTGGAAAGTACCTTAAAGATCATCTAGTTCCAACCCTCCTGCCATGGGCAAGGACACCTTCTGCTAGACTATGTTCCTCAAAGCCTAATTCAGCTTGGTCTTCAACACTTCCAGAGAGTGGACATCCAGAAGTTCTCCATTCCAATGTCTCATCACCCTCACAATAAAGAATTTCTTGCTATTGCCTAATCTAAAGGTACCCTCTTTCAGTTTGAAACCATTATCCTTGTCATATCACTGTCATATCACTACACTCCCTGATAAAGAGTCCCTCCCCTTCTTTCCCTTAGGCCCATTTAAGTACTATCCAGGCTTTATTTCATCCCTGTGACTTCCTGGGGGCTGTTGGCTCCAGCATTTTCCTCTTCCAGCTCAGGGCAGCCCTGCTCATTAGCAATGACAACCTCATTTGTCAAGCATGATATCAACCCTCCAAGAAACTGCAGTTCCAGAAGGATCAACTGTTTAAATTCATGTTGGCTTGGTGTTATTTGCTGGGAGGTGAAAGCCTACCAGCAGTCTGGTTCTACCTCATCTCTCCTGATCACTTCCACAAATTCAGTAAGGGAGTAAATTTACATAGAATCATAGAAACATCAAAGCTGGAAAGGACTTTAAGATCATCAAGTCCAACCTATATCCCTGTCCCACCATAACACTAAACCGTATCCTGAAGTGCCACATCCAGCCGTTTTATAACACCTCCGGGGATGGTGACTCCACCACCTTCCTCGGCAACTCATTCCAATGCTTCACCACCCTTCATTGAAGAAGTTTTTCCTAAAATCCAATCTAAACTTCCCCTGGTGCAACTTGAACCCGTTCCCTCTTGTCCTATTGCTATTCACTAGAGAGAAGAGACCAACACCCATCTCAACAGCTGCCTTTCAGGTGTTTGTAGAGAGCAATAAGGTCTCCCCTCAGCCTCCTCTTCTCCAGGCTGAACAGCCCCAGCTCGCTAAGCCTCTCTTCATAAGGATTACCTAATAATTCTGGTTGCCTTTCAATAAAGTATATGCTTTTGTACCACCCACCGATGCTGATTTCTCCCAGCAACTTTGCATGTTGTGTAATTCTGAAATACATAGTGTGTTTGGTGAGGGCTGGGCCGTGTTCCTCGCTATCAGCTCCTGGCTTCCATGGACTGTGATGGGAGGCACACCAGCCTCCGGGTGATCAGCCCTGTGCACGCCAACGGGGAGCTGCACACCTGCCAAACAGCGATGGCATCAGCGTTTCTGTGCACCTCTGTTAATGACTGACACCAGCATAAGCCCTTGACAGGGCATGCAAAATAGACCTTTACTGGGAAGGCTGGCAGGAACTGGGCTCCCTTGTTCCCTGGTTTATTCATTCCTTGGTCTCATGGCAGCTCTAAACACTGTAACACAGTACCTTGGTAGCCAGATTTAATCTAATGTAATTAAAAAAATTGCCAAAAAAAAACCAAAACAGAGTTAGGAACTCTTTTTGCTATTTTTTTTCTCCATATCTGCAAAAAGTGTGTATGAAGGCCATCTTTCAGAAGTGGAGGAAGAGGGGTCAAGTATTCAAATTAAAATGCATTGTCACACTAGCAGAGCTAATTACAGGAGAGCTCCTGGCCATCCTGGGTTACATGAGGAGCCCTGTATGTAAAGCATCCACTTTCCTAAACACAATCTGGAGGTTTTGAAGAGAAATAGAAGCTACTTTAATGAAATATAAGAGAAAAAAAAGGGGGGGCCTGATCATATAAAGTCCTCTTAACCAGCTAGACTTGAGAAGTTTTGATGAATTACAGGTTAATTAATTTTCTGAATTATTGGTTATTATTTTCTGAATGTCCATCTTGGCGGATCATGAGGCTTTTCTGCAATGCTATTTTTTCTATGGTAAAGATTAGGATGTAAGCAGTGTTAGAAAGAATATAAATTACATATTAAACAAAATCTTCGTATCAGAGCAGTTTCGTCTTAGTTCTCACCATAGATTCACCTTTTCCACACCTTGTTAGGTGGGGTTTCTTTAATTCCACCCTTGCACAAAATGCAAATATTTGAACATTTTAGATGTTCCTTTTAGGCAGTTTTTAATTGTAATAGATGCACTATTTTGAAGGAGTTGTTCACTGATTACCGTGATGCTGGTTCTGATCCATCCGGCGTATACACCTGTTTATGAGAACATTTATGCCAACTGGTAGCTAATATCTAAGATTCAGTGAAATTTGGTTTCATGACGTGGAACTGAAGCATCGAGGTGTTGACAGAAGGTCTCTTTCTCTCAACAAATGGGGAAGGGACACCCATTCCCGTATCCAGAGCCCTCCCCAGCACTTGTCGCTGTCAGCCACAACGTGTCCCATCAGCAGTGGGGCTGTGGGGTGTGTGCAGGAGTGTTACGTGCTGCACCACAGACATCCTTCTCCGAAGGACGGAATGAATGTGATGGATAAATAGTCATCAAATTGCTTCATGCACTGTGGGAAGGCTTTTAAGTTCCACATTGCTGAATAAGATGTAGGACCTGATATAGAACAAAAGAGGTATTGAATTTTACTGTCTGTGAACACGTGCATCAGATTTAATAACTGGAGAGTTTACAGAAAACAGAAGAAAGCAAGAATTTTGCCAAAGGAAATTCACTCAAATATGACATAAAGAGTTTCCATGGGAAGAAAAAATGCTTCAATATCTTCCATCTGTAGAAATAGCTGAAATTTTATCTCCTTTGGATTAGCCAACTCAAGTACCAAGGAGCACCAGATCCTGTCAGAATCCATCCTTATGCTGCATCACTTAGGAAAAACAGTGGTGTTGCATTGCTGTTGCTTCCAGCGCTTCCCCAGGAGTTGTCTGCATCCTTCTGCCTATGACTGCTACACACTGAGGATGACTGAGGATGAGCTCCTTTTGGCATTCAGAAGTATTCAAATGAAACACCATGAGAGAGGCCTCCAGGTAAATCCCATTCAGAAGATGCCCATGTTGCACCATTTAGGTGTTTGTGTTCTCATGAACAGGTTCTGGTACTTTGTAAGCAGGTACGACCCATGTTTGACAGTAATGCAAAGGGAAGAGCTGTAGGTGGGTCTGTTTTGTAACACAACCTGAAGATGTGGCCTCTATGAATCTCTTCTTTGACTTTTAAGTTATGACCACCCACCCAAAAAAAAAAAAAGAAGCAAGTTTATTTTTCCCCATTTGAAAGAATAAAAAGATATTCTTCTTCTCCTCTTTCAGCTCATCTTTACTTCCCGCCTTAGAGGTTCTTGAGGTTTCTTTTGTCCAGATGCTTTCCACAGCAGCTTGGTGTGCTGCGATCTGAAGGCAAGCATCAAAACGGAGATGAAAGGCTCATCGGCTTTAACCAGACCATCTCCTGAAATTGCAGTCCCCCCTCACTTTCTCCCAGCTCGGATCATGATGTGGTCCCTGGTCAGCTCCTGTCGTGTAGCACGTGGCTAATGCTAATCTAAGGCACTGCTGGAGAAAGCTCCAACCTTCTTCTGCGACTTGCTTCATTCCGATGAAGAAGAGTTTGTGTGAAAGGGGGAAGGCTTACTACATTAATACAGATCTGTAGCTCTAAAGAAGATGGAATTCGCAGGCAATGTTTTTAGATTTTGGGGCTTCGATCAGCAGCAAGGTGGAAACTAGACATCAGGAAATTAATACTGAGGAGAGCAAAACTTTGCTGAAAAAGTTACAGGTGGAAATATCCTCAAGTGAAAGTACAGTAGGAAGAGGTAATAAAGCGATGTCTTTCAAAAGTTGGATTCTACCATGCTATTCATAAAAAGATATCATCTATGGTTTTCATATATTTTTTCCTCATGTGCTTGTTCATATTTTTTTATCTTACTGTACTGAATGAGGGGAGAAGATGGATATGATACCAGATGTGCTTAGAGCACTTCAAAAATGCTGCTCACCTGAAGGAAAAAAATAGCTCTCCTTTTTGTGAGAGATTGGAGAGCCCAGGTGATCCTGTGATAGGTATATGACAAAGATTTTTTTTATTTAACACTGTGCAGCCCAGATCCCGACTTGAGCTTTTGCATAATCTTATTCTGGTTATTGCCATTATTATTATTGTATTCATCATCTTATTATTACTAATCACATAGAATCACTCCTGGTTATTTTCATCCTGATTGACATAAGCCATACTGAATTCAACAGAGTATTGATGTGTCTCATTTTTACCATAATTATGCTAATTTCCAAAATTTGGATCTGGAACAACATTTTCTTTTTTTCATAGAGTCTGTCACTTTAAAAAATAGGTTTATTAAGAAATTGGAATCAGGTATTTTTACCAGTTCATGTATATATACTTTTTTTAAATAAAATGTGTCACTTATTGGTTCCCCGACAGAGTTTTCTACCAGAATATTACGAGTAGTAACTGTAGAGTCCTTACACATTTTGTTATGCAGAAAGAGCTTCTACCGTGCAGTGACAATGAATGTTCTGAGTTCCAACAGACAGCATCTTGCCTGTGACATATGACTGTCATGCTGTCGTGAAAAATATCTGGATGGTACTATGAATATGTTTATGTGAGGTTTATTTTAGGAGCTAGGATGACAAACGCATATTCCTATTTTGCACTCTAAAATGAGCCATTCTGTGCTTTAAGAAAACAAAGGGGGGGAGGGAATATTTTAATATCCCATATAGCATGTGCTTCTGTATTATAAGCAAAATGTGTCTATTTTTCTTTGCACTTCTATGGACTGCAGGAAAATCTTTTAACCTTGCAGTTCTTTACAGAAGCACATTAAAGCTGTCGGAAACCAAACTAATTAAAATGAAAAGCTACTCACTTCTCTTTCCATATAAGGTTAAAAAAAAAGAAAAAAAGACACTATTACTGGTGAAATCAGGGCACTGAGCAGAATTTCAGACTATGTGCAGCCTAGAAACATTATGAACATGAAATCTTTGTTGTACAAATTGTAGCTTGCAAGCAGGCCTGGGCACCAACCTACCTAGACAGATGATGACAAATTGTAAAGAACTTTAAGAAGAACAAAATGCCTAATAAAAGGGCTATAGTGGATGATCCATGGACAAAGACTGCAATAGCTAAATATTTTAAGATGCCCCATGCAGTGTCCAAAACTGCCATAACTGTTTACATGTGCGCGAAAGGTACAAATGAGGCATTAGAGAGATTGTTTAGAGCACTTCTCAGGGGTATAATTGCACATAAATGTAGGAAAGTGAGCACACACAGATTTGAGTTGACTATCCAGCCAAAATTTTAACAAGGACGTCTAATAGACTGTGAAATAACTTCCCAAGAAAAGCGTTAGAAGTCACATCTCTAAAATGATTTAAAAGCAGAGCGGACACATCACGTGGTAATATAATGGATGTAGAATACAGAAGCGGCTCATGGTGTGTTTCTGGCTTTTGGTTCAGGTAATCCCTCCAGTTGAGACTCGACGCACTTGTGCTGCAGGCAAGGCACCCACCACCCACCCTGCATGACACCCCCCACTTCACCTAGGGCAAGGAAGACAGAGTCAGACAGTGTTAGTTAATTGAGTGGAATATGAAAAATTAAGTATCTGTAAGGGGAGTCCTTGCACCTCATCCAAGGCTGAGTTGTGACAGCATTGTCCTTAGAGTGCCATGTGGAGCAGCACCAGAGAGGTGCTGAGCATCTGCCCACGCCTGCTCAGCAGCTCCTCCCTGACAGACACCTTGCAGCTCTAATCTGCTCTGCTGTGGCTTCTGGTTTCCTCTTATGAACACTCCCACCTATAAACATGTGGTTACATACACACCAAATGAGCAACAAATCTCAGGAAATCAGTAAAAAAATGCCAATTCAAAGTTTTCCATGAAATGTCTTGGTTAATACTTCTTATGCTCCATTCCTGCAAACAGTCTGCTGCACGGAGGTTTTTCAGTGGAAATAAGTGATGAACTACCACATGGAATGCACATTACAGGAATGAATGTCTGTCCATGTGAATGCCCCAAGGACTTGGTTACACCTATTCTTAGCTGGCTTTTTTTTTTTTTCCCCAAAAAGTCCTTTAAAATGAAACATACAGGGCAGAGGGGAAAAAATTCAGTGGCAGAACACCTTCCATCAGTTAAGCAGGGCATCTGATGAACCAACAGTATTAGCAGCAACAGTAATAGTACAAACACATCTTTGAAATAAATAGAAATTATGAATCTATGGTTAATAGGACAGAGTAAGGAGACTAGGAGACAGAATCGCGGTTTCCGGCAGGTTATTCAGAAAGGTTTTGGGTCAATTTCCTTTTTCCCTACAATTTTGCGCTCTTTCATCTGTAAAACAGAGGAAGTAATACACATTTGCTATATTGGAGTGACATAAGTCTGCATCGACTCCATAATACTTTAAAACCCTCAGGCACTAAGGACCTCAGCAGCGAAGGCTGAAGAGCGGAGCCAGCACTGGTTGTTGGCACTGGTGTGGTGCTGGACCTGGCAAATCATGCTGGGAACTAAACTTTCATCCTTGAAAGCAGCAGGGTTCTGCTGGCAAGAGATGTTTAGGTGACAGAAATTTGATCTGGCTGAGTTAGCTGACATGGAGCTGAAAAAGAAATGAACAAAAAATGTGTTAAGTACCTAGTCTTAAAATCTCGGAATAATCTTTGTCATGCAAACCTCCTTTCACACTAACTCTTTTGAACTAAACATGATAAAAACATGATGTGCCAAATTTGAAACAGAACAGCCAAGTAAATCAATGGCAGCAGTTGGGAAAACAGGCAGCATGACCGGGTTTTGTTATGAACCTGCAACCACAAACCTGATGAATTTTGTCTAAAAAAAGGAATACAAACCCAACTTTCAATTCACTGATAAAAATGAACTTCCCCTCGAGCCAGCCAGCTGGAAAATGTGAAGGAATGGTGAGACCTTCTCTACAGATGATCAATACTTGTTTCCACTTGATAAATATGCCCAGACATTGGAAATAATTGCCTAAGTTCTACGGTGCCGTTACGTATTTGAAAAACTGGCTATAGGAAATGTAAAGCAGTGGGGGAACAAATTAGGGAGTACATTATCATTAAAAGCAGGATGTTGTCATAGATAAAGCAAAGGCACCAAGGACTGGGCTGTATTTACATGTGCAAAATGTCTGGAGAAATGACAGTTCAATATTACTCACATTCTACATTTAATTATTTAATATCATAACAATTTAGTAATCTCATTACCCAAAGTTGAAAAGCGAGATGTATTCTGTATGCATTTAGCACTCAGAATAAAAGCTATCACAAAAGCATAATTTCTCCCATTTTGCCCTGACCACCACTGGGAATCTGCATGAGCTGGTGAGTAAGAAAGCCCATATGTGTTGTCTTCCTCAGCTCCACGGTGGAAGCACGTCCTAGTAGAGTAAACAAATAATCAACACAGTGAGCTCTCTTGGGTATGTGGGGCAGGGGTTGTGTTTTCCAGCCTCATGAAGTCCTGACCCAATGAAACCCTTGTAGCACTGCTGTAATGACTAATTAATAGGTATTCAAACCCTGCTTGACCGCTGAGGCTATCGGTAAAAATTAGCGAAGCGGCTGGAGGAAGAAATTGGGTGTTTGTAGAAATGTAGTCCAGTCCTTTTTTTTTTTTTTTTTTCCTGAGTGCCCTGGGACTGGTGTGCTGAGGGAACAGTCCCAGTCCTGCACCCTGAGAATTCAGCATCACAGAGAAAGTGAGCCCCAGGGCCATCGGAGGTGGGGAAGGAGAACATCCTGCTCAGCCCTTTTAGATCAACCGGCCTGTAACTGTAATCTATGGAGTTTGCATTTGTGTCCTCTCCCAGTCCTTCGAGGCTCAGTCAACAGAGCTCACACACAGATCTCCGAGTGACGATACGTGGTCATGCATTTTGAGATGAAATGTTAAAGTACAGTGACAGGTTATATCTGAAGTTATCATACACCTTTCACCACTTGATCTGCCTCTCAAATTTGATCTCTTAGGATTTATTTCAACAGTCCCCAAATAGAAGAAGCTCCCTATAGCTAATATTTCCTTTTTTCATTTCAGACATGGAGTATCTCCTAAAATGACACCTGTGTGAGCCATTGGAAAGGTAAAAATCAGTGCTACTGAATAACAAATTTTCTTTGCCTAGAAATGGGGCTTTAATGCCCCATATGTACTATATGGGGTATGACTAAAAATTAAAACCCTTATGCCAATGGAAAGGAAATATTCCCAGTCTTACAGGTCTAGAAGACGTTGGGGTATCTGACCATTAAAGAATGGATTATTTTTAAACATATAAAACCTGTTTTGAAATGTTGAGGCTACTTTTGAGATCAAAATATCTAGAGTAGTAATCCTGAAAACTGTTGGCTCTTGAGATGGGAAGATATGAAAAATATACCTTCTAGACTATCAAAATCTCTCCAAAATTTTTATGTATATCGTTTAAATTTTGCTTTCTCATTGGTTGGCTGTTTCTCCGTAAGAAGCTCGTGGACTGACATAGTTCTTGCTTCCCCAGACAGCACAAAATTGCTGAGCTGCTCTACTAGACTTCTCAAATTCTCATTCTGTATAAAGCGGAACAAATAACAGCCCATAATGCTCTAAAATTCAGTTTCAAATTTTGCATTGCGTGTTCGGTTTGGGGCAGATTTATTAGGAAGAGGGAATGACGATTGCTTCTTCATCAGCACCAGCACACGTGCCTCTTCCCCGGTTAGATCACGGTGAATTTGTACTCACACAAAATTGGTCAGAATTCCTCTCAGGATCTGCATGTGCTTTCCCAGAATTCATTGGCAAGTGCTAGCAGTAGATAGCAATTGGGACAAATGGAAAATATTTTACAACAGTGTATCTTAGTCTTGAACCACAGATAAACTGATCAGCTGGTGAGGTGTTACTTGGGTTTCTCCCAATAACGTGACATTTTAACTTGCCAGTGTCTCACCACCAACCTCCTTACCAGTGTATGGCCATTTGTGGTTCTTATGATTTTGCTCCACATCAGGAATATTTTTGCAGGATCTTTGAAATATGGCATGTTTCTCTTTCCCTCATGGAACACCTTTATTGTTCTGCCTTCCTTGTGCGCGGCAGCAAAAATTAGGTCAATTCTTTCTACACACTGAAGGCAAACTAATGTAATATTAAACAAAAAATCTTACACCAAAGAAGAATGGGAAAATGTATCTGTGCATGCGGACAGACTGTTGTGTTGTGATTTATCCGGAGGAGGAACATTGAGCTGATCTACCTTGTGGTATCACACCACAGCAGCCGTCAAACGATCCTGTCTGCCTCCACTACTTAAATCAAGCACGAATCTGAGAGACCACTCGGGTGATTAAGGCACAGAAACGACTGTGTGGAGATCAGGGGAACACATCAGCCTAAAGCACTGGGACAGGGATGCACCCTGATACCTTTTCAGATGCGACCCCCAACTGCTTCTGCTGCAGAACCATCACTTCACTTCAGTGACAAGCGTCTTCCCCATGTAAATCCTCACTTCTGAAGATAAGTCTTCTGTGACAGAGAGAGGCTGTTTACGCTGGCATTTCTGCTGCATGTTGCTACACTTTCCATGTCTCACCAGATATCTGTGATGTCCCCAAATGACAGGTGCGTATCTTAATAAGTTCTACCAGGGGCAGGAATTAGTAGACGAGGGAGCCCGCAGCAGTGGAAGCATCTGGTAGGAAGAAAAAACTGTCTTGTACTCTGTCAAGTGTAATTAGAGTTGCCAGTTGTCATTGCTGCTAGCATTTAGCTAAGTTTCTCTGATAAGAAACTATCTGACAAAAATCAAAGCCATGTAAACTTATGAACAACATAATTAGAAAATAGTCTTATTATTGAACGGCCATGTTGCAGTTGAATATTTTCTGACCAGCTTCTTTTGAATACGCCATGGATGGAGGGTGTAATGCGTAATGTCAAAGTTACTTATTTGAAGCTCTTATATGGGATTTCTGATTTAGCAGGCCAATACAAAATATACTGAAAACACAATACAAATATAAATTGCATTTAGCGAAATATAGCAATTGCCATACACAGTTGAATCACAATACCAATGCGATTCCCATTACCAGCCTCTGTAATATGCTTAGTGTGTCACGATGGGGACCGTTCCAAATCGCTGAGAGGAAATGTGTGGGCTGAAGCCAGCTCAAGGCCATTGCCTTCTTTGAAATACTTTTGCTAGTTGTCTAGTTTTTACACTGTGTGAGCCTTCTTCCATTGCTGGGGTCAGCCTTACTATAGGAAAGAATTTCAGCAAGTTGCAAAAAAAGTTACATTAAGAATGCTCTCAGAATAATTTGTTTTCAACAGCAGGCATTGGGGGAGGTTGGTGATAAGTGTTCTACAGCCTAATTAAGAGGCACAAATATGTGTAGGTTTTAATTGTGTCTGGCAGCATATTTAATTTCCCCCTCCCAGAGCGCAGCAGAGGGGCAATCGCAAACCACACCCCAGTATCCTCTGAAGATCTCATGCTGGGAAAGGAGCAGTGCACCACATCCAGCTGCTGCAAACAGCATCTCTGTAGTTGTTTTAGACGACTCCTACATTCTTATCCTTCCTTTGTTACTTTTAATTAATTATAAATATTCATTGCTTTGTTATTATAATAATGTGTCATTTCATAATTAGCACTTTGTTCCGTGACCTGTCGCTTGAAAGTATGTAGAAAGAACAAGAGTAGCAAAAAAAACAAACAAAAATTATAAAGGAATGATGATGTATTTTCTCATTTTCTTAACAGATTTAAAAGATGGTTCTTACACAACACAGCCCACAACTGGACACCTGTTTGTCCAGTGCAGGCTATGTCCAGTGAGGTGCTTGTCTTCATTTTGAGAACTGGACTGAACAGCTGGAGGGAGATGGAAATCATAAATAGAAACCTTTGTGCACAAGGTATAAGGAAGGGGAACAAATTAAAAAGATGCTTTCAAAGCGATGGCTGTGGAGAAAATGTGTATTAGCCAGACACAAGCTGTACTCACATAATAAACTCCCATAATAACCACAGAAAACAGCAGCCCGCCACCCCCCCTCCATGAGGCTGCAGGGAGTAGTACTGACATCTGGTTTGTGAGGTCAAAACACCCACATAAAATGTTTTTTAAGAGCAGGAACAAAGTAGTGAAAATTGATGAGCTGAAATGACACAATGCATCCTAAAACAACAAATAAAATCCTGACCTTTTTACCTTTAAATGGCCCAGTCCCCTCAAGACATCGTAGACTGTATTAGAAATAATTTGCCCTATTTATAAGGGCTCGCAGTATCAATAAAAGCCTCTGATATTTGTAATATTTTTGAGAGACTATAACTTTGCTGTGTTCCTCCTAAGGGCAGACTTCAGCCCCAGGCCAGTGCCAGTACCTTCCCACGGTATGGCTGGGGCAGGCAGCACCTCTGAGCACCATCACTTGGCCTCATGCTGCTCCTCGAGCGGTGGGTGAGATTTCAAAGCCGTTTGATCCAGCCATATCGGCAGTGAAAAATTTCACAAGCAATCTACTCTGTATGTGAATTACTTCTTAAAGTAATATAAGAAAATCAGTATGAAAATAAGCAGTATCTGCTCTGGAATAAAAGACAAAGAGAAAAATAGCCTGTGTTGAGAGTATTATTAATTGTATATAGACAGAGTGACTGAGTTTCATCTGCCCTAGTTTAGGCTCCCAAAGTACAGTAAACTTTGCCCTCTGGGTATGAGCCTACATTTAGTTACGATGCAATTGCCTTAGACCACAGATCTAATTCCTCTGGATTGTTAATAACACCCCAGATGCCTGGGCACTTATTTCAAGCAGCGTGGCCCCATTTTAGGCTCATTTGTTAGCTACCACCCTCATGCCTGAATGATGACTGCAAGACATGCCATCCATCACCCATCACTTTCATCCCCTGTCTTTCCTCAGCTTGATGCACAGACCTGCTCCGTCAGGTCCTGAGTGCCCAGCAGACAGTGAGGGTGCACAGCATGGATGGAAAAGGGGCCACGTCACAGTTATCCATCTGATGGAAAGCCCAATATTGGATGGAGCTGCCTGGCAAGCTGCCTTCCCAGCCGCAAGTGCTGCTCCAGCACCCCTGGAACAGCATGAAGTCCCCGTGTCACAGATTCCAGCTTGGGTTACTGGGACCATGTCATTCGTCTATGTTGTAATTTCCGTGTTTTCAGGCTGCCATTGGAAAAAGATGGGAATATGCACACACTGTGGACTTTAACTCTCTCGGAGTAAGTTGAGGCCAAAAGAAGGAGGAAAAGGATATTTGGAGGTTAAGGAGGAAATACAGAGGTTCCCATACTCCTCAGCTGCCCACTTCTCACAGGTGCTGCCCACAGAAAAGCCTGGAGAGACAGAAGTCCTGCTTGGCAGCATCCCCAGATGCATCAGAGAGTCACACAGGAGCTTCATACCCCTACCCAGCTGCATCACTAACAAATCTTCCTCTACCCACGACATGTCATGAAATGTTCTGCTTCTTACAGACCACACTGGATCTTTTTCCCCTTTTGGCAGAAACTCTCATACATTAGGCTTCCCAGACACACAAACAAGCCACCCACAGAGCTTGTGTATCCCTCCAGGCCAGAATTCATGGAAGATGGTCACCTCGTCTTGTCCTGTGCTCAGACATGCACCCACACTCAAGCCAGCCCACCCAAATCCTCAGCAAGCTGTGGACACCATATTGAAGAGCTTGAGGAGGTGAGGAGCTGAGGATGGAGAGGTTACCTGTGAAAGGAGCTAATGGAGGAGAAGAAAAAGAAGTTATGGCTGTTGGTCAGATTGTCTCAGAGATGGTGGGCTGATACTGGCTGCAGCAGGACAGGAGGCATCAGCAGGAGTTTGGAGTAAGTGCGTGTGTGCAGTACCGCTGCTTGCAGCACTTGGCCCTGGCTGTCGTGGTGTCCAAAGGTGCAAACAGCACCGTGGGACTGGCTCACCAGCCCATTTCATTCCTCAGCCTCAGTGTAACAGGATGAGAAGGAACTCATTATCTAATTTTGGCCTCATATTAGAAGGTGTACTAACAAATTAATTGCTTGATATACTTGCAGAGCACGTTCACAAATTTCCTCACAGACCGAGCACTGACTGATACTAGTCATCAGTCTCATCATGCACAGCAAAGAGTCAGTGGTCAGAATGCTTACGGTAGGTTTCAGAGACAACTCAGGAGAGGTTGTGACAGTAATTTTGCTGACAGCCTGTCTAAAGGCCATTGCAAAGGCACTGCACAATGCACATGCCCTACTTGGCAGGGGAATTTTAATGCAGGCCTTGTCCATGAGACCTGAAATCTGGATTTCAGAGGAAAGTCAGAGGATTTAGCAACCAAACTCTTGCCAAGCCCTGGCCTGCTCCTTTAGATCCTCTGAGTAGTAACAAGGGATAAATGCACCAGGCCAGGTATGACACCTTGCAAGATCCTGCATGTGGTTCAGGGCAATCCCAACCACAAGTGTAGGCTGGGCAATGAGTGAATTGAGAGCAGCCCTGCAGAGAAGGACTTCGGGGTGTTGGTTGATGAGACACTCAACATGAAATGGCAATGTGCACCGGCAGCTCAAAAAGCCAACTGCACCCTGGGCTGCATCAAGAGCAGAATGGTCAAGGGAGGTGATTCTGCTCCTCTACTCTGCTCTCATGAGACCTGGCCTGCAGTGCTGTGTTCAGCTCTGAGGCCCCTCAGTGTAAGGAGGACATAAATCTGCCCAAGTGAGCCCAGAGGAGTGACATGAGAATGATCAGGGGGTTGGAGCACCAACCCTTTGAGGACTGGCTGAGAGATTTGGAGTTGTTGAGCCTGGAGAAGAGAAGGCTCCAGGGAGACCTTATTGCAGCCTTTCAATACTTAGAGGGCGCCTGCAGGAAAGAGTTGGGGGGGAATTAGCGAATTATTAGCAAATAATATTCGCTAATTATTAGTGAATGTGGTGACAGGGCAGCATATGCAACCACCAGCACATGCAACCACCAATCCAATTGATTTTATTTGCTCAAAACATTTGTTGTTTTTTTTTTCTCCAATGCTTTCTAAACCAAGTGATCTAAACAGACCAGGACAATGGCAACTGAGATTTTAGCTGAGCAGAGGACTCAAATGAAGCAATCACTATGGTAAGAGCTGTGGACTTCAGTGCTGTGGATTCCAGTGCTGTGGTTTCCACCTGGATGAGCCACCTGGGCCTGAGCCACTGGGCTCTGTAGCTCTGGGAAGCTTACAGTGAAGTGTGATGCTACTAATGAATGGGAAGACATGGTAACAAATTGATATGCAATAGAATGCAAGCTATGATTGTTGACTCTAGCTAGTGACCATGTGTTTTGTCTGAAAACCTATAAGAACCTAAGAATGACCCAGATTACAAGTATCATTATTTTTGCTTTGCCATCTACCATTGTGGTGTGTTTTGTTTTGTTTTCTTTTCTTTTTAGATGTTGGCATGAGAAGATGGCAATAGTATGGTCTTAGTAATTTAATTCCATTTTGTGGATGATACGTTTCATGTACATTATTTACTTCTAGCACAAAGAATATATTAATTATTTAGTGTGGCAAGAGCTGAGTGTTAAAAATGCCTCTGGTAAGTATGAATTATAGATTGATTTGGATATATACATGTTTTGTTCTTAAGAGTTGCGCTTTTAAGACTTTCCCTCAGTGGATTGTTTGTCAATATGATCCTGATTCATTTCAGTAATCAACTCTCCGGACAGGTGCACACTCTGTTGTTGACAGAGCATCTGGCCTTCAGCTCTGTGGACCTGGCCTCCTCGCTCCAGCGTCAGGGACTAGTTCTATACAGTGGCCATGGCCAGGCATGACATAGCCACCGAAGCTCTCCTTGCTCTGGGCAGTGCAGCACTAAAGCTCGTGCTCTGTGCTGACTATTGGGAGGGGAGCTGGTGCCATCACTCCTTGCTTAGAAGGTGTGGGGGCTCTCCCAGACATGCCAGAGTCCTGTCAGCATGGTGGTGCCCTCGTAGCCTACCCAAGTGCAGTGGAAGCGGGCTGGTAGAAATTTGGCAGAGGCAAGTGGGAAATGCTGCCTCTCAGACAGACAAGCTACATCAGTCAGTTGTATCTTGCCCCTGTGCAAGATATAAGCTCTTCAGCTCCTGCTGAATTTGCAATTTCCCCATCTGCTGCCCTCCTGCGGGCTCTGTGATTCACCCCCCAGCACATGTCAGGCCACACCTGGAGTACTGCATCCACTTCTGGTCTCCACATTACAAGAAAGATGTGGACAGACTAGAGAGGGTCCCAAGAATGGGCACAAAGATGATCAAAGAGCTGGAGAACCTGCCCTTTGAGGAATGACTGAAGAAGTTAGGGCTTTTAGTTCACAGAGAAGATAAAGCTCAGGGTGGACCTCATCACAGTATTCTAGTACCTAAAGGGTGGCTACAAAGAGGATAAAGGCTCCCCTCCCCTTTCACAAGGAGTCATATGGAGAAGACAACGGACAACAGATACAAGTTGCAGCAGGAGAGGTGTCATCACACATAAGAAAGAAATCTTTTTACAGTAAGAATAATCGTTCACTGAAACAACCTCCCCAGGGACATGGTAGAGTCCCCTTTGGAGGCATTCAAGATGCAACTGGACAGGGTGCAGATGATATTACCCAGGCTCCTTTTCCCACAACAGGATGGATCGGACGACTTTTGAGGTTCCTTCCAATCTGGGCTATTCTACAACTCTGTGATTATTGTCCTGTACAAGAACAGCTCTTCCAGATAAAGTTTTACTGTCTTAATGACAACATTGTAAACATACACATTCATCTCCAACTTCAACTTCGAGTACATCTCCAGGTTACATATGTATTTTCTCATAAATGCGAATGGCAAAGAAGTGCTGGCCAGGTGATATGCAGCCATCTGCTTCTGAGGTTGTGGGACTGGTGAGAGCAACAGAGAAACTAGCTTAGGAGTGCTTAAGAGAAGGTGTTTTTCAAACCCATGAAACCACACAGACTTTTAAACATCAGGCGCTTGATACAGCTGAAAGTAATTGCTCCGGTACTGAAAAACAGAATTGTTCTCTAGGGATGATAGTGTTCTTTAGTTAAAATCACAGGAAAATAAATAACTTACTTTTCTAAAAGAAAGCCAAACTGTCGTTTAGACCTGAGTAATCGTTCTTAAAAGGCAGCACTTGTCTGACACGGCTACAGAAATGGCATTCTTCTCAAGAAGGAGCTTCTGTTGTTATTATCGTAATTCGTGCAGGTCCAGCTGCCTTGCCAGCAGAATGCGGAGCAGCTTTAATCACAGCTTTAAACTAATGTGGCAGATATTTATGACAAGAACAGTGGTGGCAGCTGTGTCAGATGCTGTAAAAAACCTCAAAACAATCAGCTGTCAGATGGATTAAAAAAAACCCTCAACACAGTTCTCTCTGAAAGTGCTGAGGTAATTTAAGAAAAAAATTATAAAGAGCAGAATTAAATTTAATCAAACTATTTCAATGACAAATTGCAGCTGGAGAAGTCTCCTGGGGTTGCAAAGTACACATTTATATTGTCAGGTATGTCAAAAGGGAGATTAGACGGAGACAGTGTAATGGCAGGGAGAAGCAGGAAAGATCCTTTCTCTCAGTTCTCTGCTGTTACAGCATCCCAGAAGGGCCGTGTCCTACCCAGAGTGGCCAAGTGGCATCCCCTGCCTGCTTTGTACTCCTCTGCACCGATGAGAACACTTGATTCTGCAGAAAGAGGGAAAACAGTCAGCAACAGTAAGAAGTCACCTAACGACTCACTTTCCTAAAACAAGAGCCCTGGGTGCAACTGCAGGACATCAGGCAGCACCAGCTGTTCTGCTGTGGGGCTGTGTGGGACACAGGCAGCGTGGGGCTGTGCTTTGCTGCTGTACGGTGTCACCTCTCCTCTCACCACCGTGGCCTGGGAACATTTTGTTGTGCTGATACTGAAGGAACAGCTGGTGTCCAAGCAGTGGTGAGAGTGCTCAGTGCAGTGCAGCCTGTTCCTCTGTGTTTGCTATGCAGAACGTTAAGGCTAATATGCATCAGGTGAAGGTGGGGCTAACCAGTTTGTCTTATATGATGTATGCAGTCATAATCCATGCTAAAAGACTTAGCACATTACAAAGGACAGGTAGGGAGATGATCAGACAGCCCCGTGCATTAATCTTGATTTTTTTTTTTTAAACAAACAACTCACCTCCTTTGTTGTTTCTGTATTTTTAAAGGCAAAATTAATATGGGGAAGCAGAAAAATGAAACAGGCTGATCACTTAGTGCCATGCGTTAAATGCTATCATTCAAGAGTGTTGTACCCAGAAGACAGCAAATATTGTAGATATGTCAGGGATGATTCAATGTAACTGAAATAACTTGAGAACATAAGCTCTCCTTCACCACTGACAGAATAGCTAGACGTGTTTGATTTAGTTCATGCTGCTGTGCTATGTCGCTCTGCTTTCTAAGTCCGTACTTTTTCTGTTAACTCCTCAATTCAGTCTTACAATTGGGAATTCAGATAACACAGCCCTTCACTTCTGATCTTAGTTGAATACCAATGCCATAATTTTATGCTTCCTTGCTTTCTCTACTCCCTGACCTTTCATGTTTCTTGAGGGACGTCTCATTTCCTCCAGCTTTCAAACACCTTAGCGCTTATTTCTTCATATTGGTGATACAATTAAGTACACATCCTTAATTGAGTTACAAGTAAATACATAGAATAATAACAGGGTGTTTATCTTTGTCAACCCTAGACAGGTAATTAAATAATCTCCTTCACACTCTTCTAGGCAAACAGAACCCTTTAAACTGATACGCCGCCTTTACATAATGTCAATAGACCAGCTTCTCCTCGCCTCTGTTTAGATGGGCTTGTGTATTCAATAGAAAATGCAAATTTGCCTTACTCGAGACCCAGCTGGCAATGAACCTAAACACTGCTGTTAGTCTAGTTCCTCTGGTTCAGAGCCTACTGAAGTGGAATAAAAAGTTACTTCTTTGCTAGAGCTGACAGAACCCATTTCCACAGCTCACACCATGGGTGCAAAGGCTGTTTGTGGTCTTGGTGCAATACTTCCTGAGAACTGCTTGGATGAAGTACGTGTGTCAGCTAAGCAGAGCAGCAGATACTCAGCTATGGTAAACTGATGTGGCTCTGCTAAAAATCAAAGGAGCTGATTTCCATCCGCTGAAGATGTAGCTACTTGCCAGCCGTGTCTTGCCCCTTTGCCCTTTAGAAGAGGAGGAAACCCTCTGACGTTTGTTGTGGTACTTACTCCAAAGGCTCTGTTGAGGAGTAGCTGAATTTCAAAATGTTTGAGTCAGGCTGTTGAAGGGGAATGGCCACACGCCAAAGGCCCTAAAGTGCAGCTAGTCTGGGTTTTGTAAACAACATGCCACCGGCTGAGCCTTCAACGACCGGGGATACACAAACACACAGAGGTCTGGCTTGGATTTGTGCTTTTCTCCCCTACTGCTCCCTCCAGGGCAGAGGGATCAGTGCTTTTCCTGCTACCTTTCTGATAGTGCTGTGTTCTCTCTCATCATTTTCCACTACAGGCCCCAGGGATCTTAATACTCCTGAATTTAAAAGACATCCACACGCCACACAGACTACACAGCCCTTTTGGCTGTGGGAACAGCCATTTTCCTTTTTACAGCTTATGGTTTCTGATGAAATCCAGTTACAAACGATAGGATGCACTTCAGTCAAGTGTTGTGTGGATTACGGATCCCATTGTAAACAAGCCAGCTCATAGCAATAAATGCTAGGAACATTTGCACTGAAATCACTCTATCCTATTTTCTGCAAAACTGCTTTTACACATTTATCATTGCTTTGCTATATGGGAGAAAATATGTAGAGCGTAAATACTGACATTTATATTGTCCATACTTGTACATGCTAAGGAAATGTTTATTTTTCAAAGGTTTTCAGTAAAGATGGCTGTTGGAAGGTTAAGAGAGGGAACAAACATCTTAGCAGTGCCACACAGTACTTCTGTTTCCTTGGAGATTCCTTTTAATGTAGAAATAAGTAAGAAAAGCTCACTGTTCACAGTGACGTGGTTTTTTCAACCCAGTCTTTTAGACAGAAAAGAAGTATGAACACAGCAGTGTTACCCCAATGGTGATGTTACATAGCCTCATGTCAGTGATACTTGGCTTTTAAATGATTTCTTGGAGAATATGCATTTATGTGTAATTGAATTCCACGTAATGAATAATAATTTCCTATTGCTATTGTCATTCATTCCTTACGTATTTCCCGTTGATAAAAGGAGTTTGGGAGAATTTTCAAACACTCAGGCAGTAGAACGCTCATAAAGCCACTAACCCAAAGCTGATCAGTATGGCTTGGGTATAATGTAACGTAGACCACTGCCCATAGTTGTGTCCAGATGGCAAACATCTCTTCTCAGAGATATGTAAGTAAACCCCTTGATTCAGTCTGCACCCTTAAATCAAGTAGAAAAGTTCTAGAAGAGGTATAAGGTAGAGAAGAGCTTGATAGCCTGTGTGCTGTAGCAGTAGGCAGCCAGGCTGAGGGAGTACTAAAGGTGGAGCAAAGGAGATCAAAGGAACAGAGAGAAACATCATCAGGCTAGTAACATAGGTACCACACTTGAACTCCCAAAGGAGCCAGCAAAAGAAAGCACTGGCAATAGTGAAAGGTCAGGGTAGCAACGAGGAACGCGAAAAGCTGGGGGAGACCAGGAGCACTCAGAAATTCTGCTATGGCCAGAGAAGGTGCAAATGGGGTTGAGCCTGAGAGCTAGGGACTGGCAGGGAGAGGAGAGCCACACCAGACCTAGTCAGGTTTGCCCCAGCCTCCCAGATGCTGCGTGGCACTGACTGAAAATGATAGATAATACAGTCTGTCCTTGCAGGCTATCAGCTTAACAGATATGGAAGCTTAGTTTCGTTATTTATTACATTCTTCCACTCTTGCTTAGGGCTGTCATTCACTGCGAATGAGAACTACCCGAGAGCTGGTTGAAACATATATTTAAGCCACCTTTACTAGTGTGCCCCACACACTTGCAGCACAGGCAAATTCTAAGCTGAGAAAAATGGTATATGAACAAGAATCTAAGGGTCCCAGATGTTAAAATTTACAGTTATACTAGTCCCCTATTTTCCCTATGTTTCTGTCCTTTTTTCATGAAGACATCGTTCAAATCATTTGGTGGTTTGGGACAAAAAACAACTGTGCAGCATCTATCATTGTTAGATCACATTGAACCTTGTAAAGGAAATTAAAAGTAGAAATTACCAGTGTGAAGTAACACATAATTTGAACTGAAGCATGTTACTGCAGATCTCATCAGCAGGAAACCACAGGAAATGGATTTGCCAGACTACCTTAAAAATGAATGCTGTATTCAGAAATGTAGAGTTATTTTCAAGAGAAATAATTTTCAGTAGAGGGAGCTGCAGGACCGAGTCAGACTTAAAACGCTGAATAGCAGTTACTGCAGTAAGGTAGATAAAAAATTATTTACATTAACATGCAGAATTATTAAACAGTGTGCCAAGAGTTTATTATCATAAAATGATTTAAAATTTAGAACTCACCACTGCATCTTAGGGTGTGGAGAAAACAAGCAATATGTATATAACTGCATGTAAAGGCATTGTTTGACGTTATACTGAAAAACAATATCCTCTTCTCCTGCATTATAGGCACTGATTTGTGATACAATGGCTGCAAAATCAAAACAAAGCTGTATTTCTTCCCTTATTGAAAGTTAGTGGCAATATTTCAAATATGGTAACTGTAGACTGCAGGTTGAGAGATTCATGCAACATGCACATCAGAGGGCAACAGGCAGAGTTATCTGTGTCGCCTCCATCCTGTTGTATTTGTATGCAAAATAATCTGCTTCTCCCCAAAAGCAAATCTTGTGTGTGTGCAATTTTCCCTAGATGTGTCATTTTCGAGCATTATCCTTTAGACTCAATATGCACTGAGGCTTTTTTCTCTTGAATCTGCTCGACCAGCATAGCCCAGTTAGGGACATTGGAAACATCTGTGCCATTTACGGATGTTCAGCATTGCTCAGTGTTAGTGAGCCTGCCCCAGACTGACACCACTGTGCTGGCAGCGTCAGCCAAGAGTGAAAACCAAGACCTTGACAGGCATCTGAACAGAGGAAAATGAGGTTACAATAAAATACTGGCTGTTATTTACAGGTCTCAGACTACATCCAAGAATGTGTCTGAGATTTTTATTTAGAATGGAGTGTCTCTACTGGCGGACTTGCGTGAGGAAGCCTTGAAAATACACCTTTGTCACAATTATTTCATCATGTCAAATTACTCCCAAATACTTGCAGTCACAAATATGCTGTTCTGCTGGGGCAGGAGCAGTAAGACTGCTCTTCAGTCGCTTCTGATAGCTCCTTCACACCCTCCATGCCACCTGGCATGGGACATAAACCCAAAGGACATGACTCTGCTCCTCCATCCAAACTGTTCTGCATCACATAGACACCACTGCCCTGTATAAAATATCCCAGTGTGGTAACCTCTCTGTGTCGATATTCTTCTTGCTCATCAGTCGGTTGTAACAGGCTGGTATTCATGTGAGGAGAGAAGGGCAGAAGAGCAAACAAGAGACTGGAGAGAGGTTTAGGTAGAAAAGCTACCACACCAAGTGCTCCACTGCACCCCAGCAGTCGTGCAGCCTTAGCCATTGTTTGAACAAGGGACGGTGGCGAAGTTACTGGAGGTTGCCACTCATGAGATCAAGCTTGCTATGTTTTAGAGATCTGGACTTGCATCAGAACCTTTCAACTTTCCTGGCATAGCAAGTTAATGTTTAGATCTTTGGCCAAGAGCTGCCATAAGAGTTAGAGTGCCATTTGTCAAGGGTTAGGGCTGGGCTGGCCACTAAACACTGACAGACGCTCTCTAATCCCTTCTCCCCCTCCAAACGAGAAGGAAAAGGGAATGAGACAGAGAGACCTACGGATCAGAAAAGAAAATTAAAACAGCTTTAATAAAAAAATAATAAAAGAACTAATATGGAAATAGTAATAAAAAAAAGAACTATATAAATAAATACATAGATCTGATGACAAACCTGACTCTCGCCTGACAGCAATCCCCACTGGTGCTGCAGAACTGGCAGCACTGGGGAGGCCCCAGGCCCAGCAGCAGCGGGGAGCTGGACATGGGAGCTGGATTCATGAACTCAGGATCAGAATCAAAGGCGGAAGATCGGCTGGAGTCCTCCCTGGATGCCAGCCATTGAAGAAAAGACAAAAAAAAAGAGGCCTAAATCCTCATGATTCCTCAAATTTATACTGTGTATGACTACATGGAATGAAATACTCTTGTTGGCCACTTGTCCTGTCTATTACCTCCCGGAGGTGCAACTCTCTACTTCCTTGTGACCCCCTCTTACTTCCCGGCATCCCCAGCGTGTCACACAAGAGCCAGCAGTGGCCTTGGTCACTACGGGAATAAGTATAAGCAGGAGCCTTTCTGCATCCCAGTCCCAGGCAGTAACTGTAAACATCAGGTGCTACCACTGCTGATAGCAGACAGTGTCTGCAAAAACATGCTGCTGACTTCAGAAAGTGCAGCCTTTTAGACGAGACTGAACTGAGAAGTAAAAATCACTGAACAGAGCTGGTTCTGTTTAGCTCGAACCAGGACACCAGCACGCTTGTTTCCAGTCCCTCACCCCTAACTGAGTGGGCCTTGCCTTCAGGGGATTGGCTGTGCCCAGCCCCTGCTGCTCTGTTGCACAGCAGTTCGGTCAGGAAGTCCGTCACAAATATCCAATTTCTGTCTTCTCCTCTGTTTTGTGTTACCTGTTTTGTCAGCTCCCTTTTAGCTGTTACTCCCACTGTCACTTCTGCCCAGAGAGGTGGTAGAAGCCCAGCTCCTGGAGGCATTCAAGGTCAGGCTTGATGGGGCTCTGAGAAACCCGATCTAGTTAAAGATGTCCCTGCTCACTGCAGGGAGGTTGGACTAGATGACCTATATAGCTCCCTTCCATCCCAAACGTTTTATAATTCTGTGTTCTGAAGGCAAAACATGAATTGGGTCAGAGCCATCAATGAGATACAGATGCCAATCCAAGGTCCTTTGTAAGGCATACTCCACATCAGTGTTCCTAATGACTACAGGTCACTCCTGCTCATCAGTTTTGGCTGGACGGCCATGGAGGATACCCACATCTTTCACCGGAGTTTCCCAGCACATATTTCGACATGCATGAGAACAATTGCACAGTCATCAACATCTCCTCATCTGCTAAAATATCTGTGGCCTTAGCTCAAAGACAAGGGCAAACTCATTTTCTGATGGGTGTCTTCTGAGTGCACTTTCACATGGCTCACAGTTTGTTGGTACTGTCTCAAAACATCAGTCGATCCCAGCAGAAAGGGTACTGCAGCAATCATCGTGACCTGATGCATGTTTCTCAGATTTTTTGTAAACCATAGAGACGCATTCCCAGCCCACCTGTAGTTCCTTTCACCACTGCCTTGACATTTTCCACCCCACGGGAGGCTCTGGCTGTCACCACTGAGGGACGTATGCTCTGTTCTGTGACTGAAGGAAATTCAAATACAGCCATTTGTGCTTTTGAACAGGTACAGCATTCATTTCCTCAGCCCCCCCCAACCCCATGACAAGTGGAGAAAGGAGTTATGGTATCTCAGTAGCTTTTGTTGGAAGGCAGGAATCAGAAACCCTGGTAGAAATCAATACAAGCGGCAGTAACCTTCCACTCCCCTTGCATGTGTAATGTAAGATGCGTTGAGTCAGATTCCTTCAGTAAGGGACGAGGTGATTCAACAGCCCTTTCATCACCTCCTTTTCCCTCTCTTTTAGCTTCAGTGAAAAAAACTGTACACTACTTTGCTAATAAATTCCTGCTGTGCTTTTTCACAGCAGTGTTACAAGACAGATTTATCCCAGAGCAGTGAAATTTCCTCCAGCAAATGAAGGCAGGGCAGCCAGCCATGGCCTTCAGTCCCCAAACCCAAGCAATTTACCCAGGTGCAATACAACGTTTTGTTGACTGGGAGGATGAATTTGGACTGCTGAGTCTGCACAGCCACAGATCTTTTGATATTCCTGCTCATCTCATCCCTCCTCTGCACTAGTCCATCCCGAGGAAGAACTACTCTGTCTTGTTTCCCCCATAACAGCCTCAGGATGGACTCCTCTGGGCACCAAAGGCAACAGGCCTGTGCTTCCTCCCCACCTCACCTTCCTCCACCAAGCCTGTAAACTCTTTCATGCAGGAAAAAAACATGAATTCTGTTAGCTCAAAGCTTTGCCTACGCACAGAGGAGAATGAATAACACAATCTGCTCTTCTGGTGAGAGAATACGCCTGTGTTTACTCTCCTGATCCTGCTACCAATGTGATTTTCTGAAAACCTTTACTAGGAAATTGCAACCACAGCAACACCTGTGTGTTCAGATTCTGCCTGTTTTCGCTAGAAATTTTCAGTATTATGAGACAAAATGGAAATGGGAGGCTCCAACCATCTGAGAGCTACTTACGTTATTGGGTTGACTCTTCTCGGGCTAGGGGCAGGGCAGCATCTACCAGCAGTGTAACACTCAGTGTAGTTAGTTATTTGGTAGAGATTTCCGAGGGTAGATAACTACTTTAAACACATCCATCAGAGCTTTAGACAGCATTCTGTGAAAACATGGTACCTAGGAACTAACAGTATGTGATCTGATAGAAGACTTTATGCAGATACTCAACCCTTTTTCGGAGCAACCCTGTCAATATCAGCTCTCTTTCTATAGAGTCCCTTCTTCAGTGGTAAACAGAAATCAGCTTCAAGCAATTTTTCTCCATATCAATATGTGCTTGAATATTGTGGGTTTTTTCCCTTCTCTGCCCAAATATTAATACTGTTTAGGAAAAGAACAGAAGACTGCCTTGGAACACAAGGTTCAGGGAATTTCCCCTGAAGGCAATGAGCTGTTCTCTGTGCCCTCCAAGGACAGAGCAAGCACACTTAAATACAGCAAAGGAAATTCAGCTGAGTAACCAAAGTTCTCTTAATTATAAAAATCTTTAAGCAATCTGTTCTGACAGCTAAATCGCTTTGCAGAATATACATCACTGAAAGCTCAGACTAAGAGGTTACACAAACACCTACCAGGAACAGCCCAGGTATTTCTGTATGCAATCATTTTCTGTGGGACCCTTTCCTGATGTGACAAGGTCTATGGGGCAGACCCTTGGCAGATCCTATGCCACCACCTTAACCTTGGCAGCATTGAAGTAGTAACCTAGCATTCCTTCTTGCTGCCCCATCTCCCCTTTCCTAAAATACAGCTGCTAAATATTAACACAAAAAAATAAGTATGTGGCAGATTAAATTGAACAGCCATTTCAGACTGCTGCACGTGGCTACAGGAAGCTGTAGCATTTCTCCTTTAATGCTTCTTCTAGTGATACTGATACTGCAGTAAAGTTTGTGAGCAGAGATACAGAACATGACCCAACACAGTTTTAGAAATATGTCTTCATAACAGTGATAAAGCTTTTTATTCTGTCTATCAGTTGTAAATAGTCAAACTTGTAGCAATCTACTTAAACTTTTAATGTTAGCTCTACTTTGCAGTTGAAGTACACAAGCTTGGGCAATGCTTTCCAGTAAAATTAAAAAAAAAACTATTGTTTTTCCTATTTCTTCTCCTTTTAAAAACTTGTTTTGCAGTTATTTTCTTTCATCCTTTCCAGAATTTGGTCTCCATGGATTTTTTAATTTGCATCACTTCTGTTTTTCTTTCAGTATTCTTCCCTTATGAATAATTATTTTTCCTCTTCAATTTCTTCCTGTTCTACACTATTGAAGTCTACTCTACATGTGAAAAAAAAACAGAAAGAGAAGAAAAAAACCCCAATTCATTTTATTTATTGCTGGAGGATGCCTAAGAAATAAGGCACAAAATTACACTTCAGGTGAACTAGTTACCAACGTGAGCAAGTCACTCTTTCAGACATAGAAGAATCTTAAAGGAACAAATACCTTTTGAAGACCTCTTGTTGGCACTTGCAATAGGTATATATTAGGAATAATTTCTGAACAGTGGGAAATAAGAGTTAAAAAAAATGTTAATCCTCTCATTGCAGAGGATTTGAAAGGCATGACTGATTGCAGAACGAATGCCCCACCCCCTTCTAATTAATAGGACTAGTCACACTTTAATTAAGAACATGCATAAGCCTTTGGAAGATGTGCATCATGTGCATGCCACTGGGTAAGACAGAAGTCTGGGGAGACTGTCATTTCATTAGGGACAGAATTAATTTACTGCAACTTAACCGCCAGTTAGAATTTATTAAATTTATTTAGCCATCCTGTTAAAAATCTGAAATAAGAGCAATGTGACTAATAAGAATAAAAATTATGAATTCCTATTAGTCATTTGCTTCAAAGGGCCCAAGGCAGAAGTCACAGGGAAATAATACTTCAATTGCAAGACTGTGATGCTACAGAAATTTCTGATTCTACATACCATCTTCCCATTCATGCTGTAAGATGTCCCTGCAAACACTGCCCTGCTGCATACCTTGCAGGTGGCAAGTTGACCTTGGCTGCCAGTCAGGTGCCCACGGAGCTGCTCTGTCCCCTCCCTCCTCACCAGGACAGGGTGAGAAAACAGGCTGAAAAGTTCATGGGTCAAGACAAGGACAGGGAGATCACTCAGCAGTTACAGTCAGAGGCAAAATAGAGTCGACTTGGGGAAGATTAATTTAATTTATTGCCAATTAATAACAGAGTAAGATAGTCAGAAATAAAAGCAAAACTGAAACCACCTTCTCCCCTCTTCCCGCCTTCCTCACAGAGTCACAGAACAGTAGGGGCTGGAAGGGACCTTTGAAGATGACCTAGTCCAACCCCCCTGCCAGAGCAGGATCACCCAGAGCAGATCACCCAGCAGATCTCTCCAGGCTCACCTTCACTCATGCCACCTCCTCTCCTCTACCTTGAGCAGTGCAGAGGGATGGGAGATGGAGGTTGCAGTCAGTTCATAACACTTACTCCTCTCCTGCTCCTTCCTCCTTTATTGGCCCCAGATCCTGCCAAAAAACCTGCTCATGTGTGTGTTCCTTTCCATGTCTGCAGCTCCTGCCAGGAAACTTGCTCCAGCACATGCCGTGCTCTCTCCACAGGTTGTCGGGCACATCCAGCTGCTCTGGTGTGGGGTCCCTCCATGGGCTGCAGGGGTAGATCTGCTCCACCATGGACCTCCACGGGCTGCAGGTGGACAGCCTGCCTCACCATGATCTTCTCCATGGTTTCAGGGGAACCTCTGCTGCAGCACCTCCTCTCCCTTCTTCTTCACTGACCTTGGTGTCTGCACGGATACACTTATTTTCCCTCACTCATAGCCGGTATGCAGCACTCTTTACCCTTTCTTAAATACGCTGTCACAGAAGTGCTACCAATGACATTGATGAGCTCAGCTTTGGACCGTGGCAGGCCCATCTTCGAGCTGACTGGAACCGACTCTGCCTGACATGGGGGCAGCTTCTGGTGTCTTCTTACAGAAGCCACCCACACAGTCCTCAGCCTTCAAAACCTTGCCCTGTAAACCCAGCACACTTGGAAATCAGAAGCCGCTGGCACTACAGCACGTTCTCCTTCTGTGCCCACTGTTCACCTGCGACGAGCATGTTTTAGTTCTTATTGGGGTATGTACTGCATTTGTGATAATTTTTGCAATGAAATTCTAAAAAAAATGTCCATTTATTTACTGTATTTATAGTAGAATACATATTTCATGCTTCTTAGAATGGCAGCAATTTCTATTTTTCTGTAGTAAATAACTCTAAATACTTGCATTATAACTTTCTTCTCCTCCCTTCAATATTTAGTTTACCCTGACAAGAGTTGCTTCGCTCTCGTGCTTTAGGGCACCAGTTGCTTTCCATCACTCTCAGTGTTTGTCCACAAAGCTGTGGTCAACGCAAATGGAAGCTTTTGAATTGCTTTTCTACCCACCTTAATCTGCCCGCATTGGTTACACTGAGCACACTACTGCCAGATTTCTGCCAGACAAATGTGGATTTTTTTTCCAAACAAAGTTGTGAAAAGAAGAAAACCACTGCATTGCTGTATGACGTAATTTTATTTTTTCATTGAAATGCCCTAGCGTCATAAAACAGGACACATTTTCTAATCTTGAAGCCAGCAAGATTGGGGAAAAAAAGAAAAATTGAACTTGGTTTTCCTATACATAATTTCTACAGCGAGCCTACATTCAGAGAAAAAAACCACAACAAATAGAATTAAAATGTAAGCAGACATTACTTACACAGCTCTCTTCTTAAAAATAACCTGGACATGTCATACAACTCACATACGGTGCTTTGCTAATATAATTTGCTACAAATAGAATTATTCAAATGCAACTACGCAGCTTCTCTATTACCTAAGCTCTTCTCATTTGTTTTTATCGTGCAACACCTTTACATATACACTTCATTACCACACCACAGAATGATCTTTTCTCCTTTTCTGGTGACTTGTTTCTCAGAAAATGGGCCTTCACTGTGGCTTTCTTTGGAAACACGAAGCACTCGCTTTCAGTTATGAAAAACATTCAAAGTGTTTCAATATACCTTCACCATGAGATTAAGCCTCCGTTTTCCAAGGGTCTCATGACTACTGGAAAGAGCTGGTTAGGATTTACTCGCGTTCTCATTTATGAGAACATGATCTGGATAGCTGTAATGCCTCAAAAATGCCCTCATCTGTTGGCGAGTGCGCGCCATCAGATCCTGCACAAGAATTATAGTAACTTGAAGTCTGAGTTCTCTCACGATATTCATGGATAGATCACAGTAAGCGCAGAATTTTTTTAACAAACTACACTGTAAAAAAAATACCTGCATTTCAGAACCACAAAATCTAATTTTCAATGGGCTTGGTCTTTAGTTTAAACTAAGTTTTCACTTACTAAACAGCTTGAAAAATACAGTGTATGTAACACGTGTGTTACAAATATCTGAAAAGCATTGCATCGATCAAGTGTTCAACTCATTGCATTATTAAGGAAAGTAAACAGCAGTACTTCTCCAAAAGTATTCAAGTATTTCCCTGAAATACTGCGTAACAAAAAACAGATCCTGAACTTCACGGGAGTGTACTTTAAGCAAATAACATCTGCAAGTGCTTTTTATCATATGGAGCAATATGAATAATACTTTGTAGCAAAGATATAGCACACCATTTTGATATTATGCAAACCTGGAATGTAAATAACATAAAAAAAAATAAAATCCATCATTTATATAAATTTTCAAGTGCTTCAGTAATAAAATGACCAATCACTGTGGCTTACATAGACCAAATACATGAAAGACATGAAACTAATACAAGCTGAATGACAGAAGTGCCAATAAACATACAGGATTAGAGAAGGATTAGCTGTTCAGATGCAAAAAAACCTCTCAGATCCAGTAAGTTCTGAAGAGAACTACACAAAAAAAAAAAAAAAGACAGAAGAGAGCAGGGGCTAACTTTTGATCCTCAAATGGGAATAAATCTGTATAAGGGCAGGAAAATTTAGCCCCAAGCCAACACATACAACATATATGTGCTACAATACACAAATCCATACACAAATAATCACTGTGCAGCTATATGTGATAGTCTAATGTTTTTTGCTATAAAAAACAAACCAGCATGGTAAATTCATGATTTATCAGATGCCAGTTCCCTTCCGTGACTTCACAAAACAAATTATTGTTTCATATTTAAACATCTAAAAAACATTCAATCATCAAATTGTATTTTTAAACTTAACATTCCAACATCGTATTTTGCAAAGACATTTTAGTGTATGTATTCAAATCTCCAAAGAATTGTGCACTGAAGATGGAAGCTTTTCATATGTTAATTTTAGATATTTTAAAACTTGCTGGTGTTTCAGAAGGTATTTTTATTTCCTTTGCCTGTGCCTTCCTGGTCCTATGTAAGTATCCCTGCAAGTTGCTTGCAAGACATTTCAGTTGCAGCGCGTGGTATTTGGTATCATCGAAACAGTCATAAAACCCTTTACAATTCCAAAAAAGCATCATGCAAGGAAGCCTTTATAAATAGAATATATAGGGTAAGGTATGATCTGTATACAGATGTGCTTTTATTTCTCCAAGTATTTCTAAACTCTTACTATTATTACTTAAAGCCAGGAATGTGTGTTTGAATTGCATTGATAAGTTGCAAGGTATAATCAGAATTACAAAAATGGAAGATTCTACTAAAAAAAAAGAAAAAAATATGCGAATGACAACACTGTTGTCCAGTATTTGAGCCACATGCAACTACATGATACTCCCAGCAGAAAACACCTTCTCAGACACTGAAAATATCTTGTCTTGATACCTTGGTTTGATGACAATGGAAAGTCTGATGTTTTATAACATTTAGATATTATTACAACACAACTGCTAAATTAACTCTCTAGAAAAGCACAGAGAATTTATCAGTCATCATGAATACACATACGTACACCAACCCTCTCTTTTCTAACATAATTATATTGCTCCAAGATATATTCTAATGATTACAACTTTTTTTTTTAAAAAAGACACAATGCAATAAGATGTCTAAAATTATACTGAAGCCATCAAAAGAAGGAAAACTAAAATTTTAAAATACTTGTCAATTTGACTAAAATGCACATTTACTCAATTTCCTTGAGCTTTTTACTTTTTTCTCCTCCCCACTGGAGGAACAATGTCTATAATAATTGTTCAATGCTGCTCTGGCTGTCGGCAGCTTCATCTTTACAGTTTTCCTCGATTCCCCTTGCGAACAGTTTCATTAACTGGCAGTGAACCCTGAAAAATACAGAAATCAATTAATAAGAAGTAAATCGGTACTACATATTTATTTCTAACAATCTATGAATTTCAAGCAGTTGTATAAAAGTTACTTGCTCCATATTACAGTAAAGATGTTCTCATTCTTGATAGAATCATCCCCTGCAAAGAAGGCTGGATGCTTTCACATATCCATCACTCCTGTTACACCTCTTTTTGACACAAAAAAAAATTGTGTGGGGCAATTACATGAGCTGATTTTATGCAATATTCAGCGGTTGTAAAAATCACTTTGATTGCTACGTGGTTACATTTTAACGGAACACCCTTGCATGTATATATTTCATACTTTGGTTTTGGTTCCCTTTATTCTAAAAAAATTCAAACAAAAACAACCCCAAAAAATTTTTGAAAAACCCATGAACCAAAAAAGAAAAAAGCCCTTCAAAATTCAGAAAACTCTATTCCCTTCTAATTTCACTATGTGCACAACTGCAACCTTCTTTCTCCACATGCCAGCACTGGAGACAATACTCCACGCTGTGTGTCAAAACCCACAAAGTACGGGACATGCTCAGTATTTGTCAGACAAAGCTACTTACTTAAGTTTACTAGGAAAAGTTATTGCTCAGAGTAATGAGTTACTCCACTGATTTAAAAAGAACCTTTCCAACACCACCTTCACCTTTAGCACTTCAAGCACATAATATCAGTTCCTAGCAAGTAATTATGACTTCAAAGGTAGTGCCATCTGTCTGTCTCAGAGGGATCAATATACATGGCTGGAATATTCATAGAATCACAGAATGTTAGGGGGACCTCTAGAGATCTAGTCCAACTCCCCTGCCAGAGCAGGATCCTCTAGGGGAGGCCACACAGGAATGTGTCCAGGCAGGTTTTTAAAGTCTCCATAGAAGGAGACTCCACAGCCTCTCTGGGCAGCCTGTGCCAGTGCTCTGTCACCCTCACAGTAAAGAAATTTCTCCTCATGTTGAGGTGGAACTTCTTATGTCCTAGCTTAAACCCCTTGTTCTATTACTGGGCACCATTGAGAAGAGATTGTCTCCTTCCCCTTGACACCCACCCCTCGGATATTTGTACACATTAATAAGGCCCCCTCTCAGCCGCCTCCTTTCAAGGCTGAACAGCCCCAGTTTTCTCAGTCTGTCTTCATAGCAGAGATGTTCAAGTCCACTGATGACCCTCATAGCTCTCCATTGACTCTTTCCAGTAGGTCTCCGTCTCTCTTGAATTGGGAAGCCCACAACTGGACACAGTATTCCAGATGTGGTCTCATCAGGGCAGAGTAGAGGGGGAGGAGAACCTCCCTAGACCTGCTGGACACACTTTTCTTAATGCACCCCAAGACCCCATTGGCCCTCTTGGCCACAAGGGCACGGTGCTGTCCCATGGACAACTTACTGTCCACTAGGACTCCAAGGTCCTTCTCCATGGGGCTGCTTTCCAGTAAGACATCCCCTAATCTGTACTGGTGCCTGGTGTTATTCCTCCCCAGATGCAGAACTCTACACTTGTCCTTACTGAACTTCATGAGGTCCACCTTTGCTCAGCTTTCCAGCCTGTTCAGATCATACTGGATAGCAGCACAGCCACCCCGCTGACAGTTCCCATAATCTTGGGCAAGGACTCAAAGAAGTAACAATGACAACAAAAAAAAGTTTATTACCAGAAGACTCAAATTTGCTATGCAGACACACCTTTTTGGGATGTCTTTATGAGCATCCTTGAACTCAATGAAAAGGCTTTATGCTTTCTGGTATATGGAGAGAAAAATTGATGCTTACCTCACTTCAATTGCTGAATTGTCCAGAGTTTCTCCATCGCAATTCCAGGTGCTATTAGCAATATGACAGCAACAGGCCGGATGATCTCTGCAGAACTGGCCAAAACGTTTCTTTCCTATGTCCGTGACATTGCTTTCATTGTCTTCTGAAAGCTTTGATGTAAATTGAAAACGCTTCACTCGATAAACATCTACAAACGAGAAGTCAAACTACAAAGAAAAAAATAAACCAAAACAGGCAATTACAATTAGTTAAATGCATTTGATGTGTAAAGTAACTCAGCATGCAGCATTTCGTATTCAAGAAAGTCTGTTCACTCCAATTTTCTTACCTAAGGCATAGAGTGATTTTTGGTTTTGAAAAACTGCATAAGTCGGGAACAATAAAGCCAAAGTGGAAGCTTCCTTTTCAATGATGCTCTTCAAGTAGCTGCAATACTAACACTTCATAGACAATCAGGTAAGAGGTTCTCAGATTATGAGTAAATAAGGTATAAAAACTATTAAAACCCATTATAACATGAAATCCAAGTCAAAAGGTTTGGATTGGATCTTTGTAACATCCTCAGGACCTGTTCAACCACAATCCTTAAGATACACAGGCTTTTCTGAAAGCCTTCTGCTTCTGCATTTGGAACAATGCCCTGAAGGTCAGAATTCCATGGCAGTGTGATCACATCAGAGCTGGGCGTATATGAAAATAAGAATTGAGGGTAAAATTATCACAACAAAATAAAAATAGTTTTAATTAGCTAATTCAGCTAGCAAAAAGTAGGGCAATTAAGAGATTGCTCTTGGAACAGAGGTTGCAGATTTACACTACAATATTGTACAAATGCTTTAAAACAAGCTTTGCAAATTAAAGGAACAATGAAACTAGCACGTGCCCTCACCTGCCCTGAAAGCAACTTAACTGATATGGACTTAAACGTTTAGCAAGCTGCAATAAATACAGACGTGCCATTTAGCAAAGGCAATGGAGTATGTCTGCGTACACCTATGAGAATGGGATGGCGAGGAAGCAAAAGTGAACAAAGAAATAGTTTAACCATAAATCAGTCTGTATTAAGATACAGTGATGCTTTTCTTCCTTTTCCTTTCACATTTCCTTAAGTTTTCAAACAGGGTTTCCCACTATTATGGTAGACTCTAACCTGAGGTGAGGACATACGTATAATCCTTCATTTAATTTATACTGCAAAACCAACATCCCAGAGAGAAACAGCTGGGAAGCACTGGAAGGGGAATGGCCACCATTGCAATCACAAAACTATCGGAGTTGAAGGGACCTCCTAGGTCTTAAGTTCCCTCAACTTTTAAGCAAAAACAAACTGTGAAATTGTTGAACTTCATACTTGGAAGCAGCAGCTGATGGAGACGAGGCTCCCTGAGCAGCATTCCTGTCCCAACAGCTCGGCTGCAAAAACTGGTGCCCACAGCTGCACAGAGCCACCCCTGAACACTCCCACACCCCAAGGGTATGCAGAAGGTAGTCTCTTGATAAATGTTGAAGTCACCTGGAAAGGCAGCCAGGGAAGGCTTCAAATAATGAAAAGTATCAAGGGAACAATGGAAGCAAGTAGGAAGGATTGAAGGGAAGGAGACTGAGAACAGCAGGAAGGAGGAATATACAGACACACACACACACGTATATACACACACAATGTCCCAGGGAATGGCAATGAGGGAATACAGGAAAAAGTATCTATACTAATTCCACCAAAGAGGAGAAAGACTAGCATAAGAAACAAGTGAGATTTATTATTGCTTTTATAACTAGATATGACATCAGTCCATTGTTCAGGTAATTTCCAGAACATGTTAATAACATCAGGTTGTGAAAAATATTAGATGTGTGTATTCAAAGCCATAGCTCTGGTTTCAACAGATACTACAATTCAGAGCATTGATGAATTTTCCCTTGTGGTTTATCCTGACAGTTACAACATTGGCAAGGAATAATTTTGAAGCTGAATGCATAAAGCTTATATTCTGGTCACATATATGTAGTACAATTCTGCTGAAAGACTGCAGTTTATAGTCGAACTGCTGGTAACTTTCTTCTGAACTACATTTTTATGCAGTTTACAAAAACTGATTTATTATTCTTCATGACATCTTTTACCTCAGCTATGTTATACTGCTGTGAGCAGTTTTTTTATGACAAATATATGGGGGCATGCTTGTAATAAAACCACTTTAAATGCTCTCTGAACAGCAAATATCTGGAAAATGGTCTAAAGCATAACTCAATTAGCGAAAGTGGAATTTTGTTAGAATGCTATAACCAAAGACTTAGCTAAAATGATTTATTTTTTTAATGGTACACATGGTGAGATTATGTCATGCAAAATGTATTAACTTTTTATTAAAAAAAAAACACAAAACAGAATAAGGCTGCTTTGTAGAAGTTCTTTTTGTCATGTAAGAATGCCGATATTTACAACTTAGACTGACTCTGGAGAATTCACTGTCAAAGGGAATACACACCTGATCATCTTGGTTTGTATGTCTGACAAGGTATCGTAGAAAATCAAATCTGGAGCATTTACGAACTAAAATGAGGTCAGCTGAGCCATCTGCCAAATGAGCTGCTGGTGAAAGACCTCTTGGACTTCGTGGACAGGCACAGCTCATATTTACTGCATTGACGGCTAAAAATTTCCCTTTAATAACCTTCCATTCGTCTTCATCTTCTGAAACACATCAATAAAGACATGGGGATAGGTCATTATTTGATCTACTCACATGAACACTAAGAAGCAATCATCCTTGGCATCTTGAAAGTTTTTGCCGAGCTTATTCATGCATTGTCAATAAATATCTAAAATAAACTGCATTTAAAAAAAAATAAATCTATTTTTCATACACTAACAGAGAAAGTTGCTTCCCTCCTTCACAGACTGTGCTTACTTACTAGAACTGCTCACCATTCCTGACATATGCATGTCAAATCCAGGATCAATGTTATTTGTGTAAACTCACAAAGCCTTAGGCAGGGAAAAGACAGAGGCAAGTTACAATTCCTGTACTGTGAAAGTTCAGGGGTGTTTTTAAACTTTTTTCAAATTTAGTTCTTACTCTTTGACATGTTAAATAAATGATGATGCAAGGACAGTGGTTTAGTATTTAGTTTCTAAATCAATATTCCTCTTCTGCCTCAATGGCACAAATTATATTCCAAAAAAAGAAAAAAAAAAAAAAAAAGGGAAGAGGTGACTCAGGGTTCAGCAAATCAGCAAAGACCAGCAGGCAGCAGATCACAAGTCCATTTCCACTATTAAGAGAGTTGAATTTTCCTGTGCCTAAATCACACAGAACAACAGAATGTTAGGGGTTGGAATGAACCTTGAAATCCTCAGAGATTTACAGAAAACAATACAAAAGTCTGTTTTCCACAACACGATACCATTCTGTTAGAGATTAGACCTAGACTGAGCTTAAATGTGTGATGTCATCAATACTACCAAGAGACAGGAATTTTCTGCAACAAAGAAACACTGGCAGACACTGCACAGAGTTGTCACCTAAACTGTATTTTCTTGAATATGAATAATAGATAAAACCATGCCTTTTCATTTTTAGATTACACATAATCAACTTCCTCACTACAATTTAAAAAAAGCCATAAAGCAGCCATAACACTCCTCCTTTTCTCCTCTCAATATATCACAGAATCACACAGAATCACAGCATGTTATGGGTTGGAAGGGACCTCTCAGAAGATCACCTAGTCCAACCCTCAGGTGACTCAGTTATTTCAAATGAACAACTTCACAGAAGCAATGACAGCAGAACAGTCTACGGAGAGACATGTGGTTCTAAGACTGGGTTTAAGGAGTGAAGTGCCATTGGTGATGACGAGGTAAAATCGAGGAATGAACAAAAAATTATAAAGTTTACTTATAAGCCTGTTAAAGTCTGATCATTAAACCACAGCAACGGAGAGGGTTTGAGACAAATTAGTTGGTATGAACTTAGAAATCTGACACTCTTCAGTTTGTCTCATTTGGGTTAACTTAAGAGTTATTTTCAAGATGCTACTCTGATGGGACTATAGACAACATTTATGCTACTAATTTCATGTTGAAATTCTGATATTCTTTACTATCTTAGTTTTAAGAACTTCACATTTACTTCAGAGAATCATTACTACAATTGGCTAGGTTATTTTGGACCTAAAGTCTTGGATGTATTTGTTTTCATTTGACCTCTTCCAAGCTTTAAATATCAGAGAAACAAGAAAAAAAAAACATATTTGTAAAGTATTCTGTAATTCTTCTTTACTATTTGAACTCTTGCTTCCTTCAATTCTTATTCTTCAGAACTTCTTACTATTGACTCTTTAGTAACAGAATAAAGAAAACCAGAATTCCAGTACGATTATAATGTGACAAGACTTCAAGGAAACTAAAAACCATATTCATTTTGCATCTAGACTATCTACCTTCCAATAAACAAATCGGTAATACTAAGAAAAAATGCAGCTCTTGAATTCAACATTTTCACATCACTTGCCAGAGTGGTATTAGTATTGCTCGTCTTATTGCTGATCTTTTAACATTGCTTTCAAAGAGGATATTACAGAAAGAATTCAAATCAGATTAAAGATGCGTATCTTAAGAGAGATGAGAAAGACCTTAGATGTCCAACTAAAGAACGGCTTTGTTCAGGCGGCAGGCAAATGATGAGACCCTGCTCCGAGATGAAGGTAACTGAATAGAACATAAGAAATGACTGGAACTGGAAACTGAATCACAGAATCACCCAGACTGGAGAAGACCTTTAAGATCATTGAGTCCAATCATTAACCTAACACTGACAAGTCCTCAACTAAACCATATCCCTAAGCACTGTGTCTATAGGACTCTTAAATACCTCCAGGGATGAGGACTCCACCACTGCCCTGGGCAATCCTTTCCAAGGCCTGATAACTCTTTCAGTAAAGAAATTCTTCCTAATCTAAACCTCCCTTGGTGCAACTTGAGGCCTCTTGTCCTCATGCCACAGAAACATTCATGTCCAGAACAATACAGGTGCTTATTTGGAAGAAAATAAGGCATTTTCTGATATACAAACAACAACATGAAAACAACACCCTTTATTGATAGATCTATTGTTATTTATCTGAGATGTATTAATAATTTAGTTGGTAGAGTGTCTAGATACGTATTAACTTTTTAAGTATGCTGACTGTAATAATTAAATCTCAAATTAATTAAGGAAGAATACAGATAGATAGATAGATACTGTTTTCACATGTAACAGATAGTTTTCACCTGGTGGAAAAGTACCATTCAGTATAAATTTCAGCACGTTACTCAACAAAAAAAGTTTCAGTGTTCAAGTAAGAAAAATGTTAGAGTATTTATCACATTTTAAATGACCAGCTGTTTCCATAACCATTCTGCAGTATGCTTCACTGCAATAACACATATAATTCACCCAAAATATCTTTCATACAACAGAACAACCATAAGCAGGGAGAGCATAAAGGGCACTCATTTCAGCTGTCTGCTGTGTATATATACTGCAAGTTGCTGAAATCAGCGTAAAGTACTAAGAGAGTTTACTCAGCATATGCACAGGGACTTCTCCACAGTACCAAGAAACACGTTCAGAGACCACCGATGCAAGCATCCTTCTAAACTCATCTGAACTGAACACAAACCAAGTAGGCATAATGAAAAGAGTCAGCCAATACACCCAGCTGAGTAAAAATCTTATCTGAGGTGGTGATGTAAAATCCTTTTTATTGCAAATCAAGAGTACTTATTGTTTGCTTATCAGTACTGCATGGAGGTTGGACTGCAAAGAAAGCCAGTTATCAGAAGTAAAATCGCACAGAGTCACAGAATGTCAGGGGTTGGAAGGGACCTCGAAAGATCATCTAGTCCAAATCCCCTGCCAGAGCAGGATCACCCAGAGCAGGTCACACAGGAACGCATCCAGCTGGGTTTTGAAAGTCTCCAAAGGAGACTCCACAACCTCCCTGGGCAGCCTGTTCCCGTGCTCTGTCACTCTCACAGTGAAAAAGTTTTTTCTAATATTTTTGTGGAACCTCCTATGTTCCAGCTTGCACCCATTGCCCCTCGTCCTGTCATTGGATATCATCAAAAAGAGCCTGTCTCCGTCCTCCTGACACTCCCCCTTGACATATTTATAAACATTAATGAGGTCACCCCTCAGCCTCCTCTTCTCCAAGCTAAAGAGACCCAGCTCCTTCAGCCTTTCCTCATAAGGGAGATGTTCCACTCCCTTCATCATCTTTGTGGCTCTGCGCTGGACTCTCTCAAGCAGTTCCCTGTCTCTCTTGAGCTGAGGGGCCCAGAACTGGGGATTTAGGTAAAAAATATCCTACATAATAAGCTGCTTCATATCTTGTGCAATGCTGGCTAAAGCAGTTATGCCCACAAAAAGATTCATGGAATATACACAGGGGTTGGAGTGGGAAGGCAAAAAAAACTAACGAGGAAAAGCATAAACAGAGATTGAGAAGAGAAATCTCATTTATCATTTATACTGGGTATTGGTGGGGTATTGTACAGAAATACTGAAGACTGGTTATTAGTTGCCCAAGTTCACTGCCTCATATTTATTTAATAAACAGCTTTACAAAGGGTAACTTTTGTGGTAGTAAACACAAATTTTTAATCCTGATCTATTCTGAAAGCTATCTTAATGAACTGCTTTGTTATACTCTACCTCACAGTTTAAGGAGACCTAACTCACAGAACATGTCTTTCCTAAAAAAAAGAAATTCTGCACATTGAAATATACAAGCAATTAGTATAATTTTTTTCTTCTGAGTTTGGGAATAGACACCTTACATGTTTTTCACATATTCACATGTATTTTCCTTGAATTTAGAGAAACAATGGATTATCTAGTAACTCAGAATATTTAAAAACCACAAAATACACACTTGAACTGATATACTCTGACAAATAATTTGTATAACTTCACCATTCCACTTTTAATGACAAATTACCTTCACGTTTTAATCCACATTCCTCGTGCTGTTCTGCCAGCTGCCGCTCACTTTCCTTGCAAATATAACATCTGAAAGCAAAAACACCATTCAGCTCCTGAAAACAAAACTATTAGTCCGTTCAATGCTTTCGTTTTACCCAATCGTTACAAGGTCTTCCCCCACCACAAGATGCAGCACAGCGCTGACAGCCCTCGTGTGGCATGAGCCATGATAGCCCCGCAGGCGGCGCGGGTACTCAAGTACAGTGCTGAAGATTTTGGATATTAGGAAAAAATTCTTTACTGAAAGTGGTGAGGCATTGGAACAGGCTGCCCAGGGAAGTGGTGGAGTCACCATCCCTGCAAGTGCACAACAAGTATGTAGACGTGGCACTTCAGGACACGGTTCAGTAGTCGTGCTACTATTGGGTTGTTGGTTGGACTTGATGATCTTAGAGGTCTTTTCCAACCTTAATGATTCTACAATTACTGGATGTCAGAAAAAACAGCATCAGAGAGCCATTAAGACCACATATGTTGGAAAGGACCTCTGATGGGATCCAAACCTCTGCTCAAAGCAGATCTTCTAGGATCAGGGTGTTTGGTGTCTTGTTCAAATTTTGAATATCTGCAATGTTAGAGTCCACAAGACCTCTGGGCAACTTGTTTCAATATTTGACTGCTGTAACAGTGAAAGACACCAACATGGGACTATTCCACCCCAGGTAATTCATGTTGGCCTCTCCTGAACTTCAGGAGGTTCCCATCAGCCATTTCATCAGCCCACCAAGGTCCCTCTGAATAGTAGCCCTGGCTTTCAACATGTAAGCTGCTCCTCCCAACCTGGTATCATCCATAAAACTGATGAGAGTGCACTCTCTGCTGTCATCCCAGTCATTAATAAAGATGTTGCACAATATAATCCCCACTATTGAGCCACGAGGGACACTTAGCAATTGGCTGCCAGTTGGACTTGGCATTCACAGCCTTTCTAGGAAGTTCAACCGGTTTTCCAACCATCCACTTATCTAGTCCCCACTTTGTAAACTTAGTTTCAAGAATACTACAGGAAATGGTACCAAAGGCCTTGATAAAGTCAAGGTATGTAACACCCACTGCTTCCTCATCATCCACAGGCCTGGGGACCTGTAAGGGCCAGGGGCAGATTTTATCAGTGAAAACTGGGGCAAAGGAGTAATTTTCCAGCTTTTTCCACATCTTTTATCCCCATAATGCTAAGCAGCAGTCCCACAGTTCCTTTAAGCCTTTTGTTATGATTGCTATACTTATATAATTCCCTTATAGAAAGTAACAGCCTTCACACCCCTCACAGATTTCAACTCTGATGGAGTTTTAGCTTTCTCAGGTCCACGCCTGCATGTTCAGGCAACGTCTCTGTGTTCTCCAAAGTAACTGATTCCACTTCCACCTTCTCTGCTTCTCAGACACTTGCCCACCCATGCTGGTTTTCTATCGTGCTTACTCGAGTTTTTGTGTATCAGAACAAACTGTTTTTTGCGCTTTGAGGAAGTACCAACCAAATCTCCTCGGACTCTCTTCTCCAGAGCAGTCTTCCCTAGAATCTTGCCAAGATTTGGAATAAACCAGAATCTGTTCTGAAGATCAGGATTGCTACTCTACTTTTTGTCTTGCTTACCTCTCTCAGGATCTTAAACTCTATAATATCACAGTCACCGCTGTCAAGATTGTCCTCCACCATCACATCCTCCACTTCCCTTTCCTGTAACAAGACTAGCAGAGCATTTCTCCTAGTCAGCGTGAATCACCTGGATTATCACTGTCATCACCACTCCAGGATTCTCCTGAATCGCTCGTGCCCAGCCCTACTAGCCCTTCCAGTGATTACTGGGATGTGTAAAATCCCCCGTGAGGCAGGAGGCACTCTTTCCTCTGTCACTGAGACCTGGATGACAGCTTTATTCCTCTGGAGCTTCCCTGGCATCAAGGCACCTGATGGATCAGGACAGTTGCTCCAGCTAGTACTGGAGAAGGCAAGCAGTAGCATGTCACAGCACTGTTATTACAGTACAGTGCCAACAAGTTCCACGTAGTTTCTGGCCAAAGTCTCTGGCTCCTCTGTATCCTGCTGTGCTGCTTGCTGCTGTGACAATTATTGCATCTCTGATAGCTACATTCATATATGAAGAATAATAAACACTAGTGCATCTGATGCAAATGGTGGAGGACCCGACTAGGAGAGGAGCACTGCTGGACCTCATCCTCGCTAACAAGGAGGATCTGGTTGAAGCAGTAAAGGTTGAGGGCTGCCTTGGCTGCAGTGACCATGAAATGGTGGAGTTCAGGATCTCATGTAGCAGAAATAAAATAGCAAGCAGAATTGCAACCCTGGACTTTGCCAAGGCAAACTTTGGATTTTTCAAACAATTACTCGAGAAAATCCCATGGGCAAGGCTGTTTGAAGGTAAAGGGGCCCAAGATAGTTGGTTAGCGTTCAGGGACTGCTTCTACCGTGCTCAAGATCAGAGCATCCCGACACGTAGGAAGTCAAGGAAGGGAGCCAGGAGACCTGCGTGGCTAAACAGGGATCTGCTGGGTAAGCTCAAGGGCAAGAGGAGAATTTACAGATCTTGGAAGGCGGGGCTGGCCACTTGGGAAGAATATAAGGCTGTTGTCCAAGGATGTAGGGAGGCAACTAGGAAAGCAAAGGCCTCCCTTGAATTGAACCTGGCGAGAGGGGTCAAGGACAACAGGAAGAGCTTTTTCAAATATGTGGCAGATAAAACTAACACCAGAGGCAATGTAGGCCCACTGATGAATGAGGTGGGTGCCTTGGTGACAGAAGATACAGAGAAGGCAGAGTTACTGAATGCCTTCTTTGCCTCTGTCTACTCTGCCGGACGCTGTCCTGAGGAGCCCCGTTCCCCTGAGGCCCCACAGGAAGTCAGGGCAGTGGAGGAGTTTGCTTTAGTCGATGAGGACTGGGTTAGGGACCAATTAAGCAATCTGGACATCCATAAATCCATGGGTCCGGATGGGATGCATCCACGGGTGCAGAGGGAGCTGGCTGATGTCATTGCTAGACCACTCTCCATCATCTTTGCCAAGTCTTGGGAGACGGGAGAGGTGCCTGAGGACTGGAGGGAAGCAAATGTCACTCCAGTCTTCAAAAAGGGCAAGAAGGAGGACCCGGGTAACTATAGACCGGTCAGCCTCACCTCCATCCCTGGGAAAGTGATGGAACGACTTATCCTTGGTGCCATCTCAAGGCATATCAGGGATAAGAGGGTCATTAGAGACAGTCAACATGGCTTCACCAAGGGGAAGTCATGCTTGACTAACCTCATAGCCTTTTACGAGGATATAACAAGGTGGATGGATGATGGCCGAGCGGTGGATGTGGTCTACCTTGACTTTAGTAAAGCATTTGACACAGTCTCCCACAGCATCCTTACTGCTAAACTGAGGAAGTGTGGTCTAGACTCTCGGGTAGTGAGGTGGACTGTGAACTGGCTAAGGGGAAGAAGCCAAAGAGTTGTGGTCAATGGGGCGGAGTCTGGTTGGAGGCCTGCATCCAGTGGAGTCCCTCAAGGGTTGGTACTGGGACCAGTACTATTCAATATATTCATCGATGACTTGGATGAGGGACTAGAGAGTACTATCAGCAAGTTTGCTGATGACACCAAGCTGGGAGGAGTGGTTGACACACCAGAAGGCTGTGCTGCCATCCAGCAAGACCTGGACAGGCTGGAGGGTTGGGCGGGGAAAAATTTAATGAAATATAACAAGGGTAAATGTAGAGTCTTGCATCTGGGTAGGAACAACCCCAGGTTCCAGTATAAGTTGGGGAATGACTTATTAGAGAGTAGTGTAGGGGAAAGGGACCTGGGAGTCTTGGTGGACAGCAGGATGACCATGAGCCAGCACTGTGCCCTTGTGGCCAGGAAGGCCAATGGCATCCTGGGGTGTATTAGAAGGGGGGTGGTTAGTAGGTCGAGAGAGGTTCTCCTTCCCCTCTACTCTGCCCTGGTGAGACCCCATCTGGAATATTGTGTCCAGTTCTGGGCCCCTCAGTTCAAGAAAGACAGGGAAGTGCTGGAGAGAGTCCAGCACAGGGCAACTAGGATGATTAAGGGAGTGGAGCATCTCCCTTATGAGAAAAGACTGAGGGAGTTGGGGCTCTTTAGTTTGGAGAAGAGGAGGCTGAGGGGTGACCTCATTAATGTTTACAAATATATCAAGGGTGAGTGTCACGAGGATGGAGCCAGGCTCTTCTCGGTGACAACCAGTGATAGGACAAGGGGTAATGGGCTGAAACTGGAACATAAGAGGTTCCGCTTAAACTCGAGAAGAAACTTCTTCTCAGTGAGGGTGACGGAGCCCTGGAACAGGCTGCCCAGAGAGGTTGTGGAGTCTCCTTTTCTGGAGACATTCAAGACCTGCCTGGACACGTTCCTGTGTAGCATAATCTAGGCATTCCTGCTCTGGCAGGGGGATTGGACTTGATGATCTTTCGAGGTTCCTTCCAATCCCTAACATTCTATGATTCTATGATTCTACGATTCTATAACTTCAAGCAGGTGATAGCCAAGAGAAAAGAAGGAACACTGGGAGATTAAGGTAGGCCCCCTGATTTGAGAAATAAGTGAAGAAAATCACACAGAATTTACACAGCACAGCAGGAATCTATAAAAAAAAAGGCTAAGTAGGTTTATTCCTGAGAGGGTCTATCCGCAGGACAAGCCATGCCAGCTGTTGTCACAGCACTAAAACAATTGCTAACATTGATAGATCCAATTACCATGCAAACATCTGAGAATTTTTGAATAATTATTTCCATTTGTAGAAGCTATGAGGCATCCAGACTTCTCATTTATTAGCAGTAACATAGCACAGTACTCTCAGCATCTTGTAACTGCGTACTGTGCTGTTACACTTGGCTCCATTTAAAGCAAATGCAGGAGGGGACCAGCTAACAAAAATTTATTATGTTTTTATTTACTGACCTGATAAAATGAGGTATTCTCTTTAATGAGTCAATAAACTTCTTTAAAAGCTTGTCTCTCTCAGACTAAGTGTTCTGAGGTTAAACATTGCTGTGACTTCCATTTATGTACAGGCCTTTAAATATAGTTCATGTCAAATATCTAGAGATAAACATTCACCTACCCTGCTCGGCAGCTATCTTTATCTCGTGGAGATCCCAGTGTGTGTTTTGCAGGTTGAAAAGAAATTGTTCCTTCATAGTAATGATGAGAAAGGAAAGTCTTGAAGCCTACATAAAAAAGTTATTAAGCAGCATTAAGCCATGATAAATCCACATTGCAAACTCCTCTGCATACATCCCATGGCTGTTTCTGCTTTCTTCTCTAAGGACTGCAAAACAATAGTTGCTCTCCGCAAACTCGCACCTCTGTGTTATGCTTTAGACTGCAAAGGTCAAGGAAACACACACCACCCTCCTCAACTTCTTAGCATTTGCCAATAGAGATATTACTTTGCTTGACATGTTTAAGAGCTAACTAAAAATTTTAGCTGTACATCACTGCTGAATCTTGAAATTAGCCTACATTACTTAAATCCTTATTTTATATCTTCTTTCTCTAATACAAAACAAATCAAAGAAGGCAAAAAATGCATTCAAGTAGCATAGGATTTGTCCAAATATTATCTAACTAGGCTAAATCACTCAGCTTTTGGTATAATCAGTGCTGGTAGAAGGACAAAATTAACTATTCATTCCATCAGCCAGGTGTCCATGACAGATGACTGCCTGCCTCTCTCTAACTGATTGAAAATCAAGTAAAAAATATTAGCACAGGAAAGATATTATTTTTTAGGCAGCTATCACTTGATGACACTACTAACAACATAGAACAGCACTAACAATTCTATTAATAAAAAAAATTATAAAACAAATTTGAATTAGGCTTCCTTCCAACATCATTAATAACAGTGCAATATAAACTTTTTAGTTCTTTATAAAGTTCATAAAATACTTAAAATGTTAACCACTAGTTAATTTATTAATGCACTATAGAGTCAAATTCAACACAAATTTAATGAGTACACTGTTAATGTTGTCCCCCCAGTTATGGGGCTTTACATAATGTGATCCATAAGCTGTTTAAAATCAGACTCAGCTTGCCTCTTACATTTAAAAGCTTCAGAGAAGCTTGGTTTGGAGAGGGAACATCAACTGCTCCCATATGTTTACATGCTTACAAAAGAATGTAATAGGTATACAAGTTACCTGAGTAGTCGTATCTTATCGGACCCATCCACCGCTTCTTTTCACTATCTTTTAATATATCTCCATAAAAACCATAACCCAGCAATGACACAGAGTACTTCAAAAACGTATTGTTATGATGCACAGAAGAGACATCCAGGGGCTGACAGTCACCTGTGAAGATTAGAAGCTCAAGGTTCTACTAAAGCTTGTTATGTTTGTAGCTGCAATCACAATAGTAATGTTTAAGTTACAGATTTTTAAAAATAAAAAAATATGTTGTATTTATGTCATAACATACATATGACATATATCCATCTGTATTTCTTATACATGCAGAAATGGAAATATATTTTTTATAGTAATTTCACTGAGTATTTTAAAAGAATCAAGCACTAAGTGAGAAAATATATAATGAAGAGTTTACACTCATTTACCATGTAGCAGTAGGAAGGGATGTTACAGAAGAGATAAATGTGGTATCTGTACATCTACCATATACTACTTAATCCTGTGTGGAGGACAATGCAAACTGAAAAGGGCCTTAGGGTGTTTTTCATTAAATTTTTCACTCTAAGCTCAGCTATGAGGTCAATCAGGTTAGTGAGGGCTTATCCAGCCAAGTCCTGAAAATCCCTAAGTAAAGAGAGTACACCACCTCTCCAATGTCCTCATAGTGCAAGCTTGGAGTGGTGGTGGGTTTCTGCACCAGGCAGGGGATGGTGCTATTTCTGGGCTGCTTTGGGTTTTCGTTTGGGTTAGGATTTTTTTCTTTTTTCTTCCATTTCCCTTCATGCCCATTGTCTCTCATCCTTCGACCACAGACTACTGTGAAGAGCCCTTTATGTAAGTGAGAAACACTTAAAAATCTAAATACATGTGTATATAGGTACATTTAATAACTCAGCTAGAATGCCACGATATCCTAAATCCATCTCTCCCTAATCCGTGTCCAATGGCCTAAATTCTACGTATGCTGAACAGATTTAACCGTACATTGGGAACAGAAAAGCACACATGTAAACCTTTGCAACACCAGCTCCTAAAGCTGCACCTGCTAAGCACTCAGGAGTAACCGATAATGAAATAATCATTCTGATAATGAAAGAATCCTATCCTTTATGCTTACGCAACACCATTATAACTGAAGACTGTCTGGGACAACTTTTCAAATTCAGTACGAAGAACTGGATGGTTGGTTGTTCAGTATGTGGCAAGATGGGATGAACATCACAGACCACAATGGACTGAACATGTGACGCTGTCTCCCTCAGCCCCCGAGGAGTTCAGCGACTCCATTAGGGGAGGACTTTGAGAGGCAGCAATGTCAGCATCCCTGCCGATGAACACATATCACAAAGCATTTACTGAGAGTAATTGTTTTTCTACCTAGTTACTCATTAAATATATGACTCAAAGATGGCAGAAATGGGGAATTCTAGTTACAGAGAACCAATACCTCTCACTTGGCATGGATGCCTTGAACTGCATGGGACAACTGTGCAACTAGTACGAAATACCACTATTTATGTGTATGTGTATTTGTCATAACTTTCTCTAAGAGATCAAGAGTCCAACAGCTAATACTGCTTATTGTATTTTACTGTTATTTCCAAAAACATACCAGAATGTATTAACACTTAAGCAACAGATAAAAAAAATCAAAATGCTATGACCCCTTGAAAACAATGAATTACACTAGAGAAAGCAATTAACTTTTAACCTCTTGTATTTCAAATCAGAGACTTAAATTCCAGAAAAAGCCTTGTATTTCAACTCAAGCCATTTTGTTCAAATTATACTCCACAGGTGTAGAGCAAGAACTAAACTGAATTACTATTTTTGACTACTTTAATCATTTTCATAACAAAACAGTGAACTGTGATGACCTACCTACAATAATATGAAGAGCTGATGTTACCGGATCAGAAATGCCAACAGTTGAATAGCATATGCAATCTGTTGATCCTGGGAAAGAAAAACAAGATAAGAGATTAATTAATGTCTTTTCAAAACAAGTCTTACTGGCACAGTCCTCCATATAGATGCATTACGGTCCTTTGGCCGGTGCCTTTCTATTTTATGGAACAACATAAATATAAGGGTACATATATTACGGTTTAAATTGTAATTTTTTTACCCTCCAATGATTACAATTTGTTTTTCACTATACAAAGATTTTCACTATATAGACGGTAAATATACAGCAGTTAGTGACGGGAAATAAGTTAATTCACATGAAAAACTTCAGAACTACATTACAGCTTTTACATCAATTAAGGATGGAGGGAAGGAAGGCAGGCATATGATGATTGTCCTTTGCTTAAGATTTCATATTAACCATGAAAAGTTGACCAGCCTCCTGTTTTTTGGGTGAGTGATCTAAATTCCAGACTGTCAACACCCCCTCCTCTTGCAGCTGCGTTTTAAACCAGAAACTCCTGCTTAGTTCTATTCAAAATTAGTAAATACTTGCTTTCAGAAATTAGCTTACACACGGGAACAAAATGAACAGAAGCGCGTCATAGAATCATAAAACAGCTTCGGTTAGAACAGACCTTCAAGATCGTCAAGTCCTATCTTTGTCCTACCCCTACCAACACCACTAAACTACGTCCCTCTGCACAACAGCCACCCGTCTCTTAAACACCCCCAGGGATGGTGACTCAACCACCTCCCTGGGCAGCCTGTTCCAATGGCTGACAACCCTCTCAGTAAAGAAATTCTTCCTAATATCCAACCCGAACCTACACTGGCGCAACTACAGGCCATTTCCCTTCGTCCAATCACTCGCCACTAGGGAGAACAGACCAACCCCCGCCTCGCTACAACCTCCGCTACAACCTCCATTCACGTAGTTGCACAGAGCAATAAGGTCTCTTCTCCAGGCTAAACAGCCCCAGATCCCTCAGCCGTTCCTTGTACAACACATGCTTCATGTCTTTACAGCTTTGAGCAAAATAGTAACAAGAAGAAAGGGAGGAAGTTTTAGGTTTCACCTCTATTCTATCTTTGTTACTACCTACCTTCAGGCCACTCCTCTCAGTATGTTCACTCAGTATTTTAGGTGCTGCTTAGAGACAGGCAATTCTCCCTGACCCCGATAAAAAACAATTTAAGAGCCTAACGAAGGGTTCTGAATCATACCTTGTAATACAGACTTCAAAGTCAGGGCCAGACATACAGAAGCATTTTTGCTGTGACATCCAAGTACATATTTATTTTGTAGTTTCTCCCACCCCTTCCATGAAATTGAACTCCTTTCAAGTCAAGGTTGGATATCTGAAAACAAAAACTTACTTTGTCCACATACATGTTCTCAGATTTGCTACTCATGCACTAAATGCAGAGCAGCTCAGATACAGGATACTGAGGATATTTCGAATTGAAATAGAAAAAAAAAAAGAATGAACAACAGCTATTTAAAGTCCATTTTTGGTTCCTTCTCACTTTGAAAACACTCAGAGCACATACAGTTATCAACAGAAGCAAAGAAAAGCCTTTCCCCTCTGAATTATTTCTCAGGTAGTGGACACTGCTGCCCTCACCAGTGAAGGGCAGCAGGGAAGCTTCTATCAAGTAAATGCTATGCAGAAGCCTGACACAGCAAACAAGGAGCAGCTCCAGGAGGCAGCTGAAGACAAACCTAACAGAACTGCAGATCAAAAAGAATGGTGTGACTAGGGAAAGCTCTCTCTGCAAGGCTGAGGTCCAAGATGGTGCAAGCGTACCATTAGAATTATATGATGTTATATAGGAAACAGGGCTCCAATTTCTCTCAGTATCATAACAGACAAGGTACACACATGACATTATCATGTCACATTTGGAGTTTTATAGCAGAATATATTAAGTACCATTCAGATACAGAAGCTATGCTTTACTGGCAATTTTTTTTCAGTTTTATTCTACCTTCTACATTCATGAATTTCAGTTAGGCAGAAAAGAAAGTTCTTACTACTTTTGAAAAGAAAAACAAATCAATATAGCTACAAAAAATCTGACCTGAACTTTTTCTGCTGAATATACAAGTCCAACATTTCATTCAGCCTTTCTCATTTCTTCAGTATCTGTTTGCATTCTGCTGCTAGAATTACCTTAATCACATTTGTCTGGATGTAAACAGAGTTTCAACCACTCTTACACTATAGGTGGGAGGAAGCTTAAAACTGGAGGCTTGTCTCCCTATACTCTTGTAGTCAGTTAAAAGCTGATTTATCTGTTGGGCAATTTTATAGAACTTATTGTCATTTCTATTCATTAACTAGCAAGGGAGAGCTAAAATTAAATCTGAAATGAATTCTGAGATTGTAAAATGGGAGACTGGGGAAGACACCAACTGTGTTTATCAACCGTCAAATCATTCCTCTCAGACACGCCAGTGAAGTTCCAACTACAAATAGTAAAATACGATTGTTCTTTTTCTCTCCAAGAGCCAGTACTACGGAGAAACGAAATCAGTATCATCCTTACATACAGTAAAAGAGAATACAGCTGGTCATAACACCACACGAAGTATCAACATAATGGTACGAGTTTCAAAACTCACCCTAAGGAGAGTAACTCCATTACCTAAAATGACACCAACCACCAGTGTTCAAGTCCTGCAGATTACTTTCCTTGGCTTCCAACTGCCCTCCAGCACAACACATGTCTTGCATAGGTCTAGTCCGCTTCAACAGCGGTAGCACCACCATATGTAGGTAGCTGAATGTCTGAAATCTCCTAGCTACAAGAAAGCCCTCATCTCTGGTTAATATTCAAGGATCACCTCTTTTAAGCCCAAGAGCTATGCATTCCAACAAAGAGGAAGCCTGGTAAAAACACTAGGTGGCTGGCATGGATGCACAAGTTCCTCCTGGACACTCTCAAATGCAAAAAAGCAGCCTACAAGTCACGGAAGAGAGGACAAGCAATCTGGGAGGATTACAGAGTTGACCAAGTAGCCAGGGATCAGGGTTAGGACAACTAAAGTCCTGTTGGAATTAAATCTGGCTAGGGATATCAAGGACACTAAGAAGGGCTTCTATAGATATCTTAGTGACAAAAGGAGGACAAGGGAAAATGTAGGACCACTCCAGAAGGAAACGGCGGAGCTGCTCATGCAGGACATTGAAAAGGCTGAGATGCTCAATGACTTTTTTGCCTCAGTCTTCACTGGTAAGTGCTCCAGACACACAGTTGCAGAGAGGATAGGCAGAGACTGGGGTACTGAAGAACTCTCCACTGTGAGCAAAGACCAGGTTTGGAACCATCTAAAGAACCTGAAGGTACACAAGTCCATGGGACCTGACAAGATCCACCTGCGGGTCCTGAGAGAACTGGCAGATGAAATCATTAAGCCACTTTCCATCGCATTTGAGAAATCGTGGCAGTCTGGAGAGGTTCCCACTGACTGGAAAAGAGGAAACATAACCCCCATCGTCAAAAAGGGGAAAAAAGAAGATCCAGGGAATTATAGGCCTGTCAGTCTCACCTCTGTGCCTGTCAAGATAATGGAGCAGATCCTGCTGGAAAAGCTACTAGGGCACATGGATATAGAGGAGGTGACTGGTGGCAGCCAACTTGGCTTCACCAAAGGCAAATCCTGTCTGACAACCTTGGTGGCCTTCTATGATGCTGTTACAGCATCAGTGGATAAGGGAAGTGCAACAGATGTCATCTACCTGGATTTGTGCAAAGCATTTGACACTGTCCCACACGACATCTTGATCTCTAAACTGGAGGGACACAGGTTTGATGGATGGACCACTCACTGGATAAGGAATTAGCTGCATGGTTGCACTCAAAGAGTTGCGATTAACAGCTCAACGTCCAAGTGGAGACCAGTGACGAGTGGTGTCCCGCAAGGATCAGTATTGGGACCAGCGCTGTTTAGCACCTTTGTTGGCAACATGGACAGTAGGATAGAGTGCACCCTCAGCAAATTTGCCGACAGCACCACTCTGTGGAGCGGTTGACATGCTGGAGGGAAGGGATGCCATCCAGAGGGACCTCAGCAGGCTTGAGAAGTGGGCCCATCCAATCTCATGAAGTTCAACAAGGCCAAGTGTGAGGTCCTGCACCTTGGTCGAGGCAATCCCAAGCACAAATACAGGTTGGGCAGAGAGCAGATTGGGAGCAGCCCTGGGGAGAAGGACTCGGGTGTGTTAGTTGACAGGAGGCTCAACATGAGCCGGCAGTGTGCACTTGCAGCCCAAAGAGTGAACCATGTCCTGGGCTGCATCAAAAGGAGTGTGACCAGCAGAGCAAGGGAGGTGATTCTCCCCCTCTGCTCTGATGAGGCCTCACCTGGAGTGCTGCATCCAGTTCTGGAGCCCACGGTACAAAAAGGACATGGATCTGCTGAAGCGGGACCAGAGGAGGGCCACGAAGATGATTAAAGGGCTGGAGAACCTCTGCTGTGAGGACAGACTGAGGGAGCTGGGGTTATTCAGCTTGGAGAAGAGAAGGCTCTGGGGACTTAATAACAGCCTTCCAATACATGAAAGAGGCCTGCAGGAAAGCTGGAGAAGGGCTTTCTACAAGGACCTGTAGTGACAGGACAAGGGGCAATGGCCTGAAACTGCAAGAGGGTAGATTTAGATTAGATATAAGGAAGAAATTCTTCACCCTGAGAGTGGTGAAGCACTGGAACCAGGTGTGCAAAGCAGTTGTGGATGCCTCATCCCTGGAAGTGTTCAAGGCCAGGCTGGATGGAGCTTTGAGCAACTTGGGCTGTTGGGAGAGAGGCGTCCCTGCCCACAGCAAGGGGGTTGGAAGTAGATGATCTTCAAGGTCCCTTCCAATCGTAACCATTCTATGATTCAGAGAACTGGATATTTAGAGCCTACTGAAAGTATGAACAGTGTAGAGGGCATATCAAGTATTCTTTGTTAAAGTAAGTGTAATTACTCTGAATTTTTATCACTACGGCCTTGCTTAATTATCCATTTTCCTAACTTCTGTTATTAGGAGATATCATACACCCACATAGTTTTTACACAGGCAAGTTCTTCTATGTTCTTTCCCTCCCCAAATTAAAACACGTTTTCTTTTTCCATAAATTGTTTTAATGATTTAAACATTAGCAAGGAAATTCTTCCTTTTAATTAATCACAAAGAGAAATGACCAAGATACATATTAAAAATATTAAAGAGTATATTCTCCCTGGAACACATTTTTACTAAAATGAGATTGAAAAAAAACAAAGTAGTGTGACCTACTCCAGGTGATCCTGCTCTGGCAGTAGGGGTTGGACAAGATGATCTATCGAGGTCCCTTCCAACCCCTCCCATTCTGTGATTCTGTGTGATTCTGTGATGTACTGCACTACACAGAATATAGTACAGCTAAACGGATTTAAAATGCTGAAACATTGCCCTTCAGATTTCAAACTGGACATTCTGAACCTTGAAATGAGATGTTAACCAAACTGCAAAGATCATTAAATATTACAAACATTGTAACAGAGAAGGCTGTAGACACACCACTTTCCGCCTGTGAAACAAAGCTAATTACTCACAGTCATATAGATTAGTGTTTTAGCATTCATTTGTAATTTCAAACCTTTGTACAAATGAATTGACAGTTTCTGAACAAAGCCTAAGTCTGCTGAATTGAGTGTTAGCTTGAATACAGACACTTGTTTAATCAGAACCACAAACCACAACCTGCCATGCTTCTGTTAACATAGCTTGACATTAGGAACTAAATAATAAAAAAAAGTCAAAAGCACTGAGGCAGCATTACCCTGCCTCAGCAAGTAAACTGTGTCCATGTATCAGAAGACATACAGCTTTAGAATCTGATCTCTAAACTATGGGCAGTGTTTGTTTTCATTGTCTATTAATGAGTTCTTAGGATTTTAAGGAAAAGGTTGGTTATAAAGAACTACAAAGAACATCATGGATGAAGTTTTTCTAGATGCATGATTTGTATTTCATTGTTCCTTCTGACTTGCTGTCCAAGGGCAGTAATTGTTCCTTTAGACTTTCAGGACCGTCAGTTTAATTTACAAAAAAAAACAAACCAAAAAGTCTTTTTAGGCATCTCAGTTTGGAACAGACTTCTTGCACTAGTCTGGGAACCAGGGGAACTTGCTGGGGTCAATAAACAGTCAGAGTTCCTTTGCATCAAGCACAGATGAACAGAGAAGAGCTTCACTGAGGGATAAGGGGAAAAAAAAAAAAAATAATCAAAACAACTTACTACCTTCCTGACTATCCTGCAATGCATGGGTTTGGATACTTCATACACAATTTAAGATCCCTATGATGGCTAGATGTGTTAAGAAAGGGTTAAGATTTGTCCAGAGATTTGACTGCCTTTTTCAGCACATCAGTACTTTCCCATATTTGCAGTAACTGATCATTTTAAATACTATACAATATACAAACAGATCAAGATATGTATTACACCTCTGTTCACCCAGAAATTTTACTAACAGAACTTCAAAGCCAGCTTCCTTACACCGCATTATAAATATTTTTTGAGGGATCTAAAAATAACTTGGAGAAAATATTTGTATCAGCACCAATTACAAACCTGTACCTCATGTTAGTTCAAGGAGTAGACCATGCAGTACACATTCAAATAGCACACAACCACAATGGACAAAAGACAACAAACAAAACACTAAAGTATGCAAGAGAAGAAAGTTACTTGATACATGTGAGCAATACTAAAATATCAGTGAAGATCCAACTGCAACTAAAAAACAGGAAAAATGCATTAAGAAATTGTTGAAAAAGCAAGGTTAATCTTACTATTTTAACATGCTTATAGTTAATTTCCTAAGGATAAAAAAAAATAACTCTTAATACTGAGGTTTTGGGGTTTTTAATTGTATCTTCTTATGGTCACTAACATCACCAGTAGGCAAAAACCTTCTGAAATCAGCCATGTAAGCAAAGACCTTTAGCCCAAGAAATTTGCCCAAATAAGGGAAAAAAAGGGTCAGGCACTCCAAATCATATTCTTAAGTTTATTATATAAACCGATTTTAATACAAAGCTTTAACAAATAAAATAGGAATACACTTAAATGTAGTAATTCTGTTACACAGAACCCTTAATGTGCTAGCTAACATGAAGAATGAAAAACCATAAAGAGATATTCACATTGCAACTTTTAGATATCTAACCCTTATTGTACTGCAAGCAGAAAGGGTTAAGCTTCGTCCAAGCAATAATTCAGACCATTTGGGCTTCGAAATATTCTTCACAAACATATAATGAGTATAAAATTAGCCACCTAAAGCCTGAGGATAGAAATACACTAATTCACTTGATATAGTTTTCTCATAAAGCCTGTGGCTTAGTTCTAGTCAGAAGCTCACAGTGTTTATTTCATATTCCAGTTCTTTAATTCAAATCCCAAGCATCTGACAAGAGAACAGCGTAGAAAAAGAGACCAAACTGTCCGTTTGTCTCTCCACAGAGTCCTCAAAATTGCAGATACTATTAAAGACTTGCAACACTGAATCCAGTCCTGGAAGAGAGTATCATCTTGTAAGTCTGCTTTTGAAGGAATCTTGGGGACCCGAGTACTGTGTTCGGTTTTGGGCAATTCAGTATAAGGAGGACACTGAGGTGCAGGAGCAAGTCCAGAAAAAGGTAACCAAGCTGGTAAAGTGTCTAGAGAACAAGTCTTACGGCTGAGGGAGCTGGGATTGTTTAGTCTGGAGAAGAGAAGGCTGAGGGGAGACCTCATTACTATCTACAACTACCTGGAGAGAGGATGTAGGGAGGTGGAGGTCAGTCTCTTCTCCCAAGTAAAAAGCAATAGGATGGGAGGAAATGGCCTCAAGTTGCAGCAGGGGAGGTTTAGATTGGATGATTAGGAAGCATTTCTTTACTGAAAGAGTGGTGACGCATTGGAATGGACTGCCCAGGGAAGTGGTAGAGTCACCATCCTTGGAGGTGTTCACAAACAGTGTAGACGTGGCACTTCAGGAAACGGTTTGGTAGCCGTGGCAGTGTTGTGTTGACAATTGGACTTGATAATTTTAGAGGTCTTTTCCAACCTTTACGATTCTATGACCAATTGGGCAGGATGAGATAGCACCTGGGACACTAGATTAAGCAAGACTGATTCAAAGAGTGTGCCTGCAGTCAATAAAAAAACTGAGGGTGATAGAGCACGGAACAGACTGCCCAGGGAAGTTGTGGAGTCTCCTTTTCTAGACACATTCAAAACTCACCCAGGCATGTTCCTGTGTATCCTACTTTTGGTGAACCTGCTTTGGCAGTAAGTTTATCACCAAAGACCTGAATTCCAGGAATGAGTTCCTTGATATGCCTCTCAATGACAGTAGCCAGGATTGCCTGAAAAAGTGGCTGACATTGAGAACTGGGAGGGTACAGCACCTCAAAAAAAGGGGCAGAAACTGCAACTTGGTCAGGAACCTGAGGACTGTTCCTCAGCTGTAGTGGGTTTATGCTTTCTGTGATGACAACAGGACAGTGAGGAGAATCAAAAAGGGAAAGGGGGAGAAGGAATCTCAGATTTTGTTTGGAGTATGCCAGACCAGTAGGAAGTTCTCATTACATTTCTAACTAAATTCATGGAGCATTTGGAACTGGAAAAAATACTTCTCAAGTAACTCTCGATTGAGTATATTTCACTCATTAACATGTTCAGATGGGCAAAGGTTATTACTGTCAAGTTCTTATCCTGTGTCGAGGGTTAGGGCCGGGCTGGTCATTAAACACCGACAAATGCTCTCTGAGCCCTCTCCCTTCCCAAAGAGGAAGGGAAAGGGAATGAGGCAGAGACTTAAGGATCAGAAAAGAAGACTAAACAGCTTTAATAAAACAGTGAATTAAAAAGAGAACTGTATACATATATATACACAAAACTGGTATCAAACCTGACTCCCTCCCTGATAGCAATCCCCACTGATGCTGCCGAGCAGGTGGCACCAGGGAAGTCCCAGGCTCAGTGGCAGAGGGGAGCTGGATACGGGAGCTGGATTCAGGAACTCAGGATCAGTATCAAAGGCAGAAGATCACACAGAGTCCTCCTCATCAGCCACTGAAAAAGAGACCTTAACTCCCTTTGATCTCAGTTTTATACTGAATACAACATATATGAAACTGAATACTCTTGTCGGTCGCTTGTCCCATCTGTTACTTGTAAGGGACTCGATAGATGTCTCAAACAGTAAACAAGCCAGAGCCGCCTGCCTGGCGCCCGTCTGTGTTTTTGTGTGGGGGTGACTCAGCGCTTTGCCGAGCCCCCTGACCCAGCCGTGCACCGGTTTAGCTGTGGGGGTGGACAGGGCTTGGAGCTGTGGCTGCAAGAAGCTGGGAGAGGGAGGGGTAACACATCCCCCCTCAGAAGCCCCCACCATCCCCCAAACCAGTTCCCGGTCTGTGGTGGGAACTTGACTGTATAAAAGGTGATCACCCCGGGCAGTTGGGGCTCTTCGCCCGCCACTAGAGGACTGCTGTGATCGTCGCTGGATCCAGGGGTGGTGATCTTTCCTTTCTCTATCGCTTTCCTTCTCTCTCTCTCTAGCTTTAACAGGGAACTATCTATGGCAAGGCTGGTTTCTTTTGCTTATCAATAACTAGTTGTTGTGCAGTGTGTTAACTGTGCCGAGCGGGCAACTGAAATACCTCGTTGCCAGGTGATTGATAAATAAAATTGTTGTTTTGGATCCTTGGTGTAAATCACCTTAATCCTGGTCTGGGAATCAACGAACCTGGGTCACCGTCCTGAAAGGTCGGGACAGAATCACAGAATCACAGAATCACAGAATGTTAGAGGTTGGAAGGGACCTCAAAGATCATCTAGTCCAACCCCCCTGCCAGAGCAGGATCACCTACACTAGAGCGCACAGGAACGCGTCCAGGCGGGTTTTGAATGTCTCAAGAGATGGAGATTCCACAACCTCCCTAGGCAGCCTGTTCCAGTGCTCAGTCACCCTCACAGTGAAAAAGTTTTTCCTCATATTTTTCTGGAACCTCCTGTGTTCCAGCTTCCACCCATTGCCCCTTGTCCTGTCAGTGGACGCCGCTGAAAAGAGCCTGGCTCCATCCTCCTGACATTCCCCCTTGACATATTTATAAATATTGATGAGGTCACCCCTCAGCCTCCTCTTCTCCAAGCTAAAGAGATCCAGCTCCTTCAGCCTTTCCTCATAAGGGAGATGCTCCACTCCCTTCACCATCTTTGTGGCTCTACGCTGGACTCTCTCAAGCAGCTCCCTGTCCTTCTTGAACTGAGGGGCCCAGAACTGGACACAATATTCCAGATGCGGCCTCACCAGGGCAGAGTAGAGGGGCAGGAGGACCTCTCTTGACCTACTTGCTACTCCCCTTCTAATACACCCCAGGATGCCATTGGCCTTCTTGGCCACGAGGGCACACTGCTGGCTCATGGTCATCCTGCTGTCCACTAGAACCCCCAGGTCCCTTTCCCCTGCACTGCTCTCCAGCAGGGCAGTCCCCAACCTATATTGGCACATGGGGTTATTTTTTCCCAAGTGCAAAACTCTACACTTGCCCTTATTAAACTTCATAAGATTTCTCCCCGCCCAGCCCTCCAGCCTGTCCAGGTCTCTCTGAATGGCTGCACAGCCTTCTGGTGTGTCAACCACTCCCCCCAACTTCGTATCATCAGCAAACTTGCTGACAACATTCTCTAATCCCTCATCCAGATCATTGGTAAATATATTAAACAGCACCGGCCCAAGCACTGACCCCTGAGGGACCCCACTAGACACAGGCATCCAGCCAGACTCGGCCCCATTGACCACAACCCTCTGGCTTCTTCCCTTCAACCAGTTCTCGACCCACCTCACTACTTGGTCATCCAGACCACACTTCCTCAGTTTACCTATGAGGATGCTGTGGGAGACGGTGTCAAAGGCCTTGCTGATGTCCAGGTAGACCATGTCCACTGCATGGCCACCATCCATCCACCTGGTTATGTCTTCGTAAAAGGCTATCAGGTTGGTCAAACATGACTTCCCCTTGGCAAAGCCATGCTGACTGCCCCTAATAACCTTCTTATCCTTGATATGCCTAGAGACAGCATCAAGGATAAGATGTTCCATCACCTTTCCAGGGATGGAGGTGAGGCTGACCGGTCTGTAGTTACTCGGGTCATCCTTCCTGCCCTTCTTATAGACTGGAGTGACATTCGCTTTCCTCCAGTCTTCAGGCACCTCACCTGTTACCCACGACTTACCAAAGATGATGGAGAGTGGCCTAGCAATGACTCCCGCCAGCTCCCTCAGCACCCGTGGGTGCATCCCATCAGGGCCCATGGATTTATGAATGTCCAAGTGTTCAAACTGATCCTTAACCCACTCCTCATCAATCAGGGCAGACTCCTCCTTTGTCATGACTTCCTCTGGGGCCTTAGGGGACTGAGGCTCCTGAGGACGGTCTCCAACAGTGTAGACAGAGGCAAAGAAGGCATTCAGCAACTCTGCCTTCTTTCTGTCCTCTGTCTCCAGGGCACCCACCTCATTCAACAGAGGGCCTACATTGCCTCTAGTGTTAGTTTTGTCAGCAATGTATTTGAAGAAGCCCTTTCTGTTGTCTTTGACCTCCCTTGCAAGTTTTAACTCCAAGGAGGCCTTAGCTTTTCTGATTGCCTCCCTGCACTCCCTGACAGCTGCCCTGTACTCCACCCAAGTGGTCAGCCCTTCCTTCCACAATTTAAACACCCTCCCCTTCCACCTGAGTCTGCCCAGCAGATCCCTGGTTAACCAAGCAGGTCTCCTGGATCTCTTTCTTGATTTCCTACCTGATGGGATGCACTGATCCTGAGCTTCAAAGAAGTGGTCTTTGAATGCCAACCAACTGTCTTGGGCCCCTTTACCTTTCAGCTCCCTGTCCCAAGGGGTATCCCCCAGTAATTGCTTGAAGAGGCCAAAGTTGGCCCTTCTGAAGTCCAGAGTTGCGATCCTGCTTGCTATTCTGTTTTTACCGCACAGGATCCTGAACTCCACCATCTCATGGTCGCTGCAGCCAAGGTTGCCCTCAACCTTCACTGCTTCAACCAGTCCTTCCTTGTTGGTGAACACAAGGTCCAGCAGCGCTCCTCTCGTGACATTACTCACTGGAGGCATAACCTTTTACTTCCTTGTGACCCCTCTAACTTCCCAGCACCCCCAGTGTGTTACACAAGTTCCAACAGTCACCTTGATCACTATAGGAATAAGTATAAGCACAAGCTTTTCTGCATCCCAATACCCTGGTAGTAACTATAAACATCAGGTGTTAACACTTCTGGTAGCAGATACTGTCTGCAAAAACATGCTGTTAACTTCAGAAAATGCACCCTCAGAGGAGACTGAGCAGAAAAGTAAAGTCACTAAACAGAATTGGTTCTGTTTAGCTCAAATCGGGACATCTTGTATTAACACACAATAAGCCACCAAAAAAAAAAAAAAAAAGTAGTAATTAAATGCTAAACTTGCACATTAAGACTTCATTTCCTTTAAAAAAGTACCCTCCCCAAGTAATACTGCATGTGATCAGTCATTCTACCCAGATATCAATAGCTTTAGCTAAGTGTCTTTACGGAGTATCATTGCTCCTATCTTACACTTACGCCTAAATTCAAGAAGTTATGAATACGAAGAATTTTCAAGAACAGATTAATAAAATATACTGAAGGTTAACCCTTTCTTACCAGCAGGAATTATGCCAATCCTTATATTGCACTGGACTAACGGTGCTTTGGGATTATTTTGGTCTATGCCAGAGTCCTTCTGAATTCTTCCAATGAGACCATGCATCACTTCACTGAACGTGCCGTCCCCACCAACACAAACAACACTGCCAGGAAACACAAATTAGAATGCACACTAACAGTCAATAAACAACACAGCAAGTGTTCTACTTAGGGCATGCACTAGGCACATGAAAAATAGTTGTTCCATTCTCCTCCTCCATTTTTACAGAATGCCCACAGTCAACTTGGCAACTAACAAAAAGCAGGAAAAAAAAAAAATCAAGCTACACAACTGCAAATGCACCTAGTCATGTCTGTAATGTTAGGGAAAAAAACCACCACGTTGGAACGCAACCTAATAAAGTATCTTTATCCTCTACTGCTGTGTGCAGACAGACAAATACCAGTGGAAATTCACTATACAATGAAAACACTGGACAGCACCATACATACAGCTTCCTAAGTAAACAAAATGGAAATAGAGTACCTTCAATAAAAAGGGAAAAGTTAGCATTTGGGACTTCAGGCAGAAGTATATTTTACACTATTAATTTAATAGGGATATACACTATACAAAAGTCAAAAAACAGAAGAGTGCATGCTTGCATGCTCTTTTGAACATGCTGAGAGCCCATCAAACAGACAGAAGTCATGTATATCTACAGAACCACTCATAATGAAACACAGAGTTCTAAATGTTACCAGACGCAAAACTTTGTTTTGTAAACTTAATTCAGGTCAGAGCTGGTGCAGCAGCTACACAGATCCTCAATATGTTAAAGCTCAGCAGAGAGTCCACAGCCAAGCAAAGACTAGGAAGTAAAAGACTATTTTACAGCAGCATACATTTAATGCACAGTAATAAAATGCACACCTTGAACTCTAAAGGCACAAACATTCTTTAACTGAAAAACTAATTCAAATACATTTTAAAAATGAGTCACATGACAAATCCAAAGTTATGCGTGCAGTCCCCAGTATATGTTTTGGAATGTTTACCATTATCTCTAGCAACCATTTGCAGTGCATGAACTAATACTTACTCTTCCACACAGTGAGAAACATCTACTACACAATGTGCATTTATTTCACAGGACGTTAGGTTGTTTAATTTTTAAGTTTTGATGATTTAAATCTACTTATTGTTGTATTTTCAGCAGAAGGAAAGCTTGAAAAACCCAGTAATTTTTTTCATGAAAGGAAAGGACAGTCTTAAAAATATACACTGTCCAACTCCAAGTCAAGATCTAAAAGCCTGGAAGGGAGAAAAAGTTGGTTTTCATTTTATAATTAACTTCTCATAGCTTAATTTCCACATCAGTTCAAGGTCAATGTTGTCTATTTGTAACAAATGCTACATCCAGGCTCAGAGATAACAGTGATATCAATGTCTATACCTATCAAAGGTAAATGTTGTCAGAGAAAAAAGTTCACATGCACAGTATCAGCATGACCAAATTCACGTGTGAAGGGCCCTAGCCAAGAACTACTGCAAGACAGATCTACCCGAGTCTACGGGACTTGACGAAATGCAACCCAGAGTCCCAAGGGATTTGGCTGATGTAACTGCCAAGCCACTCTCCATGATACACAAAAAATCATGACAGTCAGGTAAAGTCCCTAGTGATTGGAAAAAAGGGAACATCGCACCCATTTCTAAAAAAGGGCAGAAAGAAGGACCCTGGGAACTATCAACCTGTCAGCATCACCTCTGCACCTGGGAAGATCATGGAACAGATGCTCCTAGAAGCTCTGCTAAGGCACGTGGAGGACAGGAAAAGGATTCGAGCCAGCAGAGCTTCAGTAAGGCCAAGTCCTGCCTGACCAACCTAGTGGCCTTCTATGATGGAGCGGCTACATCAGCGGACACAGGAAGAGCAATGGACATCATCTATCTGGACTTCTGCAAGGCCTTTGACACAGTCCCCCACAACAGCCTTCTCTCTAAATGGGACAGATACGGGTTTCATGGGTAATCTCTCTGATAGATGAAGAACTGGCTGGATGGTCACATAGAGTGTAGTGGTCAACAGCTCAACGTACAGTTAGAGATTGGTGACAAGGACGATCACTCAAGGGTCTGCATATGCTAAAGGACTTTTAAAAGAATTACAGTCCCTTCTGTGAACTAATTCAAAAACTAGGAAAAATACTACCCGAAACAGTTTTGCAAAGGCTTGTGGAACAGCCATATGGATGAGGAAGGATAGTGATTCATACATACCAGACTTACTCAAAACACAGTCGTTACCTGCACAATATTCCAGCATGCTCTAGTCATTCTGCACAACAACGAACAAACACCTGTTATATTGCAACTGAATATTTTAAGTAACTGTCTTTAAAGAGAAGATGTTCTATTACTGAGCTATTAGTTTACTACACTCACCATAAGTAAATCTTGTAAGGGGAAATGGGAAGAAGAAATAAGAAACACACACAAGAGGTTTAAAGATGCCATCTGAGGTAAATAACAATTGGACTCCATGACCTTAAACATCTTTTCCAATCTAGGCAATTCTACGACTCTGTGACACAGGCTTCCCTTTTCTGCTCCGATTTGGAATTTCACCAACCATCAGTATTACCTATTTCAAATCACTAAGTCAGATGAAAAGCGAAAATCTTACGTAGTTTTGTTTCTAGGATCCCAGTTTTTCTTCCTTGCACTTCAGCAAAATTAAGAAAAACCTAGGTATAGTCAAAACTGCTCAAGTCAACCCATTTTAAGTAGATGAAGTCTAGGAATTCAACCTGTGAACGTAGTTTCTTATCACAATTCGTTACCATCATGCCCTCACTTGATTTATATAATGCATAGAGATTTGCTCCTCTAGCAAAAGTACTTTGAAAAGACAAGAAGTGCTTCATTTTCGCAATTTACCAGTTTAAATGTAGTTGTCAAGAAGCACAACAAGGTACAATTTTAAAATACTATATTTATGAGAGTTTATGTGCACAGGTTCTGTGCATATTTTCATGGTTTTCCACTCATGTAACTTGTTTCATGTCATGAACTGGAAACTGGAATGACGAGCTTGCTTACTAAAATATTCTGTTTCTACAGCACATTTAATAACAGAACGCAACTTCAGCATTCAGTTAGGTCTTCTTTTAAAACAGTAATTCCCCAACAACACACAAATAAAGCCAAGATGTGGCCATTATTTGAACAGTCCTACGCAGCAAAAACTATCTGAAATGTTTGTAAATGGTTCACGGTTTTCACACACAAGGCTGAACGCTACTGATGTAATGTTCTGGACTCAAGTATGTATCAAGATCACCTATACCACAAAATATTTCAGGGTAGCTTTCGAGCTACCACAAAATGCTCAACTTCTGGATAAGGAGAATTAAACTTACGTTCATCTTCCGAACACAAACCTCACGTAAACATTGTTACACTATGTTTGAATATGTCATATATTGAATAAGTTTACTGAAATAGTTTAGTTTCCCTTCGATACTCCTAAAAATAGATCTTCCAGGAGAAGGAATATGCAACAAAACTTCCAGCTGTTGCAATAAACCTATCAGCAACCCATTTTAAATTAGGGAAAAGACTGACAGATTACAGAATATACCAACTAGGAAAAAAAAAGCAAGTGAAGATACTTACCCATCATATTTATTAATATTAACTTCAAATAAATTGTCCTTAGCATGGTTAGCATGTTCAGTTACTAAGAAGAAAAACACAAAAATCACTATTATAAAATGGTATATAATATATAATAATTAAAATGTTATTAATGAATTACTAAACATGATTCTATTACCAATGTGACCATAAAACAGCCTGCCCATAAAATGTGTTTCAAAAAATTTTATGCCAAGGAAAGAACTGAAAGAGCATGCCCTGCAGTACATATGGAAAAATAATTCACTAAAAAGTTGCGCAAATGAACAAACAGTTTTAATAGTAAAACTGAAAAAGAGAAGAAAAGCAGTATCTTATAAATGAAGGCTTAAGCAGCTCGGAGGTACCAGAAGTTTTAGTTTAGCAAGCAGAAAATTGATATAAGGTCACCATTTATCCGATTGCCTACACTAGAATCACTCCTTCTCTGATACTTAGTTTCATTTCCTTAGTGAGAAAAGGTAAGTAACAGAAAGAACTTAAGCTACTCAGCGATGTTTTAAAGAGTTTATACTGTGTTTACTAAGAAATTAAAATATTCATTACTCACTAACAACATCAGTGGAAATAGATGCCAGACTGAAGAGTGGAGCTACTTTCTGTTCATAAATCCTCTTTCCTTGGCGCTTTCCTCCATACGGATTAATATACACAAGCAAATGCTTTGGTCTAGACTCTGCAGTCAGGAAAAACATTATAGTAACCACTTCTGTGCACAACACAAAAATTCAACAAGCTATACAAAAATAAACCTGCAAACACCAAAGCGAACGCAGCACACAAGCCTTGTATAACTCTTTATTAGCTACTGTAACTCTATAACTCTTTATCAGAGAGCTATAAAACCCTGCTTTATCTATCCTCTTTGTTATAGTGAGGACAGTGACAGTACTGAACCAACTGGTAATAAGACAGCAAGTGAAATTCAGAATTATTTCATTTGACTCCATGTCTCACGAATTCTTATTCAGGTGATTGTTGCGGCACCTTCCTGCTGAGGCACAGCTCTATCACAGGCATACAACACAAAAGACAAACTGAGGGCAGCAACAGGAAAGCATACATAGAAATACTTTCACATTAATTTATTTAAAAAATGATTTTGCTTTGGTAGCATACATAAAATGTATTTCCTTTCTATGATAAAGACACAAGAATACCCCACAAAACTACACGCTCCACAGCAAGTGCTTGCCGTGTAGTGGAACCCCTTCCCCCCAGAAAACACCTTTGATATCACTATCTCAAATTTGTTTAGTTATGGATTTACACTGGTGGTGGCAATGAAGACAATTATTACATCTCTGTACTAACATACACAAAACAGCAATGCCTGCCGCACCTACAGAGCCTTCCTTTTTTGTATAGAACACGAAGATCTGTTATAATATTCCCTGAACTTCCTCAGGTAGCATTTTAAATTACTATTTAAAAAGGAAAGAATAAAACAGAGTTATTGCATCAACACACTTGCATAATAAATCCACCCAAGCTAGACTGTTTGAATGGTTTTAAGCTGCCACACGTGCAAAGCACCATTCACCTCTCTGAGAACCTGTGACCTTTTCTGATACGGTTTGTTACCAACAGAACGAACACCTGCACTCAGAGATTACTGCCCAGTCTCCATCTCCCACAAAGAGTGAATGGGTGCACAAACGCTGTATTTTGAAAAATGTTAGTGGAAGTCAGATACATCGTGTAACATATTCAATGGAATTAGTAAGATGCATGCTTCCAATGCAAGTTCAGAAGAATTTCTGTCAAATATCCATTTTTGCTCTGTGAGCCTGAGTCACATCGCAGACATACTTGCACTCAGTCCTTTCTCTGGCTCTGTGTCTCAGATTAAGCCCAGACCTCTGCTGTAGGTAGCTAAACTCCAGGCCTGACTCCAGCTCCTGCTGCTCATGTCTGGCCTCCCTGGATGGACCTGAAGACTTGACCTCATCTGGGCTGTCAGTCAGACCTGCTGTTATCTCCATCCCTGCTCAGACACACTGGGACTGCAGCCAGGGCAGCCTGTGCTATGGTCATCCTTGCCCTCCCCTGTCATGGAGCTGCTCTGCACCTGCTGCTCCCTGACATCTCTCAAGGCATGTCCTTCAGGAGTAACTCCTTCAAACTACTTTCAGCCTTCCAAAAAGTTGATGTCCAAAAGTCCCAGGAATGATTAATGGGAACTCTTACTACATAAGGCACATTGTTGATGACCTGCAAAGGTGAGACAGACACAAGAAAAGCCACCCATAAATCTTACAATTGTTATAATCCTTATTCTCAGATCTCCAAAGTACCTCAAATCTCTGCGCTTACATTTGCCCTTTACTTTCTCCAAAGCTACAGTCACTTAAAGCCTCTGCTAAGTTTCTAGTATGTCCCTATTTTGTGAAAATATTCAGGTCTGGGCAAAACTGAATGACACCTATAATCCTGGCTGATTAAACACTCGGGACAACTCACCAAATATGCAAGATAAAGTAGTACTGATAAGGAGGAGACACTTCAACTCTCAACTCCCTTAACTTTTGAGCACAAGCTGCTCTTAAGAGCTTTAAAAAGCAGATATAGCAACATAAAATTAAATGACACACAAGCATGAAAAACAATGCTACAAATGTCAGTGGCTTAGTCAAACTTACTCTGCATTTCTAGTGATTCTTTCAGCGCCTGTATCCACTGATTACACAGGTGTTCATCAACACACCAAAACGTCACATCACTGCACCGCCAGCGGTGATTTCGGGATTTCTTCACGTAATACACTATTAAAATAAAATAAATTAAGAAAGGAAAAAGAGGTACCATGAGACAGTTTTGTGAAATGACAAATGCATTTCAGAGAGATCTCCAGAATAGCTGCCTTTGGGGAAAAAAAGTATTAATTACATATTTGTGCAAATGGCAGAAGTATTCAGAGTGTGAACAGGACATTTGAAAAAGTCAAAATGAAAACATAATGAAAACACTTGCACCTAGGTCTTTACCTTATAGCAGATACCCAAACATAAATTTCTTTTTAAACCAAATACAACCCATTCTCCATAAATTGATTACGGACATGCAAAAGTTTGCTGACCTTATACAGTATTTTACCCATATTGAAGTCTGCAATGTCTATACAATACAAAATGCCATAAGCTTAAGAGCATAAACCAAATGCTCACATCAGCTCCCGTGTAACAACAGGGTGAATTTAATTTCACAGAGCTGAGATCTGAGAAAAAAGATTTAGTTTTCTTGTGCATTAAGAACTAGGCTGTTGATACAAGAAGCACCCTTACCTTTCAATCCATATTAACACCAGTTATTGTTACTGAAGGTCTAAATATGAGGAAAGTCCTCCACAATATAAAATCCTGGCATGGGAGCAATCACATGTGCCCCAGCTTTGCAGCACAGAAGTCACCACTTGTTCTCCCAAAGAAACAGAAATTTATTTCTAGTACTTAGTCTTAAGAATGCAGTCAATAATACAAAGAACTTCTAGATGCACACCTTCTCATGGTCAGGGATAATTTAAAAAAACCCTCAACCATTTAAGACTCATTTTTACAGCCCCTCCACTTCCTAGTCCAGCAGTAGAAAAGAAGTGTCCTGCTTCACAGTCATTCAGCACCAGAAACCTCAGACATCAGTTAGGATTTCATTAAATAACTGAATACAACATGCATTCTTAAATGAATGGTTCAATTTTCCAAAATAAGAATCTTTAAATGTAAACTGACAGATTTTTCATAGGAGTTCGGTCAGTTGGTTTTGTGCGTTTTGGGTTTTTATTTGTGGGCATTTCTACGGTGAGGTTTTTTGGTGGTTGTGTTTTGGGGGGGAGGTGTTCTGGGTTTTTGTCTTTTTTTTTTTTTTTTTAAAATGCATCATTTCTGTTAAAAAATTCTGAGGATTCCTTTTAAGTCTGCCAAAAAGTACGTCCTGCACAAGCATCCTGACACTCAGTCTGCCTTACCTGTGAAAGCATGTGGCTTTGCCATTTTTTGCCATTTGCCAATATTACGCTGTTTCTTGTTAAATTCTGTTTCTTCTACAGCAATGATCTCAGAGGTTGGTACAAAACAGTTTTCTGTATGAACACAAGACCTTAAAAATTAAAATCTCCAAACAGAACCAGAATGATTATTTCTACACATAATATGATACAGACATACCACTAGAGTAGCTGCTCAACAAGCACAATCAAGAGTGTAAGTAGCAGGGGGCTTGGAGCTAGATGATCTTTAAGGTTCCTACCAAAATAAACCATTCTATGATTTCACGATAAAAAGTTGCTTAGTGTTTTCAATTTCCCTCTTGCCTTTTGTAAAACTAAATAATCCATAACCACATGAACTACCCCAAATAACATTTTAAGTATCTATGTCCCAGAAAATCAAGTATTCTGAGTATAAAATCATTTTTGCATGAAGACAAAATCCAGCAACACTGATTTCAGAGTAACGAAATTGCCCCTTCAATGACCCCTAGTCCAGATATAGTGAATAGCACAAGCTATTTCAAAGAATATGCAACTCAATCTAGTGCAGAGCGACTACAGAGGCTATTTGTTATTCTCAAGTTAGTAGCTGGCTTATGAAAGAAAGGCATTCATATGAATTCTTAAGACTTCAAACCTCACTAAGCTTTTAAACTTCTGGACCTCCTAAGAAGTAAATGCTAGGTGTTATGCTTATGTACCATTAAATATATTTCCCTTGTATCAACTTCAAAAAATGTAATTTTTCAGAATTAAAGGCCTCTAGCTCTTACACAGTGAATTTCCTCCATCCTCACTTTTTTTCCTCTTCTAGTCCCTCAGGATTTTCTCAGTCTTTTTAAATCCTGTCAAAACGATGATTTTGTCTCACTTTCATTACCAATTTCAAATATCTCTGCTTTTACCTTATCTCAAAAGAAGTGGAACTGAAAATGCATGCCTTTGTATTTATGTGTGTATATAGATACAAATAAAAAATTAATTACATATTATACTTGTTATTATGTAAGAGGTTATATTATCATAATATGCTTGTTTCTCTCATATATAGAAAGATAGAGAGACATAAAGAGATACCAAACACACACAATGAGAACATTAACACTGTTGTTACTTGTTTTCACCCTATATTTTATTCTCATTATTTTGCAGAAGTATCATGGTGTTGGTGAGAAATGTGAAATAAGCAAAAAAAATTTCCTGAGCTCTTGACAGTGGTGACTACAATTCATTTGCCATTAGCTCAATTTTAGTTTTTCCTCCCCCTGCCCTATTTATATGTTTTTGTCAACAGAGTTGTTACCGACTGTCACATGTATTGACATGTTGTGAATCTCACAAGTGTTTTTTTTTTCCCTTTACAGGTGTTTTAATAGTTGACTTGATTTATGTTCCTTTAGGGATTTTACTGTCCCACAAAGCTTTAGCCTGATTCCAAAGGAATGTAGCCTCCAAACTTCACACTGAGGTCTTTTTAGGTATCTGGCTGTACTCAATTGTTTCATCTACCTACAAAACAAATTCTGGCTTATAATAATTGCATTTACTAGATTTAAGACATGATGGGGAAATGCAGCAGTTACAGAATGTCTTTATAAAGATACAACAGCAGAGATGAACTCACTGAACTCATTTTGCTTCTATAGATATCATACATATACACTTGTAAAACTGTATCAGGTATTACGGCAGGAAGGTTGGACTGGGTGACCTTTAAGGATCCCTTCCAACCCAAAGCATTCTATGACTCTATGATTTAATATTGGACAGTAACAGTTAATTGGTCTTCCTAACATTCAGAGAAAAGATCTGGTACGGGATCTCGATATGATTATCCACTTACCCATTTATCTATGGGGAAAAAAATACAGTAGAAATAGAACAATAAATAAAGGGAAAGGAGTGTGTTCTTTAACATTTCTTTCCCAGAACTGCTTTTAATTCTCATTTTCCTACCGGCCATGAAACCATATGTCAGAATATGAAGGAAACCTTGCTGCATTTACAGAGATTGCACTTAAGTGGCAACTCACTTTAAAAACTGACAATTCATATTTAGATCAAAATTTAAATGACAATGCTGTAATGAACATTTTGGGAAATTGTTCTACATACTGGATATTTATAGCATGTACACTAGGAGTAGCAGGTCTTGGGTTAATTATTAGGCATTTCCTATATAATAAATTGAAAGCTGTCCAATTGTACAGATAACAAATAGATTAAAAAACACTTCCAAATCTGCATCACTGAAAGCATTTCTTTTAAGTATATGTTTTAACACATATTACATAGCTTATATTAACAACCCTAGACCTTGAAACCACTTCTACTAAGCTCTCCTAATTCTTCAAATACGTTCTCCCTCTGACAACTGCATGACTGGAAGTTCTGCTTTTCCAGCAAATCTCTTCACAGATGCAGCAAAAAATCAAAGAGTAAATGTTTTAATTAAATTTGAATTTTTTTTTAATCTTATGCTACAGACTTACATATCTGAAAACACAAATTCCTGAAGGAAACAAAAAAGACAATAAAACTGAACAAAACAAAAGCAAACAGAGTGATTTCACCCTCCGTAGATCTTTGGGTTTGGTAAAAATCTGGGAAGTTTGATATCTATAAATATCAGCTATGCCAATGGTGGCTCTCAGTACTATTTGGTACTCTACAAGCATCAAGCAACTCCACTGCCCTGATAACATACTTCAATCTTAAGGCAGTCAAACACACACACGCTACCTAATACAGTAATTGCAGAGGGCCAGAAAGATGCAAATCTGTCTCAAACACAAGCATGTTATTCAGAACATTCCTACAGCTTATAAAAACAAACTTTAACTTGATGGCATTTGTGTGTAAACAGAGTTCTATCAGTCTAAATACGACTCTATTGCTATTCGACTTAGTTATGAAACATATTGTTTAGTCAGAAAGCAGATCATCTACTTAATCGCACCCTCCCTCCTTTTCCTCAGAAGCAAGAAGTTGCCAACATGAAGGAATCAGATAGAGACCTTCAATACAAGCTGTGCAATCCCGCCCCTATAAACCCAACACCCTCATCTGCATTTAATCAGCAACACCCACCTCACCAAAATAAGCAGGACTATCCTACTGTCTTTTTAGAAGTCAACAAGGTTCACGTATGTACTGACAGTCCTCCCCAACAGCTCTTTTTGTAGCATTTACCCTGTCGTCAAGCAGCGTGAGCCATTTCTTTGACTGATGTAAGGTAAAGGTGTTCGCTCATATAGGTCTTCACTTCTATGAGTTTCTCCCAAAACATGGAAAAACTTATTACCACATTAACAACAAAAAATCCATATAGTACTTACAGGAGCACTACTAGACCACCATTAATGAGAAAAGTTCGCTATGGGCTCACACCACACCAAAAAATTTTACTTGGCTCAGCAGGTCTCACACAACAGCTCTAGACAAAACTCCAAGCAAAATACTGTGACTTTTTCAACATAAACATCCAGATTCAAGGGACTGAATTTTGAGTTCAGAAACACTTCAGTACATATCAGTTTTCTTAAGCTTAATCTGAAAGATTTTCACACATTTATGTTTTCATGTCTCACCCTGTACCATGTCTAGCGTACATGACACACTAAAGACAATGAGCTGTCTAGCCAGAACAACCACATGAAAGGGCATGGCAAAAAAAACCAAAACCCAAACAGAAAAACAAACAAAACATACAGTGGACAGGTGACAGTCTTCTCAGCATGCTGGCTGTGCCAGTCATCACTCATTCTGCATCACACTGCTCTTACAGCCTTAATAGACACTCCTCTTGAAGTGCCAACTGACACATCAGCAAAATACTGTGTTAAATGTAAACTGCTTTTCCCAACATTAAGCAAGCAGGAGAAAAAAATAAAAAGAAACCCCAAGGTAAGCTCAAGGTAAGTGGACTTCTTTGTGAAAAATGTAGCCAGCAGTTGTCAAGGGTGTTCTGCGCTATGAAAGGCTTTTGGGGGCACCATCCCCGTCTGCCACTCCCACAGGACACTTCCTGAATTTATGAGCAAACTCACTCAGAACCCCCGTCAAGGTTGGTTCATCCAGCACTGCCAGCTCTGCATCCCGCAGGCCAAACTCCTCCCTCAGAAATGTGCGAGCTCAAAGCAACACAGACATAAGCAAAATCATTAAAACGTTGGTGACGGCAGCATTTTATTTATTCTTAAAATTCAGCTCAGGCTCATGGACGCAGCAGCATTCAGAATTAATTCAAATTAGCTGTCAATTTTTTTTAAGTCATGAAGGTACAGTAACAAATAGCTGGGATGCAGATATAAAGAAAAAGTATTTTTTCAGTCACTTTGAAAACTAACTTACTGTTACAGACCACGAGTGGTAGGTTACCTGGCCCTAAGATTAAGCTTTGCCTTCAGCTATAAGCAAGAAAACACGAACACGTTCTATCAGAAGGTACACTGCATTATATTGATCATCCACTAGAGAAAGCCAGAGCAGGGAAGACGGTGCACAGGGATACAGGGCATAATTACAGAGAACTGATATCCTGAGGGAGGCGGCAGAAAAAAAGACATCGTGACTAAATGATTTAATTCAAAAGTGTGGAAGAGTTGCACAAACATCTGAAGGCCAAGATCTCACAAATAAGGATATTTACAGGGAAATTGGCTTTTTTTTAATTAAAAAAAAAGTAAATCTTCAAGTACTTTGTAAACCAAAGAACAATGCATCAGTTTCTAACATATCACAGCTGATACCTCACATCACATACCTGAATTAGAATCAAATCACAGCAATTTGAACTTGGATCAGTTTGCATATTTAAATCATACCACTGATTGTTTTCCTGTTGATTGTTGTGGGGTTTTTTTATTACCCAAATTAAATCTTTTCAACTCGGCTATGAATATTTCAACCGTAAAGCAAGGAACAAGATGCACTTCACCTCAGAGGAATAAAAAAACACAAACACCAAAGAGCTGTGTGCTGAAAAACATGACTTGTTTAACGTAGTGCACATCTATAGCTGAATAATGCATTTTCCAGACGAAGACACATTCCAAACAAACACTGCCTTCTAGAACTATTGTTCCCCACATCCTGCCGGTTCAATGTTGCCAGTGAAACTGCCTAGAGAAAAAACACAGTTCAGATTTCTACACGTGCCCATTGCCAACTGGGAACGATCGATGAAAAACGACCTTGATGAAGTATGTGCCACCACACCACAAGGGATGCACAGACCTGGCTTCCAAGCAGGCCCACCTCGGCTGTCTCTGCACTGTGTTTATCAAACCGAGCGTTCTTTAGAATTCCCAACATCAGAACGGCAGCAGCGGTCTCGTGAACACTAGTACTGAGCCTTCCTCATGCAGCTGTTTTGGGGGAAAAGTTGGAAAAGCTAAACCAAGGGAGAACCCTGAAGGAAGAAGCAGAAGGATTAAAAAGAAAGCCCATGCTGTAAGTGAAGGCATGCGGCCCAGTGCCTAGTTTGATCACCCCTTCAAGCTTACGCAACTAACAAAAAAACCCAAACAAACAACAGAAAACATCAAGAGAATCTCATTCTGTGTTTATAATTCTTTAGTCCTAGACACGATACAGTCAACACTTTTAAAAATACCCTTAAGGACATATGTACAATACATAAACTGCTATGAAATTCAGTACGTGAAAGTTTTGTCACGTTACTTGAGAAAAATCTGACCGTGCCAACACAGGGAAATAATAAAATGATTGATCTGCCCATCTTTGCAAATCAACTAAATCTCATAGCGAACTGTTACAAGGTTGAAAAGTGATGTTCTTCAGAATATTTGAAGATGAAGGCATGCCTAACAAAGAAAGATGCACGGCGAAAAAGTACAGAGAAAAACACGAAAAATTTCAGACAAAACTTTTCCCTCTAAGTTCAACCAAGGAACAAAAAATGGAAACCTTCTTACACTGAAGAACTTCGAAATACAACGCTGTTAAACAAGGTCTAACAGTAGAAAGGAAAGTAAACAGGATTTAGGATTTAGGGTTTTAAAATCGTACCATGAGTTAAAAGAAATATGAAATGGTTTTGTTACTTTTAGTAACTTCTCAACGATACCGTTAAAAATAATTTTGCTGAATGCTTATTTTCTTCACAAAATGCTTTTTGATGGAATCAGTTTTAAATATATATATATTTAATATTATTGTACAGTGATGAGAAAACGCAACAATCTTCCCACATTCTCTAAAACTATTTTTTCCTGAACAGTGAGACAAAGTCCGTGTTTCCTCTCCGTTCCTGAATCTGGATGCACCAGGGAGAGGCAGACATTTCAACACTTCTATGATATACCCTAACTATAGCTCTAGCTCCTTACTGTCAAAGTCTGAAAACCCTAACAAAACATATACCAAACCATTTTTACTTATGTAGCTAAATCCAAGAAAGAAATAAATACTCGGAAAATAAGCAGCCCACAGTGATTTTCTTTCGGTTTAAAGACAACTGTTTCACAGTAATAACTACCTATTAAACAAAAAATATAGCATTTTTATACTGCATAATTAAGTCTGTATTTAGGCACAATGCACAGTAGTCACGTAGTCAAAGGCTAAATGGTAGGAAAATACCAATCTTGGTCAAGCAACTCCTCTGAAATTATATGCTTCTAACTAACCATCTTCCATATTATAAAGTTCTTTTATATACTGTCATGTACACTGCTCATATTTCCAAAATAATTGTAGAGAACGCCATGAGCCATCTGAGGTCATAAAAGAGCTTAAAGACAACCGGGCAGTAATAACACAAAACTGCGATGGCACTAAAGCACAAGTGCAGGAAACACATGAATTAATCAGCGTGTAAAGATGAGGAGGTACATCTTTTTTATTGCTGTCTACGTAAATTATACCTGTGTTTCCAGAGCACTTTTTCCTTCCCCCACCTTGCCTTTTCTCTTCTGATTCCACGTCGTCTTCCAAAATCTTGTCAATAGCTATGCTACAGGACAGCAGCCACGCTCAGTCACCACACTTGCCTCCGAAGGAATCTTCAAATAGGTAACGCTTCAGAAACTGCGTCAAAAAGAGTCGAGTTTACTGTGTCCCACCCTCCTTCCACCATTCTCAGAACTCTGTCATCCACTTTGGAACGGGCCTCAGGACAGGTTCATACTCGGTTTGGCCCACCAGGAGAGAGTCCGGAAAGCTTTCAACTTAAAACACTGTAAAAACATACAACCTCAGGCAGCTGTAAATTCCAACGCTAATAAAACTAGCGTGACTTTGTAATGTTCTTGCATGGTCCAAGAAAAGTCATCAGACAGCAGCATGGAGCTCCCATTGAACTTGCTCTAGGCTACACATCAGCCAACTGCTAACTCTGCAAAGGCATTTTTAGAAGGATTTTACAAAAGTCAACAAAAATCCCTCCGAAGCAGGGGTTACTTTACGCAATGGCAGCAACCGCCCTGAAAGTCTTTGAAATTTTGTATAAGATCTAGGTACCTTTCTCTAGACTCCTTTTCTTTCATTTTGAAAAGTATAGTTTATCTTTCCCACCAATATATTAAGTTTGGCAGAATTAAAGAACTAACTTGTCCTCAAAGTCTTCAGTTTGTTCAGCTGCACATTTGAAGTAAGTTCAGGAATTTTCAAATGCTTTTTTCAGCAGTACTGCTGATAAAAACTAAATTATTTCGAACTGCACTTACACAATAGCAGAGGAAGGATAACAAACTCCATTCCTATCAATAAGAAGAGATGTATTTAAAACTTGGCCAATTCTCAGTTATGTAAACCACAATATCAAATTCTTAGAATTCTTTTGAGTCCTCTTTCTCTGTTTCCCTCACCTTTCTTCAAAATGCCTCAGGCCAATAAGATACTATGATAAAATCAGGAAAATATTTAAGAAAGGTACATGGTAAGATGGGAAAAACTATTTAAGTTTGAGAACTTGCCCGGGACTGAGGAGGACATCCATATTCAAGCCTTTCTCAGATAAACTTGTGGCTGCCCCCTCCCTGGAGGTGTTCAAGGCCAGGCTGGACAGTGCCTTGAGTAGCCTGATCTAGTTGAGAGGTGTCCCTGCCCATGACAGGGAGGCTGGATTAGATGATGTGTCTAAGGTCCCTTCCAGCCTAGGCCATTCTATGATTCTATAAAACTTCTAGTCAGCCTTTCTATTATCAGTTTCTCTGTGTTTCAATTCCTCCAACCTCTAAACAGAGAATGACAGCAGTTTTCCTCTCTGTAGCAGCTGCTGTGAAACGAAAGATGCTACACATTTTCATATGTCCATGCACCGCGCTAATAGGGCTACATTAATAATGTGGATAATTACTACGTAAAAACACCAAGGTCAAAGACTGATAAAATACCACCTGCAGTGTAGCAGAAAGCTTGATATACTGTATGTACAAACGTTTTCAGAAGCTATCCTGAAATCTTCTTAGTTATTTCCAGCAGTAACCTCTCCCGCTGGCAGTTCTCTAAGTCAGCACTGTTTTAACTGCGCGAAAGGGGAACTACACACGGCGTCGTGACCCCATTTACCAACTCGTACCCTACACCAAACATTTCCAAAACAGTAACTCCCAGAAGTTAAACTTCCTTTCGAAGTTTCCATGGAGCCCTTTAGAAAGCAACGAACCTCAAAAAAATTTTTTTTTAAAAAAGAAAATTATACTTGGGAGAAAAAAAATAAAGAAAGTTATACTGCCTCAGTATGGAAGTGTTTTTTAACCACAAGTCATACAGCTAAAGAAGTTGCTTTTGAAGTTCGAGTGTCCCGTGTCCTGCTACCATTCACCCGAGCACGGCACCGAGGCCGCGCAGCTGCCGCCGCCGGCTCCCGGCGCTCCCGCTGACAAGGCGGCGCTTTCTCAGCCCGGGGCCGGGACAGGTTTCCTGCCCGAGTTACCGGACACACGCTCTCACCGCGGATGCTCAAGTCGCTTTTTTCCGGCGACCGCGGCTCTTCGCCCTTCGAAACGCACTTTGAGCCCGGCCCGTGACTTCGGCCCCGGCTTCATCCCCCCGGCTCCCGTGAGCGGTTCCACCACCCCCCGCCGCGCACCGCCGGACTCTCAACCCCCGGCGGCTGCCGCCGCCCGCCCTTCGCGGGGAGAAAGGCGCCCGAGCGCAGGAAGCGCTCCGAGCCCACAGTGGCCGCCGTGCGCCCGGCGGTGCAGGGCCGGCTGCAGGCCGACCCGCCGATATCCACGCCCGCAGCCGCCCTTCCCCCGCCGCGGAGCACCGGTGGCCCCCGGGGCGGCCCCGGCCCGCCGAGAGGCCGCGGCAGGTGCGCTACCGCCGGCCGGCCCGCCCCGCAGCTCCGCTCCACTCACCGCCGCCGCGGCGCGGCGGGCGGGGGTCGCGCCAGGCCAAGCGCCCCCGCTCCTCGTCTAAGGTGACCTCCCAGCAGCGCTGCCCCAGCCCCAGCGAGGAGACCAGCCGCGGCCGCCGGCCGAGCGGGAGCTGCTCCATGGCCACCGAGAGCCCGGGCCCGTCGCAGCCCGCTACCGCATGGTCCGGCGGAGCGGGTGGGCGGCCGCCGCGGGGCGAGCCCGGCAGCTAACGGCGCCCCTTGCCCGCCGCCAGCCGGCCTGTCCCCCGGGCCGGGCGCGGCGTCAGCGCCTACGCCAGCGCCGCCGGGGCGGGGCCTGCGGGGGCCGCGGGTCCTCGGCGCGGCGCCCGGCTCCGCGGGGCGGGGCGCGGCGCGGCCGGGCCCGGGGCAGCCCGGGGCAGGGAGGCGTTCGCCTTCGCCCTCGCCCTCGCGCGCCGCCGCTGGCTGGCTGCCCGTGGGCCGCGGAGGAGGAGAGAAGCTCCGGTCCCCCCCGCCCCGCTTGGTCTCCTCACGCCGTTGGCGGGAGCCGACTGCGCCGCGAAGAAGCCCGGCCCGGCCTGAGCGCCCAGGAGCGCCTGGCAACGGCCGCGGCGGTGGCGGTACCGGCTCGGTGCGGGGAAACCGAGGTGACGTGAGGGGATTGCTGTCCTGCCTCTGGGGAGGACGGGCCGCCCATCACAGGGGCGACGAGCTCTTCCCTGATGTTGGAGCGGGTCCAGAGGAGGCCAAAAAAATGATCATAGGGCTGGAGCCCCTCTCCTGTGAAGACAGGCTGAGGGAGCTGGGGCTGTTCAGCCTGGAGAAGAAAATGCTCTGGGGAGACCTTATAGCGGCCTTCCAGTACCTGAACGGGCCTACAGGAAAGCTGGGGAGGGACAGTTTGAAACGGTGTGTAGGGACAATATGAGGGCTGATGGTTTTAAAGTAGGAGAGGGTAGATTTAGATTAGACATTAGGAAGAAGTTCTTTACTCTGAGGGTGGTGACACACTGGAACAGGTTGCCCAGAGAGGTGATGGAGGCTCCATCCCTGGAGGCATTCAAGGTCAGGCTTGATGGGGCTCTGAGCAACCTGATCCAGTTAAAGATGTCCCTGCTCACTGCAGAGGGGCTGAACTAGGTGACCTTGAAACGTCCCTTCCAACCCAATGCATTCTTTGGTTCTAAGGCAGTGAAAATGTACTGAATACATCTGCCACAAACATCAAGTACTACAAACCTCTTCATGTGCTCTTGCTTTCTTTGCCATTAAAAAAAACATTTTGGGTTTGCCTTAAAGATACTGACGGTGATTCACTATAATTAAACTCTTAATTCTTTGCTGTTTTTCTTTCATGGTGTCCCTGAACCTTACCAATGGAACCATCACCATCCTGCCCAACATTCAGGCCAGACCAAGCAGCAGCTGCTTGGCCTGTGACCTTACTCCAAACCTATTGGTTCTGAATATTTTCCAAAGAGTTTAGAGAAAAATGTCACTGTTCTTATGTGGCTTCAGCTGGGGGCCGCTTCTCTGCTTGGTGAAGATGATACAGAGGTGCTCCAGCTGGCTCTGCTCAGGTCTAAAAAGCTTCTGCACTTGAGCTCCGCTCTGAACCTTGCAATGCACTCACATGTCATTTTCTGAAAATAAATGAGCTAGGCACTTTCATGCAAATTACATGTTTAAAATAGTCATCCTGTGCCATGAATACTTGTCATCTATCTCGGTTATTACAACATCCTTTCCTCTGGCCTTTAAAGACATGGTGTTGCCATCTTTATTGTTGAAAATACTTAGGTATGCCACACTTTAACAATTTCAGGGAACACTTTGTTTCTGTCACTTACGTTTTTGAATCCTTCCCTCCAAAAACACCTGTAAGGCAATTTATGTTAAGACTTAAAGTTTGTTGCAAGAGACTGTTGTGAACATTACTCTGCCAAATCCACTGCTGAGCAGTCATTATCATCTCATTGGTTCTTTGCATTTTGCCAACTACATCATCTGTTATTATTCCTCTTGTACTTAGATGGTTAAGATCTCTGGGCCAAGAACATCCTTTTTGTTTTGAGTTGTACTATATCTAGCACATTTCATTTCCAATATTTGTAACCACTTCTGCAGGCCAGAACAGCTGTGTGGAAACCACAGCCTAATGCTGGTACTCACACTGCAATGGAGACTTATGCTGTTGACCCACTCAGATATGCTCCACGAGCTAATAGATAACTAATATAAAGCTGGTTTATTAAAAATGTTGTACAGGGGTACTTATTTATCGTTCCTCCATTGGGAAAACCAGACCTAATCTTTTATAGCCTGCAGTTAACCTGAATCAATTTCTTACGCTGTGATCCATGCTAGCTGCAGAAGCAAAAAGTTCATTCTTTCTACCACTCTTGCATATGATTATTTCCTTTTATTCTTATTAATTTGACAACTCTTTTTTGGCTTAGCTGAGGCTAAAGCCTTCAACTGTAGAACATCAAATTGATAAAATATTCTCTGGTCTGTTGGAAGCCTACAAAGGTGTGCTAGCACCACTAGCAGGAAAGACATTCCCCATTGACATTTCTTACTTGTTTAGGTAAGGAGAAACCACTTATTTCTTCCTTGCATATTGTTTTGGCGTAACAGTGTTTTGGTCCATGATTTGGGAACCTCTGTGCTCCTATAGGAATGTCTTGCAGGAATTCTTGCCAGTGCTTGTGTTTGGTCTGTTCTGACACTCTCTGGTAGTTCCCTGAATGCCAGCATGTGCTTCTGTCCCTAGAAAGTAAAGGTCAAATTTGAGAAAACACAGTATTATTTTTTTTTCAAAAAGTTTTAATACTTCATGATTTTCTTCCCCTACTCTTAAGAATTTCTGAAGGATGACCGACTGGGTAAGCTAAAGCACGCACACATATCAGTTATTTTTTTACTGCTTATTATATAAGCCTTTAATTACCACTGAGGGGAAGGAACTGCCCAGGCAGCAATGCCAGTAAACTGCAGGATTTATAGCCTAGAATCTTGGTGCTAAAGATGGCTGATCACAGGGCTCCACGCTGAGAAATGTCATGGTTGTAAAAAGCACCTTACTTTGTTCAAAGGTCCACAGAGGCCACAGAAAGAGTTGCAATTGCGGTTAACTTGGGAATAGTAATACATTGTGTAATAAGTACAGTTCACAATGTCAAGTGGGAAGAATGCAGGAAGGCAACACAATTTGCAAGGTTTATGTCTATGACTCGTTTATGACCTGTCCAGCAAACAAGATAACTTTTAAAGCCAACTTTCTCTCCTTAGTATCTGATTTTATCATTCATCTTGAATGATGTCGAGCCAAGTGGTGCAGTTGATACTCACAAAAATAGTAGCACAGAGGAAAATAATTAATTTTAAGTATCAAAATGCTGACTAACGTTCTAATTCCTTTTCTACTTACCAGCAAACAAAGACTAAAGAATAAGTGAAATGTTCTTGCTGATGATGGAAGGAATGACATCACCTTCTCTAGAAAAACACCTGAACTATTTTAAAGCACTTCTATGCTTTTATCGTAAATGTTTAAATTACAGTTACTATTGGAAATGATCTGGGAAAAAAAGCATTTTTAAAAGGCTTATCGAAAAGGACAATTGCAGCCCTTTATTCACTTGAGCCAAAAGGTAATTGAAAGTTGTTGTTGTATTGTAGGGTGTGGAAATCGATCCTGAAGACATTTAATTTTCTTGTGAAGGGAAACGTTGCACACTGTTCCTGAACCCCAGTAATATACAGGATCCTTCCTTTCTTCCAGAGCTCCAACCTATCTCAATATTCTCTGTATAAACTATCTATTACCATGGAAAATTCTAAATATTATTTGTTTCAACCCACGTAAAGAGAGATACGGAAGTACTGATTTGCATTTCTTTTAGATCCTTGTTTTTATTTTGAGCCTCAATTGGAATCCTTGAGGAGCTGTGAGACCCACCTCTCATCCAGCTGCATCTTTTCTTAAAAAGAAATAATAAAACTAAAAGTTTCCCATTTGACAAAATGATAATGCTCTCTGGCAGTGTGCAACTTTGGTCTTAAGTTGAAAATTGTTGTAATTAGTTGAAAAGCAGAGGAACCACTGTACTTTCTTCTGTTTTAAGAGACCAATACAGGAATCTGTGTTTCATTATCTTCTTGATGGCCTTGCATGTTACAAGATGTGTAGGGGTATGTATAAGAAATGTTTGCTCTGCTCTGGTAAGAATGCTTGAATAGGTAAAGTAGGTCTTTCCCTGCAGTACTCATAGGGAAGGATAACTCAAGAGGCAGAACGGAAAAAATGTAGTAACATCTCCAACTTCCTCTCTTTTGCCCACCCCTCAACTATGTCAGTTGTCCTAATAGAAGAGAATGTTTGTCTCTGCAAACTCTGCTTTGCTGGTGTTCCCAGTCCCTCAAAGGTACAGAAAAATTGCTCTTTAGGAGGGCCATGCAGGCCTTGCCTGCATCACGCCCAGGTGCTTTTTTGCAAAACCATGCGTATAGACCACTTCTCAAGAAGAGCTGTAAGAAGGGTAACTCTGGGTAGCCAATTTTTAAAAGTTCAGGTATCAAACTGTTATTCAACTACATATTATGTTCAGTAGTAACCTCCATTCTATATACACTTACACTTACTGAGTGTAAGAACTGCAAGATTTTTTGCAGGTTTATAACAGTGCCTAAAGAGATTTTTACAGAAATACAGGGTATGTGAGTGTCATTAGCATGACACTATTGACAAATTTCAAATGTGGGTTCCAATTTATGCAATGAGAGAGTTGCAGGATGAAAGAATTATTAACATAAAAATTCCTGCCATCAACAAAGCAACATATTTTCTCCTAACTAATTTTCTCTAAGTTGAGCCATTTTAACTGGATCTTTTTATTCTCTGAGCACTTCTTCAACTTATGCCAGGCTCAGGGGCTCTTCGGACTTATACCAGAAAGTGTGGTCTTCATAACTGAAGAATAAAGAAATATTATTTTTCCATTTAAGATAGAGAGACATATTTTTATGCTACTTTTAACAGATCACACTGTAAAACTACTAATCAAGACTTCACATAAAACAATAGGAAAGCATAACAACAAAAAAAAATCACACAGACTATCGAGGCTGTAGAAACAGTTCCTTTGAAAAAAAGAACCTAAACTGAACCAGTAGCAAGACTCTCTGAATCAGAAGAGGAAAATCTGGAATGTATATTTATCAGACTTAATCAACTAATAAAATAATTTGAAAATAAACCATAGAAACATAGAAATGTTAACGTTGGAAAAGGCTTTTAAGGTCACTGGGTCCAACCATAAACCTAATGTTGCCAAGTCTACTTCTAAAGCACGTCACTAAGCATAAGATCTCCCCTAAACCTCCTTTTCTCCAAGTTGAACAACCCTAGATCCTTCAGCCATTCCTCATAAGACGTGTTCTCTAGACCCTTCACCAGCTTCACTGCCCTACTTTGGACACACCCTGGCACCTCAATGTCTTTCATGACATGAGGGCCCCAAACCTGGACAAAGTATTCGAGATACAGCCTCAGCAGTGCTGAGTACAGGGGGACAATTCCTTCTCTGGTCCTGCTGGCCACACTATTTTTGATATAGGCCAGAATGCTGTTAGCCCTCTTGGCCACCTGGGCACACTGCTGGCTCATGTTCAGCCGGCTGTCCATCAGCGCCCCCAGATCCTTTTCCTCTGGGCAGCTTTGCAGCCACTCTTCTCAAGCCTCTAGTGTTGTCTGGGGTTGTTGTGACCCAAGTGCAGGACCCAGCACTTGGCCTTGTTGAACCTCATACAATTGGCCTTGGCCCATTGATCCGACCCATCCAGGTCCTTCTGTAGAGCCTTTCTGCCCTCGAGCCGATCAACTCTCCTGCCACACTTGGTGACATCTGCCAACTTTCTGAGGGTGCACTCAATCCCCTTGTCTATATCATTCATAGAGATATTAAACAGAACTGGCCCCAATACTGATCCCTGCGGAACACCACTTGTGATTAGATTTAACTCCATTCACCAACACTCTTTGGGGCTGGCCATCCAGCCAGTTTTTCACCCAGTGAAGGTGTACTGGGTTCAGCTAGGATAGGGTTAATTCTCAGTAAAGGAGCTATCTGGGCATAGGGGGTCGCTAGTCAAAGGGATATTCGATACCATCGTGATGTCATGCTCGGGGTATATATATATATAGAGCGGTCGGGGTGGGTGCTCGCGTTCTTTGCCGGTTTCCGGTCCGGTCGGGAGGTGAGCTCCGCGTTACATGTTACTCGCGTTATATCTGGTTAAACGTTACTGTTATTTCACTGTTATTGTTACCATTTTGTGTTCACCATTAAACTGTTTTTATCTCAACCCCTGGAGGCCTTTACCTGAGCTCCTTTTGGGCTCTTCCCCTCACTCTCGGTAAGGGGGGGAGGGAGTGACCCCGTGGTTCCTTTGTTTCCTTCCCGCCGGTAACTCGGCTCGAACCACAACAGAAGGGTATGGCCGCAGAAGCCATGAGCAGCCAGTTTCTCCAGGAGAATGTGGTGAGAAATGGGGTCAAAGGCTTTACTAAAGTCCAGGTAGACACCATCCACAGCCTTTCCCTCATCCACTAATCGGGTCACCTTGTTCATAGGACATCAAGTTAGTCAAACAGGACCTGCCTCTCATAAATCCGTGCTGACTGGGCCTGATCACCTGGTTGTCCTGTACATGTCACATGAGACTCAAGATGATCTGCTCCATAACCTTCCCTAGCACCGAAGTCAGACAGACAGGCCTGTAGTTCCCGTCTGGCCATTCTGGTAGATGGATATCACGTTTGCTAACCTCCAGTCCACTAGGACCTCCCTGGTTGGCCAGCACTGCTGACAGGTGATGGGAAGTGGCTTGGTGACCACATCCATCAACTCCCTTGGCACCCTTGGGTGGATCCCATCCGGTCCCATAGACTTAGTGAGTGCCTAAATGGTGCAACAGGTCACTAACTAATTTCCCTTGGATTAGGGAGGCTTCATTCTGTTCCCTGACTCTGTCTTTTAGCTCAGGGGCTGGGGCACCCATAGAACTTACTATTAAAGACTGAGGCAAAGAAGGCATCACATATCTCAGTCTTTCCCTCATCCCTTGTCACTATGTTTCCCCCTGCATCCAATAAAGGATGAAGTTTCTCCTTAGTCCTCCTTTTCCTGTTAATATATTTATACAAATATTATTTGTTGTCTTTTAGGCACTAGCCAGATTAAGTTCTGGTTGGGCTCTGGAACTTCTAATTTTCTCCCTGCGTAAACTCACAACATCTTTGTAGTCCTCTGGAGTTGCCTGCCTCTTCTTCCAAAGGTCATAAATTGGTCTTTTTCCCCAGCGGCTTGTCTTTTGGTAATCACCGAAATCTCAGTATAGAAACTATTATACTTGAAAATACTATTTACTTCCTTCATGTTTTTATATTCTTAGTAACAATACGATAACTAAATAGAAATACAGATAAACAGATTATCGACACAAGCAAATAAAGACATATGAGAAGCATAGCCCCATTATTTGTCATGGCACTATAGATTAACTGTTAGCTAAGATAGTCTTAGAATAATTAACCTGGCAGATAAAAACATGGAAAGTACCTAGTACTTTGGTAACCATGGAATCTTCTCTGTAAGCACCAACTATGGTCTTCATCATCCTACATAAAATAAAATAAAATAAAATAAAATAAAATAAAATAAAATAAAATAAAGTAAAATAAAATAAAATAAAAATTGCTTGAACAGCAATGTCATCCAAGAAACTTCAATAACTTCTTCATTTCAATAGACATATCTTTAGCCTCCCAATGTTAATAACTTCAATAACCATAAACAATATAGAAGTTAAAATGTATCTGTGAAGAATTTACGTTATTTTAAAAGTTTTTGATTCTGTATAGCTAACAGGATTAAAACTCTAGCTTATAGACAGTGAATTGCATGAAACATAAACCTAATTTATCTTACTATTTTAAATAATTTTCAATATTTTTTTCCTTATCACTGAGGAAATAAGAATAATGTGTCATCTATGACTAAAAAGATAATCATGCCTGTGGTCACAGGTAGACTGAGCTCATTCAGAAGCTAGTGAAACGTCTAATCACCAGTTACCAAAAAAAATCCTCCTGCCCCTTTCTGGATGTTTGGAAGGTTCTTCAATACTTTGATCAATTTTTGTCCTTGGGAACTAATCACTTATCTGAAAAGTTGAAAAATTCATGATTTATACTCAAGATAGTTTCATATTCTTACTCAAACTATCCCACCATTTCAATTTCAGCAGAAGAAAGCAATTCTACACAATACCTTTATCAGAATAATATTAATTCAGAAAAGATAAGTGCATACGAAATAAAAAAATATATAGGTTTTCTCAATGTTATCAGTCTTTGGACAGAGTCTCTTCAGTCTTGGTATCTATTCATTATATAATTGTAAAGTTCATAGGTGCATAAATTTGTATTTTAATAATATCCACTTTTGCAAAGACAAAGATTCTTAGAAAGTTGTATTTGTGGATTCAGTGTAGAAGAGGGAAGTTTTTTTCTTTAAATGCCAGTGAATTGTCTCCTCAAAACTGGTTTAATTAATTAATGTGATTTAATTAACAGTGTTAGTTTCTGTGGTTAGTACAACATTTTTAAAGTACTGTGCAAACCTAAGGTAGGTGTTTAGAAATGCAGGTGAAATTCTCTTTCAAAGATCAAGATTCTGAATGATCAGACCAAAGATGGATTGAAGTAGTTTGTCTGAAGAGAGTAATTTTCACTTTGGTTTTCAGCTGACTGCTGTAGTAGAGATGACAGCTAGAATGAAGTTGTCTGAATCAATGACACTAGAATGCAAATACATGCCGATATTTTGCATAAAATCTGCAAATCAGAGCTATTTCTGCACTATGCCTTTTGACATCTCGGCATGCATGTTGATTTGAATGGGCATCCTCTCTTTTTGGTTTGCTGGTATCAAAATTAAATGGAAAGTTAAGAACAAATAATAACGTCAGACACAGCTATCCAAAAAAGAGGGCAATGGAGAACAAAGAGGATTTTTTCATAATTGAAATTCAATATTTAATTCTAGCAAGCAAATGTATTTAAGGAACTTTGCTGTACCTGAATTCATAGCTGTTCAAAGGGATGCCAGTCATACTGGGGTTAATTCTGAATATGTTGAAAAGAAAATTTGAAGACTGAGGAGTAGTCTGATAAACATTTCTAAAGTTTGTCTTGCTAGGTGGCCATGTCTGGCAAATTAATTTGGAGCATGTTATTTAACTGGAAACATATTTAAAGCTGACTTGACTACGTGTCATTCTAGAAATTGTAGATTTTGATGAAAATCAAAAGATTGCACAGGGGTTTAGTCAACCAACTCATTTAGTCAGAACTGTGAATCAAACTTCACTGCAATGCTTTGAAAAATCAATCACCTCCAAACTATCTCCAGACAGTTTAATACAAGTAGTTTTGCAGAAATCATGACTCTGAAAGGCATTATTCTAAATCGCTATGGCTAAGAAATGACAATTAGGAGTAATCAATGCTTTGAAAAAGAACCTGAGTGCAAAGGAACCATTCAAACCAATTGCTTTTATGGTTGCATCTATAAGAGCAATCTAACAGAAAAAGAGATTACATTGTTAATGGCGGATTCTTTGCCTTGATTAGAAAGGGAAATGCAATAATGAAACGTGAACTAATAACACGTTCATACTAGATTTAGCCATGACAAACTTCCTCCTGTCACAGTAGGGTGGGCAAATCGTGAACCTGTGAAAGGGACAGAACAGCAACTATGAGAAACCAGAGAAGTAGTATCGAGTTGAAATAGATATTTGGTCTGAAATTTACTTGTACAATGTTTCATTCCTCTTAATTTTTTTTAGAAAATTTTGAGACTGTGTTTAGAATTCATAGGATAGAAGCTAAAGTAATGCTAAGTGTGTCTTTCACAGCCAGCAGCCACTGGCTACTGAGAAAACATGTGTGACTTACTCACTATACCATATGGTTGATTATCTGAACATCACAAATCGTTCTAGTCTTGGAAGGAAGCATTTTCAAGCACCGTGGGATAGAACATGAAGTGGGGAGAGAGAAATAGAGAAGTGCGTTATGAACTTTCTCAGTAAAAATCAGAAATGCAACTACAGGCATAACAGAAGCTGACAGTGCCCAACTACAAACAGGACAAGAGTAAGAGGAGATAAAAAATGACATCTCTCCTTTTTTAGCTGCACAAAACCCTACTCAGAATGCACTGTTTCATAAGACAAGCGATGTTGTGTGCAGTTGATTAGAGAAACATGCATTGCAGGGTTGACAGCAACATAGCTTCAAGTTGTGTTAAAACACTCAAACTGTTGCTACATAACTGAATCAATGCCAGTCTGGCTCTCTGAAAACTGTCAGATAAAAAGCAACATGAGTGATGACAAAATAATACTGAAGAAAGACATTAATTCCTTTCACTCTCTGAAGACACTACGACTACAAAATGTATGGGTGTGTATGCAGGTATACATACACAGCCAGGTGAAAAAACATTCACCTGAATCTCCAAATGGTGTTGACACCTCACTCACTATTCACACTTCACAGTAATAAAACTATAATGCAGCTAGACTTCTTTACCTTCGAAACTTAATTTGTTAATCCTAAAATTCTTAAAAGTTTCTCCTTCCTGTGTTTTCTGTCTGGTCCAGTCTGTTTGGCTGTACAGAGTATGATATATGAGAATAAACAGGGCTTGCTTCACAGAAAGTGAGGTACACCCTAATAAGGGTGTTAGAGTATTGCCTCCTAAAATTAGTTTCAAATGTATGAATAAGCAGCTTGATCTTTGGAAAGACATCCACACCTGTGTGTAAAGCAGATTTTAATTTTAAATCCTCATCATCACTCCTGTCCCTGTCCCTCTCCCTGTCCCTCTCCCTGCCCCTGTCCCACTTTCTGGACAAACAGCAAAATGCTATTTTGGACCCAAGCCGTGGAAGCCATTGGATTTCTAACCCAGTCTGATTTGTGAAGTTCATTATTCAAAGCTCTAGATTTTTTCCAGATTTTTTTTTGTTTAGCACAGACCTGAGTGCTGAACCCAATTGTGATCCAGCTGCCTAAACCAAAGTGCACAATGTCAACTGAGAGGCCTTTGGGTAGCCAAGATGTCTGGGACCTACCTGGGACAGGCAGATATGACACAGGGCCTCAGAAAGACCCACATGCTCTGAAGCAGCAACTGGTAGCTAGGGTGAATACCCTACAGCTACACTATATCTAAAAGAGCCCTAAATGCCTAGGTTTGGGCAATGGAATATCACTCCCCATATCCGGTAACACCCTCTAGCTGGGAAACTGCAAGAAAATCCCAGGATAATGTCCTAGCCAAGGGAACTTCTAATCATTTAGACACATTTTGTCCTCTACTAGAAGTGCAACGAGCAGATCGAAGTGATTGGTGCTAAAGCTCTTTACATTTCCAGTATATGAGGCTCAGGAGGCTCATCCCGGTTTAAATGTTGGCTAGTTTTTTGGGTCAAACATCTCCACTATGTAGGTGGTTCAGTACTCAGGGAAGAGTGATAGGCACAAACTGGAAGACCTTCTGGTGGTATAGACCACAGCAGCTAATGTAGGAAACTTTTGCTAACCACCAAATGAAAACATCCTGGGTTTTAACAGTTTTTCAATGGTGAAGCTTTAATCATGTCTATGTAAATCTTGTGTTAACCCATCTGGGATTGGATCTGCAGAGTCAGTATTTGGCTGTGTAACTTATCTCATGATTTGTTCTTTCCCAATCCACAAATAATACAACACACACTGCTTATTTGTTTGCTCCTGCAGCACCTTACATAAATAGTATAGAACCTCTAATTCCTTTCATATTTATTTTTTAGTGAAAAACATCACGGATGGCTAGGGAAATGGCAGTTCTGTGAATTCAGAATCATGTTCATCATTATCATGGTCTCAGAGTCAAAAATGCTGTGGCAGTAAGGAGGTAGGTGTTATCCTGCTAACACTTGTAGCTACTTTTAACCCTGTGTGGAAGACTCTTCTTTTTAGTTTGGGAATCCAGAAGCACTAGCTGGCAGGGGATGTTCAGTCAAATGTGCTTCTAGAATATCTTACCATTCATTCTCCTTTTCACATGTTCTAGCTTACTGTATGGGAGTTGCTTTGCCACTTACGTATAGTCTATGCAAACCACACCTACTACCCAGTGCTACTGGGACATTGTTATTAATGATTTAGTAAGCATGAGACCACAACTGAAAAGGTGTCATACTGTTTCATTAAGAACAGGTATACAGAATCCTATCATGGCAGTTTTCCACAAGCAGGACCCCATGGGTGGATGCATCTTCTGTGCAAAATCTCTGGCTCATACAGGAGCATGACAAACAGAAGTGCTGTGTCACTTCAGTCTGGTGAGGAAGCTACTTTCGTGCTGATGCAATAGCTAGACTGCATAAGCGTGTCAAATTGCAAGTTTATTTCTACCAATGAATTTGGAAAGCATAATATATTTTCCTCTTTAGCACATAATCTTTTGTTTTTCTTGGAGTCATCAATATTTGAAAGCTGATAGTAGAAGCAGACAATCAGTCTATATCTTGTTTAGAGCAGTCTACAAGTGAATGATCAAATCCTACATGAGTTTTTGTTTCCTGGAATAGTTCAGAAGTAAATGCTGTGGATTGTTTTAGGACACTGCTTAACACAGATGCACAAAATAACACAAACAAAGTAGTCCCTAAAATGTAATCTAACTTGCTATTATCTGTTTCAGGGAAGTGGTTGGCTTCAAATTCTGTTGACCTTTATGGTGTGTGAGGGAAACTCTCTCAGACAGGTCCTTCCATCACACTTTGAAATTCAGCCTGAGCTTTCATAAAATAAATGGATGCTCAACAAATTATAAGATTTTTCTCTTGGGTGCAAAAAGATGCAACTTTGGGAATAATTCCATGGCTTTGTCAGAACATGTTTCAATTACATTCTTCAGTTCAAAAGAAGCTTGCTTTCTTTTTTACAATATTCTAGGACATTTGGCATGAATGCTTTTTAATCATGACACACCTTCATTCCTTGGGCTGCAGCACAGTTGACCTTTCTATATGGCTGGGCACTAGTCTGAACTGCAGCAGTGCAGTTGCCGTGAGAAGTCATGGGGATGCTCCCTTTGGTGCCTGTAAATATTTTGAATAAATGTAGAAAGCGCTGGGCCTACCAACTTCACAGTCTACAATCAACTTTTCTACCTTTTGCTGGCATTACCACATGTTAACCTCTATAATGTCCTGAGCTCAGCTTAGATTAAACACATATTAGAAACACCAAACTGGTAAAAAATGAATAATCAGAAAGGAAAGCATTTTTTACTCAGACTTTTTTATTAACATGTTTTATTAACATCAATATGCATTATGTACTGTTTAAAGATATTAAAAACTGTGAATTTACTTACATAAAAGTACAATTTTCAATTATCGATTTGTTTTCAGTCTGCTTCTGTTGGGCCACTAGAATAAAACCAGGAATGTAAGAAACGATATTGCTGAAAATTCTAATGTGAAGAGACAACCATTCACCGCCTTGGTATTGAAAAATGTAGCAAAGTGGAACAGAAGTGCTGCACATCACTCAGTGCAGATGACTTTTATATTGAAGTCTTGCGAAGAAATTAATCATTGCTGTAAGTAGGCAGAACACAGCCGGGAGTGGCTGAATTGTGTTTGCAATCAAGGCAAGCTGAACAGCACTCTGCGAGGCAGCTCAGCTGGGTTCCTGGGCAGTGAGAGGCTGCTAACCATCAGCTTTTTAAAACACCGCAGTAGTAAAAGCCCACCAAATGGCTACAAGAAGGTGTTTGGTCTCAGGCCCAGTGGGAATTTCCTCAGATTTCAAATAGTGGGGGCCAGATGCCAAGATCCCTGCAGCACTGCTTTGCTCAAAAGTTACCAGCTGAATACAGTTGGCACAGTTTTTACTACTGCTGCTCAAGCAGCTTTCGTATGGGTTTGTATGGGCACAGCTATCATAGCACTGGAATTAGGAAGAATCCTTTTTTAAGTCAATATTCTTTTGCTAAATCTCTGGAAAGTGTGCATAGGGAAGATATGAATTGACAAAAAAACCCTGACCCAAACTTAAAAATAGATAAACAAGCGCCAGATTTTTTTACTAATTTCAAGCAGAAATACCACCTCCATCCATCTATTTATAAGGGCAACACCTCGGAGTGTGAGAGAGAGTAGAATGTGCTCTTCAGCCTTCACAAAGGACTTTTTCTTCTTTCCCATACTAACATTTTTCAATGATAATCTTAACTTTGGCAATGTTGCTGTTACTGTAATAGACAGACTTTGCCTCCTAATACACTAACGCTGCTGTCAAAGAAAGTAGGTTCCAAAAATGCAGATTCGCATTAGCAGCCCCAGTGGTCAAGCTGACATGAAAAAGGCCAAGTTCACACATCATGCCAGAACTTCTTCCTCTTACCTGACTGACAAGAATGAGATTATCAAAACATTACAGCACTGAGCTGTACAGGATGGAGATACTGGTGATGAGGAGAGCATTCCCTGGATCCTCCTCTGCAAGTGGGAAGACACTCCTCAGCTCTGTGCTTCCTTCAATGGGAAAAATTGCCTGTTGAAAATCCAATACTTGGTCAACAGAAAACTGAACCAAGACAGTGGGCTTTGACGATTCTTTTATATGAGGGATAGTAAGAGGAGTTTTTATTTTTGCCTGCTTAGATGAGAAAAAGCATTGATCCTGTATGAAATGATAGTGAGAGCCGCTTACACTGTGATGCTACAATGAGTTAATTTTTTTGCATAATAGAGAACAAATGAAGTAACAGAAATGGACTGAGTCACGAAGCACAGTCTTCTCTCAAAAGTGCACAACGTTATTCTTTCTTGTGGCTGCTGTAAAGATTCTCAGAAAATTCAGAGGAAAAAATGTCTTTGTTCAAGGTTACAGTCCTTAGAAACCATAGTGTCTGTATCTGGACTGTTTATAAAAAACAGTGTTTCTCAGAGCAGCTTGAAACCTTAGTACCTCAGTTCAGTTTCTCCCAGGCATTGCATATGTGTATATTGATGCCTACCTGCCCAGGAAAAATCTATAACAAAACATGTTAGATTAGCAGGTGGCAACAGAAAAAGAAGGCAGCATGGAAGAATAAATATTCAGAGAACCACATATACCTGTTTCTGGCTGATTTCTCCAGGACTCCGAGATTTACAAGAGATCTCAGATATTGATCCTTTTTCCTTGGTATCAAAGAGATGAACAATCCCACTGAAGTTTGTGGGAGCTGGCAGATGGTATGGAAGGTTTTTCACAAAAACACTGACAAAGCTACTCGTCTCATTCTTCCACCAGATGAAAAAAGATCATATGGTTTCACCACTGAAAGAAGCAAACCAGTAAAATAACATTGAACAATTCTTTTAAGGTAAAATAAGTATTCAGGCTGCTCTTGACTTCCAGATGTAGAGAATCCCATTGTTTCTGTATGAAAAGCAGGCTCTGCATTATTTAGATTTGAAGAAAATATGATGCAGTGACATTTGTATCAATAATTCTGAAGCTATTGAAGTCCAGATGTTATAATCAGTGTTTCAGTAGTGGTACATAATAATTAAATTGAGCTAGAACAGATACGAATTCTTCAAGATTTTTAGCACTCCAGAACAGAAAGAAGAACCAGGGAGCATTTTTGACAAATTAGACCCGAACAAATGTGATAGAAGTGATTTGACATTGTTACACCTGCCTTCTGCCAAGGTAAATATCTGTTTACTATGATAATACCAATAAGCAACTTGCTCTATTAGAACAATTCAAGTTCCTTCAAAACTACACCAGGTACTGAGTTTTTATCAACCATAGTATAAACAGACAATCAATGTATAAAGTAATATGTACATCTGTATATCATGAAAAGTTGCCAAGTTCTTCCTTTTTCCTGTTCCATATTTCTTGAGATTATTGGAGTAAATATTTTCCTCTTCAATGGAAAAAGAAAAAAAAAACTTCACAAAATAATTCCTTGTCTTTGAGCATATAAATCCTCAAATTGTGTTCTCTGGAACTTGAACCAACAGGAGGTTTAAATGAGCCAACAGGAGAGATAAAGTTGCAGGATTTAGCAAGGCAGTGTTTGCCTCTGAGATGACAGGCTGTTCCCACTGAGCTACAGGACATCCATACAGCTTTTCTGCTACAGTCATCTCTGACTGCATGAAGAGGATACAAAAAGTCTAAATGGCTTGGCCAGCCCTTTTTTTTATTAAATCTATTTCACTCACTAGTTGCATAATCCTTGATCGTTGTATACTAGCAATACTACCTGAAGCAATGTTGGGTTAGTGTTCTGAACAACTTTAATCTCTTCTGAGACTTGTTTCTCAGCAGAGAGCTGAGCCTGTTTCAATGGAGAGCCCTTTAGCTCCAGCTCTCCTGCCTTTCACAACGTATTGACCCAGCGGCATGCGCTTGTCCTGGTTTGTCTCAGCTGAAGATCCTGAGGCAGACGGGGTTGACAGCACTGACATCGCAACCTGGCGGGGAAGCGGGCTGCTGCGGATGGAAGAACCGCGGCGTGAAACCCTGTCAGAATCAAGCTCCTGTGGGGCTGCCAACCCTTGCACCCCACGCAGTGCAGCACTCCTGGGGCTGTGCGGTCATACAGACTAAATGCTAGGCTTGTCTGGTGTCAGCAGCAGGAAAAAGGCTAAAACCTTTTCCTCCCTTCCCCATGGAATTAATTGTTGCTATGTGAAGGGCTTCCTTCACAAGGACAGTACACCATTGAAAGGCTGAAGCCCAACATGGGCAGAAGGTACAATTTTTCTTGTTATCTGAGGTTGGCAGACACATATTTACAGATGAATCAACTCAGTTTCCTAGGCAAAGAGACAAATCAAGTCCCTAGAGCTTCATACCATGGGAAATGCTTTGGAAAGTGTTCCGAGTGGTCTTTTATCAAATAACAATGTGGGTTTGAGCCAGCAACTCCTCATCAAGGTATTGATCCTTTCATGGCATTACAACATCTTGTTGAGATGATGATGATGTAATGTTTTCAGCGGAGCCAAGGGCATCTCAGCCCCTCTCCAAACACGCTTGAGCACACTGAAAAGAGCAATGAGATGCAGAGTGCTGATGAATAGTCCCTTGCCTTCAAGAAAGGAGAACCTGAATGCAAACAAGGATTTATTAACATAAATGCTTCTTTCACATTTTGAGACAAATGAAAACAAAAGTACATAAGCTTCAAGCTTCAGCCTGGCTTATAAAACACAACAGAAGATTTCCCATGCTAAGTTAGGTACTGAAAGGTTGCTGAATGACAGGGCTGCTACGAAAAACATCATGGCCAAACCCAAAGCCAACTGAAGGCAGTTTTATCCTAGATCCGTCATTTCTAAGCATTAGATGAAAACTGACTGCTATTTCTCTACTATAGCAATTTTGCCATTAATTTTACTGGGTTTGAGCTTACTGCCAATGATTAGCACTGAAATAAAGTGGACATTTTATTTTATTGTGCAGTGTGTAACAGACAGAAAATTGGAATACTATAAAAAACTCATATAGCTGCTGCTGTGGTGATTTATTCCTTGACTGCTCCCATATGTTCACACTTCAACTGGCTAATTATTTAAGAGAGATGAAGAAATCGCCTGAGTTACTTTTTTTTTCCAAAGGAAAAGGCCTGAATACAGACCCTTTCTCGTGAGTCATGTTACAGAAGGAGACAACTCTCCTGACTTCACAGTGAGGAGAGACAGAGTACATCTCCAGACAGCAGTTTAGATCTTAGCTGGACTAAAGACTGTGCAGAGGTGGCCCCCTTTCTTCACCTACACATAGGAAAGCTTTTTTTTAGACACAGCAAATTAAATACATTTGCTCCATTAAATTTTCTCTTACCACAAAGAAGAAAAGCCCACCATTCTTGGTGATACTCCAACAAAAACACATTTTAATTTGATTTCTTGGTAAGATTAGGTATCTCAATCTAATGTGCATTAATATATATACATATATACATATGCCATGTCTAAAACTATGTAAAGCAACCGTTTCTCTGTTTTAGAGAGTTTAAGCAATACGAGCCAAAAGAGAGATGAAGAATAAGAAGAAAATCAAAAGGGAATAACTTTGAGAGCAATTCATAGATTGTATAGTCCAAAGGGCTGTTATGATCATCTCTGATTTTCTGCACAAAGAACATGGATTTTTCAAATAGGAAGAACCTTAATCAAGCCCAACGAGCTGTGGCTGAAGTACAGCATATTTCTTTCAGCAAGAGATTCTGTATTAAGTTAAGGAACTAAACTTACAGAGAAGCTGCTACCTCTCCTATCCTATGATACAATTGCTTATCTTCACTCTTTAAATAATATTTCCCCATAACTTCTTCTAGTATTAATTTCCAACCGTTAAATCATGGTATGACTCTGCTACGTTCTTTATTAGTGACTGCTATTATCATTATTTGCAACCTTTAATTTTTGCCACCTACAAATGTGCAGCACCAGTGATTTTGAATTCTTAGAGCGTTAGTAAGAATGTTAACTAGCATTATCTGAGAACTGGTACAAAAAGAATGGTACCCACACAAATTAGTATAAAGCAGAGATAACAAAGTGGTATTGGATCAGCTTGATATTAATAAAATTAATAATTATAGTATTATTATTGTGAGAATAAGAACACAGTGTGACATGAACTGTGAATTTAAAGTTTTTGTTATGCAGTACTTTTATAAAACTTTATTTTCCAGTAACAAAGAAATCCTTGTTTGGCTTTTTTTTTGTTTTGGTTTTTTTTAAGTGTGTGTACAAAACCAGACAAATGTTTATTGGGTAGAAACTTATCTGTTCTTCCCTTGGCTACATTGGCTAGTCTAGTGTAAGACACTATCTCCTTGAGAAAATCTTTTCTCTCACAAAATAAAGCCAAAAAGGAGAAACACCAAAGTTTTCAAGTTTCATTAGTATTTCAATATTGTTCCTGTTCTGCAGCCCATGGCTGATTTCCAGAGTTAGAAATTTTTGAAAAATGATGTATAACGTATTTAATTCCTCTGGCTACTTGTGAAATCTTATTTTAATGACCATGCATACTAGAATTATTACCACTATACTTCAGGATTTCAGTAGAAGAGATTAATCCTTTGAGCTCTTTCTATTTAAAATGGCTTTAACTTCCGAGAAGCTGCCTGTGATTGCCTTATCATTTTCTCTTCAAAACTCAGGGACTCTTTGGTGGTTTTACGTCAGTATTCTTAGTTCATTTATTTCACTAAGATTGCCAGTCCTGAAACAACTGTCAAGACCATTCAGGCAAAATTGCAAATTTTAGTTTCAAGGTTTAGAAGCTAAGCTATTCTTTCTTTATTACTTTACAACATGATGCTGCATGCTGTGTTATACAGGAAAGTGATATGAATAGCAAAATACTTCATTCTCACTTTTTAGTCTGAGATGTCTTTCTTTCCCTTAGCTGAAAAACCCGAACTATTCCTACCCCTTTCTCAAAAGTAACAAGATCTAAAAAGAATTAAACTATGCAGGTTTTGATTTTTTTTTCCAATTCCGCCAACATCAGTACATTTGGAAAAACATTTATCACCATCAGCTGAAGCGTATTTTGTAAATCTGATTCACTAACAGCCGCAACACTTTAAATCAAATGTATGAAATACTTTGTCACCCTTATCATATCTTTTCACTCAAATCTCTGGAGTGGCTCTCATTTTCTTTGCAATATAATTTTACTTATGTCTCTTTCACCAAGCTCTCAGCCCCTCTGCTGCTAAATCATAAGATTTCCCAACACTGTCATTACTAGAATGAGGGTCTGAGCCAACAGCATTACTGCAGGAGCACTGCATGACTCTTCTATCGAAAGTTGTGCTGGAAGGATCCTGTTACTGGAACTCCAACTGCAAGAGCTTCGTTACACTCATCACTTACGTTGTATTTGCTCTCCTTTAAACAAGTGCATACACAAACCACAAAAACAGCAATAAGGATTCAAGTACTAAAGCACAGTTAATGAGACCTGATATACCATTAAAGTAGCAAATTCCATTCCTCTTTAAGAAAAAGAAAACACAATTTTGATACAACTCACTTGACTATAATGTATTATACTGAAGATATTTTTGGAAGTGATATCTATGCAACATATTGCAAGGCCAACTGTGAATTTATATTCTGTCCTGTATTTGTCATTCACCTTACACTACCTGAACTCACTCTACCACTAATCCTTTTCTACAGAAATTATATTAACAGGATTTCAATACTAAAAATATGTGTAACACTAAAAAGAAGGGAAGAAGGTTCTTTTCAGATTAAGTATAACTTCAGCTGCTGTGCAGAGAAACTCAGAAATGGATTAAAATGCAAACAGTGAAACTTAATTACCTTCTAATATACATTTGGATCAAAGAGAAATTAATTGAGAGAGAAACAGGGTTCAATACCATCGTAAAGGCTTCGCTATCCTCAAGAAACATCAACAGAAACTAATCCCTCACACAGACACAAATTACATGAAAAAGACACGAACAGGGGCTTTGAGGCATGAAAAGAGAAGTCAGTGGTAGTCTTAAATTAGATATAGAGATCCAAGGAGAAACCACAAGAGGAATTTAAAAAAATCATCGATGATGGAGCTGGATGTTGAAGACGAAGACTAGAGAGAAAAAAAGCAAACCCACAATCAAACTCTGCAACAGTCAGTCACGAATATTGTCAGAGAACAAGTGTACGCTCTCAAGATAAACTGTAGATGCCAGTTCACACACAGCTCGATGTTTTCTAACACCTGGAAATGTCTGATGAAGATAATCCATTGAAATTTCTGTGTAATACCATGTGTCTGTTCTTCTTACATGGGAAGAGTTAGAGATTCACTTCTAAATGGCTCTTTTGGGCCGAAAAATGTAAGGGGCCAAAGATATGACTGGTGCTAGTGGCATGCCAAATGCAATGCCTCCATGGTGAACATGTCTTCTGAGAAGAATTAAACAAACAGGAGAAGAAACACAGACTGGCCAGGGAGGGAACTAAAGGGAACATATCTTTTATGGACTTTTATAGGTATGAAGGTTTCCTCTACTGAAGAAAGCTCAAAGATCTACACACCAATTCATCAGAGGTTGTCATAAAGCACAGGTCAGGGCAGGCCAGTATGAGCAGTCACAGAAGCAGCAGGATATCCAAAAAGTAAATAATGCTGACAATAGTTCTCTCCATAGCTGGTGCATTTCCTGAAATCTGAGTTGCAGTTGTCCATTAGAACCAAAATAAACAGAACTGGGAGGCTGAACCAAAGCACCTAAATCTGCTGTAAAATTCCTTCTTAGTGTTACAAGATACTTTGTTTCAGGCACATTCTCTGAAAAATTCTGTAATTCAAACTTTGAGAAGAAGGAAAAAATGAGGCCGCTTAGCAAGTTGAGTATGGTTGTTCTAAAAAGAAACCTAAGGGATCTGAGAGCCCTACTCACTTTCAAATTACATGCCCAGACCTGACAAAACCAGATCTGGTCTTGCACTCCAGTTAATGTCAAATGACATACTTAAAAAAAAAAAAAAAAGTCAAGTCATAGATTCAGAAGAAAGTTTCCGACATCTGTCTTTTTCATTCTGTCCTACTTCTTGTCCAGTTTTTAGATTAAAGCAATAACAGACAGCTTTTCTATTTGTTATGACTTTGGGGAAGAGAAAGAAAAGTGGTTCTGTGTCTATTCCAAGGAACTGCATGCTCTTACTGACTACAGACAAATTGTATTGCCTACCTTGTCATCAAGATACAGTTCTAAGCAGGTCTTCTAGCATCTCTAAAGCTCTCCCAATAACTTAAAAAGATCTTTCAGCTTCAAGAAAAATCAACTAATACTCCAATGACTTTGCTTTTCATGTTGTTGTGATAGCAAGTTAAATGCGAAGTTTAGAAACTGGTATGAATTGTATAATTTAAAGAGAAAGTTCTATCAGCAACCAACAAGAGAGAACTATCATGGCTCAGAGACAAATACACATTGATTTATTTCTCTGAGTTTGAAGCTCTGTCATGCTGGAGTGCTCTGTTTAAACCTTCACTGCATGTACTGGAGGCATAAGAAGGTAGAATTTCAAGGAACTAGAAGTACGTTGGAAAGAGGATTTGTTGCTTTTGCCAACTTCCCTGTCTTCTACCCAAGACTTCCACTTACAAAGCAACCTTCCTCTTCTGAGTCATTTAAGCCTCAACTTAATATGCTCATTTAAGCATATTGCACCAGAGCTCAGGACAAAGTGGTTTCTTGCAGGAGGCTGCCAATTAGCTCGGACACAGAGTGTTGTCCTGGCTACGCCCAACAGACCGTATCAGATTGTCGGCTGATGCTTTGACACAGATAAAACTAAAACTAAAAACCTTCACCTAAAAACACCTCAAGTGTAAACATGAGCACTGTTACTAGTATTTTAGGGAATGATAGCTTTTGAAAACTACCCACATCCATCACTCTTCTAGAAGGAGAAACAAGAAGCAAAGACATTTACCCAGAGACAGCACATATTTATTTATACTTTTTTTTTCTGTTTCACAGTCTTCTTCCACTGCCACTGAATACAGAGGGTAAGCGTGTACAATGACATACTTCTGCACTACCAGTGTAAGTGCATTTTGGCAAGTCTGCTCTTATTTTCAAAAACTTGTTCAATTCATGTGCCACAGAGTGGGCCACTTAGAGAGAAAAAGTTACAAAATGCTGTGATGACTGCTCATCTGCAATGATGAATCCTCCTGACCACTACTCTCTCATGTTCCCCCTTTTTTTCGTCTCAAGTTTTCTGGAGAAAAATTGCACTGCACTGCAGGAGCTGTTGCAACTATGTGATTTGCCAGACCATGTCTAACCTCCTTCGATCTAGTTATTGGCGATCCCTCTTTCGTGTAACATTCCTTTGTCCTTTCTTCCGTGGTTGCACGGGACTACTTTTCGCATTTATCTCACCTTGCCCCATCTTTCTGTCACCAAGTACTCTACCCTCCAGGATCGTTGTCTTCCCTAGTACAAGTGGCTCTTCTTGTTTCTACCACTCTTCTCTTTTTCTGCAGGCTGCTGGTATTGGGTTGGCTTCCTTGACAACTTCGCTGCCTTTGCTCAATTTTATTTGAAAGAACTGCTTCTTCCATGGTATTTACAATAAAGTAGATGGATACAATGGCTTGGCAGAAAGGCCTGTGCACGGACTGAACAGAAAAAGTGATCAGCCACCAGAGAAAGCACCATGTGCTACCCTCAGAAGCACTCCCACCAGTTTCTTAAAGCAGTAAAAACACTGCAGAAAGTAACATTGCAACATGGACGTGTCTCATTGGAATTCAGTTTAATTTTTTATTTCCCTTATTGATTAAAGCAAACAAAAAATGCATACATAGGCAGTCTTGTTAGCTCGTAGAATGAGTCTGTTTAAGCCCCGCCTTGCAGTTGCATCGACATTACAGCGTGTTGCTGACACAGCGACGGAAGGATAAGCGTGAAAAGGCACACTCCCTACCTTACACAACTTTATCAGCAAATCCTCCTGGTGCCAGTGTAGCTAAGCAGGCAACTGCTGCTGTCAGCTCAGTTAATCGTGTTTAGCATCAATCTACACTTTCCCATATATCACCAGAAAAAGTTATTTTTCCAAAATAGACTGCACCTCCACAGAAAAGTCTTCCTGTGTAACCATACCAGTGCAGGACTAGCAGAAGCTCTCCAGAACAGACGAGCTGAAAAAGAAATTGGTGTAACAGAATGCCCACTGCAACACCTGCATATACAGCTCACCAGCTATCACACTAAATAAACATTTCAGCATCTATTTTGTTCAAAACATTGTTAGTCAAAGTTACAATATTCCTAATTTTGATCAGCCAAGAACATAGCTACATGTCTACATGTCAGAACATACAGAAACTTCCTGGGTATTCTCAGTAATATTTATCAACTGTATGCAGTGCTTTGATTATGAAAAATACTCCAGAAAAATAAAAGTGAAAAAAAAAAAGAAGAAAAAAAATGGAAAAAGGGAAAATGAAAAAGAAAAAAAGAAAAAAATAAAAAAAAAAAAGAAAAAGAAAAGAAGAAAGAAAAAAGAAGAAAGAAAAAAAAGAAAGAAAGAGAAAATTAGACTAGACCAATCAGCTGCAGCAGATGATTCCCAATGGTGCCTGCAGTAGTGTTATACTCCTTGAATGACAGCACCTGAATACTGGCAGGTCTTATTCTCAAACACAACAAAAAGGTTGACAGCAGAATCTGGGTACGCCCTCAGCTGCTCATGTTACGTTTTTGTAACCAAAAAAGTTAAGCAGAAACATTGATAAAATACATGTTCAGGTCAGCTTCTCCTTGCAAGTACTGTACAGCCATGAACTCACCTTCCTAAGGCACTCTATTTAAATAATCTGTTCTATAAGTTCTTTTCAAGGATCCCCTCTTTGCGGTCAGATCACCTTAAGCTCTATGATAGGCACAAAGAATTGTACCTCTTGAAAGGTTCCTCCTTCCAAATCTCCACAACCTTGGCAACACAGGGTTAAAATAAAAGACAGACTAAGGAAAAAATATAAAGTGAATGGGAAAGGAATGAAAATAGTGCCCTTGCTTTCTTGGAAGTTGACAATAGAGAGGGCCTAGCCCAGCTTCAGATGACTTCAGTACAAGGGTCTACACTGGCAGCAGTTCCCCATAGCCAGACGGATTTTGTGTCTGTGTACTTCCAGTTCTCCTTGACGCAAATGTAGCCGCATTTGCAGGTCAGACGGTTCACATCGAAAAAATCAACGCAACACTTATCTGACTTATCTGTTTCCAGTATAAAATTCTGCACCACATGAAAAAACTTTAGCACAAGGTAACATATACTGATTACAATGAAGACTAAATAATACAGTTAACTTTGTACTGACTTTGTTATGTAATTCAATAAAACCTCCACTTCTAAAATGAACCAGAAGTTCCACATGGCTGCACCAGACTGTCACAAAAGTTAAATGGCGTTACTTGAGGATTCAGGTCAACTGTTACAAGGATGACAGATGGTTTAGTCTATCTAGGCTGAATCTAATTAAGTTTCCCTTTGACAAATATCAACAATGAACCAGTAAAAAGAACATACAGTTTCAACATCGACCTTAATGCTAATGATAGAATGTATCTTTTATGAATTTATTACTTTTTTGACAGTCAAAGACAAAAGCACCTCATCGTATTCTAACAAATTTAAATCAGGTGTGCTTTAAATTTATCTAGCTAAGACCAAGCAAAGTTCCACTCATGACCTTGCAGGTTTCATTTTCACTTTAGCCAATAGATGTAGTTCATATTACATTATGTTTCTTGTGTGCTCTATAAAAGCTGCTGATACTCAAGGTTACGATGCATTACAAAAAGCTTACAGGTCCAGAATCTGTAAGAGGGATCCTATCTGAAGGACACAAGTAGAGAAGATGATACTACCTATAGCATAATTATCTTTAAGTAGCACTGAAATTACTGGGACATGCAGCTTTCACTTGTGGACCGTGATCTAGCAAGATCTGTGAACATTTGGTTTTGTCAGTTTGTAGAAGGTAACTACCGAAGTAAATCCCAAAGCAGGCAGAAAACGTCATTCTTCTTTTATTCTTAAAAACTTATAGATGAAATACATACTAAAGAACAAATGTTGCACTGGGGGTCTTGTACCAGATGTACGTACCAGATTTTGAGTTAATTATGGCAGAATGTTCCCTGAACAATCTTTGACGTCTTGTATAAGGACACAGCAAGAAAATGTGTAAGCCAGCAAGCACTGTTTTCTCAGGAGCTCCAAAGAGAGCTCCATGCTCCATAGAGAAACACAAACCATACCTATTTTGTTTGCCGAAGTGATGTATCCTTGGATCAGAGTCGCTGAGAACTCTACAGATACACACACGGACACTCAGTCTTGTGCCTCTTAAAGCGAAGAAATGGATACAATGAGGGGATGAATCCTTAAAGCCGAGAAAGATTAAAGCTCCTTCCACCCCACTCCGAAGTAACTGGGTAAATAACTCGAAATAATCGGGGGGAAAGTGGTTAAAAAAATCTGATTTTATTATAAAATGGTGTTAGATCTAATTTGATTTAAGTCTGTCCTCTTATCTTCAATTAATGTCTTCCACTGACTTGGTGAGTTTTGCAAATCTCCCTAGAGAGTACTCGGAATTACTCTTTATAGTTTAATCCTAAAAGGACTAAAGCCTGAAGACACGATACTCGGAGTGCCGTGAAGTAAAAGGCGAGATTACAGGAACACTTCACTTAATCACAGGCAGGAACCAAGAGCGCGTCCCTGCACCGCGGCCAGCCGGGGCAAAGGCGAAAGGAAGGCCAAGGGGACGGCGAGGACGCTCCCCGACGCCCTTGGCTTCGGCCCGGGTTGACCAAGGCGCCAGGCCCGGCCTCTGTCCGCCACCCCCAAGCAGGCGAGGCCGAGCCGGACGGGGCGCCGCCTCCCTGACCGGCCGGGCCGGGCCGAGCCGCCACCGCGGCGACCCGAAGTCCCCGCCCTCAACGGGCGGCCTGACACTCCCTCGCTGCCATTGGCCCAACCTGACCCACCCGGCAGCACCCTCACTTCTGGTTGGCTGAAAGCTCCGGGCCACCTTAGGGGCCGAATGAGGAGCGGGGTTGTTTCTCGGTGCCAAGATGGCGGCGCTCAGTCTGGTTCCCGTGGAAGGGAATGGCGGGGAGTGAAGCCTGAGGGAGCGGGCCGGGGCCGCGGCGAGGGGGATGAGGTGACGGCCGCCATGGCGAGCGACGGCGGCAGGAAGCAGTTCTGGAAGCGGAGCGGCGCGAAGGTGCCGGGCAGGTGAGCGCGGCCGCGGGGAGGTCGGGGCCCGGCGGGAGCCTCCGGCCCCGCGGCGGCGTCTCCGTGCTCCTGCCGCCTCGGCCGCCGCGGGGCTCCTGCGGCCGCCGTAGGGAGCGCTCCGGCCGGTCGGTGCCCGTGGCTGCCTCGGCTCCCCCTCGGGAGCTCGGTGTGCGGGGCGGGGCGGTGTCGGGCGGCTCCGGTGGTCCCAGTGACGTCCGTTACGGCCCGTGTCAGGGGCTTGTTAAATCCGGGTCTGAACGCGCGTTTCCAGCCCGGCGCTGGGTCCGGCCCAGGGGATGCTGGGGCTGTGTGCCCTGGAGAGCTGGGAGTGGGGAAATTTGTGTTTGTCCCTCCTACGAATGCTGTGACTTACGTCCTTTTGTGACTTTGATACAAGTTGTTATACTTTGAGGTACTACTCGGGAAACTGCTCTGTGTAGGCATCTAGCCCTGTTGTAGTTCCTGCTTGATATGTCGAAATGTCGTAAGTTTCTCAACTTTCTTCCATACGTGTCAACAGCAGACCCAGTCTTTGTGTCATAGCTGAGAGCTACAAACATCCTCTACAAAACCTTCAGGGAATCCATCCCCAAAGCCACATTAACACTTTTGACCATTATATCAGACTGGGAACACATGCTCAGAGGGTTACTTAACAGTAACATTCTCTGCTCCCATGCCTAAGTTGGTCTCCCAGTACAATAATTCAGTTTCTTACGTTGTTTTTTTGTAAGAATGATGGGTGTTCTTGGTTCTCAGAGAACAGGAACTGAGAACAGTAGCTCCTTCACACCATTGACTTGAATTCAGCAAAACAATCCTGTTCATCCCTTGAACTTCTTCCTTTCTCAGTTACCCGTAAGCACTAACTGATCGTAGTTTTGTTTCTCGAGTTATAAACTAACTCTTTGAGTCCAACTGTTCCTGTCTCTCTAAACTTCTCATTATGTAACTTTGCTGAGTCCTTTGGAGGTAAAACATTTTTTACCCTCCTTGATTACCCAGGGTCTGTGAATAGGTGCACTTAATTAATTTACAGGCAACTGCAGGCAGGTGGAAGAACGAGGGCGCTGTGGAGAATGTGCCTTTTTTAATTTATTTTTTTTTTATGGTATGGAAAGGATTGTCTTTGCTTTGTATTTGGGTGGATTCCCATCATGATCATTCATAGAGCGGAGAAGAAGGCAGATTCTGTCAAAATGCCAAAATGGAAAATGAGTCCTGACCCTCATGTAAGCACAACAGAGAGCGCAGAGACTTGACCGTGTGGTCTTGAGCATGTGGTGTACGGTCGTGTAGAAAGGGTGGTGGTGGACTGACTTTTTGATTTGCGTGGAAGCACATAAAAATCAATAATGAGAGTTTGTAAACCACCACTCTCAACCAGCTCTAGGGCTAATTTCACTGCCGTTAATACTGCCTCTGTAGCATAAGTCTTTCTGAGGATTTGTGACTGCAGTCTTTTTGGTTTGGTTCTATCTCAGGTTTACTAAGATCAGACTTATTTATGGTCTGGAGACTGGTTTTGATTTGCCAGAGGGCATGTTTGTCTTCTTTTACTTGGTCACACAGTAACATGCTCTTTTGCAATGTTAGAAATTGTTGTGAATGTTTTTGGAAGCTTATTTATTTAAAAATGTTTAGGTTTAATCTTCCTATGGCGTTTTTTTTCTCTAGCATGGCATCTTTTGCATTTTTCTTTAAATTTATAGGCATTATACTACAGTAACGGTTAAGAATTGACTGGTTGGGTTTTGGGTGACAAAGGCGCTTAGAAGATTAAATCTTTACAGACGTTTCTTTGAGAGTTTCTGTATTCTTGCAAGAGATAAATGAGGAAATGGTAAATTGGAAAAGAGAAAAATAATTTAAAAATGTTGTAAATTCTTAAAGCAGTTAACATTTTTTTCCTTGTTTCAACTTGTGGTCAGAAAAATAAGCCAGCCTAAGTTACCCTAGGCCTCTAGAAGAGCTCTGGTTTGGCAAGTGATTTTTATTAAATTATTTTTTAGTATACACTTCTGTTTTAGCTTCATTATTTTTAGTGGTATGTGTGATTCTTTGAAATGGAAAATTCTTGGAACATTTCTGTTCTATTTATTACTGATTGTTAAATACTCACAGAACCCCCAAATGTTTTATTGTTTTTGTGATAAATCTCTTTCTTTTCCTTTAGTATTCAACATGTGTATGGAGCCCAGCATCCGCCTTTTGATCCGTTATTGCATGGAACGTAAGTTAACCTAATATTTAAATATTCCAGGTAATTTGGATCTCCTCTGCCCTCTCTCCTCTTTTTTCTTTTTTTTTTTTTTCTTCTTTCCTCTGTTAGCCGTAAAGTTTATTGCTAGTCTTCCCTTTTTTGATTTTTGTTATAATCTTGACTTCTCCATTCTAACTTCTCTTTTGTGACTTCCTGGTGCTTACCACATTGGGAGCAACAAATAGCTGTTCGGTTCTTAACTAATGTAGATTGCCAACTTTGGTTATCTGCAGTGCCTTATACATTGGAAATTGTATGGCAAATGCTGACTTTAATTTGGCCCATGAAGCCTACACCTAAGGTTTTAGTGGCTTTTCTGCGTGCAGCTTTCTGTTGATGGACTGACTTTGTCTGTCTGTAAGAGAACAGAGTCAGGTTGTGGTGTAGATAATTTTTGAGGCAAAGGTGTGCGTTTTGCTTGTGAGTGAGAAGACAGTGGATAGAATAGATTTTACGGTGATTTACAAGTTTGTTGCCTTAGATCATGATTGTTAGTTATCAGAAAAATGTACAAAAAAATGGCACCATTGTGTTAAATATCAGAAGGAGCCAAACAAATTTCATGCTTATCACACACAACTAATGCAAGTGAATAATTTTCATAATGCTGCATTTTGAAAGCTTCTGCTTTTTATATTTTACTTAACTGTTTTGGGTTTTTTTGGTTGGTTTTTTTTTTTGTTTTTAAAGTTTATTTTAAGCTTTGTCAAGGACAAAATAGTTTCTGGTTGTTGATAGATTTCACCTCTCCTTTGAAACCAGCATTGCTGTTAAAATGTTGGTGTATGTGAGTTTTTGGAAAATTGTGTGATCAGTGAACTGTGCAGCCCAAAGCAGTAGGGTCAAAATACAATGTTAGAAGGAAAAGCGTTAGCTTGGAAGGAGGCCGTACTCCTAGCTGATTTTCAGATGATATGAAGACAGTTGAAATATGTGACCTTGAGGGCTCAAGAAAAGGAATAGGATGAATTGTTTCAAAATGTGAAGTTCTAAAGAGAGATGGAGTAACAAAACCTAGAAGCTTATTGCTTGAAATGATGACAGAAGAGGAGAAAGATCTTGCTGGTTTGGAGTATTAGTGTTGCAGCACCTGTTAAGACAGATATTCCCTGTAATGCACAACAAACATTACTGACGTTGTATGAAGACTGTGTGAGAACTTCTTCTGTTTTCCAATTCTGGCTGCCGTGTCTTAACAGAAGAAAGGTAAACTAGCACAGGTGAAAGGACAGGGATGGTCAAAAAGGGCGAGTAAGTTAATGGCTACTTTATTTTAAGAGCAGACTGGGAAACTGTCAACTTTGTGCTTCATTGAGCTGAAATCTGAAGGGAGATCACAGAATCACAGACTGTCACAGGTTGGAAGGGACCTCGAAAGATCATCCAGTCCAACCCCCTGCCAGAGCAGGATCACCTACAGCAGGTCACACAGGAATGTGTGCAGGTGGCTTTTGAAAGTCTCCATAGAAGGAGACTCCACAACCTCTCTGGGCAGCCTGTTCCAGTGCTCTGTCACCCTCGCAGTAAAAAAATTTTTCCTTGCTCTGCCTTATTGTGAGACCAAGTGCAAAGCTAGGGAGGGATACTTGGTTTATCGCTCTCATACTGCCTGCTGACAAAGGGACAAAAGGTTAGGAACTGATCAGAGCACACATAGACTAGTAACTAGAGGAAATATCTGGCCCATAAGAAGAGCAAAGTTCTGGAGCAAATCTGCGCTGGAATGCCTGAATGGGGAGGAGTTATAGATTTTAATGAGTTGTAAGGTGTGACTTGATTTGTTTATGATGGTGATCATATCACATGATTGCTTATGATGACTTAGGAGTGGACCTGATGACTTGATTGCAGCTTCTGTGTTGTTATCCAGAAGTTGCATTAAAAGACCTGAAACTTCTACAGAAGCAGGAGAAGCAAGAGCATGAAGCAAGAGAAGCAAAATGTGTCCTATCTACCATATAAACTATTCCAGTAGTATTGCTTTTATTTGTCTTTGGGGCTGGTCTCTTTTTTTCTGGTGGTTGTTTTTTTGTTTGTTTCTTTTCTTCCCTTTTTTTTTTGGACAAGGGAGGAAGGATTTATTCAGATTCTGTTCAAAGCCAGGAAGAGTCAATTTTTACCTGCCTTTGTTCTCAAACACATTCATGGGTTATCGTGAGTGGGCACAGCAGTAACATGAGTGGAGGGAGATAAATCTTTGCTACCTATATCATGTCAAGTGTAGACTTTTATTTTTTCAACCATACCCATAATGTTTTGCTTACCCCATTACTAGTCCTCTAAATATTGGTTATTTGTTTTTAAACAGCTTGATAAAACCGGGTTCAAAGGCACCTACAACTCCAGTGAAACTAAAGAAAGTCAGCACTTTCCAAGAATTTGAAAGTAACACAAGTGATGCTTGGGATCTTGGGGATGATGATGATGAACTCTTAGCAATAGCTGCTGAAAACTTAAATACAGAAGTGGTCATGGAAACAGCTCACAAAGTAATTGAGAATCACAGCAAGCTACAAGAACAGCATAAGTTTCAGGAAGAACATCTACAGGAAGAAAACCAAGTAGAATCTGCAGAGCTGACTTCAGTTGCCTGTGGTGATAATAGGCTTGTTAAATCAGTCAGTGAAGGTCATACATCGAGTTCATCAGGTATGTTAAAAAAGGAAAAAGATGTTGAAAATCAAATGAGGAGAGCTATAATATTTGCCTTTTAAGGCATTAACCCCTTCCCAACCTGTTCTTAATACCACAGGAAAATATTATTCATCAAAACTGATTAATATGAGGGTGATACTGCATGCCATACTGGACTGTAAAGCCTGTATGTGACAAGTACATGGGTGAGGGAAAAACTAAACTTTTTTTTTCAGTCTTATGTGGTCTGATCTATGTTTTATGTATAATCTTTAAAGTAATGGATTGCAATGATTTCCTTTTTTTTTTTTTTTTTGAGTGGTGAGGGGGATAGAAACAGCTTTCAGTAGCATCGAGATTTAAGAAGACATTAGCCTTACTGTTAGTATGATCTCTAATTGATGTATTTTAATTACGGAATACTGTTTGGAAGAGGAATATTCTTTATGCTAAATCCAAGTTGTCTGAAGTCTGAACTTGTGCTGCACTTGTGTTTACATTTCTCCAAAACATAATTCTATTTTAAATTTACAAATTGAATTCAGGTTGTTAGTAACCTTCTCACTAGCTGAGGCTAACTGTTATGCTTCTTTTTTCCTTCAGATAATGCTAGTGAAAATTCTTCCATGCAGAGATCACAGTCCCTTCCACAAACTTCCACACCTCCGTTGAGTGGAATGGCAGACTATAATACCTCAGCTACTCCTGCATTAACTGAAAGAGAAGCATCCCGACTAGACAAATTTAAGCAGCTACTTGCTGGCCCCAATACAGATCTTGGTGAGTATTTCTTGTAGGAGCTCTGAATTACATCTAAATTATTCTTTAATTATAAAATTTTCCTGTTTGTTCTGTTCTCTCTGATCGTTTGGTTAAGATCGAATCCTTTCAACATTTAGAATTGATTTTTGCGAAAGAGAGAATAGAATTGAATGTTTGACGTATTCATGCATGTAATACGCACTGTGCGTACATCCTGCTAATGTCTAGAGTGTTATGACTTTTAGTTCTTTTTCACATTATTTCTTCCTACTGGACTAATTTCTGGAGAAAAAAACCCAAGTATAATTATCTGTGTCTAGTGTTAGTGCCTGGTAATGGAACAGCATGCAGTGTAACAATGTTTCTCATGCTTAGAAATATGAAAGTGAAAAATAATGAGACGTGGCAGTATTACTCCTTGTCTACCCAGTGAGCATTCTTCATGTTCACAGACTGGTACAGTGGTTCTGTGTCTCATCTGTGAATGCTGACAACATGTTAATCTGAAAACAAATGCATTGCCATGGAACTTGACCATCCCCTTTGTGCACTGGACTTTAACTGCTGAATAGTAAATACGAGTGCTCTGAGGGTATCACAGAATCAAATCCCAAGTGAAAATCTGGAGCGAGTAGGAATAGTGCAATGCATTTGGAGAACTCGGACTACTTAGATGTAGAAATTTATGCCAAAATAAAGAAAATGGCTTTGAGTTAGATATCTGCAGGAAACTGTTACAGAAGGAAATAGAAACTGTATGTTTGCAGTTCCTGAATTGATACTTTCCTGCCCTATGGTTGTCATGAGACTTCTTCAATATGATATAGTCCGAGCTGTGGCTTTCTTCTTTTGCCCTTTCTGTGCTGTGTCTTATTGTGAGATTGGTGCTGGCAGAGTAGGACTAAGGAAACAATACGAACTAGATGAGACTTAACACTTCACTGAGTTATAGGACGTTCTTATAAAATGCAACTGTGAAATTCTGAGGTGTTAAATTACATATTTTATATAAACTCAAAAATGATAATCAATTATCACTTTTTCTCCCTTAGATCATAACATCGTTTAGATCTATGTTATTGTGACTGACATGAGTACTCCTATAACTTTTAAGAATGCTGTAATGGTAGAAATCTTTGTTACATAAGGCTACAAAGTCAGAGGGAAGACAAATTTTAACTGAAACCTGTCCATTTAACTTTTGCTGTCAAATTAGATGGGAATGCTTTCACAGTAAATCAAATTTAGGGATCAGAGTAAAATATTTTGAAAAGGAGTGAAAGAAAATTTCCACTCTTATTTAGGAGTGCAGTCTCCTTGACCTTGATGAGAGTTTAGTCAATGTTATTTAAATAAATGAGGTTTGTCTTTTTTTCCCTTTTGAACTTCCTGAATCTCTCATGGAAATATGCATAGAAGTATGAAATTAAAGTATGTTGCTCTTGATATTATTAAAATGTGAAGAATATCTAATAAGCTCCCAATAATCTTTCTTGTAGATATCACTAAGTAATGCCTTTTCTGTGTCATCTGATAGGAAGCTTGTTCTTTCTCTTGCTGTACAAACTGTAATGAGTACAGAATTTGAAGTTGTGTGAATTAGAATTTTAAGTCCAGTTGTCATTTTTTGATACCAATATTTTGACTTTTTTATCTGGAATATATCCAATAGCATTTCCTAATATGTCTATTAAAAATACGTGATTTTTCTTGGTGAAAGAATTGAACTCTACTGCTGACATGCAAACTTGTGATGATCATGAAGCTGTTAGTTGTGGATTGTATATGATGGTAGTGCTGAGACCACTTTATATGTATGTATTAGGGAAAGTGGATGTATGCATATATGCAAATGTGTATGCATTTTATCACAGGCATCTGGTGTGTGCATGTGTTTTGGGGAGATTTGGTTTAATTCCATGTTACAGTGAGACTATGTTTAAAAAAGGTAGTTTATTTTAGATTGGACATAGGAAAAATTCCTTTACTGAAAGAGTGATGAGGCATTGCAACAGGCTGCCTGAGGAAGTGGTGGTGTCATCATCTCTGGAGGTGTTCAAAAAATGTGTAGACGTGACACTTCAGGACGTGGTTTAGTGGTCGTGGTAGAGTTAGGTTGGTGGTTGGAATTTTGATGATTGTAGAGGTTTTTCCCAACCTTAATGATTCTATTCTATAATGTCAGTAGTAGCTTTGAGGACTGTTGTGGGTTGTATGTGGTGGTTGTTTTCTGTTGTGTGGGTTTTTTTTTTTTTCCTGAGTAATACTGGAAACAGACTAAGTTAGAACTAGGTAACAGGCTCCAAGCTAAGATTTATAGTGGGTAATGAAGGGACAGGTAGCTATTCTGATACAGCTGGCTCATGCTCTTTTTGTGTGTGTGTCTTTGTTTTGTAGTAGATCCACAGATAGTTGAGTTTTGTTTGTAACAGTGAATTGGCTAGTAATTGTTTTGGAAACATTCTATCAAATATTTCTGTTCATTTCTGGATGTAGTTGTGTTGGTTTTGCTGAGAAGTAGTAATAACACAAGTAAAGTATTACTGTTGACTTTGTTTTCTTGATAGAGTTTTGCATACCATTGAAAAAGATGCAACAAGTCTTTTCAAAGCAATATAAAAATAAGTTAATCTGTGGAACTGAAACATGCGCATTTTCAACTTCCATTTTTTCTCTTATGACATGAGAAATCACGGTAGACTAAGAACACAAAGTAATACAAGTGACCTTGAAATCCTTTCGGTTACACTTGAATAATCATCATCGGATGAAGACAGCATAAAATGCCTTGTTAGTCTTGTACGTCAACTAGAGGTTGTGAAAGAGTGTGTTCTTTCCCAAGAAAACTCTCACAAAGATGGATTATGTGTTTAAATTTGGAACCAAAGTTTATTTTAGCCTTTGAAGTCTCCTAATAGTTTTGGAATTGGGCTTGGTACAATGGTTGGGTATTAGGAAGTTGTGGAAATAGGTAGGTTCTATCAATCCTATCAAATTATACACTGAGCAAAATAATATAATAAACCAGGTATAGACTATAATTGGGATACGAATCTGCTGGTAAATATTACATAAAGACAGAATAACAGTGCCATTCTCCAAGTTTCTGTGTACAGTTTTATCCAGCACATGCTTACCCAAGTCGTTATTAGAATGAGGCACAGTCTGAGAACATGAACTAGGAAAGGAGGAAACAACACCACTCCAGAATCCTCAGAATACCAAAAAAAAAAAAAAAGATTCTTTTAGGTTACTTAACTCTTATTTATGAATAAAAAACCTATTTTTATGGCTTAAAAGTGCCTGTAACTTGCTCTTAATATTTCACAGAGCTGAACTAATAAACTCACTCTTGTAATTTATAACTGCCCTTGCAGTTGTTCTGAGTCTTTCTTTAAGCCCTCCTAATACACTCTACCTCCCTTTCCTGCAGGCGTTTTTGTTGTTTGCATGATAAACAGATGGAAATAATATACCTTCTTTCCGTTTGGCGCTTTGTATTTGACTATTGCTATGTTGTTATTGCCTCTAATACAAATGGATGTCAAGAGCAGTTAGCTATATGAAAAAAAAAACCTGTTCCTATAGAATTGTTGCTTTTAGGTGTATGATTTATGCTGCAGGAGAGAACTGTTCAAGGGCCCTGACAATATATCTTGTAATGTAATGCAAAGACTGAGGAGATAATCTCATAAAGTTAAAATTACACAATGAAAGCTGCTAAACTAGCTGAACCATGTTAGGGCAAGAGATGTGGGCTAGTAGAAGGAGACTGTTGTAAGAAGCAGTTTTGCTTTGCGAGGGACTTAAAGATGGATGTCTGTCAGTTAGGTCGTACTGATGTGTAGCGGTTTGACCCTGGCTGGAGGCCAGGTGCCCGAGGTGCCCACCACAGCTGCTCTAGGGCTCCACCTTCTTAGATGGACAAGGGAAAGAAAACATAACAAAAGGCTTATGGGTTGAGGTAAGGACAGGGAGATCACTCAGCAATTACTTTCACGGGCAAAACAGACTTGACCTGGGGAAATTAATTTTATTACCAATCAAATCAGAGAAGGGCACTGAGAAATAAAACCAAATTGTAAAAACCAACTTCCTACCACCCCTCCCTTCTTCCTGGGCTTAACTGTACTCCTGGTTTCTCCACCTCTTGCCCCAAGTTGCCCTGAGTTCATTAGATGTTGTCTCTGCTGCTCCTTCCTCCTCATGGGGAGAACTCCTCACTCTTTCCCTGCTCCAGCATGGGATCCTTTCCATGAAAGACAGTTCTTCATGAAGTGCCACAGAGTGGGCTCTTTCCATGGGGTGCAGTCCTTCAGGAGCAGAATGCTCCCGCGCCAGTCCCCCACGGGGTCACAAGTCTGGACAGCAGCCCCGCTCCAGCGTGGGCTCCTCTCTGCGTGGGTCCACAGGTCCTGCCAAGGAGGCTGCTCCAGCGTGGACTTCCCACAAGCCTCCTTTGGGCATCCATGGGCTGTGGTCTGGGACCCTTCATGGGCTGCAGGTGAACATCTGCACTCCTGCCACCTCCGTGGACTGCAGGAGGGTGACCCGCTTCACTGTGCTCTTCACAGTGACTCAGGGGAATCTCTGCTTCTGCACCTCCTCCCCCTGCTTCTTCACTGACCTTGGTGTCAGCAGAGTTGCTTCTCTCACATATTCTCATTTCCTCCTCTGTCTGGAGTTGTGCAAAAACTTTTTTCCTCGCTTCTTAAATACATTACATCGTCGCTGATGGGCTCGGCCTTGGCGAGCGGCGAGTCGATCTCTGTAGCCGACTGGCATTGGCTCTGTTGGATCTAGGGGAAGCTTCTAGCATAAGCCCCCTCTGTAGCCTCCCTGCTGCCATGACCATAAAAACCCAAAACGTGAGGTACACTGGGCACAAGTTAAAGAAGCTGGAGAGGGCTGGAGATAACAGTACAACTGTGTTTAGTAGAAAACTGCAGAGCAGACTGTAGGGCCTGTGTGTCTGCACAGCCTTCCACCTCTGGTACAGTGTGCCGAGTTATTTATTCAGAGAGGACAATTTACACTGGATGTTCTGTGCAATCAACCTGTGCTTATGCTTGCCTTGCAGTCAATTTGATGTAGATTTACTTCATTTCAGGCCTCGTCTTTCCTTGTAAAGGACCTTGTGTTACGGAATGAAGATGGGCTCTGTGCTTGCAGAATCTTTTGCAAACAATTTGTTGCTTTAAGATGAGGGCAGGGAATGGGACTTTTAACAAAGCACTGTAGGGGAAATGGGAAGAATTTTCTCTTTCCTTCAACTGCTGACTGTTTACGTATGTAAGAGAGACTGTACTGCTATGTCTGTCTGATTTCCAATTTAAATTTAATTCTATTAAATTTGTTAGACTTGTGTTTTTAAGTAGTCTTGTGCAGTGTTTTAGGAAGCTGTTTACACAATGTAAGATAACTATATTGATAATCAAATGACTTACAAGAACTTGTTTGTTGCTCTGCTTGTGACCTCCGCGTAGCTTATGTGTGATAGGTTTTGTAATATGTTTTTAATGGATAGCCCATTGAAGCGCTTCCTTAACTTCCCATTTATCTTCAAGTCAACTGATTTTCTGCTTTTTGTACACCCATATGGCTAATGAGTATGTAACTGGGTGTCAGAAACATGTTTATTTAAATCAAACAACAGCCAATAGTAAGCTTTGGTGTGCTGTGTTTTCCTGATTTAATAAAGCTTCATAACATTGCAATGCTACTGTTGTGCAATGTAGCACATGTGTATCAAAATTTTCAAAATACAAACAACTTATTTCTTAAGACAGAAAGTTGTTCTCCATGTTAAGGTGACTTTTCATTCTACTTAGTCACAAAATATTCCAAGTTGAAGAAAATACCATATTGAAGTTTTAGCATAATCCCTAGATAAAAATAATAGAAGGCAATGTAAAAGGAAGCATCCGTGATAATGGTAAAGCATTCCTATTGTAAGTTTACTCATATTGCTGTGTCCTATGTTCACCGTTAAAAGCTCTGTTTCATTGCACTTTTAAAAATTTCATGTATTTCTCTGATTTATTCTAAGAAAATTGCCAAAAAGAAAACCTTTGCAGAGAGTTTCGGAAGCTGCTGTGGGGGGTGTTGTCTCTTTCCTAGTCCTTTGCTGTAGAAGTAGTAGATAATGCTGTGAACTCTTACAGAACATATAAAGAATTACTGAACCTTTGATTAATTTGATGTCAAAAATTAACTGTAATTTTACAGGAATTACAAATGATATAATCTTGGTTCATCTTGTAGCAATATCTAGTTGCCTCTGTGTACTATAATAAAAGAATTCTAGAGTAGGTCTCTGGAAATTAAATTTAGAAATAAAACTTAGATGTGTCTTTTTTCTTTTTCCCCATCACAGTGGGCATCTATATTGTTGCAGCAACTTGAGAAGAGAAGGCTTGGGGGAGACCTTCTAGTGTCCTTCCGGTACTTCAAGGGGGCCTACAGGAAAGAAAGGGAAGGGACTCTTTATTGGGGAGTGTAGTGACAGGGTAAGACATAATGGTTTCAAACTGAAGGTGGTAGATTTAGATTAGATATTATGAAGCAATTGTTTTCTGTGATGGTGGTGAGACACTAGAAGAGGTTGCCCAGAGAAGCTGTGGAAGCCCCCTCCCTGGAGATGTTCAGGGCCAGGTTGGACGGGGCTTTGAGCGACCTGGTCTGGTGGGAGGTGTCCCTGCCCACCCGGGGGAGTTAGAACTAGATCATCCTTAAGGTTCCTTCCAACGTAAACCATTCTGTGATTTTATGACTTTCCTATTCATGCTTGCAGTTGTTTATACATTCTGGTTGTATATTAAACTTGATCAAGCACAGTAATTATCTTTTATTTTATTTATGGTTCATAAATGTAGTAGTCTGTAAAAGCAATCTGTTATGTCCTTTAAAACTGGCAAAGAGACATTGTTGAAAAGTCTCAATAACTTTACAAAATGCATAGTTGAAATGCACTTGATTAATTTTGTTCCCAGCTTCAGTAATTTATCTGCACTGAACTGCATAGTGATTTATCTCTCTGCTCATAGTCCATCCATGTAATTTAGAATTTTCTTGCCACCTGCAGTTTTGAATTATCTGTAGTTGATCATGTTAGTGCTTATTCTTCTTCCAGTTGGGTGATATGTAGTATGAAGTGAAGATGTGTCCTACTGCTGCTTCATGTGACAAACCATTAGTCCTATCTATCTTTTGAAACACTGCAAGGTGTCCTCTCTGATTCCTGTTCTTTTCTACTTAGCTTGTTACCTGCAAAACACGCTTGCCTTTTCAGCTAATAAACAACACTAATAACAAAGGTCAGTAGTCTACCATAAAGCTGTGGAACTTTTTTAACTTACATTTTATTTTAATTAAAAATCTTCTACAAGAAATAAATGCTAAATATCTGTAAATGATTTCTTATATTATTTTTTGCAGGATTGTTATATGGTCTTCTACCGCTTAGTTTCATAACCTGTGGTTTCAGCAATAATCAGCATTTGTTGTGATTACTCCTTTAGCGGGACACTTCAAGGGTATTAATTTCTTATTTTTTTTAATTGTAACTAGGTGATAATAGGTTCTTGAAACAATTTTGAGAGGATTTTGCATCATTTGTTCCAGAAGGATATGTCTCTGCATTTGTAAAGATACTTGATTGACACAGATGTCACATTTGCTAATGTCCAGTCCACTGGGACCTCCCTGGTCAGCCAAGACTGCTGATAAATGACTGCAAGTGGCTTGATGAGCATTTCCATCAGCTCCCTCAGTACCCTTGGGTAGATCCCATCCAGCCCCACAGACCTGTGTGCATCTAAGTGTTCCAACAGGTCACTAACTATTCCCCCTTTGATTATGGAGGCTTCATTCTGCTTCTTATCCCCGTCCTTCAGCTCAGGGGGCTCGGTACCTGGAGAAAAACAGGCCTTACTATTAACAACTGACTTAAAGAAGGCATTAAGTACCTCAACCTTCTCCTGATCCTTAGTCACTGTTTCTCGCTGCACCCAATAAAGGGTGGAGATTCTCCTTAACCCTCTTTTTGTTGATTTATTGAGGCACTTCTTTTTGTTGTTTTTTATGCAGTAGCCGTGTCAAGTTGGGCTTTGCCCTTCTAATTTTCTCCCTGCGTAGATCATCATAGAATGGCCTGGGCTGGAAGGGACCTCAGAGATCATTTTACAATATCCTTGTAGTCCTCTGGAGTTGCCTGCCTCTTCTTCCAAAGGTCATAAATGCCTTCCCCGGACCCCCTTCCCTCGAGCTTAAGCCAAATCACTTTTTTCAGCCAGGCTACTCTTCCTTGCCAGCTCATCTTTCAGCACATGGGGACAGCCTGCTCCTGCTCCTTAAAGTTTTCCTTCTTGAAAGTGTCCAGTCTTCCTCCTTTGCCCTTCAGGACTGCCTCTTAGGGGACTCTGTTCATTAACAGGCCAAAGCATGCCCTCTGGAAATCCAACGTAGCAGTTCTGCCGACCCTCCTCCTTACTTTTCCAAGAATCAAAAACTGTTATCGCTTTGTTATCACTATGCTCAAGATGGCCCCCAACCATCTTGTCACCAACAAGTCCTTCACTCTTCACAAACAACAGGTCCGATGAGCGCCTTCCCATTTGACTCGCTCGCCAGCTGTGTGAGGAAGTTCTCTTCCACACACTCCAGGAACCTCCTGGACTGTTTCTTTTCTGCTTTATTTATTTCCAGCAGGCATCTGGTAAGGTAAAGTGACCCTCAAGGACAAGGGTTAGTGATTGTGAGACTTCTCCCAGCTGCTTATAGACTATTTTGTCTGCCAGACCTTATTGCTCTCTACAACTACTTGAAAGGAGATTGTAGAGAAGTGAAGGTTGGTCTGTTCTGCCTAGTGGCGAGTGATAGTATGAGGGGAAATGGCCTTAAGTTGTGCCGAGGAGGTTCAGGTTGGATATTAGAAAGATTTTCTTTACTGGAAGGGTTGTCAGGCATTGGAACAGGCTGCCCAGGGAGGGGGTTGAGTCACCATCCCTGGAGGCGTTTAAGAGACGGGTGGATGTTGCGCTGAAGGACGTGGTTTAGTGGTGTTGATAGGACTGGGAAAAGGTTGGACTTGATGATCTTGAAGGTCTCTTCCAGCTGAAACTCTTCTATGATTCTGTGATTCTTCTTCCTCCTTCAGTCGTCTATAACTCCCACCATGATACCTGCCTTGTTGGCCTTCCACCTTATTCTTACCCATAAACACTTAACCCTGTCACCACCATCATTAACCTCGTGAAGTTCAGAAGGTGTGAAGGGATTACTTTAAAAGAACCCCATAATAAATTCTCAAAATTATCATCCAGATTCTTACATACACACAAAATTACCTTGGTAGTTACCACTAACTGATCGCTGAAAAATAAAGGGCATTAGTTAACATTCTACTACAACTTGCAGTATTCATTAACTAAAAGTTTTTTTCACGTCGGTTAAAGTTTTAACAGAGTTTTTAGGAGATCATATGTACCTTGTATTGATTTGTGATCTTGTGTTCAAAAAAACATCTTTAAATTTGAGCCATGTAGTAGACAATACGATTCAACTCTGGATGAGCTAGGAGGAAGAAAGTTACTATATGATAAGGTGTTCTTGTAGTTTTTCTGGTTTGGTTTTTTTTTGGGGGGGGGGAGGGGGGTGTTAAGTGTTTTTCTTTGGTGTGCTCTCTCCTGTATTTCCTGATACCGTGCTGAAAGCTGAACCAACACAGACACCGTGGAATCTGCCTTACCATAGTAAAAGAGACTTGGGTGAGAAGTTCAGCGAGCCGTGTGGTACTTAGGGACTCTCTGAGGGAGCAGCCTCACCTGCATCCTACACCATCGTGCGGTTGACACAGCAGGGGGAGAACTTGCTAGGAATGTCACCAACAAGGCTGTTGAAAACTTTGAGTTTTCTGTGGGCCCTGAAGGTTTTGAACATCAAAGTTAACAATTTGCATGTTGTAACGAAGGACGTGTTGTGGTTGTAAGCCAGTTTACCAAGGCTTAAGGAAGTATAGTTCATTCTGTGTGTTTTCTTGCCAGCTTCTCTTCTGATGTTAAAAAAATAAAAACTGAAGTCGCTAGCAGGAAGTCCAGAAGTGGAAGAGATAGATATGTGTGTGTATATATATATATATAAAAATTAAAAAAGCAGTTATTGCCTGGGAAGGTAATCACAGTGGAGCATATTTCACTGTGTGTTTTTGTTGTTATGCTCTCTTCCTGATACTGATTACTGTTTAGATATGTCCTCGTGTGTGTTTTAGCAATAATAAATGGATGACTACTCTGGAGACGTGTTTGCAGTTAACTAAGAAAGCCTGATGTGGATTGGAAATTATGGGTTAGCTTTTTACAGGAATTTGATATGAGACATGGGAAATTAGGGAGAAGCTTTTAAACTCTATCCTGAATGTTGTAAAGAAGTTGTAGGTCTCTATACAGTTTTAATTCTGAGTCTCTTGGTTTTACTCTCTTGGTTGTATTGGAAACAGTGTTTTCAGTTTAGGTATAGAAGATGTTCTTTGATGGCTGGGAGTTTGTTCTTGGTTAATGCTGACAGTTAAAATGAAAATAAGAGAATTTCTCATTGTACATACTAGCAATTTTTCATTTTTTTTGTGAACTGTGAGCTAAGTTCAGCTTCTCCACCTTCTTAGTGCTTGACCACAATCTGAAATTCAGACTTGTTTATTCTCTTTGCAAATCCACGAAACGTTTCGAAGGGATGCACTGCAGTTCCAGTAGTCTTTATTGCTTCGAGTCGACTGGCAGACATTACCTCTCCTTAGAGGCAGGAAACACTAAAATCTCGGTTGCCTGAAAGTGCCACAGAATTCACTGTGTTAATATGAACAGGAAAAGCCTAATTTAGTCCTTGAAAGGAAACCTGTAAACTAGTTTGGATGACTAAGTTCATTTGTTTTCTAAGATGGCCTTCTCTTTGTATAATTGCCTCTTATTTTGACTTCCTCAAGCTCGACTTTGAGCGTGTATGGAAGAAGTGATCCAAGAGCAGAACTGTAGCCGGTTAGGGCGTATTCCATGTGAAATTCTTTGCTTGATCGGGATGTTCTTTATTTTGTGTATCATCATCTTTCCTCCAAAGGCAAATATACTGAGGGAGATTATAAAAAAATGAAAGGAAGTCTTTTCTTACGTGGTAGATAAATGTATATTGTAGGTAGGCTTACTTGTCGTGTTGTCTTTTTGTTAATGGGGGAAGCTCTATTGTTACTAACTCATGAATAATTGCATGAATTTTGTGACTTGGTTGTCTAATGTATCCGTTAGTCCTCATTATTTTAGCTGTGTATTTCTTGTATTGTAGTTTCACTATGAAGGACCAGCGTCAAAATGCATTTTGATTGTAGATATTGCAACAGTGGTTTTTTTTTTTCTTTGAAGTCTGTTTTTTAGGAGTATTTTCTTAATAACGTGAAGCTTTAATATTATGATAAATAAATAGATGCCTTCGTTTATTTGTTCCAAACACACATGATTTTTTTTTTTAAAGAAAAGATATGAGGGATGGATACTGTCCAACTGAAATACTTATTAGTTGGCTGTTAACTTAAAAACTGGATCTGTCTTGTGATTGATCAACAGACTGCAAAAATCCATCTTCTCCCTAAAAAGGAGACATAAATACTGCATTATTTCTAAATAAGTGGGGAAATTGTCTCTATTAATTAACTGGTATTATAACTTAAGTTAAATAAGTGGTATTTCTTATTTTCTCTATTTTTTGTATAGAAAGATACCTTAGTTCTACTTGGAAGGTTTTCTAGAGACTTTTTGAGTATCAGTAATGCTAAAATAAAAATAGTTGATGATGCACAGAAATTAAATGTTGCAGGAGAACTATGAAAACCCAAAATGCCATTTAAAATTTTCCACTGGCATAGTTCTGCATTACTTGTTTTCGTAATTTGTGTTGTTGGCTTCACTCGTTGCAAATCTTTCATAGTAGTTTTATTAATCTTCCTTTTGCCTTAGTTTTAATCAGTTGTTCTCTTGCTTTCTTGTACCTTCTACCACCAACCTCATCTATTTCTGTGTCTCTGACTTTCTCTGTGAAATAGAGCACAAGATGCTCTTTTCTAGCAAAGGTCCTGAAGAGGGTCTTGCTCTGTGTTTATAGCATTGGATTGGACTTGATTTCCTATTTTCTTCATGCATTCAGAATAACTTTGTTCTGTTGAGAAGATTAAGGGCAGTGTTTGCTTAAAAAAATTTAATGAAGTGCCTAACAGAGCTATTCTTCATTTTGGAAACCAGTTGCTGTGGTTGCCATAGTGATAGCAAGATGTCTATTAAAGCTATTTTCTATATATAATGCCTGTATCGTAACGTGCTGTTGGGGGAGCTGAAGTTCTGTGCAGCTATACTCTTGAAAGAATTTTCCAGCTTTACATAGTTAAATTATCCGAGGAATTTATAGGAATGTAAAACATGCAAATCTAGTTTATCATATCTATCGTGGAGTTGTTCATGCAGGCCATCACTTCGTGTCGCCGTTTACAGTAATCTCAATGAAATAACAGCTGTAGCAAAGAAGAATAATACGTACAGAGAAAATTTGAACTACTTTAATATTTTTGAGTTATTTTTTATTTATTTGTAACTGATAGAATGATGAGCTTATAGTTCCAAGAAAAATACTTGTAGACTTGGTTGTTTCCCTCGTATATTTTACGTGTAATGGGTAATAGCTCTAGTAATAGTGCGTGAAGTTAGAAAACTGATAAATTAATGGTAAGTTTTCTTTGTAGAATGCCTCATGAAATATGTATGGAATATGAAGAATCTTTAAATCTACTGCAGAAAAGATACTGTCCTAAGATTTCTTTTAGAATAATTGCCTTAAACTTCAGAGAAAACTGTACTTGAATGTATTGTTGTAAACCAGATAAAACATTTTTTCCTGAAATTATATGAATTATACCAATTTAAAGCATTTACCACGTTGTTCCTTTATAATAAGATATCCTAACCTAACAACATTTATGAAAAAAATATGTGCTGTCTCTTAAGCAGAAGTGCCAGTTGGCCAGTGCTAGCAAACTCGGTTTGGTTTAAAATCTATGGGGATTTATAAATATTCTGATACTTATTGGTCACAGAATTATGTAAAATTAATGAAACAGCTGAAAGACAGAAAAGCAATTGGTGTTCAAAGTGTTGCTTCAGGAAGTCTCCTTTCAATCTGGGACTGAGTTTTTAGATGAGGTTTTACAAATATTGCTTTTGAATCGGGCTAATTTCAGCTCTGAATCAGTAGGTTAAACTTAATGCTGTGCTCACATATTTAACAAGTGATCGTGTCTGTGATAAGAGTGTTTTACAACTACTCATTTTCAAAACAATTGTTCTGGAATTTTAAGAAAATGTTAGTTGTAGAGGAGTAAGGACTTTTTTTTTTTTTTTGCGGTACTATATTGATTAAAAATGTGTGTCTCGTTTGTAGGTGTTATTAAAACTCCTTTGTAGAAATCTTGTACTGGAGAGCATCTCCTGTTCTTAAGTAGGACAGCTAGTTCCTTGGGAAATCTACAGGGGGAAAGAACTAGTAAAATGACAATAAATTGAAATTATGTCTTGACTAGGGAGAATCTTAACATTTCAACCAGTAGCAAATAGTTTAATGGTTAATTAGATATTAGAGGAGAAGTTTCAAGTGTTAAGTGCGAGTGCACTTCCTCGGTACTGCCAAAGTAGATGGATTTCTTCTGATGCCTTGATTTAAAGTGTTGCAAAGTATGGGGTAGGCATGTATAGGCAAATATCTTTTGTCTTTTTACAAGACAGCGATTTCCAAGTTTGAAACCTTCACACCTTTATACAATAAAAATTAATAAACTTACTGGGTAGTTGGAGTCTGTTTGTACCCTACACAGCAGAAGTGTGGTAGTTGTAGATTTGTTCTTTATTTCCCCCTAATTTTGTTCTTGCCTGTTAAAGCATTCTCAATTTTGCTTTTGATAAAGCTCAACAGCTGAGGACTAATCTGGGAAAAAAGGTCATGTTGGTGACATCATGGGTATAGAAATGCTGTGAATATTAAAAAGAAACAAAGCCAAACACACCCCAAAACAAACCTAAAAATCTTCAATAAAAAAAGGCCTCCAGCATTTTAATAATGCTTTATTTCAGAAATATTGTGAAGGGCTGTCAGCTTGGCTGTGACACTGTTGTAGATGAAAACAAGGGATAACAAAGCTCTAAAGTTCAGATGAGCATTTATTTGGAAGAAAAAACTAAAATTAAATCATTTTTATAGTCTAAAATATTAGCTGTTCCTACTGCATGTAAACAGTTATAAAAATCAATGCAGAGAAAGTCAGTAGTTAGAAATTCTTCTGTTTTCCCCAATTACAGTTGTTTGGATAGCTGCTCTAGGAATGTTTCCCTCAAAGAAGGAATATCAAGTCAGCTGGATTTTGTATTCATCCTTTCCCTTAATTATTAACAGTAACAGACGAGTATAAATGTTTCAGAAATTAAATATAACCTGCACCTCAACTCTTTGTTTTGACCATTGGGTACATTTTCTGCGTTTAATGTATAGACACAGTTTTTTGGTGGTTCTTTTATATTTTACTAATCTTGCTCGATAAAGATGAGTGGAATACGAGTAGAGTGCTGAGCTGTTGATGATGAGAGAGAGAGGCCCTGATTAGACTTTTACTTTTTGGAAATAGATCAGAGGAGGTGCGTACATTGTGTATTAACAGCAAGTAGCATGTGTTAGGTTTATACTAAGTAGTATAATTTCCCTTCTTTTGGATGTTATACTAAACTGAAATAATTCAGACTTCAAGGGCTAACTATAAGAGTAACTATAAGAGTCAGACAGCCAGAGTATTTTGGTTGCATACAGTGACATTGTTGGACTTTGTCGTACAATTTGCCTGCTTCATCTTAGCAAGTTGGCATTCATCCTTTCGTTTTGTGAATCCATTGGAATAGTCTTGTGGATTAGAGGGGAAAACCAAAACAATTTCAGGAAAGGAAGGAAATGAGAACTTCTGCTGGTGGACAAGTTAAAGAAATAACAGATTCCTGCTTTGGAAAGCTGACAGAAGTTAGCAAAGTAATGCTTCCTTTTTCCAGCCTCTCCACCTCCTCTTTGTGAAGCCGTGTAGCATCTGAGGATGTAGGTGAGAACTATTTGGTCTCTCTGAAGCTGTGAGATGTGTTTCTAGGTTTGGAACATCTGTGGCTGTCAGGAGCCATGTGGTGACAGCATTCAAGGACACATACTCAGGCATGCACAGATAAGCACAAAGCATTCTTCTTCCTTGGATGCAGGAAAGGATTCAGGATTGCATGTTTTGTGAGCTGACATTTTGTCCTGATTTTTATCACGTCAAGGCTGTTTGTAAGAGCAGCATATCATACCTGCTTTCTAACAGTGTTTTGTCAAGTGTCTCATTTGCTTCTGTTTCTTGGAGAGATGCTGTTTTTAGAGGTGTAATCAAATAGTTTTTCTTTGTGTGACATCTTTGTGGGTTTATTTACTCTCAAGTCAAACTTCTGACCTCTATCAGCCATTTCAGAAGTTTTTGTAGCTCTTGTATTCTCAACAAATTAATTTCTAACTATTTACTGCCTTGAGCATGCTATGTTGCATATTGGCTCAGCATGGAACTTGAAAAAACCCCAAAAAACCACAGGTCTTTTTATTGTGTGTTATATTGAGAAAATTCAGCCTTAAATGGATTTTCTCATACAAGGTGCTGTAGAATATGAATGTCGTTAGCACTTCTCAGTGGGAAAGTTAAATATTCAGGAGGAAACGTGGGAAAAAAAAGGCAAGAACCAAGTGCTTAAAAGAATAACTAATGAAAATAGGATAAAAAAAAGCCGTGGCAACTTGCAGATTACAACTTGCACAGATGTGGAGGTGGGGACAGGTATCCTGGGAAGAGTACAGGGGTGGTTGTACAGTTGTGTAGGGTTGGGATCAGGAAGGCCAAGGCATGGCTGGAGCTGAACTTGGCATGGGATACTTGTAGAAGCCCTGTCTATTGTTTTTTGTATGTCAACCAGGAAAGGAAGATGCGAGAAGGTGTATTCCGCATGATGAGCAAAACTGGAAAGCTTGTAACAACAGGTGAGGAGAAGGTTTAGGTACTCAACAACTTTTTGCCTCAGTGCTGACAACCTCTCTTCTCACACCTCTGGAGCAGGTGGGCCACAGGGCAGGGACTGAGGGAGCAAAGTCCTTCCCACTGTAAGAAACAGCCAGATTTGTGACCACCTGAGCAACCTGAACATACACAAGTCTACGGGACCTGGTGAGATGCATCCCAGAGCCCTGAGGCAATTGGCTCATGTAGTTGCCAAGCCATTCTCCATGATATTTGAAAAGTCACATCAGTCTGGTGAAATCCTAGCTGTGCTATGGCATATGGATAACGGGAGGTGATTTGAGACAGCCAGCATGGATTCAGCAGAGACAAGTCCCACACAACCAACCTAGAGGCCTTCTATGATGGAGTGACTACATCAGTGGACAAGGGAAGAGGAATGGATGTCATCTATGTCATACAGCTTTGTGATCATAGAATCACAGAATGTCAGGGGTTGGTGGGGACCTCTAGAGATCATCCAGTCCAACCCCCCTGCCAGAGCAGGATCCCCCAGGGCAGCCACACAGGAACGCGTCCAGGCGGGTTTTGAAAGTCTCCAGGGAAGGAGACTCCACAACCTCTCTGGGCAGCCTGTGCCGGTGCTCCGTCACCCTCACAGTAAAGTTTCTCCTCATTTTGAGGTGGAACTTCCTATGTTCTAACTTAAACCATTATTCCTTGTTTTCCTTCCTCTTGACACCCACCCCTCAGATATTTGTATACGTTAATAAGATGGAATGGACTTAGACAATAGCGCATCTGAGAGATATCTGACTGGTTCCATGCTGAAAGCAGTTACCATGCCGTTTATGAAGCCAAAAATGGAATCAAAAGCCTTGAGAAAGTTCAGAAGGATCCCGTATGATGTGACAACAGAGTAGAGAAGGTTATTAAATACAGTAGAAGGTTATTAAATACAATCCAAAAGGTACAATTCTATGTCAAATAAGGAGAATGGAACAGAATATAAATCCTGTCAGGCAAAGTGCATGGGAGCATTTCTAAAAGAGTTTGAGAAGCAACATGCAAAAGGTATAAAAATTAGTGTTAAATGCTTTTTCTCAAATATATTGAGAAGAGGAACATTACTAGAGATTCTGGAGGCCCAGCAGGCAATCCAGACATGAAAAGAGCACCTAGTAAGGGTAAGGCTCTGGTAGATGGACACAATTATAATATTTGTTTTCAGCATGGAAGAATGTTGAATGTATTAACTCCTGAACCCTCTACTAGGGAGAATTAGTTACAGGATCTGTTTCAGTTAAGTGTTATATTGTTAAACAAAGGTGTTTTGTCCTCCGTGTGCATTTTTACTGTAGTGTCCAGTGCTGAGATTTTCTTCTGGAAAGATCACTCCTTTGAAACACAGTCCCATTGGATATGACAGTTACTGCTTGAATTAAACAACAGCCCAGGAATTAATTAAAGGAAATGTATGTTCAACACAGAATTTTATCAAGAATGAAAACTTCTCTTTAAACTTGCTGAAATAAATCATTATTCCTTAATAATACAGGTATCATTTGAAATAGTGCCATAATTTAAATTTTATTTGTCAAAACTGTCTTTGCTTGGTCCAGAACACAGAAGAAAAGCTGAGCTGCATCACAGGATAGAAAGTTTTAATAGAATAAGCTGTATTCCAGTTTGTTTGCATAGCTTCTATCTTTGGCCTTTGGTAGTTTTTTTGTTTGGTTTTTTTTTTAACGTGGGTTGTTTTTAGGGTTTGGCATCCATGTTTATGCACACATTCTAAGGGAGGAGAAAAAAAACAATAAGGTGAAAGACTGGAGAGAGTTCAGTGGGGTATAGAATTGAGAATGAGAAATTGATGTAACTTGAAAATAATAAAAGTAGTTTCTGAGTTGCAGTGTATTTTCTATTTTCTGCAAATGCTATGCTTGTTACATAGTTTGTAAATGGTGTGCTTGTGTGTGACAGTAGCCAAAACTGGTGTCAGGAAGTGATAAACTAATGCATAAGGTCTGTTTCCTTTCAACTTGACTCTACCAGTGAGACAAATAGATCAGAGCGGGTAAAGCATACTTGTTCAGTTCTGCGCAAGGAGTACTGTGTTGTTTTGGGCATCACAGTATAAGAAAGACATTGAGATGCTGCAGCGTGTAATAAGTCTTATGGTTGAGGGAACTGGAATTGTTTAGTCTGGAGAAGAGGAAGCTGAGAGGAGACCTCGTTGATCTCTAAAACTGCCTAAAAGGAGCTTGAGGTGCCTGTTGGTGTATTGCGTTTGTCTGGCTGGATTTCGGTGGTGGGGGGACTGTAGGGGTAGCTTCTGCAAGAAGCTGTGAGAAGTTTCACCTTGATAGAGCCAATGCCAGCCGGCTCCAAAGACAGACCCGCCACTGGGCAAGACTGACTCTATCAGTAATGATAGGATAGGAACGCCTCTGTGAAAACGTAGTTAAGAAATGGGGAGAAAAAGGAACTGCGCCACACAACAGCTGGCAGAGAGACAGAGGAGTGAGGATATGTGAAGACACTGAGGTCAGTAAAGAGGGAGGAGAGGGAAGATGTGCTCCAGGCGCCGGAGCAGAAAGTCCCCTGGGTCATGGTGAAGACCATGGTGAAGCAGAGTGCTCTGCAGCCCGTGGATGTGACAGGGTATAGATGTCCACCTGCAACCTGTGGAGGACCCCACACCGGAGCAGGTGGATGCCTGAAGGAGCCTGTAGTCCCATGGGAAGCCCACGCTGGAGCAGGTTGGCTGGCAGGACTTCTGTGACGCCACGGGGGACTCATGCTGGAGCAACCCCCGTTCCTTGTCCCCCTGTGCTGCTCAGAAGGATGAGGTGGATAAGTTGAAATTGATGTTAAGCCTGGGAAGAAGGGAGAGGTGGGTGGAAGGTGTTATTTTTAAGATGTTTTTATTTCTCACTACTCTTCTCTGATTTGTTCTTTAATAAATTTAATTAATTTCCCCAAAATCAAGTCTGTTTCGCCCAGGACGGTTGATGTGGGTGATCTCCCTGTCTTTATCTCAATCCATGGGCCCTTTGTTCTATTTTCTGCCTCGTCTAGCTGAGAAGGGGAGGATGATAGGGTGGCTGTGTGGGCACCTGGCCACTGACCAAGTTCATACCACTACAGTTGGTCTCAGGTAACAAATAAGAGAAAATGGCCTGAAGTTGCACCAGGGGAGGTTTAGTTTAGATATTAGGAAAAATTTCTTTACTGAAAGAGTGGTGAGGCATTGGAATAGGCTGCCTAGTAAAGTGATGGAGTAACCGTCCCTGGAGGTGTTCAAAAAACTTGTAGATGTAGCACTTAAGAATATGGTTTAGTGGTCATGGTAGTGTTGGGTTGATGGCTGGACTAGATCTTGGAGCTCTTTTCCAACCTCAGAGATTCTGTATGTGACTAGTGGAGCAGTATGATTAGTAGTTGGAGATCACTTGCTTTTGAAAACTTGATGTCTTTGTTCTTATTAAACCAACACTGGAGCTTATAATCATGTTCTGAGGTCAAGGAGAAAAATATGTGTAATCTGTAAATGTGCTTAGTTAAGGAAGATACCATTTTTTTTTGTCTTTAAATTTATTCATAAACTATTCAAAGTATCATTTTTCTAGCAGTATTCCTGTTATATGCTTACTTTGCTTTTATTTTTTTCTGACTGATTCCTGCCTTTTTGGCTTTTAGAGGAAGAGTATGACCGGTGATACTGTTACTTACAATTCAGTTCTTGGCAGCTTGGAGATTTACTGGACATGGAATCATGGGTGGAATTGAAACTTGTTGGAGATGTGTTAGGGCTGCAGGCAATACCTGAGCTGCTGACTGCCCTGCTCCGAGGCTGAGCTAACTCCCTGGGGTCTGGAAGAGACATGGGAAATTGCTGGACATAGCAAACAGCAGTATGAGAAGCTGACGAAAGTTACAGATGGCATCCCAGGGGATGCCGGGATTTCCCAGGTAGTAAAGGGAGAATTATATGGGAAATGTCCAAACAGTGCTCTTGCATGGAGGGGGGCACTGGGACCACTCTGGCAGGTGCAGTGTTACAAGGCCGACAGGTAATAATTTCAGAAATACCAGATTTGGGCAAAGCCATAGTGAAACTGGGACCACTAAGGGAAGAAGTAGTTGGAGTGATTTGTTGATTTGGGTCAGAGAAAAAGGAGTGGTGGTGGGAAAGGATCAAGAAATAGGAAAAAGAGTGAGGTATGTGACCAGGCTCTGTCTGGCGGTTCCTGCCTGTTGGGCAACTTTTGCTTGGCAGCTGGGGTCAGTCAATAAATTCAACTTTTTAGGACCATACAGTATAAATCAAACCTGCTTCCCCTGCCAGGAGGACTTAGGGGAGGAAAGCTTCCTTGACTGGGAAGGGGAAACCTGGTTCGGTGGATCAGGAACCAAGTTACTATGGAAATATATTATTCTTCCATAGCTTCTTGAGATACCTATGAAGTATATCAAATGTATCTTGAGATACATATACAGTATATAAAAATTATGAAAACAGTTGTAACATACTAGAGCCTAAGAAAAATTTAGGCAGTAAATGAGCTTAAGTTTGTTTCTACCTGATAGTGTATGTTTTTATCTCGAGGTCAAAGATCTGGCAATAGTGTGCCTATTAATAAAGGAATTCCAGTTAATAAAGAGGGAAGGGAAGCACTGACATTACAGTTTTTTGTGCAAAGAGTACTTGGTGTAAATGAGAGAGACTGTAAATAAGATAGGAGATAAAATGTAATCACTTACAGTGAGTGTAGCTGCGTATTAAATATGTAGTATATTTAATCCTACTGATGTCATAAACAAGAATAGTCTACAAGTGCAGGGAAATATAAGGCTTAGGAATTTTTTTTTTTCCTGGAGTTAAATAAGTCTGTTCATATTTGGTGTGTTCGTATATTTTTTTTTTTTCCTTTAGTATTTGGTGTTTTAGTCTTTGGATTGCCCACAGTATATGACTGAATTTATCTTTTGTCGTGCTCAGTATGATATTCCCAAATGGTTAGGTGTTCTGCTGTTTTGTACACCCGTACAGTGATACATGTCTGAATATAATCTGTACTGATAGAAAATAACCTTGACTTGTTTACGTAGTCTCACTTTAGCAAGGTGTCACCTTGACATCCTTGTTTTTCTTCTTCCATATGAAAGATATAAATTAGTTCATTTAAGAACAAAACTGAAGAAGAAACCGTGACTTTAGGTCAAAAACATGTCAGATTTTTTTCTTTGTCCAGTTTTTCCTCTTTCTCGGTGTATTTTGACTTTTTTCAAGGGTTTGAAATGTTTTAGAAAAGAAAGCTTCTCTAATGAAACTTATTTTTGTCAAGCACAATAGTATTTTAAAGCTGATAGATGAAAGGCAGTTTGATTCATGTTATAAGAAAGTCGTCCTTTTCCTTTAGACTGATTCAAGAATTGCGGTAGACATATTCACTTTGATGTGATGGGCTTTCGACACCTTGTTTCTTAGTATCTATTCTCTCCTTTTCTGCTTCTCTTGTGTTTCTGCTCCATTTTGACCCTGGGGCAGCATCTGGTCACTGTTTTACTTGGATTGTGGTGCCGCAGCCTTGCTGCGCCAAGTGAGATCTCTTTGCAGCTGCGGTTGCCTTGGCTGAGCCTGCTGGGCAAAGGGAGGGGGAAAACACGACTTGTTGAATGTGTCTATGCAGTACTGTGACGTTTTTCTTACTTAAACAATTGTTGGTAAGCCCATGTCTGGTTTTGGAATAGTCATGCTTGGTTTCAAGTAAACATCCTAAATTGCACATATCTACCTATGACCATAAAACCATCTTTCATTTCTGCCTCCTGCCAATTTTCCTCTCTGTATTTTTCTGTAGGAGAAAGAGGTGAAAGTATGGATTTAATAACCTGATTTTTTTTTCTTTTTTTTTTGGCCATGATTTATTTAACTTCATAGTAATACTGTCATCTCATTTTAAGATAAAATGGATTTTGCAAGTACCATTTTTGCTAGCATGTATCTAACATGGGCATCTTAACGATCAGGTAACTTCACACTGCAAAATCCAGGATACTAGAGCTTTTTGTCTGCCTTAGTTGATGCTTCTTTGAGGAACTTTAATTGTTAGTTAAACTTTTTTCATTAGCTAGCATGGATACATTTTTAAAATATTTCTTTTTCTTGGAATGTATTTATTTTTTTAAAAATTTTGAACTGGCTTCAGTGGACTAAGTTTTTATTATTTGTTAAAAATAGCTGTAAATTTCTCTAGAAATAATTTGCTCTACAATAATGTACCACGCAAAACGTGATAATTTGAATTTCTTGATACTGTAGATGCATATTTCTTTTGGAGTAGTAGAAGAGAAGGAGGGTGGGGATGGGAGGATGACGACAGATATTGCTAGTAGGAGTCCTTGTCTTAATAAAAAAATAGAGAATATGAATCTCTAAATGGCAAAGGTGAGTCAGGTGTGATATCCACTCAGAAAGTTCTGATTACTTTTTTCTGTGCTTCATTTTCTTTGGTGAGTAGATAGAATGTTTTTAAAGGCTTTGTTGTAGCATAGCATTTGGAAAATACATACATATGATAGAGAATATACATAGCTAATTCAAATACATATACAATTGGAATAAGTATATACAAAGTAAAATGTCAAGTTTTGTTGTTCTGTATTCTTTAGCAGGTTGATAATTTGAACTTGTGCAGTTTGAACCCATATTTTATATTAAGAGTGAGAAGAGAAAGATCTACTAGTGGATATCTTGTACAAATACTGTTTATGGACACTGTTAAGTTTCTTTTGCCTGTATATTTTCCATCATTTTCCTATATTTTTTTCCCACATGATAAACAGTTTTCACAAAAAATACGTTTTAGCTGGGTATGATGTCTGACAAGCAACTTTCCAGAGAAAGGAATGCAACATGAAGAATGACAACATGGCATTGGATTAAATTCCAGCCTTCAGACATATAGTATCATTCTGCTTCTGTAACTGCAAATCTCAGTTTTAATTAGTATCTGTGTAAGCATATTATACAACAAGACTGAGTATGTTTTGCATGTTAATACAGCCATGTAGACTAAAAAGTAACGCTGAGAAATATTGCAGAGAGCTACCTTACCACACTCAGTGCCTATAGGGGTAGTAATTATCCAATATTTTATTAATTTGTTAGAATTGCTGTATAATTCTCATTTCATTGGACTTTATAACAAGTCCTGATCATTGTTGTAAACACCTTTGTACTAATTCGGATATATCTGCATATATTAGTTGATAGTAATTTCCTTAGTTCTCATTAAATACTTCTCTTTTAATAGAGGAATTACGGAAATTGAGTTGGTCTGGCATTCCCAAACGGGTCCGTCCAATTGCATGGAAGCTTCTTTCAGTAAGTTGCCTTTTTCCCCCTTTTTCCTTTGCATTTAGTAGTAATAGCTTTTTCCTCCCTCCCTTCTTTCCTCCCCTCCCTACCTTCCTCCCTTTCCTTATTACAATTAATTTTGCTTGAGTTGTAATCCATCAGTGATTCTTGAAAACATTGTGTCTTGTTGCTGAATTGTAATGAAAGTTCTGTTCTTTTGCTCAATTTCCAGATTAATTTGTCAAACTGAAAGGAGGGCAATGAGAAGTAGTAGTAAATCACGTCAGCTGTATATCTTTCTTTTTCAGCCAAGCTTTCTATGAAAGAAAGGCTTATGTGATAACAGTGGCCTCTTTCAGCCTGTTTTGATGGAATAGTGGAGAGTTCGAAGACGAGCACGTTCGTACAGTTTTCTTGAAAATAGTCACACAGTGCAGGCGACAAAGTCTATCGGTTTCCTACAGAAGGCTTCATTCTGACTTCACGTTAAAGTAACTACAAGAAAGGATTAACACTGTACTGAGGAAAAGCTGTGATAGCATTTTTTTTATTTTTCTGTGGTGGTTTAAGATGAACAAAGCTGAACTGCTGTGGTCAGTTACCTTGTGGCATTGGCTCACCTGTGAGTCAGTTCAGGGAGACAAGCTAATTAAAAAGCTAATTACTTGTTTGTAGTGTGAGTTTTTACCTGGCTGAGCTGTCTGAGCTTTGCGTGGTGGTCAGAGGATTTTTTCATGGCAATAGCTTGGGAGCACATTGACTGAAATACCATGGACCAACACACAGAGGTGTTTCAGTTGGACATCAGGGACAAGCTTGTGGGAATCTGGGATTCGCTAGAGTTGGTGCTGCAGAGCTGTTTTTTTTTAATCTTGGTGTTTGCACTACATTTTAAAAAGTTCTTCGGCAAAATTGCTCTATATTCCTCATAGGAATCCCTTTCATGTCAGTCTTTTCAGCTATAACACTTGTGATGGCAAATGGTTGTGTATTTTAGCTGTTGGTTTGTCTGCCTGTGGCTGGGAGAAGAACTTCTGAAGATGTTTGTATTAAGAGAAAACAAAAATCTTGTGCTGTCTACTCTCCAGAGGCTATGGAAGACACTTGATCAGCAAATCTTTGTGCATTTAAGAACTGTTTAAAATTCTGAGTTATATACACAACAGTTTAACACTGTTGAATTTTTTAGAGGGTATGCTTAAATAGCTCTGCTTTTTATAGTATAATTCAGTGGGGAATGCAAAGACAGACTGATTTTTAGTGACTGAAAGAGTGTTTCTTGCTGATGAGTTCTACTAAATTTGCAGCTTAGTTTCTTCTAGTGCTAAATGCAGATGCAGCTTCTTAGTGATGGATATTCAAATACCCTGCTGTAATTGAAATTAAACATACAGTGTACAATTAATTTTGATTCTGCTTCCAAAGTTCTCGCCTGAAATTTTGGTAGTAAAAAGAACATATATTTTCTTTTTTTTTTTTTTTTTTGTCTTGAAGTTTAGGATGCCTGCTTTACAACAAAGTTAAAAAAATATGGCTCACTCAGGATTGACTTTGAAACAGAGTAAGATAATGCACGAGTGGTGTCTCCCAGGGCTCAGTGCTGGGACTACTCCTGTTTATCAGTGGCCTGGATGAGGGCATGGAGTGCACTCTCAGTACGTTTGCAGATGACACCAAGCTGGGTGGAAGTGTCGATCTGCTGGAAGGTGGAGAGGTTCTTCAGAGGGATCTGGACAGGCTGGATCACTGGGCCAAGGCCAGTTACATGAGTTTCAATGAGGCCAAATGCTGGGTCCTGCACTTCGACCACAACACCCCCAACAGCGCTACAGGCTTGGGGAGGAGTGGCTGGAGAGCTGCCAGGCAGAGAGGGACCTGGGGGTGTTGGTGGACAGCGGCTGAACAGGAGCCAGCAGTGTGCCCAGGTGGCCAAGAAGGCCAAGGGCATCCTGGCCTGGATCAGGAATGGTGTTGTCAGCAGGAGCAGGGAGGTGATCATGGCCCTGTACGCGGCTTTGATGAGGCCCCACCTCGAGTGCTGTGTCCAGTTTTGTGCCCCTCACTACAAGAGGGACATTGAGGTGCTGGAGAGGGTACAGAAGTGGGCTACCAGAATGATGAAGGGACTAGAGGGCAAGTCTTTTGAAGAGAGGCTTGGGGATCTGGGACTCTTCAGCTTGGAGGAGGCTGAGGGGAGACCTTATTGCTCTCTACAACCACCTGAAAGGCAGCTGGTGAGATGGGTGTTGGCCTCTTCTCTGTAGTGAACAGCGATAGAACAAGAGGGAATGGGATCAAGTAGCGCCAGGGGAAGTTTAGATGGGATATTAGGAAAACTTCTTCACCGAAAGGGTGGTGAAGCATTGGAATGGGTTGCCAAAGGAGGTGGTGGAGTCACCATCTCTGGACGTGTTTAAAAAACAGCTGGATGTGGCACTTCAGGAGATGGTTTAGTATTAGGGTGGTGTAGGGCTGTAGGTGGGACTTGATGATCTGAAGGTTCTTTCCAACCTTTATGATTCTGTAAGGACAGGTGAAGTTCTGAGTCAGAGGACTGACACTGAGGTTTAGGGAATTGGAATTATTCAAAAATTAACCGCAGTCACTTTCTTTTAAGTAAGAGCATGGTCTTTGTATGAGCTTCAACTTCATTCCGTAAGTTAATTTTTGTGTAGTATTTCTGAGGTTCCCAGTCTGGAGAAATTCCTAAGTGTAGATTTCCTTTGTTCTGTTGTTTTAAACAGTCCATGATGCATTCCAGTTCAGTTCTTATCTTTGACTGAAGATAAGATATGTTGCCATACCTCTGCGAAGAAGCTGTCTTCAGGTTATTTTGGTTTTACTTTTAGAATTAAGTGGATTTTCTTTTTTTTTAAGAGACTTCTGAAACTCTGGGCTGCTTTTTTTTTTCTGTCACCAAATTGCAGTATTTAGAAAGTTCTCAGCTTTCTTTTTTTTTTTTTTTTAATTCTTAGCATAATTTCTTATCCACTAAGTGGTCTTCTTTTAATACATTTTGGAAACACGTGACTCATGCAGTAATCATTGCTTTTCTGCACTGTGACAAAACAACTTATTTAGTGTTTCCAACGTGGGGAAGAAGAAGAAGTGCTTTGAGTATTTGTGGTCACAAACTCCATGATGCTTTTTTCCTAATGGTAATTAATTTTTATGTTGCGTTCGTTGTTTAAACATGTTGCCTACTGCCAATGTGCGTCTCAGATAAAAGGAAGTAGTGAGATAATCTTTTATGCTGTAAGGTGCAGTGGGAGCCACTGGGGAAAGAAGTGTACAAAAGCAAAACTGTTTGGAGTAAAGATCAATTCAAAACCAAAGAAAGACCATATAAGTAAAGAAACCACAGCCTAATTTGGAGCTAAATTATGTTTGGATGTATTTATTTTGGAATTATCCACAAGTCTTACTTTAAAACCCCAAACTATAACTTATTTGAGGAACTAAGTGCAATCGGTAGTGTCTGAGGCAAAAGATGATTGTCTTGTTTCTAATTGCATTGAAGTTGGTATTTTTAAAATGTGTGTCTACTGGTAACAGTATATAAAGAAATTAATTGATGTATTTTTAAAATACAGCAAACCTGTTAGGTTAATGTAAATAAACAACAAGCAGAACTATTCAGGCTCACTTCTCTTGTGAATAACAAAACTAATGATGGGGTTGGAAAAGCCTTTGGAGGAAATTAGTGAACAAATGGATTAAACTCTCCACCAATTTATTCCCTGATGATATGCTGCAAGCCTTTCCAACTTTAAAAAATAAAACCTAATTTATAAAGTGAACAGGAAACAAGACATGTCCAACTGAAAGATGACTTCAGTCTTTGAAACTGAATAATGGCAAAAAGACTTGCAGAGAAACTATTGGTATCCTTTAAACAAACGCATTTGATCTCACAAATGAATTCTAATGAAACTAAGATATCCTACAGGAACAAGAAACAGTTGTTGAAAATAAACGGGAGACAGAATTCAATACTTAACTTAAAACAAGATGCTTGGATAGGTTATTAAATGCCAGACCGAGTCTTGAGGCTAAAGTTAAACTGTTGTGATTTAAAGTACCTGGAACCAGACAAAAGTCAGTATATCTGACAAAAATACAGTTTTGCCAAAGCAAGTAACTCTTAAGGTATCTAGAATGTAATATGGTTTGTACTTATTCGAAAACTAAGAAATTAAAATATACAGGAGTAACACTTTGAAATGTTTTACTACAGAGATATATTTTTAAAAAATCTATTTGTGTTTTAGTGTGGTGTATATTTTTTATTTTCACAAAATGTTGGGCAAAACAGGAGTTATAGGATATGATGTTGGATTGTTGCAGGAGAGTAATCAAATGTAGAGTGTTTAATTTTATTGTATAATTAGCAGCTTTAGCATGTTAGGTTTACCCTCTCCATTTTTCAATGCGTTTAGGACTGAATAAGAAAGTTGGCTTTGTAGTTAAATGCATAGCATTTAAAATATGAACTAACTTGCTTTCTTGCAGTGTTATGGGATATTGCTGTTGATTGTTTGAAATCAAGCTGCTTTTAAGAAAGCATTTACTATTTTTGAATATTCAAGAACATTTTTGGTAGTAAGTTACATGAGTGTTTCTAAGAAGTGTACTTTATTTGTAAACAGATCATTTTATTGCATTCATGATATTTGGTTTTTGTAGAATGCTGAGATAGTAACCTGAGCTTGTTGCTTTTCAAATGGAAAGTGGGCTGGGATAACACAAATAGGGACTAAGCTGGACAAAAGAAGAAAATGAGAGTCGATTTTATTATTTTTTATTTTCCAAGATTGGGATTTTCAGATCTGTATAAATGACTTCAGTGAAGAACCATTCAGATATATTCGATATTTAATGCAGCAATGAACAATTCTGCCTATCTGACACATGACTTCCTTAGTGTGTCCATACCTTATGCAAAACGAGATAATATTTATAAATTCCTTTTGGGAAACAGCTACAGGAATGTAGAACATTCTTGCATGTTGCTGGTGCTGTTGAGGCTTCTTCTGTGATAAAATTTTTGATAACCTGTTGAGTTGAAATGAAAACTTGAAATTATTTTGTTCTCCTCTGAAACAGTGAAATAAAGCGGCTAGAATATTTTTAAAACTTCTGAATTAATCCTTCATTGTATTACAAGTTTAACCATAATTTAAATATATACTTGCTGGAGAGTTGGCGGGATTAATAGATAGGGCTTTAAACTAAGTTGGAAGGGGGAAGGGGATAAAACCTGAGTCTCTACACATGAGCCAAGGGGAAGTATCCCAGGGTTAGGCGTAAAAGGCACAAGCAACGGTAACAGATGCTCCATTAAATCTCTGAAGTGTCTGTATACCAATGCAAGAAGCATGGGGAATAAGCAGGGAGAATTAGAATTCTATGTGCAGCTGGAGAACTATGATCTTATTGCAATTACAGAGACGTGGTGGGACAGCTCACATAACTGGAATGTGGGCCTTGATGGTTATGTTCTTTTTAGGAAAGACAGGTCGATGAGGCGAGGTGGGGGAGTTGCTCTATACGTGAGAGAGCAACTGGAGTGTATTGAGATCCATCCAGGGGCAGATGAGGAGCAAGTAGAGAGTTTATGGGTAAGAATTAAGGGGCAGGCTAGCTTAGGTGATACTGTGGTGGGTGTCTACTATAGACCACCTGATCAGGAGGAGGAAGTTGATGAGGCCTTTTACAGGCAGATGACAGCAGCCTCTCAGTCCCAGGCCCTGGTTCTCATGGGGGATTTCAACTACCCAGATGTTTGCTGGAAGTCCCACACAGCCAGCCATCCTCAGTCCAGGAGGTTCCTCCAGTGCATCGATGATAACTTTTTGATGCAAATGATGGTGGGCCAACCAGGAGAGGAGCACTGCTGGACCTTGTGTTCACCAACAAGGAAGGTCTGGTTGAAGCAGTGAAGGTTGAGGGCAATCTTGGCTGCAGCGACCATAGATAGTGGAGTTCAGGATCCTGTGCGGTAAAAACAGAATACCAAGGAGGATCGCAACTCTGGACTTCAGAAGGGCCAACTTTGGCCTCTTCAAGCAATTGCTGGAGGATACCCCTTGGGACAGGGAGCTGCAAGGTAAAGGGGCCCAAGAGAGTTGGTTGGCATTCAAAGACCACTTCTTTGAGGCTCAGGATCAGTGCATCCCATCAGGTAGGAAATCAAGAAAGAGATCCAGGAGACCTGCTTGGTTAACCAGGGATCTGCTGGGCAGACTCAGGTGGAAAGGGAGGGTGTATAAATTGTGGAAGGAAGGGCTGGCCCCTTGGGTGGAGTACAGGGCAGCTGTCAGGGAGTGCAGGGAGGCAATCAGAAAAGCTAAGGCCTCCTTGGAGTTAAAACTTGCAAGGGAGGTCAAAGACAACAGAAAGGGCTTCTTCAAATACATTGCTGGCAAAATTAATACTAGAGGCAATGTAGGCCCTCTGTTGAATGAGGTGGGTGCCCTGGAGACAGAGGACAGAAAGAAGGCAGAGTTGCTGAATGCCTTCTTTGCCTCTGTCTACACTGTTCGAGACCGTCCTCAGGAACCTCAGTCCCCTGAGGCCCCAGAGGAAGTCATGGCAAAGGAGGAGTCTGCCCTGATTGATGAGGAGTGGGTTAAGGATCAGTTTGAACACTTGGACATTCATAAATCCATGGGCCCTGATGGGATGCACCCACAGGTGCTGAGGGAGATGGTGGGAGTCATTGCTAGGCCACTCTCCATCATCTTTGGTAAGTCATGGGTAACAGGTGAGGTGCCTGAAGACTGGAGGAAAGCGAATGTCACTCCAGTCTATAAGAAGGGCAGGAAGGATGACCCGAGTAACTACAGACCGGTCAGCCTCACCTCCATCCCTGGAAAGGTGATGGAACATCTTATCCTTGATGCTGTCTCTAGGCATATCAAGGATAAGAAGGTTATTAGGAGCAGTCAGCATGGCTTTGCCAAGGGGAAGTCATGTTTGACCAACCTGATAGCCTTTTATGAAGACATAACCAGCTGGATGGATGGTGGCCATGCAGTGGACGTGGTCTACCTGGACATCAGCAAGGCCTTTGACACAGTCTCCCACAGCATCCTCATAGGTAAACTGAGGAAGTGTGGTCTGGATGACCAAGTAGTGAGGTGGGTCGAGAACTGGTTGAAGGGAAGAAGCCAGAGGGTTGTGGTCAATGGGGCTGAGTCTGGCTGGATGCCTGTGTCTAGTGGGGTCCCTCAGGGGTCAGTGCTTGGGCCGGTGCTGTTTAATATATTCATCAATGATCTGGATGAGGGATTAGAGAATGTTGTCAGCAAGTTTGCTGATGATACGAAGTTGGGGGGAGTGGTTGACACACCAGAAGGCTGTGCAGCCATTCAGAGAGACCTGGACAGGCTGGAGGGCTGGGCGGGGAGAAATCTGATGAAGTTTAATAAGGGCAAGTGTAGAGTTTTGCACTTGGGAAAAAATAACCCCATGTGCCAATATAGGTTGGGGACTGCCCTGCTGGAGAGCAGCGCAGGGGAAAGGGACCTGAGGGTTCTAGTGGACAGCAGGATGATCATGAGCCAGCAATGTGCCCTCGTGGCCAAGAAGGCCAATGGCATCCTGGGGTGTATTAGAAGGGGGGTGGTTAGTACGTCGAGAGAGGTTCTCCTTCCCCTCTACTCTGCCCTGGTGAGACCCCATCTGGAATATTGTGTCCAGTTCTGGGCCCCTCAGTTCAAGAAGGACAGGGAGCTGCTTGAGAGAGTCCAGCGTAGAGCCACAAAGTTGGTGAAGGGAGTGGAGCATCTCCCTTATGAGGAAAGGCTGAAGGAGCTGGATCTCTTTAGCTTGGAGAAGAGGAGGCTGAGGGGTGACCTCATTAATGTTTATAAATATGACAAGGGGGAGTGTCAGGAGGGCAGAGCCAGGCTCTTTTCAGCGGCGTCCACTGACAAGACAAGGGGCAATGGGTGGAAACTGGAACACAGGAGGTTCCATAAAAATATGAGGAAAAACTTTTTTACTGTGAGGGTGACCAAGCACTGGAACAGGCTGCCCAGGGAGGTTGTGGAATCTCCTTCTCTGGAGGGATTCAAAACCCGCCTGGACGCGTTCCTGTGTGCTCTGCTGTAGGTGGTCCTGCTCTGGCAGGGAGGTTGGACTAGATGGTCTTTAAGGTCCCTTCCAACCTCTAACATTCTGTGATTCTGTGATATTTACGAATGTATAGCATTCCTAGCAGACAACTGAGATAATACACATTTTGTTTAAAAGTTTGGTAAAATTGCTCCAATAATGACTACGTAGGAATGCAGTAATTCATGAGCTCATACAGCCTTACATGTATCTGAACTTATTTATTTGAGCTTTCCTCTTTGGAAGGCAAACATCATCTTAGAATATTTGATGATACTGTTTTCTGAAGCTGTAAAAAAAAAAAGAGAAGCTGATTTCAGTGAGATGTTTGTATCTGTTGGAATGATTAGAAAACTGAATTTACTAAAGGATTTTTGAGATCCATGTAGGTCTGCATGGCAATACATCAGTTTATTGCCTTTGCTGTCACAGGTAATCAAATACGAGCGGTGCTTTCTGTAGGGCAAACAATAATACCCTTTTCATTTCACTGTTTCTTTCAGGGCTATCTTCCTGCAAATGTGGACCGAAGAGAAAGCACTTTACAAAGAAAACGCAAAGAGTATTTTGCATTTGTTGAACAATACTATGATTCCAGAAACGATGAAAATCACCAAGACACTTACAGACAGGTAGAGCACCTCCTGAAGTGACTTTTACTTACAGGACGTCTGCTGAAGAATAGAAGATTATTTTTGAAGTTTACTACTATTTGTCTCTATTTCTTTGATCTTACATTGTAGATACCGCTCTAATGAATTGTTTTACTGTATTTCAATAGCAAAACCGCAATATTTCAAACTGAAATTCAAAGAAGTGGATTTCTCCTAATGTCAGCTTCAGACATGTCATGTGCTGCTGCCAGTCGGTGCTGCCATGGTTTTCTGTTTAAGAACAGTAGGGCTTTCAACTCTCTCATCTCTTGCTCAGACTCTCCTTCAAATGGATGAGGATGGACAGGGAAGGTCCAACAGTGACTGTTTCTTACTGACTTAATACTTCCACTTAGGAAGCTGAAACTGTGTATGATGCAGTAAGCATAGGCCCGTCACACTTTCCTGCCCACTCAAGACAAGCAGATAAGTTCTGCATTAAAATGAACAGTTTGGGTCCCCGAGTATAGACTAAGCAATACAACTTTAGCCTTGCTTAGGACAGAGGAAGCTGAGACCTTTCCTTCAGCTTCAAGCCTGATCTTTAGTAGCAAGAAGTAAATATGACAGTTTCAATTGAACTAATACCCTGAGGTAGGAGTGAGTATTACCAATATGACTGTTGATTTGCAGACGATCAAAAGGCTGTATAAGGATCTTAATGTACAAACAAAGCATATGCTTTTATTTTGCCATGTTGATAGATTAACAGTTTTGGCCTTATGTTTTCTGTGAGGTTGGTGAGACACTGGAAGAGGTTGCCCAGAGAAGTTGTGGATGGCCCCTCCCTGGAAGTTTTTAAGGCTGGGTTGCACGGGGCTTTGAGCAACCTGATCTAGTGGGGATGTCCTTGCCCATGGCGGGGGGTTTGGAACTAGATGATCTTTAAGGTCCCTCCCAACCCAAACCATCCTGTGATTCTATGAAATACAGTAAATCCATATTATTTCAAAAATAGTGATACAATGGGGTTATAACCAATACTGTAAAACCATAAGATTAACTGTCATGTTGTTTAAAAAGTGTGCTGTTGGCTGCTTTTACAGTATTGTTCTTTCTGCCTGATTAGATCCATATAGATATCCCACGCATGAGTCCTGAAGTTTTAAGACTTCAACCCAAAGTAACAGAGGTAAGAATTCTATCTGAAGAATTACTTTTTTTAGAGAAATCATTTTAGTCATGAATCTGATATCACAATGTTGGTTAATAATGACTTTGATGAAACTTGCTGTTTTGACTACAGAACTACCTTAAAAATTTCCTCAAAAATGTGGATATTTAAGTGTAGGCTAAGAATAGCAGTGTAATTATGAATAGTAAAAGGTAATGCATCTCATTAATCTCCTGCAATGAATCTGTCATTTTTTTCTTTGGTCTTGTGCCTTTGTGGTCTTTTTTCCTTTTTTATATATTTTGTTAATAATGTGTTTTTGAAGTAATCTGGGACATAATTCTCATGACTCAATGTATTTGTCAAAATCATTCCAGATCTGAAGTTCTTATGATAAGAGTCTTCTACTTGGGTTTTTCTTTTTGTGAAATTGTAGCATGATTGGTTTCTGTTCCTTGTTTTCTTCTAAGTTTTATATGTTGAGCGCACTATTTAAATTTTTTTTTTTACTGCCATGGTAAATATACATCAATTAATGATAAATATCTTAATCAAATTGGTCTGTATTGCTGGGTAATTGAATCCTGCGAGGACTTTTTGTCATACATAGGTCATACATACATAGGTCATAAATACAGGCATGTTGTGAATCATTCTCTTTCGATTATTTCCCGCAATTTTTCAGTTTCTTCTTCTTTCCAATGGTTCTAGTTAGACCTTCAAATGTACATTGGTGTAGCTTCAATTAGTATCATCATAGACCCACATAGAACATCTTCTCATAGTTTATTAGATGATGTGAGAAGTTAAATGCAAAACTGACTTTCATTTGTTTTTCCACTCTTGCAATTATTTGTTTAATGGAAGTGCTCTTCTGCAAGTGTTGGAGAAATCAGCTTGAAGAAATAGATTATTACAATTCGTTGAAAGGCAAGGATATAAAAATACTGCTTTCCTTCAGCTTTCTATGCGGAGGTGTTTTACCTGAGCTTTTCTAGGGATGAATCAAAGAGTAAAGTAAGAAAAGTAAAGGGACAAGACGGGAAGCAGCACCAGTAAGAAATAAACCATTCAAGAAATAAGATCAGTGTCAGTGTTCTAGCTAGAAATAAGCCAATAAATAAAACTGTAGGTATTATTTCATGAACAAATGGCTACAGAAAGAAGAACGCTCGAACACTTGTACTGTGTCAGCAATAGTCTCTTACTTTAAAGATGTATTTGCATTCAACATAAAGTGGTGGCTTTTTTGGGATAGCTTTTTTATTTCCTTGTATTGCATGATTAAACTCTTCTTAAGGTTTCGTCTGTCTCTCGAATGAATACGACTGTGGTTCAGATGTACAGTGATTTAGTGGTTTTGTAGTTCTTGGTTTGGGTGAAAGTAGCCCGGAAGGATGTTTGTTCCTCCTGTGTTTTTCTGAAGGAGAAATTGGAAACTGTTTAACTTGTCTGGTGTAAGAATCTGTGTATATTCTCCTTTTTAAGGAGGATTAGAAAGTGTAAAACACTTCTTCAGGAATGACTGTGGGACGGTATACTTATTTCTAACTTAGCTGAACATTTGTAAAAACAACTTTAAAATACAAAGTCCAAGTAAACATCTTCTGTAAAATATGTTTAATGTCCTTTCTTTTAAACAAATTATTTGAATGAGAAGTCAAGTAGCTTAATAAAAATGATACTAAGAATGATAAAGTGTTCTCATTAGAGAATATTTTGAAGTAAAATGATATTTATTATAAAGATGAGATTGTCAGATAGAAATAGAAACCTGTAGGATCTTGGGCTAATTTTGTCTTTTGTTTATTTGGTTATGCACAAGATATGTTTATATGACTGCCCTTCAGAGATGGTTAATGCATTTCTTCAGATCAGATGCGAGTTTGATAACTTTGTATTTACCATGGCTATCTGCTTTTTCTGTGATACACTTAGAAATGTTAGGGTAAACTTGTATTGGTAATTAAAGAAGATCTGATCACTGTTTTCCAACATTTGAAATATGTATTTTTGTTAAATATTTGGTGTGTTGGAGAAACCATCCTGTAAGAAGGTATTGAAAAGAATTAGAGTTGCAGGGTAGTTACAATCTGTTTTTAGCTGAATGATTAACGTAGAGCTAAAGCATTTATTTGGAGAGTATATTAATGAGAAAAAAATTAGTGCAGTATTTTTTACAAGCAGTCACAGTCAAAAGGAGATTTTTTTTTTCTTCTTTTAATATCTGAACTATAATTAATGTGAAAACAGGCAGGTTTAATGAAAATGCTGATAGTCAACTTCAGAACTAGTAGGTGCTCCCAGAATAGAACACTTCCTTTATTGCTTGGGAGTAATTAAAATAAAAAGGAAATACTCTGTCTAGATAACTTTGTGCTAAGTAGAATCCACTATATCAATCGAACTTCAGTAGCAAATCTTTCTTAGTAAAGTTTGAATCTGGAATGCAGTTTCAGTTAATTTTGTGGGATCATTAAACATGGGAAATTATTTAGGTCTTTTTTACTTTTAATTGTCTTTTGGCAGATAATAACATTGCTCAGGTAGCATATTAATGGGATTTACTGAGATCTCATTTGCAAATATTTTTTTTCATAAAACTAACAGTTTTCATTTATAGTTATTTGTTAAACTTGTCCAGAGGTATGTTTTTCTTATGCTTCATTGCATATGTGCATCTGAAACCCTACGTTAAAATAAACATATTTTTGATCTTTAGAAACTGAGATTGTTCTTGCAAATGACATTGAATTATCTTCCAACATTAACAACTGTATTTCGTGTATACGGTTCTTTAATTTAGTCTGTTGAATGCAGCTCAAGATCCTTGCTTGCTGGTCTTACTTACATTTCTTTAGTTTGAATGTTCAGTAAATTGAACCTTGTAACAAGTATAATAGAGCCACATAAAGTAGATGGACATAACTCCTCATCAATGTGATGAAGGTATTGTACAACTAGAGTGCTGCTACTTTCCTAATAATAAAACAAAGAAAAAGCACAAAACCAAACCAAAAGCCAACAATAACCAAAACACACACCCTCAGCTCCCAAATCTTTGTCCTGTCCATACCCTATCCCATCCACTCCTTTCCTACTCCAATCTCCAGCACCTTTATTCTTCTGCAGTGAGTAGTAAAGAAGTGGATGGAAAGATGGTAGAAAGCTTGGAAGAGTGACATGTCACAGCTAATTAACATTTTTAAAAAAGAAAAACCATGTAAAACAAAGGTCTGTTTTAAAGGTCTATTCTGTTAATTGAGAGTGAGTCGTCTTGAGGTACAGAAGAATAAGAATGTGGAAAGAGTGAGTAGCAGCAGTCAGTGGGATCAGGGGAAATCTGGCAAGTATTTGAGGTACAATGAAATGATAGAGATCTGATTTAATTTTTGCTGTTCCGTCGGTATTCTGAACTTTACAGAGTCTCAGGACCTTCGCGTGTTGGATGTTTTTAGAGCTCCACTGATCCTCAGACTAGATCCCTTGACTACAGTGGGATGGGCTTGCTTGTGTCTTTGCCTTTGCCCTCTGTCTGATCCCAAAGAACCAAGCCCAACCTACCTGATGTCATCTTACAATGACTAATGGTTCTCCCTTGTTTCTTCCTCTCACTTCCTGTTTTTAAGTTTGGGTTTTCTTTGTTTCTTTTTTTTTTTACCTTAATAGAACCTAACCCCTTCCCCTCACAGGAGATCTCTTCCAGCTCCCAAGGGCTCTGTGCAGGCAGCGGCCTTGTGCCACTCCCAGAGCTGAGTCCCTTCTAGGGAGCAGGAAGATGTTGCTGGTCCCAGCTGAGCAATGGTTTTTTCCCCTTCTTTAAGGCGAAATGACAAGAGCTAGAAAGAAGAGAAAGGAATTGGGGTCAGTTGTTAAGGGGTAGCGTGTGCAGGGCTGTTACTGTGGGTGTTACAATTGTTTTTGTACATTTGAATTTCTGATGCTGCAGAGATTTAGAATAATGATACTGCTGCCAGGAAGAATATCACTTAGAATGAGGTGAAGGTGCTGTAGGTGACAAAGCTGGAGAAAAATGCTGGTCAGGAGACACGAAACATAACATGTATAAACCTTACAATATCTTCTGGCTTCAATTTCCAAATGTTACTCTTCCAAGATTTTTGTTCTTAGTGGTATCTGAACCTCTGTTGCCAAAAAGCTTTTCATTAGAGTTAATAAAGCTGGTTTAATTACTTATCTGAACTTGGAGTTTGGTCTCTGTAATAAAATGTTTCAATTTAGAAAAGATGTTTGGAGTCTGATGTATAGAAATAACTTATTATTATACTTTCCCTTTAAAATCAGTTCTAAGTGTTTATTTTTCTATGGCGGTTATGTGGATCCTGAGTGGGAGGAAGGTAATATTGGAGTGACAATGGAAAGGGCTGGGAATATGTAATTGCTTGCCCCCGAAGAGGAGAGAGAAGTTGGAGGTCTTCCCTCATATAGTTCAGTCAGATTTGTTTTAAAGACTAACGACTGTAAGTTTAGGTTTAAGAAATTTGAGTAGTTGATGTGAAGTAGTCTGTAGTTCATAATCAATTTCTGCTTTACCTTTAATTAAGTTTTGTTGAAACAGGTAATACATGTCTATATATTTCCTGTCTGTTTGCCTAATATGGGAGAAGTAATTTCAAGGAAACAACACAATTTAAAAGTAGTTTATAAATTTCTTCTCACCTTTTCTCCCCTCCCCTCCCATTCTCCCTACTTAGAAAACAAAAATCAAATTCTTGAAAGCTTTTCTGATTGCAGCTCTGGGGGTTTTGGATTTCCTCTGGGGTGGCAAAACCCACAAGAAATTTGAAATCTGCATTTAAGCTAATGGATTCTTCACTTTATGTATATGAATACAATTTTCACTGTTATTGTGAATGAGAGTTAAATTCAAAAGAGAATGATTGATTGGTAATGACATCTCATGAGATGTAGTGATTCACAGTAGAAAAATAATTCTAGTTTCTGTTTCTGGTTTGGAAATCAAGACGGAAACATTTTGGGAAAATGACCTTTTTAGTGGGTCCTATCTGAACACAGTGCTCAGTGTGCTGTATAGAAACTTAAATCAGTCTGCCTTTCAGGTTTTTGGTGCTAATTTTTTTCAGTTCAAGATAATAAGTGAAGCTTATGAAAATTGAAAACACTGTTTCAGTGTGTGTTTAATTGCTGATAGATACATGTGGGAATACTAAAGCTGATGTGCCAATCACCGAGTGATCTTTCCTGCTCAATAATATTAAAAAAACAACCAAACCTAAACAACCCCTCCACATAGTTTTCACACCTGGATTTCAAAAATGCTTTGAAATCCGTAGACATCTCAATTTGCAATGCAAACTACGCGTGTTGTCAGCTTCTGAGGAAAAGAAGGGTTGGGGATATAAAATTGAGGTTTTTTTGACTTGAGGCATGCCTCCATGAAGAGTGCTATTTATAATTTTTACAATTAATATTTTGATAGCTGTTACTCAATTACTGATTTTTTCCTTTGTGTGTGAGACTTGTTTTTTTTTTGTTTGTTTGTTTCTCATTGTGAGTATTTTGTAACCCATCACACCAGGAGTTTTTTTGTTCAGCCTTGTGCGCAACGCTATTCTACCTTCAGCAGTTGCTAGTTAAAGAAGTTTTTCTAGTCATCTCCCATCTGATATTTGTTTCCAAGAAAGTTATTTCTATTTGCAGTATGTTAAACATGTCCTTTATTTAAAGTGAAACACAGAATGATAACACTGATAATACTGAAAAAGTAATGTTACCCAAACTAGAAATGACAGCTGATAGAAGCAGGAAGGATGCCTGTGAGCTAACTGATCTCGATGGATTCGCTGTTTTCCAGTAATAGCAAAAAATGATGTAACTGTAATTTCATAAAAGTGTAAAAATGTAAAAGCAAGCTACAAATGGCAGAATGTAGGTTGTTGATGGACACTGAAACCCCAGTGGCTATTGCTTGATGAGCAGGGGTTGGTATTTTTTCAGTTTAATATGCGGTGCATATTAAAAAATGTGAGTGACAGGACTAGCACCAAGAATTCATAACAAAAGGAGTAAGCATCTTGGCTAGTGAAGAAAAAAGGTATGGAGGTCCCTTCCAACCCTAACATTCTGTGGTTCTGTGAATACCTCCCTTTCTGCTCAATCTTTGTCCTCAAACTGAAATTATACTGAGCAAAAACTGAATCTTAATTGTAGCTGTAATGGGTCAGTCATGAGCTGGGTTAAAGCTTGTGCCTCAGTGCTCACCAAGGCTTTTTGTATTTATTGTTCTTGATAGTCTCCCTTGTTCGTGGATTTTCAGCATGCCAGGGAAACATTAAACCTGGAGGTTAAGGAAAGCTGATTCTCTAAAGAAAGCATGTAGGAAAAGGGTAGATGTTGATATTTGGGACTTGTTTTCAAAGCAAGAGGTGCAGATGTGTTTCAGCTTCAGGTAGCTCATGTAGAAGCCTGTGATGGTACTCACAAACCAGATGTAAGTCATATATTTCTAGACTTTTCCTTACTTGGAAATAACTGCAAGAGGGCTTTTAAACGTAGTAAGATTTTACTTAAAATGGATTTAGAATAACCAACTTCTTAACATAAGAAAAACTTGAAGTGAAATTGAATGGAAACAATTAAGGCTTCATAAACTAGACTTCCTCTCCCTATTGTGCTCTTCCAGGGCAGTTTTTTTTTAAGGTCTTCTTGAAGCCTGAGCATTCATTGACTTCTGGGGTTGCAGCAAGCTACGCAATCTCCTGGGGGTCTTCACAAAGTGTCTAATTTGTTATTAGTATCTCATCTGAAGAGAAATGTTGTCTTTGACCAAGTCTTGGGAGACGGGAGAGGTGCCTGAGGACTGGAGGGAAGCAAATGTCACTCCAGTCTTCAAAAAGGGCAAGAAGGAGGACCCGGGAAACTATAGACCGGTCAGCCTCACCTCCATCCCTGGGAAAGTGATGGAACAACTTATCCTTGGTGCCATCTCAAGGCATATCAGGGATAAGAGGGTCATTAGAGACAGTCAACATGGCTTCACCAAGGGGAAGTCGTGCTTGACTAACCGCATAGTCTTTTACGAGGTTATAACAAGGTGGATAGATGATGGCAGAGCGGTGGATGTGGTCTACCTTGACTTCAGTAAAGCATTTGACACAGTCTCCCACAGCATCCTTGCTGCTAAACTGAGGAAGTGTGATCTAGACTCTCGGGTGGTGAGGTGGACTGTGAACTGGCTAAGGGGAAGAAGCCAAAGAGTTGTGGTCAATGGGGCGGAGTCTGGTTGGAGGCCTGCATCCAGTGGAGTCCCTCAAGGGTCAGTACTGGGACCAGTATTATTCAATATATTCATCGATGACTTGGATGAGGGACTAGAGAGTACTATCAGCAAGTTTGCTGATGACACCAAGCTGGGAGGAGTGGCTGACACACCAGAAGGCTGTGCTGCCATCCAGCGAGACCTGGACAGGCTGGAGGGTTGGGTGGGGAAAAATTTAATGAAATATAACAAGGGTAAATGTAGGGTCTTGCATCTGGGTGGGAACAACCCCAGGTTCCAGTATAAGTTGGGGAATGACTTATTAGAGAGTAGTGTAGGGGAAAGGGACCTGGGAGTCTTGGTGGACAGCAGGATGACCACGAGCCAGCAGTGTGCCCTTGTGGCCAGGAAGGCCAATGGCATCCTGGGGTGTATTAGAAGGGGGGTGGTTAGTAGGTCGAGAGAGGTTCTCCTTCCCCTCTACTCTGCCCTGGTGAGACCCCATCTGGAATATTGTGTCCAGTTCTGGGCCCCTCAGTTCAAGAAAGACAGGGAAGTGCTGGAGAGAGCCCAGCACAGGGCAACTAGGATGATGAAGGGAGTGGAGCATCTCCCTTATGAGGAAAGGCTGAGGGAGCTGGGGCTCTTTAGTTTGGAAAAGAGGAGACTGAGGGGTGACCTCATTAATGTTTACAAATATATCAAGGGTGAGTGTCACGAGGATGGAGCCAGGCTCTTCTCGGTGACAACCACTGATAGGACAAGGGGTAATGGGCTGAAACTGGAACATAAGAGGTTCTGCTTAAACTCGAGAAGAAACTTCTTCTCAGTGAGGGTGACGGAACACTGGAACAGGCTGCCCAGGGAGGTTGTGGAGTCTCCTTCTCTGGAGACATTCAAGACCTGCCTGGACACGTTCCTATGTAGCATTATCTTGGCGTTCCTGCTCTGGCAGGGGGATTGGACTTGATGATCTTTTGAGGTCCCTTCCAATCCCTAACATTCTGTGATTCTGTGTGATTCTGTGATTTGAGTTTAGTCTCTGTTCTCTGCTCCACTTACCTGTCTTGGCAGCTTTGTGGGCAGACCTTCCAGGGAAAGAGCAAACGTTCTCTTGCTTCAGAAGGTTATATCTGATTGAGTACCTGAAATTAGAGCAAAACACGTAGCAGCTTTCCCTCTCCTGCTCATTTATAGCAATTTAAAGACATGTAGCGCATTTAGAAGCAAATAATTGAGAGGAAATGCAGCTTGTGACAAACCCAAATTGTGCCAGAGATACGTTCTGTGATTTCCTTGCTCCCTACTCTTCTCACACTGTCTTTTCCAGGGTGAGATATGTTGTGGTCTTAGGAGCTTTTGCAGATCCTAAGCAAGTTACAGTTTCGGAGTTGAGAGGGTGAGGTTATGTGACACAGCAGGCATTTGCCTTTTTTCTGCATTTCCCGACTTTTTTCAGATTGTTTTTTTTTTTGTAGCCAGTATACATGCTTCTGCAATCTAAAACCCCACACTGCAGCTATTACAGACTCTCTTTTTATGGGCATGTTATTAAAAAATCTAACCCATATGCAGTACTTCTTTCATTTATTTAGGAAAAAATAGAATACTGTATTGATAAAATACTACTTTTGAAGAGGTGAAAAATCATGGTAAGATGATTTAATAGTTCTGACTCTAAGGAAAGAGGAATTTTATGTTGTTGGAAAAGCTCCAGTGAATAAGTGCTAATTTGTTGTAACTAACTGTAACTGAATTATATACCAAGTTGTTTTTAACGTGTGCTAATATCCTGAAAATGCTGCCTTTTGAAGAACTAAGAGGCTTACATAGCAATGGAAGTTAGTTGTGAATACCAGTGTTCTTTTATGCTTTTATATGCATATTTTATACTAGTGCTCTATGATACTAAATTTGTCTGTGTGTAGTTTTCATGTGTCTTGTTTAAAATGTGCTCATCACTTGATAAATTATCTGATAGTTTCTTTAACTCTTTTTCAGATCTTTGAAAGAATTCTGTTTATCTGGGCAATACGTCATCCAGCCAGTGGATATGTTCAGGGCATAAATGATCTTGTTACTCCTTTTTTTGTTGTCTTCGTTTGTGAATATATAGGTAAGATTTGTCTTAATATCACATTATGATTGGGTGGTGGTACCTTCATTTTAATCTGAATAAAGATGTTGATGAGCTAATCAAAGCATAATTTGATACATGAATTTTATCATATTTTTTGTAATTATAAATCTGTATAGTTCTTTGAATATATCCCAAGAAGCAGTCTGACTTTGTCTAAGTAGTCAGTGGAGTTCCAGATCATTCATGTTTATATACCAAACAACCCACAACAACAAAACAACCAAACAAGACCTTCAGTAGAGGTTGCAAACAACGTTCTTGTTTGTCAGATCCAAAAGCAGGGGATTTGCTTTGATCTTGATTTGTGGTTAAGAAGTGTTCACTACATCAGGTTTTTTTATAAGTGGTTTTATTCTCCTTTTCTCCCTCCTCTTCCCCCCCCCCCCCCCCCCCGCCAAATTCATTTTGTCTGTGATATTATACATATGGAAGGAGCAGGTCTTAACATCAAACAACAATGAAGAAGTGCCTCATACCAACACAAGACAAAAATCTCCATGAAACAAGGAAACCCTGGAGGGAACCTGCTAAACTAGATCTGTAGTTGAAAGAATGGCAACCTGGAATTAGGGCCTGAAAATTAAGGCAGCACTAATCAAATCCCTCTCGTTAAGAGCTCTGCTCTTTGGATTTTACAGCAGTAGTAACAATAGTAGTGTAAACTGCTATGTATCTGTTTATTTTGTGGCCTTATGTGTGAGTCTACTTTTTGAAAACTCTCTTACGCTGCAAACTCTGATATTGCTCATTCTCATCTCTTTTAAAATTCTTAAATTCATAGATTAGCATCTAAGCCTTTATAAACGTTAAGAGTATGGCTAGTCGTTAACAAAAATTCGTTAACAATTTGGGTATAACTGTGGATATAAAAGGTAAGGTTAAACGGTAAAAATGACAATGCTAACGTGGCTTGAATGAAAACTGTTTTCCTTGTATTTCTGTTTGTCATACGCACATACAACAAAAATACACAATGCTCACGCATAAACTTGAGCGTTTTCTGGCTACTTCAGTGAGGTTCCGTGTGGTGGATTCTTCCAACCTTCTCCATGCAAGATACCTGTTGGTGTCTTAATCCAGATTGATTAGTTAATGAAGGACAGATTATCCTTGAGTGGATGATAGACGATCCATTTACTCATTTGCCTGGCAACACCTCTGTTGCTTTGTTCATTTTGTGTTTCATAGTGGAACATTTCATTGCTAAGCAACTAATGAGAACTACTGCTGCTTTCTCCCTAATCATCTCTTAAGCAGGGTAGAGGCCTACTCCTGAGAGTACTTGCAGTTTCTACCTTTTACTCTCTCGTTTGACAGCTAATGAAAATATTCTTAATGATCTTAGAACAGTAGGATCTCTAGTAGACTTTGGGGCTGTTAATTGAAATAAGAAGTTCAAATGAGATGTGATTAGAGAATTGATATTCCCTGTTAAATAGACCATTTAATTAATATGGTAAATAAGTTTGTCTTTACCACCAACTTACAGTTGGAGACCTTGGTGATTGTAAATGCATCTGCCAGTTTGTCAGTATTTTTCATTGATGACCAATAGTAGTTCCAGTAAGTGTCCAGTCAAGAATGGCAAAACTCAAAAACTAACAACCATAAAAGATATTTTGTCCCTGAAAATAGATGAAACTCAGAAAACTGTCTTCTGGCATTTCATTTAAAAGGTAATGTCTATACAATAAGAAAAACACAAAAATTAACATATTTTCTTCAGTGTAAGTAGTTGTCCTGGCTAAGTGCTAACAGCAGTTACTTCTCTCAGGGACATGTAAAAACTTTCTAAGATTTGTCTTTAAGTAGCTTTTTGATTTGAGTCTTTCTAATATACTCAGGTTACACTGAGAGATGTGTTTAAAAGTAGAATGAGTAAGAGGTGCATTTTACTTAAACTTGAAATGCGGATATTAAATCCAGGAAGTTTCAAGCAAATTCAGACTATGAATTGTGCTTAAGTAATTTAGATAGAAATAAATCCAGAATTGCGGAAGTTTCCTAGCAAAAGTATTTAAACTATTACCATATTTAATACTTACCCTAGTATTATTTGGTATTTTTCTTAGATTTTTTTACTTTAATCTTAAGTGAATATTGATTTGTACCTTAAATTGCTTTATTTTAACTATTGATTTTTGTATTTTTCTCAATTTAACTGAAGCCTTTGTGTTGCAGTTTTAAGACACTTGAGTCCTGATTCATGCCATTGCAAGTGATAATGCCTTTTATTTTAGGTCCTTCCTGTAATTAAAAAAAAAAGCAAGACACTTTAATGGATTATTAAAGATTAATAAGAAATTCTATTAGTAACAATGCCATTAATAATGAAACTGTTCTCATTGGATAATTTGATGATCTATCCTGATAATGTTCACACATAGTTGCATTTCATCAGATATTTTGGTGGGAGGAAAGCCATATTTATTTTATGACAACTGAGAGAGCCCTTAATTCTTAATTTTGCATAACAAATGTGTGACACAACTATTTTAATGATGGGAGGCTTTCTTCTCTACTGAAGACATTCAGAAACCATTTGGAAAATTGTTTTTAAAGAACTTGTGAAGATACAAATGGCATGTGTGGAAGTGATAATCTAGTTGCCTAGTAACGTTTTTTTCATTCAAATCTCAATGCCAAAAAGTAGGTTTTTGGGTCTTTTTATAAGGACTGAAGTCATAGTTGTTTTGATGGTTTAGTATGGATGGAGGTACCTTATTTTAGGACACAGGCTCACACATTTAGAGTGGGCCGAGTGCCTGAATGTATGAGTTGAGTATGTAAAATGTTGAGAGCGTTCGTTCAACCTTTCCAGCAGTGTAAGTTTGAAAGTGTAATTTTGTAATGCCTCTTTAGTTTCCCACTCCGCAATAAAAGCAGAATACTGTAACATTTTCAGCAAGATAAAACTTGGTTGTCAAAGCAAGCCAGGAGAGGCACAATCACAGTTAAAGAAAATTTCAGATGGGGTAGATACTGGTCCCTGCTGGAATACAGTAGGTTTGGATGAGGATTGGTTGTCTAAATTAGGGGGAGGAATTTAAATCTTAGTTTAAACTTAAATGGTGTTATGACATATGTTGTTAGAACAAATGCTAATTACTATCAAGGCAGTTTCCTGAAAGCTCCGTGTCTCTCTAGCATATTAATTTCTGTCGAAACTGTCCGTGTGGATGCGATTCCAGAGACGTTTCTGTTAATGAGATAAGAAATAGCATGTGACTGCTCACTGTTTGCTGACTCGATGTGGACAAGGAAATTTTGTGAAGTGCCACACATTGCACTTTGTGTACACCTTCCCCTTGCTCCGAGTTCCCATTGATCTACATCGTTTCCAGGTATTAAGTTGTGGCTGTGTGGTTGCTTGTGGTTTCTTGCTTATGGAGTCAGCTACACTTCACTGCATCTGACATTTTGACACTACATCTGCGTTTCAGTAATTCGCTGGGCCTTGTCTGTATATCTAGAACCACAGAGAGGACCTGGATTTATTCACCATCCAGGGAGATGAAAGCTCAAGAGAAACACCATCACAATCAGGATTCTTGTGCGCCCATTGCTAAGTGGAATGGCTGTAAGAAATCACTTTGAGACCCCTAGCAGTGTTGGATCAAGAGCAAATTAGGAGTTAGTAGGAAGAGAAGAAAATGGGTACTACTGTACCGCTTCATCGTTTTATGTTGGATAAAGAACATCAAGAAAATGAGGCTGCTGAAGACTGGCATAGAGACTTGAGATGTTGTCTGCAATCTTCTTGCAATAGAAGAGCTTGAGAAAATTTGAAGATACTTGTAAGAACTCATGAACTGAAAACTTTGGAGAGGGGATCTTACACTTGTAAGTATTTTCATTGTGATCTTAAATCTTTTTTGTAGAAGACATTAAGTCCAGCTTCTGTTTCCTATTGTCTTTTCAATTTGTATGGCCATGACTTTATGGAATAATTAATCCAGATTCAAATCCTAATGGAATTGGGATGGAATTTAGTCCCAGACCAGTATTACTGTGAGAGCATAGAGGTTCTCTGGTCCTGGAAGAGCCATCGTCTGTAGCTCCCTTGCTTATTTTTCTTTCCATTTCCTTCTGTGTGTCACCTGTCCTTAAAATAAGATTTCGTATTGGTTATTGCCAACTGGATAATAGATATTAGCATATTGGATATTAGCATATCTACGGCTAATAATTGAATTTAGAACTATTCATTTGGTTTTTTTTCCTGAATTTTGCTGAATGCTGTATCTAAAATTATTATTTTCATATTATAATTGAAGTAATGCTTTGAAGCATTGTATCATGGCCATAATTGAGGTAATTCCTCAGTGTTTGTTTGTAAAACATGAGCAATTAATTTAGCAGAATTCTTGGTTTTGTTTTTTTTTTTGTTTTTAAGAGAGTTGTAATTTTTATACAGTACATAAATCTCTTTAGTATGTACATAAAACTGAATTTCTGAATGATGAGGCATTAAGCCAGAGAGCAGAGTATTAACCCACTGACTGCAGAGAGCTGCTAGATTTTTCTCATATGTTAGGATTAGAAAGTAAAATTTTGTTTTAGTACACATTTCCTTTACAAAACCAAACTGAAACCTCGATTGCTGAGTATGTAAATTAATCTGAGATAATTAATCCTTCTATCTAAAAACTTTAGACCTTTCTTATTCAGTTCCACCATTTCACTAGTCTTTGGAGAATTATGAGTAGGGCTCATGCATTGGGGTTTTGAGGAGATAAAGTGGAGAAGACTTGATGTGTTGAGGTTGTTCTACTTAGAAGAGACTGAGTGAAGCTGAAGAAGTGATAAATTGTTTTGATAAATTGGAAGTTGAACAGGGAACTGTGACTGGATTAACTGGATGCTTTCCCCTTTCCTAGGACCTTCAGGTGATTGGAGATTGATAGAATTATCCTTGCTGTCTTCTGGTTTACCAAGAAAAAAATACTGGAAAATCTCCCAGGACAGAGTACTCTGGAATATGAGAGATTTCTTCAGTTTGAGAGATGAAAAAATTTTATATGCAACTGTTGTATGCGCTTGAACTTTTCTGATAATTTTGGCATTACACTCTGTAACAAACTTGTACTTCAGTGCTTTTCTTATTTAAATAAATTCATGCTTTTGAGCAACACTGTGTTAAAATTTTTTTATTTACACATTTGTTTGAAATGATTTATGAAACTTATATAACGTAAATTTCTATAAAAGTACTGACACAAAGCAAAACTGACATTTTAACCTTTTCTTGCAGGTTGTGAAAGTATGAAGGCATTTTGTCATTTTTAAAAACCGCTGTAGAACTTACATAAAAAACTGTTAACAGTAATTTAAATCACTCTTCCATCATGTGAAAGTTCAATATCACAAGTTTCATTTGATCCCATTAAATTTTCTTTCCTTAATGCAAATCACCAATAATGTAGTTTCTGAGATACAAAGGTATATTTCAGTGCTGCTTCTTAATAATTTCCGTGACTTTTTTTGTAGTAATACTTGTGACATCAGAGAAGTTTACTGAAATTCTCCTAAATGTGAATAATAGTCTATGAAATGTTCTTTGGTTATTGAATGGAATATGGTCATCTGTGATTTGGATAGGCAAGGAATGAAGAAAGCTTACACGAAACTGTTGTGAATTGAAGTCTTGAAAATACTGAAAAGACAATTCCATCTTATGCGTAAGTCCAGAAAATATCATATACATTCCATTGAAAGATCTGCAATACACACGAGAGCTTTTTGACTTACCTGCCAGTTCTCTTTGGAGTGCTCCTTGCTTTCACATATTATGAAACATTTAGAATTTGCACACACGCTTACATAGAACAGTAAAATGACACAGAAAATTATTCAGCATTATCTGGTCTTGCTTTGAGATAACTGCCATTCACTTTCTCAGTTTCTGGGAATATGTTCCCCCACTCTCATTCTGTTGATGCACCAATCTGTTGTCCAGCAAAAGTGTTTTGAGAGTGGTGCAGAGTAGCTGAAGAGGGGGAGGATTGTGATGAGCAAGATAAACATCGTTTGAACTTGATCTTGCCTCTTGGTGATTCCTGCTTTGCACTGTGGAAAAGTGAAGTGAGCAGAGACCTGTGTTGTGCCCATCCACAGTGCTGAGCACTTGGTTCTTCTGTGTGGCCACATGGATTTTTGTCTGCAGTGGGAAGCCAGCTAGAAGTGCTAGGTGCTGAGAATCCCAACAGGGTTTTTCCTGACTTAGTATTTAATAGGCGTTCCTGCTCTGGCAGGGGGATTGGACTTGATGATCTTTCGAGGTCCCTTCCAATCCCTAACATTCTGTGATTCTGTGTGTGTGATTTAATAGACTTTATGGAGGCAAACCGTGTTTTATCCCCTTCATTTCTTATGATTTGGCTTGTTCTACTTCATTTAGGAGCTTCTTGAGACCCTATTATAGGTCTCGTTTCCTCCTTACCACCTATCAGATTCCACCATCTATTGGGATTCAACGATTCCTTTCGTGCAGAAAGTTTTGAGTACCCCATTTTTAATTCGCTCCAATTTTTAGACTTAGGTTTATAATCCTGTTGTCATAATCTTGAGTACCCCATTTTTAATTCACTGCAATTTTTAAACTTAGGTTTATAGTCCTGTTATCATAGAGCTCTGTGTAGAAGCAGTGTGCTCTGAGAATTTATAATGACTTCAAAATACATTCATAACTTTCTGTAATTTAGAAGGGTTTTTGTTTTTTCCCTTTTCACTCTTTTGAGTAGTTTAGTGAAAAAATCCCAGGATTCCTCCAGGTGAATTACATTACATCACAGGAGATAAAAATATAGACCTTGATTTTAGTGCTTTAAAAAAACTAAGCACTGGGCTAGATTATGTTTTTAAATTGTTCGTTTGGTTTTGCGTATATCTCACTTAAGAAAAATGAATAATTTGTGATGTCTGAGCAATTTTCTGTATTAATATATAATACAGTTTTTCAGGCCTAATTGGGCAAAGAAATCTTACTATTTTACATCCTTTTATTCATTTCAGTCAAGTAGAATCCATGTGGAAATAACTAGCAGTGAATTGTTTGCCAGCTAGCAGTGCTTGCCATAATATACTGCTGTGTCTAGAGCTGGTTAATAAAGCAGGGAGATATTGCAAACGAAGCTGTAAGGAAGATGTCGGTAGTACTAAGAAGACATGCTTAGTTTATGAAAGTTTATGAAAGAAGAGAGCATGGAGGAGGGCAAATATACTTGTGGGGCTTGTTGAATGAAGAGAATTGATTAGTAGAGGCCAATGAGCTATAAATTGCCTTTAATCGTTTGATCATTGTTTTTGTGTTCAGGTATTTATTTTAATTATTTATGTAGAATCATAGAATAATCGAATGGCCCAGGTTGGAAGGGACCTTAAAGATCATCTAATCCAGCCTCCCTGTCATGGGCAGGGACGCCTCTCAACTAGATCAGGCTACTCAAGGCTCTGTCCAACCTGGCCTTGAACACCTCCAGGGAGGGGGCAGCCACAGCCTCTCTGGGCAATTTATTCCAGAGTCTTGCCACCCTCGTACTGAAGAATTTCTTCCTAAGATCCAATCTAAATCTGTTTAACATTAAGTCCATTTCCCCTTGTCCTATTAGTGGACACTTTTGTAAAAAGACCCTCTTCAACCTTCCTGTAGGATCCCTTCAGGTACTGGAAGGCAGTTTAAGGTCCCCTTGGAGTCTTCTCTTTTCCAGGTTGAACAATCCCAGCTCCCTCAGCCTGTCCTTGTGGCAGAGGTGCTCCAGCCCCTGGATCATCTTTGTGGCCTCCTCTGAACATGCTCCAACAGTTCTATGTCCCTCTTATGGTGGGGACACCAGAACTGGATGCAGTATTTGAGGTGGGGTCTCACAAGAGCAGAGTAAAGGGGGAGAATCCCTTCTCTTGACCTACTGGCCATACTCCTCTTGATACATCCCAGGACACGACTGACCTTCTGGGCTGCATGAGTGCACTGCTGGCTCACTTTGAGCTTCTTGTCTATGAACACCCCCAAGTCCTTCTCTTCAGGGCTACTCTCAACCCACTCTGTGCCCAGTTTGTATTTGTGCCTGGGATTGGCCCGACCCAGGACATGGACACATTCATCTTTATCTTTCAGCATGATTTGTTGGAGTATTAATTTTTTTTAATTGCAATATGACTAAACCCGTTGTGCACGCTTTGTTTTTGCTTAGAGTAATGTAACTATTTTGTGTTACTTTTCATGTGGTTATAATAGTAAAAACCCTAATGAACATAGTCCAGCTTTACCCAGATATGCATTTTCTATCTGACTTGGTGATAAGAATTTATTCCCTACCGTTGCTTCCATGTTGCTTAACCTACTGGAAGTCAGTGGTGGCATCTGGTATCAAATATGTGAGTGAATCTGTCTGCATAAGCACCCTCTTAGTCTACTATGATCAGAAAATAAGTGATTTAATTAATTAGTGGATTTTTAGCAAATTGTGCCAACCCAGTCAATGCTACTGGTGTTTCTTGGAGTATAGTAACCCTGAGAAGATACTTAAACTGAGCAACTGATCACATGTGTACAAGTAACTAATTTATATATTGTTTTACTCACATATATGTTTTACTCATTTATATATTTGAGTCCCAGTAAGGACTTGGAACTGTGTGAACTAGATTCTTATGCGCTGTAGAATTTATCTTTTTCTAGATCCCATTTGCTGTTTCAAGAGGCCAAGGTCGTACCCTGCCGGTTCTAGCTTCTCATTTCATTGCTCTTTAAACTTAACAGTGGGACTGTCTATTTGGCCATTTCCAAATGAGGTTTAGTTGGACAGAAAAGGGTTTGCTTGGCACGCGCTTAGATCACACAGCTAAATCGGGACTTGGTGCTGTCAAAATGGGTAAGTTTGCTTTCTCTTTTCCAACCCCAAACACACATTCCTGTCTTCTCTCTGTGGTCAGCACTGGCTTCTCTCTGGCACGCTGGATCCGTTCAGTTAAACTGGCAGGAAAATATCCCCATACAAAATGAATATTCATCTCAAGGACCAGATGAACACCAGTGCTGAGGTGGCGATTGGAGCATGTTAGGAAAGAAGAGATAAGCAAGATCTCTTTTTAACATCAGGTAGCTCTTAGACTGCTTTAGCTGTATTATTAAATTGCACGTTCATGATAAGTCTTTGTGAATTCCACTTACTTTTTGCTTAACAAGTTAGGGTGTGCTCATGAAGACATCTTAGCAGATAGACGCAGGGTATGGCAGCTTTTCCAGTATTTCTGGTATTGTCTTGGCCATGATTTGTTATGATAGACAGTACTCTTTTACAGAATCAGTCACTCTCTGTATTTCAGTTTTGATATTACTCTCTTCAATATACTGTCGAATTTCCAAGCTAATTGTAATAGTTCATCTGCATGGTTGCATCAAATAGACTTGGAGAAAGATTTGAGATGAACTGAACAAGTTTTTATCAATAATTGTGATAACCAAGCACTGTGGATATAAGTTTTCTGGTTGCCAAATTCAGCTTCATGGCTAATTTAAAATAAAAATAGAAATTGATTGACAACCTTTTCTTTTTTTTTAGCCCTCCTGAAAATTCCTTTGAAGGGTGGCAAAACTTAAGCGTTGTTGCCTTTCTTTGCTTATCATATGTAGAATTGGTTTTGATGTTACTTCTGTCATGTCTTCTGTAATCTTAAGTAGTTCCATAGATCTTTATAACCAAAGTGTTCGAAGTTGTGTTATACCGGTGGGATGGAGAAAATAACTCCAGTCATCTTCATGACCTCCACTGAAACAAGATTAAGTTCTTGAAAATGAGTTTGGGTCACTTATTCTCATGAACGGGTACATATTGCAAATTTGAATAAAACGTGGGCTGTGATAAAGTGTCTTCTTTAGTTTGATTACAGATGTATAATAGTAGTAGTTCTGGATATTGAACTCATAAGGCTGTATTAGGTGAGGTAGTAGGATGTACCTTCAGCTTCACTGTCAAAGAAAAAATTAATGCATTTTAACAAAAAAAATTTGTGGATACTTTTAAAAAAGGTTCCTATTTATTTGAAGTGGAATAAGCCTCATTAAAGTTAGAATTCCCTAACTGCGGTTAGTAATTGCTGATAGAAGTGAAAAAGAGACATAAAGATTCTAGCAGGTATATACGACTGCTTAATTGCCCATTATTTTTAGTTCTCTGAGAGACCGTATTTTAAATAATGGTATTATTTGTTTGTAGTGTCTTATAAGTTTCTGTTTAAAAAAACCCAACAAAACCCAACCCAAATACAACCAAAAAACCTGACACTTTATGGTCCTTCAGACTTTTTTAAGCATTTAAATTCCCTTCAAAGTAAGGGCACGGCACATAACTTGAGCATAGATTCTAGCGTTCTAATAATGAGTAGGAAAAAACCCCCCGTGTAACGTATGTACGAAAGATGCCTTTGCAAAAAAAAAAAAAAAAAAAGTAATTAACAGGAAGTCTATTGGCATGTTGATGTAAAACTTAAAATATCTGAAATTTTGTTAGTAGAGTTACCAGGGTTGTCAGGTTGCAGCTCATAAAATGGAAAAAACCCCAAAGCGACGACCTGTTGAAAAACAAAGTGATAATACTTCAGCTTTATTATTAAACAAACTTCTCTGTTGCGTTTATTCTTTCATACTCCAGTTACCCATCTAAATTAAAGCTTGGATGACAAGGTTGAAAGAAGAGCTGTCACAGTTGGATTCATCTGCTGGAGTTCTGTGAAGCTCCTCTAACTGTTACTGTTTGCATCCAATTTTAAATCATTTGCCTTCTATTTCAAAGAAGACGCTACTAAATCTTAATAGGATTGTTGCATTGCTTTATAGTGTTACTATATATGGTCTAGGTATTAGTGGTATTTTTTGATTATTGAACAACTTCCAGATAATGCTGTCTGAACTGTTACATATTCGACATACATCTGTGGTCAAATTATCAAAAAGTAACTCAAGATGACAGCTTGCTTTAAGATTTTTCTTATGAGCCTCTATTTCATGAGTAAGAGAAGTACATATTTAAAGTGTTTTTACTTTGAGAAATGTTTTCTTTATTTCTTTGTGCTTATAATAATGTCCTAATACAAACTGAAATGAGGTATTTATCCAAGAACAGTTCTTCAGTGTAATCTCCCTGATTAGTTTATCTGATGCAATTTGATCCAATTTTTACTTATAAAGCAGCGTAAAAGAAAAGATGCTTTCACAGGTTTTAAAAACTAATCTTAACTTTTGTTGTTTTGAGTCAAATTAAATACGGTAATAAGAGGAATAGAAAAATTAGACAAAATGGGTATTGGTGGATTTGTACTAAAATTATGTTAGAGGTTACTCAGGTATTTCAAATTTAAAAAGGTAAATGATGTCTTATGAATGTACCTTCACAGGAAAAGCTGAAAACTTCCAAACTTCTTTTTTTTTTCTTTTTTTCTTTTTTTTTTTTCCTTTCAGTATTATTTTTTTAGGACTTTGAATTGAAAGAAAGCACTTTTATGTACTTAAGAAAATATCCAAGTGGTTCAGACTTACCTTGTTAGAAAATGCTCTTTCTTTTTCAGAGTGGCTCTGAGTCCCAAAGGTGTCACTTTAACCTACCTAAAAAATCTTTCAAAGCAGTGATATTTCTAATTATCATACTGCAATATTTTAATTAAAAGTGTAATAAGCAGTGATTGCTGTATGTTTGACCTCTGTTTGACTGACAAGCTTTTTTAAAAAAAAAAATGTCTAAAGGAATGAAGAAAGATTGGCTACAGGGAAAAAGTGTAGGAGCAACTATTGAAGAAGCAAACACATACTTATCTCAAAGATTAAAATAAGTGTCGGATATAAGATTTATCGTAGTTAAGATTTCTGATGAATGGTAGTAATTACTTCCAGGTACCACTATTTGAATTTGTTTTCGTCTTAGCCAGTCATATACAGTAGTGTCTCTTTCTTGTTAAATAGAGAATTAAGTGAATTTTTTTCGTCTTTGTTGGCATAAGATTGTAACTGAAAAAAATACCAATTGCTATTTCATATAAATTTTTTTTGAATCAGTTATGACTGTAGGCAGAAGATTATCTTCATCTTCCTACTCGTCCTAACATAATGTCTTGTTCTAGTAAAAAAGTTTTTTATTGCTGTTAGGGCAAAAATGACTGGATTATATTTCCTTAAATTTATAGCTTCCTGCTCTCTGCTCTTCTGTTTTCCACATTATTGCGAGTGGAAGCATCTGCAGGTGGGGTTCAGGTTTTGGGTTGCTGTTTTTTTGGTTTTTTTTTTCATTCAGTTTGAGTTACTCAGTGTGCTACTTTCTGAGCTTCACTAGAGGAAGTCTTCAGGGCCTTTAATTATTTAATTTGATATAGTGACTAAATGCTCGAGTTATAAAAATGCTGAGGTAGCATAATTATACTAGTTTGTTTTCTATTTCTGCTGACTGGTGAGCAGAACTGCTTCTTAGACTACAGATTGTCCCTGTTGTCTCTCTTCTTCCAGAAAGTTTATTCCACGTGATTTTAGTACTACCAGGCATTTCTTTTCTCTCCAAGAAAGTCTGTAAGATCATAACAATTGCTCTGCTGGTTATGTGTTTTTCATTTAATTTATTTTGATTTAGTTTAATTTAATTTTACTTTTACTTTTGATGCTATTTTTTTTCTTTTAAAGCAGTGTTTCTTGGGAGGGCGGTGAGACCAGAGCAGTTGTGGATGCCTCCTCCCTGGAAGCTTTCAAGGCCAGGTTGGATGGGGCTTTGAGCAACCTGATTTAGGTGAAGATGTCCCCGCCTGTGGCAGGAAAGTTAGTACTAGATGAACTTTTAAGGTCCCTTCCAACCTAAACCAGTCTAGGATTCTATATTCTTCCTCAGATGGAGATCCATGATATTACTTGTATTCAAGTGCCTTGAGTAGTTCAGAGCTCACTATGGATTTTCTGCTGACCTAGCATCTAACTGTACTCTATATTAAATATTATCTTAACATTATCTTGCATTTTTGTAAGGAAAAAAAGCTCAAAGCTTCTGTTATTAACAATCAGAATTAGTAAGTCAGAACTAGTCTTTTCTACTGATTGTAAGTATTTGAGGTTTTTGGCCAACTCTGAGACTTGTCTATTAAATCACAGTCTTTTTGTATTATTCAAGGATTTACTTCTAGCTCTTCTGTTGGTTTTGGTATGTTTTTGTTTTTTTTTCCTATTTTCTCAGACATACTAAAGAGTACTTGAGGAAAAAGGATTTTTATTCCTCATGTATAAAAAAAGGTTTTGGTAATGGAAATGCTGTTTTAATGCACAGGGTGATATGTTGAAGTGTATAAATGCAATTACTAAAGTGGATTCTAATTATCTATTTTTAACGTTTAAAAGTTTATTTTGCATTTGTATATGTATTTCTAATTTTTTAAATGCATCTGTCTAAAGAAGATGTGTTATTTCATGATGCTTAATGCACACTCCTGGAATATTAAAGCTATTTGATAATGTGAGTTATACTTTAGAAAAATAATGCATTTCTGTTAAGTTTGAGATCTCTTTTGTGGTTTATATTGTCTCATTTTTGAAGGCAATTAAGAAACTAATAGACTTGTTCTGTGAGGAAGTAATGAGAATTTAGTGAAAGGTATTTTATTTGAAACTGCAAACTGGAAATGTTTTGTCACGGGAATAAATGGAAGACAAGATCTTGAATAATGGCAGAAACAGGAAAATGAAATTGAAGAGAAATCAAAAGATTGGTGCAGGTGTAAAAATGAAAGAATTGTGAAGAAGGAGAAATTTAATTACAATTAATGTGACTGTGGGAGAGACGTATTCCGAAGGGAGCAGCATATTTTAGTTCTGGCTTGTGCATTTGTTTTACTCTCCCCATGGTCTCCCATTATAATTAATGATCATCGTTCTACAGCGAAGCAGCACGGAGGTGGTTTTACTTTCAGATCTAAATCTTCTCAAGCACGCTTCCCAACAGGCTGGCGAATGACTTTAATGGCTTTTGGCATCCAAATAACGCAGCTTTGTTTGTTATGGAGTAACTGGCAGGAAGAAAAGCTGAAAGAGGAGGAACTCCTGAGGCAGCGATAGCGCGCCCTGCAAGTGTCAGCAGCGCCACGTTCGAGCGGTGTTGCACAGATCAGTAGCAGCTCAAGGTCCAGGAGAAGGTTGTCACATTAGGGGGATCAGTGCTTTAAACGTATTTGTAAACAACTTTTTTTGTCTTATTTTCCATGAGATATGTGGTTAGTTAATAATGTTTTATGGATTTCAAACCAGTTCAGATACAGTTGTCGGAGGTTTTGATGCTGAAGCTTCATAAATTTGGGTAGGCTTTGCTTGCAGTTTAAAAGCAAAGCTTTTTCGATTACAGCAATCATGAAGTAATTGAGCTTTATCTGCAGTGTGGGGATTTTTTGCTTGTTTTTAATTTGGGAAATCTGAAGTTATTAATTTTTTTTGGTGGAAAACAAATTATAAAGCAGAAGTGAAGAAGTAAGTACTTAAGCACAATAACCACAAAAAGGAAGAAAAAATATTTTTTTCAAAACATTTTTTCAAAACATGTTTTAATTGCCTTATGTCATAGAAACAGAAACTATTTAAGGCTTTTATGGCACAATAATTTTGATAAAAACCTAATTACATTACTGACTTAGAAATCTTTTTCACACCGAAGACATTTCTGGACTGATCTGCATGTTTTGTCTTTAGTTAATTATGAGATAAAAAATTAACTTTATAGTTAATATATATGTATATATATTGTGTATATATATGTACATTATATATATATATCTATATATATATTATATAATATATCTATATGTAATTTAAAGGCACTCACCTTTCTTATAGTAACGTAGGGGAAGAAAAATAGACAAACCATACTTTCTGAATTTTTTTCCGAGGGGTTGTACTAGGTAATATGATTATTTCTTTAACTTAATGAGAAATGCGTATACAGTATGTAAAAATATGATTCAATCTCCTGAATAAAGGAAACCTTATGGCTTTTTTTGCCACAGATGCATATGTAGCAGTTTCAGCAGGAAATTGTAAATCACAGAAGACTAAGACAGTTGAGGAATGCACTCAACAGTTAAGCAATAGAAGGAGCAGCGTTGTTTGTGCAGTCAGAGTTCATTCTCTTCCCATATGCTGGTCTTAATTCCGTATTTGCAACTTGTGCTAAAAATTGCAAACATTGGATGGTACCTATGTTCTGTTGTAAATAAGGTGAGGAGTCTTTAAGGTACATTTCTTTCTTGTTGGCTGTGAATGACGTTGAAGATTACAAAAGAGGGAAGCATGGCATTTTGATGGAGAAGTTTGAGCAGTATCACATAGCTTGGATTTGCAGCGACCTGCCAGTGTCATAGACTTGTGCATATGATCTCACTGGAGAAGAGTTATTTCCCCTGCCATCCGTTTTGCGTTGAGAATTTATTTTGTCATTCATTTCAATAAAAATAATAGGTTAAATTAAAAATTTCTTTGTGAGTGGGTGAGTTCACACTTGTATGGAATTATTGTCATGTATAAGTGGTTGCGGAGCTTGCTTGACAATGGCAAATTCTTCAGCCTTTCGTCACTGAAAAAATTAAACTTTTAAATTTTTAAAAGATTTTATATTTGCATACAATTTCCTGGATAATTTGAATTACTTTTATATTTATGCAAATTAAAGTTGAACCTTTAGCATGGGTAAGTTCTCCAAGTAATTTGTTAAACATATTAATCTTTATAGGATTGTCCATATGAGTTATTTTTACCTTTGAATATTAAGTAATTGCATATGAGACAATTTCTTTTTTTTTCTTTTTTTAAAATAGTTTCAGGTAAGAAGTATTAATTTTCAGTACTTTCACAGTTCACCCTTGCACATGCAGATACATAGATTTTTTGTTTAAAATTATTTAAATACCTTTTAGCCTTTGATTCATGCAGTTGATATTTTTTTCCCCCGTCCAATAAATAATTCTTTTTTAAACTTACATTAATTTATAGATTCTTTTTGAAGGCTCTTCCAGCTCTGAAATAGCCCTGTAATCAATCCCACACCTTAAGAGAGGCAAGATCTTGTTCCTGAGGCTTCCTTTGCACTTGTTTGACCACGCTGTGGTTTACTCTTAGCTCATTCTCGCCGTTTTGTGCTCTGTGTGTATGCGCTTAACGTAGGCTCGATGCTTTTAAAAATGAAATGATAAGCACAAACTAGGTAATTAAAAAATACGATTTGGGAGACATGTTCAACCTTTAATCTTTCATTTCCTATTCTCCAAGCACCTTTTGGATTTCTGAGGAAACTCCCTTATCAGGCATTCTAAGAAAACGCTCATCAGCATCCTGTGCTCATCATGCATACGGGATGCTGATTACTAGTCCCCTAATTTGGTATCACACACACCACTTCTCCCTGGCAATCTGTTTTGGTTGACGGCAGCAAACCTATTGAAGTGCTTACTCTGAGAAGAATTTGTGCTGAACATTGTGTTCTTTGCTGCTCATAAAATACATTTTTAAGAGCTGTCATCTTACAAGCTTTGGAGACTCCTGTTTTCACAGTAAAGTCATACTCAAGGATGTGGTTTATACCATTTTTCTAAACGTAACCAGCATTTACTGGCCAAATTTCTCAACTCTGTGAGAGGCTGCCAGTCTTAGATTTGGCATTATTCAAGTTCTGTGAGTCAAAGATCTGTTGGTGCCACCTGGTTTACTTAGGTCGTACCCTCTTCTGGTACTAGAATTGTTGAAGTAGTAACGATTTCACCTTTCCCATAACTAAATTGCTGAGCAGTGGTCTTGGTCTGCACTCTATAAGAACAAACATCTTTTGTTTAATTTGCAACCTGAGCTGAGAATTTTCCTATTAAAAAATATTAATCGTTCTTGAAAACAGGCCCGTTTCTTTTTAGGTATGTGCAGTGGGTTATGGATAGGAAGAAAAAGTTCTGGACTAGTGCGGGAGGAAGAAAAAGAAAAGTTGCCATTAAAATGTATTCTAGAAAAAGACTGAGTAGAAAAATCTTTCTGTCAAGCATGTAGGCCCACTAACGGAAGTGATTTACTGGTTACTGTTATGCGGAATCTGGAGTTAGAGGATAAGTAGGTGAAGTATTTACTCTCTTGTGGTAGAACAAATTGAGAGTACTTGCAGGGTCATACATTAATTTTGATGAGCATAAAAATTAGGTCAAAGTAATCAAGCTTACAGTGGTTTTGGAGATGGTGATTTACCTTGTTCTCCAGGTCAGAAGAGATTATAATGTTCCCCATGTGCAGTAAAATTATTTAGAGAATTAATATTAATAAAGTAAAATGATTAATGTTTAAAACATCATTCTTATACTGATGTACATTTATCTTGCTTCCTGTTCTGTCTTAAGGAAATTGTGGCAGCGCAACTGAAAACAAGTGTAGGATTATTAATAATGTTAAAATAGACAAGTCAAGAATTCATTGTGTATATGAGAACTCTACTGGTAATAGGGGATTATTAAAAATCCAATAAGGTCATGTTTACTTAAGCCTGAACTGATGAGATGATTGAGTTCTTTTTATTTTTTTTTACTTTTACCTTTGTGACTGCAGTATCACAAAGAAAGGGAAGTTTTTACTTTGGTGATTAATCTTTCACAGCTCAAAAGCTATTTCTATCAGATAAGTATGTAATTAGGTTTTTTTTTCAGTGAGAGATATTGATGCGGTTATGTACATATTTAATTAGGTAATTGTTACTGGAAGAATTTACATTTAAATGCTCTATTATGTCCTGATCTCTTTAGAAATCATTGCCTTACTGCAGCAGTGACTGAATCGCTGTTTCATAAGGCTTTTTGAAACCTGAGATTTTAGTGGAGTGTGTAAGATCTTCTAGATGTGGGAATATGACTGTGCACCTCTGCATGCAGTCATATGGTTTTGTAGTTTGTATACGGAGCTGGTAGAATGATTTCCTTGCACCTCTGCAAGTGATACGTAATTTGGACTTGAAATGTATGGTGATACCTTTTATACATTAGATGAGAAATAAATTTATACAAATTAATGGTAAGAAAAGGCCAAATTTAAGACACTCAGAGAATTAATCTTTCTGATGTTTCTATGCATTATTTTGTATATTGGCTGTATGTAAAGAAGAAATGTAATTTATTGATGATTTTATGTTCTGGGATTTGACACAGAGCCTTTCTTATACCAACATTCATGTCATCCCCTACCTCCGAGTCCGGTGAATTAATCTGAGTCTTACCTGATTCTGAGTGCTGAGACACCGTTTCAAGATAACAAGCTAAAATAAACCAGTTAAATGTCTGTTTCTTTACAAATTAGTTTCCTGGGAAAGAATGTGTGCTTCGTTTAATAGAGATGGTTTTTATATGAGCTTGCTTAGTGTAATGAAGTAGTAAAACTATTGTTACATTCATTTCTTTCCTACTTTATGAAGACTGACTATTGGTGTTGATGTGACAGGTTTAGAGAAAGTCTAAATGCACGTTGCCTTTCTGTTGGTTCTGTTTGAACACAGTTGGACACAGGTGGGTGGTTGGATGCATTGAGAGGGCTGTTAATTACTGTAACAATATCATGAACCCATTTTAATAGTGTCATAGTTTTCAGTATTTTAGTTTTTTTTTTCAGGACATGATTTCTTCATAAATAAATTTTTTTTTTTGAAATTAAAATTTTCCACTTCTTTAATGCATAAATTTGCGTTGTGTGATCCCATCTGTCTGTCACGGCAGATGTTTTTACTCATGATCTGTGCTGGAAAGATGAAATTCTAGCATTTTTTAGAAGAAATACATCTCAAAGGCAAAGATATGAAATTAAGTTTAACGTTTCAAACAATTTCCACCAGAATCATCACCTAGGCTTAATCTCATATTAAAAACTATTTTTAATGGAGGAAAACCATTATCATCTGTTTAGCATGTTTGTTTTCTCCTGTCATTGGAAAAATGACAAGTTGTAAGTAAGGTTTTTTTATTATTTTTCAGTTTATCCTTATGTCTCTGCCTTTGGGACTGGATCCACTTAAAGTTGTTCAGAAAAATTTGCTCATTCTTTGCACACTGGGATGTTTCAGAAATATACACCAGGAATGAGTAAAAACCAGCTAATACCATGCTTGCAGCAATGCACATATTCAGATCAGCATGCCATTGACTCCATGCTAGGGTAGTTTTCCTCCAGGCAACTATTTTACTGTCTTCTACAATTACACAGATAACACGATAAGGATCTCAGCAGGAAACTGAAGAAAATGAGAAACTCTGTGAGGCTTTGTAATTGGGAAATTCTATGCCAGTGATCTTTTTTTTTTCCCCAGATATTGATATATGTACATATTGGCCTGCTGTTTTCCCCCGTGCTCTTGTTATTTAATCTTTATATTCCTGTCCGTTCACATTTCACTCATTGAAAATATATTTAAAGTTATCTAAAACCAGAATTCTGTTTTCAAGCACAAGTCTTAAATTTATCTCATGTACTTTTGGGGTGGTTATTTGTGCTTCTTATGTTGTTTGTCCTGAAATTCCTCTTACTATTTCTTTTCTAAACTCTTCTAGTGTGTTTATTTCTTCATCCAAATAAGGAAAAAAAAAAAAAATTAACATTGATTGCTTTTCACCTTAAAACTGCGTGGAAAAGAAGCACTTTGCACTGTGTGCCTACACAAGTAAATGTAAAAGTTAAATATGTAAACTGTTATTTTACATGATATTGTGCCAATCAAATGTTCCTTAATTGGAGGTTGTCATGAAAATGAATGGCCTTTTTGTTTCACCTATGGTGTGGGAAAGGGTAATTCAGATATTCAGAGTGAATTTTCAAGTTCCTCAATAAAGTGCATGAACTTACGGTAAATCAAATCAGAAACCGTCACACATCACTGAGCACCTGCCTGTTTGGTGGCTTTTGGGGTGCTGTGCCTTCTTCATTAGGTTCAGTGTCTGAATGGCTTCCACAGTACAGCTCTTTATTCAGCGTACACCACATTTAAATCAAAAAGCACCACTTAAGTAGTATATTTTTGTATCTGATCTAATGAAAGATATATTTTAATGTATCTCCGAATAATTAGTTTATTCTTTCGAAGTATTTGGTTGCAGAGTTTTAAGCTAAAGTTTGAGACAGTTATTTTACATAGGGTGAATACTACTACTACATAATTGAAATGCAGTTGAGTTGTCTAATTAGATTATTTTCTTTTTCTTTATTTCAAAGCGTTATTATCTGACGTTAGAGGAGATGACTTAGTGGCGCATGATAAGCACGGTGGGAATGAAAATTTGCCTGCAAGTAGCTTATGTATTTAAAGAACATGTAAAAATCCTGAACATTTATTTTATGTTTAAGAGGCTTATGAAAATGCTAAGTATCAGTCAGTAGAAGCCAGAGAAAAGCATCTGTTCTTGGATGGATCCTCCAAAGGGAGAGGCAGAACATGAAGGCTGCATGAGTACATCCTAAAAGTGCTACTTGGATTTCTGTAATTGTTGACCTTCTCATTCTGTGACATTCTGTTTAGGAACTATGGATTTTTTAGTGAAAGAACTGGATGGTTCCTAAATGCTATCTGTATATTTTGATTTATAGGATCAACCAAACTAGAGCAGAAAGAGCTTGATAATAGTTGCATTTCCATCTTTAATCCATTTTTTTTTCCTGTGGAATAACGAGAATTCTACTTAGAATAGTGGAGGTACATCAGACCTTTGTTCTTTTCAGAAGGGCCTCAACTGACATCCTCTTTGTGTTTGGTGCACACACTCATGTTGAAAAGTAGTTGGAACCATTGGAAGATGTGCCTTAAAAGCTATCTTCTGTTTGCTGTGGAAAAAAAAGATAAATCGTCTTTCCAGTGTGATAGTCCTACCTTCCTAGAACAACTTGAATCTTGTTTTTCTGGGCTGCATCAAGAGGTGCGTGGTCAGCAGGTAGAGGGAGGTGATTCTCCCCTTCTACTCCACTCTCATGAGACCCCACCTGGAGTACTGCGTCCAGTTCTGGAGCCCACAGCACAAGAAAGATCTGGACGTGCTGGAGCGTGTCCAGAGAAGGGCCATGAGGATGATCAGAGGGCTGGAGCACCTCTCCTGTGAAGACAGACTGAGAGAGTTGGGGCTGTTCAGTCTACAGAAAAGAAGGCTCCGAGGAGACCTTATTGTGGCCTTCCAGTATCTCAAGGGATCCTACAAGAAGGCTGGTGAGGGGCTTTTTAGGATGTCGGGTAGTGATAGGACTAGAGGGAATGGATTGAAGCTAGAGATGGATCGGTTCAGATTGGACATTAGGAAGAAGCTCTTCACCATGAGGGTGGTGAGACACTGGCACAGGTTGCCCAGAGAGGGGGTGGAAGCCCCATCCCTGGAAGTTTTTAAGGCCAGGCTGGATGGGGCTCTGGGCAACCTGATCTAGTGGGGGATGTCCCTACCCATGGTGGGGGGTTTGGAACTAGATGATCTTTAAGGTCCCTGCCAACCCTGACAATTCCATGATTCTGTGATTAGTGCTGGGGTTTCTTTGCTGTCCAAGTTTCTTCAGCCTCCCTTCTCAAACTGCCGGTGCTTTCTCACAGACTGTCATTTTGGCTCATTGCAGGTAGTTCAGTTACAGGATGGGAAATTTTTCAGTGGGTGTTTAAAGTTTTATTTCAGCTAAGTTCAGACTTCCACAGTTTACAGATGTGGATTCCAGGGCAATCCTTTTAAGTTCTAGTTACAGCTCATATGAGAAACAGAATTTTCTTTGGGTTTGATTAGTCTGATTTATTATAGGTTTCTCCCTCCGAACAAGACAGCTGATACTCGTCACGACTTGTTTTCCTGTGTTGGCTTTGAAGAGACGTGAAGACGCCCACCTTCGATGGTTGGCTGTATCTTCAGCTATTTTGTAGGTTTAAATCCTGGCATGAGGATATAGGGAGAACTGGTAGATTTTGAAAGAGAAGGACAAAAAAAGAGCTAAGATAAGAAAGATGAGAAAGAGATGATAAAAAGTCTTTTTCATTTGCTATCTTTTCATGCTCACCTTTAGAGGAGTTATTGTGTTGTGCTACGGTTTATAACTCCCTTTTTGTTCAGAACTACGATAGCAGAATCATGAAAAGAAAAGGTGCTCAAAGGCAGGAAATTTGCAAAAGAACACACTATAAAGTAGTCGTAATCTCATTCTGTCAGCAAGTGTTTAGTGAAAGAGGGCCTGAAGACGGCTTCTTTCAAAGGGAATAAAGTTCAATATATGTTTGTGGTTTATAAACATGAGGAACTGTAGCTCATTTATTGGTTTTTCTGTAGACATTGTGAAGGAGAGAAAAAATGGTTACTCTTTTTTTTTTTTTGGTTTTTGTTATTTAAAATACTAAAATTATTAACTATATTTTTTTTTCCACTGGGGCATTGGTTTATGAATCTATAATAAACAGTATAATTATGAGACATTTTCGTGAGTTAACACGTATAGGATATAAAAGAAAAATTGTTCCTGCTGTAGAGGATGCATCATTCATCATCTTTTCTGTCTGGAAAAGTCTTTTCTCTTCTAAATTAATGGGAATATTAATCCTTAATGTTAATTTCTGAACTGTTAAAAAGGGCTCTTCTGCTGGAAATTGAGGGGTTTTCTTGTTTGTTTTAAAATCTCAAGGCAGATCAGTTTGGAGGTAGATAGGTAGATGCTTAATACTGATTTTTTCACACTTTCATATGAAGCTTCTAATCTTAAATTTGTTGGGGTTTTTTTTTTTGGGTCCATGTTAAGTCTAATAATTTTCAGTCTTTCTGTAACTCTTGTGAGTAGTTCTTCTGTTAGTGGGCTTAGTAAAGGACATGTTGACATTAATAATAATTTGCTCCTTTTTCTGGACTTTGAGGGATATTTCTGTTGTCTCCTTTTTGAGCTGCAGAACTGGCATTTCAGTTTGGATTAATTCTGTGAAATGTACATCACCTTAGCTGCTTGTTTAATCTGAATTAGGTTTCTTCATTGCTGGATGTTTTGGTTTGTTTTCTTGATGTTAGTCTGTTTGCCTTCAATCCTTTTTTGTTCTCCATCACATTTGAGTATTTTTACTGTGAAGAAACTTTTATATTATACTAGGCTTTTCTCTTAACATGCTTTTTTCGAAGAGGTTAGGTTTAAGTGAAATGGACCCAAGTTTGTTCTAGAGGCCATCCTTAATGAGAGGAGTTGAAGAGAAAGTGATGTGAACTGAACAGAAGGATGTCAGGGGGGAGTGTTACCTCCCAGTTACTGCCTACGTTACCTGTTTTTCACAGAGTATTGTGAGAATTTGCTGCCCATTGCTGGCAGAGGAGTTACAATATTGATTTCTGTGCGGGGTCTGCCCTGCCTTTTGCTGGGAGGAATGTGCTGCTGACAGTAGCTGAGGAGTTTCTTCCTCTTTACAAAGGGATCTGCAGTTAAATTTGCTGCTGCAGTCTGCTGCTCACTCTTCAACATTTTGCAAGGCAGTGTTACATCTGGGTTTATTATATAAGGTATTTAAAATAAGTTGTATATTTGTTTGTTGATCTTTTAGAAATTAGGTTTTTAAAGCTGTACTCCAGTGCAAAGGTGGCATTCCTTTAATAACCAGATTACTGGTGCATTGTTTATGGTCCTGCCACCTCTGAGATCATCGTGTGCTTTTATTCTGTGGAGTCTCTGCTGCAATCCCTTGTTTTACTTATCAGGTTTCCCAGGGCCTTAACTAATGCGTTGTTAGCACATACTTGTCCTATAGCTATTTGTATTTCACAGTGCAAAACCAATGACCCCCCTTAGAACACACCCACACACATGGACACCAGTGCAAACAAGAATGCTTTGATAACACCTTGCTAGCAGTGTCTGCTAGTAGGGGTAAAGTCACTGGTTATTTTAAAATTGTTTTGTAACGTGTAATGCTCGTGGTTGTTACCAGTTGGCAAATAAGTGCTTTAAGGTAGCATAATGTGACAACTTAAAGCTGGGCTTAGGCTTCTGCAGTGACAACTGCAAAGCTATGAGAAAAATAATTGAGGAGTTTTAAGATATTACATATTCGTGGTTTTCTCTTATTGTTTATCTTATGCTACGTTGCAGTTGTGTAATGGAGGAAACTCCTTCTTTAATATATCATACTCTATTTAAGTAGAATCAAATTCTCTTCTGCATCTTCCCCTCCTTGAGAAGAAGCCAGGGCTCAGAAAGATGCTTCTTTGAGTCTCGCCTTGGTACAATAAGATGCTGTGAGCTGCTGCAAGAGGCAGCCTGTAGCATTTACTCAAAGCTTCCCAGCTTGTGTTAAACCCTCTTTTGGGGCTGTAGTGGAGATTTGGGAGTAACTGGCAAGGCAGCACTTTCTGTGTTCTTTTCAAAATGGATTACTTCAGATGCTATGGTTTAAAAATAATGTGGCTTAAGTGGTGAAATTTTGGTTCATAGAGAAATGTGAATTTCTCTTAACACAGCCATGTGAAAAACTCAGTCTCCATGAATTGGACATTGTTGGGATTCTGTGCTTTTTGGGTATTGAGAATCACGGGGTTTTTTTTGGGGATGGTGGATGGGAATCATCTGTTTCCTTTTGTCTGATTTCCTTCTGATTCCAAATGTTTGGCTGAAAAACAGACGCTTCTTGGAAAACTGCAGTCAGCTTTCTAAACAAGTTTCAATGGTTTTCTGAAAAGTATTTTTCAGGGCTTTTTTCTTCTGTCAAGACTGGCAATATATTTTGATGTGCGTGGTGCAGACATAGACATTTTCTGCAGCGATTGTTCATACGTAGCTTGAGGCTCTCAGAGTGCTTCTGATGATCCTCTTTCAGGTGTGAAATGTTTAGAATGAAGTAATTTATTATATATTAATTCTGGTTAACCAGGCATGATTTGAGATTTTCACAGTCTGCAAGAAATTAAGTATTCATTAACATTTAAAGCCGTTAGATGACACAGTTGAGCAATAAATGATTCATTTAGTGCCTGTTAAAGTAAATGTGCTCTGAAGTTTCTGACTAGAAGATAAGTGGTGGTTCTCTCTGTTTTCAATTATTTTCTTCTTCCTTGCTTTATTTATTTTGTGCACTTCAATGACTTGCCTTTCTCTCTCTTTTCCTGAAACAGAAGAAGAAGAAGTGGAAAATTTTGATGTTTCCAGTCTGCCTGAAGAAGTGCTGCAGAACATAGAAGCTGACAGTTACTGGTGCATGAGCAAGTTGCTTGATGGCATTCAGGTAAATTGATTTTTCCTTTCTCTAACTAGTGGAGTTAACCAATTAATGCCATGGCTTTGAACTACTTTAAAGTTGTTGAGAAAGTCTACATCTATGAAAAATAGGGGAGAAACAGATTTCCCCATTGGAGATATCTGCTACAAGTTCGCATAATACTAAGAAAGAAAAAGGGAAAAAAAAGCGCAACTTTTCATCAAAATGTTTCATGTAGCATGCTTCATTCTGGTATGATGTTCTAGAGCAGAGTTGAAATCTCCAGTTCTAGAGATGTGTGCTGTGCCTCAGTCAGCAAGTATGGAGAATGCTCAAGTCTCAAAGTAAAATGGTCATACAGAGGTAATGAAAAGCTGGGTTGTTTATTCATCTTTAAGTCATTAATATGGAATCAAGGGACATGCTAACATGGGAGATACTGTTGTGGGGGTCTGTTACAGACCACTAAACCAAGAAGAAGTTGCTGATGAAGCCTTCTAGAAGTAGCTGGAAGCAACCTCAAGGTCACATGCCCTGGTGCTTATGGGTGACTTCAGTCATCCCGATACTAGTTGGGAAGCTCACACAGCCAAGCAGAACCAGTCCAAAAGGTTCCTGCAGTGCTTTGATGATAACTTTCTGCTGCAGGTGGTGGAAGAACCGACGAGAAGAGGTGTGATGCTGCACCTTGTATTAACAAACAAAGTCTGGTCGTGGATGTTAAGGTTTGAGGCAGTCTTGGCTGTAGTGACCATGATGTGCTAATATTTAGTACTGTTAGGGAAAGAAGAAGGGTAATAAGTGAAATCTCTACCCTGAACTATGCCCTCTTTAAAGATCTGCTCAGCAGTATCCCGTGGGCAAGGGCTCTGGAAGGTACGGGGCACGAGAGAGCTGGTCAGTATTCAAACTCTACCTCCACGCAAACTCTACCTCCACGAAGCGCAAGATAAATGTATTCCCTTAAAAAAAAAATCAAGTAGAGGAGGTAGGAGACCTCCATGGATAGACATGGAAAAACTCAAATGGAAGAGGGAAATTTACAGTAAGTGGGAAAAGGGTCTGGTTAACTGAGAGGATTATAGAAATGCTTCCAGAGTGTGTAGAGACTGGACAAGAAAGGCCAAGGCTCTCTTGAAACTTATCTTTCACCTCTCTAGCAAGACTAACAAGAAGAAATTTTTCAAATACATCAATGAGAAAAGGAGGAATAGGGTAAGAGTGGGTCCACTGCTAAATGAGGTGGGAGATATGATAAAAGAGGGTGCAGAGGTGGCAGTTGAACATCTTCTTTGCCTCAGTCTTTACTCCTAAGACCAGCCCTTAGAAATCTCAGTCACTAGAAATAAGGCAGCAAAACTGAAGTGAGGAAGACTCTCCACTGGTCAGTGAGGATTGGGTTAGAGAACTCTTGGAGCAACTGAAAACACACAAATCCATGGACCCTGATGGGATGCATCCACGTGTGTTGAGAGAGTTGACTGACATTGTTGCTGAGCCCTTCTCCATCATTTTTGAAAAATCATGGAGAACAGGAGAGGTGCCTGAGGACTGGAAGAAAGCCAATGTCACTCTGGTCTTCAAAAAGGGAAGAAGGAGGACCCTGGCAACTACGGACCAGTCAGCCTCACCTCCATCCCTGGAAAGGTGATGGAGCAGTTCATTCTAAAGGCCATCTCTAACCTATCTCCTAATTCCACAACCACCCATCTCTAATTCCACAACCTCTCTGGGCAACCAGAAAGGTTGTGGAGTCTCCTTCTCTGGAGACTTTCAAAACCCACCTTGCCGTGTTCCTGTTTGACCTGCCCTAGGGGATCCTGCTTTGGCAGGAAGGTTGGACTAGATGATCTCTAGAGGTCCCTTCTAACCCCTGACATTCTATGAATATAGGATCCTATAAACAATTGCTGTTATAATAGTTCCTTAAATTATCTTTATATTCTTAAACCATCCGTTTAAAACTTGATACTTATTCTACTTTGCTAAGTGTTTGAATTTTTCCAATCTGGAGAAAGCTATAAATGCCAGCATAATTTTCTGTTAAATGCAGCAATTTGCAGACTAAGAATGGTGGATTTGTGTGTCCATCTTTTCATTTGTTGACATCTGTGTTTATCAAGATTAGTATGATCTAGAAGAAATAGTAAATATGTAGCTGAACATCTTGCGTTTAAGTGAGGAAGGAATCCACACAATCTACAGTAGGTTAAATGGGAGTCCAAAAACATTTTGTACTTGTGATGCTGACGCACCGCAACGTGAAAACTTCGGACTTTTCATTTACAAGAAGGTTACCTGATTTAAAAATTAATTAATGTTTGTTGCAATACAACGTCTATAAAATTTATCTAATATCTGCTTTTGAGATCAGTGTCGTTTGAGATAAACATTTTGGGTCTTGCTAGAAAGTAGAAGTAATCTGATCTTGTAAACTTAGAATATATGCCCTAAAATAATAGTCATTGTGAATTCCTGTCTTATGGGTGGGCCAAAACTGAACTTTATTAGAAAAGTGAATTTCTGAAAGGTGATGATTTCTATTTTGCCCTGGCAACAAAGAATTGTTTTCAGCAGTGTTTGGTAGGCAGATGCTTGCAGTCAGGGTTCACTTGCTGCTTTCCATGAACTGATTGGAAAATAAATTACAGCTAAAGATATTTAGCAGATTTCTGCTTATTTTTCTTTTTTTTATATTAATATATCTTCTCTTTCTGATGATTCCCTGCTTTCAGACGGACTATTTGTCTAGTGTAGAGGATTTTTTTCTGTGAAATTGTTTCAGAATTATTTTGGTGTCAATAGAAATTGTTTCAGGGATAGCAAAACTTGGGTTGATTTATTCCTAACATTCTCTTAAAAGATGATGGACAAGTGCTTCTACTGTACTTAATAGTTTCAGTCGTTTTAAGAGGTCTTATGTAACTTTATTTGTTTTGAAATGCTTTGGGCAAATGCTTGAAAATTGAAGGTTTTGTTTCTCCAAGTGGTTTTAATGTAGGAAAGACCCTGGAGAATGACTTTGTATGTGTGGAAGATACCTATCCTCCAATCATTAATAAAACATCATAAAACATGAATAACCTTAGAAATTCCTATGAATTGAAGTTGTACTTTTAAGTGAAAAAAATTAATGTTTTTAGATTCTTTATTTTGACCGATTTTTTTTCCTTTTGGTACTTAGTGTTTTTAAAAGTGCTTTAACATACTCTTGTCTGTGACTTATGTTTTTAATATGAATCTTTCATTGGCTAAGGCCTGTTGGCTAAGACATACTGCAAATTTAAACTTGTAACAGTTAATTTTTTGACAGAATTATTAAAAAATTGAGTTGACGATCAGAAGTCTTTAATGTGTTTGAAGATATTTTAGGTGAATTTCTGCTGATTAACAGTCAAATGAGTAGTGGCTCGATGTTTCATGTAACATTAATGAAAAGCGTAGTTGTCTTATGTTGATTCCTGCAAAAAATTGTGGTTTGCTTATTTTGGTCTCTCAGAGCTACAACATTTTAAAATATTTTACTACATATCAAAAATATGTGAAAACTTATAAAAAAAAAGTGAGAACTTGAAATCTTGAAATGCTTGAAAGGAAGAATGCCAGGTAAAGAAATGCAAAGCTTCTAACTGATTTTCCTGTTTCTGGTATGTCTTCTGTTGCAGAGCTGCTGCTCTGTTGTTTTCTTCCTAGAAAAGGAGATTCAGATATTACGTAATTTCTCCTTAAAATTGTGTTTCATACAAAACCACCAGGTACTGATAAGCAAAATATAAAAATTTAACTGTAAAGGAATTAAACTGCATTGATGAAAATTTAAGCTTTTACGTAAATGGAATGATTATCAGTTGGATGCATTCAAGGGTGCAGTCATCTGTTAAACGCAAGCTTGAAAGATTATGCTAGTGGTGTGACTAATGATGTTACAGTTGATTCAGTGCAACTTCAGGTGCTGCTGAAATGAAAGGGCTTGCTTGTTTTTTTTTTTATTCCCATTCTCCTGTTTTGATTCCCTTCTGTGTTGATGACCACTTGTCGGATAGAATGGTCATGTAGTTGCAGGTCAAATTGGTTGGGAGAACTAAACCGACTAGAAGTTAGCTTGTTGAAAGGAAAGGGTTAAAAAAGTATATAAAAAAGAGTATAAGGGTTGTTTTATGGAAGGGATGGCATCCAGTGGGATCTTGGCAGCTTTGAGGAGTGGATCAGGGCAATCCCTGATGTCAGTACAGACTGGTGGATGAATGGATTTTGGGCTTTTTTGGAAGAGGACTTGAGGATACAAGTGGAAGAAAAGCCAGACATAAGCCAGCAATGTGCGCTTGCAGCTCAGAAGGCCAACTGTAGCCTGGGCTGCATCACAAGAAGTGTGGCCAGCAGGTCAAGGGAGGTGATTCTGCACCTTTACTCTGTTCTCATGACACCCCACCTGCAGTGCTGTGTCCAGCTCTGGAGTCCTCAGCACAAGAAAGACACGGACCTGCTGGAGCGCATCCAGAGAAGGGCCACAAAAATGGTCAGGAGGCTGGAACACCTCTCATATGAGGAAAGGCTGGGAGAGATGGGTGGTGTTCAGCCTGCAGGAAAGAAGGCTCCAGGGAGACCTTGTTGTGACCTTCCAGTACTTAAAAGAGACTTAGAAGAAAGACAGATTTTTTCCCATGGCCTGTAGTGGCAAGACACGAGAAGCAAAGTTTTCAAACTGAAAGAGATTTAGATTTGACATAGGGAATATGTTTTTTATGATGAGGGAGCCCAGAGAAGTTGTGGATGCTCCATCCCTTGAAATGTTCAAGGTCAGATGTAGTTCTGCAATATGCAACAGTCTAGATGATCCACTTAAATCTCTACTTCTCAAGGAAGTTTTTTCTTGGAAATAATACTTAAATTAGTTCTTACTATTCCCTTATTATTTTCTATGTGATCTACTATACATAATGGAATGCCTTTACAGCCAACCAGGAAAAACTGCTTCTCTCTCACAAAGCCACAAAACCAGGCAACATAAAACAAGATTCATGCTATTGTGTTTCCCTTTTTCTGTGAAAATATGTCACACGAGACTCAAGTATGACTATTAGTATTTTGTCTGCAGTACAAGGATTTTAGAGAAGAGAAACGTGACATGTGGTGGTAACTGCAATCTAAGAATCTCTGTAGAATGTTTATGCTAATTTATTCATCAATATAGGCTTCCATCTGATGTGAGCCTGCCAGTATCAGGTAAGTTTAAAGAGTGTACTTTGATAACAATTAGGGTCCTGTTGTGAAATTTTTGACTAATGTGAGCTAGATACATTTTCTTTGTGTGTTTGTCTTTCCAGTGCCTAAGAGTGTAATGGAAGAATGATTGTATTTGTATCCCTTTATTATTCTTAACAGAAAACTCATTTATTTTTCAAACCCATCCTGGCTGCCTCATTTTCTTGATTCCAGAATTGTCAAAGGTGTTATTAAGAAGTATGTATTTCTTGGTTGAGTTTTGCTACACATAGTGTCTGTTATTTCTCCTTTCCTCACTCATCTTACTCCCCTCCTTTGTCTAATGTGACTCTTTGTATTTTTAATATAATGGCACATTTTTGAACCACAGGGACCTGTGGAATAAGACTATTGACACTGAGCAGCACGACAATCACTTCCTGACATGCTTACAGTTTTTAGCCTAAGGAAGAGATAAAACTTGGTCAATCATCTGTTGCTTTAGCAGATTCACTCATGCTGTTTTGTGGTCATCTGGGGATTTCTATGCAACTATGCCTTTGGCTTCACTTACAGAGTTTTGCAGAACTTTTCCAGTAGTTAATGTTTGATATTGCATGATAGTTTAATCTATTTTGTGTCCTCAGATTACTTTGCATCTTCTTTCTCAGTTTGCTCTCTCTTATTGTAGGCTCCTGAGTGGCTACACATCTCATCACAATTTTACTTTATTTTTAAATAATAACAAATAATTTAAATAGAAATACTAGGTTTTTTTAATATAAATTTGTCTCTCTCCAAGATGTCAGTTAATCTTGCAATTTGTACCTGTATATACTGTCTTATGGCAGTCAGGTTGGAATGATGATACGCTGTAATGGTTTTCCTTTTCACTGCCTGTCGTGTGTTTGAGTCTGGTGAGGTTTTTGGAAAGTGGGGGGAGAGCTATGGGGATGACTTGTGTGAGACTTCGAGAGCCTTCTTCAGCCCAGGTAAGAGTTGAACCAACCTCTGGGTAGGGCCAGGCTTATCAGCACCTCTGCAATCAAGGTATTTGTATTGGGTTTGCCTGGCCAGATTTCGGTGGCGGAGGGGCTGTAGGGGTGGCTTCTGCAAGAAGCTGCTAGAAGTTTCCCCTAGGTCTGATAGAACCAATGCCAACCAGCTCCAAAAACAGACCCGCCGCTGGCCAAGGCTGAGCCCATCAGTAATGATAGGACAGGAACGCCTCTGTGAAAACGTATTTAAGAAACGGGGAAAAAAGAACTGCGCCACACAACAACTGGCAGAGAGACAGAGGAGTGAGATATGTGAAGACACCAAGGTCAGTGAAGAAGAGAGGAGGAAGGATGTGCTCCAGGCACTGGAGCAGAGAGTCGCCTGGGTCATGGTGAAGACCGTGGTGAAGCAGATTGTTCTGCAGCCCATGGATGTGACGGGGTGTAGATGTCCACCTGCAACCTGTGGAGGACCCCACGCCGGAGCAGGTGGGTGCCTGAAGGAACCTGTAGTCCGATGGGAAGCCTGCGCTGGAGCAGGTTGGCTGGCAGGACTTTTGTAATGCCGCGGGGGACTCACCCTGGAGCAGCTTCCCCTGAAGGACTGCACCCCATGGAGAGACTCACATTGGGGCAATTTGTGATGAACTGTCTCTCGTGAGATGACTCATGCCGGAGAAAGGTGTGTGAAGATCATCTCCTGTGAGAGGGACCCCAGAATGGCTAAGGGGAAGAGTGAGGAGTGCCCCCCTGGAGGAAGAAGGAGCGGTAGGCACAACCTTGGATGAACTGACCACAACCCCCATTCCCTGTCCCCCTGCGCTGCTTGAACCAAACCACCACAGTATTTAAGAGACAACCCCATTGTTCTCTTTCTCTTTTGGGTTTTTTCTTGTCTTGATCTGTCCTGTCTTTGTGTCAGGAAGGTGTTTTTTTTTTTCTGCTAGAGGAGGGGGAAGTGAGAGGAGAACAAAGGAATGCTGAGAAGAACAAGGAGGAGAAGGGTCCTGGAGGAGAAGGAGGGGGAGAAGGCTGCCTGAGTGGGACTTCTCCTTGGAGCCCTGTGGTGGCTGAGATGGAAGATGATTGCCTGCCAGTTGAGGGGATTGATGGTGGTAAGAACTTCCTGTATATGGCAGTATGAGCCCCATGTGAGAGTGACCGAGCGTCAGTGGGTGACGCACCCAAAGTGATCTGTGGCCCTGGTGGACTCAGGGCGAGGAAGAGGATTGCCCCCTGTGAGGTGGACACCATGTGGCAGGAAGGAGAAACTGGAGGAGCCGTCTTTCTCAAGGAGGAGCTGCCATGGACCATGAGTAATGGCCAGGTAGACCAAACCTCCTACGCCCTGCCCCCGTTGTACTGATGGAGGGGAGGAGATAGCTGAGAAGATGGGAGGGTTGCGGGGGGGAGTATTTAAGGTTGAATTGCATTTATTTGTGTATTCCACTCACTATCCTGCTTCCATAAATGGTGGTGGTGAATTAAATCTATGTTTTCTCCCCAAGTCTATGTTTTTTTACCCATCATCTTAAATGGTAAATTATTACTCTTTCTGTCCTTAATCTCAATACTTGAGCCTTTTTGGTTGACTTTTCTCCCTTCACATCACTGTGGAAATGGGAGTGGAGAGAGGAGTGATCTTGTGGTTCTCTTTGTTATTGGCCCGGGCAGTCGGCTTGAACCACAACACTGATTTACGATTATGTGCTGTGACGTTTTTCTTTAGCTTTTGTCCTAGAAAGACTATACCTCACTGTGATTTTTCCTATTTGTTTCAGGAAAACAAGTGAGAACTTCTAAAATCGTAAGAATGTCGGATAATTCTGGTAGGAAAGGGCCTGTAGAGCTCATCTAGTCCAACCTCCTGCTTAAAGTTGGGTCAGCTCTGAGGTCAGATCGAGTTGCTCAGGGCTTGAATCCTCCAAGGATGGAGACTGCACAGTCTCTGGGGGGTTAACCTGTTGCAGTGCCTGATTCTCCTGATGTTGAAAAAGAATTTTCCTATAGCCAGATGGAACAGTTCTTGCTTGTTTATGCTGCTCATCCCTTAATCCTCCCATTATGTACCAGTATTAAAACACAAGCTCTGTCTTTGTGATAAAATAGGTTTTATTAGGCTGCTATTAGATGCCTCTGAAGCCTTCTTTTCTTCAGGCTGAACAATTCCAGTTCCCCCAGCCTCTCACAGGACATATGCTCTGCACCTCTGAGCATCCTGGTGACTGTTTATCCTTGCTCTAGTTTATTCACATTTTTCTTATATTGAGGTCCCTAAAACTCGATGTAGTCTAGATGTGGTCTTGAAATAGAGGAAATTATTTGTCAGCATTAGAAAAAAAATCTTTACAGTAAAGGTGATTAAACTCTGGAACTATTTGGTCAGAGACTGTGGAGTCTTAATCCTTGGAGTTCAAAACCTGACTGTACATGGCCTTGAGCAGCTTGGGGCTCCAGGTGACCCTTAGCAGGGCATGGACTTGGGTGGTCTCCAGAGGTCCCTGTCAACCTCAGTGATTCCAAAGCGGGCGCTGAGTGGAAATAATCACTTCTCTTCATCTACTGAGCGAGGAGGCTGCTGGCTGCTTTCGCTGCCAGAATGTGCAACTGGCTCAGTCTGAGCTTGCTGTCTGTTGAGGCTTCCAGGTCCTTCTCTCCTCCCCAGCCAGTTTATCTCCAGCCTGTATTCTTGCAAGATGCTTGCAAGGTTTATAAAAGCCTATTTCTGAGGGGGTGTGTGTGGCCATGTGCAAAATATGGCTAAATAAGACCATCATTCTTAATCTTTTTCAACACATGAAAAGTTGATAATTTCACATTTGTAATCCGTTTAACAGTATTTTGGTGCATTACTATTGCAAATAAGAATTGTGTATTCCTAGGTTTTTTCCAAAACTGTTTTGACTTGCATTTCAAGTTGAACAATCAAAATATAAAATGTTTCAGATGTCAATCTACCATGCTCATGATAAAGCTGGTTGTCTTTAGAACACTTAGAAGCTGTAGATGATGTGTGAGTATTTTTACATTTTCACCTGTAGGAATAATGGCTGTACATATGGGAAAACTAGAACTTATCCCACAAGTTTTAATTAAGTGAACATTCCCATATATCCATCGTAATTAGCTTTTTTCTATTACTAAATCGTCCTTTGTAACACTTTCCTCAACAGAGTCCTGTTAACATTCAAGTAAAAAGCTCACAGTGATCTATGCCACCTAAAAATGTAATGTTAATGTCTAAAGTAGTGTGTAACTCTTCACTTTAAGTTCAAGTGTAATGGTAATAAAATAACCAAAGGGGAAATGTATGCATTGCATAATGATCTAACCAGATGTATTAAAAATAGCAATAAAATATTAATATCATTATTTATCCCCTGGGAATTTTTGGAATAAAAGGGAGATAATTAATTTCCAGGGACTAGAATATACTGAGGTGTATATTAGCTCTTGCTGTGGCTGATTAAGTAGCAAGATTTATGATCTGCAGAGAGAATGCTGCAAACTTTTTTCCTGCTCCTGACTTATGGAAAGTGGTTGCTTATATGTGCCCCAAGTCTAAATTATGGACGGATGGAAGGATGGAAAGAAGGAATACTGCTTGGAAAGACTTCCAGAGGTCTGTGGGAACAGATAAATTGCGTGAATATACAGCTCAAATGTTGAGAAGGACATGCAGAAATAACTGATGCTAGCTCTTCTGAAAATTCTTTGCAGGACTTACTGAAGATCTATTTTTAAGGAAAGAAAAGGTTGAAGACAGTTGTCTTTTTACCTTTTCATTAAACTCCTGCAAGACAAGTTGCTTGATTACGTCTGCAGTTTGTTTGGGCAGCTATTTAGGGTTATGAGAAATCGCAATCTATTGTCTGAGAGTGTAAGTTCATTAACCAAAATAAACAGATGTGCGGAATACATACTCTAGTGTCCACATCTGTCTGTTATCTGTCTCATGTGAACCGTGTGTCTGTGGCTTTCCTGCACAAGTCAAGTTTCTGCATCACTGGTACTGCAGAGTCTACCCGTGCAAAGGCAGTGAGAACTTGTCTAGCGCTTCTGGGTCTGTGTCAGCCCAGCACTTCGGTAAATGGGTGAAATAGTCATTCCTCCCGCCTTCCTCATCTGAACATGGCACCACAAGTGTCGTGTGGTCAGACAAAGTGGAATGTGTGATATATGTCTCCTAAGCAGTCTTCGGAGTCTCCTCTAACATGGTGTAGCTGAAGCTGAAAGTCAGTACTGTAGTCGTGCTCCAATTTCTGTATAAAACAAACCTAATTCCAGTCAGAAAGGTATGTTTTAGAAATGTGGAAGTCCTGTCAAGAATTGTGAGACGCGCTGGCAGTAGTTATTTCTGTATGTTGTTCTCATAACGTTTGAGCTGCATATTCATGCTCTGTGTCTGTTCCTGCAGCTAGTGTTGCTGTAACTCCATCTGTGAGATAGAACTTCTATATGGTAATAACCATCTAGTAATTTCAAGCAATCCAGATTGTTCATTTTATGCTTGTGTCTTGTCCAAGTTGGATCCTGAGAATGACAAAACATGGTGGTTTTTTTTCCCTTGAAGCTACAAGTCTTCTAAGGAAAAACAATGATTTGCTTGATCAGAATTGTGTTTTAAACCACTTACAATAAAAGTAACAGCTTTTTATTTTAGAATTAAAGTGCAAGTTGTGTTATAAAATATTATGAGTAATAATATATATAATTATAGGGATGACAGCTGATGATTGCAAACAGATTGCTCTGTCTTGAGTTTATTGTTTAATGGAGACTTCTGATGAATAAAAAATAGCTTACATAAAACTGTTTCTAAACTATGAACAGTTTTATATTAAAAATATCTAGTTTCTCAAATTTATGTATTGATTGGAAAGTCATAAACATGAGAAATTTCATGAGAAATGGGTTCTGCAATTAGGGCAGGTGTTTGTGCCTGTTCAGGATTCTAGAATGACTATTCTTCTTTTAAGAAATGGACAACCTCAGGATCTTCAATAGTCACTTATCAAACGATAGCCCTAAATTCTAATTTTCTGTTACTCATATCTGCATGTCATATGTAAGGTTCAAATCTTCTGCTCTTAAGCATGACCAGAACAAGTGCTTCTATCCAGAATCCTTTCTGGATTCGTGCTCATATGTCTGCTGCTATTATCATAATCTGCTGGAGCAAATACTGGTTTATGGTGTTTTAAATTTAGAGTGAATGAGAAAACTTGAAGTAGAAAAAGAGTCTAGAAATTTTTCTGTAAGCAGGTTTCACTTAATTCAGGAGAATGTTCTTACATGGAATACACATATATTACTCATAAGAATGAATACCATTAAGGGCAAGCTTTTTTGAGGGCAAAACACATGCAGTATTGTGTTGTTCTGTGTGACTTTTCCTTTTCCAAAGGACCTTCAGATCTTCAAAGTCGTGTTTGAAGCTCTTCTTCATAGAGTTCTTTGAAGACTTTATTAGTACCTGAGCGAAAAAAAATACATTGTAATGAACAGTGTTAGGAAGTTAATAAACTCAGGCAGTAGAGTTGTAACTACAAGCTATTTGAGTGTAATTAACACAATTGTTATGTTAGTCCTATTCTTTTGATGTGACAGTAATTAAATCATGTCTGCTGTTGTCTGTTCAAAACTTGGTATAGTTAAAATGTAAAAAACCTTATCTGCTATCATCTTCCTGTATGGCTCTGAGTAAATTTAGTCTGAACAGCTAAGGACTGTGTCCTGGGTGTTGATGATCTGGCCTCAGACAGATTGTTTTCTTTGGATAAAGAACAGGCTGGATGGTCACACTCAAAGAGTTGTGATCAATGGCTCAATGTCCACATGGAGACCAGTGACAAGCGGTGTTCCTCAGGAGTCTGTTCTGGGTCCAGTGTTCTTCAACATCTTTGTCAGCGACATGGACGACGGCATCGAGTGCACCCTCAGCAAGTTTGCCGACGACACCAAGCTGTGTGGTGCCGTGGACTCACTGGAGGGAAGAGAGGCCATCCAGAGGGACCTTGACAGCCTTCAGAAATGGGCCAGTGCAAACTGCATGAGCTTCAACAAATCAGAATGCAAGGTCCTTCACCTGGGTTGCACAGAATACACAGAATGATAGAGGTTGGAAGGGACCTCAAAGATCATCTAGTCCAACCCCCCTGCCAGAGCAGGACCACCTACAGCAGAGCGCACAGGAAGGTGTCCAGGCGGGTTTTGAATGTCCCCAGAGAAGGAGATTCCACAACCTCCCTGGGCAGCCTGTGCCAGTGCTCGGTCCCCCTCACAGTGAAAAAGCTTTTTCTCATATTTTTATGGAACCTCCTCTGTTCCAGCTTCCACCCATTGCCCCTTGTCCTGTCAGTGGACACCGCTGAAAAGAGCCTGGCTCCGTCCTCCTGACACTCCCCCTTGACATATTTATAAACATTAATGAGGTCACCCCTCAGCCTCTTCTTCTCCAAGCTAAAGAGACCCAGCTCCTTCAGCCTTTCCTCATAAGGGAGATGCTCCACTCCCTTCACCATCTTTGTGGCTCTGCGCTGGACTCTTTCAAGCAGCTCCCTGTCCTTCTTGAACTGAGGGGCCCAGAACTGGACACAATATTCCAGATGCAGCCTCACCAGGGCAGAGTAGAGGGGCAGGAGAACCTCTCTTGACCTACTTGCTACTCCCCTTCTAATCCACCCCAGGAAGCCATTGGCCTTCTTGGCCACGAGGGCACATTGCTGGCTCATGGTCATCCTGCTGTCCACTAGAACCCCCAGGTCCCTTTCCCCTGCGCTGGTCTCCAGCAGGGCAGTCCCCAACCTATACTGGCACATGGGGTTATTCTTTCCCAAGTGCAAAACTCTGCACTTGCCCTCGTTGAACCGCATAAGTTTTCTTCCCGCCCAGCCCTCCAGCCTGTCCAGGTCTCTTTGAGTGGCTTCACAGCCTTCTGGTGTGTCAACCACTCCTCTCAATTTTGTATCATCAGCAAACTTGCTGGGTTGAGCCAGTCTTAGGCACAAATACAAACTGGGCACAGAGTGGGTTGAGAGTAGCCCTGAAGAAAAGGACTTGGGGGTTTTGATAGACGAGAAGCTCCACATGAGCTGGCAGTGCCCTCATGCAGCCCAGAAGGCCAACCCCATCCTGGGATGTATCATGAGAAGCGTAGCCAGCAGGTCAAGAGAGGTGATTCTCCCCCTTTACTCTGCTCTTGTGAGACCCCACCTCAAATACTGCATCCAGTTCTGGTGTCCCCACCATAAGAGGGACATAGAACTGTTGGAGCGTGTTCAGAGGAGGGCCACAAGTATGTTCCAGGGGCTGGAGCACCTCTGCCACAAGGACAGGCTGCGAGAGCTGGGATTGTTCAGTCCTGAAAAGAGAAGACTTTGGGGGGACCTAATAGCTGCCTTCCAGTACCTGAAGGGATCCCACAGGAAGGCTGGGGAGGGACTTTTTACGAGAGTGTTCACTGATAGGAGAAGGGGAAATGGGTTTAAGTTGAGGGAGAATAGATTTAGATTAGATTTTAGGAAGAAATTCTTCAGTACGAGGGTGGCAAGACTTTGGAATAAATTGCCCAGAGATGTTGTGGCTGCCCCCTCCCTGGAGGTGTTCAAGGCCAGGTTGGACAGAGCCTTGAGTAGCCTGATCTAGTTGAGAGGCGTCCCTGCCTGTGACAGGGAGGTTGGATTAGATGATCTCTAAGGTCCCTTCCAGCCTAGGCCATTCTATGATTCTGTGATTCTATGTTTTCAAAGTAGCTCCTGAAACTCTTGATATACCAAAACCTTAGAGAGATTAAAACATCAGCATTTTAGGGTTTGGGGTTTTTTTGAATAAATGATCCTTCAAACTTATTTACTCTGAGACTGTTATTAACATTTGAGCTTGAATCATATAGCATTAGTGTCCGCTTTGTGAAGTACAAATCGTTCATTAATTTAGAAGAAATGCAACTAAATCTCTTGTTTGTGGTATCACTGAGCTGTATAGTAGGAGTGTGGCACTCAGTAAGCTTTAGATGAAAATTGCTGGTTTTGAACTACTGTCTGTCCATGAGAGATCTTTTGGGACTTTCTGAAGTGTCTAGTGACTTGCTTGGTCACTGCATGACTTCTGTTCCTCCCCATCGGTTAGAGAAGATTGAATGCATTACTAGGATATTGTGCATGAGGATCCCTAGCAAGAATTTCAAAGGCAGTTTCAAAATCTGCTCATTTTGTAATATGTTTGTGATGACCTCCTATGAGTGTCTCTGGTAAGGAGTAAATGGGAAGATCAGAGCTCAAAACCTGCTTTGATATGAGAGGAATAGAATGGCATCAGATCACATCAGATTTTGAAAATAATTTCAAGGGGATTCAGGAGAGCACAGCCAATTAGACATGCACATCAGGAAAGTTTGTAGAAAGTGTAAAAATAAGCAGAATGCCTAAAGTGTAAAAGAATGTATTATTGAGTATTTTCTACAGCTCCTGTAAAGCAGCACAAATCAGGATTTTGGAAGGAGTCAGTGGGCCTGTGAACAACTGTATGGTTTGATTGCATTTCCAAAATGCATTTTGATAAAGTCGTTTTCCAGAAGTTCATAAAGAAGCTAAGCATCCATGGTAGAAGCATTGCCTGTTACCACGTTTGTGTAAGTAGTCCTTGAAGAGAAAATATCTTTGCTGCTTTTAAAGCCTAAAATGAGTGTGCTGTGTGCTGCTCTAATCCCTTCTGCCCCTCATATTGAAACGTTAAAAAAAGAAAATAATAATGGAGCAAGATAAGTGTGATCAAAAGTATGGAACAATTTCTGGGTGATGGATTATGTTCTTCAGCTTGGAACACTTAGCTAAGTGGAAGAATGTAATAGAAGTCTTTAAATGATGAGCTGCAGGAAGAAGGTGAATAGGGAGCAGTTGCTTTCCATCTGACTCAAGACCTAGATAGTACCTCATAATACTGGTGAATGATAAGCTTAAAAAAAAAAAGTGGTTGAGTAACTGAGCTGTGGGACTGCTTGTCAAGGAATGAAAAAGGTTTTACATGGATTTAGAACCTGAACAGCTTGAAATTGGTTGAAGAAAAATCTTCAAACAACTTTAATTACCAAGATACCGCCTTGAGTTAGGGAAGTCCCAGTGCTGCAAACTGGAAACGGTAAGAATGATGGAAGCATGTCACTGCACGCTTACTTTGCTCTTATCATCCACCGTAGTCATTTGTTGCTGACTGCTTTTAAAGAAAGCACTTTTTTTCCCCCTTTTGTTTGGCCCAGCAGCCAATTTTAACTTTGTAATAATAAGCCTTTATTGGCACTTGAGGTGCCAAATTGAGGGCATCGCTGGGATTTATCCTGAGGGCTGTAGTTTTTCTTCAGGAGCTCTTAAGGACCCTTTGGTGTCTCTTTGGAAGCTAATAATACGGTTTTCTAGCCTGTTGCCAAGAGTAGGATTTTTCAGGAAGAGAACAAATCTATTTGTAATAGATTCTGAATATTTATATAAAAGGCATTGGGTTTTATGTTTTAGATGAAATATACTGTGCTATCAGTATGGTTCAGAATGCCAGTATTTCATCTTCTTCCTCAAATTTACAGCATCGGCTTTTGGGATTCTAAGTGTCCGTATTTATGATTTCTAGCTCTTACCCAGATTTGAACTGTTGTCTGCTCTATTCAATAATCCAAAAATATACCCTGAGCACTTCTTTTGTTGCTGCTTTAACAGTTTCTGTAATTTATGATACATCCTCTTGGGTAAAACTGAGGTTTGATTACATAGCCCAGTAGCAGATTGGGTCTTTGATTCAGAGACTATAGATACTGTTACAACACAAGAATCGGTACCTGCTTTTTAATAAGTTATTTTTTCCATCCTGTTATGTAGGAATAAATAAGATACTATTTTCTGTGTAGAAAATTTTAGGCTGTAACGCTTTGTAAATCTCTTTCCTACTGCTTAGCAAATCTCAGGTTTTCAAAAGTCAGGCCTAATAGTTACAGAGGATTTTCTTTTAAAGGAAGTATTTTGGAGTAACTATGGAAGATGCTATGGAGTATGTGCAGACAGCATACCCCAGCATACTTTTGTGTTTGTTCCTGTGCATGCATGCTCTCTCTCTTTTGAACTTCATTTAAGATTAAATTCACACCATAATCTCCATCTTCAAGGAACATTTTGAGTAAACTGTTCCTTCAGAAAGCTTTTTTTTCTTTCACAAAATCACAGAATGTCAGGGGTTGGAAAGGTCACACAGGAGTGCCTCCAGGCAGGTTTTGAAAGTCTCCAAAGAAGGAGACTCCACAAGCTCCCTGGGCAGCCTGTGCCAGTGCTCTGTCACCCTCACAGTGAAAAAGTTTTTCCTCTTGTTTTTGTGGAAGCTCCTATGTGCCAGCTTGTACCCATTGCCCCTTGTCCTGTCATTGGACATCCCTGAGAAGAACCTGGCTCCATGCTCCTGACACTCACCCTTTCAGCTGCATTTATTTCATTTGATAATATATTTGAACATACCTAAATTGATGTATAGGAATTCTTAAATATGTATCAGTAGAGAAAATAAACATCTAGGTATGCTGAATGCAGATTGCTTACTGTATGCTTTATATTTAAAAGCTCTGATCTGTTTAGTAAAACTTTATTAAAAACAACACATGACTGCTTTGTGTCAAAACTTTACATTTGCTTCTGCAAATAGTTTTGAAATTTTCATCAATACATTGTTGGTGAACAGCTTGTGTGATCTGAAAAGAAGGGAAGCGCTGTGCCTGTCTTAGCTGCAGTCATTATCGTCGAATTGCTGACTGTTTTTTCTGTTCAGTTTGGCTGGCTTCCTTTCTCCTTCCATGATGACATAAAAGGCTGTTTTCCTTTCCTCCTAATCTTAGAATTATCCTGGCATCACCTATTTAAAGGAAAAGATGGAAGACTTTGTTTAGCTAAAGCTTGCCAAGTCTGCATTTTCAAAATAGAAAGTAGTCCTGATAACAGTAGGTGTAGGAAAGGCCATATGTGCAGTATATTAAGTAGTGCAATCATGTTCTATATCATTCAGAGGGCATTGTTTCCCCAGGGTTCTTAGCTTAGTGAGTTGAAAATTTGTTTCATTTTCTGAGCCTGGGAAACAAATTTTAATGGTTTGAAGTTCCTGCTGTATATTTTCTTTGAATAATATAGATCAGTGCAGAAAGGCAAAGGATCTAATATGTTACAATCTCTGGTATGTAGGTAAGAAAAGTTGAGTTTTGAAACTTGAAAATGTTCCCGAAGGAATGAATAGAAAAAGCAATATAGTGTGTTTTCATTTGTGTCAAAATATATGAATTACATACATAATCTGTGTATGTATACACACACAAGGATATATATATTACTTAAGCTTACAAATATTTAATATATAATTAATAATATACATATGTTACTCTCTATATGAAACTCAGTGTGTATTTGATTCCTTCTGTGTATGCTTACAGCTGCCTTTGTGGTTATTCACCAGATGTCATTCACAAATGCTGTTTACTTTCCTTTTTCCACATGTAATTGAAGAAGCTGGAAAGAAAGATTTTTAGATTTAATACAGATTCATTGTTATGAAGTACTCATAGTATTTTCAAAGAGATTTAAAATTAAACTAAGATGGAGATATACAGAATTTACTGAGCAGTTACTTTAGAAGTACGTTTAACATGCGCTTAAAAAGCATCTGTGTTCTTCTTAGCATTCCATCACAAGCGAGTAGCGTTTTGTTTGAGCTCTCAGTACTGTGGCTACATCTGATGACTGGAAATGGAGTTCCAGTATAAGTTGGGGAATGACTTATTAGAGAGTAGTGTAGGGGAAAGGGACCTGGGAGTCTTGGTGGACAGCAGGATGACCATGAGCCAGCAGTGTGCCCTTGTGGCCAGGAAGGCCAATGGCATCCTGGGGTGTATTAGAAGGGGGGTGGTTAGTAGGTCAAGAGAGGTTCTCCTTCCCCTCTACTCTGCCCTGGTGAGACCCCATCTAGAATACTGTGTCCAGTTCTGGGCCCCTCAGTTCAAGAAAGACAGGGAACTGCTGGAGAGAGTCCAGCACAGGGCAACTAGGATGATGAAGGGAGTGGAGCATCTCCCTTATGAGAAAAGACTGAAGGAGCTGGGGCTCTTTAGTTTGGAGAAGAGGAGGCTGAGGGGTGACCTCATTAATGTTTACAAATATATCAAGGGTGAGTGTCACGAGGATGGAGCCAGGCTCTTCTCGGTGACAACCACTGATAGGACAAGGGGTAATGGGCTGAAACTGGAACATAAGAGGTTCCGCTTAAACTCGAGAAGAAACTTCTTCTCAGTGAGGGTGACGGAGCCCTGGAACAGGCTGCCCAGAGAGGTTGTGGAGTCTCCTTCTCTGGAGACATTCAAGACCTGCCTGGACACGTTCCTGTGTGGCATAGTCTAGGCATTCCTGCTCTGGCAGGGGGATTGGACTTGATGATCTTTCGAGGTCCCTTCCAATCCCTAACATTCTATGATTCTATGATATATGTTACAATATGTATTAGAGTGACTAGTAAGAGTCTCACTTATATGTGGTTGCAAACACTAGAATCTACTTTGTTATTTTGTTCTACATAGACAAATAAAACATGCTAGAGGTGTACGGTGCAGATACTGCAACATCTGAAGAATATTAAGAATGTAAGTAGGGCCATTCTTAGTTCTCTCAGTATCACTTTCTCACTGTATCCACAAAAAGTTGCATTAGGATTTACCTTTCAAGCTAATCACCTTTCCAAGTTATATCTTACTGTCAGCATTCAGAATAGAGCTAGCAAAATGGGAGGAACTTGATACCCAGTGGTTAATCTGGTGCTTAAAAACTGTGAAGTCTTCCTGCCCCTTTCTCTCTCCCTCCCATCCCTTTCTTTGTGTGCGTATGGGAGGAAAGTCCCAGTTAAATTTATTCGCTGCACTTTTATCTTTGTTTTCACTTTCTAACCAAGTTTCTTTAACTTAGAATTTCTCTAGCCGTGAAAAAAAAGAGGAGTTGCTGTTACATTTTTTTCATGTTTAGTGAAGGCTATAATTGAAATATTTTATTTTAAATTATAGTGATTATTTTTGAGGAGAAGACCTGCCAGACCTGGTTGTAGTTGCAGAGCAGTGAGGTCGTTACACTAGCCTCTGCAGAATAAGTGCAGACTATTAACACAAAGATTTGAGACTGAAGCAAGTTTTGAACCCTCGTGACATTATAAAGTCTTAACCTTCTGTATTGTAAGGTGAAACTAATTATGTGTCGAAGTCTGAACTAGGTATTATAACCATTCAGCTGTGAAGTAGGTTAGCATAGTTCACTGAAAGTATGTTGGAAGTTATCTGAGCAGAATGTCAAGGAATTTAGATAATGCACACCAATGCATGGGTTTTTTTATGTTTAATATGGATTTTGTTGTGTACTCCTGCGTACTTTGTCATATGTGAATACTTCTTAGAAAGCGTCAAGAATGATTAGAAACATGTTTTATTAATTGTTTCCTGAAGATCTACTGAGGCAAGACAATCCTGAGTTTTTCAAAACTTGTTGTTTGCTTAGTATCTATGGCCAAAGTGACACAAGGAGTAAATGAGGAAATACAACAAAAATTTACAGGATGAGTAATGAAATTGTCATGTAAGAAGCTGTAAGAAGAGGCTGTGCGTCAGACAGGGCCAGTTCTAGTCAGCTCCAAGATGAACTTGTTGCTAGCCAAAGCGGGGCCTATTTGCGATGCTGGTGGTACCTGTCATAGAATCATAGAATGGCCTAGTTTGGAAGGGACCTTAGAGATCATCTAATCCAACCTCCCTGTCACGGGCAGGGACGCCTCTCAACTAGATCAGGCTACTCAAGGCTCTGTCCAACTTGGCTTTGAACACCTCCAGGCAGCCACAACGTCTATGTGGTAGCATATTTAAGAAGGGATAAAAACCACTGTGCAGCAGTCGTGAGATGGGGGTGAGAAAAATGGAGAGAGAAAACCATGCAGACATCAAAGTTGGTGAAGAAAGCACGCGAGCAGATGCTCCAGGAGCAGAGATTCTCCTGCAGCCCATGGTAAAGACCATGGTGAAGCAGCCTGTCCTGCAGCCCATGGAGGTCCACGGTGGAGTAGATGTTCACCTGCAGCCCATGGAGGGGGAACCCACACCAGGGCAGATGGAGATGCCATCCCCACGCACCTCTTGGCAGGGAGGAAGTAGAGAGTTGGGAGTAAAGTTGAAGCGAAGCTGGTATCACCAATTAAATTGTGTGATAAAAGAATTAAAGTCTTAACCACTGTACTTCTGTATCGCAACAATTCAGGAATTTCATGAGTTCGATATGTTCTTTAACTGTGTTACTGTAGCTTTTTCCTCCTGAAGGAGCAAGAGTAACAGACAACAGAATACTGTTTATGTTGACAAAATTCTTCTCACAGTTTTACAAACTCCTGAAAGTCAATTACAAGTGTCATAGGAGGGAATATGTACAGTGTAGTTTAATTAGAAGAGTGGTCTGGGGGAGCCAACAAAGATCTTTCCAGTTAGATGAGTCAGCCCAAGCAGAAGAGTGACTTCCAGCTGTGTTCATTTGCAGCCGAAATAATGAACAGAGAAATAAATGAATAGGCAAAAGATCAACTGTTGTGAAGATCAAACGTATCTGTTTTCAAATCCAAGATGGCAGTTTTGGGTTGCATTTCCAGGTGTGTACAGCATAAATGATGCCGTGAGACAAAAAAGAGTGTCAGATTCATAGATCACAGTTGGGAATTGCACTACCTGGGGGAAAGACTAATTATCGATGAAGTGGTTTAGGTCTGTGTTGGCTCACAGTGCTAAGAATGTGAAGATAGTTTTAGAGAGGTCATGTTACAGATTAAATCATTGAATACCATACTGCTCTACTTCAGTGTAGTACTGCTTCTAGAAATACCAGTTAACGTTAAACAAATAGAACAGTATATAAGTATTTGAAAAAAAATGTGAATACAATTTTCATTATTAGAATAGATTCTGTAACGGAACTGAATATACTGTTTCCTGAAGATGCTGTCTGCAGGATGTGATACAGGACTAATACTAATACACTCTCAAGGGTGAGACTTGAATAAAAGGTGTTGTCCCAGTGCATGGGGCAGTTTCTCAGTCCTGAAATAAGATTGTAGTAGGTTCGAATTTTGTGTGAAACTTCCTATTCTTTCAATTATATTGCTCTGTTGCGCTACTGATGATGTTTATGTTCTGTTTGAGGGACAAGGCCAACAAGTTGAAACGGTGTCCGATTTTAGTTGGTGATTCCTGTGGAAGTTTCCAAGATTCAGAGAATTATCCTTGCTTCCTCGTCAACACTGTTTTGGTTTACACATTGATTTCCAATAAGAAATACTGTGAAAGTGCTACTGCTGGGCCGATAGAGAACACTGTTATATTTTTTTAAATAGTTTCTGACAATAGTCAGAATACCTAATAGGCTATTTGATACTGTAAATCACCTGTTGGCTGATGTACCATAACCAACGGAATGATTAGTGTATGGTTTTGCCTTATGAACTTCTAGGTTTCATACTTTATGGCAGTTGTATAGAATTTGATGATTAAATTGCAGTTCATAGAAGAAATTGAAATTAAAAAAATGTAAATATAGTCAAGAAGGTCAATATGATCTTTTTTAATAAAAGAAATGTATCTCAAGAAACATAAAAATGAATGATATTCATCCCTTTTATTGTAAGGCCAAGTTAAAATTTGAAATCCAGTCAAGAAAAGTTAATATTCCAACATCAGTGACATTTTTTTAGGATGATTTTTGGGATAGTTGCTCATCTCTCCCATTGATTTTCATAAATTAATTATTCAAACAGTAGCAGTTGAGATGAAAAATACTTCACTCTGGTTTTCTGTGATATAATGATTACACCAAAACAATTTTACACAGTAACTTTCTTTTAAAATGCATATTGGTAATTTTCTTTTCTGGAATCTTTCTGTACTGAAAACTGTAACAAAATGAGTTGAGGAATTGTCAATCAAATAGTCAGAAACATTACAGTCATGTCTTTATTTAAAAAGATGGATCCCTTCAGGTTTAAACTGGAGATACCTTTCTCCTCATTACTTCAAGCTCTACTCCATATTATAGAGCTGCAATGCAAAAATAAAAAAATCCAGTTAGAGGTAATACATTCAAACAAATGCATGCAAATACCCTGCCATTTTAGCTATATAGCTTGTGTGTTAGATTTTGATTCATGGTATTAACTGTAACCTTGGGTTCAGAACAGTCACGACTCCGCTGAAATAGACTTTTGATTTCCTATGCTGCTGGAAGGTATTATTCTGAACTTCTGAAGATCAGATTCTTATCTTGTCACTGATTAGGGTCAAATTTTCATATTTCTTACATTATTTGTGATGGGATTGTAAATTTATGAGAGAAAAAGTCCGTAGCATGGCACATTTTGGCAGTTAAGATGACGGCCTTTTAAAGGTACTTGGATTTCTGCAATAAAGCTGCAACTGGAGGGGCACTAGAGGAGCAGGTTGAGAGCAATTCATGTGGCACTCGAAGTAGGACTATACAACGTGGTGATTTACTGCCTAACTGTAGAAACAGACCTAGGAAGTGTAAAAACAAGCCACAAATACCTTAAGAAAACAGAAAAATAGACTGAGATAAGTAACTGAAAGGAAAGAAGCTTCAGTTTTTCCCCACAATCTTATACGTGTATATGTTTGTTGTTTTTTTTTCTTCAGGATAACTACACGTTTGCACAGCCAGGGATTCAGAAGAAAGTGAAAATGTTGGAAGAACTCGTTAGTCGGATCGATGGTAAGTCTTACAAGCCAGCCGCATTTCTAACTGGTATTTCCTTGCAAGTGTTTCATTAAAACGTTTGCAAGAAGTCAGGCCGACATCGCTGCAGTCACCTGCAACGGCGGGGTAACATCGCCTTCCTCTCGTGAGCTGTCATCATCAATTTGTGGCACGCTGGTCTGTGCAGGATCACTGCTGTGTGTCATTTGAAAGAAAGCCACTAGAGCGTGAGCCACTTTCATTACTTTTTATTAAGGCAATATAATCAAAATTCAATGGCAATTTCTTTGCAACAGAGTAATGACCACGTACAAAAGGCGACGAGTATTCATTTCACTTTGAGCTCGATGATTGTTGTAATTCGGGCAAGTCACAGTGGTTGTTTATGGTTGTCCTTCGGCACTGTGTTTTGTGCCTTTGTGCATCGTTTTGCTATCTGGAATGCCTGAATAATTTCTCTGTGGAATCCAATTAATTATGAACTCTGGAAATAACATCTTTAATATTATAGATAAATTACAGTGTGTGCAGGGGTAATTTTAGATGACGCTTTCATGTTTTAGCAGGGCACTTTGAAATATTTTCTAGCTTCATCCTTAAAATAATTCCCTTCATGAAATGCTGACTGTCATATTGCTAGAACAGAGTTTAATTAAATGAAATGCAAGAGATAATGCTTGCCCATTCTAAACATGCTCTCTTGGTAGTTTGTTAAATTAATGAATAAAGTATTAACAAAATGTTGCCAAGCAGAACCAGGCATATATTTGCGACACCAACCCGTCAATGATGAGATAGAAAAAGGATTTCTTGTGTAGCTTAATATTTGATAATCTTCTTGGAAAGATTAATTCCATCTTTTCATTATACATACTGTGAGTTATTTTGGTGCCAGTGCTTACCATAGCAGATTTTGGGTTGGCTTGCACATTATTTCTGTCTTGGATGTTTGATATTGCTCTTTGTGCCCTTCTAGGATATTAAAGTATTTTTAATGATCAAAAACTGAGGGCAGGAGAACAGTATTTGTGCAATACTACACTATAAATGTGTGCAAAACTTGTCATTTTATATGTATTTTTTAACAAATGTAAATGAATGTGAAAAATACATGATATATAAAAAAGGTATAACCAGTATACAGGATAGCAAAATATTCATATGAAAAATATTTTTAAAGCAATGTATTTTGTTACTTCAGAAATAATCTAACTGCTTGCAGTGTGAATTTTTGTATATCATTTTATGCTTACATAAATATTGATGTTTACATTTCAATTACTGATTAGAAACAAATGATTGTATATTAAATGAACTGTATAATTATAATGCCTATGAATAGACTTCCTGAACTTGGTCAATTAACATTTACAGAAAAAAGTTTTTAAAATGAAAAATACTATTCTGATAATCAACCTTATTGTTTGGTTTAATAAAAATATTAAATATAATACAACACATTATAGTTTAGTTTCTAGGAAAGAAAGAAATTGTGAAGACTTATTTGTACCTTCAGTGCTTTAGAGACAAAGTTAAATAAGTTTTCTCAGTGATTAGATTTGGAAGCACTGTTGTTAAGGCTTCACACTTACATTAAAAAAACAAACAGACAGTTGTAGCAAATAAATGTGCTTTCTTAAAATGTCCTTTACCAGGCTTTGTAACTGAAAGTGAAGTGTGGGTCCCTGATTTTTATCTGTTTTGAAATAATTTTGTGAGGTTATAGGACTGTAGTTAGTAGGACATCGTTAACGTGGTTACACATCACAAACTCTAATTGTTTATTTATCTTTCTAAATGTGGATGGAATTTTTCCTTCAATGTTTTTTGATCTAAATTTTATAATATTTAGTAAAGGAGGCCACCAATGCAATGTGTGTTTTATGTTGAGCTGTGATTTATGGCAGATTTTGCATCAACGTCTGTGACTGTAGATAACCTATGAGATTTTTTAAAAAATGAAGATTGATGCTAAAGAATACCTTTTCTGCACTAGAATTTTTTTTGTAGTTTTTAGTAGACATTATGAGAGTATTTGCTAGTTAATGTTGATTATTAAATACTTACAAACTAACAGATTAATCTTAACTATATCATTAATGTGGTTGAGTAGTAGAGGATTGTTTCCTTGTTTTGAGCAGTATCGTTGGAGAAGGCAGAGCAAAATCCTATCTTAAGAAACTGATTATCTTATAGCAGGTATATTTTGCAGGTTGTCCCCATGACATACCTGTAGCATATGTAAAAAGGATGGTAAAGGAAACTACAGGGATTATAACACACCAGGGTGAGGGAAATTTCACAGAATCACAGAATCACAGAATCACAGAATGTTAGAGGTTGGAAGAGACCTCAAAGATCATCTAGTCCAACCCCCCTGCCAGAGCAGGACCACCTACAGTAGAGCGCACAGGAACGCGTCCAGGTGGGTTTTGAATGTCTCAAGAGAAGGAGATTCCACAACTTCCCTGGGCAGCCTGTTCCAGTGCTCGGTCACCCTCACAGTAAAAAAGTTTTTCCTCATATTTTTATGGAACCTTCTGTGTTCCAGCTTCCACCCATTGCCCCTTGTCTTGTCAGTGGATGCCGCTGAAAAGAGCCTGGCTCCATCCTCCTGACATTCCCCCTTGACATATTTATAAACATTAATGAGGTCACCCCTCAGCCTCCTCTTCTCCAAGCTAAAGAGACCCAGCTCCTTCAGCCTTTCTTCATAAGGGAGATGCTCCACTCCCTTCACCATCTTTGTGGCTCTGCGCTGGACTCTCTCAAGCAGCTCCCTGTCCTTCTTGAACTGAGGGGCCCAGAACTGGACACAATATTCCAGATGCAGCCTCACCAGGGCAGAGTAGAGGGGCAGGAGAACCTCTCTTGACCTACTTGCTACTCCCCTTCTAATCCACCCCAGGATGCCATTGGCCTTCTTGGCCACGAGGGCACATTGCTGGCTCATGGCCATCCTGCTGTCCACTAGAACCCCCAGGTCCCTTTCCCCTGCGCTGCTCTCCAGCAGGGCAGTCCCCAACCTATACTGGCACAAGGGGTTATTCTTTCCCAAGTGCAAAACTCTGCACTTGCCCTTGTTGAACAGCATAAGATTTCTCCCCGCCCAGCTCTCCAGCCTGTCCAGGTCTCTCTGAATGGCTGCACAGCCTTCTGGTGTGTCAACCACTCCTCCCAATTTTGTATCATCAGCAAGCTTGCTGACAACATTCTCTAATCCCTCGTCCACGTCATTGGTAAATATATTAAACAGCACCGGCCCGAGCACTGATCCTTGAGGGACCCCACTAGACACAGGCATCCAGCCAGACTCTGCCCTATTGACCACCACAACTCTCTGGCTTCTTCCCTTCAACCAATTAGCGACCCACCTCACTACTTGGTCATCCAGACCACACTTCCTCAGTTTACCTATGAGGATGCTGTGGGAGATGGTGTCAAAGGCCTTGCTGATATCCAGATAGACCACAATGGGTTAATGGTTGTAGTGTAGGGTTAATGGTTGGACTTGATGATCCCAAGGGCCTTTTCCAAACTGAACTGTTCTATGATTCTGTGATTCTAAGGACTCTCTGAAACAATACCTCAGTTTTGGCCATCCTGACTACCATCAGTGGTCCACTCTGGCCTCCAATCGGGAGGCATGGAGACACACCACCAATAAAGCTGCTGCCTCCTTTGAGAACACACGTAGAATTAGTCTGGAGGAGAAAAGACAATGCAGAAAGAACCGTGCGTCGCCAATACCGCCTAAGGAGACTTTCCACTGTGCCTTTTGCAGCCGAACTTGCCTATCCCGCATCGGCCTTTTTAGCCATCAGCGTGCTTGTAGCAAGCGTAGGTGGAGCCCTTCCCATATCCTCGTTCGCAAAGCCTGACCATCATGATGATGATATGTTGTTGTGCTTTACTATTCTCTTTTTCTTCTTACTTTCAACTTTTTATCTTTATACTGGGTCTGATGTACAGTAGCTAAAGGGAAATGTAAGGTTTATATGAATTCAGTAAATTTGTTTTAAAAAAAAACTCATGATCTGTGTTTACTATAAATATTTTAAGTGCTAATTAACTTGATTGCGGAAGAAAATAATATTCCTGTTGCTCCTGTGTCACATTACTTTTTTGATGCTGAGTAGCTGCGTGGTGAACATGATCTTAATGGAGTAAGTAGCTAAGTGATTGTTTGCTAATAGTAATGGGTTACCAGTCTATGAAAAGTGATGCTTGCCCTTTGGCGAGTGTTAATGCAGTATGTTAGTGATTCCAGCAGCCTTCATTAACCCAGCCTTATGGAACACAACTCCCCTCCAAGTAACTGTCCTTGTGCGTACACTCTAGAACGTTACAGTAGACAGCCAAGCTACTCTGTAATTTAATAATAATCTCAGTCTGCTTAAACTCCAGAAAATAATTTTGATGAATCGTATTTAATGTAGTTTTTAAGTTTGACAATAGAACATTATTATAGCCAGGATGGAATTTGAAGATAAAACATTTTTCTATCTCATTTATCTCCTTGTCATTGTCATTAAGACTGTTCTATGAATTATACAAAAATATTGAGAGGGAGGATCAATAGCTAGCTCAATAATATAGGGAATCTATTATAACTAATTATCTTTTTCCATTTCCTGTAATGCCAGTAAAACTTTTCTGCTCTAAATCATGAACCATCTCTCATGGTTTGTAAAGGCTCGCACTCACGTGGCATGCTGTCTTCCACTTTTGCTTCTTTTAGGAAAAGAGATAATGGTGTAGGAATACCGAAATCAATTCCGGATTTGTGTTTGCAGAATTTAGAGGTGTTTAGCATTTGGCTAGTTTCATGCTTGGGAGAGTCTCAGCTGCTTCAGTTTACTGCAAGACATCTGGTAATTACATTAGAGTTTGAGGTAGCCATTTGGAGGAGGCTGAGCATTTGTAGATAAAAGTAGTCTCGGGTTTCCATAAGCATCAAAATTGCGTGGCCTCTCTAAATTAGCAAGAATGCAGTTCTAGGGAAGAAATGATTTTTTTTGGTATACGTTGGCTTCTTACTAGCATAACAGTAAACTATGGAGGCAATATTGGTGACTGAACTTAGTATAAATATTTTGCATCTTCTGCGAGGGCAAGTTTGGGGAGATTTTGTCTACATCTTTTGTAGAACAACTCTTGGGGTTGGAATCTGTGTTCTGCACAGCCTGATCTGTGCTTATATGTTCTAGTAGTTAAATCAATTCGGTGTTATTAGTGTTCCTGATTCTTTCACCAGTAATCACCAGTCTTATTGTGGAACTGACTCTTGAATCTTAGTGAAGTGGAAAAATAAAGTGCAAAAAACCATTAGAAAAAAAGCTCTTCCTGTTACTGTATATATTTCTTCCCTTCTTTTTAAAATGGAAGTAATGGAGAAATACTTAAGATCACAAAAAGAGTGCTGTGACTTTACCATAAGGAAGTTAGTTTAGAACTTACTTTTTTTTTTTCCAAGAGTTCAGTAATGATGCAGTATTTCTTCGCTGTCCACTCTGAACACATTTTCTGGCCATCTTTTTTGGAGTGTTACTACAGGTATTCTTGATATTTATGTATAATATTATGGCTTCTTATTTAATTGGAGATGTTTATAAAACATCCATGATTAGAATAGAGGTAGTGCCAGTGGAATTGGTTTTAAATATCCAGATTTCACTTGAAATTCCTACAGTTACTCCTCTGAATGTTGAGTTGATGTTTGGGCTTCAGCAGGTTCTTGTCCCAGGAGATAAAGATGCCTGTAGAACTGTCCAACATAGAACATTTCAGTTCTCTTCGAAATTTAATTTCACTTAAGCCCAAAAAGTACATAGAGATACCTACTGAGTAGTTTTGATACTTCCAGAGTTTCTAAAGGACATACAGCTTCTGTGCTGATGGAACTTTTTAACTTCAGAGAAAAATTGTTTTGCTCTTCTGTTTAGGAAAATTGGAATCTTAAAAAGGCAAAATATCAACCAAGACTAACATGTTTTCTTATTTAACAACTTGCTGCTGTTTAGTAAGAACTCACAGAACAAGTGATCTGTTCAATATACTATGATAGGTATAGATTAACTAATTTGTTCGTTTTTTAATTTGAATCTTGCGTGTTCAGAAAATGAGCTGATGGTGAAACTGTGGTAATAGGTGACATTTGATCAATCTTCGTTACATATTCAATCATGCTAATGATTTTCTTAAAGCTTAGTTAAAGAATACTTAATTGTATGTGCAAAATTATGTTCATGTTTAATTATATTTAAAATATTTTAATGACATCTGTAATTTCGAGCTAGGACTGTGTTGAAGTATCTGGAAATAAAAAGCTCTAATTGTAATAGATGAAAAACCTGGTATTCTTTAATCATGCAGAAGCATTTTGAATTGGAAATGGACATAGAATTTATTTAGACCTTACTGCTGCTGTTGAAAATTAGTGATTAATAAAGATCTTCTCTATCGGTCCGTATGTCAGCTTGGTGTTGAAGTGATTAATAACCTTGTCAAAATTTCATAATTGTTTTAATTAATTTGTACCGTAAAGCTCTTTCATTTTAATAAAGCTGTGTTATTTAGCTCACCAGTAGATATTTTTTATCTGATTTTTTGCTTGTAATTGCTGTGTTGTACTTTTATCCACTCGTAAGTGTTGCTCACTGGGCATTATAGTTATTTAGTATATCTTTTAAATCATATTTTCATGTTTTACCATGGAGATTATATTTGTATGCTATAAGAGTTCAGAGATCTTAGGGAGAGTTGATACTGTCTGTAAAATCATTTGTTAGTTCCTGACCTCAGAATTGTTGCTTATATTTGATTGACCGGGACAACTAGGACTTCGCTTCTTACTCTCCTGTAATATTTTCTTCTTTTGTTTTGGGATCAGCGCCTTCGGCTTTTTAATAATGGAGTATTGGCCATATCTTTTGTGTATGAAAAATACATTTCTCAGTCATAGCTACTAGCTGTACGTTTAGTGAGCTAAATTCAAATAGACCATTATCTCTAAATTTTAGGCCATGAGGAGAGTATAATTTGCAAATAATTCTGGTTTTCTGCCAGTTATATTGTCATTTTGTTCAGGGCTTTTCAATTTTATTTTTTAAAATGCTTTTATTTTATTTCTTATGATGGATGATTTTAGCCAGCTAATTCTGGAGCAAGGTATAATTGGCATGTAAATTTTTTACTTGGATCCCTACTATTGCTTGAAGCAGAATTGTGTATCATAATGAGATCTTTTCTTCAAGTGCACATTTATGATCTTTTGCATGCCTTTTTCAGTCATCAGGGACTTCTTTTGTTATTAGTGCATATCAATAAAAAATTATATACATAACTGAAAATAACTCATTGCTAAGCTGTACTCTTGACAGTTACTTTTGTTCAGACTTTCATTAAGTCAGGTTGGAGGGTTATAAGCCTTAATCTGCATCTGGCAATATCTGGTATTGAGATTTTACTCCAAACTGTGACCTTTGTCTCTCATGAACATACTGGCTTTGAACAATGTAGAAATGATTCAGGAGGAGTAAAAACAAAACACAGAATTTGCTTTTGGTAGATACTCAGAAAAAACCAGCCATTTACTCATGACAAAATTCCTTCTTTTGGACAGCAAAGTTCAGTCGTGGTGCTATAACTTTAAGGAAATGGCAATGTTTAAAGCATCTATGGGTAGTAGGAAATATGTCTTAAACTTTTGTACTGTATTGACTGAATGGGTAGTGCACGTGAGCTGGTGGTGGATATATTGGTTGTGGAGGCCATAAATGAATGAATGAAATTACACGAATGAATTGCTTCATGTTGATCAGCTGCCTACAAGTCTAAACGGCAGCAAAACGTGCTGCAGTGTTGGAAGGGAAACATGGATGACCATATCCGTCTGGAGGCTGATGCCGTCAAAAGGGTGGTTGTTCCCTAAGGCCATCTGGAACCTTGCAGGTGACATTTATGAAAACCCCTTTTATCAAATGTTTGTGGTAACTCAGAGGTCACAGAATCATAAAATCGTTTTAGTTGGAAAAGATCTTTAAGATCAAGTCCAACCATTATCTAGCTCTACCAGGCTCACTTCTAAACCATGTTCCTGAACACCGCATCTAGGCGGCTTTTAAATACGTCCAAAGATGGTGATTCAACAACTTCCCTGGGCAGCCTATTCCAGTCTTTGATAACCCTTTCAGTGTAGAAGTTTTTCCTAATGTCTAACCTAAACCTCCCTTGGCATTGCTTTATGTCATTTCTTCTTGTCCTATTGATTGTAACCTGTGAGATGAGACCAACACCTACCTGTCTAAAACCTCCTTTCCGGGACTTGTAGAGAGTGATAAGGCCTCAGCCACCTCTTCTCCAGACTAAACAATCCCAGCTCCCTCAGCTACTCCTCCTAAGACTTCACCAGCTTCATTGCCCTTCTCTAGACCTGTTCCAGCAGCACGATGTTAAGGTGAACATTAAGCAGTCATTGCTTTTCAGGAGGTTTTGATCTCATGAGTGCAAGCTTGCAAGGACAACCCCTGTGGGTAACACCATTTCTAGTAAGTGGGGTTCCTCTAGATTATGCAGTTTTTTTGTGTTGCAATGCTGTAATTTTTAATAGCTACACACACTTTAGAAAGTTCAGCTGAGTAGAAATAAATGCCTACTATAGTACTGAGTGGAATGAAATCCACATTTGGTTGCTTTGCACAGTTAAGGAAACAGTACAGAAGTTTTGTAGATGGAAACTGTCAGTCAAGTCTCTAAATGATTAGTCTGTAATGCTTGACTTTGTTGGTGTGGTCCAGAAAGAAGAAAATCCTACTAGAGTGCTGCTACTCACTAAAACTTTGTATTTAGACTTATTGAAAGTATTTGGAAACTTACTGAACATAATTCTTTTTACAGTTCAATTTTGATAAGAGAACTATTTTTTTTTAAAAAAAAAGGTAATTTAACTATCAGAAACTGCAGTAGAGGTATTCTTTGTAAAATACTTGAAGTCTGAAAGCTGACAGTAATTATATGTCTTGCTTCTTCATTGCACACATGTACTTATTTTCATTGAAATGGAAAATTTAAATTTAGATTATGACTGTCCAAATTACCTTTATCAGCAAAATAGCCTCTACTCATGATTACTTACAAAGTGGGAAGAATTAACTTCTTTACTCAGTGCATCTCCTATTCCAGTCTTGCGTCAATTGTATATAATGCACGGAGTTTAGTAGTCTATTTTTCAACTTACTTAGACTAGAAAGCAACTTGCAAGAAATTCATTATGCCCATTAACAACTGTAGCTGAAGTATCACATCTGGCACCATTTGTTGTTCTTCATTACCTACTTTCAATGTCTGCAAGCAACCAAGTGAAATTTGTTGCTGCTGTGTGAAGAACAAAAGTGTTTGTGAGTTAGTAACTTCAGATAGAAATAAAACAAATCTTTTTTTTTTTTTTGCATTCTGCTTGATTTATTGGATTATCTAATTATAAAAGTCTGCAATACAGGTATCTAAATGTAATGTTTGAAAAAGGTATTTAACATACTGTCTCACTTCAGTGTATTTAACTTGCAGTTAAATTTGCCTGGAGCAAAGGCAGACACGGCAACAATACTGTATTTGTCCCGAGTAACTGACCTAATGATGGTGTGCTGGGTGAAGAACTGGGTGAAGGACATGACTCAAAGGGTTGTTGTGAATGTATCTACATCTGGTAGCTACAGGTCACCAGCAGTGTCCTTCAAGATTCAATTCTAGGGCCGGTCCTGTTCTGTTCGATATTTTTATCAGCAATCTGGATGCAGGAGTTGAAATGCACCATTAGTAAGTTTGCTGATGATACCAAAATGGAAGATGCTGTTGGCCCTCTTGAGGGACAAGATGCCTTGCAGAGGCATCTAGATCGATTGCAGCATTGGGCAATCATCAATGATTTATCTAATATTTGAAAATTTAATGAGAACAAATATCAGATTCCTCACCTGGGATGGAGTGATGCTGGGCACAAGTATAGATTTGGAGATGAGTGGCTGGAGAGCAGCTCTACAGAAAGGGATCTGGAGGTGCTGGTTGGCAGCAGCTCAGTGCGAGTCAGTCCCGTGTGCCCTGGCAGCCAAGAGAGCAAACCCTGTCCTGGGGTGCATGAAACACAGCATGACCAGCTGGTCAAAAAGAGGTGATTATCCGGCTGTATTCAACATTGGTGTGGCCTCACCTGGAGCACTGTGTGCAATTCTGGGCCCCACGAGTTAAGAAGGAATTCATGGTCCTTGAATGTGTCCAGAGGAGGGCAACAAAGGTGATGAAAGGGCTGGAAGGCATGTCCTTAGCCACTCCTCGGAAGGCTGCAGGGTGAATCATGGCTCTCTTAGCTTCCTGAGGAGGGAAAGAGGAGAGCAAGGTGCTGAGCTCTTCTGCCTGAGATCCAGTGACAGGACCTGTGGGAATCATTTAAAGCTGCACCAGAGGAGGTTCAAACTGAACATTAGGAAGCATTTATTTACTGAGTGGATGGCAGAACACTGGAATAGGCTCCTAGAGAGGTCATTGATGTCCCAAGCCTGTCAATGTTTAACAGACATTTGGAAAATGCTCTTAACAACATGCTTTACCTTTTGGTCAGCCCTGAATTGATCAGGTAGTTGGACTAGATGATCATTGTAGGTACCTTCCAGCTGAACTATTCCTATTCCTTGTCTACTCTACTCTACTCTACTCCACTCTACTCTACTCTACTCCATCCCATCCCATTCCATCCCATCCTTCTTGTTTAGTAGTTAGTAACATGTGAGATCTCTGTGTGGAAAAATGAAAATACAGAGGCTTCTGAAGCTTATACTATCTTCAAAATGTGAATTTCTACATATAAACTTCCTTGTTTAATTTTCAAGCCTATTTCTCTCTAAGATTGCTGAACATACGTGGTTGCTACTTCTGTCTTCTCCCAACAACTTTTCGAGCTGAGGACTTGCTTCATCAACATTTTACAGAGGCAGAAAAGTTTCCACTGTGCAGAATTGCATGACTTCTATAAAGCTGGAAGGCTGAGGCTATTATGGGTAGTGAAAAATCTATCACAAAGTTCTCATGTAATTTTAGAAATACCAACAGTATGGAGGCCCAATAGGCAGCGGTAATGCTGTAGTACTTTTTCTGTACAGATAATGACAGAGAAGGAGAGAGATTATGCGGGACTTGATGAGATCACTTAAAGGAGCATAAGATCATTACCTCTCCACCCTCATTCTCTACCTTTTCAATCCCATAGTGGCATTTCAGTCTATTGTATAGCAGACGTATTTAATTAGCTGGTTAGTGTTATACATAGAAATGGAATGAATCATTTAAAGACTCACATGCCTTATATATAGCTCGACTAAAAAGTTCCCAGGAGAGGTGACAGTTTTAAGATGCGCATGCAGTTTTCTAAATTTGCCTATATTTATGTTACAGAAGGAACTTTAGGAACATAGATACCAGGTCTGCTGAAGAGTGCTTTAGCCACAGAGAGAGACTGAGAAGTGCCATGGAGAAATACCAGTGCTTTGTACATTCGCATGTTTTTGGAGACCACTGGAGATGGGGTGTTGTGATATGTGGGCTTTTGGTGTAGTGTTTTATCATCCATCTTATTTTTAAAAAAGCTCACTGTTGATTGTTTTTAAAACCTAAAAAAAAATCTGCATATTACTTCCATATTGAAGCAACCATATCATATTGGCTGACACTTTCACATAGCCTCAAAATACATCTTAAAAAAAATTTAAATAACTTCAGTCTATAGTATAATTTAGTATAATTTACTTCTTCTACCTTCTTCTTTAGGTAATGTTTCCTGTAACAGTGCTAGCATACTCTCGGGATTTTTTTTGTTGTTGATTTCGTATTTTAGTGCCTTTTCAGATCTGAGAAATGTGAAATTTGTAAGATCAGCATATACTTAATGTTTTAGCTGATAGGACACCTCTGTGAGTGTGCATGAAGGATGATCTGGGTAGCAAAATCTCCCAAGAATGTGTTTGTATAAAGAAAGGTAGTAGGAATATCTTATTTAGACTTTAACAAAGACTTCTTGTCAATTTTCCAAACCAAGACATCAGCATTTCTGCAGTATTTGTCATTTATAGCACGCCAATGTCATGCTTGAGCCTGTTAGCTAAAACCTGTTAACAGAATGTCTGTGATCTTTCTTGGAGGAAATTCTGCTAAACATAGAAAAGCCATGTAGTAGATTACTTCTGTTGGCTCTAGTGATTAGCACAGCTCTCGAATAGGGAATGTAGTACAGTGAACACGGTGTGTATGAGTACTGCTTTAGAAACCATTGATTTATACTGTTTTTCTTCTGTATTTATGTGTTATACTAAGAAATTATTTTAGCTGCAAATTACTCAAATTTGCAGCTTGTATTTCTTACGCATTAATCTCACTTTTTTTGGTCTCAAGTGAATACAGCCTTTACATATACTTTCCTGATATTTCTTTGGTATGTTAATTAATGTTTTTTGTTACCAAAACTTTAGTTTTGAAAGCCATTATGCTATTTGCAGAACGTGTTTCTCATAGTCTTGCCCCAGATAGTTTGTAGCCTAAGAAACTAGTGAGGATGTATTTACCTAATCATTTCACTTCCTAACTTTGTATATTCTTTGTGGTATATTTTAAAGTTCTGACCTTTATCTTTTCTTAAGATGGTACAACTGAGAGCAGTTGTTTAAGCCATCTAGAGACAGAAAATAAATTCATCATAATGTTTGATTAGTTGTTTCGGTTTTGGGGATTTTCATTCAGTTGTAAGAGTGTGCATACACTACCACATTTTATGTCCTTGGGATCAGAGGAGTTTTTTTGGTTTTTTTTAAGACTGGGCATTTGATAGTTAAGGACTTCAGAATATTTGCAGTAAAATGTCTGTTTATTCTGTCTTCAGAACAAGTTCATGGGCACTTGGATCAGCATGAGGTGAAATACTTGCAATTTGCTTTCCGTTGGATGAATAATTTGCTAATGAGAGAAGTCCCTTTACGGTGTACCATCAGGTTATGGGACACATACCAAGTAAGTGCTTTTTTAAACCTTCCTAACTCTGACAGTGTGTTTTGGATATGCCAGTATGTTTCTATGTGTTTTGTCCTGAACCTTTTGTTTTAGTGTTGTCTGAGGATCATCATAATAAGAGAAGAAGCCTTCAGTGATCATGACCACTTAGAAACTTTTAATGCCAGTCTTCTTGCCCTTCAAAACCAAGCATTTGATGTCATGATAGTTCATCGTACTAAAATGAACATTCACTCAAAGCATGGATTAGTGTCAATATTCCCTTCTGTCTCTTTAGAGAAGCAAAACATTGAATTGGGCTTAATCAATGCCCTCTGTCGATTCGGAGTTCCAGGCTTCTTACTGCTCATCTGCTTAACTACTCAGTCCAATACTAGCTTGCAGTCTCCAGTTCTTGGCATTCATCCTTCTATCATGTCTTCTGTCCCTTTGTTTGTCCAGTCAAAACTCTGGTTTTTACTGACCTGTAGTTGAGGTAAGTCTTTTCCCTCAATAATTTCTTGCCTGACTGTCAAGTGAAGGAATTGATATCAGAGAAAAGCTGTTTACCCGTCCTTTCTTCCGTCACTTGATGCTCCAGTAGCTTCTGGTTGCAATTTTTTACTATGTATTTCAGCAATATATCCCTATCTACTATCTTTGTTGTTGAAGGTAATTGGGGGGGGGGGGGGGGGGGAATCAGTAAAAATGTTTTAAATTTCCTAAGAATTTTTAACTGAGTTTGGTCAATACCAGTGTCTTTACATCTACTGCTTGTGTAGCAATGTGTAGTTCGTTTCATACATTTCCATGTCAGAATGTCAACTTAGGCCACCTATCCTGACCTCTAATAGAGGCCTGGGGATTGCTTGCTCTTAATTAATGAGTCCAGAAAGTTGTTGCAATGAAATATATTTTGTAGAATGGTATCCAAATGTGGTTGGAAAATTTTAAAAAATGAGGTATCTATCACTTGTACTGTTAATCTGTCCTAAGAGGTGGTATCTTTTGCAGGTTTTATTTGATTGTTCATCTTCAACAAATTTCTGAACTGAATTTGGCTAGTGCTTTCCTCTAGGGTCCTCTTACCTCTTTTCTCTCATCATAACATCCCTTATTCATTTTAGTTTCTGTTACTCCCTAGCATTTTCTTCCATTGGAAAATATCTATTCTTTATAACATGTTTCTGGTAAACTGAAAGATCGAATCATTTAGATGTTTCGATGTACCTAATTTCTCTCATTTTGAAAATTTTTTTTGTTGCTATTGCAGAAGCATTTCTACCTTTTGAAGATTTTGTACCATGCCAGCTCTAGCAGTGCATTTGATAGTTGATCACTAGTCTCATCAATGTGCTAAAATCATGTCAAAGCTCTTCCTTAATCCAGATAACCACCCATGTGTGCCCAAGAACTAGCCTTTTATTTTCAAAAACCTTCACTTTGAATTCATCTCTGAGCTATGATTCTATGGTAATATTGATGAATTTCTTTTGAAGTACAAGCAGGTGGTTGTTTTCTGAGAAAGGAATCCTTTCTCATTGCTAGTCCATAGGCACCTCTCATGTAACTATGGATCTTTATCCATAATAAGTCGTTCTGATTATTTAATTCTGATTTTTAACAAATTCTGCTATATAACAGTAGTTCTCTGTAGTATTTAAAAGCTTAATACTTATGGATTTACATGGGATTTCCAAATGTGTCTTTTACGTAAAGGTTTCTTATACCTAAATGGAATTCTTATAGCTAGAGTGGGATTATTTTTATATATTAAAAAGGCTTAAGGAATAATTCTATTTTTTAGCTCGGTGGGTGCAGCAGATCTGTCCTGTTTTCTAGGTTGCCTTATTTAGCATACTGTTCTGTACGCATTTCTTGGTGAATAACGTATTTAAAACCCGTAAGGATATTGTATGTAGACAATCATCTATATTACTAACACTTTTTCTGAAATAGCCTCGAGCGGTTCCAGATTTCTTGTCAGATTTCGGTTGTGCTTACACCATACTTATTATCAGCCTATAATGTGGGTCTTATCCACCTGATAATATGGATAATAAATATGGTGAACCCACAAGAGACGGTAAAGTCTGTGCAAAGTTTTTGCTGACGTGTTAAACAATAACATTATAGACTTTTACAAAAATAACTTGTCAGGAAGCCGTTCCATTGAATATGATTTCCAGCTTAATCATTTACAACTGTATCAGCCGTGCTGCTTTCGAAGTGGAAAGCACTTTAGAGATGGAATTGATTCAGTTAGTTTTATCTTCTGCATGTTTTCTAACTGTAAAGCCTGCTATAGACCAAACTGTTATTTAGAGATACATTGGTGAAGATTTTTTTCAGAGGGTCTATCTATGGATGGACCTGTGATGTTGGATTTGAAAGAGATGTAAAATCAGTAAAGGCAGAAATATAGTAGGGGTTCTTATTTGGAAAGATGTGAGGGTTTTTGCGTAGACTGCAGAGTCTTGGGAAGGGCTCCTGGGAAGGGATGGGGCGTTTTGCAAGGCACTGTTTTACAGGCAGCTCTAGTTCCAGTGCACAGCACAGTTCCGGAATGGTGTGGGAGTGGTGCCAGAGGAGAGTCAGGACAGGTGGGACAGTCAGACTCTTTCACATGGAAGGAATGGGAACACATTACTCTCTACAACCATCTGAAAGGCAGCTGGTGAGACGGGTGTTGGCCTCTTCTCCCTAGTGAATAGTGATAGGACAAAAGGGAATGGGTTCAAGTTGCACCAGGGGAAATTTGGACTGGATAGTAGGAAAAACTTCTTCAATGAAAGGATGGTGAAGCATTGGAGTGGGTTGCGGAGGAAGGTGGTGGAGTCACCATCCCTGGACATGTTTAAAAAACAGCTGGACGTGGCACTTCAGGAGATGGTTTAGTGTTAGGGTGGGGTAGGGCTGTAGGTTGGACTTGATGATTTTAAGGTCCTTTCCAAGCTTGATGTTTCTATGATTCTGTGACAGGCAGGACTGTCGGATTCTTTCATGTCTGCACCGAGGGTGTGTTCTTGCTCCCCCTTTTCCTGCACAAATCCAGGGTGATGGTGGATGGCTTCTCTCCCCTGCCAGGGATTAGAGAGCAGCGGCCTCTCTTTGAAAGAGAGAATCCTGCTGCTCATGTTTTCACAGAAAAAAAGCTTTTTGTCTCCTTTGACTTCCTCTCTGCCCATCAAAGCTGAAATAATGCCGTGTCTTGCTGAGCTGCATGTTTATCTTTCCACTGCAAACAGAAGAAAGATAAATACTCTGCTGCCTCCAGCTTAAATTCCAGATGCGTTGTTGTCAGACCAGGCCCCATTTTCTCCTGAACAGCAACAGGGAGTTTCGGGGCAATGACAGCACACTCAGATAGTCTGCTGTTATGTATTTCCTAGTGTGATAGATGACTATTGTTGTCTGGAGTTGTCAGAAGTGTGTTTTGTCTCTCAAAATTTGTTGCAGTTCTTCCATTGACTTCAGTGAGAATAGGGTTGGGCACTTACATGTTGTCCACCTCTGTCTTGGTGCGTACCGTAGCCAAGGTACTTGGGCTGGTGCCGTATTTTCTGTCTAGTTTAATTTAGGAGTCATCAGTCATTTGTTAGGCTCTGCGAGGTAAAAAATTGAACATATAATCAAAAATACGTGTACTTGAGCTAGTTAGAGCTGAGAGGAAGGGAAATTTGGAAGGATTTCCAAATCCTCACTTCAGTAATTCCTGTGGTATTCTGTAACCGTATGCATAAAATCCGCTAAACTGTGTCACTGTCTTCTCTAGCAAAACTTTGTAAACTAGAAAAATTAAAGACATAACGCATCTTGCTTACAGAGGATATATTGTAAGAGCTTTTTAGCCATAAATATTTAGTTTGGTTTATTCTTTAACTGAATTGTGCTTAACTGAATTGTATTTTCACTTGATTTGGTCTTTGTTATTGTTATTTTTAGTGTTTTTTTTTAAAGATACCTTGTAAATTCTTTCAAAATAGAAATTTCTAGTTGAATTACACTCAAATTCTGAATCTGGAGAACTGATTAATATGGATGTTCACAGACTTTATCAAGTGTGAGAGATTCCACAAACCAAAATACTGTAACATAAAACCTCGGTTGCATCTTTTTATTGTCTCTTACCTTTTATCTTACATTTTGTCATTTTTTTTGGCATAAAGGATTGGTAAAATGGGATAGCATGATGGCTGAATTATTCAGGATATAGAAGTGCTTAACATGTTTCTATAGACAAATGAAATGCAAGTTAGTTTTGTCTTTGTTCCTTGCCAGAGGGGTCTTTTGACACTAATTTAAAGATTGCTTTTTGTGTTTGAAATCAACTTTTCTTGGCTTCTAACTCTAACTTAAAAGATTCAATATACTGGATTAAGAAATGGTGGGGATGTGTCCATGTTCAATGTCTGTGCAGTTCAACTCTGGATAAATATTTTAAATATTTACCATCAAAACCTTAGAAAGTATCCTTGCTTCAATTTAAGACACTTTACTGAAGTTTCCATCAAGTTTTTCTTTTTGGTTTATTTTATTTCTTTAAATTTGTGTTGTCCTCGAGGCACTTTTGAGGATAAGAATTTTCATTGGCATATAAGTACTTCATTTTATTTACTTTTCATGTGGAATGAAAAACATGTATTTTTCATTACAGTGTTTTCCTTCTGATCTGATGTTCTTACGTAAATTACCTTTTTGTGCTGTCTTTTGTGCAATGATTTCTCTGTGAGAGTAAATCTGTAGTAGTACATAATTTCAGAAGACACACTGACACAAGTTCCATAGCTAAAAACTTGCTTTTTTAAAAAAAAAAAAAGAATGAAAAATGAAACGATTTGTAGCAGATAGGTACATTAGTTTTCAGTTTTACATGCATGGTGACAATTGCTGTGTGAATGTTTAGAGTTCAAGTATACAGCCTAGTATTTTCTCCTGTCAGGAAGCCTTTTGTTTAGTAGCACTTGGCTGACTGCTTCGTCGCCAGCTCACCAGTAGGGCTCATGTGGTGAGTCACGTACTCAGGACTCGCTGGATACACCACAAAACAGGCAAGTGAGACAGGTGTTTTTTACAGTGCCCTGGTGTCTTACTTCACAGCTTTACGCTGTTCTTTTGTGAGGAAAACTTCAGTGTTACCAGAACATTGTGAGGTTTACTGTGGAAAAGCAATGCAAATCAAAGCCTATAATCCTACCCTGTGAAATATGAAACGGTTGTAAAGATTTACAAAAGGTATTGGAAAAGCAGATGATTACACTGATAAATTTGACAGCTCTAATGAGATGATTTACTGTCCCACTGCTGAAATAGGGTTTTTTCCTCCTAGTTCCTGTTACCCCTGCTCCTTAAGCAGTGTGTTGATTTTCTTCAGATTAGCCTGGTGAGGGGAGTGGTGAGTACCATGACCACTGCACAAGGGAGAAGATGAGAGAGCAGAGCTCTGATTTGAATCCTAATGTTAAATCAGAGTGATTAGTTGTCCTGTTCCAGATGACTGGAGCACTTCTGCTATGAGGATAGGCTGAGGAAACTGGGATTGTTCAGCCTTGAAAAGAGAAGACTCTGGGGGGGATATATAAATGCCTTCCAATACCTGAAGGGAACCTAGACGAAGAATGGAGAGGGACTTTTTACGAAAATGTCCACTGATAGGACAAGGGCAAATGAATTTAAGTTAAAAGAGAATAGATTTAGATTGGATCTTAAGAGAAAATTCTTCAGTACAAGGGTGGCAAGACTCTGGAATAAATTGTCCAGAGATGTTGTGGATGCCCCCTCCCTGGAGATGTTCAAGGCCAGGTTGAATGAGACCTTGAGCAACCTGATCTAGTTGAGAGGCGTCCCTGCCCGTGGCAGGGAGGTTGGATTAGATGATCTCTAAGGTCCCTTTTAATCTAGGCCATTCTATGATTATTTGCTATCTTTTCCTAAGATTCATCTTTCTTGGTTGATAGTACGTTTCTCAGCTTGAGAGCACCCACTGCTGGTGAAACCTACTTACTGGGTTATGCCTCTTTTCCTGAAGTCTTGCAAGTGGGTCGAGAAAAATGTATTTTTTCCTCCTTGAATGTTAATCTTCTTCTGATGTGTCCTTAGCTCAAAATAAACATTATTTAATTTTTCTGGAAAATGTGTGTTCTTCTTTAGACCAAGTATTATCATATATACTCAAACAGCCATTTACATCCTTTTCTTCTTGGAAAAGGAGTGAAGTTTATTTTCCCTCTCTTAGTGATTGTTTTTATTGTCGTGTGTCTTTCTTGCTGAAGCTCATGAAAAACTGCAGAAGCATAGGTTATCTCTTTATCCAAATGGAAAAGTAGAGGTCTTGCTGTAGGGACAGATTAAAAGATAAAAATAAAGTTTGGTTACAGAAATTGTGACACCACCTCCTGGCAAAAAAAAAGAAAATAAAAGACTGGGGAGAGGAAGAGGGAAGAAAGGTTACATGTAATAATGTTATTTGTCTGGCTGTCAGTCTTTGAAATTCAAGAAATATTCAAAAATACAGTTTTAGGTTTTTTTCTGTGTTTCCATTTCTTACATAGATTCAGTCAGAGAGTTTGATTCCCTGAACACAAGGATGATTTAAGTCTGTTTTTCAGTAGGGTTTTCTTGTGATTAGGATTTTTTTTAGAAGAATAATAAAATCAATTAAAGTTGAAACAGGAGGGCATTTCTCAACAGACACCAGTGAATCTGTACAAGAAAGACACTATTACTACTCTGGTCTCAATCAAATCCTTAAGCCACCTGAGACAAGAGACTCAAAATACATCTACTAAAGCAGATTTAATTTTTCATGGCTGTGAATATTTTTTTTATGACATTTCTAAGATCTGTTTTCCATACTGAGTCCATGATATTAAGCAGACAATTGTTCTCATAATTTTCTTTAGCAGGGGCATAAGATCTTGCACAATCCTGGTGGTCAGGTATTTTTTTCTCTTTTTTTTATACAAAGCATGATTTGGACCATAAAGATCCTTCAACCAGCTTGGGCTAAGTGGACAACAATATTTACAGTGAGAGCAAAAGAATGGGGAAGGCATATGCCCTTCCATTTTCTACCACTCAGAAACTGTATTATAGCTCTATCTGTTATACATTTAAATAAATGCCTATTATTATTAAATATGTATCCAGTTGTTTTAAAATCTACTATTTAAAATATCATGTGGCAGTGATTTTTTGCAATTTCTTTATGCAGTGTGAAAAGGAATTTTCCTCCTTTGATTTAACAAAAAGATTCTTTTGAATTCACTTCTACCTATTTCTTTGATTGTGAGAAATTATGTCAAATCATTCTTTATTCACTTTTTCCTCATCACCTGTTTCAAAACTGTTTTCTATCTCTTTATGCAATCACTCTTTTTTCAAGCTGCAAATGTCTGTACTTATAGAAGCCATTTCATTCATTTTTTGTGCTTATCTTTCTTCTCCTTAGTCTTTATAGTTTTACTATAAATTTTATTTCTGTCATACATTTCCTATAAATTTTACTTCTGTACTAAATAGAAGCTTCTTCAAGAGCGCACCATGGATTCTCGTAGAGTGAGGTGAAGTTGTTTTCTATTTCTTCCTTTATTTCTGTATTTATAATTTCTCATGTCTTTTCTCCTGCTGAATATGAGTGCTTCGAGGTAACTGTTAGTAGTTAGTCCAGCTTGTCTGTCTTAGTGGTTAATGCGAAGGACAATGTCAGGTGTGCATGCTTTACAATATATTTCCCCCTATGTGTATATCCAGACCGAATTTCATTTGCCATTTTCTTTTTCAGTGACACGACAGCTTTGTGCAACATTTTACAGCCGGCTTTGTTTTTCAGCTATCCTGAATAATTTCTCAGCTCTACCAAACTATTAATTTTCAAGACCACTTAGTAATTTAGTGAGCAACACAAATCCTATTCTGCTGCTTTTGTCCTTTTAATTCATGAACCCTTTCTCTCTTGTACAACAACAATTTTAGAGTCTTGCTTAGTGACCTTGTTAAAAGTGTCTGGACATCTGAATATTTAATATCCAATTAGTCACACATGGTCAGGATCTTGTCTTTAAGATTTCTAAGCATTTGTCAATTTGATTGAAACTGGCCAGTGGGTTAAGTATTTCTGGAGTAGGGGAGACAGACATTGTGCAATATAACCTTTCCTGCCCAGCTATAAAATGTGAATCTTTAATTTTCTTAGGAAATAAAGTAAAAATACTGTGTGACTTTGGTAGTGATTCTTCTTGTTCACCTGCCTTATACTGTCAGAGAAACCAGATCCTGGGTTAAAAAGCATCAGTGGCCTCTGGAGCCTGTACTCAGGTCATGCCTCTCCATTTGATTCTGCCACCACTTGTTTTCTTGTGAGGATTTATTTTTTAACTTCCTACCTGAGAGCTGGAATCCACTGCCCTGCTGCCTGCTGAATGCAACTTTGATCTCACCCACTTTCACTGTAATTGAAAAACACCTTTCCCATTGTTTTCTTGTAAATCTAAAATATATATTTGAAATTAAATTTAGTTCTTGGACACCATAGGAAGATGTGAACATGTGAGAGAAGGAAATTCTACTTGCAGGACTGACAATGTAAACATGTTTCAGTTTAAACAAAACACCCTTAATCTAACTCTGCATTTCTTTGGAAATTTCTACATCCTTTTGTGTTCAGCAAGTCAATATCTTCCCTTATTTCAGTAGACTCCTGGTGCATAAAGTTTCACTTCAACTTAAGCAGTTGAAAACTTTTTACAGTTTTTGAATCTTTGTCAGGCAACTGACTGACATCACCTTCTACCACATGGATAGGTATCTTCTGGGATAACTTTGTTGCCGAGGCAACCTCCCATTGACAAGAGTTGTGCTCATTAGGACTTTATTGTGGCAGGCAATTATATTTCAGTGGTATAGTGCTGAAGTCAGTGACCTCTTTCTGTTTGTCTTGTGCTAACCACAATCTGAAATAACATAAAACTCAAAGGAAAAATGGTCAAAGAAGTCAGACTAAGGTCAAAGAAGGAAGTGGATTGCTTTGTCTTAAACTGTATGTTTAACTTTATGTACAGTCTTTAATGTGCATACGAATTATGGGCACAGTGGAGAAAAACCAAGTTTCTTCAACAATATTCCAGCTTTTCAATGTGACATTAAAACACACACATTCATGTTTACATAAGCTCTCAGGTTTTCCCCTAGAAAAGGAGAAAGCCAAATGCTTCTTGTGGAGTTGTGATGTATATGTATGATTGATACTCTTTTGTTGGTCATCCAGGCCTAGTTTTTTAGTTGTTTGAATTATTTTGCAGTTTCTTACTGAGAGACAGTGTTCTCACATTCCCAGTGAAAGCAGACTAAATAGGTCCTTATTTTAAGCTGGACCACACTCTTGCACAGAGCAGTATGTGCATTTAGATCCCAAATTGTGATCTGCAGTTATATATCCTCAGCTTCCTCCATGTTGTCTTGTATGTTTTGCCTTGGCAAAAATATTTTTAAAAAAAAAGTTGGGTTCCTTCCTCCATCAAATAAAATCAGCTTTATATGTGCAGCAGCCCTTTACCTCTCTCTGCTAACTGGGATCTCAGCCATACACTTAATACATCTCATCTGCTTGGCCCTGACCTTATTTTCACATTTGGTTTTGTCCTTGCAGGAAGAATCAACCTTGGCACTCTCTGTATCTCTGCTCAGATTCTGTGGCACAGCAGAGCAGGTTGGGGACCATTAGAGATGTGAATCAGGTGCCTTCTTGGGAGCAAACGCCTGTGTAGAGGTGTTTAACTGAACTAAATGCACTTACAGTGACAATTGTAAAATGACAGTAACTGCCTGTGTGAGATGCTTAAATATGAATCCCCATAAAAATTGAAGTTCTCAGCTAGCACAAACACATGCCTTTGAACAAGTTTGCCAGTACGTGTGAATTTCTGGGTTTAGAGGACTTTTTGGATCTGGAACTCTGAGGATTGTAATCTCTGGCCCTCCTAGCTGTGGGCTTACTGTGAACAGTAGAAATGACATTCAGTTTGATATGGAAATGCAAAAGTATAGGTGTCTTACGGTAAGTTTGTGTGTGGGTGTTGCTGTGTCAGATGTCTAAGCTTCGTTTATAGCTGATGGAGACCTACTAAATAAACTCAGAGGAGCCTAGAGAGAGATTAGCTATGGCTTAGAGTCACTGGTCAGCTGAATCCCTTTTTAGGCTCCATTGAACATATTGACTACATCTTCATTATGTGTGCGGTTTAAGTACACAGCACTCTTGGAGGCACTTAGGTTTAGAAATCTTAATCTCCTAATGGAAGCTCTCTGAGTTTCTGCAAAAAGTGAGTTAAAATTCCTTTCATAATTTTCAAAAGGACTTTTTACCATGTGAAATTCTGGACTACTAGATCAACTGTTTTTAATGTAAGTAAGTGTGGATGACAAATGCATTCATGTATTTCTGATTTCTGTCCATTTTTCTTTGGTGTAGCTTTCATTGACATCAGGGAGATTCCATGTAGAAAATAAAAGATAGGAAAAGATGTGTAGCTATTTTATGGGGGAGGTATTTAGACATGGGAAAAAACATACAAAATCCAAACTCGGTGATATGCATAGTGTTGCCTGACCTAGTCAAGAGGTGGCGTCCCTGGCCACAACAGGGAGGTTGGATTAAAATAATCTCTAAGGTCCCTTCCAGCCCAGGCCATTCTGTGATGATTCCATAGGAAAGCCTGTGGCTTTTTCTAGGTTCAAATTCTTAAGGCAGCTTCAAGTACTATTGAAAAAGATGGTAATTTTTTTGTGGCTAAATGGGAGTTGATTGTGAATGCAGAGAGGATGAGATAAAGTACTTTCTCTTGTGCTTAACTTAAAGAATGAGTAATCTCGTTGACTTCAATAGAAAAACTCATGAATTCATTTAATTAAGGATATAACCTAAAGTGCTGTATTGATCAGGATCTTGATGCATTACTCCACAGGATGATAATAGAATGTTAGATACAGTCTAGAAAATAGTATGTTTTGCTTTTTAGCTACTTCAGAGTATGCAGTATTTCTAGAAGAAGGCTTTATTAAAATTAGTATTGTTCTTAAAATGCAAAGTCTGAAAGAGAGTCATGTTGCTATAAAAGAAGAGAAAGAGGAAAATTGGTTTTCTCACATCCATATGCTATTTAATTTTGTACATCTTTTAGATTCTGTACACATCAGACTTTCATAACACTTCTCTAATTTCAAAGGTAGTTTTAAAATTATTATCCTCCTAGTCTCTACTTTTCTCACATCCATATGCTGTTTAATTTTGTCCATCTTTTAGCTTCTGTACACATCAGACTTTCATAACACTTTTCTCTAATTTCAAAGGTAGTTTTAAAGGTATTATCCTCTTAGTCTCTGAATTATGTTGGCATTTGTAAAAGTTCTCAGCAGTGCCCACTGAGAGGACAAGAGATAATGGGCACAAATTGAAACACATAGAGCTCTGTCTGACCACAAGAGAACATTTGTCCTGTGAAGGTCATCAAGCACTGGCATAGGTTGTCTAATATATATGTTTTCTATCTTTGGAGATACTCAGAAGCCAGCTGGACATGGTTCTAGACAGTGTGGTCTAGGTAACCTAGATCTCAGGAGGTCCTTTCCAACTTCAATGATTCTGTATTTATATTAGACATAATTTAAACAAGTATGTATTAAGAGTAGCTGCTTCACACCTGTTTTGCCTACAAAGACTGGCAAGTCAGGAACTGAGAATCTATCACATGCTTTTCCAAAAGGAGTTTTCTTGCAAGCTATTGAAAGATATGTATCCACTTGTTCTACCTGAGACGTCTAAATGAAGCAACTACTAACATGTATTTCTGCCTTGGCTTCAACACATGCCATTGTCCATTATTGCAACTTACCTTATGCTGATCTGATGCTTTCCTGCCCCATAATGAGCACAATTCATTGAGCAGAATCCACTAGAATGACAAAGCTGAATGTCTTGCTGACGAGTGAACTGTGAGAGGCTTCCTGACATGCTGAACATAATACTTTATGTTGGCATAAATGAAATTGTTTAAGCAGATGCAAGTGTGGCGAGTTAGGTTAAACTACCTCTTCATCAGCGGCCTATGCTTACGTTATCCTAGAGCAGCTGTGGAACTCCACGTTGTGAAGTTTTCCATAAAGTTCTCTGTACATGGATTTTTCTTTTCCCCTCTGTAGGAAGTCTGCATACATGGAGGGGATTTTGCGTAGCCACGTCTCCTCTTCATGTGGAAATGTGAGCAAAACTATTCAGCCTATCTGCCTCATGCTACAGGCACAACAACTAATTGTCAGAGCAAGGATGCCTTTGTATATATGAAGTATTATCAAGCACCATTCAAATACAAGACATTTTATTCACTTAAGTGTGACATTAAATGACTTTCCATTACATATGTCATGGTTTGAGCCCACTAAGCTGGCAACAAAGAACCACACAGCCTTTTGCTTACTCCTACTCCTGTCCTTTTTGGAATGGGGAGGAGAAAATTCAAGAAAAGGCTTGAGGATCAGGATGAAGCACAGGGAGGGCTCTCTCACCAGTTATGGTCATGGGCAAAAATCAGAGCAGACTTGGGGAGGAAAACATCTATTTAATTTAGACACGGAACCACTACCAGTTTACCAAACGGTTAGATCAGAGTAGGATAGTGAGAAAATAAATACAACTAGATCTTAAATACACCTCCCTCCACCTCTTCCTTCTTCCTGGTTACCTCCTCCCCAGGGTGGGCAGGGGATGGAGGCGGGGGTCTATCACGCATTGTCCATGCCGCTCCTTCCTCCTTGAGGAGAGGACTCCTTGCAGTCTTTCCCTGCTCCAGCATGGTGTCCCTCTCACGGAAGACAGTCTTCCTCAAACTTTTCCGATGTGAGTCCTTTCCACAGGTGTGGGTGCCTCCCACGGGCTGCAGTCCTCCCAGTGACAGACTGCCCCAGCGTGGCCTTCCCTCGGTGTCACAGCGTGCTCAGGCGTGGAGCGCTCCGTGGGCTGTTGTGTCCTGCATCCTTCCATTAATCTCCTCGGGCTGTTGCAGTTTTTGAAGGGAAAGGTCGCAAAACCAACAGAACTTATCTACACGTAGAAAAGCAGGCAATTTTTTATTGCAGCACTGGGAAGCATGGAAACCACCCCATACTTTGGATATATCACAATTCAACCTATTTATACCCTTTTTATGCGAAATTATAATCTTTAACATATTTTAACATAAACATGCATACAATGCCCACTATTAATTTTGACCTTTATAATGATTGGTTCAGCCCCTATTAATATTCATATATCTTATTTCCATACAGTCATTGGTCATTGCGGTGAGACCATGTTTGATCACAAAGCACACACGAGATAGGGAGGCATGCCCGCGTATATTGATCTGTCTAAGTGAAATATGCTGGTATTATTAAGGTGCAGGTGCAATGCTACAGATCTGGCTTTGCCAAGTAAAAAACATTCCCTGCCAGTTTTGCAACTTGTACCAGCTCTAGCCATTTTCATAAGGCTTGCATCTGTGCTTTCTTAGCATAAGTGAGGTTTTGTGCATTTCTTATCCTTATCAACAAACTAATTTAATTAAGATTCTGATTAGTATTCATTAAGCAATTAGCTCTTTAAAACTTAAATTTGATTACAACAGGGCTGAAGGGCCTCAGCCCGCCATCGCACCACAAGCCTTAGGGAAATCTCTGCTCTGGTGGCCATCTCCCCCACCTTCCTCGCCGATAGTTGCTCTCTTTGCTTCCCTCTCCTTTCCAAAACAAAGAGCTCCCCAACACAAAAGACAGGAAAAAAAAGAGGCTGCCCCAACAAGTTTTCCCCTCTCAGAATACGCTGATGGCAGAGGCGCTGACTGGCCTGGCCTTGGCCAGAGACAGGCCCTGCTTTTTCCTGAGCCTGGGGGAGGCTTTGGAAGTTTTGTAAGAAGCCACCTTGTAACCCTCCGCACCACTGAAAAACTCTGCCAGGCACAAACCCATCACAACATAAATAAATTATTTGATTCTACTTACAAATTTATTTTCCTTTTCCTCTAACAGAAGAGTTAATGGTTCCTCAGTGAGAAAACTCCTTTGTCAGTGCTGCTTATGTGAATAGGCCAACAGTTTCTAGATAACTGATTTTATGGTCTGGGTATTTTGCTGATGAAATGGGATGAATAAAGGGAGAAATATACTTGGTTTAAGAAAGAAATACCAAAATCTTGTTCAAAAAGCCTTATGCAGTTTTGCTTTATTATTATCCCAGATATTTAGTGAAGTAACTGGATTAGGTAAATATGTCAGACATTAACCTCCCTTGACTGTTGTTTCAACTGCTGTTGAGCATATGGCTATTTTCTGAAAATGGTACTCCACAGTTTCGGTTGATTGAATAGATATTATCCTGGTTTCTGTAGACCTAACTTAAGTCCTCTGAATGCTCACCTCTCACAGTATTGGTACCAGATATGACATTATGGGAATTTAATTCTGGTATTTTTATAGTCTGAATCACACAGATTCGCATAAACCAGATGCTTAAAATAAATGATATTGGTGCTTTCGACAAGTAGGTCATTCTCTACATACAGTATTGTTAAATGTTGTAACCTGTTTTACTTTAGTTGTTCCTGGTTTATCTCAGTGAAACTGTTCCAGTGTCTGCATAGCATACTGGGTATCTTCAGTTATTAAACTTCATTTTATAACTGCCAGTACAACAATCCGAAACTGGTACACGAAGAGCCTTCTTAATTCTAGCTGTGCACAATGAGAAGTCTGTAAGCCAAATGACAGTTGCAGTAATATATAACCTTAAGTTTGTCTTCGGGGCATTTGTTCATGGCAAACTGGTTCGCTGTTGATGAAAAGTACCCATTATAAGCATCATTTTATGCAATATAGCAAAATAATCGACAATATCTTTGCGGGTGTTAAGTTGAAATTGATTTAGTGTAAGTTATGCTTGCATGTTTCACATTTTCTGCCTTTAGGTACTATTAAAAAATAAAAGAGAGAGAAACAAGGGAAGCACTGCATTACAAGCATTCTTATTTGAAATTCTTTGAGCTTACTGATTCAGGCTTTTCTTCTCACACCTCTTATGTTCTTTAAATGTGAGAGTTAGTGGGCACAATCCTATTACATTCTTTTTGTGCTCGTGCTTGTGTCATGGATGCAAGGACTCTCCTGTGTAGGTTCTGAGTCGGGATGTAGAGTCAGTGTGTAACTCCCAGTTCCCAGGGGACAGAACCAGAACACAACAGGAGCTTTGCAGGGCCCCCCTGCAACGCAGGACAGAGCTGATCCTTCTCACAGAGACCTACCATGCTGAGCTTCAGTTATGTCTCTTAAAGATTACAAGTTCAAGTTTAGTATTTTCAAACTCAAATCAACTTAGTTTTCTTTTCTCAAGCTCCTGTTGTTAGTTATCGGTGTTTGCAGAAGTGAACACTAAGAACTAAACCATGATCACCATTTGATTTTTTTTTGCTTTTGTTTCTGTTGTCTTCTTGTTGTTAAAAACTAAACAAGTGTAAAAAAATCCTAACATGTTGTAAAATTCTCTGATTCTTTTTTTCAAATTTATTAGAGCATCCGTAGTGATATAGATTACCTTAATGTGAGAATGCGTGGTGTTTCCAACTTTGAACAGCAGACATTTACAATCAAATCAGAAATTTTCGTAGTAAATGTGAGATGAACAGCTGAGTAAAAATGCAAAAATTTTGTTACTTCTGTGACCAACCAGTATTATTGAAAATAATACTAGATATATGGTTTATGTTATTGTGTGTAAAAAATTTCTACAATCTACAATTGATACCACTTCACAAAACAGGGAAGCCTCACCATTATATGTAAAATAATTAGTGTATATTCATGACAAAATTAATCTGTGTACTGCAGAACATCTACTGAACTGGAGATTAGTAGGTTGAAGTGCACAAATTAACCTGATTTGCTTTGAAGTAGACTGCTATAGTGACAAAACTTCTAAGCAACCCACACAGAAAATCTCTTAAGCTTTCGAAATAGTTTTTAACTCTTTTTCATTGTGTAAGACATAGTACCTAAATTCAAATGCAACCTCGGGGGTGGAGGTGGAAAGAAAGAACAAACTAGTGTTTAACAAATCTAGGAAAAAAGCTTCGTTATAGTAGCATAGATACTTGTAGGGGGATTATGAAATCAGTATAATTACTCTTTTTTTTTTCCTGGAATGTACAGCATCATTAGAATTACATGAAATAGTAAGAACCTTATCTTCTTTTGTCTCTCCAACACTTTAGCTCCTAGTAGTGATCCCTTCTGCCTTAATATTCTGACTTTTCTTGTCTCCTGATACATGACAATCTTGTGGTTTGCTCTGCCACTTACATTGCCCTTGACTGTCTATTTTAAGAGCTGTTCTGCCCTTTCTTTGATTCTCACAGGGGTTCTTGATCCTTTTTTACTTTTCCTTCTCCATCCTATTCATGGGTGATCTGAGGCTTTCCTACAACTTTACTGTCAGCTTATGCTCATGATTTGCATATCTATTTTTTTTTCTGACCTGACTTCCTTAGTTAAAATGTGCATTTTGTAGTGTCTGATTCTCCCTAGGTAGCTGATGACAATTACTGATACCAAGAATTTTTCTCTCTCCTCCTGAAAGCTCCTGGTTCTCTTTATTTTGTAACTTTTTATAATAGATCCTGCATTGCAGTTTCTTGTTCAATCTGTACTCTACTTTCCCCTCGCAGAATTTCAAAAAAGCCCAATTCATATTCTGTTTTGATTTTTTTGTCTAATATGAGTCTCTTTAAATCAGATAGAATATGTAATTTGCTGCTTCTGTCATTATTCAGATCTTCCATCATTCAATTCCTTCATTTTCCTTCTGTTTTTTCTTGTGGTTATCCCAATTTAGTATTTTTTTTCCTCTCCCAGCAGTAGTTCAGGAATTACTGATCAAAAACCTCCAACTATTTCAAAGCATGTATAAATCTATGCTAAATTTTAGCTTTTCGGTGCTTAATTAGCATTAATATTTTTGTAATGTGAAACTGAAATAATGCTAAATATGCTGCAGTATATTTAGGTGAATATGAAGAGATTCTAAAGTGATGCCTAACCTGGCATCAGTTATGGACAATAATTTTCAAATTAAATCTAATTTTAGTTATCCTCTGGACTGTCATTAGTAATCATTATTCCACTAGATCTTTGCAACCTTTGGCTTTTAAGATTCATTTCAAAACAACAAAAAATTTCAGCATATGAATCTTCAGTTGGCACTGGTTCAGAAAGTAAGTTGTCCTGATTATTCATATCTCTGAACAGAGTATAGAACATACATTAGGAAGTACAGTTTATGAAATATTAGGTTGTTGTAACAGTTACTCTGATTAAGTACACAAATCTGTTATTACTGTTGCTGTTGTGGGAAACATATCTTACAGAGTCTGTGACCCCACATCTGCTTTTTGAAAACCATGGCTGTGGTGGTAATTGCAAGAAGATAAATTTCAATTCAAGCTGGAGGTACTTGAATTAAATGCTAGAACTGTATTTTTCTACAGTAGAGAGGGGAAAATAGAACTTTATTTCTGTTTATTGAAAAAGTTTATTGTAAGAAAGAATAGTGTTCTTTATACAGCTTTTCCAGTTTGTCTTCACTGTAATATTTGAAAAATACTGAGTTCATGAAATCAGATAGAATTGTTGCCAATGGCATCTTTGTCATTCCTGTATGCTGGCAGAGGTTACCAAAACTGTCTTTGGGAGCTTCATTTGAAAGTAGCTTGTGAAATGAGTTATGAAAATATTTTTAATTTTTTTTTAAGTGCTTTCAGTTGAACACTCCAAACCTGGTAATTCATAGAGTTGAACAATACCCTTTTCTCCAGTGTTTACAATGTGTTGCTGTATGCTGAATTTAACTTCTATTATTTCAAATGATTGAATATTACTACACTAAGGATACTTCGACCCACTTTAGCAGAGTAGTAAAGTACACTTGTATTTAGTTGATTAAGTCATAATCAGCACTGACAATTCACCAACTTTTCTATCTTTATTTCCAAGTCCTCTAATTGCAACCTTCATCATCTTTCTTTTTTTTCCCTTCCTCTTGAAATTGAAGATTTTTTCTAGAACCATGAAGCCGTTGCTTAAAAGGCATGGTTTTAGAGCCATAGAAGTGACAACTTCCAACTTTTTTGAACAATCTTGTGTTAACAGACATTCTACTAGTTTTGCAGCTTCGTCCTTGTAGGTGATTACAGGCAATACCCTTGCAGTCATGTGAGGTGACCTTGGTTATATAAAACAGCATGGGCAGCTTCTGAATCCTTCGATTCCCACTTTGATAGCTGACATCTTCTAGATTGTTTGGATTCTGTGTTTCTTCGCATTTTTTTTTTAATTCTTCTATTGTGAAGAAAGATTTAGATGCATGTCTGCATATACATGCAGCAAATACAAGTCTACATTTTAGTTTGGAATAGTAGTGCAATTATGAAGTGAAGTCCGCTTTTGCCTCATTTGCCTTTTCTTAGTTTGGTTCATGGAATATTTTTGGTGTTAATTCTTCTGAGGAAATTTAACAGTAACCTCTTTTTCAGCTACACACCAAAGATGCTCCAAGACATAACGTCTGCTAACAGGGACATACATGTCTTAAGGCAATGACTTGGACAGCTTTGAACCATGTGAGTGGTGGGAGCATTGTATTTGAGGACTCAAGGCTAAATCTAGTCAATAGTAAAATCCAAGACTAAAGGGCAAATCATGCCTTACAAGTTTGGTGGCTTTCTGTGATGGGGCTACAGTGTCAGTGGATAAGGGAAGAGCATCTCCCTGGACTTGCAAAAGCATTTGACACTGTCCCACACAACATCCTTATCTCTAAATGGGAGGGACATGGATTTGATAAACAGACCACTTGATGGGTAAGAAACTGGATGGGTGGTTGCACTGAAAGAGTTGTGGTGAATGGTTTGAGTGGAGACCAATGATGAGTGATGTTCCTTGAGGTCAATTTTGGGACCAGTGCTGTTTAACGTCTTTGCTGGTGTCATGGGCAGCGGAATCAAGTGCACCCTCAGTGAGTTTGCTGAGGACACCAAGCTGTGCAGTGCAGTCGACACACTGGAGGGAAGGGATGCCATCCAGAGAGACGTTGACAGGCTGGAGAGGTGGACCTGTGCAAACCTCTTGAAGTTCAACAAGGCCAAGTGCAAGGTCCTGCACCTGGGTCAGGGCAATCCCAAGCAGAAATGTAGGCTGGGTGACGAGTGGAGAGAGAGCAGCCCTGTAAACAGGAGCTGTTTACAAGGGCATGTAGTGATAGAACAAGGGACGGTGGTTCCAAACTTTGAAATAAAGTAGATTTGGATTAGATATTAGAAAAAAATTATTTCTGTGAGGTTGTGAGGCCCTGGCACAGGTTGCCTGGAGAAGTTGTGGAAGCCCCCTCCCCAAAAGTGTTCAAGGCCAGGTTGGACGGGGCTTTGAGCAACCTGGTCTGGTGGGAGGTGTCCCAGCCCATGGCAGGGGGGGTTGGAACTAGATGATCCTTGAGATCCCTTTCAACTCAATCTGTTCCATGATTCTATGAAGTAAGACACAGATCCAAACATCCAAACTGCATTTGCTGTAGCTGTAGAAGCTTCAGACCAAGCTGCTCCAGTCTTGCTTTCATCTCGTTTACTTGCTAATGTAAATGTAGCCATGGACTTTGAGATTACCCTATTTTGTCCATCTCACATAGTCCACGTGGATTAAATATGCACTATCTCAAGGGCAATACTGCATTTTGTTATTATATGAAGGTCACTGTGGTGTGTCACCTGGCTCTTAGTCTGTATCTAATGTTACTGAGTGCATCTTCAACATCTGCTGAAAAGATTTAAAAGTTGTACACATTTTTTTCGATAGCCACTTCAACCTATTTGAACTAGTTTAACAAAAGGTCAACTGTATCTTCTTTTGCTGTTATCATGAAAGAATCTCTGGGTGTCCTTGTATGAAGATAAAATTCGGTTTATGTTTGTGCAACCATAAATGAGAACCTCATCCACTGTTTATTGTCTTCACTATACAAAGTAATATTTGTATAGAATATTTTCATGTTTTATGACAATATAAAATACTGTGTTGTGCTGATAGAGTTGAAATTAAGGAGGGCCTGTCCTTCACAAGCTCTGGAGTCGAAAATAAGGACCTATACATATTCCTATTTAAGTACCAATGCAGATATGTATCCTGCTACTAACCTCGTATTCTAATCTTCCCCATACCAAGGTGAGATTGGTTGTAACAAGACGGCTGTAGATTACAAGGTTTGCACTATAGCTGTACCAGTTTTTATATTAATTTTATTCATTAATGGAAACTTCTTCTCAGTGAGCGTGACGAAACACTGGAACAGGCTGCCCAGAGAGGTTGTGGAGTCTCCTTCTCTGGAGACATTCAAGACCTGCCTGGACACGTTCCTGTGTAGCATAATCTAGGCGTTCTTGCTCTGGCAGGGGGATTGGATTTGATGATCTTTCGAGGTCCCTTCCAATCCCTAACATTCTATGATTCTATGATTCTATGATTATGAATTATCTTTTAAACTGTAAAGTTTAGTAAAACTCAGTGGAGTAGCAATAAAGCAATGTTTACATAATGTTAGGATAGTCAGAACAACAAATTCAAGAAGGCAAAATTATAATAGATCATTTTCTTTTCTGTGGTTCTTTGAATCAGATCTGTTAACAGTTGCCAGACATTTGGTCAGTTACTTCATCTTTTGAACCTTCTGGATATTTCTAATAAAAGACAGAACTAGAGCATTATATATTTGTCTTTCCAGTAGAGTATGGCCTATAATATATGGAACACATTTATAGAATCATTTAGTTTGAAAAAGACCTTTCAGATCACTGAGTACAGCCATAAAACTAACACTGCTATGTCCACCACCAAACTGTGTCCCAAAGTGCCACATCTACACATCTTTAAATACCTCCAGGGATGGTGTCGCAAGCCGGTCCGGGACCAGTGCGAAAGGTTCCGCTCATATACCCGAGAACAGAATTAAGACTCAAAACGGAGTCAAGCACCCAAGAGCTTTATTAGTCTGACAGCTGGTGCGCGAGTGCAGAGAAGGGAGAAAAGGGGGAGACAGAAAAGAGGAAGGAAAGCGAAAGGAGAAGTAACCACCACGAAACTGAGATTCCAACAGTTCAATCTGTCCTTGGAGCAATGAGGGTGGGGGAAGCTGCAGTCGAGCCAGAGGAGAGTCCGGACGGGAGAAGCAGAGCAGAACCAGGAAAAGACAAACAAGCAGAGTAGCAGAAAAAAAGCCGTGAAGCAGTCCTTTCTTCCGCTTTTATCGTGTCATCTTATTACATATTTATGTTTCTTCTGAGAATCTTTTTGCATATTGTAAGAGCTGATCTGCGTAACTCCACCTCTCACCAGCAGGGGTACGCATGCCCAATGCCATCACTGTGGGGGTCTCGAGAAGCAGACCCTGGGGCTGGGCACATGCGTGGAGGCTGGGTAGAATTTCTCGGAATTCACTTTAGGTTCAGTTTCTCAGAGTACGCTTCATGCTCAGGTCTGTACAACAACAGGAAACCTCTAGTCTAGCAGTTGCTCCGTTGTGATGGTAGTGATGCCTTCAGTGGTTTCGTTTCAGCAAAAGACTAACACAGTCTCTTACAGATGGTGACTCCACCACTTTGCTGAGCAGCCTGTTCCAATGCTTGACAACCCTTCCAGGGAAGAAATATTTCCTAGTATTTCCTAAATAAACTTCCCCTGGTGCAACTTGAGGCAGTTTCCTCTTGCCCTATCACTACGGGGAACAGACCACCCCCCCTCTCGCTACAACCTCCTTGCAGGTAGTTGCAGAGAGCGATAAGGTCTCCCCTCAGTCTCCTCTCCTCCAGGCTAAACAGCCCCAGATCCCTCAGCCTTTCCTTGTAAGACTTATGTTCTAAGCCCTTTCCCAGCTTGGTAACCGCCTCTGTACCCTCTCCAGCACCTCATGTCCCTCTTGCAGTGAGAGGCCCAAAATTGGACACAGCACTCGAGGTGAGGTCTCGCCAAAACTCAGTACAGGGGCATGATCACCTCCCTGCTCCGGCTGACAACACCATTCCTGATCCAGGCCAGGATGCTGTTGGCCTTCCTGGCCACCTGGGCACACTGCTGGCTCCTGTTCAGCCGCTGTCCCTCAACACCCCCAGGTCCCTCTCTGCCTGCCAGCTCTCCAGCCACTCCTCCCCAAGCCTGTAGCGCTGCTGGTGGTTGTTGTGGCCGAAGTGCAGGACCTGGCATTTGGCCTCATTGAATTTCATGATGTTGACCTTGGCCCAGTGATCCAGCCTGTGCAGGTCCCTTCTTGATCCTCTCGTCAAGGTCATTAATGAAGACGTTAAGCAGAACTGGCCGCTATGCTGAACTCTGGGGAGCACCACTTGTGAGCGGCCACTGACTGCATTTAACTCCATTCACCACCACTCTTTGGGCCCAGCCATCCAGTCAGTTTTTCACTCAGCGAACAGCAAACCCATCCAAGCCATGAGCAGCCAGTTTCTCTAGGAGGATCCTGTGGGAAACAGTGTCAAAGATTTTGCTAAAGTCCAGGTAGACAGCATCCACAGCCTTTCCCTCATCCGCTGAGCGGGTCACCTCGTCGTAGAAGGTGATGAAGTTACTCAAGCAGGACTTGCCTTTCATAAACTCCTGCTGTGTTGTAAATATTTCAATTTGTGATTTAGTAATTTTTTTCCTGTGCAACTCAACAGTTTCAGAAATTGTCATGTTATTTTACATATATGTATACCAATTACAAATTTCGTGTATGTTTCAAAAATATAAATGCTACTTCACAAACAAGCATACAGGTTGTTATGCTTCATTTTTACTAATGTATTCTTTTGATTAGAGAAGTGTTTTTATAAATGCTGTTATCTTTATTCTGTGTGTTTTAGTTCATTTTCCATGGAAATTTGCATTGGAAAAATGTGACATTGCTGCTTTTCAATTTAAATGCAATAACATCCACTAAGATAGTTGCAGTACCTGTATTTTTAAGGGCAGCATATATTGTTGAAACTGATTGTGTTAATCTAATCAAACTGTCAAAGTGATCCTTCTTACAACATTCTTCTTCATAAATCCATTAAGCCTTTTATATATAAATCCATGTAAGCCCTTTATGCCTTTTTCTCAGCTTAAAGTAAGCATGGATCACAGTCAAAGGGAGTAGGATTTAAAAATGAGACCATTCAGAAAGATTTAACTGGCAAGATGATATGTAGCTGTGAGAAACGAACAGGAAAGCCCATATCATGACGGTTTCTCATCAACAATATTTAAAATATAGTTCATAAATTTATGGCTGATACTTTAAAGAGAACTAAGGTATATATTTTCTAGACTTTGAATCAAAGCTTTACAGTCAAAGATACTTTTCTGTTTGAGGATGGACGATTAGCTGGGCACCATGCAAAGTCCTCTGTGGTGATCCTTCAGCCTGCAGATTCAGTCAGATTTGAAAACAGATGTTCGTTATAAGAGGTTCATTTCTAATTTTGGTGTGAGGTTGTTTTCCTTCTGACTAAAATTAGAAATTTTTTAGAGGGAGTTTGGTAAGAGTGTCAGAAAACTTTGTTCTCATCTGCAATTAACTAGAAAATAACAACAGCACCTATAGTGTTGTTGAAATAATTCTGTTTAAAGATTAACTGCAGCAGAACTATCTCTGGGCATTTGAAAATGCCTTTTTTACCCTGTTTCTTTGAAAGTCCTCGAGTCTGATATCATCTTTTATTAGATTTCTTTTGTATTAAAATTCAGTCAACTGTAATTAGCTTTTTTTTTTAATTTTTACATTTATTTAAATTGAAAAAATATTATTTTCTCAGCTGGACTGAAGATTTCATTAGAGGGGAAAAATAAGACATAAAAGAAAAAGGCATGTCTAAGTGTCATTTTATCCTATTATACTTTAGATATACTTAGTAACTTTATTTGTTATTACTTTTTGTTGAATTCCATTATTTCAGAGACAGTGAACACAGAGGGAACATTAATAGTTGTGGTGATTTATTATTAAAATGTGAAATTTGTACAGCAATATTACTATTGGGGAGAGAATTACAGGGCTTAAAAAACACTAAACACATTTCAGGATACCATATAGTTAAAGTATCTTTGGTGAACCCTTTTTTTTTTAGTTATTATCACTGATATAATACAGTTGTTGAGTAGTTGTCACTCAGAGAAGACAGTGCAAGCCCCTGGGAAATAGTATTGGGAACATCCATTTTGATTTAACAGTATTTCTCCTTTTTTCACTCTGAAGGAACTTATTCTGCCAATTATAAATGTAAAAAAAGTCATTCAGTTACTTTCAAACACAGTAGATGAAGTTGGAATAAAACAATATTTTCTTTATTTAATCTCTGAACAAAAGAGAAGTATCTGGTAGCATAACAAGTAGTGAATTTTCAAATTAAAATACATTTTTAAGTTGATAAACAGAAAACATTGCAGACATCTGTATGTTTTGGCTGTGTGTGCTATCTGTATTTACATTACGTAAATATTGCATGCTTAGTTTTGAACATGTCATTATTCAGTATCTTCACAAGTGATTGGGGAAGGAAGGTGAATAACAGAATAAGAAAGCCTGCAGCTGCTAACAGCTCAGTCAGAGTAAACATAGAAGCGAACTTATGACCCAAGAGAAGCAGAAGGACTTCCTGAAACAGAGTGGCAGTGATGAAATAACACTTCAAATTCCCATTCATGTAAGTGTAAAGTGACATGGAAAGATTTGGGGAGAAAAAGGATATTATGTTTTTGTACATAATCATTAACCATGAACTGTGTAAGCACTTGACATCATGATACTTCTATGAAAATGTTAGAGTGGAATATAAAAGGGAGCCTAATTTTGTTTTTGATATACATCCATGTTGTTCCTATGGAACAAGGTCGAGGTTGGAGGAAGTTAAGAATGAGTGAAAACAAAGAATTGCATCTTCTGGGGAAAAAAATAGTTGAAAGGGGAATATAGTACAGCTATATAAAATACATGTGGCATAGGGAAAAGTTTAGTCACGTTTAAAAACGGGTGTCAGGTTCAAGCCTAAGAAGATGCTTCTTCCCAGTGTACGCAGTTGAATTGTGGAACACTTTCGCACATGGCTGTGAGTCCTGAATTTTATAGGGAGTCAAAAAGTGACTGAGCAACCTTGTGACAGAAAAATCCTTCATTAGGTATTGAAACAGATTCCAACATCTGACTTGAAGAATCTCTGTACCAAGATGCTAGGGGATGGGAGGATGTTACCTGAAGCTTATACCTCCTTGAATTTTTCCTTACCACTGGCAGCTGTCAAAGACAAGATATTCAACCTAGAGATTCTTTTAGAGCAGCTGTACTGAAACACTGAAGCTATGCTGATAACGTTTGGATACTTTCCACTTGATAAAAGATGCGTAGCTAAGTTTTCCAAGCTAACTGGACACTTGTAAAGTTTGTCAGTTGTATCATATAGGAGTTCCGTAGGTTGTCTTAACAAGCAGAAGGATAATTCTAGAAAGGTTAAAAAAGATGTTATTTTTAACACTCTTTTACTGACTTCATGTGATAGAAGTCTATCTTTTTTTCTGCAATACACTGTTTTGTCATACCCACATCACTGTTGAAATGTTTGATGTTACATTTAGGGTCTAGAATTATACCAAGGAACGCAAAATGGACATGTGAAATTAGGCAGCACTTTTTCCTTCACTGTGTTTATTGACTTGTATTATTAGTAATGAAGGCTTTCTGCTAATTTACGTATTCAAATAGAAAAATGTATAATATTGATTTGCAAGGTATCGATACTTAGACCTCCAGTATTTCTGGTAAACCAGTTTGTCATTATTTACGTCTTATTTAGCTCCATATTCTTGCAAGATAGATATTGGAAGTATTTTATTCTTCACAAAGTGTTAATGTCAGTCCTGTATCGGTTTAAATGCCAGGGGCACGTGTATTTGGAAACAAGTACTTCTTTAATTTTAAACATGATAGCTTACCACTATGGACAAGACATTTATATTGTTTAATAGCATTAACACGTTCAGTGGGGGAGCAAGGAAAACAAAGTGTAGGAGAAATGAATTGTCTTGTATTTAACATTTCTAAATAAAACAGTTTCATTAACATGCTTTGATCCTATAAAGAACTGATTGCAAAATCAAGGGAAACTAAGGAAATATTTTTATCTTTTTGAGTAATTTAAAATGATTTTCAATTAATTTTTCTTCCAGTTAATTCCTTTATATAAGGACTAAATACTGCATTATTAGCCTTTCCATCATATCGCTAAGTCTACGTCATTGACAGAAAGTTATGCAAAGTTAGAGTAGTGTTGCAGATATCTTTATTGTAGTAAATTTTAGGCTCTGCAAAGAACTTTTTAATGAGGAATTTAGCACTTGCTTATTTTGATATTAAAATTTAATGAGTATCTGTTTTCTTTTAGATGTGTTTGAATTTATATTTGTATGATTTAAGCTACTATATGTATTTTATTACCTTAGCTTTTTTCAGATTAATCAACTTGTTGCTATAAATGGTTTTTATGGCATTATTTCCAAAATATTCTGCTAGTATCAGTAGAAAAGTAGACTTTGTGGAGTTAAATCTTCACAAAATGTTTTGCTCACCAATTTGTGGGTTTTTTTTTTTGTTGTGGGTCTTTTTTTTTCATTTTGCCCTTATTCTGTTTCACTGGTTTCAGGAATACAAATAAATCCTGATTGAGAAAACTCTTCGTATTTAGAAAAAGTTCTTGGAAACATGAAGATGAGCCCCGTGGGAAGTAGTCATGCCCATACTAAACCACATGGTATTAACTACAAGCCTAATCTCATGCTTAATCCTGACACTGATGGCCACGTGTTCATTAGTGTTGTGTAAAAACAGCATGTTAACAACCTTGAGAAGTCTTTAGCTCATCAAGCATGTGTCTCCTTGCCATCTACCTTCGGCGCAGCTGAGTTAGTTTGAGTAATGTTGCTCGCTGAAGCCAAATGTGAGCTACGAGTGCTTGCTCGTTCGGCTGTCAGTGGGGGACTGGACTTGTGGTATCTCAGCTGCCATTCATTTTCTTGCTTCTGCCCATGGCTGTGAGGAGGATCCTGTTCTAATTTAGCTTTATTGTTTGTTAGGCATAATTAAGTATAACCAAGGCATGGGGAGGGGGGCAGAGCCGGGCAATTCTGTATCACGCTGCTGTGAGAGGAGGCAGGGGACGGCTGTCTGGCCTTGTTAGAAGCAGTCGTTTCTGGCCCCTTTCCACGTGTGATGTGTTTCAGTTTTACAGCCTGCAACTGCTAATAACTGTTTGTTAGGATATAATTAGTGTAATAGAATAGAATATTTCAGCTGGAAGGGACTTACAACAATCATCTAGTCCAACTGCCTGATGAATTCAGGGCTGACTGAGTTATGAAAGTTTTTTGTTGCTCACCTGTACTTAGAGCAAAAAGAATCAAAATGTCTCTTTACCCATTTCTGTTGGTGTCTTCCTTAAATTGCTGGGCGAGAGTGTGAGTAGAATACTAAAGACTAGCACCACTGTAGACGCAATTTTAGCTATTTACTTTCACTTGGGAAGCTGTTTTCTAGATCTGCATCCCGAGTTTTGATCTCTTTACAAGTGGGATTGAGAGGTGCAGGAGACAATATTTAGAATATTCCTCCTGGAAGAGTTGTTTCTATCACTGGACCATTGTAGCTCCTCAAGAAAACGTCATCAGTTGAGTCACTTGTGAAGTTTTGATATATCTCCAGTATGCTGAGATGTCAGTTCATGCTCTCGGAACAGTGCTCAGAAGCCCCATTCAGTTGCCACATCAATGCCTTGTTCCTGAGAAGGGGCACAAAGGTTCTTCTCTGCTTCTCCAAGGAGTTGATGCTGACAGATACTTCACAGCAGAAAGATTTCACTGTATTTGTGTTTGCTCTAAAGTGAACTGTAGAATTTAGTGCACAACTGAAATGATCTGCTTCTGGTCAGACAACACAAAGGCATTTCACAGGCTACAGCACCATCCTTTCTCTTCATCCTTAACGGAAAATCACAGGAATTTAAATAAGCTCACATAGGAGGATGATTATTTTTTTTTACTATAAATCATTGACGAAAATACCTTAGTGATTGTAAGGAAAGAACCATAAACACATTGGTTTTGAGATTATGTTGTGTAAAATGTACAGAATAAATGGACTTGCAACTTGATGTTGATTTGAAAGAGAATGTACTAAGAAAAGAATGAATTTTCTTAGGATAGCTGTTTGGCAAGCTTTCTGATATCTTTTCTGCTTTCAGCCACTCTGTCTCATATTTGCAAGACTGTATACATTTTTCAGTATTATTATGAAAATAAATTTTGATTGAAAGATTTTAAAAGTATTTAGTAGAAATAACCTTTCTAGAGGAAAAACACTTTTATAGCTGATCAGAAAGTGAAGTTTATCATAAGTAACTGTTGAAATTCAGATTTTTGTAAAGCATTTTGTAATATGTTTATTACTGAAAATCCACCAATACGTTTGAGTTAGAAATGCACTTTTGTTCCTTCCTCCTAAAGTATAGCTTATTTTCATGATAGAGTGTTGATGATGTATTTGAAATCACAAAAATAAAAGCCAGAAGAGTCAGTCCAAAAAACAGCATTAAATTATGAATGGCAATTTGCTTTTCTGTCAGAGTTGTCTAATAATTTTGGTCATTTTGGTGCTCTAGATTCTGGGGCACACTAATAAAGATTTTGTGTCAGGCTAACCTCCTTGTTTTGGCTAAAGCAATGTGCTCAGCAGTAAACAGGACAGAGAGGAGACAGGCTGAGCCCCTAAAGATTCTACTTAGAGTATCAACCATCATACATTTTTTGAATCTGAATCTTTTGGTTTCTTCTCTTTCATAAAATGAGCAAGAACAAGCCTGTGCCTAGGTCCTTGCATAAGCAAAAATAAAAAGAGCTTAAGGAGAATTGAGTATTAATAGATAAGACATTCTGCATTGAAATTCTGAGTATCTTTCTCACTAGAGGAATAATTATTCCACCCATCCCTTTCTTCTGACAAATGGAGCACAACTGCTGCCAGTTAAGTCTATTAATTGCATCCTTTATATCAGCTTCCAACTCTTTCTATTAAACTGCGATATGCTCTGTTTAGTATATTATTCTGGAGATATGTTTCTTAGCATTTGCACTCCACAGATATTTATTTTTGCCACGCGTGCGTTCCTCTGCAAGAGAGCGCGAAAGAATGTGTTGAGCAGTGTCGGCTGAAGCTCATTGCTATTCTGAGAGCAGGGCTTCGCTCCTTTAGGAGGGCGTTCAAGCCTTGGCATTCATTCCCTCACGCCGATGTGATAACAGAATAAAGGAGCTTTACAGCTGATTGAAGTCAAGTAGTAGGGCCATTGTAAAGGCTCACAAGAAGATTACTGATGAATACTATTACTGCTGGAGGTTGGACTGGCAATTGTACATGGCCATGCTTTCTCATAGAGGGTGAATAATGAAAGAGAGCGTGTGCTAATAATTTAGAATTAACTGTGCTTTCCTTTTCTGGAGGGAAGATGGTGGTGCCCATTTGACTTCAGAGTGCTAAGAATTACATGGTAGATGTTTACCAAGTTCTGAGAAATCTTCATTTTTATGTGGTGATTGGAGTTTTGCTGTATTATTTCTATATTTCTGAATATCAGAATAATAAAGAAAATTGGACATGATATTCTATTTTAATATGGATTAAAAAGGTGTTTGGGCCCTTCAGGAATTAATAGAGATTCACAGTTTTTCTCATTTGTTTCTTTTGCACTGCAAGATTCTCATATCTCTTGTGACAGGAGACAGATTGAAGGCTTTGAATTTATTGCAGTGTATTGAACATTCTTTGCTTATAAATGAAGCAGATGGCCAAGATAAAATCACACACTCTTCTGTGGTTTGGTTTGGCTGAATATCTTTGAAACTAAAATACTTTGTGTCTGATTGTCTTTTCCTGCGGAGAGGGAGTATATGGGAAAACATTGTGTCAAATTCCCAGTCTGACTCTCATTTTTTTTCTGTTACGCTTGTTAGTGATGGTGGAAATAGAATATGCAAAAACTTTGCAGGAAGTCTTTCATGTGCAAGAGGGGAGTTCTTAACTACTTGTACTGCCTATGACAGGACGCTGGGTACTCAGTAAAAGCTCGGGTTGGCCTGAGCTTGAAGGTGGGTTAACACAGCTCCTCCTCTTTCACTTGAAAGCATTCCAAAAAGGCTTTCTGAATTGTTTCGAGTCTGGTTTTCATTAAGTAGAAATTGGAATAATTAGTTTCTTTATTAGTCACAAAATTCTTTCTATTTATGGGAGAGCAGAACTAAAAGGAGTTTGTTGGCAACTTTATGCCTGTTCAGTGCATCTTTGTAGGGCAGATTTGCTGCCAGGTTTGATTTCTAAATTTGGAGTATCTGCATGGGCAAATAGCACAGAGCAGTAGGAGTGGGTCTGTGGAGAAAAACTCTGTAGTGCAAGTCATCATTCATTACATGAATGTACATGAGAATGTAGTTCAAAAGAATTCTTGCAATGCAAACTGAAACACTGCAATAGCTGTGCCCTTAGTGACCTCCTGAATCCTAGCACGCTCCTTGGCTCTCTCTTTGGCCCCTTTCACCAAACTCCGTTTGCATCCTGATCCTCCCGTCCATCTTTCGGGGTCTGGTAGGTGCAAGTCTCCAGTTCTTTGTCTTTTGCCTTCTGTCATTTGGCTTCTGGTCTTCACTGTGCCCAACAGAACTTTCCTTCCTGGGTGTCCTCAGTTGCTCTGAAGGGAAGCTCTTCAGGGATCTCACTTTTGCTCCAAAGGCATCACCCTGACCTCCTGGTGTCTGTTTTTGAAAAGGAGAATGACCCACACAAACCAAAAACATATCAAACCGACAATCTTTCACAATAGTCTTAAATCGGATCATCATAATTATCCGTATGGACACTGTATTTTACAACTTTTAACATATATTCCGTTGGTTTGGGTACATGACAATGATTAGACGCTACGCTGTGACTTCTTTGTCCTTTTTCTGTCTTTGAGAACAGTGACAATAATTCTGTAGATTGTGTTGATACCTCTGCATGAAAAAGGTATTATGAAAAGTAATAAATGGAAATGATGCCTCCAACTTATATTTGCTTCGAATTTGTTTCTAATGGAACTTTTATGAAACACAATAAATAGTATTGAAAATGCAGGTTTCATGTAGTGACTTAGAAAATAGTAATAATAACTTGAATAAGCTAAATAGATGTAAAAAAGTATACACAGGGGTTTTTTTTTGCCTTCTAGGCAGAAATAAATAGTTTATTTTGAAGGGGGAACATGGTTTAGTGGATAGGGCAATAGAGATAACAGTTGAAATATCTGTGCTTTCTTGTTTTTTTTCATTAAAATACTGTCAATTGTGGTTTTTTTTTCACTTTTACAAAAAGCTATGGATGGAAATTTCCAAATAACCTCAACAATCTACTGTTCTCTTTTCTTTCCACAAACATAGAGCAAATCTTTTGAAAGTCTTGTATAATTAAATACAAATTACTTCAACAAAAACTGTATCTTCTGATTATCCTTTAACAAATTCTCATGGAGCTGAATAAAAATTCTTATACCTTCTGCTCAAATACCTTTCCACAAAATTAACAGTAACATTTTCATGATTGAGGCTTTAAGTTCTAATAGTCTCCCTGTTTGTTAATAAACAGGTTTTTCTTCTTTCTAACTAGATTCTTTCTTTGTTCATAGTAATTTATCACGCCTGCAGAAAAGCATTGTGTTAGTGGGAAAACAAATCAATCTGTCCTTTTTGAAAGGTATAAACAACTTTCATTAATGATACTATTTTAAAGCTTAGATTGCAGATAGAGGAAGGTTGTCTTTTAGGTGTGTTTTAAGTTCATTTTAATATTTCAAGAAAAGCAACTTTTATGAGGATGATGTGCTGTTCGTTTTATTTTGAAATAAACCAACACCTTATTTTAATAACACGTTTTCATAATTGCAAGCTTTGATTTCACTGAGATTTCCCAAAGATACAATTTAAAATACATTTTGTTGCATGACACCCTACCACTTCGTGAAGTTAAATATTTTAGTGCAAATCAAATGTTTGTATGATTGTAGTATATTTTTCTATTTTAAGTGTGATTTTTTAATATCATTTCTGAATACCTGCTATATAAATTTGGGGATGTGGCAAAGAGATTTTTGGTTTTCTGACTTGTGGGTCCCTTTTGCTGTGATATTGAGTCCTGTTTCATTATGTGTACATTCTTCATCTCTTAAATTTGAACTGGGCTATGACTTTTTTTTTTTAAAGTTTTTGTTTTAAATTCTCTTTGTCTGTGGACTTGTACCCTTTATGGAAGCAGAACCCTGCATGTGGAGCTTTTGGATCCCTGTAGGCTCTCTCTGAGCAGCGTGTGACGACCTTTGCTTCCCACCCGTTTCCATAGTAGCAGCACCTTGTCGTTTTTCAGAAACGATTGTTAATTTGGTTTATAGTTGAGGACCCTGGGGATGGCAGAGGCTTTTCACTGCCTTCTAAGACTAGCCATGTTTTACTGAGGCAACATGAAAAATAAACAGCCGTAGAAATATGTTCCTGAGAGAAGTTACGTGGCAAAGGCAGGTTCTTGAAAGGTGTCTGAGATCCATCTGTAGTAGCTCATCACTGGTCCTGAGAATTGTATAACTTCTGGAATCAGTTAATTGTTTGGCAATTATAAAGTTGAAGGACAGATGTAGTAAAAAATTACATTTTGATGATACATATGTTAATAGATAAACCTATTAATTTTTTTCACAACTTGGGTAGATAATGTTTTGGTTTCTGTTGCAATTTTCTACAGTTTGAATTGTTATTTTCTAAATCTTTTGTTGATAAAATTCATCCTAAGGTCTTGCAGCATGATTTTTTTTATGATTGTCTTATTGTTGATTGCTGCAACTTAATAAAAGAGATTCAAAGAAAATTGTAGGGAAGTATGTTTTTTTTTCTTTTGTAGTAATAAAAGCCAAATCCAGTAAGAGCAATTTGTAACCTCAGTAGGCACTCTCTTGAAGGCTTGAAAGAAACCATAAAATTGTAAAAGGCTTCCAAAAATTTGGAGCAATGTTTAGGAATCTAATGCAACACGCAGCGTGCAAAGTCATTTCAGTAGGACTGGTGTTGTGTTTTTAAATTATTTGGTCAATAGTTCTTGATTAAAGAACTTGTAGAAGTACTGGAGTAGATGCTAACTGAATTTTAGCTGAAGATTCTGCATTCAGCCAAAAAATTCAGCCAGAAAGCTTTTATTTGGATCAAAGCTGCCCTCCTAAGGCCATGGAATAGTGATTGGGGCACCTGTGCTTGTTTCATTGTTCGTTGGAAGCATCTCATGATACTGGTACTAAAGACTCAGCCCTTTAAATGTCAATGGGAGTTAGTAGAGAGATGCTCACAAAAGGTGATGCACAGGAAGAAGCAAGCCATGTTTTCTGACAGCAGTAAGAGATTTCAGTAACTTAAGCTTCACACTCCAGTGATGTAATGTCAAATGGGAAAAAAAAAAAGAAGCTGTGTTCATGAACTCAGGCTGTCAGTATGGAGGGAGCTGTTGTAGAGCAAAGGCTTTTCAAGCTACTCATCTGTGCTTTATCTGTGATGCAGTAAGGCTGTCTAGAAAAAAACCCACCCTTATTAGAATTAATAAAGATAATATTAATAAAGATTAATATTAACATTAATAAAGTTGCATGCAGGTGGTAATATCTTAAAATTTGCCTCACTTTCTGCCAGTTTTTTCGTCATTTACACTTCTGTAAGATGTTCTCAGAAGCTTTTCTCAGCAAAGCTGCTTCAATCTATACTTAGGAAAGCGTTAATGGTTAAAGCGTGAGGGTATTACTGTCTCGTAATTGCTTAGGGCTTTTAAGGGTCAAGTCAGACCTTTCATTTCTCAGAGATAAGAGTTAACCTCCAGAGAATCTTGATGAAGCAGTTTGCGACAACTCTACGGGTGTTGCTATTCCCACATAAATCTTTTGTTTCATGCCGCTGTCTTCAACCAGTGATCTGGTGTGAAGGTTGGTTGTTAGTGCAGACTTCGACTTGGTGTCCACCAGGCTTTGATTTTCAGCATTTTGAGAAGATTCAAATCAAAGAGCTTACTTTGATTCAGTGTCATGAGAGATTTAAGTGCTGAGCAAGCTGTGGCATCCGTTGAGACATTAGCATCTTCAGAACAACAGTTCAGGAAATATTTTTGTTAAAGATAATAAAGTCAATTATATTTAGTGAATGTAGTTTCTCATACTAATTGGAGTTCAGCAGAGCTGAACCTGATCATCACTATTGTTCTATTTTTGTGCTAACCAGTTGGTTAGTGGAAATAGAAGCTGTCTGAAGAGTAATTTTAGGATTAACTTGATAAGTCTTTTGTATTAGCTGCTCAGGTAAGAAGCAGCTTATTTTATTCATCAAGACAAGATCAAGTTTCTGGCGATAGCTATCAAGTATCTAATGAATTTAATTAAAATATATGCATTGTTAACATTTCCAGCTGTGATATTGAATGACTAGCAATTTTCAGATACTTGGAATGAGTAATGGTGTTGGCTTTTCAGTTGCTTTTGACATCAGCCCTTTTATAAACCTGCAGTTTTGCAGAATCACAACTATAGAGTCTGTATGCTTGGACGTAGCTGAAGAGCAGCTGAATAATGTTTTCAGATGTTGTGCTTTTTCTTCTCTTCAGTTAGTGAAGATGCTGCTGCATTCAGCAGCTGCCTCCTTTAGCTTCTGTGGCGTTATTAGTATGTTAATTTTAACAAAAGCTGAATGAAATGTAAAGCATACAGGCCAAGGAATGTTGTTAAGCAGTCATATGGTCACAAAAAGCTTGGTGCAATTAGACCGTCATCATGAAACAAGATTGTACACTCAGCCAAATTGCCATCCCTGTGTGGAGACAGATTCAGATAGTGTTGCTCTGCAGGGAGGCAGTGTTTTCATGAATAAGTATTAAGATTTTTGCAGGCCAACAAGTGGAGGAAAATACTAGTTTCAATTATTGTCTAATCTCTAGAGGAATACTGGTGATCAGAAATTCAGGATTTTGTTGCTAGTCTTTAGAATGTAATGTCGTTTAATGATGAGAGAAGGGCGTGAGAAAATAATGGTGTATCTTAAGTACCTTTATAAGTGTAGTACTAGAAATTTGGGTGGTGTTCTTGACTCTGTGTCATGACTCTGTCATGACTAAGCTTGGAAAGGTTATCTTGAAAAACAGGAAAGGAAAGCAATAGCTCATGCTTATTACTAGATAAATTTTTCTTGTTTCCGTTTCCAATATCATATCCACTTACCTTCTTAGTCAACAACACCACTTATTAGAAAACATGTGACTGGATGTGATACACATATTTGTTCATTCACAGTTCTTAGGGTGTGTTCCTTGAAAGAAAGAAAAAGTCGTTGGAAGAGTTTGCTTGAAGGTTTGGTTGGTGGTGTTTTTAGCAAGAAGATGGGTCGTTCTTAGACCACACAAGATTTTGGTATAAAAGTAATTTTATGTTCAGTATCTAGGAAGAAATCTTCACCAAAAATTAATGTATTACATTTACATAATCATCTTTTCAGTTTAGAGACATGGGAATTTGAGAATGGTAGAGTTTCTGTTCACTGGATAAGAATTCAATAATCTCTTTACTGGATTACTTAATATGCTTTACTCAAATGACCAGAAATGTGTCATTTAAGCATTCATTGCAATCAAAATACCAACTTTTGTTCAAAGAGACATACATGTAAGCCTCTGTATGTGGAAATTGTATATGTGGCCTAAAGCATACTCAAGGAGAGGGTGTTTGAATTACATGTTGGCAGTGTGTCAGTAAGCATATTCTTGTTATTTGCTGAGAAGCTGGAATAAGCAACTGTTGTTTTTCAATACTATTATGTAGATGTTTTTTTCTTTTGACATAAATGTGTGATATGTATTTGTGTAGATATTCAAATGATTTTTTTCAGTTGTGAAGTGTTAAGCTAACACTTTATACTTTTTATAAGTCTGTTTTGAATAATTAATTGAATAACTTTTATTAAAGTTAATAATATGATAAGGCTAAAGCAAATTAATCAAACAATTATGCAACTATTATAGAACTATTTCAGTATCTTTGAAATCCAGAGGCTAAAAGCTCTGGTGGTTGTCTTTAGCATGGATTATGGATTTCAGCAAAATGTGATAACAGATGAATATCTTCAGAAGAGGATATCATTGTGCTCTTTTTAATGAACTGACAATTTCACACACAAAAAAATTCAGCAGTCCCATTATTTAGAATAAAGAGATACATGTAAATGAGGGCAGTGCTGAAATTGTATTTAAACAATGCTGACAGTTCTTCTATTGTGTCCATTAATTAATTTCCCAGAATCGAGGTTCTCTGGGAGTGAACTGGAAAAATAATTTAAATGATACATGAGGTAAATAGTTTAGAAATTTGAAAGGTGAAATAAGGAACTGGTTTAGCAAATATTAGTCATACTGCTTATTTGTGCTCATCTGCCTTTTAAAAGCAGGTTATTGAGGAGGTATGATCTGGTTTTAATTGACATGATCTGCTGAAGTTCTGCTCACAGGTGGAAAAGTTGCCATATTTTTTTTTTATCAGTGTTGCCTGTCCTTGTTTCAAGTCAGTAGTCTTGCTTAAAGCAGTTCAGCATTTATGTAAAAACATTTTGCAAAGTTCTTAGAATTAAGCCAGTTGCAGCATATTTTTACTGATGATCTAGACTTAGTTTGTGCTTACATTAAGTAGAAGTCTGTGGATAAAAGCAGGTTTTGTTTTGTTGTGACATAGCTTTACTTTTTTTCACCACATTTTTTGCCAACTAATTGGTGTCAAGGCACTGCTTCAGAAAGAATTCAAATGTTTAACTTCAAATTAAGTTGGTGGTTTCAGATATGAGAAATAGGGTCTTAATTAGAAGGAAACATCAAAACAAATTTCTTTCCAGCTGGACAATCATGTCTGTATAATTGGAAGTCCAGCTTTAAGCCTAGCTTAAAATAGAAGTCCTTGCAATGAATGTTCTTTCTGTCATTGAATGTAGATGAAATAAAGATGAGATTTAAATTTTGATATTCCAAACGTACATGCCTTTGAGAATACTTTCTGGAGTTTTTCACTCAAATCTGCCCTGTAAGCTATTAAAAAGAAAGAGCCTGCAGCTTTCAGAAAGTGGATTTTTTTTTGACTTCAACTGTGCTTGGGGGTCTGTCACTTTTGGTTTTATCTTCATCTTACTCCTTCTCAGCCTTTCCATAACAATGCAGTTGGTACTTCCATAACTTCTCTCATGCAAGAGGGGTTTTAAGTTATGATGGGGGACTTCTGAGAAAATTAAAGGTGGTGCCATCCTCTCATGTCCTCTTACAGCTTGTGTGATGTGACTGCCTGAGCCTTTTCCTGAGGAAAATACTCAGAAATAAGACATGTAGGAAAAGGTATGCTTCAGCTTTAAACTCATGAAGAAACAAAACTCATTATATACTTGTATTTCCTGCTGCTAGAGGAAGTAAAGGACATAGTGATGTTCAGTGTTAATAGCATAGAGATTCTCTTCTTTAAATCATTGCACTGCGCCTTGGCTTGTTAAGATAATTAGGAACTGTATTAATGACTCTAACTGAAATACTTTGTTCTTTAATACATTAACTATGCTGAACGAAAGAAAACATAGCTGTAAGTAATCATCCACTTTCTAAAACCTAAACAGTGTAAATTATCCACTGTTATTGATGGGGACTTATAACACTATGTGGCTGCTAGTTGTTAATGTACTGAAACCATTCATTCTTGCTGCTATTTCTGCTTTTCTCATCTCGTTACAAGTTGGGTGTTCTTGATCATAAATACTTACATGGAAGAAAAAGTTGCAGAAAATTTAGTGGGATTTTTTTTTTCCTACTAGAGGAGTCATATATATGTATATTTGATTGGGGTTTTGTATCTCATCCCTCACCATAGAGTTTTTTGTTCTTAGCTAGAATCAGTGTTTGATTATCACTGGTAAACTTCATGTTCACATTGCCATGTCCATAATCTTGCCATGTTTTACCTAGCCATAACTAGTTAAAATGAAATTTGTTTGCCTTCTGCTTTGTAGAAATTAAAAGCAGTAGATTAAGTCATATTTTCTTCAGGAAGTATAAAGAACAATAGTCACTCTTCACTGGAGATGACAAGAGGCTTATTAACATGGGAAAATACAGAAATCAATAAACTTTCTGGTAGTGTAGGTAAGCATAGTTCTTCCATGTATATCTAGCTTCTTTTCAAAGTAATATTGAAATAAGCATTGCAAAATGTAGCTGTTCTCCCTGCGTGTAGAGTTCAGTGTCACCTTGCATTTGTACTACAGGCATTTTCCAAGAAAAATGCCTTACTTTGCCGCTTTCTGTAGATACGCAATTCAGCAAGAAGGGGACTATAAGGAGTTGCATAAGAAGCTCCATTCCTTTGCCAAGATCTAGCAGTGTTCCTGGATGTGAAGGTGGTAAACCGCCATGTATGAGGAGAAAAATAACTAAACAGAACAATACATTTCAGTGTTGGACGTGAAAGTACCTCATTGACTGAGAATCCACTTGATACCCTAGACATGATGAACTCTTAAAAAACCTTCATGGTGAATTCTTTAAATGAACCAAATGAGAAATGCTGGATTTTATTTTATTTATTTTTTACCACAGTTTATTCTGGAAAAGCTAGGACAAAAAAAGTCAAATATACACTTGAAGTTAATTATTTGTTATTCTAATTGAGTTGAACATATTAGCAAGTGAAGAGGAATTTAAACTCGATTCTCAAAATACAAGCTAATGTGGGAAATTGTATGAAAGATACTTCTTAAAACTAAATTATTAATGGGAGACTAGATAAATAGTCATTATCAATAGCACATTTGTATTTGATATTGATTAATAGTGTTACCATGATTTTTGTGCACCATAAGGAGCATTCTGACAGGACAAGATGTTGATCCAGAAATTTCAGCAATGCTCTGTGTTACTTGAGGCAGCAGAGGTTAATATTGCAAGTTGTCTTTTGGGAACTGTTGCCAAGTTGTTGTTGACGGCATCAGCTATGAAATTGTTATGAAAACTGATGTTCACCTAGGTTTCAGCATAAATCTGCCAAATCTAATAGAACATTGTAAGATCAATATTTTTTTGAGCATTCCTAGCAGAAATAGGAAATATGAACACAGTTCCTATAAAGTGTTTTGGTTTTGGTTTTGTTTTTTTTAAAAAAACTCTTCTATAAGGGACTTAGAATGAGCACTAAGGGTTGAGATGGTAATTTTTGCATCATGTTTTGGCGGTGCCAGATACTTCTAGCTTGCTTCTGTGGCCTGAAAATAGTAGTTTCCATTGAAAATTTTAAACTGGTATGAAATGTGTTTGGATTAGATTTGTTACTAATGCCAAGATCAAACCAGTCCATAAATTTTCATATTAATTGATAGATGTTTCTATTAGAAAGAGGTACTTATAGGACTTACCTATAAGTAAAGTTGGGTGTTTTTGTTTGGTTGGTTTTTTTTATTTATTTTGGGTTTTTTTTTTAAAACTTAAAGTGAAACAACTTCCCGTTTATTGTCAGATTAGATTCTGGACTTACTTCTTTTAGAATCTTCCCCTTGGGAGTAGTCATGGTAAAACAAAACCATTGACAGAAGACAATCTAAAATGTGCTAATTCAACGTAAACAGCTATTTTTAATAGATATTCTCATGTATAACTGTAAAATACTTTTTAACATGTATCATGACTAAAATTGAATTTTTTAGCTCCACAATATAATCAAAATTTTATTATGTAACTGATTGTAAAACTGACAGGCAGGAGAAGGTTATATTCCTGCATGAGCTTGTAGGTTGCTGCTGTGTGCAATGAAAATAGTTGCAATCCTCAGTGTTCCAGTATCATTTAGAATGACAAGATCTAGGTGACTTCAGTAGTGTTTCCTAAACTTAATCACGATATCCTTTCACCATGGGTAAATACGAAAGCGTTGCCATGATTTCTGTAATGAGAAATCACACCTTGCAGAGCTTTAAGAACCAGTGCACACATGCACCAGGTTGGTGTAGGCTATTGAGATTGCTGAAAACAACGGAGAAGGTTCTTCACTAAAGGTTATGAAAGGAAAAAACAAGTCTATGGAATTAAAGGGAATACCCTTGGCTGGAAAAAAAAAAACTGTCTGGAAGATAGATGGTAGGAATAAGGAGGCAGGTTTCAAAATTGAAGGAAATCACATGTAATTCTTTTACAATTTATGATGAGACTTAAGCTGTTTTTGCTGAAGTGATTGGCAAAGGGATACAGGAGTGAGCCAAGTTTGCTGACAACGCCGTGTTATTGAGAGTAGCAAAGGTGAGAGGTTGACAGCAAGGAGTTTGTGTTGCTGTAAACAACCAGCAGTAAATAACAAGTAAAGTTCCATGTGGACAAATATAAAGTGATTGTGTGTGTGCGTTTGGAACAATCCTAACTGTACTGATAGAACTGTGAGCTCCAAGTCAGCTTTCTAAACTGAAGCGCAAGAGTAAAGTATGAGCTCAGTAGCAATCAAGAAAGAAAATGAAAAAAAATCAAAGGCTAGGAATGGAATCACCAGGAAAGGAAAGGAGAACAAAATATCGTTATGCAGCTATGAGTGTGACATTCATTCTGCATGTTATGTGCTGTATACAGTTGGGGCATTCTTTCAGAATCAGAGAAGTACAGGAAAGGATACTTGAGAAGGCTGAATGAAGACGGTGGAACCCAGTACCTGAGCAACATTGGAATAGACACACAAAAATTTCTAGTCTGCTAAAAGAGAAGGAAAGATGAATGAACCGACAAAAGTGAATAGGAAATGATTGTTCATGCTGTCAATGCAAAAACTGAACAGCTTTGAACAAAACTAGCAGGTGTTGGGTTTAAAACAGACATGCTATGTAGCACGTGCTTGTGTTTTGGCATTCTTTGGCATTCTTTGCCACTTTACCACAAAAAGCTTACCGTTGCAAAAAGCTTTGGGCAGATCAGTAAAAAGGTATCCATTAAGAACTATTAAATGGACATATTCTGTAGCTTGTGTAAGGACATCTCTCAACACGAAATCGTTGAAAGGTGGAAGAGTATTCTAGGGAGATACTACTTCATGCTTGCACTCTTGCACTCTTAGTCATCTGCTGTTGGTTGTTTGTGGTGGCAGGATACTTAGCCCGATGGACCTCTCCGTGGTGTGCTTGGGCTCTGTTTCTTTTCAGAGTGGAACTGTTAATTCCCAGTTTTGACAGTGGATTGAGACTGTGCCCAGGAAGACTGAGCTCCTGGCTGATGGAAAAGGAAAATCTTGGAGGAGCAGCCAACTCATTCCACTTTATGTGGTGATCTTTCTTTCTTTCTTTCTTTTTTTTTTTTTTTTTTCCGTAGATTGCTTGGATAGTTTTGGAAGAATTGGTTAAACCTCCTTGTGCTAAATTGTCTGCGAAACCAGTGTTGCTCAAAGTTTCTTTATTCATATGTAATTGTAAAGTGTTTGGAAGTCCTTGTGTCTGAGCCATTATTTACATGTGAAATGTGGTAGTTTAATACCTAACCATGGCACAGTTTCATAGCTGTAATAATTCTGATTACTTCAAAAATAAACACAGACTGTATTTACTCTATCAACAAATATAATACCCTGAGATATTACCCTCTCCAAATGCTGAAGTATCCAGTGTATGGGAGACAGGTTAGACTAATCATTGACAAGACAATAGTCAGTCTAGTCATACCACAAAATCTGCATTCTTTCAGTGATTATCTAATTCGAGAAATTTGGGGACTTCAGTATTAGAGAATGCCTTTCATTTCAACTGCAGAGGAGATCCAATGTTTGCAGGGCAATGAGATATTTGTGTTGTTAACAATCTAAGTGATTTTTATTGATAATGACAGATGGTTCCTAGATAATGTGCTCTGAGTCATCTGTAATATGTTCAGAATAAGTCTTCTGGAAGGTTGTACATCTGTCTTGAGATCTTTTGCTAAAATATTTAAATCAAGGTCATTGTTTATATTTGATTTTAAATAGCTTTTAGCTGGTAGTCTGCATTTCTGTACATTTAGGGATCAAACTGTAACTTCAAAAGCTACAAATGGAAAAGTATAATAGGTAGCAGGTGTTAGAAAAGGCAATTACGCATTAGCTGTTTTACTCAATTTCTAAAGCTGTCTAAAACTATCCATTGGAAATACTTTGTAGCCTAGACTTATCTCTGAAGCGTGATGAATTTTTAAATCTATAGAGGGATATGTGTTTTTTCTCTAATGAATTGCATATTTAAACCTATTTGGTTTCACTTAAAAAATCTGAAGGAAATTGTACTGGGGAGATAAAAAGGTTGAACAGAAAAATCTCAAGAAAAGTACAAGTTCTTATATACTTCCAGATATTTTTTCTGCAATTCCTTAAAAACATTTTCAGTTTCCAATATTGCAATTCTGGGGGGTTTTGCTTCTTTTTTTTAAAAACAAAACAAAACAAAATGAAACAAAACAAAACAAACACTTATCTTGACTTTCTGGCTACGGAAGAATTTGGCTATGGAAGAATTTTCTTTATTATGGTGTAATAGAATGAATTCTTGGTATTAAAATCAGAATCTTAGGTGGTTACCAGAAACAAAGAATACTCTGATGATCTCATTTGACTAACTATGCAATCTTGTTCTATGAGTCACTGTAAGAGAGAGCAAAATAATTTTGCCAACAGCACCTGCAAATTAACTTTGAAAGTTAAAATGCTGCTTTCAGACAGATTTCTTTGATCCTGCCGCCTTCTTTCCTATGCTTTAACTTATATGATGTTGAAGGAGTGAGGAGAAGGAAGGAGGATTAATATATATTAATACCCAGCTATGTTCCTTTCAGTTCCCTTTTTCTTGCTCTTGTAATGAAAGAAATGTATACCTTGATTATATTCATGTAGGATAAGAAATAATCAAGTACATAAAATATCCTGGTTAATAATTATTATTTTAAATTAATTTTTCCTGCCTGCCAACTATTCAGTCTTCGTGCTTCTTCATCTGCAAAAATAGTCATTCTCTTTCTTAATCTCAGCAGTATTTCTATACTTAGATCATGCTGGCATAGATGTAGATACCCTATGATACAGTAACAATAGGTATCACAGAATAGTTAGATGATTTGTTCAGCGCTCTCAATCCAGCTTTATTTGCCTCCATGCCATAGCCATCCGTCGTCCCCTGCTCTCCTGTTTGATTGCAAATGCTCAGGCTGGTGCCATCCTCTTGAGTTGCCTGCTGTTTGAAGTAGATACAAGATCTGGTTCACATGGTAGTAGTGAGCTGAGCTGGTTCTTACTGTGCCAGCAGGTCTTCCCCAGTGACAGCACATGCTTCAGAGTGGGCTTCTGGAAAACAGGTTGATGTTTTCTTGTTGACAGCTGGCTTTGTCTTAAACACAGTCTATTTTCTTTGGACGTTACTACCCTGTTTGCCTCCCAAATCTGAAGAAAATTTGTCACTTTTATGAGATTATGTTGTGTATTCCAAAGTAATTAAAGGCTGCTGCTTGAAATGACATTTTAAAAATCCATGTTAAAAGTGAGAAATTGCTTGTAGTTCAGTGCTGAGAAAAAAAATAGACGAGTACTGTTTCTATACCTAATTTAAAAACAAATGTTTTTTCTCATTTTAGAGATGAAAATGTTATGAACGTTTATCAAAGGCTGAATTTTAAAAAAGTACTTCATGTTTTGTGAATGTATTTACACAATACGGGAAGAAGGTTTTCTTAGGATTGATTTTCTGTTTTGTAGTGTTGTCTTTGATTATTTAAATATTGACACAAAGGTATCTGATAAGTGATAGCAGCACTTTTGCTTACAAGTATGTCTTCTTGAGATACCATTTTATGCTTTTATATATGTTAATTTTCCCACCCAAGAAAAATGCCAACACTAAAGTAGGCGTAGTTCATTTTTCAAGAAGATGAAGTGCAAGTACATGATTTTTTATTATTTTTTTAATTTCAGGTACATGATTCTGTAAAACCCTAACTTTAATATTGTAGATTGGACTTTGATTTTTTTGATTAAGACAAACCACAGAGAGATTAGTTAGAATTATCATATGCTTTGTCTGTTCTGGGATTTTACAATGTTACTAATGTCACGTTTTTCAAGTAGAGTGTTTTTCTAGAGCGGGAAAAACAACACAGGATTTTATAATCAGAATCGTCCTTTTTTGGTTCTGGAATAAACTAATTCCTTTCTTCAGTCCCAACTACACTTTGAAACTTAATACTTCCCTGCAGATAATTGGCATTATCTCTTTTCTTGTTTCTTACCAATCTGGTGGACAGGATGATCTGTAGTTCCTGTAGCTGCTAATGTGGTGTTTGTATACGCTGCGCACTTCTATCAGCTGAGGGTAGTGGAGAAGGAAAAGTGAAGTTAATTTATTATTATGTGGAATATTTTAAATATTGTGTTGTTCTAGGCTAAATAGCAATATAGTATTGTGTTACGTTTTACATATGAAACTGTTTCAGTTCACTTTACTTGAGCAGAACACTGTGGTTTTCTGAAGATTAAATGCATTTTTGAAATGACCAGTAGAGAATATGAAAAAAAAACCACTGCTATTCTTTTAAAATGCTACAATTAGGTCTTATAAATTATTTAGATACCGACACTTAAATATCCCTACATTTGTCAGATTATGAGGCTTAATTTTATAATTATGGTTTTTAAATGTTATTTTAATGAGATTTTACATAGCATTGGTTCACAGTCATCACATTGCTAATTAAATATCATATTTTTTTCAGTTCTCAGTGGTATAGAAAATAAAATCTAAGATTAATTTAGCAATTCAATAAAACAGCGAAACCTTTTAAAAGCAGGATCACAATTTTTTCCTAAACTCTTAGGTGTACTTGTAAAATCTTAGTTTCTAGGGGGAGTTCTATAAAGTGTCTGAATCTGCAGACTTGAGCTACAACAGAAAGCTGAAGATCTGAATACAAATCTGAGTTGTAATTGTTTTGTGTTACAATATATAGATTTTTTTTCCTTTAATAAAAACCTCTAATTCTGTCAATTGCAGGCCAAGCAGTATCTTTTTTAAATGCTTAACAATTTCCTATGGCAGAATTTATAATGAAAAAGCCACTAGAAGTAGTAGAATTTATTCTTAGTAATAGACATGAAACATATGCTCATGCCACAATGCTCAGTTTGAGAGTACAGTACTTCATGCAAGATATAAGCTAATGGATATAACATCAGAAATGGAAGACACATCTGTAAAGAATGAGTTTAAATATGAGAAATGGGTGCATACCTCATCTCCGTTCCCCTTACAGATAATAGCTACAAGTAAGTTTGGCATAGATGAAATGCAAATGTGTTTGTGACACGGAGAGAGATTTAGCTGACATTTGCAGTTAGTAGTGAATACCAGAAAATTATGCTTTGGGTATATGGTGATCAAAAATATTATCAGTGTACTGAAAGGATGATTTTTATTTTTTTTCCCAGTCTGAACCGGAGGGTTTTTCTCACTTCCACTTGTACGTCTGTGCTGCCTTCCTTGTCAGGTGGAAGAAAGAGATCCTGGAGGAGAAAGATTTCCAAGTAAGTGAAGGAGATATTTTTCAAGCACAGGGTGGTATTTGTTAAATACAGCTCCCCAGCATTACTTGGGGATGAATTTATGACAAAATTGTAGCTGTTACAGCAAGACTGACGGTGTCTGACTGTTGGTTAGAGTTGCTCCAAAACTGTTAGACCTGAAGTTATGGAGTATAAGCAGTAGAAGATGTATTTTTCTACTCTGGAAAAAAAAATGCTATTTTAACTGAAACAGACTTTGAGAAGATGATTTCTGAAGATGCTGCTACAAGTAGAGCCTTGGTATTTCACAATGATTTTTCTGAGAAGGTAATGAGTATGTTTTCAAATCTTAAATGCATGATGTGAGTTATTTACTTCTAAATTCTCATCTGTATAATATAACAGCACAGTCCGACAAGGTGATGTTCATTCTTTAAAAAAAGCTAGGCAAACAGTCTTTTAAAATAAGGAGCCTATTTTTCAGTAGGAAATAAAAGGACTGTAAGGGTATTCACTTCAGGTCCCTGTATTTCAAACCTTACATTTTTCCAGCATGGAGGATATCAGGGAGTTGTTTGGAATGGGATTTGAACATGGTAAATAGGCAAGTCATTTGCATACCCCTGTAGAAGTTCAGTTCTGTTTGTGAACTGGTGACAGTTCACTTTCATAAAAATATTTTATGTTGAATTTCACCCTCTGGTACAGATGCAATGCCTGAAAGGCATAAGTGCCTGTAAACAAACCATGCTGCAAAGCCCCCACCGTTGCCTGACCTGGGGAAATGGCCCGTTACCAGCTTATTTTCTCTCCATCTGACTGAACTCTGTTGCCCTGTACAAATGAACCATTGTGTAAATTTGTGTATAGCTTCCATCTATTTTCTCTCTCTTTATAAAACGATTTATTCAGAGCACTTTAACTGTCATTGCCTATCTTTGCAATAAATAATTGCCTAAGGGCACAACATAACAACTTTAATTTATAGTACCTGCTGACACTGTCACATTTTCTCAATTTATGGTATTTTGTCAAAAACAACTTTAATATTGGCAGCTGTGCCTCTCAACTACAGTTGTTCATTGTTAATCCTTCCTATTAAATTTTTCCTGTTGATTTCCTGCACCAAATTTTCCCCTCTCTACTGAATCTGTTACAACTATGTTTAAAGTAAATAATAATCCCAAGGTATACTGTGATGAAGAATTGTTTTGTTCTCATTATGTATGTTTAGATTTATTTAATAATTAAGGTATATCTTTATGGTTTAATTTCTTTATAGGCTATGTAAACTAGACTATAAAGTACATAATAAATCAGGAACACGCTGGAGCACATTTATCAGATTGCTTTAGCTTGCTTACAGCATAGAAATGCAATTAGTAATTTTGAGGATCTGCAGACCAGTACTAGTTTTATCACTTTCATATGTTACCACTAAAAGGCTTGGCCTTCTTTATTGTGTAACATGACCTTGTAAAATGACTAAACTAAAGTGTTATCAGTTCTCCAAATGACTATTCTCTCCCACAAGCAAAAAATAAAATCCATTATTCTACTATTTCGTTAATAGTCGTAGACCACTGAAAGTAGTAGCTGAACTAATACATATTTAAGTACATTGGAAAATTAGGAAGTTTAGTATGTGCTGTTGAAGTACTCTGATTGCATTGAATTCACATTATGGAGGAGTCACATCTATATTACAGTATGTACTGGATTTTTTTTTTGTTCTGTAAACTGTATCAGAATCATCAATACATGCATCCACACAGAGTGTGTGTTGGTTTTGTTTTTCTGCATACGACAGAGATAAGGGAACCTCTCCTAATTGTCAGTTAGGGGCCTGGTTCTCTAATGCTAAGTATGAGAACTCATACTCTTTCACATTTTTTTTTGACCTCCTTCAGTAGAATGAAAAACCTCACAGGAATTTTAAGGTGGAATAATTTCCCCAAAATATCAGGTTTGGAATGAAAGACCAGTTTTAAAGGACTTGCTTATGCAATACTTTTATTCTCATTATAATTACAGTATATTATCAGTGCTACAAACAGGACAATGATAGAAAGTAATCTTTGCTCTAAAGATAGTTGTTTCCATTCTCTTGAGTATGTCTTGCAGCAGCCTAAGCAATCAGTAAAAGTATCGCAGAATCACAGAATTGTTGAGGCTGGAAAAGATCTCTGAGATCATCAAGTCCAGCCTGTGACCCAACACCATATATAATGTTTATTCTTCCTCATATGAACAGATTAACTAATGAACTTATATACCAAGTATTCAGCCGTTCGAGATAATAGTTCCTTATTACAGACAGCATGTTTATGTGTGTGTGTGTGTGACTCTTGTCTTATTGGGGTTTTTTTTTGCATATTGTTCTGTAGCAGAGAAAGAAATTTTGCAGTGGAAGGAGTTAGTGGCCAGACTAATACTATGGAGTGCTCCAACCTGAAAACTGCTTGGTATTTGGTTTACATCTGTAGGATTGAATGCTGTGGTATCAACAGAAATGAATTTTGAGGAGGGAAATAGAGAACAAAGTAAATGGGTCATTTTTGGCTTATGATATTTCTGTTGGTGGTATAAAACTTCTGTCTTAATTCACTGGTTCTGTACTAATGTCAGATTAATTAAAAAAAAGAAAAAAGTGATAAATTCAATATAGATAAAAGCACAATGCTTTTTTAATGTGATAAAGTATGGCTTGTGATGGGAGTGCAAAATGTGAAATTAATTTAATTTCTACTATCTAAGCTTAAGTAATTAAAGATGCGAGTAATGAAGACCTTTCTATTCATCAGCGTGTCTTAGACTTTGACTTTTTGTTTTTCATTTTCCTACCTCCAGCCTTAATTCCAAAATTCTCTGGAATTCTTGAGAGACATGAATGGTTGATGCTGTTAAGTGATAAAATATTCAAACATGATTTTGAGCATATTTAGAATTAAGATATCAATAGAAAATGTGGCTGTTGAGTTTAATGGCATCATGTACAGGATATCTGAAAGATTTGTAAGTAAACAGGACATAAGGGACTAGATTCAGCAGTCAAACTGAATATAAGCTAAGAGTAATGTTGGACTGATACTGGTTTAACTGTTAGATATTAGAGATGTAGTCCAAATTTTCAGTTTAAGTAAGTTATCATTTTGTTGACATAGCTGAGCTATAAAAATATATTTAATATGATGTGGTAAGGAATCTGTCTTGCAGATCTTTTCTTCTTCATGATTCTAAGAAACAGGCTTTTCTGTCTGTTGAACAGACATTTTCACCCATGCTGTCATCAATGCACGTCTTTATTACTGCAGTGTCCTTTTCTTTGGCTTTGACAAATGCATTTTCGCCTCATTTATATTCACCCAGACTGCAAAGAAGCTGTAGAGATCATTTTTCAGTCCATCATTTTTTCTTGCTTTGCATCTCCTTTAGCTCCCTTTCCTTTATAGCACCAAAGAAAACTTGGAGGCTTTCTCTTTCGAGGCCTTTAATGGACTAATACCGACACCTGGCATGTCATCGCGGATGCCGGCTGTCAGTCCCTCAGCCGGCGCTGACAGCCTCATCACGCACTTGAGCTCGCAAGAAAGTATCTCTGCTACCTCCCAGGTTGACCATCATACTTAAATGGAGCATCTAATGCAGATATTCAGTTCCTTTCCTCTAAATCCTTATGTAAGTTGTGGTTTTTTTCTGTAATACCCAGAATAGATTTGACAGGTAGGCTTGAGCCTGTTAATAGCACTTACAGTCACATTGACTAGTTTTGTGTTGCTTCTTTTTACTTTTCTATGAATTTGCTCTCTCTTCTTTTATACTTGAGCCATAAAATCTTTGGGGTAGTGACTGTCCTTTATTCTGATTTACATAATCTTTAAAACAATGATTCTTTAATCATTATTTTATAGAAAAAAAAAGAATTATTGGTTTTCTTCCCTAGAAATGTTTTGTATGAACATATAGGTGATGAGCAGATTGTCTCCTTATTTTGTTCCTAGACTTGCCTGCCAGTTTTCTTCATTACAGTATTAAAGACATTGTATGCAATCACAAAGCAGTCTGTAACTTGCATTTATTAACATTTGGACTGTTACAGTTATTACAGAAAATTTTTATTTATTTCACTTTTCACATGAACTAGTATTTCTATTAAAGTAGATTCTTGTGTGTGAGCTAAGATTACTTGAAATAGAAGCTTTTAAAGAAGGACAAATCTGATTCTATACAACTATCAGACTGTGTATTTGCTGCAACTACACAAATAATCTAACTTTGCACTCAAAATGGGATTAGTAGACATTTACAAAGGCAACTGAATAATAAGATGCTTGGAAGACAAATTAATTTCGTACTGCTGTCTGCATAACAGACTTTAGTTTAAAAAGTTTAATATTAATATTCTTCCTAGTGATCATCTACTATGGAAACCTGATTTTATACCACCTGTTTATGCTCAACTACAGTAATACAGGTTTCCTTACTCTTTTGTGATCTTGTTCCTAGTTTATGTGACTTTTTTAGCTAATTACTTTTCCTGCATTAAAGTACAGGGATTCTCACTTTGTATGATATGAGGCACAACTAATAAATATATTTTAATTAGCTTCTTGATGTGTACTGTGCTAAGAGTTTAGTTCCCATTGCTACTGCAGTTAAAATAAATGTTTCTCAATTTAAAAAAAAATAAAAGAAAGAAGTAACATTTCTGAACAGATTAGTTTTCTGAACAAGGGAGTGTTCACCCCTCTTCTCTGTAGGCACTACGATTAGATAGTTTTGTAGTTCTGGATCCTGCACCATCACTTTTCCATGGATGGAAGCTACCGGGGTCTTCTCTGTGAATGTACCAAAAACCCATAAAGAGTTAAGGACTGTGAACATGGAAATCTTTCTGACTTTAAAGAGCCTGACTACTAGTGAGTTGCTGTGGTTTTATTCCCTGCTGTGAGCACATTTAGTATATTGCCATGTGTTGCAAGAAACAGGAAACTGCTGTTTTAGCCTTGGAACATCATAGCTAGCAATCTGAAGAGATTGCTCCTTAGTCTCGGAGTACTGGTAGTAGATGACTGGAAGCTAGCGCTACTGAATCATTTATATTCAGAAGAGCCAACTTACAGTAATAAAATTACTGGCATTATTTTTGCATGCGAAGAGCTCAGTCAACAGAGAATGAGGTGACTGGTAAAAGTTGTATCTATATACAGTCCTGTAGGGGATGAAACATCAGGTGTCCATCGGTCCCAGCTTCAGCTATTAGTCTCAATTAAACGGCTCTGTTAACAAGCCTACTCAACTTAGTCAAAAGCTTCTGGATCTTTTGACTGTCATTGGTATCTCGGCTTGGTCTGCACATGTGTGTGTATATTGTAAATTAAACACAAATTAAACACAGAGCCATTTTATCATACAGTCTTAGAAATACAAGTTTTGTCCCACAGAAATTAATATTGTAATCTTTTTTATTAAACTACAATATAACTGATAGACTGTACGTCGTCGTCTTTTAGCTTTGAGAAGCTAGTGGTGCCTGCTTTGTACCAGAAGGAGTTGCCCTCTGTCTAAAAAGTTGCTGGAAGATTCTGACCAGTTTATATAGTACACTAAAAATGGTTTAAGAAGCATGAAAAAGGAAATAAAACTCTTAAAACTACCTTTTCTTATCTTTGAAGCTTCAGTCTGGTATTCTGTGATGCTTTTTCTTCTGACGAGACCCTAGGCCTGTTTTTCCTATTTTATACATTGTTTTTCCTCAAAACCTTCTCTTTAAATGCGCAAAGCTGAGAATAGAAATCAAAAAAAAAGCCACCAACAAACAAAGAACCCCATGTTTGATTTGTATTTTACTGAATTAGCAATGTGTGTATTTTTATACCTAAATGCAACTATTTTTCTTTCTTTTGCTTGAGATTATAGGGCAAGATTTCATAATGATAATGTATTACTCATGTCTGACATTTTAAAAATAATATTCAACTTACCTCTAATAATACAGATAAGTTCTGGGTTCTGTATCGGAGTTCAAAATCTGTACATCTGTTTCTGTTGTTCTCTTTCCATCTAACTCTCCCAGAAGTCATGGTTACTCCTTAAAATATTTGAACAGTTGCACATAGTAATATTGCAAGTTATATTACAATGATATTCAATTGCAAATAGCTTGAATATATATATATTTGCTGCTGAAACTCAGAAGTTACTCTGTGCTATGAACTAGTCTAATATTATCAGATAAATCACAGGAGTCAGTGAAAACTAAGCCTTGCTCTCTCCAAAGCAATTGAGCAAAAATAGATGCCCTGGGGTAATAAATTTAGTTTCTTATGGAAAGAGGTAAACATCTAATTACTGCAGCCATGACTTACCTTGGGAGATCTGTCTCATTTCTGAGAGACTCATCTTCTGCTCTAGATGGTATTCTTTTTAAAAAAAAAAATAGACTGAAATAGGATTTCTGGAACAGAAGGAAATTTTCCGAATCCCTGCTGAAGGAGACTAGCTCTACAGGGTCAGCGGGCTGTAGCGGTAGGACCTCTCCTTGGGAATGCAGCATGAAAAGTAGAAAGGTGAAGCCTTGGTGAAAGAGGACAAGGATGTTCAGGTTTTGATATTAATTTAAGTAGAATAAATATATGTTGTTAATTTTTTAATGTTTTGTAAATATTTGTAACTGTACTCTTTATTGGGAGTGTTGTGATTTTGTAACTTTATTTTCGTTTTTACATTCATCTGTTTTGGCAGTAATTTCAAGGCATATGGCTTTTACCAAGTCATTTATTACTCAGGAGTGTGACAAAACTGAAAATAAAGGTACTGGGTCATAGGAACAAGTGCCTTCTTCCCCGGCACATCACTTGAGAACATCTAAAAGGGAACAAGATAGATCACTGCTAAAGCTGCAGTGGCTGTTTCTAGAGGAAATGAGTAAGAGGTAAGAGGAATACAGAGGATTGTTTTCCACCGATTGCCAACCGCTCTTTCTTGCAAGTGAGTGAGGGTTATGCTTGAACAGCAAAGGTCTTAAGAAGTCTTGTGGCACTCATAAGAACAATTCGGAGACATATTTTGATATTTTGTTTTATTACACACAAGTGCAAGTGTAAATACTTCTGTATTTGTTTACTATTAAAAAAGCCACCAAGAAGGGATATAGTAATTTATAATCCTGAACACTCCATTTTTCCCTCCCTGTAAATGTTCATGCCATTTGAAAAATTGCGTTTAGACAGTGTTTCTCTTCAGTTCCAAATTAAGTTACTATTTAAGTGGTTTGCTTTTGTAACAGCCAGGGAAATATGTTGCAATTTTAGATGATGCATCAAATTAAAAAGTTTGAATGTGAGCACTGAACGTGCAGTTTTGTGCTTGGGTTTCATGTGCAATATACAGCAATTCATTAACTTCTACCCCTTCTTTCATGCAGAACAAAATCTTTGACAGCTGAGGTTATAATACCATCTATTAGTAGGGTCAAGTAGTAACTGTAATGTTTTTTCTTTTCTTCAAAAAGAACAAAGCAAGTATATGACAAAATTAGCAGTCATTTGTATTTACTTTAATCAATTATATGTAACATTAACTAATATTTTTCTTCCTTATTTTTCAAATACTGAGCTTTTAAGTAACAGAAGAAAGATGTTGACCAGGTGCATAGTTTGGTACAAATATTATATACAGATATGATTAGTGGTACATAGACTAGTTAGATTGAAAATGAGTTACATTATGTAGTTAGGCTTAAGGTTTAATGAAATAGAGACAATTCTGCAAGCCAGTTTTAAATTAGAAATAAAGTGACTTTAAATTACATTTGTAGTCGGTGGAAGGACATGCGTGTGAATCAGCCGCGTCTGATCTCTCCCTCTGCAAATATTTATTTCACTCCGTTAATGACAAAGGATCGTGGCGTTGTCAGAAATTAGAATTAATCTGCTAAATGCCTACATTTAGTCGTCTGAATATTGGATATCCTTTGAAGACTTACTTGAAGATTCAAATGTGTCTTTGCAAGCCCAAAGATCATTTCTTGCACTGTTACCAGAGATGGTGTCAGTAAGGAGGAGGGAGGGAAGCTCTTGAGCACCTGGGAGCAAACCCAGCGGAGGCTGTTGAATAGTGGGAAGGAGATATTGAATGTAATTGCACTTGTAAAACTTGCTGCGGTGTGGGGCAAAACTGTGGGGCAGAGTGTTTGTACAATTTGCATTGCTTGAAAGATACCTTTAAATTCTAAGTGTTATCGTGGGGAAGAAAAGCTTTGTGTTTCTGTAGCAGGCAGGCAGTCTTTGGGGAAGAGTTACTTGATTATGAGAGAGTCCTGAGCCTGAGCCCTTTGTGCGCAGCTCTGTGTTTTAATTACCATTTTTTGAATTTAAAGAATTTAGTATTTTGGCTTTGAATACAATATGGGTTTGATGAAAAACACATCCATGTGGTAGTAATAGGAAGATGATTTTCAAATGTACAAACAATAAGATGCCTGGTTTCTACTTCTGAACATGTTAATTTTAACTCTTGTTTAGTGATGAATTTTATCCCTTTACTGTAACTGAGTCAACTCCAGGGTGCATTTTTGTTTTACTTGCAGTTATTCTGAAAAATCATACTATGCGTTCTGTATACTCTTGCCAGCAATTGATTTAATGTATTTTATTGATTTTAGACCTTTCCATTACTGCACATTTTGTATAGTGACTAATCAGCAGAGTGACCTAAAAAAGGGTATTACCAACACATCTCTTGGTCCCTGATTTTCTACCATAGTAGTCTCTTCAGAATCAGTTTATTAAAGAAGGAAATATAAAAACTCTATGTATTGTAAAAAATGTAGAATCCTAACACTTTAACTTTGCAAAGCTAACTACCTAGTGTTACGTATCTGCAAAGTTCTGCACTTTACCAAAGTCTTTATTTCATTATACTCCCTGAAAATTGCATATTTTGAATTGTGATTAGATTGATCCCATTAACCTTACAGTGCCATTGGTCAGCTTTTCCTATTTGCCCCAGGAATTAACTCTCAGTTTTTTAATGGAAATTGCTTGGAGAAATTTGTGCTAGATGAAGTGCTTTTTTTTTTTTCTCTCTGTTGTTTTCATTAATGTGGTTTTAATTGCAGCAAAGTGTTTGATATGGCTCTATGTCCCTTAGTTGATTGTTTTTGTTGAAGGATGTCCTTGCAGAGTGAACTGACATCCAATAAATAGCCCCAGATGTAGCAACAAAAATGAATAGCGAATGCAACTTTTGGAGTGCGTGAGACTGGCCTGCACTGAATGTAGTGCAACCCTTGTTGTTTTAAAGGAGATTTCTCTATGAGAAGTGTTAGAGAAACTAGTTTTCAGGTCCATATGTTCTGACTGGTTCCTAAAGCATTCATGTGTAAGATACTTAATGATGGATAGCAACATTTTCCTTAGCTGAAAAGCAGTACTTGGACTTTTTTAACAAGTTTGTGTATTCTGAAAATCTGGGAAAGGCAAAATGTTGCTGTGATTACCTGATGCTGTGTTTTGTAGCGTATTATGTTGAGCTTCTTTTGGAGTAAAGCTACAAAGCGCGAGTGATGCAAGTGTCGCTCACTGGACCTATAGTAATCATATAAAGTGATTTCTCCAGGTACTTTATCAGTATTAATAGTGAAAAACTCTAAAAGTTTCTGTTTGGGTCACTATATTGAACTTTAATCTATGCTAAATTACGCTTCTCAGTAAAAGCCTCAGAAGTAATTACAAAAAGATGAAATTCTACAGTAGTTATTTTACAACAGTGTAAAAGACATTGCAAGTAACTGACTGTCATCCAACTGTTTTTGATCAGAAAATAATTTTATAGTGCTTTTTCTAATATGGCTTACATGTTTTATTGTTTGGGTTTTTTTAAACGGAACCGCAGATGTATTGTTACAGCTGATGGCACCCATATGTATTGTTTCTCCAGATTATCAATATATTACACAGGGTGTTGATAGGCTATTTTACAAAAAAAACAGAAAATAATATAGTTTTTTTCCAAGATAACAGAGGATCCACACTTTTGTTATGTTCAACTACAGAACATAAAGGGCAAAATATTTTAGCAAATCTGTAGCATTCAGAAAAACACATGATGTTAATGCTACTAGTGTGCAAACAGCACAATGAATCCAAATGTATGAAAATGTTCTAGAATTCAAAAATCAGTAGCTTAATCAAAATCAAGTTGGCAGGAAACTTTTCCCCCCACCCTCAACTCTTCAAGAGGTTATTATAAACAAAGAGGAAAAAAACTCAAACTGCTCAGGGAAAGAGGACTCCTGACAGTCTCTAACAAGTCTAGTAATTGTGTCAATAAGTTTATTTAAATAACACTTGCTAAACTTTTAAAATTAGGGTTTTGGCACAATTTTGTAATTACATTTAAGTTAGAAGCTGGAATGGTTAAGTAGATCTGATTGCATTTAAAAACCGCATTGTGTGTCACAATGGCAATAGAATTCTTTTTCGCTTACGCTGAAAAAAAGAATGAGATGAAAAGTATATACATAGAATACAATGGGTATGAAGAATGTCATTTGACTAATAAGACTTTGGGAAAGATGCAAGAATAAAGACTTAATTTTTGTTTACTTATCCCTAAAGTAGTTCCTTGATAATCCTCCAGGTGTTTGAGTGACTTTAAGTGAGCCAGAATAATAATTAAGTTTTGGCTTCAGTTGGGTTATTTGACAAATGCAACTCACTGTGTTTAGTAGATGCTACTGTTGGAGAGTAGAAAAGCCTTAGTCTTTTGAATATTTTGAGTAGGACCTCAGGGATCCAGAGGCATGCTGCTGTTACATAAATACAATCATACTTCTTTTTAAAGCATATTCACTTGGGCACATTAAGAATCAATAAAATATAAGCTCAATAAATAGGCTTCAAACCCAAAAATTTTGCAAATATGCAGAACAATTCAAGTATAATTTGCAGAGCATTTTACCAAGACGTGGAGATATTATTTTTTGAGACTAACACGTATCATTGTTAATACTGCTTAAGATGATCCTGGCAGAAAATGAGATGAGAAAGCTGAGCTGAGGTTTTTATATCCATGTTTTGATATCATCCGTTTTTTGAAACTGCTGTTTTATTCTGCATATGCTGTTCTTAGCTGGTCTTAAGTGAGTACCTAAACCAGATAAGACTTTCTACCAACAGAAGATCAAATGACAACCAGAAATGTTAGGGCTAGCAAAAATTCAAAGGTATCAAATCTCCCTTCATGTTAAAAAAAAAAAACAACAAATGAAAAAGAAGCTCAACACAGCAAGACCTAGCCAAAACCATCCAAAGCAGATATGGCTGTCAGCTACCTTCTTGGTAAAAAAAAAAAAAAAAAAAGTATGCATTTTGATGTATTCATCTATATGACTTCCAACTACGGTTTATGCATTGAAACAGCACATAATGTGTAACTTACAATGATGTTTTGACAGAACTTTTCATAGACTCATAGAATGGCCTAGGCTGGAAGGGACCTTAGAGATCATCTAATCCAACCTCCCTGTCACGGGCAGGGACGCCTCTCAACTAGATCAGGCTACTCAAGGCTCTGTCCAATCTGGCCTTGAACACCTCCAGGGAGGGGGCAGCCACAACATCTCTGGGCAATTTATTCCAAAGTCTTGCCACTCTCGTACTGAAGAATTTCTTCCTAAAATCTAATCTAAATCTATTCTCCTTCAACTTAAACCCATTTCCCCTTGTCCCATCAGTCAATGCTCAGAACAGCACACTTCTTGGAACTGTAGGGTTTTTTTGATTCTTGGAAATTCCATTGGATGTTCTTATCAGTCCAGATTTCATTTTTCTACATTACAGTTGTGCTGTATCTTGAATAATTTCATCATAATTGTTTCTCAGACTAAACATTGAGTTTGTCTTAATTGCAGAATTACCATATTTTTGTCTTCAGTAAAGTTGCCTCTCTTAACAATTTGAGCCTTAGGATAAAAACATCTACATAATAGAGGACATTTACTGTAGAAAAGCAATGCCAGACTATCAATGTGTCAACAAATTATACTGAAACTAATTCAGCTAAAAGTGATCTGATGAATACCAATGAAATTGCACAAGCTGACCAAGAGAAAATGCCTAATGCTGGAGGCATTGGGAGGTATTTTAACATTTATTTTGTAATGCCTATTTCTGCAGACTTAATGGGGAGAGAATTAGATCCAGAATAAATACAGAATTTAAGGAAAAATGACATGGTCTAAAGATAAGTTATCCAATAGATATTACAAAATCAATTAGATTGGAAAATATTACAGTTTGTTTTAGAGCAACCGAAGTCTAGATGCTCAGTAAAAGAAGTTCAGTAACAAAAATTGTACTCTCTAGTAAAATGACTCAATTTATGTGCAGATCTGATCACAATTAGAAATTCAAATATGAAGTTTTTGATAGATTTCTTTAGGTGATCAATGCACGGTATTGTTTAGTAGTTGGAAAAAAGACCAACTGGAAAGTCAGATCCCATCTCTTATTTTAAATCACAATGTTTTTCTTGGCAAATCTCTTAAGTTTTAGTTCTGTTTTGAAAGGTGACCACATATTAATGACACCTTTTTATTCAGGTCATTGTATGTAGTCAATCATTATTTGCACAGAAGAAGATAAAAATTTCATCTCCCTGACCCAAAATATCAATGAACTCAGTGGAATTGTGTGCTTTCTCATTATTGACATAATTTCTTGCATTAAAAGCATACTCAAGTGGATTCCAAAGACATTAGTAGGATTCTATACTGTACACAGCGTGTCTTCTCTCTCTTAAATAGCCTATGTCTGTGAAACATAAATTACAAAAGAATTGTTTAAAAATTGGTCCATAGTGTTTGGTCTTGCTTTCATTTGGGTATGTTTTAGTTTGCAGTTGGTTAATGAAATCCACTCACGTTGTGAATGTGAGAGTTTCCTCCTAGCTAACTACCCAGTCCTTTAACATTTGAAATGATAAAATTTAATGCAAAAATAGGATTTACATTACTTGCAGGAGTTGCACACCTGTCTACCTAGAGAATGCGTGTCTCCATCTGTTTTGCATAAAAGCAGTGGCACTGTCACAGCGTGCCAGATTGTTTGTATTTCTGGAAGCTTATACTAAATTTTACAGTAATTTTTCTTGGTGTGTGGTAAGAGCATTTTTGCCCGGATGCAGGAGGGGACAGAGGAGAAGAGTTTTTAAAAAAAATTATTGAAAGAGCAGCTGCAGTTAGGTGACTGGCAAGAAGTAGCTGTCGCTGTGTGTCTCAACTGCAGATGGGTCCTGTTTGTAGCTGGTGTTCTGGTGGGCTTCAGTGTGTCTTCTCTCTTGGCTCATTCACTCTGCATTTAAAGCATAATCTTACTCAAGGCAAGGATTTTGATGCTTTTCTAGGTGTCAGATTAGCTACTAAACTAAGATGTGCGAGTTTCAAAATGTTTTACACTTTCAACAATTTCTTTCAGTTTTCCAGGTTATACGATATATTGTCTATGTGATGACATCTGTGACTGTTTTCTTAAAAATGTTCTGGGCCACCCATTTGACATCAGATCAGGTATTAACATCTAGAAGCTTCAAAGTTGTGGCTTTTCAGATAAAATCTTTGTCAGTAGTCCAGAGGGTACAATTGTAGAAGGGAGTCATTAATTATCTTTTCCTACTGTTTGGGTTCCTAGGAATTTTTTTTTCAAATCATTTGATTATAGTTGCTAGAGTTGCTGAAAATGAGCTGTAAGAAGCACTAGAAAAATCCAAACCACAGAATTCCTGAAAATATAAAGGACACAGCTAAAGATAGTCTCTTTGGATCAAAGGAGAATAAGAACTCTGTTACTGTCTCAGTTTAACTGCTGTCCTCATGTGATGAACAGCTAAACCTTTCATTTGCTAAAACATGTCTGTATGTTTGTTTAATCATTGAAATAGAGTTCTGTGTGTCCGTATTTGAAATTTGTAATGCTTCCTTATCACTAGAATTAATTTCACCTGAAGTATAGACTTTATATATTTTAATGCAGGCGAGCAAGTGTTGTTTCTTCTTGACACGTAGTTCATCATCGGCTCTGGCTCTGACCGTAATGAAGTCACCCATCATCAAGTAGTGCGATGGCAGCATAAATATAGTGTAATAACAGCGTGATTTAACAGCATGAATCAGCAGTGGGCTGTTGTGGCTTTCCAAATCTGTACTGCAGCTTCTCTCTCTCAGCAGAATGTTAGAAAGTAAATGAGGTAGCATTAGGCTTGGAGTGGTTCCAGTCATCCTAAGTAGGCTGACTTCATGGTTCGCCGGGGCTGCAAGGATGCCGTCTCGTCCTCTTTCAGTCCCGCTGAGCGTGTTATCATTTCTCTTGTGGCAGCACGATCGCTTCCAAATAAGTGTTACGGCGTAGGGCAGGAATGTGAGGCTGTAGTGTGAGAATTTGGCATTTTATTAGCTTCATTTATGTTTACTTTTCAGAAGGAAATCCATTCTAGTTAAAATGATTTTGGGATATTTTAAGCTATTTAGATAGTCGTAGCTATTTGGTTTTGCTCCCATGAAGATTTTGAATACTCAGTCTACCGCTTATGGTTTATTAGAACTCCTGTTAGTGATGGGCTTGTTCTCTTCATGGGTGGGCATCGTTGTGCACTTGCGAGTGCTGTCCAAAGGCTTTTCCCAACTTTCAGAAAGACTGTGAAGAGATAAAGTCAAGGTAGCAGAGATTAATACCATAAAGAGACTGCAGTTTTCTAGTGACGACAGTGTGTCCAGCCAACAATAATAATAAGAATTATTAATATTGTCTGCCAAAATAGCTTTATCTTAATTTTCTTTTATAGGTTTTAATGGCAGGCTTGTAACATGTAAGTTCTTCCTGTGCCTGTGACATTTTTTCTTTATCTCAGAAGGCTCTGTGGGAAGAAAATAATATTAGGTTCATGAAGATGTTAAGCAAGTATACTCTATCAGCTTTACTTAGCCAGCATTTTTCTAGTAATTATTATTTGTCTAGTTACACACCAAATTTTCTTACAATCAGTTAAGAAGAACATGTGATGTTTTTTTTTTTCACAGTGTCTTTCCTAGCAGCTTCATTTGTATATTCGTTCCTGAAAAGTGAGTCTACATTAAATGACAGACAAGACAGTGAAAGTGGTTTTTATTCTTTGGTGATACTATGTGTTTGGCTGATAGATATAAATGTACAAGACAATGATTTCATACTGGTGTATGGTTTGGGGATTTATTGTGGTTTGTTTGTTTGGTATGTTTTTTCTTACTTTTAAATAGCATTTAACAGTATCACTGAAAACATAATGTCTTACTAGGACAAAAAAAAACACCCACTTTTTACTTAATTGTGTTCAAGAGATGCTTTTTCTAGTGAGCTTCTGTGGGAGTCAGTAATTGGCATGATGCTATTCAGCATTTCCACTAATAAAATAGCAGATAATAAAAATCCATGGATGACACAGATTCACCGTTCTGGCAAGAGGAGGAGAGCAGAGCAGTTACATAAACCAATCTTGAATCACTTGTTCAGTTGACCTCTTCAGACAAGCTGTAGTTTGATACAGCCAAATTAAAAATTTTCACAAATATAGGACGAGTTGAATAGGTCAAGTCTCTGGTGTGAGAGACTGTAGCCTGGAATGGGCTTCTGAATGGATCCTAGGGGGGGCATTGGTGACAGCTCCCTCAGGATGAGTTCCCAGAGTGATACTGTGGCACATGGGAGAAATTGCTTTCTAAAATTCATGAACGTAAGAGCTCACTTTGCCTTTTGGTGTCTTTTTCTTTCATAATATTACATCCAGTTCTGATGTCTAAAGTCAGTGACCTAGAGAGAGGCCTCAGAGAAGATGGCTGCTGGAAATCTTTGTCAGAAGGAAGACCTATAGGTGAATTGATTACTGTTTGAGGAATTTGTTACGGAAAAAATTCTAACACACTAAAAAAAATGAGTAGTGAATTTCTGCAGCCTTTAAGGATTTGAAATTGATGTTTCTCCTGAAAGAAAAAAAATAAGTGTTTATGTTTAGTTCCTATTACCTACACAAGGGGTCAGACCGAGATAAGTAATGATCTTTCCTGGCTTTAACATTTATGACTCTAGGAATCAGCCCAAGATTTGTACTGTGTATCTGACAAATAATAATCCCACTGACATAAATGGTTGCCACTGTGTATAGATACAGAAGATACCTGAAGCTCTCACAGTTGTTGCAATATTTAGACAATGCATGAGCCTTAGAGTAAAATTTTGAAATGTTGGTTGTAATTTCTAAAACATGTATAATGTTTTTGCCTTCACACAATTACCTCGAACTTTCTGATAAATAGTAATTTTTAGTTATTGACTAAGATGCAGACAGTGGTAGAACCACATTGCCATTGTAAAATGTAAGTCTAAAATTGTAGATCTCTGTCAAGCCTAGCTGCAGGGGAAAAGTAGCTTCAACGGTTGTTGTGTAATCACCACTTTTTTATTACTATTTTTAAATTTTTGTCACCATGTCCAATAACATAATTGAGCTCCAGAAACCCCATACAGGTCATGCAATGTGTTTTGCAGGCTGGGAGTAACAAGTTGCAAAATTGGGGTCCCCTCTCATCTGCATGTGTTGTCAAGGGTTGTGTTTGCTCTGATTCCGGCTAAAGGAAGGGAAGGATGTGATGCGGAGCGTGTATAATCTGGAGAGAATTCCTGTAAGCCTTACTTCATGACTTGTATTTTACGGAGATGCTGTTACTATCCAAGGTTTAAATCAAATCCTCCACACAATGAAAATCTGATTTTATTGTCATGTAAGTTTCCAGAAAAACCACTTGCTGATTACTATAAGGTATTTTTCTCTCATCACCCAATGTTTGTTTTTATTTTCAGTAAATACAACAAAGGGATCTCTGCCTTTTCTCCATTTCAATATAAAAAGGATTTTCGTGAACAAAGGAAAAAATCTCTTGTTCTTCCTGAGCAATTTAAGTGACCTGCTAAACTAAATGCACTGGCAGGGCTTCCATTTAGTTAGTAATTCATAGCTGTCACTGGAGACATCTCTCTACAAAGAAAACTGTTTTCTTTCCATGTTTATTCCTTCAGCAGAAACTGCTGCGTAACAATGTCAATTATTGGCCTTATCAGTGTGTAACCCTGGAGAAGACTAAAATCACAGGAGCCTGTACACTTGATTACCAAACTCAATCAAAACTACTGATAAGAGAACAAAGAGAAACTAAAAGCTTTTGGAGTATGAGCTGAATAATAGGATGAAGTGACATATGCCTTTCTTTGAGACAAACAGATGGAGGAGGATTAATTTTCTTTCTTTCAATCTTCTCTTCTCTCCTATGGTTTCCCAAGTGCTGGTGCATGTAGATTTTGCTATCTTACAACAAAATTGTCTCATTGTCACTGCAAGACAGTAAAAATAACAAGAATTAAAATGCCTATTGTTTTGTCATACGCTTGTAAACAAATTGGATTTAAAATTCTTCCAGAAATGCCATTATAGCAGATTTACTGCTGCCATCGTAGCCTCCTTGTTAGCTCTTTCAGAAGCCATAAAGAGCAAAATCTTTACACATGACAACTCATTTGCTCTCTGTAGTGGTTTTTTGATTAGACATCCCTTTGCAAATATAGTAAGAGCTCCCATTGATCCCATCCTAATTCATTTTCTGCACAGCAGCATTTGCTTGCTGTTAGCTGAGTGAACAGCAATGGTTGCATCCAGTCTGCGGGAACTCATTTGCCAAAACTTGGTGCTAATTTTTTTTTCATCACAGTTCTTGCACAGGTGCTTAGTTTCAGGTGCTGATCTGCATAGGACAATGGGTTAAACAGGGACATCTGAAATCCTTAATAGCTGTTGTTCTTTACTGTGTCCTTTCTTAAAGATTGCCACCCCTCAGAAAAGGTGACAGAGCATAGCATGGACCTGCCTCTGAATTGCCAGCTCACAGGCAAGTCTATAACAGTAACCTGAAATTGCCACTAGTAATATACCCTTGAAAGTTGTATTTCGTGTGGTTGATGTCTTTATTCTCTTCTGTGAGGAAAGACTGCCTCTTCCCAGCCATGCCTTAGTTTCCTCTCCTGGAGATTATTCTGATACGTTCAGGAATTCCTCCTCTCATCTGCCTGCTATGGAACAGATGAGAGATGTGGTCACTGTGAGTAAACCAGACCATCAGACACTTACATTGTACCACAGAATGTACCACTGCAGTATTTTTCCACTAGAAATGTTATTACCATTTTGGTCAAACCCTCAAACACCTTTCGGGTCATGTTCATTTATTTAAACAAAATGGCATTTTATTCACAAGGTATGGATTTATAGAAGAAATAATCATGTCAAAAGCCCAAAGAAAATCAATTTGAGTATAATGTTTTCCTTAAAACTTATTTATGTGTGCTTTTTGAGTCTTTGGATAACCAGTTCAGGTTTTTCAAGGCTTTTCTCTGAATCTCTGAAGGCCGCAAACATTTTCTTAGTGTAATTTGAATTTTTCTTAATGTAATTTGAATTTTTACAAAACCACATGAGTGTGAGAACCCTACCGCTGGGATAAATACTGCAAACTATTATTCATATTTAGTTTATGTTATACCAATGTCACATGCTAAAATAATTATTATGAAAACAGTACTTCTCTCCCCATATTGATATTCTGTATTTTTAGTAAGTTTTGTCCCTACACACTGGAAAATCAAGGATTTCGACTTGCTTGATATTTGACGGCTGATCCGGAGCTGCTTTGCAATTGTCAGTGCTCCTCTGCCATGACATAGGCCACCGCTTTCAACTTGCAGATTTTTGTAAAGTTTTAGACTGTAAACATGTTTATTTTCTGACATGTGTGAACTAGAATTACCAAGAAGAGGTACTCGTGGCCTTAGCACTTTTAGGACTTTAATCTTGGAAAACTTAAAAATCAACAGTCGGAAGAGATTAACGCAGCCCATTGTCACCCATTGTACTGAAAAGACATTAGGTTCTTCTCTCATGTTTCTATCCAGAGGCTGTTCTTTTGTAGATAAGCGAAGAATAAATCCTGCATCCGTCTGTTGGTTTGTAAACTCCTATTTTCCATAAAAGTTCAGGCATTAATCATCTTGTATAGAAAGTTGATCTCAAATTCCAGTTGGCCAAAGCGGAAATTGTAGATTTCTATTTTTGTCAGCATAGTGACATGCAAGAAAGGCAATTATATACTGTATAAATAAAATGTGTTAGTATTTTAATTGCCTTAAAATCCTGGGGCTTTAGGATATTTATATACACCTTAGGACTTCCACATACTCCATTTAGAAGTACTATCTTTTTGTTGTCTCAGTAATATATTCTTTGTCTATCTGGTTTTGAAAAATTTCATCTCTCTGGGACTTGGATGAGAATTATGTGTTTGGGTTTATGTAATCTCTTCAGAATTCAGTTTAACAACAACAGTCAATTGGGAAACGAAGAACTGGCCCTAGCAGAGAGTGTTAAGAGAATGTAGCGTATTTAACCTTGTAAAACAAAGCTTGAGGAGGAGTATGATTATCTTCTAGAATGCATTTGGATCACTTTGTAATGGAGGTACAGATTTAAATCGTAACAGAATTTTGGTGAAAGGTCAAAAGGATCGAAACTGTTCCACTTTAATTTATAAACCATTAGATAAAGTGAAGCATGTTCTGTGTAAAAATATCAGAAGGTAAAGAGCAGTATATATTTTCTGGCAAAACTTGATAAATTTATGTTATTGTGTGGTATATTAATACTAATCCTGGTTCAGGTTTCTTGTTGCCCCGAAACTGATGAGCACAGTTCTTAATCACATTTTTTGCATGGCATTTTTACTATTTTTTAATATTTTTATTCTTTAACTTATAGTTTGTGGTTGAATTATAGTGTGTTAATTTGAATTACTGCTTCAGTCCGATTGTCTATGGAAACACTTTTGGAACTTCTCCCCAACTGAAACATGGTTTCTTCTAAGAGGTTCAAAGGAAATGCAGTTTCATGTATTTTTCTCTTAAGGTGTCAAGGAATGGATAGAAATCTGGAGGAGATGTTGTTGATTTCATACATTAAGAGAACCTGTGCAGCTTGGATGATGGGCTGTCCTGTGCTCTTGTCCCTGTTTGCTTTGCTCGTACAGGAAGCTTAAATGATTTCTTAATGTTCTCCTCAGAGCTGAAGGGACCTTTTGGATTAGTCGTTATTTTGTGAGGCTTCTCAAGTTAACTTGAAAACTTTTAGTTATCAGATTTCCTGCCAATGTAGAGACATGGGACTTCGAGCAGGTTCTTTATCTGTCCTTTCCTCTAACAGCGATACCTCCGTGAAGCTGGTTTGAGTCTTCTCTTCCACTGCCAAGTCACTGGTTTTCTGTATCCCTGTCTTTAAGTCCGTGAGAGGTGCACAAATGCTTTGTGGGTTTTGATGTGGCAAGTGGGGAATTTTTATTTATTATTCAGAACAAAACACCCACATATGAATTCATGTGGTGTGGGTGACTGAACAATGGCTTCTTCCAGTCCTATATCCCTATGATGCTGACAATAATCCGTTTGAATTATGTGTAGGAATTTTTTTTTTTACTTCTAAAAATATACTAGTTTAAGTAGCTGCTGCATTGTGACATATTTATTGGATGTAAAAATTCCATATTGCAGACAGTACTACTTAAATAGTGTATATATACAGGCAATTTTGCATCAGCAGTCCTTAATATACATTTTTGCTAAAACAAGATGCTATTTTACTCAGAACAATTTGCAGTGTGAAATACTTTTTCGTCAAATCATACTGACTGCTTTAAGTCTGGAGTATACAAGATTTTGATACACTCATGTCCCTGTGGTTCATTATATTCAGTTGCCATTTTATGATATTCTTTCTTCTTTTTCAGCTGAGCTCTTTAGCTATTCATACTACAGTACTAAAATTTAAGTCATTATAGAGAGGGGAATATGTGTGAATTTGGAGCCGTACGAACTGTTCCGTTTAAGATGCGTTGCCAAGTTATGGTCAGGAAAGCCAAACCAAGAAGAGTGGGTAGCATATGGACTTTATGCAGAGGCAGAATTATAAATTTTCTGTTGGAATCTGCTGTACAAATATTTTGATCTTGCTTGACTACAGATAAAAATGATAGAATGTAGTAACTTAGTCATTGGCAATTCATTTCAGAAATTGAATTCTGCCATAATTGCTGCAGTCTTAATTGGTTCAGCAGATTCTATGTTTGGATGGATTTTTTTTGGATTTTTTTTTAAATTGAATGACTTCTGATCTTCATGACTTTTTATACTCTGGATATTTACATTTATTTTCCTTTTTTTTGTTGTTTTTTTTCCCATGGAGCTAGTGACAAGTGATATGCTTAGACCTTTTTTTTGTAATTTATTTGCTACGATTTATATTTTGGTGTGTAAGAAATAACGCATATCTCCAAATACCAGCAATGTAGCAATATTTCAGAAAACAGCATGGCAAAAAAGTATAATCAGAGTGTTTCAGGACCATTCTGCTTTATGCTATAGCAATTGGAGTACTGAGAAATCTTCCCAGATATTTTCTAGGATATTCAGTTTTCAAAGGAGATTTTTAAAATGGGAGTTCTATTTTCTCTAGTTTAAAAACAAGGAAGAACCCAAGACTGTTTTTGTTTGACTGGCAGACTTAAATGTAAATTTGCTTCAGTGTTCAAGAAAGATGATTTCCTCTTCTTTCTTCAGTATTGAATATCTTTGTCGGTCCTGTAACTGCTTCTATTTCACTTGCATGTAATTTTGAAGCATTTTGAGACAGTTCAAAATAGAAAGGTCTTGCAAAAATGTTTGTTGATAGAGCTGAACATCTTTTAGGTTCTGTGGCAGTGCTTGCTTTGTTTTTAAGTCTATGTCCTTTGTCTTATAGACTTGTAGATAATAACATATAGATAGCAAGTTTTGTTAAGAAAAAAAGTCTAACATGCAAATTTGGTTTGTGTTTTAACATTTAGGGATGGGGATTATTGGTGGGTTTAGTTTTTGTTTTCATTTGAGAACAAGGGCATAGGGGCTACCTACAGTATCAGACAAGTTGTGGCCCTTTAATGTACTTTTTTACCATATTAATTTATGTATTTTCATATCCTAGTAAATGAAGATGTAAAACTCTTCAGCTAAGCGAACACAGCTTATTAAGGTTGCTAATGACTTGTGTAAAAGATCCATACTGGATGAAACAGGACTTTAATTGCTGTTTTAGTGGTTTTAATATGCTGAGTCCAGGAATCTTTTTCAGTAATCATAAAAAGAAAAACATGAAAGGGAAGTGAGAAGACCATCAACTTGTCATGAGCTTTCATTTTCAGAATGTTAAGGTGTGTTTCTGTGAAGTTCTTGTTAGGAATATGAAATTAATTATTAGAATAGCGTACTTCTTTATGTTTTCAGAAGATTAAGAGGAGATTGTTCAGCTGAAATGAAGAACTGAGAATGTGTATTTGAATCACAGAATACAAATTAAATCAAAAAAATACAAATTAAATCAAAAAATTAAAAAATATATGCTTGTCGAGAATCACTATGCACTTGAGTTACTGAATGTAAGCTGATAGCAGGAGAAACTGACCTTTAAATTTTTTAGATATTTTTGTATCTATTTTCAGATGCAATAAGTCTAGGTAGAACTCTGAGTATCTGGTTTTTTTCCTGTAGTTCATTTCATACTATTTCAAGTTCTGTATGCAGTGTTCTGTTGGTTAAGATCTCATGGTATACGAAAGAAAGGTCAAAATTATGATAAATAACAATGATTTTTAATAGGCAATTATTGGAAAGAAATTCTTGTTGCATAATTTAGGTAATGGGCCGTAAAGAAATATACAAGAAAAATCAAATTTAGCATTGAATTTACGAAGTTAAATGTTCAGTATTTCAGCAAATATTGGTGTTAGGGTTGGTGAGCTGGTGGTGGTGGTGGTGGTTTTGGGTTTTTTCTGGGTTTTTGTGGAGGGATGTTGTTTGGTTGGGGTTTTTTTTTCCCTCTGAACTGTCACGGGACAGGATGTGAACTTTCACATTCAAGGAGGGAGTTCCTGAGTGACATTGATTTATGACTTGCCAGGAACATCTCTCTCTTAAATCCTTCAGACTGTGTCCAGCGCAGCCTTAAATACCCCTGTGACTTAGCATAGATAAATCAGTTTTGCCCCATGTTGTTCTTATCAAAGTTTAGGTTCTTCTGTAATCTTTGAAATGACAAGAACGGAGAGGACATTATTGCTTCCAGGATCCAAACCAGACTAGTTTTTGCTGTCTCAGCCATCACTGCCTGTGCTTCATGTTCGTTGTGACGTGCACCTTTCCATGCCCAGGAAGCACCACGGGTGGTTGGCTGTAGCACTGAAGGATCCAGGTCCACTTAAACCTCTTAACCTCTGTCGACAGCAAATGTTTCTTAAGCTGCAAGAGATGACCTATTCCTACTCTCTCTTTGATACTAGATTTTGAAGTCTTAGTTTTCTCAAATCCAGCTGTGCCCAATAGGAAAGAAATGTTTTCTCTGACTCTGAGACATAGGTAATTAAGAAGATGCACAGCACTCCAGAAATACAGCTCGTTATTTGCAACTCCATATAGCAGGTTAGGACAGCTGGAGAAATAAGAAGTGGCAACAGCACAGGGAATATTGCTGAGTGCATTGAATGAGGAAAAACAGTACCTGAGAAAGAAAAGAGACATTGTCTCAGAGCTAGAGCCCTACTTTTCTAGTGCATTGCGTTGCAACAGCAAGGGTCAGAAGGAAGGGAAAAACAGCTCTGAGGCAAAGGAACAAGGTCAGCTGGGCTCTGCAGCATGTGCTGGACCTGTGCTTTCATGTTACCAGCCTGCGTGTTTGTCACTACTTTGATAGCAGGCAGAGGGGGCAGGATTTGGACTAAGCGTGGCCGAGTCCCAGCACGCTGGATATCCTTCATCCTAAGTATCTGGGCAGAGGATCAGAGGCTACCACTGCGCATCGCATCACCAGCCTGGCCGCTGCCGCTCCTACAGCATCTCAGCAAGGCAGCAGCTCTGACACATCTGTCTGTCTGCCTCACTGTGCAACGCAGCTGAGGGACCGAGTCCACGGACGGGATGCCTGCTTCATACCTGCCATGCATGTCACCCTTTTCTTTCACACCTGGCAGTCCCAAATAGTGAAAAACAATGTTGTGAAGGTATTAGGAATGAAATAATTCCTATACTGATTATTTCTTTTGTCTGTATAGTGGATACATCTGGTTGGAAAAAAAAAAATTGAATCATTGTCCAGCTCTGGCTATCTCTCACCACATTATACAATCTCCATGAAAACATTTAGAATTCTTTGTATGTATGCATATGGTTTATTCCTATTTTATAATATCTAAAAATATAAATGTTTAGGGTTTTTTCTGGCAATAATTGATTTCTTCCTTTGCTTGTCTCAGTAAGTTCTTTAAATATATGTTAGTAGCATTTGTAGAATCATTCATAGAATCCTAAAATGGTTTGGGTTGAAAGGGACCTTAATGATCATCTAGTTCCAACCACCTTGTCGTGGCAGGGACACCTACCAGTAGACCAGGTTGCTCAAAGCCCCATCCAACTTGGCCTTGAGCGCTTCTAGGGAGGGAACATCCACAGCTTCTCTGGGCAACCTGTTCCAGTGTCTCACCACTGTCACAGAAAATAGTGTCTTCCTAATATCTAATCTAAATCTACCCCATTTCAGGTTGAAGCTATTGCCCCTTGTCCTGTAACTACACTCCCAGATAGCGAGTCCCTCCCCTTCTTTCCCGTAGCCCCCTCTAAGTACTGGAAGGGTCTTATAAAGTCTTCCTGAAGCCTTCTCTTCTCTAGGCTGAACAACTCCAACTCTCTCAACCTGTCCCTGTAAGAGAGGTGCTCCAGCCCTCTGAGTTTTTTGGCCTCTTCTGGACCTACTCCAGCAAGTCCACATCTTTCTTGTGTTGGGGGGCTCCAGAGCTGGACCTCACTCTAGGTGAGGTCTCACCAGAGCAGAGCACAGGGGCAGAATCCCCTCTCTGGACCTGCTGGCCACACTTCTCTTGATGCAGCCCAGGATGCGATTGGCCTTCTGGACTGCGAGCGCGCGTTGCTGGCTCATGTGCAGCGGTACCCTCAAGACCCGCTCTGCAGGGCTGCTCTCAATCCCTTCATCTCCCATCCCTTCATCTCCCAGCCTATATTTGTGTTGCCCTTCATCGGTTCTTTAAATACAGGTGCTATTTTCTAAAATTTCACATGCAACTTTTGAAAGTACAAATAACTCATAAAGAAGCCATTTAATACATTGCCAGCCTAAATTTTGCAGTTTTTATATGTATGTGTAATGTGTAACAGATACAGCCCTTGTTCAAAATAAAGCTGTTAGAAATTACTTATTAAATAATGAGAGATTAGTATAAAGTTAATTTAGCTTTTATTTAGTTATATGAAGTACTAAAGTGTAATACCGAAAATTTCATGATCAATCTCAGTTGCAGGTTTTGCCTGTGAGTGCGAAATAGAGCTGTGGTAGACCAGAAGTACCATAATTACATTGCAGTTAGCAGCAGGAAGGATTAACATCTCTGGTAGAAAAATACTGTATTTTAGGACTGCCTTTATTTGTTAAATTAATAGACCAGTTCTTAGTTTTGGCATTAAAAACTAACTCTATTAATTTTCTCAGTATGTTCAAGTTTGATTTTAACTTTAGTTATTGCCATTTTTATATTAACTGGAAATAAAAACACTATTACAGTTTTTATGTTCTGTTAGGTTTTTCTGCTGAAAAACCCCTGTAGTTAAACTTTGTCATTAATTCAGACAGACAAATAAGTCTGAACGGAGTTTTCTAAATAAGTAATTTTTTTGGATTATCACAGAAGAGACCTTTGTGCTCTACTCTGTAGAATAACATTTTTATGTTTTACTGTCAATGTTATTTATTTCAAAATTGGGTTTGATGGTTTTTTTTTTCTTTAAGGTCCTTGCATGGCTTCAGAGTAGGGGTGACAAGAAATAACATAACAACTATAGATAGCCATTACCAAATAATCAATATTAATGCCAAATCTTATGCTAAAAACTGTACTGATTAAAGAGATTATAGTGGACCTCATACTATATATGAACCAGATTCAAAGTTTTCTTTTGCTTCCGGGTTTTGGTTTTTTTTTTAAATTGTTTTAATGGGCTGAGCTTTTATTTGGTCACAGTCTCAGTGAGGAGAAAGAGGCTGATAGCTTTATGATAATTATGAAAAATATGTGTTCTGAAATTTTATTAATGTTCGATTTTGATAGTTTATGAGGAACTTAACCATTGGGCTTTAACCATTTTGATTTTAGAGGGCATTGAGAAGTACACTGAAGAGTAGGGACTTTGGAAATGATCTATTTTTTGAGATACCTATCTGGTAGTCTGGTATTTTCTTTTAGGTATGTGTATTCAATCTTGTGTGATGATTTTTTTTTTTTCCCTCAAGAATAATTTTGTTACTGACAACAACCATTTCTTAACAGGCAATATTACTCTCAGATTCTATTGCTGTGGTGTTTATAACATAGACCTCATACTTTCAGTTTTCGTTCTTCTAAAGGTACTTTTGTACCACAGCACTTGCAGCAAAAAAATCTTCTCTTGATTACATGGTGAATAGGATAGTTCTTGAATACGTTAGTTTATTTAAAGGAAATGACATTTTGAAAGTACATGTGCCTTAAAAGTGCATTCTATACAGCTTGTGTTTAAACATACTTTATGTATTGTAGCATAGTTGAGCATGCTATATAAAGTGTTTTAGCATATTTTAGCATATCTCACAAAAACACATATGTAAAGTATCCATATGCAGTGAAAGTAGTGGAAATACAGTGAGTGAAATTGTAAAGAAGAGTGAGTTTGGTAATGAAAATGTTGGATTTCAAATGTGCTGAAAAACTATTTCAGAATTGTGGTTTAAATACAGTAACATAAACCAGAAATCTCTCACAGAGAATATTAAATACTTTATGCTTAGATCTTTTGCCATATGGAGAGATCAGGTTTGTATTTATTTATTTATTTATTTATTCATAGCATGACCCGATAACACTGCTGTACCAGCTCTATTGTTTCATTCCAAATAATAAAAAAAAACATCCTTCTTGCTAGGAAACATATCATTATTGTTTACTGAAATGGACCGAATGACTAAATACATTGAGCAGCATTTTAGTTTGCTTCTGGATTCCTTTTCTAATTAAGCCCATGTCCTTTGGAAAAAGCAACGTCGGAATATTTCAGTGTGGAAGGGAGGTTCACAGTGCAATCCTCTGCGGCAAACAGAGCTGGTGTCAGAGCTTGAGCAGCTTGCTCAGGGTTTTCTCCAGGCGAGTTGTGAACATCCCAGTGGATGGGTTCTGTGGTCTCCTTGACAGCTGCTCAACACCCTCACTGCGCAGGGCTTTTTTTCTTATGACAACTTAGCTTCAACTTGTTACTGTTGCCTCTTGGCCCCTCTTTCTTCTGTGTAACCCTCACTGTATGTAGTGGAAAACTGCTTTTAGATCCTACCTTAGCCTTCTCTGCTCACAGCAAAAACCCAGAATTTTCTCGCACTCTCCTGGTATAACATCTGCTGCAGCTCCCTAACCGTGTTAGTGGCCGTGTGTTAAAATCTCTTCATTTATTCTTGGCCTTGGTGGGAGGGAGGAGCAAATCTAAGTAGTACCTTGATCCTCCTTTGCTGTGAGTGGTACCGCTTTTTCCAGCTGTTGCTTCTGTGCACTGAGATTTGAGATTTCTCAGAGCAGATTTGGTCAGTCAAGACCAAGGCAAGGAAGGTATTGCTGTAATTTCATTCCTTGGAGTGCTAAGGTTTTTACCACTTCACAAATACTCTTATTTTTCTTATATTTTAAAGAGAGATGAAACTAAAGAGGGATTATTTTTGGGGAAAAGTTCTTGTGGTTGAATTTGGGTGGTTTTTGGTTGGGTTTTGGATTTTCTTTGTTGGTTCCTCTTTTGTTGTTGTGATTGTGGGGGTTTTTTTTCGATTTAGCAAAGTTATTCCATAGATAAAGAACAGTTGATTGTACATACCTCAAACACCTGTGACTGTTCCCCAGTAAGGAGGAAACCTGCCTCCAAGGCAATGAAGGAGGGAGGCTGGAAATACCTTTTCACCGTGTGGCATGAGAGGACAAATGTCACGTACAGACCGAGCTGAAATTGTTTGAACCTGGGCCACGGAGGCCCAGATGAATGTGACTGTTCAGCACAGTAGGGGTCCAATGGAACTGGAACATCTTCTTTGCCAAAGGCAAAGGGTGTAATTTTGGGTATATTTGTTGCCGATGCAGCCAAAATAGAAACACGGAATGGACTAGGGTTTTAGACAGCCCAGCTCTGCTGATGATCTACTGGCTGCCCTTATTCCTCTCCCAAGTAACATCACAATATCGTTTAAATTAAACAGAAAATAAAATTCTTCAGGGACTATTTTACAAATACTGCTTTTTGAATTAAATTTTCTAAAATCAAGTAGCTTATCAACAATGATTTTTTATGGTAAATATTAATTCAAGTTCATGATTCATCATATTTCAAAGAGTGTCTCTTGTTTTAATTCTGAATGTGGACAGGAGAATTAATTTAATCAGTTAGTGTGGATGCCATACTTACTTGAGGATTCTAGTGGTTCCTGATTTTTAGGTTCGAGAAAAAATAAGAGTAATGATTAAAAATAAATAAATAATCTTAAGTCACTATTCTTGTGGTCATCTTTGCTCTTTTGTAGGTGTAAATGCTAAATTGAGCAGTTTTAGATAAACTTTCCAGGTGGACTTGTAAATATTAATTAGCATATGTTTATACATTTCTTCAAATCCAAAGACTGAGATTTTTTTTTTCTTTTGTTTTTTGGGGGTTATTTTCAGAGTGCTCCATATTCAGACAGCAGTCAACATGGAATGATTTTCTTTAGTGGTTAAAGAAAACAAAATTTTCTTTAGTAGGGTCTTTGCCAAGTTCTGCTTTATTTTTAACAAGATTTAAGATTTATTTCTGTCTGGGCCATCTTTGAAGCTCTTTAATAGGTCATAGGAAGATAAGCCTTAACTTTAGAAAGTAACTCAAGTAGTGTGTCTTTGGCCAGTTACTTCACTTGGATTTCTAGCGTGTATTCACTGCTTGGTATCAGTCTTAGACCTTGATGAGCCGTTAAGGAATGAGTCTTTTCCGCTGGTACCAGTGGCAAAATGCTCACTCAGACAAAAATGGACTTGGACGGTCAATGGATTACTCTGCCATTTATTTATGTACTTGATTCTGATGAAAATTATTAATGTTTGTAATTAATCATAGGAGTATTAAACTAGTTCTTCACCAGAAGTTGTGGTTTAGATTTGAGCTGCATATAAATTTTCATGTAGTATCGATACTGAAGATGTGATCTTTGCATGTTTAGTGAAGAGCATAAGGTTCAATGATTTGACTTGTCCAGCCTTAAGCCTGGAGTGCCTGAGTTCTCCTGCTATTGTGCTGTGTCTTCTAGGAGAAAAATCTGTTTCTGCTTGGGTCCTTTCCAAACAAACCTCTAAAACTGTAAATTTATTTTAGAAAATGTGGTTTGTTCTGTAAAATAATGCACCCTCAATGCTACGGAAGGGTAGATGTAACAAAATTAATCTGAGCGACTGTTATTTTACTTCCTTTTTTATCACTGAGCAGCGAAGCAGCATTTTCTAGTTTGAAAAGCATGTACAATTTCCATAGAAGCAGTCGGTGCAGTGGACCAGATGCGTGACCCAGTGTAGACTTCTCACGCTGATATGATTTAGCTTTTGGTCACTGGCTGTTGAACAGTTTAATGGTACCTTCTGCACAGGTAGGTGTTGGTTGCAAAGGTGATGTTCTACCAACTGCGAGTGCTGAAGTCGGCTGCAAAGCTCACGGTTCTACAGTGGCTGGAGGATTGGTTTAGGCCACATTAACTTGAACAGTACCCCCAAAGGAAAACCAAAACACTGCTTAAACAATGTCAACCATTTCTACCAGTTTGCACCACAAGTCTGACACTGCAAACAGTAAAAGAGCTCATTTCACAAAGCTCACTGAATTATCTGCTGTGTATTAGAGCTGGTTGAAAGTTACTTTTGTAGAAGAAAAAAGAAAAAGCAACTTTTCTGGAGGTAGACATTTATCATCCCTCCACACAACCTCCCTCCTCTGCACTGCTAATTTGTTAATTACAGTTACTAGCATAACTGTCAAGTAAGTAGATAGAAATTGAAAAGGAAAAAAAGTGGGATTTTGGCAGTTGTATAACACTTTATTTAAAATGTGTTCTTTCAAGTGTAATAGAGACATTCTCATGCTAACTCTGTTGTATTTCTTATTATTCATAATTAAATATATAGTGCGGCTCAACGTCTGTCCCTTCTTGTTTCACATTGCAAGAACCAGTATAGCAAGACCATGAAATAGATGAAGCCAAAATAACTCTCACACACACAGATAACCCTCCAACAATCCATTTCATGTTCATTTCTGCTCCTTGCTGTTTCCTGAAGTCACAGAATCCTTGCTAAGGACTCCTACAGCCATCTTCCATGAAAGCAGGTGCAGGGAAGGGAGGACAGACAAGGAAAATAAGATCCTTATGAAGAAGAATTTCACTGTAAAATTATACATGATATTGCAGGATTCTGATTTATAGCAAGATAATGGTCGTGGTTTAAATTGCCTTCCTGCTTGCTTATTCCTGCTCTTAACTCTTAACCAACACATTCATGCAAAAATATACATATACTCAATCTCACAAATATATGCACATACACAAATGTGCACAAATTGCGTTTTTTTTCTGAAAAAATAGAGCGCCTAAAAGATACAGGCAGCACTTGTTCCTAAGATTGCCTTATAGCTGCCGTCATAAAATTGCACATTTGGTTTGCTGTGATGTAATTAGTCCAAAAATTTCCTTTTTGCTGCTTTGCCACAGCTTAAATTTTAAGGAATGTTTTTGTCAAAACAATTGAAAGCACGAGACAGGGGATTGCCCCGTGGTCTTTTCTTTAGAAAGTTTAAAACCTGAACTTCATATTCTACCTGGGGCGGCTTTTGCAGCACATTTGAGAGTTAGTGACCCTTTGGGTCACTTTGAAAAACAAATTGGCTTCCCAAGTTTGGTCAAATTATGAACCTGATTAAATTATCCTTTGTATGAACTCGGGAGAGAATTTGTCGTAGTTGATTTTGCAAAGAGCTGCCAAGTTTTGGGGTATGCACGAGGATTTAAAGCTTTGTGCTGCTGTGGGTTCTGATGGATTTTGGTGCTGCCATCAGAATAAAACATACAAGCCCTGTCCCAGTGAGCTCTGTGTCACCTCTATTCCTGAGCTTAGGCTGCTTTGAAGTGAATTTTGTCTAAACCTAGTACAAGAGGCAGGAAAAACTGACCCATAGGAAAACATTTCAGGACAAGAAAACAGAAAAGAGAGGGAACTCAGGACTAAGAATTGAAGTGGGGGTTGACTATAACTGAAATAATTTTGTAAGTCTTCATGTATAAATAAAAAAGTAGCTTATCTTTGCATCAGTGTGAAGGACTTTTCCTAAGAATATCAGGGAAGACATCTGCTGTACTGTATACAAGGCATTTCTGGAGAGCAGCAGCACCAGAAGTCAGATATTCTTTGTGTTTACATGTGAGAAGACTAGTTACTGAAGAGAATTTTAACTCTTTGCAATGCGTTTAGCAGCTTTGCTTTATCTCTGTCTGTCTGCCTCTTAACCAACTGATACAGAATTTATGAAAACATTAAAGATATTAAAAATTAACTCAATATTTTATAGCTCCTTAAAAAGGAAGTATAGCTATTCCTCTTGCTCATACCTGGCACAGGGATATTGAAATGATCTGAGCAAGTGATGTTACAAACTGAAAGTAGGTTAAAAATCTTAAATGTGGAAGATGGATGTGGAATTTTAAAAGAACTGTATGCAAAATGATATGTGAAAGCTTCTAGAGCTTGATTGGAATTGGCAATTGTGTAACATGTATCCAGGTGCTAAAATAATGTAGAAAATGTGGCAAATCTAAAAGAAGACTGGGTCTTATGATAAAACATTTTGGACTTACAGAGCTCAGAATTAAGTTTCAAGTAGTTCCTAGTGACTCCAATACCCACAAGTGTTTTATTTCGACTACCAGCTCTAAAATGGATATGCTAACACTGGTCACCTCTTAGAAGTCTAAGGGAGTGGTTCTGAGTGGTAGGATGAGAGGAAAAGGCCTCAAGTTGCACCGTGGGAGGTTTAGATTGGATATTAGGAAAAAATTCTTCACTGAAAGGTTGTTAAGCATTGGAACAGGCTGCCCACCATCCCTGGACGTGTTTAGAAGACGTGTAGATAAGGTGCTTAAGGACACGGTCTCGTGGTGGACCTGGTAGTGCTAAGTTAACGGTTGGACTGGATCATCTTAAAGGTCTTTTCCAACCAAAACGATTCTGTGAATTTGTGATACATCGTACAAGGGCAAGTGTGGGTAGATTAAATTTACATGCTTGGGCAGTATTGCTTTCTTTCATTTGTAGTACTTACAGAGCAAGTGAGTTTACACCCTTTTTTCTTTTAGTTTTATTTTTCTCAACACAGAAAATAAGCGTAGTTCAGCTACAATGAATAGCTGGTTTCTGAATAGAAAGATTGAATAGCAAGTACTGAGGTGCTACAGGAGTGATTGCTTATAATCTTTATGTAAGTAACACATTGCTATTACACCGGTATCTGAAAAAAAATAATATATGTATTTCTTTTTTTTCCCCCTTTCCATCTAGGAATTGCTGATATTTTTACAAAATTTGCCTACAGAACACTGGGGAAATGAAGAAATAAGTGTACTCCTTGCAGAGGCCTACAGACTGAAGTTTGCATTTGCGGACGCCCCAAATCATTACAAGAAATGAATATAAAGAGCCAGAAATCATTAAGAACGACGTGTTCTGCAGTATTATGGCATCTGGTGTTCTGGTTGTGCTTTCAGCTCATTGCTCCTTCATTTGAATTAAGATGACCATTAAAATTCTGTTAGAATTTGCAGAATAAGAAAGGAATACCAAAGAAATGGACAAAACAGGCTATCGAGCATTGAATGAACTTAGAAGTGAACTTTTTTGCTCAGCATGAAAAATGAGTTCTGAAGCCTATCACATGATTTTCTTCTTTTTTTTCTCCTTCTCTAATTAGAAGAATTTTGATCTGTCTCATTTCTGTCGAGCAGTTTTTGTATGTACCAAGGACTTAAAACTACTTATGGAATGATTTTGTCATTACTTCAGCGTTACCTGCCGTGACTTTATCAGCCGGTTTGGTCACTAAAAGTTACTTACTTTGAGTGGAAAAAAAGAACTTCTCGTAGTCTTAAAGACCAAATGAGACAGCAAGGCCTGTGTTTTGAGGTCTGGTTATAACTCAGAAGACACTAATATTCACACACCATCTGTTGTTTTTCCATGGAATTAGGTTAAAATTCTTGAATAATATAAGAATATAGAAGGTTGCAATGGAAATTGGTGGCATTTTTCTTAACATTACTCAGTCTTGCAGTGTGCTGTAGAAGCTTTTTAGCCATACGAAAGAGTTACTTAAAGCCGAGGACTTATCTAAAATAAATCCCTCTTTATATATTTTGGAGTGTTTTTAGAATACCAAATAAAGTAGAAGACGTGGTCTTGTCAAAGTAATTAAAGCCTTTCTTTCAAGGCCTTTCAGTTTTGCAGCATGAAAGTTCACTTTTAAGAAACGTATTAAGCAGCTTGATTTACAGAGTAAGATGTATTTATATCTCAGTTGTTGCCTTATTCTCCATTTCTAGCATGTTAGAAAAAGAAAATTAATATATCTTTCCAAAGCTTATTTGTTTACTAATTTAATACTTCTTTTCCTGATTATTCAGAGGAAGCGAGAAGATAGTTCCCAATAACAGTAACTGTATGCTCAGATCACTTTTGTGTCTTTAGCAGAATAAAAAACCTGTATGACTTTATAGAATGAAATTAATGTTTCTTCATATAATCGTGGGATACTGAATAATTTCTTAAAGCTTATATAATTTAAGTGCACTATTTATTTGCAAGAAATCTTTTCAGATAAGGATTCTTATGATGTTCTCTTGGATGTAAATAACTCATATTATTTTGTGCCTACCCTACACATGCAGGTTATTAAGAGTTGCAATAAGCAATATAGTGGAAGCTCAGAATTGTTGTTCCTCAGTTCAGTTCTTGAGTTACACAACATTGCACGGAAAGTGTAGTGCACTTCTGAGTTTGGGAAATAAAAGATCTTGAAGAGATTTTCTCTTATGACTTGTTATTGGAAGATTATTTTCAAGTTCTTAAAAATATGTAGATACATATTTTGAAGAAAGCTTTCTAGATGTATTAATTACAGTACTTATTTTAGGGGCCTTAGTTCTTGATGCTGACTTTATAATAATTAGGTGTTTCAGGGTAAATAGAATAAAACACATTTTTTACCAACATATGATTATAAGAACTGTATTTTAAAATTACACGAAAACTTTAGTAGAAGAGGGGAAAAAAAAAGAATTAATTCAGAAGCAGGAGTGTTTGGTGGCTTGGACGCATTCCTGTTCCACCGGTATCAGCTGGGAGTTTCAGTTGCAATGGATACAAGATCAGGCCTTCTAGACTGCTGTGGTTGTGCCTAGAGTGGGTAGTGGGTCTGTGTTTCCTAAATGTCCATTTACTGTTTTCTGAAACTTCAGTTCATGGTCTAATGCATCAAAAATTTATGTTTACAAAGAATTTTGTGTTGTGCCTAACAGAATATCTACCAATAACAGAATGAAAGAAACCTAAAATCTATGACTATTTGCTTTAAACTTAGTATCTACAATCATTTGTTAATGGAAATGCATATTATTGTAACGAGAGAAGACACACAGCATTAAACGTACAATGTTGCAAGGGTTTTCTATCATTAACTTTTTTCTATTAAGATGTTGTTTAGGTAGTTACGTGTAACATGGAAAGCTGACCCAAAGTTGTCTGCTGTGTCAGATGCTCCTGCGTAACATTTATGGGACTGGATAAATAAAATTTCCTTCATCGGGTCCACATAAGTTGTCTGCCATGTCTTCCAAATTCGACAGGTACCTCTTACTTCCCTTGGAAGAAAGTATTACCATTAGAGGTCACATCTACTATTGCGTCTGTGTCAGAAGTTGAATATTGTACTTGAGCACATTGCTTTTTAAGGATAGTGGGAAGTTTCCTAATATAATAACAATGCTTATTTATGTAGATATAGACTTTTCTGGAAAATACAATATAGATATATAAATAGCATTTATATATCTATACAGATAGGAATAGTTTTCGGTAAATATAAGGCCAACAGTTATGCAAAATTTCAAATCTTCAGTAGGATTTACGTAAAATATTTCATTTTGTTAAAAAGATAACACCTTACATTAACAATTTTACATCTCAGGTAAAATGTCATTCCAAACAAACATTACATAGGAAAGGAAATAATAACATTAGCATTATTATATCCCATGTATTTAATTTTTTTTAAAATTCAAGATTCTGAATATTACAGAATTCCTTTATAATATGTATTTTCTTATGAAGGAGGCATCTTGACACATTACTAGTGAAACCAGGCAGTAATTTCCTAGAACTCATGCGGAATATTGAAATTGTAGTGTCTAAAATGCGTGTTAAAGAATTTCTGTGATAAAAATTTAAACAAGAATGTACAATATAAAAAAAGATTTATGACTACAGTATTTGAAAAATGTAAATAACAAATGAATTAGTTAACTATGTAAATACAGTACATGGAGTAGGATAGAAATGTAAGTTGAAATCTCATGTAACTCTGTAATATGTTATAAGAAATTAGTTTCATTAAGTTTCATTATTTTTTTGGCTCAGTTCCTTATGGAAAGGCCCATGAATTTGTTTTTAACTTCAGAACTACAGACTAGAAGTATCCGAAGTTCCATTGTACGCTTCTAACAAATGTTAACACTGAGGCACTGGTTGAAACTGTAAAACTGATGAAAGATGAGGAAATAAATGCATATTTATGAAGCGCAGTAGAGAGTGGAAAGCTTTTTTTATTGTTTTCATCAAGCACATTGCATACCACATCAAAGCAGATTTTTGGTGTGGTTTTGTTTTAGAGTCTCAAAACTCTGTATCACGAGAGCAAATGCAGTAGTGAAACCTCTGTTCTCAGTTACGTTTCTGTAACTCTCTGCCCTTGTATCTTGTAGATTTTGCAAGTTAGTAATGCCAGACAACTTCCAGAGGGGAGTCTCTGCGTATATCACATACATACAAGATGCTGAACGTTTTCTAAAAAGTAAATGAAGATGAATTTAACACCATGGCAGAATTAAAGCAGAGGGCAGGTGGAACAGATCAGGGCGAAGTGAAGGAAGGACATAGAGAATTCTCTGCCTCTCTGGCGGGGAGGAAGGAGAGGAAGCTTCAGCTCCATGGGGAGAAACAGTAGAAGGTAACGATGGAGTCCGTGTGATCTGGAAACTTAAAGATGGTTTAAATAGATTAAGAAGCAAGGAAAGATGTCCTGTACATATGAAGCTCAAGTCCCTTGTGTCAAGGAAGCTAGTGGGAGTCTTCTAATAATCCAGATGAGTCTGGTAAGAAAATATACAAGCCTGAAAGGCAAAGTTTATAACTTCTCTATTTAAAAGTCCACACAGCATTCAGGGGAAAAGAGACGTGGGGATGCGATGAGCAATCTTTCTGTTACGTGCTTGAGTGATGATGAATTGTAATCATGCAGATTTCTCACCTTGAATCAAATTTGTGTTTCTTCATCTGCTCTAATCTTCTGAAGATCCTGCAGAAAATCAGCAAGAGGTGATTTTTCAAATTACTTTTTCAAAAGCAGAAGAGATAAGAAGGTGGAGTAAAGGCCTCAAGGTCTCACAAAGAATGTGCTGAGAGACATCGCTGAAAGCTATTTGTTTGTTGATCCTTGTGTAAAGGACTCCTGGATATCTTACGTGCTGGGCAGGTATCCCACTGCTACAAATCTCGAGTGCAACAGTAAGGACTTTCCAAAAATCTGTTCTGCACTTCAGGTCATTTCCTCTTCGAAAACAGAGTCAGAGAAAGGTAAACGCTTTGTAGTGCTTTAAATTCTGTGGAGATGGGAAAAAGAGGTGGAAAAGCAACCAGTCCAGCAATCCCTCAGGCAGGATGCTGTATCCTGGGAAGGAACTCCGGCTCAAGTGCTTCTCGTCACTGTATGATGGAGAGTGAAATTTCTGAGCAATTTAATTCCAGATCATTTGCATTTTTATAAGTTAAATCTCAAATCTTGCATCCCATCTAATTCCTTAAGCTTAGTGTAGCTGAGGCAGCACTGGAGTAAATAATTAAATTGCCATGGCACCGTATCAAAGAACCTTTTAACACTTCGAAGTCTTCTGTATATACCCCACATTTGAGTCAAGACATGTTCCAGGAATGAAAGGTTGACAGGACATACGACAGAAAGCCTTTCAGAGACAGGTGTTCTGAAACCTGGGTTTTTTTTTTGGCCAGAAGAATTTACTACAAGATTCCAAATGAGATTGTGCACAGTCAGCAAAGCATAGTTTTTTGAACTGGACTTCCACATTTATGCTTATGATGAAGTTTCCTTAACACAGACAATTAAAGTCTCAATTTGCCTGCAGTATATACAGAGATCCTCAGGAACTTAAGCTCCAGGCATAAGCTCAGAAGTCTGAACTATAGTACAGGTATTAATTTTGTTCTTAATATACAATTATCTACAAATGTAAGTCAAAAAGGGCCAAAATTTCTGTTAGGAGTCTACTGCAATGTTTGTGGGTCTGCCTTTGTGTCAAGGTTTTAGCCAATAACTAGTTGGCAGATGCTCTCTGTGATACCCTCAGCTGGGGGTATCTCAAGTGGCCTCAGGTTAGTATGGCCACAGAAAGTTTTTATCCCGATTCTCTCAAACCAGGACACTGTGTAATCAGATTAATTAAGATCTAGTGTACTTTTTTTCCCTGATTTTACTGTTATGTATTCTTCACAACTGAGATTAATTTCTGAGATCTGTATTTTGGAGCTGGATCCACTGTATTCCAGAAATATCCAACTATCACTTACTTGTGCCTAATCAGGAATTCTTTTTGTGGTAACAAGATCATTCTGAATTTCAGAGCAATAGAAGGAAAAAAACAGCAACAGAGAGAATAGAAGAATTTTTTCCCATTAATTTCTGATTTCCAGAAAAGATGAGGAAATGCACCTCTTGGGGTATTTGGGCAACTTCATTCTCAAACTCAGGATGTAGGCTCTGACATAGAGCTTTCTAAAACTGAGGTTATGTATGTTCATGTATTTCTATCTTCCTCCAGAAAAAAAATGAGATTTCCAGTGAACAGTTCCTGCTACCAGTGCCTTTGATCAATTCTGTTCCTTCTTTTAGGAGGAGCAGGAATATAAAATACATAGCTGTCATGACAGATCACGGGAGGTAACAAAAATGACCAGGCTTATCAGTAGTTAGATGGCCATCTCACTCATAAAATGTCATTTTAACAACTAAGGCAGCTTAACAGACTTGGCTGTTTGGTCTAAAAATAAGTCAGTAACTCCAACCCAAAACAGTGCTCGTCGAAACATTTTTAGACTGTAGTTAACAATAGGCTATACAGCTGGAGAAAAAAAGTCTAGTCCTATACCTACCTGATCAAGTAAAAATTTATCCTAAGACATCAGGATGTGTTTAAGTGTCACTTAGATGTGGTGTTGGGTGATATGGTTTAGGGGTGAACTTGTAGTGTAGGGTTAATGGTTGTAGTGTAGGGTTAATGGTTGGACTTGATGATCCCAAGGGTCTTTTCCAACCTGAACTGTTCTATGATTCTATAATTCTCTGATTTCCTGCAACTGTGTAGAATGTATCAGGCATATAAATAATTCAGCATTTGCATGCAGAAATTAACAAACTTGCTGCATCAGTAAAGAAAATGTTGTTGTTATATTTTTTCCCGAGATATTCTACTGTTACTGCATCAGTGAAAAACCTGTTTGAAAAACAAGTAGGTTTCCTTCTCTATCATGAAAATACTGAGTGACAGACATCTTTGTGTTCAGATGGAGCAGCCTTTGCCTTCTGAGCACAGAAGCTACTCAAGAAATTTTTTGCAAATGTTCCGATGGTAAAGGCCAGCCTACTGTTCAATGTGCAGTCACCCTCTGTGAAGCAAAAGTTGTGATAATTCAGTCCATGCTGGCTAATACTATTTATGTTATCCACAAAACAATAAGAAGTAAAAATCCATGTTTCCCCATCCAAGGACTCGTGTTTGTTTGTGGAAAGTTGTATTCATTATGTCAATGCTCTGAAGATAATACTGACCGTGCTGTCAGATCCATCCAAGTTAACAGCAACTGTGGGCAGCAAAGGATACCCAGATGCAACAGGTGCTCCCTAGGAAAAGTAGTAAGCACAAAATGTTTAGATTGAACATTAGGAAAAATTTCTTCACTGAAGGGATTGTCAAGCATTGGAATAGGCTGCCCAGGGAAGTGGTTGAGTCACCATCACTGAAGGTATTTAAAAGATGTGGAGATATGGTGCTTAGGAATGTGGTTTTGTGATGGACTTAGTGTTGTTAGGTTGATGGTTGGACTTGATGATCTTACAGGTCCTTTCCAACCTAAATGATTCAATATTCGGCCTGGCAGGGGGATGTCTGTGGACAGTGTAAGAGTTAGTGTTGGTTAAATAGTCACTTTGTTATATTTATGCAAGTTATTGTCTCCCCAGTTTTACAGTATGTCGTAAATGTAGATATCTACATCTGAGCTAGGCACACCCCTTAGTTGATGGAGGGGAACGAGTCCTTCTAGGTGCTATTGCCCCTGCTTCTGAGTAGCCCTCTGAACTGTGCCAGGTGAGTGGCACCAAAAAGGTTCTCTCTCTCTCCACTGGCACTAAAGGAGTCTGGAGGACAAACCCATAGCTAGATGCCAGCATTGTCATTTTTGTATTTTGAAGCATCTCTTAGCAATTTTAATTTGAAATAGCATTCCTCATTCCTGTACGTACGTTAAAAAGAATCACAAATTTTCTCAGATCTATTTTAAAAATGCACGCTTAAAGTTCAAATTTGATGTTCATGTGGCTCGAATAAGCTGCAATCCAAAGGACACGTTGGCTTATTTATTGCAGCTACCATACTGCAACATCAACCTTACTTAGGTAAGCTTTAGCTCCAGTTAGACAGCAGTTCAGCCCATTAGCTTGCTGTTTATATTAGCTGTCTTTCCTGCTGTGAATAAACTACAACCCTGTAGCACAGCCAGAGATAAAACTTAGTATGCTTGCATGCAAATTGAAATGAGTGGAAAAAGAAATGTTGACAAATTACTTCATCTTAAAATGAGATCTTTGCAATGGGATCTCCCTACCACTTGTTATGTAAATAAATATTATAGGCTGCTAAGTAAAATGTATGGGACACAATTTCCCATTCTGTCTAACCAAAAGTAAGAGTAATAGAAGAGTTTACTCTTCCTGCTTAAGTAGTGTCCAAACTATATAATCTGTTTTCCAGACAGTAAGGAAGATAAAAATCCTACCTCACAGAATGGACTGTGCATTTTTTTGGTGTCCTGCATGAAACTGCGGAACACTGCAGGGATATGTTGGCTGGGATGGTGATACCCGACAGGGAGGAAGGACTTGAGAAATGACCATAGTTGGTCCTGCTTAGCTGACCAGTTTCCCAGAACACGAATTCACGTGAAACTGTGTTCACTTCATATACCTGCATATCTCTCTGGAAGACGGTCAACAACAAAGTGGCCTGATTGTGTCTTGACTGAATGTGTTCTTTAAAAAAAAAACACCAGCAACAAAACAAATTGGTAACCCATCAGTAACATATTATCAATCCATAGGATAAACAGAATAACTTCATTGTCGTGAAACTAAGCTGTTTCTTGAAGAATAGTGGCATTAAGTGACATTATTAGTGATTGAAAAATTGGAGACTATCACTTAACTTTAGCACGAGTCCAGCAGTGATCTGAAAAGGACTTCCATGGTATAGGAGGTGACATATGGTGTTTGCATAGTAGATGTTAGACTAGTTCTCAAAGCTTTTTAAACCTTGCATTCATCTTTACGAAGGGGATTTTGCTGTTTTTCCATGTTGGGAGAAAAGGCGAACATTGGACCATAAAGCTTCATAAATGCCAAGACTCAGTGTCTCCCTCTCTTTAGTTACGCAGACCCATGTCTGTATCCAAGAGCTCAGCTAACCCACTTTAAGTCATTGTTCCTCAACTAAATTAAAAACATTAATCTTTTTTCTTGCTACTTATGTATATTGATTGTATTTTACACAACTTTCTTGTGAAGTAATGATGTGGAAAGTTTCTGTAAGATAGCAGTGGTACTCTCAATTTCGAATTATCTGGTAAATCTGCATCAAGTTTTATTGAGCAGGAGTGTTGTGAAAATGCATCTTCTCATTCTGAGTTATTACTTTCAGTTCATAAGACTGCTCTGAGCTGTTCATTTAGATCCTGTTAGACTCCTTTCTGACATGCAGGACAACTTCAGCTTTCATCTGGCCTAGGAGATACCAGAAATCGTTGAAGGCAGAGAGAATAGTCGCCGTAATTCGTTATGTACCACAAAAATCGTCCGAGGTACCTAGATGGTATCTATACAGAATGGATTAATATAGCTACAATGAACAGAGGTTTGGTTTCAAACAGCATAGTTTTAGGATCCTGAGGCATGTATGAGAATATGTACCTTGGACAATCTCTTGGTGACTAATAAATACTACCAGCTATGTTTTAAACTTAAGAAGGAATCCAAGGGAGTACTTCTGGATTTTTTGTTGAATCCAGTTTTGGACCTTAAGCGTTAGCATTGTAAAAGTATATTCCTAGACTGTCATAGTATGTGGCAACTTTATATCGTATACAGTAAATATATTTATGCATTTAGTAATAGCACAAGTTTCAATCTCTGCTTTTATAGAGTCTTTTTTATAAGCTTTCTTTTTTTTTCCTTCTGTCTTTTAAAGCATACTAACAGGAACTGTAGAAGGAGGAAGTGATACAGCATCAGCTTCTGGCTTATTGAAAAGCAAGTGATTTTAACTTCAGAAGTAATTGGTAGGTTTCTGTCTTGTTGGCCTCAGTGAAAAGAAGTGTAATTTCAGGATCTGAAATCAAGTTCCGGTACGAAGATTCTTTTTTATTAAAGGAAAGAAACAAGTTTGGGTAAAAAAATAAAAATACTGATAGATCTAAGGCAGCCCACAGCGTAAGAGCTGCCAGTGTCTGAATGGAAACTAAGTGTTGCTTATGTTTAAAGTGCAAATTAATTTCCTCTCTAGAGAAATGAAGTAGCTCAAAGCTATGAAAATCTCATACGTGAACAAGGACTATTAAAGAAACTGCCAGTTAAGACAACTGATGGAATAAATGCAGCAAAGGAAGCAGATTGAAATTTATGGTGACTAGGCAAAATAGATCAATGGAAACAAAATATATCTGGAATTTCCCAAACTACAATAGGAAATAAAGAGAAATAACCTGAAAACCATCCAAAGACAGAAAAATACTACTCTTTTTTGAAGAAGAAGAAGAAGAAAGGAAAAGAAGAAAAGACAAAAATTAATCTGACTGACTAATCCGTTGAAAGGAAAGCAGTCCAATAGACCTCTAACCCAAATAAAGATACTGTCATCATTTGTACCTCCTTGGGTAACAGTACAAAGAAAGAGGGAAGGCAAAGCATATTTTGAGGCAACTATGTTGTCACCCAAAAAATGTATTATTTACAGTACCCAATTTTGTGCAGCTAGCTTGCTGCCTACATTACCCCACTGATATCCTTATGTTGCTCCCAGGAACCACAAAGAGACAAAGATAACAGAGATGGTTGACAGCCTCTGACCTGTGTCCTGCTCCCAGTCACTCAGGAAGAGATGTGCAATGAGCTGAGGTGGACCAGTCGGCCACATGAAAATGGGCAGTAGGAATGCCTCCCCCTCCCACTCCATGCCTTTTATAAGGGAAAATAGAGCTGGCATAACTCTTCTGTCATTTGAATTAGAATTGTCTCCAGGAGATTTTCCGTATTGATAAGACACTCTCTTGGTCAGTTAGAGAATCATGTATAGCTCTGTAATGTAGGCACCTTATAATTTACTGATATGCTCTACTATTTCGGGAAGAAACACAGACCCTTGAAAAATGGAGTAATTGCATTGCTGGACATAGATACCACTATTTTGATTCAATATTTTGTGGGGATTAAGTGCAGGGATGATGGTATTGAAATCAAAGTATATAAAGAAGTAGAAGATTTCTCAGTGGTTCCAGATGAACTCTAGTTATTCCCTGAAATTAAAACCTACAACCGGTGCTACACTCCTTCAAAGATGTTTATGCAAAATGACTGTTATTCAAAATATTTTTCTTTACCCTGATTTATCTGACAGGAATTTTACTGATTTTTATGAAAGATGCATGTGCAAAATCTTATCAGATCATCCTTGGGAGTAGCAAAATCTCTTGGGGAATGTACTCATTTTTCTTCTAACCAGGGCTCACTGCATAAGCAGAAAAACCAGGAGCAAGGAGCCAGCCCCACGATTTTTGTCACTATTGATTTTCCAAATCTAAGCTTCTCCCTTTCTTCCAAGTTAAAAATTTTACCAATAAATTCTGGATGGTTGAAAGAGAGCTTTGGCAGAGCTGCTATTTTCACAAAATGTTGTTTAAAAGAAAAAAAAAAAATCCAAATCTCTAGAGATGTCTTTGGTCGCCAAATACTACGGCTGGAAAAACACTTTGGGGCTGGTACACGAGGGGGCGCATCTATCCTACAATTGCACAGAGCCAGAAACCCTGCTCTTAGCGATCGGCTCCTGAGCAGTAACCCTTTACTTCTGAGCATACAGCAGAAGACTTTAGCAATCAAGTCTCTATCTATAACATAAGCACAGTAAAAATAACCGCAGCCCAAAAGCTTATGCCATACAGGGATAGTTACATTGCAAGCCAGTCTCCAGAAATTACCCTCTTTCCTTCAGCATCAGGGTCAGTCAAAAGAAATTTGCTTAACCTGTCGTGATGCTGTTCTCAGGACCAGGAAAATGCAATATGTTGTTTCTGTTGCTGTTTGGGGACTGGTCAGATCTTACAGGACACAACTGCAGGGGAGTGAATCTGGCACAATGTGGCCTTTAGTGTACATCACACTGTGCTTTGGCATATGGGCTCAAACTCTGCACAGGAAAATAGCATACTGCAAACATCTACCATATGGTAAAATTAGTGAAATACCAGCAGCAGTAAGACCAGGATGACATAATTCTTCATGCTAGTACTGTGTCTCATTTAAGTTCTATATTACTGGATGTCCCAGTCGGAATTAGGGGCCTCTGCGTGAGGTATCCGACAATCACGTTGCCTTGAGCAAACAAAGCTGAGAAAACAACAAAGACTGGGATTTAAAGATCACAGCCTAAAGCAACAAACAGCACAAAGCAGAGTCTCATTGCTTATTGTAAATGCCTCTGATCATGGGATTTATCGCTTTCCCACCTGTACTCTCCTAATCTAGCTACTTAGCCTCTGCAAGCTCATTCAGAGAGTGACTATCTGAATCCTTCAGCTGTTCACCTTGAGTGATACCACAGGGCCAGATTTCGTCTCTGCAAGTTGGTTCAATATTGAAACAGAAGGAGACAAAAAGAGCACGTGCATAGTGTAGGAATGAATCCCAATTAAAGTTACTGTGGTTTCTCAGTTACAAAGACAGATATTGGCCAATGATGTCACAAAGGAGAAAAACAAAGTCACGCTCTTGCTTCATGTTTTGCACAAGGCAACATTGTCTCTTTGCTGCAATGGTGAGACAATGCCAAAATCCTTAGAGAGATGTGACCAACCCCTAAAAAGTTCAAATACGGTGCTTATGTCAGCTTTTTGAGCTTGAACTCACTTGTTCTTATGCAAAACGATCACTTCCCATAGCAAAAATTTTCAAGCAGTTCTCTGTCAGCCTCTGAAATCCAGGGAACTCTGGCGCTGCGTTATTGCATATCAGCCCACAATCTGGGCATTGCTCCTAGCAACTGTAGCAGTGCTTCTCCTAATAAACCACAGCAATCAATTAGAATGGCAGAAAAGACGCGCAAAACCTCCTGAAACAAACAGACAGATGAAGAAATGCAACCAGATACCAGTAAGGCTCCAGATATCTTAAAATCTGCAAACAAATTTTTTCCTTAATGGGATAATGCTTCTGAAGACTGCTGTTTGGAAATGCAATGGCCTGGAAAATGGAGGTCAATAAAACAACAAAAGGACAACCAGCATAGCTGAGAGAGGAGAGCATTTGATGGAAATAATTTAATCACCAAACTAATTCCTTATCTATTAAGTAGGGAGCGCTGGTTGGGAATGCAGTGGAGCATGTTAAGTCTTACAGCTGAAGTCCTAACAGTGTAGTCAGTCATGTTTTGGTGTAGCAATAGCTTTTATGCTGTTTTTCTCGGAAAAAAATATTAAAATGGCAAGAACCAATAACAATAGTTCATTTGTTGTTCTTGTTGTTGAGGCCAGGATTATTCCACCTGTATGACACGGTACCTTCATATTTTACTTTCTTACCAATTCAACCTGTGTACTGTGTACTTGATACCAGGTCCACCATAATGACTGCTCCAAAAGCTGATGACAGGCTCCTTGAGAATTCCTGCGCATTGCCACTGAACTCCTCAACTACCCAACAATGACACTCTGTTAAGGTGGAGTTTAAGACACTCAGCTGAAAGACCATCCCTTACAAAAATTACTCCAGTCATAATTTGTAACCAAGTCCTTTTCCCATGCTGCAGTTTATCCTGGCCTAGAAATGGCTGAAGTGATAATAGAGCTTGCTACTTTTTACAATCATTGTATTGGCATAATGTAACGTAATTCAGACCAGTTCTTCCAGAAAATCTGGAAACATTGCTACATAACCTGATGAAAAACAATCTGCTTTTTGAGAAGTTTCAAAGAAATAGTATAGCATCCAATGCAAAAAAAAAAAAAAAAAAAAAAAAAAAGCAGTGGGACAATAAAACAGCAGAAAACTGTGTTGCTCATTTACTGGTGTAATCTATAGGCAGACAAGCTAATGTTACCTGGGATTTTTGAGCCACAGCCCTTCCTAGTGTTAGTTCTTTTGTGCTTTTACATGTTTTCCATAGATTTTTTTTTTCAAAAGATTCACTTTGAATTTGTACATAGGACATAATCTTTCAGAAATTTACAGTTAAAATTAAGCTAGGAAGTACGACTGCAGCTGTCCCTCCCAGATAAGGGATGGGAGTATTCAGCTTTTTGTTTGCAGAAGAGAAAGACTGGAGACTAGCCAGCATTGAGCTGTATCAGTGTTGTAAGGTAAACTCTGAGGGTACCGAGCAGTATCACAAGTTTGGACGACGAGAGTCAAGCAAAATGACCTGCACAGATTAAACCAAGGATGTTGAGAGGAGGAAACACAACCATCAAGTGTGTAACTAATCAGGCTCTTGAGATATGAGGAGTCCGAAGGGTCAGGAGTAAACAATCAATAAATAATAAGATGCCATGGTTCGGGGGTAAGAATGTTGCTGATTTAATATTATGTGATTTAACGGCATGTGTTTTCTATTAACAGACCCTTTCCAGCACAGTCTGGGAAGTCTGATCATTGTTTCAATTTTTATGTTCATTGTCAAATGATGCGAATGCTATCTGTATGGAGAAATGCACTCGAATGTGTAATACAAGCAGAAAGAAGATCTATGCCAAAAGGTACACTGAATAACAAAAACGCGAGATATAATCAAACTGTAATGGAATTTTTCCCTTCTCTTATTAATGTATTTTCTCAGCTTTCATGTAGCATATCGCCTTCAAACACAGGATGAATCTTGAAAGCTGTGGCTTTGTGTCAGAGCTGGTGCTGTTCACTAATGATTTGCTGCTACTGTACTCTCATTAAACCCACAAGTCCTCTTTCAATCAGGATGGCAACCTGGGGAAGAGGAAACACAAGATATCTTAGTTTATAAAAAAAGGTCTCTATCTATATTACCCGAAAAAGGTTGCAAAGCAGCTTGTGATATCTGCTGTGAGGCATCATGGTGTGCTTCCACAGCAGGTTAAGGTAATCTAGAAGTAGGTAAATGTAACCTCAGCTTTCCCTGTGGACCAAGGCTGCACATCTCCATACCCTCTCTTGCATTAGCCCTGGCATATTTCTGACATCATGTGGATCCTGTTCAGGGAATTCACCAAGCTAAAAGCTAATTATTTAATTTCATGATAAGATTTCATTTTCTCCAAGTCCCTGAACCATTCCACTGTGCAAGCAAATAAGTGCCTGCACTACAGTCACAGAGGAAAAGGGTGTAAAATTCTGGAAATGGGCAAGATAGTGGGAGCAGAGCAACCTTGATTTAGATGAGTTTAAAACACATGCTGAGAGCCTTCTCCTGAGGGCTCTGAGTGGGAGAGGCCACAGAAATCTGATCTTCTGCCAGCTGCTAGCTAACCTATGCTCACATTTTGAGAGTGTATTCAGGCCTTTCCCTTACTTTTTCCTCTGCCACTTTTTTTTTTCACAGCTTAAAGAAAAGCGTTATTTTTTCTAGGCAGGCTATCTGTACCTGCTTGGTGCTTGCCACTGGTCAGAGGAGAAAAAAAGCAGTGCTGCTGTTCTGTTGGACCCACGGAAAGGTCACAGCCTTTTTGTGGGCAATGAGGGCCTGCCCTCTTCATGCAGCAGAAAGCAAGGATGGTCAATGCTCCCAGCATTTATTCTTCAAACCCTCATTTGCATACTAACCTTCACTTGATTAAAATCATCAATTTTGCACAAGAGGACAGCATAGAATATTTACAAGGTACTTCAAGGATGCTCATATCCCCTGAGCTCTGTTCTCCCTGGTCTTTAGAGGGGCCTTTCTCAGCCTGCTCCCCCATGTCCTTCCCTGCGCTTCCCTCCATTTGTTGTTTGTTGGCACTTTCCTTTTCCAACTAGGACAATCTATACTTTCTCTTTTTACTTATGTGTAAATGTTTTTACCTTTAGACTTTCAAATCTTGTTCTAGACTAAACTTGAAAGTCCTGGCTTGTGTGCTTATTTAAGAGCCTCTTACATAAAGTGCTCCCCAGAAATCACTCTGCTCTCTTTGGTTTGCATATCTTGTATTAAAAATCTTGTTTAAAAATTCACACCATAATTTTACTCCTTGCTTCCAAAGCAAGTGGATAAATTCTGCCACAGACGTGAACTCTGTTATATGACAGCACATTCATTATGTATAATTACAAAGTACACGAGATGTTATTCAGTGTTGTTAGCTTGGCTATACTGGAATTCCAGCACACATCTGTACACAATTTATAGTTGCTTATAACATATGCTAGCACACAGCGTGTGAACAGCTAGAATTTAAACTCAGATCCTGCATGAAGCGCTTCATGAATCTGCTCACAACTGCTGTCAGTATTGCTCAGTCTTGGAAAACAGGAACAGTGGAATTTTAGTCAAGGAAAAGGGAAGATGGAGCATGAATGCCAAGGCTCTAGGAAAGGGTCAGAGATTCTGCTGACTCTAAAATGGCTTTTGCGTTCTTCAAATGAGGATATAGAGCACTATGGGTAGCTTTTAGGAGTTTTTCTGAACCTTTAATGGGGTTTTTTTAGGTTTTTTTTTTAAAACAGAGAGATTAATGGTTGCCTGACAAAACAGGAAATAAACTCTCAAAGTGTAAGAAGGCAGTGATTATACTGTAGGTTAAAATTGCAGTACCTATATTGGACTGACACGGAGCCTTCCAGAATATGTTCAGGGGTCTTATATTAACATTAAGCAGCTGTTGAGATCTTGTCTTTAATAATGCACAATGTTATTATTCTGAAGAGTACAAGCACTGACATCTCCAAGCTCATATTAGAAGAAGAGCAGACTACTTTCATTGTATTATTCACTATTTCATATGTCAGCACTGCCACTTTAGCTTTCAGGCTCCGGAGACAGACTACATTTACTTATGTTCTGCAGCAAAAACTTTCAGGCAACAGAGAATACTGTTTAAAAAGTAACCATTCAGCTCTTCTAAATTTCATGAATTAAAGTACATTATTTCACCTAAACAGACCATAAATACAACTTTTCAGTAGCAAACAATGCAAGAGCCCCTGTAACTTGTGAAAATCAAACACTACATTTCCCAGTGAGGAGGACTGAAAGTTTCTCTTCTCTTCTCTCAACTACTTGATACAGCTCGGCTATAGATTTGCTGTCTTCCATGCCTTGAGTTAGCTGCATCACTTATACCCATGTGTGGTTTGAAAGGTGCTTCCTAGAAAATTCAGCATTTTAGTGTCTTCTTTCAGAATCCAGGAAATTTAATTGCCATTCTGCTATCATTTTTTTCATATTTTGAGAAACCATATACAGAACAAAAACCTCAAGAGAAAAATTTGAAATTGTACCAATGAAATATTGCAGTGTTTCATTCCAGTAATGTGAAATACATAGCTTTCAAATCAAAGTATTCCCAGTTACCTACAAAAGCTGCACTTGGTTGTCTTCAAAGTCAATCTTTAAAGTCACGCTTATAGGAGAGAAGATGGTATGAGGATCCCCAAATTCATTGTTATCTCAGATGTGGTTACCATCCTATCTATACTGACTGTTGGCAATAAACTCCATATATCACTCTGGTTGTGACATCCTATTAAATATGATTAACAAGATGAATTTATATGTATATCTTGAAGTTTACATGTTACACCTTTGCATAACATCCCTGGAAAAGTCCTTATGATAACATTTTACTAAGACTTGACTAGACATGGCTGCTTCTTATCAGCAATGGACAACTGAAAGTGGCACCAGCCTTTACCTCTGCAAAGTGGTTGTAACAGGTAATGATTCTGTGTAAGGGAGGTAGAGATATTTCTGCTTGAGGTAATAATAAATCAGGGAAATTTTTGCATTTGAATTACATCCAAAGATGGAACCAGGACTTCCTAAATCACCACCCTCTTCCAAAAGTACAAAGAAAGGACATGAGGTTGGATGAAAGTGTCCTCAACAGAAGGGCTGGGAGTGGCTGGCAACTTCTCAGCTGGACCATACCAACGGAGCAGACACGTGTGAGGTATGCTTCATTTCCCTTCATTTCTGTCCAACTGTTTCCACAGACAGCGAAGTTGCTCTGCTTGAATTTTCTGTATGGATTTGCTTTTGGCTTTTCTTACCCTCTCGTAGGAGTAGTTTCAGAGTAAATGGCAACACTGCAGGGCTCCATTGTTTTTGGGTGGTGATCCTAAGAACAGGAGAGCTGGCTCCTCCTTGTACAACCTGAACCCCCACACTTTTTCCCTGCAGTGAAGTGCAAAGGTCTGAAAGAACAAATGGTCCTTCAGCGGCCAACACAAGTCAGGAAAAGCAGCTGACATGCAGTGGGAAAGCGGGAAGGATGAGGAACAAGAGGTGTTGGTGGCACTAGGAACTGGCATCGCACCGAGCTGACAGACTCTCCTGGGTGGCCTGGGGGACCTGATGCCTGGGCTGCTCAGCCTGAGTATCCCCACCATTTCTGCCTTCCCAGGTCGAGTGCTTCAAATGGTGAGTTGGCATTGATGGCTGGGGTACAGCCCCAAGGAGTCCATCCTGCTGAGGGCTGAGGGGAAGCTGGCTGAAAGCCACAAATATTCCAGTGGAATCCAGGCTGACTGACAAGGGTCTATGGGGTTCTGGCTTCTGCTCAGTGGAAAGAGTCATTGGTATTGACTTGTTTCCACAAGGAATTTTGCTTTCATTTTCTGAATGTTTTCTGACACAAATTGTTTGTAACAGAAAATTATCAAAAGGCTACATAGAGTGCCAAAGTTATGCTCAACCATTGATCTACTGTCCAATGACGTTATGGTCACAGTGGATTGGTATGATTGTTTTGTTTGATCTACATTAAATAGATGTTTCTAGTCTTGCCTCCAAGGCCTTAGAACTTCCCTGTAACTTCTGATCCAATCAGAAGTTGAAATTCAAATGCTTCATGTCGTGGAAAATAGTATTTGCTGCTTGCTTTTTTTGTTTGGGTTTTTTTTTCTTCTTCTTTTCCATTGCTCTAGCAATCAGAAGTATGATTTAAAATTTTTTATGACCCTCTTCGTCATGCACTTGGAAGAATTCAGCTCATGGATCCCAGGGCTGTGAAATCAATTCAGTTTGATAGCTGATGTATCTGAGAAACAGCTATTTGTGACATTATGTTGGTAGTTAAAGAAATCAGCAGACTAGTGGACTCTTTTGTTAAAGTGCTGACCATTGCCAAGTGGAATCATGTATTTTTATTCCCTCCACTTTAGAAAGTGGATCCACTGGTTAGTGATGGCTGTCATCAATGAGTGCGCCAGAATTCGTATGCTAAACAAAGTGTCACTCATGAAAGGACAAAAGTAGCAACCTCCAGCCTCACAAAATCTCTGCCTCCTTTTTCCAGCTGTGCTGAAAACTCTTTTCCCATTTAAGCTAGCACTTGAACTGGTATTCATCACCAGTAGAGAAAGACTCATTTGGAAATAATACATCTTCTTTCTAAAAGATTTGCTAGCCTAATTTTCAGAAGTACCACTCTTTTCTGGTTTCTTCTGATGATAATGTGGGCTGTGTTCATTCTGATACTGAGAGAACCAAAATGTCTTGAATAAAAGCACCTGTGCTGAATGCCAGAATTACATCCAAATCCCATCAAAATCAATGGCAGCCTTTTTATAGACCTCCAAGATAGCTGGAGTAGATGTTTTTGTGATCATATTTTACCTTCACTCCATGGTTCCTAAAAGCATGTATGTTTATTCATAGCCAAACTGATTACAGGTCAAGATGGCTCCCCATAAAACTTGACCCTACATCTGAAAGGAATTAGTTTCTCCTTGGATAGTACTTAAGGTGAATTACAGACTTTCTTCCTTCAGATTGGACTTGCTTATCTTTTTTTTTTTTTTTTTTTTCCCCGAAAAAGTTTCTTTTTTATCTAATCTCAGGACTTGCTCGTATCTCTTTCTTGAAAAGTTGCAGTAAATCTTAGTAGAATTATCAATTTTACAGGCTTTTGGAAGCTTTGGATTTGCCTTCCTGCTGCTAGGCAGTGCAGACATGAGAGGATGAATCTGCATCACACCTAAACACCTGCCACTTCAAATCCTGCAGTGACAATGAGGATGTCCCAGTAGGATTACCCAATTACTGCAGCCTACAAAACACACGATTTTTCCTGCAGCCACAAAAAATTAATTCATATTTTGTCATAGACTTACTGCACCATGCTACAATGCAGACAAAATATGAGAAGCTTGGAAACTATAACAGAATAAAAATGAATTTGCTCTGAAATTAAGGAGTACTGTGATAGGAGAGGTAAAGGTAACTTGAAGTAATGTGTTGTCCAAGGAAGATTATGTATTCTGCCTTCACCCCATGATTCTTAGGGCTCTGAAGAAGGTGTGTGTTAACGTAAACATGAACATTTTTAATGAAGAGCGGGTAAAACAGTAGTTTAGTAGAAATGTGTTATTAATGAGCTGCAAAAAGCATTAACCCTCCAAAGAGATTGCTGTCCTGGAGGATAATAGGTGGAGGAGTGCTGGGAATCTGTACTGATGGAGACATCGCCTGCTCCTCTGCATTACTTTCCAAACCTCTAACTAGGTGACAAGGAAACACAGATGCAACAATGCAGCGACTCTTTGGACTGTTATTTGTTTTGATGAATTTGTGCTCTTTAAATAAAAAGCTGTTATACATTTTAATTAAGAGGTATGAAGAAGTCATTTGTGAAAAGGTTCAATTATGTAAAAAAAACCCCACAGCAAGGCTCCAATTTCACGCAAACCTTCACAGAATAAAAAAGGCCAAGTATGTCTTTTAATTATAAAGCTATTTGATTTATAATTGCAGATGGGTATGTTTTAAAAAAAAAAAGTCTTAAAGAAATGTTTCATGCCAAGCTTTAAGAATATGCTAATATTTAATACTAGCATCCAGGCAAAAAAACTCTTGTTCTTCGGAAGTGTCTAATTGCCAGGCAATAGATAATTCCAGATTCTTGAAATAAAAACCCTCAAAATTGACTGTAATTTAGTATTACCTTGAATGACTACTGACTGTAGCATCATCAAAAGAGCTTGAGAACATCACCTGAAAAGAACTTGAGTTTAGGTATCCAGTGTATGACTTCATGCAGCATCATGAGCCAAAGTGCTTTAAATATGATTGTGCCTACCACTACTACTGTATTTCCTAGCCATGTATTGCTTACTTTGTCCTGGATCTAGCATTCACCAGACAAATCTGTGATCCACTTAAATGTACCCAGGAGAAGATTAAATCTTAAAAAATGTTAAAAAGTTACTGAGTTAGTGATTTCAAAACATCTCATCTGAAAGCTGGCAGAATGCAAGGAACAGATAAAAGTGGCTAGAATCAGGGAGAGATTAAAGGAGGAAAGCAAGATGAATGAGTGAAAAAGAAGGACATTTTCTTCCTCTTGGCCAGCTGTATGAAACTCCTCAGCTTTAGATATTGATTGCAAAGAGGATATGGAGCCCAGGTGTTCTATCCTTATAGCTGGCTGCTTTACTCTCAGTGTTAGAGATAAAAAGCATGAAGTAACAATTGCAAGCTTTTTGAGTGACTTCCTAATTTTCCTTTTTTTAAAAATAACATTTCTCTCTTCTCTCTACAATCTTCAATTCCTGTGTACAAATGTGACATCATGGAAAACCTTTGGAGCAAGAGTTTGCAGAGTTTAGGCAACTTAACAACGATCCTGCTTTACCTGCATGTGAACCAAAGGTTTCTCCAGTCCATCAGTACGCTCCTGTCATCTTAATTTGTACCTAGTGGCATTCTTGCAGTAGCTAAGTGGGGGTGGAAGAGAGGACAGATTTCACGGACCTCCAGAAGCAAAGGCTCTGCAGGCAAAGACAATGATCATCACACACTTCTTCAAAGCGTATTTCCATGCAGCGTTTCTCTTAGGTTGCAAGACATTTCACAGCCAAACTGCAGTCCAAGACACCCTCAGTGTTACTAGTGCAGTTGCCTGTTGAGCATTATCTAAACCACTTGTGCAATAGGATCAAAGTTAATTACTTTTGAGTGCTAGTTATTGTGGGGTTTTGTTGTTGGTGGTTTTGTGCAACTGATGGGTGCAGAAAACTGCAGTGGGGGAAGATGGACAGAATAGGAACTTCTTACGCTGCTTTTGCTGTAGAGAATTGGATCACTGAGGTGATTGATTACAGCAATGTCATTCCAGTTCCTTCATCCCTTTTCTCACTTCGGGGTCAAGAAGTAGCAGTTGCAGGTCCCATGCTTCCACGTGGACAAAGAATTTTCCATCAACACTGCTGCCGCAGCATCTGTTCTGTGTACTAGATGTTAAGAGGGGGTAGCTTGCTGGCCTACACTGAGGTAGAAGTGACTTCTGAAGAATATCCTATATAGTTACCTCTAGGGGAGTTTAAATAATTAGAGGCAGCTAAAGAGATTACTCTGAGCGTTGTATTCTTTAGCTATCGTACATCTCATGTCAGTGTACTAGAGTAACAACTTTGGATGCTGGGCGTGAGCTGCCCTGCTGAACCACTGCTAGATGGGAAAAGTTTAGCAGTTGGGCTGGTTCTAGCAGAGGAGCACTAGTACAACACCATGCCAGCTGCATAGTAGGGGCAGGAAAGTTGTTATTTAGGATGTCGTGCACAAAGATGACTGATATTAATCAGCAGCATCCTTTTCTCAAAAATACACAGAAATTGAAAATACTTCTGCAAAAATCTGTCACAAGCACGTTGCTATGGGCTCCCTATCTTGGTCTCAATGGAGTTACATCAGCACCTTGTTAAATACTCCATTGATTTTAAAATGGCTGTAACGGCCTATCAGTATTGCAGGGTTATGAGTGTCTGTATTGATCTCTGTGGCTGATTTGCACTGAGTCTACATGTTACACAGCAGGAGTTCTTTCAAAGTTGTACCTCAGGATATTTGAAAATACAGGTGTGGCTGTGTGCCTTTTCACTTTCTGAGCATGACTCTAGACATTAATTTACAACAGAAGTCAGAGACTTTAAGTCATTTAAGATACCATCTTCCTACTTCTTTAGTGAGATTTTTTTCTTCTGACAGTCTTCTGGAACGTACTAGTGTGCTATTAATATTTAGTAAGGTGTTGACATGAAAAATGGATTTATTATATTAATTGTACTTTATTCTCTTTACTTAGAAGACGACAGTCAATGGAAATGGTAAAACAAGATCTTCTTGCTCCTCCCTTTCTTTGGCAGGACTTTCATTTCAGTCCAATGAAATACAGTTGAACTCAACAATCACTTTGATGGCTGATGCTCTTATTGTCTGGGTAAGTAGCTACCGGTCAGTTAAATGCAAGGAGGCCAAAAGACAAATTGATTCCTTAGTGTTTGCACTCTGGGAAGTCACACTAAATGATCTCAACTTGCACCATGGGTGACTGAGTGTGCCACTACTGGTGACAAACACATTTCCAAAACGACTATGATTATCCAGCAGCCACATCTGAGGGCACTGCTTCCCTGAATAGCAAGTTGACTGCCTTCAAATGCCAAGGGCTGGAAAAAAGCTACTACAAGGAGCAAACTTCCTGTGTACCTTTCACAGGCTCTTAGGTACTGTTGCTGATCCCTAAGAAAGAAGTTTCTTTGTGTCTGTGAGGAGCATGAAGCTCAGATATTTGGACTTCTGAGGTGCCTCAAGGTTTTCAGTCCTTGATATCTCTTCCAGGAAATAATCAGAGCTAAACAGCGAGAATTATTTTATGTGTTCTAAGAGAATAAATATAACTATCAAATATTCCTTTGGAGGTGAGGATGTGTTTCTATTTAGTTACAAATGACAGCTGAAGCGGGATTTCTGGAGTCCCTGCAGAACCGTGTTCTGTCCCATGCATTCTCAAGCGCATCTGTCTGAAGTGCCAGCAGGGCTTGCTGGCACAGGCAGCATGCTCGGATTGCTGGTTATCACTGAATACCAGGTAGCAGATATGGACAACAAGGGAATGACTGAAACAGACATTCCTTGAACATTCCAGAACTTATTTATTGTCTAAGACAGAAGGAACACTATAAAGTTAAGACCAGGAAAAATTCTGTGGCCCGGAGGCACAAATATTAGTATTTAACAGCTCCTGAAAATAAAAAAAAAATAATAAATAAAACAAAACCCAAAATACGGAGGCTTCAGAGGCAGCTGTAACATTGTTATAGAGGAAAGATAATGAATGAAATGTGTGTGTGTGTGTAATCCTAGTCACTCCTGTTCAAGAAAGGGTATTTACGTGCTGACTGAATGCAGGAAAAGGCTAGCAGGATAGAGGAGTGGAAATTCTGCTTTAGAAGCTACTTTAACCTAGAAGAAGGGAAGCTGAGAAGGGTTTTTCTCTCTGTAAATTCATCAAATATATGTGAATAGTCCTGGGGTAAATTCAAAACAAACAACAAGCACTGAAGTACTGAGATGGCTGCTAAAAAGAATCTCAAATGCAATTAAAGGCTTGAGAACAGGCCTAATAATATCAACTTTAAAGAGGTCTCTATCATTAATTTTATCAAAAAGGACAGAGAGATGACTTGCTCACAGTGTGTAAGTGCCTCCCGGGAAAAGTTCATTTGGTACCTGAGAGGTCTCTCATCAGCACAAGAAGATGGTGAGCAACTACTGCCCTTCAACAAAAGCTGGAGAAGTTCAGTTAGCAAACAGAGCTCAGCTTTTCGACAATAAGATTGTCTCTTACAGCAAACTATCAAAGAGAGTGATGAATGGTTTAACTCATAATACTTATCTGGAAGACTCAGTTTTAGCCCAAAGCAGTTATTGCTCCACGAAAATGGATGTTAGGTGAAGTTTCACAGACTGAAAGAGGTAAGGTCTGTTGTGGCTGAGGTCTAAGAACATATCCCACAGCAAAACACAGAATATATGGCTCTGCAGAAAAAAACCCCACAGATAAAACTCAAAGGCTTAGAGGCAAACACATGGACTTCCTCTTCTGATTATGTTTGATTCATTGATTCTGGGTATTTGCTTCACCTGTAGAGAATATCCTGTTCCTGAACTAACCACTGCCTGTCTCTTGCTCCTCTGCTGCTTACATAAATGTTAGTTCCCAGCCTCTCCCTGGCAGCCATTCGTTCCGCTGACCTGGTGGCACTAACAACATTTTACAGCTCCAAGTCACCTTCCTCAGTCCCTTCACCACTTTGTGCTACTGGAGCTAATAATCCCTTTTCCTCCTTCCATGCCTAAACCAAACTTGTGAAAACCCTGGCTGTGTCCACAATGAACAGACATGCAAGCAGGTAACTTTTGAGGTTGGGGATCAGACATGCCAAATGTTACAGCTCACAGCACTCAAAGTCCTTTCAGATAGCAGGGGATATTCCAGGGTTAACTTTTCATGTCTCCTCCCTTTTTCCAACCCCAAAGTAATTTACTAACAGCACTTTCTGATAACCTTTTAAAACTGGAAATATAATAACCAAATATATGCAAATGCATACAAAATACTTTACAGTAAAAATAAAAGGTCAGGATCTGAGCCCTATTTGTGGGATGGCTTTAGGTTTGCAGGGAACTCTCTGCTCATAATCCCAGGATGCAGAAGTTACAACCAGCCCACATGGCTTTGAGAAACAAAAGGCCTCTGGGTGGGCTGTGGACCACTCCTGCCTGTGGTCCACTGCCTTTCACCTAAGAAGGGTCTAAAAATTTCATGGCAGTATGTGAACCGTCATCGATTCTTATACATCATATTTCTTCCTACCCTTTCTAATTTTCCTGTGGCATGTAAGCAATTACCTGTCACCTTCAGAAGCTGAAGATCTCTAGCAAGAACCAAGTAAATTCTTTCTGCATCTCCATGAAACATAGCCGCAGAAATGGGCACTTTCAGTCCCACCTCCATGAGATTGCCACAGACTCTGATTCACAATTTATTGTTTTTTTGCTAATAATGAGATGAACTGAAGTAACAGCAAAGAAACTCAATTAGTATTGTAGCTAATAAAAATTATAGTTGTGATAGAAAAATGGTTCATAACTGCAGAATGTGCTTCTGCATGTATTTCATTACTTAACCTACACTAAACTCTTGCAATCTAATATATCCCTGCACTTCTGAACCACACATGGCTTCCCACTGAGTAGCATCTAAAATTTGTTTTTATACCAGAGTCGTTTTTACTGCCACTTCCCATTGCTTGTATCATCGTCTTCCACTAAAAGCAATAGTGTAAGACTTGACTGCAAGCACACAATATTTTAAATACTGTTATTTGCATTTGCACAGAACAAAGTCCATAGAAAAAGCCACATAAGGGTCAATTAAAACTTGTCTACAGACATGCTTCCTTCCTTGCTCACCTTTAACAGCAATGGTGGGGCTTTTTATTCATTAGACTTTTGTAAACCCATGGATCTCAGCTCTTGCATATGTAGATTTGCCAATGTCGTTCTAGTGTTCTGTTTTGCAAAATAGGTTATAACCTATCTTAGTGCTAACAAGAGATGCTGAAATACCTTAATGAGAGGATTTTTCATACAGGCATTGGTAGTGTTCAGTGGCCGTGGAGATTCCTGGAGAGGTTAGTGTGTAATTGCCACGTGTGACTCTGAAAGGCTCTATCTCTTATGGTGTCTTTTACAAATAATACTCTACTCTGACAATAATTATATTCCACCTCTGATGGCAGAAGCAATCACTGTGTGTTCCAAATTGCTTTTCATATTTCTACTTCTGTAAGTAAAAGCCAAATTTATTATATAAGCTTAATAAAAATTAATTGGAAACAAACTCAGTATTTTCAACTGTGCAAATAAGAAGGAAAAGGAGGTGTGTAATATCAAAGAGACAGATCTTTTTTTTCCCTCTGAATTCACCAGAAATTTTGTTGCTGGCTTTACTGGACCTGTGTTAAGTCCCACTGAGTTCAGTAAGCTGAGAGCAACAGTAGGCAGTTTTGCATTTCGGAGTGGATCTTTAGGTCCAAAATAATATTTCCCTAATAATCATGGTAATGCTTTTTACTGATGCTATTTGAATGTATGATTATTTAAGAAAAATAACATATGCCAGCACGAATATGTAACATTTGATGACACAAAATCTCTGCTGTGAATACATGAACTCTTTCTCTGTGTTGTAGAATGACATATACTTTCAGACTGGCAAGAAACAGGAGAGCCTGAAAGTTGATTCTGGCTTTGCAGTAATGAGGTAGATGAACCGCTGAATACTAGGGTGCAATTTCTGAAATAATTTGATTAACATTTTGCTTATACATTTTGATTCATACAAAGTAGACTGTAAAAAAACCTGCTTGTGGTACAGTTAATTTCTAATGTAACTCCACTGATGGGAGCCCAGTGGGAAAGACTTAAAAAAAAAAGAAAAAAAGAAAAAAGAAGACATATTGTCTTTCATTAATAATTTATGTTCTTCTCTCTGTAAGTGACCTACTAAATGGAAATAGAAGAATCGACTGGAAATGTCTCAAATATAAAAGGAAGTGTGCATTGTCTTTATATATCTCACTCCCAAGATTTTCAATTGCTCTACAAGAGAAGGTCTTTCTAGTTTTTGGGGTACATGGCCAGGCATCAGAGAAAACAGAGATGTGAGGCAACAGCTGTAAAAATAGCATGATCTTTTCCTTAATGTTTTCTGATGAATCTCAGCCCATCTGAAGCAAGTTATGACTACAATGCAAAAATATGAAGACAATCCTAAAAGGTACATATTTTTTCTGATCACAATACAAGTAAAATTTAAAACCCCATCAATCTTACAGTTTCCATAGCCAAAATTCTCATTTCAGCACAAAGTGTGGATACTAACTCCAGTTATCAAGCCCACCTCCACACACCTAAAAGAACCTGGGGACACAAGGCAAGACAGGAGGGGAAGACTCAGTAGCCCAATCAGGGAAACGGCCCTCCCGGTTTGGCATGGGCATTGGAGAGTCTAGAGAGTTTGAGAGTTGGCTACCAGAGGGACCAGAAGATTTGGTGCAGATGGCCCCTGGAGTCCCATGGGTCCCCAATAGGCAGTGTGGACCCCTGGGTCCCTTTGGGATGGCCCTAGGAACAGGGAGCAGTGATAGCCTTGCCCCTATCAGGCTACAGGATTTAGCAGCTCCTAACGATGCTCAGCCTCTGTTTCAGGCAGTTTCAAACAAGGAACCATCCAAGGAGAAGGGATGGAACATCAGCACCATCCCAGTCTCATAAAAGTGTGGTGAGCTGTCCCTGCACTGGGCAGTACTCAGGAGAAAGCCTCTTTGTGATGGCAGAGGTGAAGGATCTTCCCTGTGGGAAGTCTGTCAAGCCTGAGCCCCCTTCCTTTGGACGGGAGCAGGAGGGGTGACAGAGCCCAGGACTGGACGTTCCAGGACTGCAGCAGCCTGCGATAGCATCACCTAAGACAGAAGGGCAGAGATGGAGATAATACAGTTTTCAAAGGCGCTGCAAAACCCAAAGCCCTTCAGAGGACCTGCTGCACCCTGAACTGAGGAGTGAAAGTGGCTGTAAGGGAAAAAGGAATTAGTCACACAGGCTGGCTGATCTACGTTCACATCATTACTTCAGGTAAGTTTTGTTTTCAAAGAAACTTGGCAAAATATTCCTTAAACTGGGGAGGGATATCAGGTGGAGACAAGGCCAGCAGCTCTGCTGAGAGCCCTGGCAGAAACCTGGGGATGAGGACAAGGGAAAGGACCGTGGGGGCAGACCAAGCACGCTTCTCTCCAGAGCTAGTCCAACTGAGGCTGAGCTGTCACCTGCAGCTGCCGAGGAAGGTTTTTGTGGGGACAGAGCAAGGGAAAGGGCGCAGGGAAGCAGTTTCCTCTCAGGCGGGGCTGTCCTTCTCCAGTGTGTGACTCCGAAGGGAACGCGCCACTCTTGCTGCCATCCGGCTTTTTGTAAACAGGTTTTTTTACTGAGGTTGAAGGCATCACTTCTTTGCAGAATAATCATTTTAGGTGGCGTTTGAAGTGTTCCTCTTTTCTCCTTACAAGTATTTTCTCTGATTAGTTTTGCTTGAAGCATTTCTTAACAAGCTTCTTCAGCTGGCCTGGCAATCTCTGCAGCTGGGTGAGTGGGCTGGGCCACTGCTGCTCTTGGGTTGAGCATCCACAGCTCATTCTGAAAGACTGTTACCATCCCTGGGCCCACGGATTTCTTTGCGCTCACTGTAAATGAGTGAGCCTTACTGAAGCAATGGGCATTTGGAGCATGTCCAAGAAGTCCACAAAAGAGACTTTCAGGCCCTTATCGTGCCTAACTCGGCTGTGAGCTCTGTGTCCAAGCTCTCAATTGAATTTTAAGAAATCTGTAGAGAGGCTCATAGCCACAGCCACTCTCGCAGACTTCAGCATTACCAAAGTTACTTCTTTTTTTTTTTGTGGAGTTGCATGTTCAAGTCAGGCTTTGAACTTCCTGATGTACAGAATCACCAGATGCTTGAGGTATTTTAATCGTAGGAACTTGAATAATTTCAGTCACTCCAGGATCAGGAGCAACTATATATGGCTGTAGGGCTTACTTTAACTTGGGTGTTCCAGCCACCAGTGGTTAGTAATCCAGTCCCATATTCTATCTGTATCTTAATTATTTAAAACTGCAATACATGCTTCACTTTCCATTACTTTTAGAAATTTATAAAGGATTAAAAATAATGCTAGTGAAAACTTGTTCTTAAGCAATCAATTTCCAGAATATTATTTTTTTTTAAAATATATTATTTAATCTTCTATTGCTTTGGTGATTTGGAAGTGCTGTGAAACTGAGCACATAGATTCAGCTTTTGGTATTTCGCTGTAAGATAGTGGATTACTTAAAAGACAGAATAAGTGGGTTTAGAATTTATGTGGTTCTCCTTTTTAATTTACATTTTCAGTAAGGAAACATAGTCTAGACATCTTAAATTGATATCTTGATTCAGAGTTAAAATGTAAAGTCCTCATGAAATCTGAAGAAATACTCTAGGTAGATAGGAAATGCAACTGGATAAGATGCATGTGCAAGAAAACCTGATTTAGAGATAACTTACTGAAATTCAAACTCTCCTTGTCAAGTTTGCATGTGAAAAAGTTGATATTCAAGGGACACTAATCATCTGCTTCTGTAAAGAGAAAATGAGACAGCTTTGTAGGAGATACACAATTATTTTAATTTCCCTTAAAAATTCTTTTAACCAGTCAGTAAGTGTAGCAATATCACTTTTGAGTTTTTTTAGCTACTCACATCAGTAAATTTGATCCCTGCACTGCACTTTTCTATGTTGTTTTAATATCCTCTCTCCTTCCAGTTTTCAATTTATTCCAATTTTTCTGGTATGCTTTTCATAACTATAATATATTCCAATATCAGATTTTATAATTACTTGCACTCTATTAATTTCCAAATTTATATTTCAGGCTGTATTTCCTCCTGCATTATAAGGAACAGACCATTGTACTGAAAAGCAATCTAATACGTATGTGAAAATTACTGTAATGGTAGTGTAGGAAATCTGGTTTAATTTGGGAGTATCTGGTTTGGTGATTGAATAGCATGAGGGAATTATTCAGCAGAAGACAGGTAAGGTGGCTTGAGACATCCACAAACAGCTACTTTTTAACATGCCGGTCAGTGGATGGACATTTCTGTCAGTATTGTCTTTGGTTTTACTGAAATCAAATGTCAGCACTTGAGGGCACGGAGTCCTTACACACTGGTGTTACAAAAATTGTTCTGTTTCAGATCCAGCACTGCAGAGCTCGATGCAGTTCTGCAGTTCTGCAGTGAGCAGCACCTCTGGATGTCAGCTCTGCAACTGAGCCCATGAACCCTGACCCACCTCAGAATTTAATTTCTTACTTAAATTTAAATATGTGAATAGGTGCTTTTAGCTGGAATAGACTGCACATGTGCAGAACAGCAAATTGATGTTTAAGTACTCTGATGCAGCATAATGCTCAGTATCACGCAAAGCAGAGCTCTAAATGGCTCAGGACAGTGGTACAAAGATAGGTAATGGGTCAGAAAGATGCTGATTCTTCAGTCTGTAAAATAAATGCCTTGTGAAGATGAGGAAAATCACAACACAGGCATTTTTTAAAAGGGAAAAACTGTAAACTGTGTCCAAAGATTAGTGGAGAGTAAATGTAGCTACTTGTAGGATCGCTTGTTTCTGCAGAGTGAAAAATCGTGACATTTATGAATTGGAACAACAGACATGAAACAAATTTAAATGTACTAACGTTCAGAAGGCAAAAAGTGTAGTTTGTCCAACAATATGAAGGATTACTGCAACTGTACTGTTTGTAACATGGGAACCTGGTTGAAATGAGCACTGGGCCGAGGAGAGGTAAGAAAAATAAAACATACCTCTTCAGGGATCATACTGAGGGAAAGGGAGAGTGAAAATGCAGTGGGAGTTGACAAAAGATACTGGCACTGATAAAAAGATCTCAAAGAAAAGCACTAAAGTAATGATTTTTGAATCAAAAAAAGGCGTGTACTTTGGAAAAAAAAGAGACTTAACAATGTCTTTTGTAGAAGGAATGAAATAAGAGGTAGTACAATGAGCACTGCGAGCGGATCAAAAGAAAAAGCGATCATTTTTTCCTAAACGGAAGTTATATTCATTGAGATCATAAACCAAATACCATAAAGAAGAGGGAATGCAGGGAGGTGGGAAGGGTGGCACGAACTGAGCCAGGGGGAGGAAGGAAAGGCTGAGAGCAGAGTCTGGAGTTCAGTGTGTCACTACAATGGCATCAAAAGGGGAAGAAATAAAAAGGAAATAAAGGAAAATCGCAAATTTTTCTTAGTTACTGTTCTGAAAAGAACAAAATTTTGGTAGGAAATAGGTCATGAAAGATGAGAAGAAGCAAGGAAAGGAGGCAGGACCTTTGTTTGCGAGTGCAGCAAAAAAGTGGGGTTGTTCAGACAGAAACACTCTGATCAGAGAGGAGATTTCTGAGGCTGGAATGGACAATCTGCTGCTTTTCAAAGTCTCATTGTGTCTAAGATCAAAGGACGGCCAGAGAATTGTAGTATCACAGCTTAGAGATAAAAGTCAGACAAGTTTTGACACAGGCATTTTCATTATTAAATGGAGGATTAATAGTTGTATTAATATTTACAGTGATTAACATGTTTAGGAGCAGATGAAGATGATGTATAATTGTTTTTTTGCTTGTTTTATATTGCTTTCCATCCCTGGGGAGTCTGAGTGCCTTCCGTGTAAAACTGATAACTGAAACCCAAAATCTGGTTGAAGCTAGAGGGTAACTAGCTTTCCTACTGCAGAGCTCTGCAAGTTGGTATTACACACTGAAATTTTATTTGATACCATCCATATGGTTCACACACTCAGATGACTTCGGGGACCAGAGCCTGATTTATAAATCCCCATCCCTGAGCAGTTCAGCCCCAGATATGTTCTCTCACCAGGGCAGAGCCTGTCCCTTTCTTGTCCTGTGGCTGACAAGGGTGGGGACACCCACCAGCGGAGGAGGAGCGGAAGAGTCACCTGCCTGGGCTGGCAGCCACCACTCTTCCTTTCCAAGCTTCAGACGCACAAGATGCCTACACATCCAGCTACAAATATGGACCAGACTCTACAAGTGCTGAGTGTGCCCTGCAGTGGGGTACTCCCCAGACACCACAGTGACCGTGCTCTGCTGTTGTCAGGCTAAAAATTTTTTGTGCTTGAACAGTGTGCCACCATCGGGCTACTCTCTGTGAGGGCTGTTGGGATCTCTAGGGTTCCTCACCGACGATGGGGACACTGAAACATCTGCCTCAGGAGGTACTGAACCAGGCTTCAAAACTTTGACTGGATGCCTAGATAGTCTGGCTGACCATGACTTTCCTGCAATAAGTAAGAGTTGCCCTAATTACAATGAAATAGAACTCTGAAAAAAAATGTTTTCTAAAAATTTTTTTACTCTTGCTCATCCATTCAGTCCTTTGACAAACACCTTCCCTGCAACTGAGGCACTCTGCACAGAAACAATTTGCATGGATTAGTTTGGTCAGTAAGCTTGTTTATGAATTTATAATTAGGGTTACACTGATTAAAAATAGAAGAAAATTTAATTACAAAGTCCTCCGGGTCCATGAAGCCAACGTTTCCTACCTCTTAATCTAATAGTTGAATAATGATCATCACCTGACTCTAGATACTTTACCGATGTTCACAGCACAGTAAATGCACAAATAATTCTCTCAGGTGAATTTTAGGCATTTCAGGTATGTACATGTGGCATTAATTTATAATTCTGTCTTGTGCAATATTTCACCTAAAAATTAGCAATTCTATCTGGTAAGTTTTTCTTTCTGACCCGAAAGGATTATTACTGAATCATCTTCTCTAGAAAGAAAACAATCATTAATCTGCTGAAAGTGAATCTACGAGAGTAAACAGAATCATTAAGTTATACTGAATCAGAATATATTTATTTGAGTGGTGTCACACCTAGGCCAGCAATAGAGATTATGGCCTTCTGTTGTACACAAAACCAGAGAATAACTTCATAAAATTTGCTTGGTAAAGTCTCTGGTATTTCTCAGATGATGATCTGGTTTCATTACCCTCACATACCGGTGTACACTGAGCTTAATTTTCATGTGAGAAAATCAGTCAGTGGCAGGAGCATTTCTATTCAGCTGCAACTTCAAAGGGGGAATGAAAAATTTAGAAGGTAAGATCAATCGCTGGAAAATGGAACTCATCTTAACAAGGAAACTTAAGCCTTAGAGTCATGAAAACAGCTGAAGAAGCTGTGATTTTCAAAATCATACTGGAAGAGAAACGGTAAAGCTCAACTGAATGAAGCAACTGTTCAGGCTAAACCAAGAAATACAGCAGGAAAAAAGTCACCCTTCTTCCCCTTTTGCCAAAAGACTGGGAGATAAAAAGAGGCACAGTATCTCAATTAACCTTCCATCCCCAGCTATACGGGTCAGGTGTATCTGCAGAGCACACACCTTCCCATCCTACTGCACCGGTTACCTAGAAGCCCTTTTAGAAGCACTTAGATGTTGCTTGGGCACTAGCTCCACAAAGGGAGGAAGGCACTGAAGAGGAGTTTTACATTTCCCAGTGTCACGGATTAGGGCTGGGCTGGCCACTAAACACGGACAGATGCTCTCTAACCCCCTCTTCCCCTCCAAAAAGGAGGGAAGGAAAAGGGAATGAGGCAGAGAGACTTACAGGTTAGAGAAGAACAACTAGAACAGCTTTAATGAAATATTAATGGAAATAATAGTGAAATGATAAAAATAAAGGACTATATACAATTATATATAAGCCCAATATTGAACCCGACTCTGTCCCCTAATAGCAGTCCCCACTGATGCTGCAGAACAGGAGGCACTGGGGAAGCCCCAGGCCCAGCAGCGGCGGGAGCTGGATACAGGGAGCTGGATTCGGGAACTCAGGATCCGAACCAAAAGCAGGAGATCGGATGGAGTCCTCCTTGGACACCAGCCATTGAGGAAAGAGGCCTAAACTCTCATGATCACTCAATTTATACTAAATACGGTGTATATGGAATGGAATACTCCTGTTCATCACCTGTCCTGTCTATTAGTCCCCAGAGGGGCAACTTTTTACTTCCTTGTGACCCCACTTACTACCCGGTACCCCCAGTGTGGCACAGAAGAGCCATCAGTGTCCTTGGTCACCGTAGGAATAAGTATAAGCAAGAGCCTTTCTGCAACCCAGTCCCAGGCAGTAACTGTAAACATCAGGTGTTATCACTGCCAGTAGCACACACTGTCTGTGAAAACAGACATAAACTGAAACTAGAGAGGTTCAGATAGGATATAAGGAAAACCATTTTTCCCCATGAGGAGGGTGAAGCACTGAGGTGGATTGCCTGGAGAGCTTGTACAGTCTTCAGTCCTAAATTTTCAAGACTCAGCTGAATAAAGCCCTGAGTAATCTGGTCTGACTAAGAGCTGACACTGCTTTTAGCAGGTGGTTGGTCTAGAGAACACCTTAGGTCCCTTCCCACCTGAATTTATCCTATTAAGTACAAAAAACCCCACAAAATAAAACATGGGTGAAACAGTTGTCTGTATATCAAGACTGATTCGAGTTCCCAACCCTAAGAATTTTTTTTCAGACATTGGAGCCCCCTTTGGCAGTTATACTTCAATGCACGAAGTATTTCAGATACAAGTTTCACTTTAGCATCTCCTTTTTCCTCGCTAGCTGACCTGTCACCACCACTCTCAGAACTGCTGCAGCAGTTCCATCCAGTCTGAGATACCCATATCTTCCTGGGTGTAGAAGAGGATCACCATGTCTGGGCCATAAAATGTGGCAGTATTGAGTGAGGGAACACCCAAAACCGTTCAGGACTCCAGTCTGGAGTGTGTAAAAGCCAGATAGTAGGCTAATAGTTATTAATTAAATTCCCTATATTGTGACTAGTTTGCAGGCTTTTCTGTTACTTTGGAAACTGCACTACACCTCCCTGTTCCCCACAAATGGCTGTCCTGTCTGACTGATTTCTAATCCTGCAAATTAAACAAGCTTAATTCTTTTAGAGTAGCAGATTTCACATGTTAAAAATGGGAGTTCCCAGAGGAAGCCATAATGGCAGACTCCAGATGGGGCAGTGAGAAAGTATCAAACAATAATCCCACTCACGGTATGGAAGATCAAATCCTATATCCCTCTGAAGGACTTAAGTACAATTTGATACCTAAATCCCAAAGCATTTTGCTCTGCTGCTACACAACCTTAAATACTGTAGGAACATGAAACTTCACCTCTGTGCGTGCTCACAGATGCCTTGTATTTGACAACATTGAGCATTTTGGCATCTGTGTTACACGTGAGTGCTTTCAGGTTTCACAAAGTGGATGCTGTGCCATCTGTCCCAGTGCACATATTTGGTGCATTAGACAAGCTCTCAGCCTACTTCCGGAATCAGAAGTCGGGATCTTCACTTGAAAGAGGAGAAGGGAAAATCCAGAGTTTCAGTTCTTTTCTGAGGACTATTGATTTATTACACGGTATCTGAGTAAAATGTTAACTGAGTTGTAAAATGCTTACTGTGGGATCTGAAATGCAGGACATCCCCTCCCCAACACATTCCCTCCCGGTACAGGCAGCAATCTATGGTCGCTGCCGTGAGCTTGCTTTGTGGCTTGGTTAGTTTTGCAACCATGGCTGGACCATGACACATCTTCAGCAACGGTGACAGACTGTCCTCAGCCTGGCCAGCACTTTAATCTGCTTCAGGGAAATAGTTCTGAAATTGCAGTGTTTCAAAATACATGGAGATTAAGAGAAAACACCAATCCACATCCTGGAAAGACTAAGCAACTGTGTGGAAGGACTGGATGAAGCCTGCTGCTTTCAGAAAAGGAAGATTTACCCCTGAGCGATGAGTGTCTTAGGCAGAGTCCTACAGATGGGAAGAGGTGGAAAAGAGAGAGAACAGAAAGAACAAAGGAAAAACCTGTTCTGTCTCCTTTTGGCTAGGTAAACGGCTTCCCCTTTGGCAGGTTTATCTCATGATCCTTTCCTGAGGCATCTCTTCAGATAGGAAGCCAAGTTCCTAAAAATGAGGCTGTGAGACTGAGCACCTATTTCTTTGTGATCTGGGCTGAGGTGTTTGTAATTCAGAAGCAGCATATAGCTTATTCCTCAGGAGTATTTCCTTTCACTTCAGGGAAGGCACAGATTACATACAGTGTTTGATCAGGTTTTGTTTTAAATTGAGCCTCGGAGTCTCTGATGTTCTATAAAGGGCCAAGCACGCTGACGATGCTGTCTGAAGGACAGTCCTTATGCAAACACAAGTGTGCTGCCCGCAGCCAGATCCCTTAATAGCTTTCCACTGCTTTTTTATTTTCCTCACTTTTACCTCTTGGGCACTTTAAAGTGATCTTTCCTTTATCCCACATCTTTTTGCTACTCAGTCAATCAAGACGGCATGTAGAAAAGGACGCTCACTCCTTTACACCTTTGCTGAGTTAACTATACTCTTTCCAGTACACACTCCTACTGCTGTTTCCCTTTATTGAAGGAAGCATTAAAGGATTTCATAAATTTAATGTTTATTATGGCTTATTTATAAAATATAAACTGGTTACATTAAAGAAGTCAAAAGATGAAAACAAGAGAATACTTAAAATTTGGAACAAAGGCAGCTTTTTAATTGACTCTTCTTCAGGCACTGAAATGTGTTTCCAGGCAACAAGTTGCCTGACTATATATGACCAGCAAGGATATCTCCTGTTTCTAACTGTGCTTAAATGGATCCATAATGCCTGCAGTCATGTTTAAAAGGCCTGGAAGGGCGAGTAACCTCCTCCTTTACATGTTTAGTTAGAAGATTTGCTGGCACTAACTGTCCTAGTCCATCTGACTGGATCACTGACCTGACATAATGAAATCATCATGCAGGTTTCCTATTTCACTGAACAACTTTTCCCCTTTCGTCCTAGAGAATCGAAGGCCTTTCTACTTAAATAATGCCCACTCCAAAACAGGCATACCATCACCTATCATCTTTTGATGAATATTTCCTCCCACTCCTATTTCATCTCATAGAAGAATGAGATGCTCTTTTCTGAACTCATCTCCGTTTCAGAAAATCATGTAAAATAGAACATTTATCAAAACAGTAATCAGCACTCCTGCTTGGCCTCTTAGATTTACAATTCTTTAGCAGAGCCGTTGCTCTGATGTTCTGGGATGGGAGACAAACTGATGAATATTGCCCACAGAGCATTCACATGATACTTTTTCTGAACAGATTGTAATGCAGGATGTAGAATGTCTTTCGCTATGGAAAAATAGGATGCAACACAGGCCATGCCCACACTGCACACAGATCTTAGATTGCACCAACGTTGTATTATAACCTCCCAATTACCTTTCCAGGAGAGCAAAAAAGAAATTCCTAGGACAGTGAAAATGAATCTAACACCAACCAACTGATATTTTGCTTAGACAGCTCTAAAGCAAATAGGTTCATTTTCAATGTACAGAAGGAAACTCTGGGGGATGTATATTACAGTTTCTCTGCAATTTTGGGACTACCCGTAAGTGATTTAATAAATGCTTGAGGCACTCATTTACATGGTTAGGGCTATGTCCACCCTGCTCCTCTCAACGTTTGAAGAATTCTCTGAGGTGAAGGGAAGGAGGAGGATGCTGACTGTTTCTTGGTGTGAGCAGGGTAATGGCTTTCTATAATGCCGTGAGCTACCACTGGTGCTCAAAGCAGCAGCTTTGCAGTACATCCTTCCTCAGCAGCTTCTTCCAGAGCTTGTTAGCTGTTTTGACCCACTTAGAGTCGGCGTGATTAGTTTTGATTCCAGAGGCGAAATTAAAACACAAATGAGGTCAAATGTCACAACAGCACAACATTTTGTTGACTAACAACCACTGGAGAGATATAGGAAAGAAAGATAAGGAAATGAGAAAGCGAAGAAGTAAAACATTTAAGATAGCAAAAAGTGTAGCTACCACCACAGATTCAGTGACATCTCTCAGGTCCGTCTGTTTCAGTTTGGTGGGGAAGATTTTCAAAGAGTAGTTTTTCATGGTGGCATTATATAGCATTAGTCCTTCCACATTTTGGCTTTCCAAGAACTGCTTTGCCTACCCTCCTCCTGTTTAGTGCATGTGTATTTGGTCACTCTGATGATCGTATGAGGGTCAGGAGCGATCTTCACCTCACCAGCATTGCCTCTGTTGCTGGAGCACACGTAGTTGATCAGCGGGCCCATTTTTGCAGATGCAGCATTGTGGATACCCTACATTTTACAGCTAGCTGTGCTGGCAGCACTGCGTTGCAGAGTTAAGACTTTCATCCTTGAGCTCTTTTCTAAACAATTACATAACTCTTGCTTGCTAATTATGCAAAGAGACCCTGACCAGCCAAGTATTGCTCATGTTAGGAGTTTGTCCCTAAGAATGAACAGATAAGACGCTTCTTGTACACAAGATGTGCACGGGAGTGAACAGCAGAGCATGATCAAAACAGACCTGGGAAAGTCTGTTCTCCCTGTGTGACAAGAGAGTGATTGAAGGAGTACATGAGCTAATAACAACCCTGGCTGCATAGTCTGATCTCTTGTTTGTAACCCAAAAATAGTGCTTTGTGCTAATAAGTATAAATACGTGCGCCTGCTTGCAATAAAGCGAATTCCATTTTCCACCATCTCGGAGTTCGTGCGTGCTTCTCCACACAGCATGACTTGCAAACTTGCACACCGTTGGGCTTTTGCAGATGCAGCTTGACTTGGGCTCGTAAAACAGCTACCTTATCAGTGGTTTAGCCGGGCCCTGTAGTTACTGTTTAGGATTTATGAGCAATCAAGTCGAGCCCTGTAGCTTACCAGTGGTCGAGCTTCCAAACTTGCAAACAGTAGCCTTGAAGTTTCTTCACAGGGAATTTCAGCAAGGTTGAGACAAACGTTTAACACAGTCGTTTACACTCATTTCCTTCACCATTGTGCTTAAATTTCTTGTGTAATAGTGCGGCAAGCCTCTCATTCCCAGTTCAGATTTAGCTTGGATCAGCTCCCTGTCCCACATGCCTGTAGCTTTGTGCTGGTGTGCAGAAACACAACAGCAAGCAGTAGAAGTGGAGGAAGCTGGTGGGATGCTTTTTGGGTGTCAATGTTGGCAAGTGTCAGCTTAAAGCACTTGTGAACTTGAAATGGCTCAAAAAAATAAAGTACCTTGGAATTTTGGCAATATTGCACATTTTTATGGCAGAAGGACAAGTCATGAATGAAGTTTTTCTCTATGTTTAAAGATGATATCTTACATAATTAAAAAGTAAGACAATTTCTGCAGCTTCTTGATAGATTCTTAGCTCTTAATAGAGTAACATAATATATTATAGCCTCTTTACTCTGTTCTCTTGGGTTCAAAGTATGATGTTTCCCTGGAAATTCAGACTGTGGTAAAAGATTTAGACTAGCCTTCAGCCAGTCAACTCTGACTGCATCGACCCACACTCCATTTGAAGAAACACATTTCTTTAATTTTACCTTGGAATCATGTCACAAGTTGGATACAGCTTTCAAGAGAGAAATATCACTATTATAAATAGATAACCGTGGCTTCAGGCTGCACCATTTGTTACTTCAATCTCAGTTAGGTCCATAATAAAGTTTGTGCTCAGAAATCCTCAAGAGCATGAGAGTGCATTTGTATGGCCTATTAGGCACAAAATTGCCTGTTTTATTGGTGCAATACGGGTGCACCTTTTAAAAATTTTGCTCCCTGTGTTTATAACTGCTCAGCTAAAAAGATAACAAAGCAATCATGGCACTGCCTTGTAATTCAAGGATAGTGGCTGCTAATGTAATATACACATAATTTAATCTGCCACTTTTCTTAACATAATAATCTGTTGCATTTCTTCAGCCTAATTATCAGAATTATTTCCTAAAAACCATCTACACCAAAACAGGGCTGGCAATGGCATTACATGACGATCTCACACAATAACTAGCAGCTTTCCTTCCTTAAATGGTTTTGTTACTGAACAGATTGAACTTTACTACAAGGATATAGTTACGAAGTGTCCACATGGTGTGGACAGCCTCTAGCTGTTTCACCTCCACAGCTGGCTAAGTCACACCATGTGTGAGCATCCTGTGTTTTCCCTCACCTCAGTACCAGTTATCAGCTTAACCGTAGGTATGGCTGTTGTGATCGCTAGCTCATGAGTTTATATGTCAGCTTACAAGAAAGTGCATTACTTTGTTGTGGCCCCACAAAGGAAATTTAGGCTTCATATTTCAGTCTATAATAGTGCAAAATTCAGTCACGTACCCTTTGCATTTGACTGGAGAGGCATTCTCAGACCAACCTCCAGCTTCGGGTTTAGGTGTCTTCCAGTGTAACAGGTCCATAAATCAGCACATGTATGCTGGCAGTAGCTCTCATTAAGAGGGATTAAGAATTAACCTTTTTTTCCTCTCTCTTTCTGCTAAAAAGAGCGAAATCCCCAGATAATTTGCAACTCAGAGCAAAGCTCAGTGGTCTTCTTATGCAGGAGCCTGAAGAAAGCAGCAGCTCTCCCTTTGGATTTTGAGAATGGGAAGGACATGAAGCCTCGGTAAGCTCATGACAGATATCATTTCCCGTCTGCTTTCACTGCTGCCAGGGTCATGTTCCTACAGGAATTGTCACTTCCAACTGGCAGAAACAACATAACTACAGTCACTCCATCTCCAGTGTTCCATTCTCTTTCTTAAAATTTAATCCTAGTCTCTGAGGCACTTCATTTTCCCATTCATTCTTGCTGAAATCAGTGGGATTATTTGTCTGAATAAAGTGCAGAAAAATAGTTTGTTATTCTTTAAAGAAAACATAGGTAAATCCAGTGCTGCAAAGCAGCTCTACGTTAGCTAAATTAAGACTGAGTTGGTGTAGACTGCCTAGCTAAGGGCTAGGTCCCAGCTCTGTTTAAGGACTAAGTCTTCTGATCGATCTAAAAGTCTCCCTTGAGGTTCCAGGTTTCTGGTATTATGTTACAAAAGCTTATTTCCGTGTTTTGGAGTGAATTCAGAATTGTGACTGTAATCAAAGAGTAGCAGCCACTTAATGTGTCTCGTTACTGTGGGCTACAAACTTACATAACAACTACAGCTGCCTAAACTATTAGCTTTGCTATTCCTTTCTATTTTGCACACCTACACTGGTACTAAAATATTCTACTATGCTACACCCAAAAGCTAGGACATCTTTGTACTTTGTTAATGGAAAGCTTTTGTGGCAATGTCAAATGAGGCAAACTGTACAAACTTAAGGGATGGGCAAGGGTAGTTTCTTACTGCTTGTCTGGATATGTACGCTGTTTATTGTCATACACTGACTATATATCATATATATATCAGAAACCTGGGTTTGAAGCAGAAATGAAAAGGCTGTTCCACAAGGTCACCTACACAAGCCTGTGTTGAGACTAGAGATTGGACTGAAAATGTCCTCACCCTGTGACAGTATTGTCCAGAATCTGCCTGAAAGAAGAGTAGCTGCTGTCTGCCTCTTTTCTTAGCAAAGTTACTGCAAAAACATACCAAATTAGATTGAACTTCTAAAACTATTTTTTTAGTACGACAGATTAGAGAAGTCATTGCTTTTTTTTTTTTTTTTTAAAGGGATAAACTCAAAAAAAAAAGCTGAAAAAAAGACTGTAAACTTTCTACCTCCTGTATGGGGCTGGGCAGTTTTTTCTCTCCAGCCCTGTTCTGAGTCTAGCAAATTTCAGCAGTTCTCTGCTTTGGATCCGCTTCCACCGTCTCACCAGGTACCTCAGAAAAATCTCATTTCTTTAGCTCTGGACTATACGCTTGTTTTCTGCTCCCCTCCGCCTGTTTCTGTGCCTTAGCAGTTCCCTGCCTGCCAAGTCTGTCCCTTCCCAGCCGCCCAGCTCTGCTCTCCTGCACCTTTTTCCCGCTGAGCAAGTTCAGTTGCTGTCAGAAAAGGAACAACTGCCCTGTCTGTAAAATGTTCCTCTTTTGCCAAGACCCCGTGGTCAAGGCAAGGCAGACAAGCAGTTTTCCTACCTGCTGCCCAGCCATTGATTTCCAAAGGAACATAAAAAACGCTAACTGCAAACCAGAAAATTAAACAGATGCTATTCATCACAGTCCCACCCCAGCACCTGGACTGCAATATCATCACTTTGCACCTCAGCTCCTCTCTCTCTCTCTTCTACATCTTGTTCCTGTATGTCCATCTCTCCCTGTCAGCCTATTTTTTTTTTGTATTTGTGTAATATATATCAAAAGCATTTAATTTTTTTTGAACTTGTCTTCTCTTGTTCTAAAAACTTGATCTTCCTTAAATTATCTTATTTTTTACTTTCGCTCAGTTGTAAATCACTTTTCATTCAAAAATACTTTCATTTCTTTGCTTACCTGAAACCTGATACATGGTTTCTGATCATTTTTCTCCATTCTGCATCTACTCACTCCAGTCTTTCTTTGCCTCATGTACACTGTGCCCTTGGCCTGAAGACACTTTTGAACACTGATTGAGGTGTATCCAGTGCAGATCCTTGCAGGGGGCACACTCTGTAGGTGGGCTGACATCAGTGTTGATTTATTTTCATTTATGCCAGCTCAGACTTTAGTGTCTCTTTTTTTCTTTCAATTAAATTTAACCTTTAAAAAAAATAATTAATAAATCTTATGCCTTACCTTTCAGGGCTTATATTGCTACCAGGTAATGATGCTAACTCCTCCCCCCTTTTTTTTTTTTTCTGTTGTTGATAAATAACTGACTGCTGTGCCTTTCCAGGACTGGAGCTGTATATTTCTGCTTGGGTTCCCACTGCCCACACTAATGTCCATTCTTACACTCCTTATTTCCTTTTTCCTTTTATACCCCAGACATTTTGTCTGATCTGTCAAACTTCTTTCATAATTGTGTTCATATTCTTGACCTTGTCATAAGTTATTCTCTTTATAAGAACATGGGAATTGCTAAATCAGAAAACAAACAACGATCCATCAAGTCTACTAGTTTGTCAAAGAGGGCAGAAAAAGCTCACAGAATACCTAGACAGGAATACAGTATTATGTAAGGGAATATAAATCCTTCTTGGCTTCCAGCATTGATCAGTTTGAGCCCTTAGGCTTTGGTTTATATAGTTACAGTTCTTATTTCAGCTAGTATAATCTACCCATGGTCTTTTTTTGTGCCGGTATATTTAATGCTGGTTCAATTTTGCCAATATTCTGGCTAAAAAATGCTCTGTAGTTTATTTGCATATTATGTGAGAAGCTTTTTTCAATACTGAGAAAACAACTGCTCACAAAGAATCTCCCTGGTTTACCATAACTTAAACGAAGCAACTGAAAAAAAAAGTATTTAATTGTATGTACCTTCACTGAAACAGGGTCCTTCCTCTCTGTTTTTATGTTTACATGTGACTTTCATATTTTTCTTCAGAACATTAAATAATTTGAGTCTCTCACACACTGGCTGAATTTCTGGTCCAAGATATAAGAGGAACAAGAACAGCTTCCCAGATGGATAGGAAAGTTATTTCTGTAGATCTATAGCAGGAAAACACACAGGACAGGGTTGTAGGGTCAGTCCTAGTAAAGCTCAGTGGTGAGGCAGGGACCGAGACAGTCACTTTAGAAAGATGGCCTTAAGAAGATAGCTTTAGATAGAAAGTTTTACACAACTTTTATTTAGACAGTAGTTTTGTCTCCTCAAAATTCTTGCCTTTGGGATGATAGAATCACCAAGATGTTACTTGTCAATGAACTCTTCTTAAATAAATACCATGAATAGATACAGTATCACTTCCAAATGTATTTCTCTCACACTTTTTAGGTACTCTATAGTCTTCAGAACTTTTTCTTTCTCTCAGTCATAAAAAATGTTTGAGAATAGGATATGTAGGTGCCTTTCTTTGGGTAGAACACATAAGCTGTTTTTTCCAGAGGAGCAAAACTCCAGCAGAATATCAGACATATGGTTGTGCTATTCCAGTTATGAGGTGGCTGCCCTGTTTAGAGTCAGTGTTCTGGTACCGCCATCCCATCCATTTTGAAACTTCACCCATGAGTCAAAACTGAGCAACATCTGTGTCAGTCGCGGAGAGAAGTGTCCCTTGTGACTCAGTCGCCAGCCAACAGAGCCGTTGGTTTCCACCGCCAAGGATTGTCCACTCAACATGGCAGGGTCTCAGAAAACCAGCCATCACAGTGTCCCATGGGCCAGTTAGGAAACTTCAGAAAATTTGTATCAGAGTCCCTTGAAATCTCCTTCCCAAAATGACTGAGGGCCTGTGGTCAGTTTATGACTCTAACCGTGCTGTACTTTGGGCAGTTTATGGGCCATTATTAGTTAAATCAGTCGAGTCAATAAACTCTCATCAGTTGTAAGATCAAAGTACAAAAGCTTTGAGTAATGTACTGCACACTGTATTATGTTTTGGACAAATAAAAACAGCTGGGATGGAAATAGTAGATCAGAAATTAGTTTTTTTCTGTCTTTAGCTTTTAACGGGAGGTAGATATCTCTTATTTTATCTCCACCTATTGGTACTAGGACTCAAAGGACATAGCTAGCTTGTCATATAAATGAACTTTGTCAGAGCTAGTCAAATTTTTCAGTCATCTCAGTACCCTCTGGCATGTTCAGCCCAAATAGGTGATGCACATAGTGTTTTCTCTGTTTAGTGGCACAGGATGCTCTGCGGTCTTCCTTTAAAACTCCAGAATTATTTTCCCTCTTTTCCACTGAAAAGAGTGCCCAGAGCTGCCTCTTTCTACAATTAATTTATATGAACTTTGACAACCTTCATGTACAAAAGACAGTGCTTAAACATTACCCATGTTTTTCCCTTGTTTCCTACCAATCACAGACCCGGAGGAGGTTTGAGTAATTCAGTTTCACTGATTGCAAATGAACAGGAACTTCAGATGTCATTAGTTGTTGTCTAACACAACCTTGTTAATCAGAGAGGCACCCAGAGAGACCAGCTGCATGCAGCTGAACCTCAGCTGTCTAGTTATCATGTTCCAGCTTCTCTGTGTCACTTCTTGGGCCCTGCTCTCCCCCAGCAGAAATTCAGAACAGGCAATACTTGTTCTCCAGGGTTAGTGAGGAGGAGGCTGTCACCGCCTGTACACAAGCTGACTTCCTAAATCAGAAGGGTAAAGTCTGTATTTGAAGCATGTTTTCTATATCTATCTGAAAAAGCATTTAGTCATCGTCTGGTATCACTTAACTCTTGATGCATAGGTATCTAAAAATGAAAGGAGAGTTGGACCTTTAGAGGAACAATAACACATTTGGTCTGAATGATGGCTCTTATGGACTTTTAATGGTTGTGAGGATGAAGAAACCATTTGCTCTTGAATGCTTAGCAGCTGATTCAACGCAGGCTGATTAGATAAAGAAAAGAGAGTAGAAGGATAATAAATAAAAGTGCACTGTGATGAGGGTTGGAAGGAAATGAAAAACACTTTATTGATAATCAATCTGTGGTAGATTTTGATAATGAACTCCTGTATAATAAGCAGCCTGTCTGCTCACTCTGCCACTGGAATTCTAATGAGAAAGATAATAGATCCAAATTAGAAGTTTGTCAGTGAGCCTGTTATTAAAACAGTTAAACATTTTTAGTGCAAGTAAACAGAAGTTGCAGTCTGTATTTTGCTACATGTTATTGTCCTTTTGTTTCCTTACTAATAAATGGGTTAATTTATCCTTTGGATATATAGTTGTACGAGTTTTATGATTACTCTCTCTTGAACCAGGTGAGACTATCGTGGGTGAAGTAACTGGGTTAAGATCACATAATTATGTTGCATTGGGCAGGTAAAAATAAGTTTTCATGTCAAGCCACAGAAATACAGATGTGAAAGTTCTTCCACCTGTCCTGGTCTGAGAGTACAAGAACAAAAGTTCTCTGAGACTGCCTGGCACTGGTGACAGTCAGTGGGGGAGGAGGGGTAGCTGTGCCTATGGGGAGGAAAAGATGTGTCAGGTGACTCAAAGGGACAAATCATGATATTCCTTCCCACGGTATTCAGTATATAAGACAAATCTAGGGTATTGTTATTGTCTCTTCGTCAGCTCTCCCTGTGCTACTGGTGCACCTGTTTCCACACTGCAGAGGAGCATCATTTGACAGAGCAAGTTGTCTTCCCATGCCTCCCACCCTGGGTGGGAGAGGCAGAGCTTCTTTTTTGTTTCTTTTGGACTATTGTTGGGACTCTGTGCTCAGGCTCTATTGTCTGCTGTTGAGTCCAGTCCACGACTTGTTTTCTCACGCTCAGACCTTGTTGTCTTCTAGAAGATGTCGGTCCTGTATTAACATGTTATCGTATATATTTGGGCTTATTTGCATTCTTGTATGTATATAGTTTGACATCTTCACTGTTACTGTTAGTATTATTCTTTTTTTTTTCATTGAACTGCTTCAAGTATTTTTTTTCAATCTTAAAGCTTCTCTCCCTTGTTCCCTGGTTATTCTCTCCCAGGAAGGTATGGGGGGGAATCACAGAGAGTATCTGTCACAGTTTAGTGGCCAGCCCAGCCTTAAACTTTGGTACCACCCTTGAAGATTGCAAACTCTATTTGCCCATATTCTATTGTAAGGCAGTGAGTGCATACATGGTACACTGTTTAAAAAATATAAGTCTATGCAGGGGTTAATCAGATTTGTTCTTGCATCCAGGCAGCTGTGATCAACCTGTTACTCAGACCCACCTTCTGATGATGCCCCTACACCTAAACACGGAAATAATTCTCCCTCGGTGGCTATAATAGCTTCCATCAACCACTTCTCACCAGCTTGTTGAGAGTCTGTCACTCCACCTTAATTAGCTACTGTTTACCTCATCCCTCATTACTCTCATTTTCTTTTTCCAATGAATTTACTGCATGATTGATTCTTGCTAATTCTGCGAGCTGGTCACTAACTGTTTGTTTCCAAACAGGCTTGTCATGTTGCTTCAGCAATTTATGCTGTCCTCCTCTTTCCCACTGCAGCCATCACTGAAAACAGAGCCTGGTTGCCTGAAAGCTGAGATAGGTCCCTGTGGCTCCATGTACCATTTTGGCTCGCACAACACTGTCTTTTCTTCCCTTTTGCAAATGCAGTTTAAGCTGTTGAGCAGCCGACCTGGAGGTGTAAGTGGTTTTAGTCTTTCCTGTTTCTTTCAGTAGTTCAAAGTGAATTTAGTATTTCAGCTTCTACCAAGCTCATCAGAATACTCCATGTCTGGGACGTGTGTGTTGGGAGGAAAACAAGAGGAAAGAAATGATAAAGGAAAGGAGAAGGATGAAAAACATTAACAGAATGTCTTAGATGGCTTTATGAATTTTAATTTTCCAAGGGAATGATCAGGAAACAGTGTCCTTTAAGAATGAAAGATGACTCAAGTACACAGAGCAAGTTTCACAGGCATTGCTGTGGCAGATTATACACTACTTTAGAGGGGACAGAAGCCTTTGAAATTATTAGTATCAGGGCATCAAATACTCCTGATCTCACTGAAAATCCCACTGCACCTGCTGCCCAGGGCCTCATTTTGGCTTGGGACTGGGCCCCCAGAACTGTTCCTGACAGTTACCCAGAAAGATATCTTGCATATAAAAGCAAATAAAAAATAAACTGCAGCTCAGAAATCTGCAGCATTACCATGGCATATGGACAGTTCTGTTTCCTCTGGAATTATGAAAAATATCTGTGCAACTGATAAGTGAAACGTTCACAAATCACGATCAAGGGAAAAGATTTAACAGCTTTCAGTACAGAAGAGATTTAAATGTTGAACTAAAATATAAAACAGTAGCTGCTTCAGTCTTTTTTTGTAAGCATCAATCTTCCATTTTACTGCTACCTCTTTTTGACATGGACACTCAGATTCATCTTGCAAATTCTGTTTGCTCTGATAAGACATCTTAGCTCACTTTTAAAGGACGTGAAAGGTCTACAGATCCGAGGTTGAATTAGTAGTGGTTCAGCCTCAGACAGAGATTTCTATGTGCTGATTAAATCTGTTTTAACAAAGAAGCTACTTACATAGGAAAAGGAGTGGGCGGGTGAGTGGGAGGGTGAAAACAAAACCTAAACCAAAATGAGTAACACAAGAAACATTGTTTTAATACCATACAAATATGACCGGTCAACATTTTGGAGAACATCTAATTTTTCCACTCTGGAGAATTTTGAGACTGAGAGGGGAGCAGGGATTGTTAGACTTCTTATTGAATATGATGATTTACATCACATGTTGCAACTCTATATACCAGATATATGTGAATAATACAGATATGTGCTAGCTTCACCCAGAAGAGTGTATTTACTAAAGGTGGTATTACCCAACAGAATTTCAAGGAAGCATGTGATACTTGTGATGGGGTTCAAGTTTTTCTACTCTGTCTGCAAAAGCAAACAGATTCCAGATTTTCTTAGGAAACTTTTAACATTTCTTTCCCTACCTACAAAAAAACACCCAAAATTGGAGGAGTTTTTGTGTGTTTCTTCTCTTTTAGAGAAGCTTGTAATTTTGGTATCCAGAAAACTGAACCTTAAACTCAGCAAAGGTACATCACAGCTTCTTGTCCTAAGGGGTGTCATAGCCTCTCCTTCACACTTTCTCTTCTGAATGTCTTATTCTTGACAACAGTATCAATTTCCACTACTTGTCTAAGCACTTCTGCACACAGTGGTGCTCTATGTCATCAATCCCATATAGATGAGGTTCCCAAAGTTAGGTCATTTATCCATTGTCCTTTCCTCATCTCTTTCCTACAAGCAACACATTCTGTAATGTTTGTAGCCTAAGATAATAATCAGGAGATTTTCTTCCAGCCTTCTTACTGCATTCCTTCTCATTGTCTGCATTTTGCTTCAATTGCACTGTAATTAATGGAAGCTTCTATCTATTAATTTCTCCAGTATTTAACACAGTAAGTTCTTAATAGGATAAGACAGACAAGGAAAAATTCGAGGTGTTATAAAAATACAGTTTGCAGTACAAATAAAAAGCTATCTTCTTTAAAGTCCATTTCTCTGTGCAAGGAGGGCTGGAACATGCTTTGTATTCAGTCTTCTCCACTCTGACTTACATTTTCATATCCCTAAGGTGGATCTCAGTGATGAGACCATTTCCCTTCTGGGGTCAATGCATTAAGATACTCTTCAGTCAGGAAGAATACTGTTCCTGGCGTTCATGTAGGATGATTTTCCATTTAATTGAAATATCATGACCAGTCCACCTTTTTTTCCCAACTCATACAGTTGACCTTCATCAAAACAATTTGCTTTCTACAGGAAGATGAGACCGAGAAGTGACACATAAAACGAAAAAATAGTGGTAAATCATATATGATGAATGGAGTTCTAGGAAATTTTAGGGTGCTATTCACCACTGTTCCCAAGCAGATTCAGTTTATTGTTCCCTCAGGAACAGATACTGTTGTTTATGCAGTAAGGTATCGATTTTGTCGATTACTGAGGGTTATGGTGTGTATATATATATATGAGTTGTTGCATTATCTTTGAATGATGTTTCTTTGCTACTAAAGAAAAATGTCTTTTTCATACATATACTGTTCGAACCTGTCAGATTCAAGAATAAGCTTATTTTATGTAGTTGTCTAAAAATGGAATAATGATTACTGTATAAAATTCTTTCTGCCTATTACTGTTAGAATTTAAGTTCTATTCACATACATGTTTTTCAGGACTTTTCAGAACTGCATTTCAAGTACTCGATCCTTAATAATTGTTTAAGTTGATAGTTGGACTACCAGGATCTGAACTAGTTATTTCTGTCTTGTTGAAAATCAAGTTGAGAAGAGTCCTTCTAAATGGAAGATATTTCTTAAAACAGCGTTAGAGAAGATTGTCTACTGAACAATCAGTGGAGGAAGATTGCATTAAGGAGTAGTTATTTATTCATATATAATAAGACTAGAAGACCAATTTTCATCTGTTCTCAACCAGTGAGTGGGTGGTTGAATTTCAGAGACTCTCTGAGCTAGACCCTTTTAGAGGGAACCTAGGCCATCCACAGCACTGCAACACCACTTCTAGCCACTGAGCCTAGATATTGCATACTGAAAGAAACAGCTGTGTCTTAGAGCACAGGTCTTCTGCAGGTGGCTTAAGTACCATACGGTAAACTTGTATGCAAGTTTGCAGTTAAGCAGTATGCACATATGAGTCAAGTCAGGAGCTTGGACTGCTTTTCTTTCAGTATAATCTTTTCCAGAAACTGGGGTGAAATGGTGGCTTATAGGCTTGTGAATGTGAAGGACAGGAAGTTACTTAAACTTGTAAGAATAGAAGTGATAGAAGGAAGAAAAAAAAAGTGAAGTACAGCTAATAAATGTATCATTTAAAGTCTTTATGTTCTCCTATCATATTATCTTCAAGGAATAGAGCCTTAAAAGATTTAATGAGCTGATTTGCAAATTTTCAGTACAGTTGATCACATTTTGAGTTGGACTTTAAGAAAATGTTGGGCTCCTAGTAGACAACTTTTAGACTGTTAAAACCTGGTCACTTCCTTCGGTGATTTAGTGAGATATGAAATTTTTGAATGTTTTGTCCCAACTATAGAGGTTCAGTTGTTCTGAAAAGCATTGCATGAATTGCTGTCTTGATACTCTTCCTGAATAACAAATAGGAATATTTTGTCACTTGAATGTTTTTATAGTTGCAGATAACTTACAATGTTCTGTCATTGCAGAGTTTGCCTCCTAAACTTCCAGAGGAAGTTGGACATGCTTGTACCAAATCTGTATGTGAATTTCTGACACACACAGAATTACAGCAGTAAAATAGATTTATACTCAGGGTTTATTACCAATGAATAGAGTCATGTTGGAGTCAGCCTAGAAAAGATGTGTTTACCGATACTGTCTCCTGTTTAAAGTGGCAAGACACAAGTTTGATGTGATTTGTAAAATGCAAGAGTAAGACAAAATTTTACTGAGGTGATGAAGTGAGTATAACTTTCAGAGAAGTGCAGGAGCATTAGTCATCTACCTGAGGATGATATTCAGTGAAAGCTAGTTACCAAAATCCCTTAAGTTCTCTTATCCATTTTGTGCAAATAACTCCACTGGAACATTCTTAAGCTTACATATCACCACAGGGAAAGGCTTGGTCTTTTTTCTTCCACTTTCCTTCACATTAAGTGGGAAAGTTTGTAGTTTTATTAGTTAAAGAAGGTGAATGTCTTCTACATTTATAAGATGCATTGTGTCCTTTGTTTTGTTCACATTATGGAAATAAAAATGCCCCTGCTATATTGTCTGTGGGCTCCTTAACAAAAGTGTGCGTTACTAGGGTCAAGATTGTCTTTCACATGGAGAAGATTATTTCCTTGAAAATTGTTTCAGTGTCATAAACAAAATTTATAAGACTCAGTGTGGGTTACCTGGAAAGAAAGTCTGGATGTCACGTGCTCGATCTTGAAGGTTCTCAGGGTTGCATGTTGTGGGGCATCTAGCTCACACCTCGCCTTCCCTGGCCAGCATGCACATGTGTGTGCACATCTGCATGTGAAGGAAGGTCCCCAGAGCCAAAAATCCATAAAAAGCTGAGAAGCACCCTCAGTTGCCTTGTGCCATAGTATAACACTCTTGTTATGTGGTCATTGTACTGTGGTGGAGCAGATACGTGAGTACCGTGTTGTTCATGGTAGGGAAGATCCCATTACTGTCTTTGCAAACCTTCTTTTCTCATCCTATACCCAAGTTCAGATTTGATTCTCTCTGTGGTTCTTAATGAAATACTCCCTTTATAGTCTCTCTCTCTTTTTTTTTTCCATTTCCATTAAGCACTTCAAAGGTTCACTGGACACATGTTTAAAGTAATTTCAGTATATAGTAAACTAGAACCTTAAGAGCAGGCAAGAAAATCAGTCTCTTATAGAGGTTTTTAGTTGATTTGCCAAATTAATGTTTCAGATCACCATGCAGCAGTAGATATAATTAAGTGTCAGAGAGAGAGGGCTAAATGCATGAATAAAATATCTTATTGTATCATTACACTTTTATAATAAGATTTACTTGTCAACTTAAAATGTAATAATGTAACTAACAAGATAATTTATTTCCCAGTGTAATGAAGACGTACAGAAGGCAGAGGCAGGGCCTTGTAAGATGCCAGCTTCACTCTGTGGCTGAGTCTGCCTGGTAGCATATACACTTAATGAAGGAAAAACTCTACTGAAAAGCAGGAGCAGGCATAGCTGTGTAGGTTGGATAACGGATGAGGAAAGAGCAGGAATAGGCATGAAGTTTGGATGTAGAGGAAGAGAGAAAGACGAGAGAAAAACTGTGATGACAGAAGGCGTAAAAGTCTGCTGGGGAAGATGCTGCTGTTTGCATTTCTCCAACTGATAGAGCAAGACATTTCCATAACGTAAGCTTTCAGAGAAAGAAGGTTAAAATAACTAATTGCCTTGGTGTGGGCTGAGAAGATATGTATGGAAAGCTATTCCAGACTGGCTGACACATGCTAACTTGTCTGGCTGTGTAAGTTTTAATGATGCCTTCCTTAGGGAAAAGAGGTCTACTGGTAGTAGACTGGGAAGACAGAAATATTCACGATTTTTTTCCCAAATTAGTTACATCTGATAGAGACTGTGATTTACAAAAATGTGAGAGCAGCTTAAAAAGGTTGTAAGGAATAATTTGCTACTGTCTAGTTTCTAAAACTATGACATGACTGAGTCCTGGAGAGGTGCTGCTTGTCACCATTTCTAGATCATGAGCAATGTCCTTTGTTTGCTATCTGTATATTCTTGTCAGTGAAAGTGCACGAGAACAGGCATGTCCTTGCAAAGAAATGGAGGGTTATCCTACCATTCTGGCTGGTTTCAAAAATAGCAATCCAAGTAGCTGCAAACATGAGACCCTGCATGAATTAGCATGAAGACTGTGGTTGCTTCCTCCATGGCTCTTTCCCACAGATATTGGTGCTTCCAGTGACCACCATAATCACACAAGGCAATTAGAGAAACACACCTCCCCATGTCTAAATGGAGAAGGATATAGGTGCAGGTATACTGGGGCTATGTTCAACATCACTATAGCAGGGAGATGGATGCAGGATTATCTCAGAGAATGGTACATCCTAAACTGGTCTGATGATTTTCGTTAGACCTGGGGTTTTGGAGAAGTACTGAGGGAGCTGCCTCTTCTGATGTCTGTGCAGATCTGTAGGGATTCAGTGGAAAAGGCTGCAGGATAGGCTGCAACCTGTGAGAGTGTTGGATCGTGCTAGGAAGTGGTAATTGTTCCCTGCATCAGCATGGTGGAAGAAAGAGTTGCTGTGATTATCATCCATGGTACACTTCCAGCCGTGCAAGGCTGCATTGTGGAAAGTATGTCATTTCTGTATAATCTACTCTCTCTATCTCGTATATCACATGTAATCTACACAGCCAGGCACTACACAGAATGGTAATTGCACACAATGTAAGTGCATTCCTGAACTGTGTAGCATAAATATGAATGAGAGGGAACATGCTGCATTTTAAATTCTATGTATATTGTGTTTGTGTTATGACAATTAGTACATTGTGGTACATTATTCAAAATGTGAGAAGTACAGTACCTGCAAATGATATTTTGTTTTTATCCTCATAGCTGCCAGATGGTGTGGAACCATTTACACAACATCGGAGTGTTAGTGCATTTTAATCAGAGGAAGGACAATCCTGTTTAGTAGGGAGTTTAATTTTTATTTTTCATTTTTTTTCATTCTCACCTATCTAGCTACTATATTTGAAGATTATTTTTATTTTTGTTTTTTTGTGGTGAATGAAAAAAATGCCTACTTTTGTCTTTCCAAGTCACTTCAGGAGCTTTGGTTTAGATCAAAGAGAGAACAGAGTTTCTCATTGTTGCTTTTCTGACAGTGGAAAAATAAAGAAAGCTTTATTTGCCACGTGTATTTTGTTTCTTCACAGAGGTTTAGTGTGATATGACAGTGCTTGAAGAGCCAAGCAGAACACTTGTTTCAGTACTATTTTTGAGAGATCTAGATATGAATGAGCATATGTACCACATGGACACTCGTGACATAAGGCAACATTATATGGTCCTTCTGTTCAGAATAATGGGCATAGAAAAGAGATCTTCCACTCATATACAATTTGGTAAAAATTTAAGGAACAAGTGTACAATCTTTTTCACTACTATGGAGAAGGATATTAAAAATTGCAAATTTTTCTAATATGCAATATTATTTATAGCTTGAAAATACTATGGGATACTAAAGAGAATTGAAAGGAGAGAAATATTTTCATGTCTGCTGCGATAAGTATTCCTGGCCACTTTACAGAGAAATGTTACTTGCCTAGGTAGGCACACAAGCAGGCCATAGATGTGAGATCAATGTACTCTGACTGGCTTTGGGTTAGCTCTCTAAAGAGACCAGGAAGCTTTCAAAATCAATAACGTTTTGTTTTATTTGAGTGGATTTTTTTTTCTAATGAAGCTCTAATAAAATAGGCAACACAGATTGAAAGTTAAAAAAAAAAAGAAAAATAAGAGTTTTGCATACAGCTCTTACCCTACCCACTGTACCCAATGTACCCAATGAGTTCTTGCTTCTAAACTTTACTGTAGTTAACACTGTAAAGCTAACATATAAAATACTGCTGAGTCCTGTTTGGTCTTAGGAAATTCCTCTGATCTGCCTTTGAGGTCTCTCTGTGCTGTGATTTTTTCATGGGTTGTAGCATACAGGGGCTGAGCCTTTTCCTCATGAATATGCACAAAAGGTCTCCAAAGAAATGTGCAATCTTTTGTCTTCCAGAAGTTCTGCCTGACCTAGTCCAGAAATTCTCGAAGAAAAAACAGGAAAGTGAAATATATCCCCAAACACACAAGTTTCATCAGTGTTGGTCACAGATGTCAATCTCTTCTCCCATATAACAAGTGATAGGATGAGAGGAGATGTCTTCAAGCTGCACCAGGGGAGCATATTAGGAAAAAACTTCTTTACTGGAAGGGTTGTTGAGCACTGGAACAAGCTGTCCAGGGAAGTGATTGAGTCATCACCCCTGGAAGTATTTGAAAGACATGTAGATGAAGTGCTCAGGGACATGGTTTAGTGATGTACTTGTTATCCCTCAGTTAGCAGTTGGACTTGATCTTAAAGACCTTTTCCAACCTGAATGATTCTGTTTCTATATTATGATGATGGAGACTTGAATTGTCCCATCTGCAATGACTGCTGAGGCTACAGCTGTACTGTGGCATGTTTAGAAAAACCTCAGGTAGCTCCAAATTGTCTTACCTGGATTTGACTGGCAGTGCTGCTGTGATAAGGCATTCTTGGTGTGGGCTCCGGGGAACTTGGGTAGAACTTCAGATACAAAGGTCCACTAAGATAAAGCTATTCCACTAGTGCTGACCTATGTAAAGCTAGACAACAATGTATTCGTGGGCTGTAGTTGGTGCTGTGTAAGCTTCTCCCTAATATGTAATGAATGTTTTATGCCTCTGAAGTTCTATATTTAGTTCATTGTCTGGCAATTTTTCCAGTTACCCTTTCCTAGGTTTCAGCAATTTCTTCTTTCTGTTATCAGTTCCACTCATGTCAATATATTGGTTTCTCTATGCAAATTCTGATATTTTCAAATTCCATCAGTGTGTTTGGTTATCTTTTCTTCTTCAACAGAAAGAATCAATATACCTTGATGACTAACTTAGAGAAATTACAGTTTTCTTAGTTTTGTGGAAAAAAAAATTAAAAAAAGGGAAAAAAAAGTTTTGGTAGATTTGCAAAGCTGGGACACTGTCTTCTTCCTTTGAAAGTGTAAGAGGTGGATTAGTGACCTTTGCTGCAAGTACAAGGGAGAAGGGAAGGAGAACTGTTGCTCACCTTCAGTTTCCAGCATTCTCCCACCTGTTCACGCTGTTGGAAGTCGCTAACATTCAAAGTCAAATTCCTGAAGTATTTGAGTGTTTGAAGCCTGCATTATAATATTGGCCAGTGTAAGTAACTTCTATCTAGTCTTGGAGAAAGGGAGGATAAGAGGAAGGGAAGAGATATTGTATTACATTGCTAGTTGATTAGAGTCATTCAACCTCACAGAATACACATAATTTCATAGTATCTGATATAGTGCATCTTCAAGAAATACAGTTTTCACAGTGGGTAGAAGCTTGTGGGCAGGTAATAAAATCCCTACACTGACCAGAAACTGTTGTGAACATCTGTTCCCTGACTACTTAAATTATACTTGGACAGTTTGATTCATCTCTGGCATCCATCCCATGTTCTAGCAGAATGAAAGTAGAAGAGAAGAAGAATGTAAAATCAGAGAATCCTGTTGAGTTGTAATCTTTCTTTCTGCTCTTTCTATTTTCTTCTCCCTCCAGTAAATCTGTCACATCTTTGTTTAGAAACCCATGACATCCTTTCTTTCCCTCAGTTGTATTTGCAGCTGCCTGCTTACTTATTTTGTGTACATTGATTACAGTGATGTAAGGCTTCTGACTTAATTAAAAGGCATGGCAAGAAAAAGAAAGAGGTTTCTATAGAAATACTTCTTGTGTAATGTCCTCTTGAACTAAATCCACCCTACCAAACTATAATCTGTGAAATAAATGACTCTTCCATAAATCTTGTCTCTCAGTCCCATCCTCACCTGAATTCTGCTGGGCTGGTGTCACACTCAGGGGTTTTATATAACCTTGGAGAAAAGTTTGAGAGAAGCACAATTAGTTAGGTTAAAACTATTATGGTGGCACACAAAAATGTGAATTGCCTTCAGCTTCCCCAGATATTACAGCAAAAGAACAATTAGTTCCCATCTTCATGTTAAAGCCACACTTGCCCAATTTTTAAACTGTACTTATGAGCCTGAAGTGTTAGTGTGATGTGGCAGATTTTCCATACTGGCAAAAGCTGTGCTTGATTTAACAAAAAAGGGAAAATCAAAGCCACTGCATAAATTTTAAACTCCATTTAAAAAGAGCAATAGTCATCGATTAAGTCAGAATTATTAGCGCTTTTGAGGGTCTTTTTATTCCATTTTGGCTCAAGGATATTATCTCATTTTGGCATGCTTACATGAAAACAAGTTGATGCCTGGGGCTTGGCTTTCACAACAGCAATTTGGAATATGAGTCATCTACCATTATTTTATGCACATGCAAAATTCTAGACTTTGTGTTTTATGGCAGTAGAGGAACACTACAACATGTAATAACAGGTGTACTTCAACTGTGTGGCCTTAGGAGATGCTCCAGTTGATATTCTCTGCCAATGGCAGAGAAAGCTTTTACCACATATACTGGTATAAATCTACTCCATACATAAAAAGGAACATATTGTGATTTCAGTAATCGTACCAGGCACAAAACCCAACTACTAGGTTTTATTCAAATAAAATTCTGTAATCCTTTCCACAAGCTCAGAGCTGCATTCAGCTGGGAACTCTGAGAATAGCTTATGTGCCTTATGAGAAATGAAGTACAGTGAAAGACAGAATTATGTGCCTCATTCAACAAATATGTTAATACTGAAGATTTTTTTCCCCCCTGTGGGTAAAGGAGGAGACAACTGGCAAAAAATCCTGGCCACAAAAGGCAACTGAACCTTCTGTGCTAAGATACGTGTGCTAATTCAGTCAGACGGGTGTGCTATCTGTCTTCCCAAGAAACTAGGACTTGCCAAAATCCGTTGTGTCATTCCTCTCCTTGCTTCCTCAGAATAACTTTTCTCAGATATTTGGTCTAATTTGCCATCAACTCGTATGTTGGCACAGGTAAAAAACCGCAGGTTAAATGCAAAATTCTTCCACATTAATTCTTTTTCCTTGTGAAATTCTTCCCAGAGTCATTAATTTGCAAAGCCCAAGCTTGCTTCATTGAAGGAAAAAAAAAGCAATATACACATATAAGCTTTGCATCCTGTATTAACAGCCCAGAACCCTTTTTCCTCCTCCTCCAGTCTGGATTTTTGTTCTTCTCTCAAATCCAAGTGCCACACCTCCATAAATTAATCATATCATACACTTAAAAATGGAACTAATGACAAATCTCATCCTTTTTCTTTCTCTGACTTCTAAGAGGAATACATAGATTAGTAATACCTAGTGTAGCAGGATGTGTGTGAAAGTATTTTTTTCCCAGAGAAACGTAAGTCAAGCAGGTGTATTTTGTACTTCTTCTCTTCTGGGTGGAAGAAGACAGTTCCTTGACTCTTCCAGCATAAAATTTTGTATCCGAGAGCTGTAAACATATCCCCTTTGCAGATCATTAGCAGAAGTTAATGTCGTGGACTAAAAAGAAAAACAAGGGCACAAATAAGGAAAAAAATAATGATAAGTTAAAGTAAGAGAACAAAAGTACACGAAGGATGAGTTACCTGCTTTTGTAATTGCTGTAATTATTGAAATAACCATGCATTCCTTTTTCTGTCCGTAGAAAATGTACAAGTATATACTAAAAACCGTCTCAGAATAACGTGGGCAGATTATATAATTTGAAGTAAAAATAAATAAATAAACAAATCCCCAAACCGCTCAGATAAAATAACTAGAGGGAGAAAATGATTTCTACATAAGAAAAAATAGGTAGCCTAGCACTTTTTACCTTGTAAAAGAGGCAACTGAGAAAGGATATGGTAAATGCTGTTATGTATAGATAACTAGGCAGGAAGTAGTCATTAGGATGTGATGTATAGTTAGTCACATCTCTCACTACCTTTAACCATTTGAGGTCTCTGGAAGGTTTAAACACAAGCCAAGTGTCTGTTCATCTATGTACATGTTCCCAGTTAGGTAACAGACCCTCATTTACCCTCAGAAGGCACTCCTGAGCTTGCATAAATAATATGAAGTAGAGATGTGCCTAACAAGTGTAAAAGACTAGGTGAGGTTAGGAAGGTTGGTAAGCAAGTTTGCTGTCTGGGACTTTGCAAGATTTAAGATGCCTGGTAGGACTGAGGCAGACTACAAAATGCCCCAAGTTTAGGTACAAAGCAGTGATGAGCAATCTCCCGTCCGGAAGATGGAAAGACATTTTTACAGCTGTGTTACTTGTCAAACAGTCCAGGGCTGTGTGTGTGATAAATGCATTTTCTTGAGGCAGATATCCTTTGTGTTTGGTATTGCTGTGAAGGAGGCAAGTTCTTTAGTGCATTTTCTTAGTTTTTTGATTTTTGCATCTTTTCTCAGGCATTGCTTACAGGCTGCTGCTGGGAGAGCTGATTGAAAGAACTTCTTATGATACTCGTTGTCACCTGCATAGCGTTGTCAGTTCTGTATACATTATCCTGCCAGCTCTTCCTAAAACTTCTGCAGGTACTGGGTAAAATGAAGGAAGGGGCAGAGGTGATGTGGGAAACAGCTCATTGTAACCAGCCCTTGTATTCAGCTGAAGAGGAGAAACCTGAGCCACTGCAGGGTCTTTCCATTCCACCTTTTTTTCAAGGTACTTCTGAGAGTTTACACATTAAATATATTTTTTAAAATGTGCTGTAAAGTGTTCTTCAATTTTTAACAACTTAATTAAGTATTAAAATCCAATTTATATCCCAAACTGCAAATTTTAAAGAGTTTTTAGTCTCTACTATTTATTACAGAGAGTGTTTGTCATAATTATTCCTTATGTGTATTAAATGTTGTATGAGTATGCATCTTTTAAAATATAAATACTTTTACCCAGAATGACAATCAAAGATAAGATCGGTGCAGATGCAAGTTATGGGCACACCTCCTGAAGAATCCATGAGCTTCCAAGTACAGCTGTCAGGTAAAAATGAAATAAAGAAAATTGCAGTGGATCTTCCCAGCTGCATTTGCGGTACCTGTACACTGTAACGGTGTGTAGTGTTAGCTCGAATCTACTCCAAACGTTTTGCTAGCTTTAAAGTAACCTCTACTAGCTTTGAAGTAATCACCTTGGTGCAGGTATTTTGGACAGGCTTCATGCCATTATAGCATGTAGAGCAGCAGAGGATGCAAAATACGTCTTTTAAATGCCTAGGTGATTATTTTGCCATGAGGTCCATATTACTGTGGCTACACAGCTAACTTTGCTCAAGTTAGCTTGCTTAGATTTCTAAGCTGAAGAAATTCCACATGAGCTGAAATCACATTTGATATCAGTTTATAGGTAAATAGAAATAGGAAGGTGGTGTTTGCTTTATTTTATCAAAGTGGAGAAAAACGAACACTGGACTTAACTAACTTGTTGGAGACTGGGAGGTTGATGGACTACGTGCAGGATGGCCACTCGATAAACCTAAGGTCTAATGTGGGTTCAAGTGCACCCTTCCATGATTGTGTCACTTAACCCTGAATCTCAGCTTTTTGTGCTCTAAGATGGAAGTAATTATATGCAGCTACCATATAATACCCACAGAGAACTGTGTAGTTGAAAAGTATCACTGAACTTATCCACAGGAAAAATGGGAGGAAGTTAATAAATTTTAAGGCCAGAATGGAACATCATCATCATTTGACCTGTCCTACTGTGTTACTGAGACCATAAGATTTCCCCTGTGTGATTTCTGAATTACTCCCCAAACTTGTCATTTCAGAAAGGCATTCAGACTTCTTCTACTCTTGATGTGCATACTTCTAGAGCCTGTGCCAGTAAGTTTTTCTAAAGGCAATAAATAAAAGTATATCTTTGGTATCGTAGGGAATACTGTGCTTCAAAACAGGAGGAACAACCTATTTAAAACAGTGTGAAGTTATTCTTTAAAGCAAAATTACACAGCTTGAGTCAGTTGAAATATCTTGTTTGAATAAAATTGAAAATCTTAATTCTATTTCCCTGTCTTGCTCCTCTCTGTGTCTGAGCAGGACGGAGGTCTCCTGGTAGAAATACATACACATTTACAATGTGAATCCCTCCAGCAGCTGGGCTCTGACACCCAGCAGCTGCCCCTGGGTACCAGTGTCCCCAGTTTCTGGCATGTGGACCTATGAGCCCCCTAGGCTGTAACCCCACTCCAGCTGCTGGGACAGACCCTTTTACAGACACACACACTGACACACTCTCACACACACTCACACTCACACACGCACTCACACACTGTGCATCACTCCTGTAATTCAGTTTAGTCACGTAGTCCATGCAGAAGCTGGACTGAGTCAACAATGTCTCCTCCCTCCCACCTCACACCCAGGGACATACCTACATACATACAAGCACCCAACCACCCCAAAGAATCCCTCACCCAGACAAAGAGTTAGAAAGACATTTAACAAGAAGACAGGGCAGATTACACTAATTGGGTGCAGGGAACACCCAAACAAGTGTACTGACCAGCACCCATTCATATATGATCCATCCCTTTTACCCCTGTGTTTTTCTACCTTCCTATGCCTACTCTTCTCCAAAACACCTTGATTCTTCCCTTTCCCCACCTCCTGCCCTGAACATTCCATGATCAGTCCTGTGCAATCCTGAAATGTTCTTCCCCTGCATCCCATGGTGTGTCCCATGCCCCTAGACAGTGGTACCCCTCAGTGTGAAAGGTGACCTGGAGAGAGCTCCCTCTGCCTCATGGTGATGAGCATCCTCAACTCATGGTGCTGAGGCTGTCCTGGAGTGACTGGGCAAAGCCTGTCTCTCTGACTGGACTAATGGGGATCCTCCATGCTCCTTGAGCCCCTGTGCTTCTTTGTGGGTGTGGAGATGGCACTTGATGAGTTGGCGGTTAGAATGGATCTGAGATGAGGTGGGACAAGCTGTAATTTTAGCTCCCTCTTCTACCTCTGTGTGTGTGCATCAAGCTTTTTATCCCATTACTTAACAGCTATATTATTGGAATGCATCACAGAATTGCTTTTTTCCTCCTAAAGTTTATTTCCAAACAAGCATTTTTCAAATTTCTGAAGCAACGGTGAAACATTTCCTCTTGGGGAAATCCATATTAAAATATTAAGTCGGAACTTTTCCAGCTGCCCTTTCTTAATAGTTTTTATGGTGAAGATTTTTACCTCATGAAAACATTAAAACAGAATATAAATCCTCTTCGTTTCTGTTTGTGCTCCTGATAGAGAATATTGCCTCACTCTGCACTAGTCAGGATGGGAGAGTCTCTGGAGTTTTTTCTCTCTTTCCACTGGTTGTAGGGTGAATCTATACCTTACTTAAAGTGAATGGGTAAATTTGAGATGACTAAAACTGGGTGAGATTAATCCCACCCTGTGTATCATTTTGATGGGAAAAGGTCAACATTTTCTCCTACAACCACTGTTATGTGAAAACATAAAATATTTTCTTGTGTAATTTCCAGAAGAATACAAACTAAAACAGCTAATCAAACAGCAGCATTCCAGGAGGTTCAATAATCCAGAAAAAAAGCAGTGAAAAATCATGCATCCGTTTCTGTATCTTTTATGTTTTCTGAGTGTAAAAGCCTATCCAAAGCCTTTATCCTGCAAGGTATTTCCCAGAGAACAGTCTTTGATATTGCTATGAATTCCACTGCAAATATGGCACATGAGAACCAGAAAGTCCTGGTAAATCTTGTACCAGAGGCTTAAAATTTCTGTTTTACCCCTTTGTCAGCCTGAACACAGCTGGAAGGGACAAAATGAGTTTGTTCTCCAAGTAATGTCTGTGCATAGTCCTGCATCTCCAGGTAGACTCTTCCCCATAGAGAGCTGACCTTGTGTTGAGTGCCTGTGCTATGGGGACATACTTTCTTCCGTGGACAGGCAGACAGAAGGTAGTCTTTGGTGTAGTGAAGATACAAATCAGTAACCTGCCAAAATGATATTTAACAGATAACTCATCTTCCATCAGTCATAACTGTAACATTTTCTTTCTTAGATGTCTTCCCCAGTTCCTCATATTTGCTACCATCTGGAGATTCAGAGTGATCAGACAAACACCAGCTTTTTTATTTGTCTGTGTATCTTCCTGTTCAAGATTGACAGATATAATAGCATCAAATAAAAGAGGGTGGGGGAGAAACACAGCTGTAAATTTTAGCTGTGGTTAAAAGTCATCAAACTAAATAACAGTGACAAGAATTTTGCCAATTCTCTTAGTCCCTAGCTGATTGAAAAATTTAATGGAAGTATCATCTTTGCTATAAATATTATATTACTCTTCTGCCATATTTCAGGAACTATATTTTTAACAACCTTAATTTAATGTTTCAAAATGTTACTTGGAGTATTAAGTATTTTATATATAGTTGTAGAATTGAGCACTGTGATAATCACAGCACTCATAATCTGATCATTAAGGGTTTTTTTTTAATCTATTATAGATGCGATCTAATGTACACCTTTTAGAAGGCTGCGTCAAAATGGACACGGCTATATGAGGTATTCAGCTTCTGCCAGGAAAAAACATCTAGTGGGTATCAAAAGAAGAGAGGCAGGTCACAGGATCTGTGCCCTATAGAAAATCATAACTGCTTCTAGTTGCAGTACTTCCACTGCCACATTCTAGTTCGTACAAAGTGAGGTCCTGGCACACCCTGCCTGTTCCTCTGCCAGAATTTGGAGTGGCCGGAGTCCATGACAGCTGCCAGATGAGTGCTTTGCACTAAGGCAGTGAAGGCATTGCCTCCACCAGCTCCGCTTTCTGCCAGCACAGTGCAGAGGAAGGCGTGAGTCACCCTGCACAGTCTTCCTGTATGGCTTTGATTAGCTAAGATCTTTTTTATGCAATTACATTTTTAGAGGAGATGTAGAATCGCCTGCATTTTCCAGAGTAATATGTCACTTTGCCTATTCTCAGCTTCTTTGCCGAAATTGATAAAACCGAGTGTCCTGATCCCTTCTGAAAACAGACCTGTTGAGGTTGAAGTCAGGCATGTGCCTCGGTTTCAGAAATGCTCCTGGCTTTCTCTTTTGAAGGGTATGGACAGTGTACATAGATTTCTAGCCAAAAAAAAAAAAAGCAAACCACACCCTCCTTTTATTGTCTTGGTTTTATTAGTTTTTCTAATTTAAAAAGTATGCTCTACTCAGATTGTTTCCCAAATTCATCCCATCTAGGTATGAGCTGGCATCCTTGTGATGTACTTGTACCTTGAAGACAAGCTATTTTGAACTCGCTACATGTTTCTTTCTAAAATGCCCTTATTTTTAAAACCCACATTCCTGCTGGTTGAAATTCCTTCTGACCTGTAAAAACTGAATGATCTTCTTATGGGGCTCGATGTAGTGCAGGCTGCAGGCAACCTGGTCCTTTCAGAGTAACAAAAACTGTGGGCAGATGACGTTTGGCCCTGCCTGTGCTGGGTCCTTTTCTTTCAGCATAATGTGCTCAATTGGTATCTCGTTTGTGGGGTTTTTTTAGAACATTTTATGTTTTCTGGATAGAATTACTATATAGCTCTGAAAACTGGCTACTGAACAGGTCACATAGCTATTTTGATATGCATTTCCATTGCAAATTCTACCCATTTTAGAAATACTTGGAATACACATGGTGCCATGTAATTAAACTGTGACAGTTCCATTGGAAGTGTTGTGCTCTATCAAGCTTATAATATCAGTTGAAAAGATTTTTTCTTAAAGAAGATGCCACACCATGTAGTGTGGAGAATAGTATATCTCTTCACAATTTATTGAACTATATTTACATAATTTATTTTCTGAAGTCCTTAAATAATTATTTATTTGCAAATGCTTGACATTATGATGTGACTATATCAACTCATGTACCCTAACAAGAATTAAAGAAATTAAAAATCAGGGCACCAGCAGAAGAAAAAATGAAAAGAATCCTATATAGGTAGCCAGGAAAATATGATATGAGCAGCAAAATTCAGACACATTTAAAACTAACCTGGCATGCTGTTCTCAGTCCACCCCACTGTGTATAGGGACTGCTGAACAACGGGTGTTTTGTGATTTTTTGTTTTTTTCCCAGTGAATCTCTTTCTCAGGAAAGGTCCTGGGCTGATAGAACTGGCATGCAAAAACTGTATTCTTTTTTAAAATGCTTCGTACGTGAACTGTAGCAAAAATCAAGAAACATATGAGCTGCTGAGCATCCTTATTGCCCAGGGAACACAATGGAGGCTAGGGTGTTCAGCATCTCGGGGGATGGACTTCCCATTGTTTTCCTTTTCATTCTCTTTTATCTTTTTGTCATGAGAACAAATTCTACATAAGAAAGTGATCAGGTTTCTTTGCCTGTCTTGCCCAGAGTTTTTTTTGTATGTGGGAATTTCTGAGCTTCACAGCTTCAACATAGGAACTGGAACGGTCCTTGTCTTGCCTCTAAATCTCTGTCTAACACACCTTTTGTGGGGCAAAGATTTTGCCTAGAAAACATCTAATTGTTTCAGACCAAGGATAATCTCACTAACTAGGTCCACTGGCCTCTTTCATAGAAACCTGCATGGAAGTCCATATCCTGGAAGTGCATTTATTTGTTTTTGTTCCGGTGCAAAAAAAAAGGGTCAATTCTCTAAAACAAAGGAGCAGAAATTTAGTTAATCTCCCTCTGAATGACATTCTTGTTCTTGTCCCAAACACAAGGATATTTTGGCATTGATCTCTTTCCCAGACCAGGATCTATCATTGAGTGCATTCTGATCACAATCAATATCTAACCCTTCGCATGCTTGGGCTTGTGAAGGAGTTCAAGAAACAGAAATCTATTTTCATAGTAAAAAAATATGTGAAAATCTTGAAAAGTAGCCTAAGACTGTAGACTACCTCATTTCAAATTAAACAAAAAAAAAATCGGATTATGGTAACCTTAACTGTACAATGTAGATGCTCACCTGAGATATGTAGGCAGGATTTTCTTCTAGTCGAATTTGGGTGTTCTTTCAAAAAAAGCCTTTATCTTCTGCAGCAGAAATTAACACAATGGCATGAGCAGAAGTGTCACGTTGCATTCTACAGCTGGAACAAGCACACAAAAAGCCTCTCTGTAATTGTTATGCATACATTAACACAATGGAAAGAGAATGTCTTGGCAGTGTCTCTGTGGCACTGAAACAAATATTCTGTACTATTTTTCTTGTTACAGACAAGAGCAGCTATCTCCTTGTCTGTTCCACTCCATCTTATTGATACGAGTCTTTGACAATCAAGCTGTAAATGAAGTGGATGCACCAGTGTGAGTTACAAGCATTGTTTAATGTACTCAGTTAATCGTGCATTTTACATACTGCTGTACCGTAATTATATAGCTTATGTCTTTTTGTCCAGAAATTCTTGGAAACCTGAAATTGCTTCTTCCTTGATGTGGCCACAGGCTGTGGAAATTCAAATGAGCATTTTGCTCAGCTGGAGTTGTATTAAGTCTGTAGGACAGCCTGTGATGCCTGTATTGGGTCAGGAGACAACTCTTGTTAGTAAATGTGTTTGAGTATATTGGTATTACTGAATGATAGCTAATCATCTGAAAGTCGAAGGAAGCCTCTTTAAGGGAGTGATGCCATGCCAGGAGAATAGGAACAAGTCTGGGCCACATCTTTGTGAGCAATGAGTTCTCATTTCTTTTCAATCTAGCAAATGCCCTCTTTAAAGGTTAATTCTTAAATAGTCACCTGGGAACAGATGTCTCCTTCGCTCTGATCTCTGTGAGTCAAGCAGACTGCTAAGAAACTTCGGTTTGTCTCTTTTATTAAATAACACCCCTTCCTTTCAGAATAAAACTGCTGGTAAAGATACTTTCAGCTGCCTGATCTCCTACATATTTTGTAATTGATGAATAAAGGAATGAGATGAAGTAACTGAACACTAACAAAATGATACCCTGGCAAGTTACAACTGCATTTCCCATTTTTTTTTCAGTGTTAATTGAAATAGTGAGGGAAAAGGGAATGTGCTTTTTTTTTTTTTTTGTATATCATTCAGGCAGCACAAAGACTCTGAGGAGGCAACTGCCTTGGCTGAGCAAAGGACCGTAAAGGTTGTTGGGATGATACAGTAAATCGCCATTTTCTCTTATTTAGGGTGACCTGGCTGAAGGCTGAGTAGCAACTAAAGTATGTCTGTGACAGTCAGAAAGGATGCTGTCCTTGCTCCATGTTTCTCACGAACCTAGATAATCACCCCCACCTTCCAACCCCAGCTCTGAAATTCTGTCAAAGATAAAACAGATTGAAATTGTTTTGACATTGTTCATTCATCTGTATGAGCACAGAATGAGAAAGTTTGACAGGAAAATATTTCAGAGACATATGATAAACTAATACTACCCAGATGAATGCAAGCATTGCCTGGAATATAGACGACGGTGGGTAAATTGCTTCAAATGAGCCTTATTGATTCTACTCTGTGTTGATGGGGCATATCTGAAGGAGGAAGTTTCATTTAAACACTTGGGCACTTCAGTAATTAAATGAACTCTGGGACAGTTTACGTAACGGACTGGCTCTGATTCTTCAGGAGCTGGTGACTATCTCCCTTAAACATGAAACATGTTAATAGCGAAGCAGCTAATTTATTATAATGAAGTGAAAAAATACTGCAGCACCCTTGCGGCCCAGATAATGTAGCAGCAGGTTACTGTTCTGATGAATAGGGCTGTTGCTCAGCAGATGTAATGCTTTCTAGTCTTAGAAAGGGATAGATCAATTTCTTATTCCTTATGAAGAAGGATGATTCCTTTGCAGCGCTGCTGAGAGATGTGGACATTTTCATCTTTGAGTTAATCACCCCCAGAACAATCCAACCACCACAGGTACGCTTAGCTGTTCTTTTTCTTGCTACATAAATAAGATTTTAACATATAAGATAGGAAATACAAGAGGGATTTGATTTCTGTTTCTACACCTTGATGGTATTTCTATAGACTTATACTTCACATGTTGTATTTAAGGATACCAGAGAGGAAAAAGACCATCTCTGGCGGGCAGAGAAGGCTGCAGGTGGTAACATATGGGGGTTCCAGGCTGAGCCAGTTTGAGTGGGCACCCCAGTGAAAGGTTCTGCTTCAGCAGATGGCAGTCTTCCCTCAGTCTGCTTAGTCCCTGCCTAGGCTGAGCTGGGGTGGAGCTGTCAAAGGGACATTAAGCTCAGGGTCCGTCTCTCACCTCATTACAAACCCAGTTCGCAAGCTCTTTACGCACTGTTCCATAAGGCACCTCAGGGAGTTAGTGGTGATAACGCCAGTGCTCCATCAGCATTGTTTAGAGGTGGCAGTTACATAACCCTTTACCGGTATGCTGGCCCCAAAGCTCCCTGTTTGCCTTTATTTGGTTGTTAGAGGTGAATTGTGTCTGAGAACACGGAAGAGCTGAGGAATGGAGCAAACACAACTGAACCAGCTCTGGCAGCAACTGTCTCCTAGTTTTGCTCTCAACCAATATCTGCGATATGTTACAGTTAGGTTTCATAAGAGACAAAAAAAAAAGAAGGCATAATGACAGTGTTTACAAATGTGCCGGACAACTTTTTCCTGTCCATCACCAAGGAATAGCATTGCCATAGCAGTTGATTGAGTGACATTTAGAATGATACATTATTCTTTGCATAAAGGTGACTCCTAACACAAAAATCAGTGTCTGGACTTTATTAGGTCATTTAACTTAATTTTGGTTTTCATTAATTTGGGAAATGTAACATTCTCACTGGATTTTTTTAAAAAAGAAAAGGCAGCTATATCCTATATTGCAAGAACATAAATAGCAAATCTCCCCATGTCAAGACTCAAGTCTATTTGCAGAGAGTTCCTTGCTGCTCTCACTGCCCCTACTTTGGGTATGATGGTAAGATATTCATGATTTAAGAATACTTCAATGATTTTCTATAGAATTCTTTTCTTGTGGTCCCTCCTGATCTCACTTCCCTGCTCAGCCTGTACCGTACTTGGAAGTTCACATGAAGCTGTCTTCAGCTAAGACAAAGCTCAAGAAACACCCTATGATCTCTGCTCACATTTGCAGATGTGTGCTGAGGCAGTCTTTCACATTTAATCATGAAGAGACAACACAGAGCTGGAAGTGAGGATGGCTATTCTGCAGGAAATTCTGATTACCCACTAGTGTCAAACTGAAATGAACAGGAGACTGTGATCCTGCTTGTGAAAAACATTCTGAAAAAAATTTAGGGATTAAAAAAATGACAAAAGGGTGGTGGTTGTATTTTTTAAAAAAAAAACACATATGAGTGCTTTGTTTCAATAAGGACCTAACACTTTGCTTTAACATTATTTGTCTTACTATACATATTCAGGTGAAGGGGAGTGACTAATGATGTTTTTCTATAATATTTCCAAAATGGTTAAGTAAATTCCTATTAGATACTATGAATAACTTTTTGGCTGGTAAATTCATGAAAAAAAAAGCCTTGTGAGGCCAGATTAGACAAAGCTCTGTCAGAGATGTTGTATTTAAGTTGATTGTACCTAAAAAGCAGAGGAATGGACAGTCAGTTGTTGTCTTCAGGTAACTGCCAGCCTCTCAGTTCTGAGAGACTCTGCAATAAAACACAGAATCACCAGCAGTGAAGGAGAATGCCCTGGATTTCTCAAAATGAAATGCTTCAGCTATATAAAATAGGAATGAGTTGACTATTTTTGTAAATTCTACAGATGGAAACATCCCTGCAAAAGTCCTTTGATTTAAGTAGGACAGAATTTTCCAGCAGGATTTTTTTTTTTTACCAGTTTTGCTCTTTCTCTCCTTGGCGAGTGTTACACAATCATATCTTTCACCAAAAGTTCTTCCAACTACATGTTCCTTGAGTGTTATCTGGAGAAGTGGTTTCCTAATCCATGTGTTTCCCGGTTCAATACGTTCGGATTGCAGCTCTGCAGCTCCTCTTGGCAGTCTGTCTTGCCTGACTCACACCAATACACAAGTAGGAGAGATCCTCATAGCAGCCCATACATTGCTGGAGAACTGGAGGTCATGCTGTTTGAGTTTCAGGTCATCAACTCTGAATCTAGTCTTTACAGAAAATCATTTGAAAAGTGTGTATCAACAGAATCAGACCCTGTAAAGGCTATGGCAGTACTTGCAAAACATTGTTCATGTCCTTCAGCCAAGAAACTGTCTGTGTGGATCTAATTGCAGGTCAAATTGACAAACAACAGTACGTGCCTGACTCTTACCATTAATCTAGTTTTATATTGTCTGTAACAAGAAGCTATGTTGTCCCTTTATCAGAGGTTTTTACAGGCTATGTCTATACTAGTAAATAAAACAGGCAGGTGCAGGTCTTCAGCCTAGAGACCAGTTGGCACCACAGGGTGTGTGTCCAGCCACAAGGAATCCTGCTCCCCTTCTTCCAGAAAACCAGACTGCCATGTCCAGACCGGCAGTGAAGAGAGATCCTTGCACTCACTACCCCTGAGCCCTTCCTAAGCAATGTTTGAGACAGCAAAGTCAAAATCAGTGTTAGGGACTGTGATAGCAGCTTAACTTAAGTGGTCCTTCTGGCCCTCCACTCTGCCCTGGTGAAACCACATCTGGAATATTGTGTCCAGTTCTGGGCCCCTCAACTCAAGAGAGACGGGGAACTGTTGGAGAGAGCCCAGAGCAGAGACACAAAGATGATGAAGGGAGTGGAACATCTCCCTTATGAAGAAAGGCTGAAGGAGCTGGATCTCTTTAGCTTGGAGAAGAGGAGGCTGAGGGGAGACCTCATTAATGTTTACAAATATGTCAGGGGGGAATGTCAGGAGGACAGAGCCAGGCTCTTTTTAGTAATGTCCACTGACAGGACAAGGGGCAATGGGTGTAAGCTGGAACATAGGAGGTTCCATAAAAATATGAGAAAAAAATTTTTCACGGTGAGGGTGACCGAGCACTGGAACAGGCTGCCCAGGGAGGTTGTGGAATCTCCTTCTTTGGAGACATTCAAAACCCGCCTGGACACGTTCCTGTGCGCTCTAGTGTAGGTGATCCTGCTCTGGCGGGGGGGTTGGACTTGATGATCTTTGAGGTCCCTTCCAACCTCTAACATTCTGTGATTCTGTGATTAACTGAATTGAAAGTCGCAGAAGAGGGCTTGGGCTGTGTCTTGACCTTATTTAGTTTACTATTACAGATGTAGCCATGTTTGAAGATGTACCCACTCCCTATATTTTCTCCTCTCAGTATCCTCTTAAAGTAAGCAAGGACCATACTGACTTTCTGTGTCTCCCTACCCTCACAGATAAAGCAGTGAGAGGTGATGTGGTTTAGTCAGGTTTATGTAAAAATCTTGTAGAAAAACTGGAATGCATGTGCCAGGCTCTACATCACACAGACCACTATTGTTTAAAAATGTGCACTGAGAGTCAAACCTGTGTTTTATATGAGGGTCTCTTTCATCCATTTTGGCAAGGGGTAGGCACTTCAAAGTATGTGCACTTTAAAGTACTATAAATCATATCTATTATACCAAAAAGAAACCTCAGAATAGATGAGAAATAGACAATGAATTTTTAAACACTCTTCTCCCCTTAAAAATTTGATAAGATACAGAGTTATTTTTACCTCCTGTTTGTTTGGAGTGGAAAATTTGTTTCAATTAAAGTGGCAACTCCTTACCCCCAAAATGTTCCATAATTATCATTGAAAAGTGCGGAATCAACAGAAAAATCTGTTTCATGAATTGCTCATAAACATAAATTGTTCAGACAATATAATTCTAGTTCCTGCTTGGGCATTTATCCAGGCAGTGCTCCAGCTGAGATTTATTTTCTATTATTTATTTTTAATTGAATGTGCTGCTACAGATACTGCACACAAATACCAAGCACGATAACTGACTTAATTACATAATTTTTCCCAGAAAGCATGACTTTATGTATCCCCTTAATACAACCTCAGTTCCTGTGTAATCTATCTCTCTTTCTCACTTCGGGTTTTGACAGATGGGCTCTGTCAGATTGAGCAACCATGATCCAAGGTGTTACAACCCTCGGCTCTCCTCTGCCCTGTGCTGCTGGGAGCTGCTACCCTGGAGCAGGGTGACAGAAGCCATCGTGATTTGCTCCGTCACAGCAGCAGTCGGGTGGCTCTGAGGCTTGAAACGTTGATGAGCCGAGAGTGTGATCTCTGCTGAGCAGCAGGTACATTTGCCTCTGATGCTTCTGCTATAGGAATGCTGACTTTGGAGAGAAAAGCAGAGTGGACAGATGGGGTGATAATGCCCTCAGCCACACTTACTGGTCTGTCAGAACCCTTGGCTTCTTCTAACAGCATCCTAGAACCACCCACACACAAATGAATGTTCTCTTTCAGTAATATCAGCACAAATTTCCGTGTGGCAAACTGCAAGCCACTGCCCTGTTGTCTATCATGTGCACACCAAAATGTTCAAAAACCTGATTCAGGGTCCCCAAGTCATGCTATGTTAAAGCATTTGAAAATTGTGTTCTGCAGTTTTGCCTTCTGATATTTGTCCTGTACAAATATAAGCAATACCAAGTTAAAATTGTTTTGGTTCATTGTTTGTTTGGTTTTGATAAACTGTGTTTTCATGTGACTGCATAAATTCACAGAAAACTCTTCTTTTAGGACTTTCCAGAGAGTTTGGGCTGGCTCATGGCAATGACAGAGCAGTGTATGTCCAAGCTGTGGTCCCAAATCAAGGCTGTTGTCAAGCTCTGCTCTGGGACCTGCATAGGGGACAAGGAGAGGGTTTACCTCCTGCCCACTCCCTCAATAGAGAAAGCACCCAGAGCATCCCTGGAGCAAAGGTGGTATCACTTCTTTCCTGCAGAAAAGAGAGACCAAAAAGAGCAACACGGGGCTGTGGGAACTGTATATTGCTGCCAGGGAACTGTGTGGTCCTTATGGGTGAGGGAGTTAGTTATCCTGCTCCACGTCAGCCCAGTCCTCTGGAAGGAAAGTGACAGCTGCTGTCATCTCAGTGGATGAGCCCGCCCAGAAATTATGCTCTTTGGCACAGTCAGCATCTACTCTTCATATATCAGACCCTAAAGGACCTGCTGCCTCTTCAAAGCACAGCTCGGGGTGTTGGTTTTGATCATTAAAGACTCTCACTGTCTTTGTGCATTACCCAGTTCAGCTGGGAATTGTTTTCAGTGAGAGTCTTCTGCTCTGGAGCTGACCCCAATCTCAGCCACTGATAACATCAGTAGAATTGAAGGTCTAGCCATAGTATCATGATCAAGAAATAACGATTTATAGACTGCTTTGACAGATCACTATGGGTCAAGATGTGTAAGAATATTTTAATGCGGCTACTGAATGTTAATGGCAAATTATATTTTGTCCTCTGTAAGGATTCAGTTTTTCAACATACATTGTATTTACCTGTGCAATAAGTGGTAACAAACTGGCTGATATATTTATTTCATCCTATCGCATGCAGTCCTTTCAGGTGGAGCTTGAGTGACTCTAGTCATGCATATCTTTATTGTGATTGGTGTAAATTTTCTTTGTAAAGATATAGACTAAAAAATTCAGTGAGCAAGCTCAGTGAGGGGTGTCCGCACCTTGGAGGCTGGTGGCTTTTGGGATGGAGATGTGTTTTGGTATTATAATGAGATTATAATGAGCATAGTTCACCCAAAGGATGGTATCTATCAAAAGATGATGGACTCTTGCAAGGCCCAGGGTAGTAAATGTGCAGTTTACTGGTTCCTCGATGTCTTCAGGTTCCTTTGTGTGCACAGATCTTGACCACGGTGTCTTCACTCCTCTCCATGCTCCACGTAATTTTCCCTCAAAGTCAGAACATCAGGATCCCTTGATGTTACTGACACAGTTGCCCGGGGAACCTTTGTGGGGAGAGCTCCTTACATACCATCTGCACACTGTCTTGGAACTTACTTGATGTTCTGATGTGTGAATAATGCTATATAGCTAATCAAGTCATTTTGGACAACTATCACACATCACACAATGTGAGAAAGGCTCAACAAAGACGATTGCTTTGTGCTTAGAATGAAAGTCTAGGCAAAAAGTGCCTTAATTCCACACATGTATCAAAGAGGCATTTATTGATAATATGGTGGTCATAAATCTGGTTTCCTTAGTAATTTCCCCTGTGTGCATAAATTCTGGTTTATGTTTAAATTCTTTTTTCTGTTAGATCAAAATATTTGTCTTCAGGAAAGATGGGTGGACTAAAATGACACAATAATATTTGTGATGAAAATCTGAAAAATTAGTGTTTCTGTGATTATTTACAAGGTAGATATTGGAGAACTGTATGTTCATTAAGCTGTACTAAAAATATAGGCAAAGTAATCTGTTTGTTTTTTTCCCTTGAACTTCTTTAAGTATTAAAGTCTCTTCCCTGCTTTTTAAGAGTGAGGAGTGAGTAGAAAAATAACTCACCAAGATGCAGGTTTATATAAGCTTGCAGCCATCAGGGAGCATGTACAGCTAGGATCTGCATGATTTCCTTAAAGGTGCTAGCAAATCCATGGTCCTAGTAGTGTGAAATATTCCTTGCTCTGAAGTCTGTTGAAAACTTTGTGCTGATTCCATTTGAAATGTGATGGCTGAGAGTACTGTGCTTTCTGTTTATCATAGAATAAGCAGTTCATAGAATCTTTTAGGTTGGAAGAGATCTTTAAGACCACCTAATCCAACTGTTAACCTAACACTGCGAAGTCCACCACTACGCCATGTCCCTAAGCACCACATCTACACTTCTTTCACGTATCTCCAGGGATGGTGACTCAACCACTTCTCTGAGCAGCCTGTTCTAATGCTTAACTACCCTTTCCATGAAGAAAGTTTTCCTAATATCCAACCTAAACCTCCCCCAGTGCAACTTGAAGCCATTTCCTCTTGTCCTATAATCTGTTACTTCTAACAAGAGACTGACCCCCATCTCGCTACAACCTCCTTTCAGGGAGTCATAGAGAATAAGGTCTCCCCTCAACCTCCTTTTCTCCAGGCTAAACAACCACAGGACCATCAGCTGCTCTTCAAAAGACTTGTTCTCCAGACTCTTCACCAGCTTTGTTGCCCTCCTCTGGACATGCTCCAGCACCTTGATGTCTTTCTGGTCATGAGGAGCCCAAAACTGAACATGGTACTCAAAGTTTGTTCTCACCAGTACCGAATTCAGGGGGACAATCCCTTCCCCGGTCCCTACAGACCAGGATGTTGTTGGCCTTCTTGGCTGCCTGGACACATTGCTGGCTCATGTTCAGCTGGCTGTCCACCATTATCCCCAGGTCCTTTTTCATGAAGGAGCTTTCCAGCCACTCTTCTCAAGCCTGTAGCATTGCATGGATTTTTCTGTGACCCAAATGCAGCACCTGACACTTGGCCAGATTATCTGTGACTCTTGAGGTTTTTTAATACTAGAGAACAGATTGGAGGTAAATTATGGTATCGTCTTGGCTGTGTGTGCTTCCTGGGTTGTAGATCTTAGTTATAGGATATCTTAGGTCTTCTGTCATGATGGTGTTGGGGACTGTGATCAGGATTTTGCTGCACTGTGCTAGATGCTGTCACACCTGGAGAGTCCATAATGGTTACACAAGTGAGTTATGAGGAAGGCCTTGTAGGTTTGAAGATAAACCTTTGTTCCTTACCAAGCAATGAATAAAGGATGAAAACCTCTGGGGGAAGAGTGGATGCATTGATAGCCCATGGTAGCAGCAATGGGAGTGCAGGACATGGGTAAGGGGACCTGAGCTGAGGTTAGAAGCAGAAGATGCTCTTCCTTCTCATGCTTTTAGCAAATTGATGCTACTCAATTACCAGGAGTGTGACTGCCTAAGAAAATTCAACAACTAAAAGAGCAAAGCAACATTTTCTATTTTTCCACCTTCATTTTGTTGCTGTTCTCGGCATTCATCCATCAGTTGCTCATACACTGACTGCAAAAAAACAACTAAACAAGCCCTAGCAAATCCAGTAATTTTGTTTGCTTACTTACTGCTTAACCAGGCTAAAGAAAAAAAAAAAAGGCATACAACAGAGAAACATGACAGCTCAGGAGAGAAAGAGAAAAAGTTTTCATGTAAAACAGCTCACTTTAGGATTGACACAAGAATTGATTGTTTTAATGACTGGGATAGTAAAGGATGGTTAAAGGCAAATTATGTATTTTTTGGTACTTATGATTTCTTCAACTCGTATCTTGCAGGAGATGTGTTAGGATCTGAGTCTACCGGAAACTTCGGGGTAGACAGCGCAGTTCTTCTCAAATTTAGAGACCTATACTGGTTGTCTTGCTCTAGCACATTGTGCCAACATAATGACAATCATTTTGGCAGCTGAGTAGCCTCTAGACTTTTCTAAAACGGTCCAAGTGGTCAACAGCTTATTAATGTTCCCATAATGGTGTCATTATGCTACTTGTTTCTGAACTGATTTCCTAAGTAGGGCACAGCAACTTTTGTTGTGGCAGCTCTTGCGGCAAAGTCTGAGTGAGGTATGTCACACCGTGTGACTTAATTTGGTCTAACAGCAGTTCGTTCCCCAGGCAGATAAGAAAAAGCACTGGTGTACGTGGAGAAGAGTCTTGAGCTATGTTCCTTCAGTATTGTTGTGTTATGACAGTAGTGGTAGTGGTTTAAAATGAGAGGGAAGGAAATTAAAAGTCATAAACTTAAGACTTGCATGGCAAACTTGGCATGAGAATTATAGCTGTTGACTATTGCACTCACTTTAATGATATTAAAGAAACTTGTAGGATACTATCTGTTAGCAAATTGTTTACACAAAGTATCTCAAGATGGATGGACATGATAGCTTTTGCCTTACCTGCCTCCTTGTGTCTCGGAAGATTTTTGTTCTCTACTTCAAAGTTTATAATATAAAATAATTGTTGCTGAAGGGTAGTTAATGACCCAAATTATAGCTATTGTAGCAAAATTATGTCCTTTAAAGAAGTAGTCTTTAAAACAATAATTAACCAATTCTGATGGCACTCTAGCTGGTGGAAGTGCAGCTTCTTAGCATGATATTTATTTAAGTACATTTCTGGAGCAATTTAAGTCAGACATTTCTTATTCTCCAGTGGATGTTGGAAGTTCTCCACCACTGAACAAACATTTTCACAGTTCTGTCTGTTGTATTGCTGAGTAGTGTTTCTCCTGGAAAAATCTCCTACCAGCTGTGGACTTACAATTTATTATGTGATGCTGAAGGTCTAATGTCTTAGATAACAGGCTGGTAATTATGTTAATGGTGCTTAGGAAAAGATTATTATGAAATGTAGTTAATAGTCCTTTACAGTACAAAAATATTGTCTTAATATAGAAATATGAAGAAATCACCATGGTGTCTCTTAGTGCATGAGATGAAAAGGATACACTGCTTGCTGTAGAAACCTTACAGAAAGACAAAGCAGAATTTTGAGATACTTAATTTCATTGGAGACCTGATTGGTCTTGCTACAGCCCATCCAGCCTCTGGTACTGTTATGTTTCATTCCTATTGTTAATGACAGGCTTTCAAACCACGATGGTCTTCACAGTGTAGAAACTGGTGAAGTGTAGAAGAAATGAGAATTAAAATCCTTGAGATAAAGCCATGTCATGATATGTTCTGCTACAAGTCACAGTATAAGCAGATATTTCCATGATGAATAATGTGCTGTTGAAGAAGTGTAAAACAAGTTTGAATGGACCAAATTGCAGAGGGATTAATGAAATATGATGTTATGATGCAGGAGAAAACCAGTAGCTATTCTTGTCTATGAAAACAAAGGAAGTGGGAACAAAAAATTGCTCAGTAGCAGTAGATTTTTTTTTTTTACATTTTTTTTTCAAATCTAGCATTAAACTTCCCCCAAAAATAATATCAGAGTAGCATCATTTGTAACCTTGCAATTGCCATAAAGAAGTCCAGAATTAAAATACATAGAAACATAGAATGACTGTGATAAACAGTTGAAGTTTCTAATGAGAAAAAGACATTGATGATAGGATGCTATGACCAGTTTTAGTCTTAGGTGTTTTATTTTTGTTTTTTGGGTTTTTTTTTAAAGCATTGCTGTAACAGCATATGTTGCTCAGTTTCCAGTTTTAGATATTGTCTTCCAGGCACAGTTGAATAAATGCAAAAGAATCTGTGATATATTCTTACGGCTAACTCTGGCATATTTGGAAGCAGAGATGGGACTTCTCCTACTCATTGTTTGAGGACCAAAACTGCAGTTGAAAACAGTTGGAAATGCATTAACTGCAGACATTATATTCAAAACCGTGGACACAGAAGTGAGGGAAATATAATTTTCTTGTTTAGATTTGCCACTAACTTTGTTAGGAGAGAACTTGGACAGCTAAAGGCACTACAACAATGCACTAGGCATTCCATAGTTTGTTGACACACTAGCAAAAACCAAAAGACTGTCTAGCATCTCAAGCAAGATAATGTTAGTTATGAAAAGCAATCAGATGAGAATCCAGCATAACCCTGCTTAAACATTCCATTATGATGCAGAAGACTGTAAGAGCTGAAGTAATTTGTATACCCTGCCAAGAGGGTACGTACCAGTGAGGACAACCAGAAGGAAATTGAAGTTATGAACTGGTACAACAGCACTTGCACTGATTACTCGTGTTAGAGGGAGATTTGGTCAGTGAAAATCTACTATTTAAAAACCAAACTGTAAATCTTCAACTCAAATGTTATTTCATTTTTTTCTATGCAGATATGAAAGCTGAAAGATATATTATAAAGGCAGAGCCAGTACCTGCCAAAGTAGGTGTGTTCCTTGGTACATGGAATAATATGCTAAAGGGTGTAAAAAAACAGAATAGTTTATGGTAGTTTGAAAATATTTATTTTCATGACATTGCAAACATGGCAGCTTGATAATATTCTGGATGATTATAACTGACATTTTGTTTGAAAAATAATAAATAACGTGGTCTCCTGAAGCAATTACACAAATACTTATTGGGAATGTGCCCTGAGAGCTTCACAGGGAGTAGGTCTCAGAGTGGGGCCAGAGTTCCTCCAAGGCTGGTGTCATGGGCTGACAAATACTCCTCACTTCCCACCTAGCAATCAGGACTCAATATTGAGAAGTTAAAAGAGGAAAAGGAATTTCAGAAAGAGCATCATGATTATTAAATAAATTGAGAGTTACTTGTGCTTAAAGGAAAACACTGGAAGCCATAATGCCATTTTACATCTAAATAAAGCTGATCCTTTATGCTACACAGAACTCACAGAAATGTATTAAATGCTTTAGGATTCCTGGGAATAAAGAGCTATACTGCATGTCTCATCAGTTAAATATTTATTTCTCAGGATAACTAAGGACAATATTTTTTACGTGCAGAAATGATAAAGCTGTAAATGCAGACAAATGATGGTAAAGTCCCTGTAGGATGAAAAAACTGCAAGTACAATATTGTTCCACAAGAAATCTTGGAAATCTTGAATGCCTCATGGCTTGAGTAATGAGGGGAAGTCAGTGCAGATCGTTTTTAACATACTGTACAGTACTTTGAATGTTACCAGATGTAGATGGAGGAATGCGTATGCACAGCAATGACAATTTATATCGCACAAATCGCAGGGTTGATTGTTTGTAGCTGAGGACAAAGCCAAGAGTAAGTAAGCCACTATGTAGCATTCCTAGAGTTCAGAAGGGCTTGCTGTTGTGGAAGATAAGGATGTAACAGTCTTTATTTCCAAGGCTTTTGTGGAAATTAGTTGAGTCATTTTTATTAATATGTATGTATATGCGTATGTATATAATATATACAGAGATATATATGAGATGTATATAATACACAAATAAATACAGATTTATGTATTTATAAATAGTCTTTACAGATAGTTTCACTTACAAACAAAACCTATTAATTGAAATTACCTATTTATATTTGTGAAGTTGCAGTTTGACATTTAATACCTGAAAATACCATATTGCAGTAGGGTGGTAATGATGGTTTAGACTTTCTCTAAAAAGATTGATCAAAAATACTGTACTACATGAGCTATCCTTATGCTGAAATGCATGTTACATGCTTCTTCTCTATTATTAAATAGAAGTTATGGGACGTATAAACAGAAAACTCAGATGACATCAGAGCATTACTATATTATGTGTCTAACCATTTGGCCACTTAGAGTAAATGATAATTCCTTTGTGTGCTGGTTTTGGCTGGGTTAATTTTCTTAATTGTATCTAGTATGGGGCTATGTTTTGGATTTGTACTGGAAACAATCTTGAAGAAGGATGTTTTAGCTAATGCTCTTCAGTGCTTACACTGAGTAAAGGCCTTTTCTGCTCCTCACCCCACCTCACAAGCGAGTAGCTGGGGGTGTACAAGCTGTTGAGAGTGGACACAGCGGGGACAGCTGGCCCCAACTGACCCAAGGGATACCGCAGACCATATGACATGCTCAGTAATATAGTTGGGGAGAGAAGCGGGGACATTCAGAGTGATGGCATTTGTCTTCCTAAGTCACCATTACACGTGCTGGAGCCCTGCTTTCCTGGAGATGGCTGAACATTTGCCTGCCCATCAGAAGTGGTGAAAGAATTCCTTGTTTTGCTTAGCTTGTTTGCACAGCTTTTGCTTTACCTATTAAACTGTCTTTATCTCAACCCAAGAGGTTACTCTTCCGATTCTCCTTCCCATCCCACCAGGGGGAAGCTAGCAAGAAGCTGAGTGGGGCTAAATTGCTTGTTTGGGGTTAAATCATGACAGTTTGCTAGAGGATCATGTGAGTTAGAGGGATATCTGTTCTCCTTTACATGAACCTCTTCCATTTCAGAGCACACCTTATTTTTACCTCCATGAATGTTCTCTGCTCCTGAAAGGTGGCAAGGTCCATTTGCGTGTACAATTTATGGTCTAGCGATAGTTCCTCATAGGAAGAAAAATAAAGTGCCTGATAGACACAGTGACCATAACTCAATACACATCCAAGGGCATGTGGCCAGCAACACTGCTGGGTTGTGCAGTGCCGTATTCAGCCTCACACCTGCAGCTTGGAGAAATATGCCTATGGAGAAAGCTGAAAACTTGCATATTGAGAACACACCTTTAACCAGCAGTCAAAACTCTCAACTGTCCATTCCTCACACCTGCTACAGATCACAAGGCTGCAAAAAAAGTTGGTTTTGCCCAAGAGGGTGAAGATCATGGCAAGATTCCAACTCAACACATTCTATAATTCTCTGATTCTAAGAAGCAGTGGGCACAAACTGAAACAGAGGAAGCACTTTTGTACTTTGAGAGTGAGCAAGCACTGACACAGACTACCCATGAAGGCTGTGGAGTCTCTATCTCTGGAGATACTAAAAAGTCATTTCGACTTGGCCCTGGGCAACCTGCTCTAGATGGCCTTGCCTGAGCAGGTGATTGGAACAGATGACCTCCAGAAATCCCTTCCAACCTCAACAATTCTGTGATTCTGTGACTCTGTGAAGATGCTCTAGAGGTCATGTATGTTGAGGAATGAGTTTTATTGCCTTAACATACACATAATTCTGCTCTCAGTACCAGGAGCAATGTGACACTCAATGGCTGTGATACGGCCAGAATTTCTTGGCAATGTATACTTTTGTTCCGACTCCAAGGCCGAACAATGGCCTTGAGGGCATCAGATGTGTAAGAAAATTGTACTCTTTTATATGCCTATAAAATTCAGGTTTTCTTATCTTCTGAGACAGAGGAACAGATCTTTTCACTAAAAAAATTTACTGATATTATTTCTATATACTGTTACAGGCAAACTTGTCAGTACTGATGTTTCAAAAAGCAAAGGTCAGGCACGTAATATGTTGAACTCACTGTATAGGTGATCTAACTGTATAGGTGCACTAACCACAGGAAAGCAAAAAGCAGAAAGTCAGTAGTTTGCTGCTGAGTATTTAGTTTTCTGAACATGTTAAGATCACTGACAAATTTGGACAGACTTATTAATTGCATGGACCAGATTTCCATTTCTTTTCTGAGTAGGTGTCAAACATGTGTACCTTTAAGTAACTTATTTGTACAGACAACTGTGATAATTACTTACCTGAAAGAGACACTATAGAAACAGCTGATCAGTTACATAATTCACCAAACCTTCTGAATACATTCTTTCTTATCTTTTATTTGCAGACACAAGTATCTAAATGTTTCTCTAAAAATCTCAACTTCTTATTAAAACTTCTTCATTTGCAAAACTAAACTGTATAGAAAAACATGGAAGAAGAAAGACAAAAAAATGTATTTTAAATGAGTCCAGATAGATTTGCATAATGTGGGAATGTCACTACACTTTAATATCTGTTATAACATTTCTGATACTTAATAAAATCAAGTTAGTACCAGACTCTAGTAAAGGTCATCATAGTGCACTTTCATTTTATAGCTACAATATTTTCACATTTATTAAGATTATTTTAAACTAAGTGGATAAAATGAATGAATGGCATACCATGTAGGTAAATATCAAGGAAGAAGAACTATTAATTATCTTAAACAATGGTATTGGTACAACAATAAGTGATTATAAATTGGCCATGAATATATCTAGAGGGGAAGTTGGAAGAAGGCTCCTTATCCATCCAAGAGTTACATTTCTGGATCTGTCTGAAAAAGGGGGAGAGGACTGATTAATCCAAATGGTTTTAAAAGTCATGTGATATGCTTGGGAAAGGCATCACATAATTAAGTATGAGATTTTGTAGAGTAGATTTGTCAGCAAATCCTGGGAATTCATTTTGTCCCAGGCCATAAGTTTGCAGTGACAATTTTCAGATACATGGTGTGTCAGTATTCCCAAAGAGGTCCCTCAGAAATTCTGTTGCCAGAAATTTATACAATCTTATCCATATTACTGAGTTTCTTTCTAGCACTCGTTAGAAATCAGCTATGAGTTTCCTGTCTTGAGCTGTAATTTGGCTTCTGAGGTCTACATTTACTGTCCTCTGAAGCATTAGAGGTGAACAAGTAGACATAGATGGGGCGAAATTGTACCTTTAATGGCATTACATCCTAGGATGTCTGGCTGATGTGCCCTGATCACACAGTCAGTGTAAAACCAGTTGCCAGGTATGAGCTCAGGAGGAAATTCTTTCCTGAATTTAAATTAACAGCAGTCTTGTAGCATAAGTATATGACCCTCTTAGGACTTTCTTTGAATTTTATTTAGCAAGTGAAGTGTAGGGACCTGTGACATTAGAAAGATCCTTCCTGCTTTTACTTGAGAGCATGGTTCAGGCTTGGCTTTCTGATAGGATATTGGCCTCATTTTTCTATCCCTCAGTCCATGGTATAGACATTCTCGGACCCCTTTCAAACTAGTCAGCTGTTGCTGACTGGTCTGAAATTTGAGAAGCTGGACTGTACGAGTTGGTTAAATTCTCTTATATTTTGTTCTCAAATAAGGTAATCATCTTACTTATTTTAAACAGAATGTTTAGATTCCATTTTTTAAAGAAGAGCTAAGAGCAGAAACAGTAAGAGCGGAAAAAAAAGTCATATGTATTCATTAATTTTACACTTCTGCAATTTTCTTACTGAATTTCTGCTTCTTGATCACCTTGTTCTTTCTTCGTATTTGCACTCTCCGCCTCACTATTGGTTTATATAGGCAAAGGATGACACATGAAATGGGAGCTTTGTCTTTGATTCTGAGGTACAAGAGAGAAAAGAGGATACAATGTAATCAGTGTTTCTCAATAGTAAGCCTTTGCTCCTAAGAAGCCTTGAACAAACATCCCATGGAGGCCGGCTTGATCATGAAGTTTATTTACAAAGCTGAAAAGAGAAAATTACATTGTACTTGTCTATAACACCTGCCTTTAGCAGTGTTTTAAACCTAAAATCCAAAAAAAAAAACCCCAAGAAACTCCCCTCTACAAAGCAAGATCTTACAGCTGGACTATACAAATACATTTCTTGTGATTAGCATCAGCATCAGATGATGTGGATCTGAAAGAGCTAGAGAAATGTTTGTTGCAACTCAAATATGTGAAACTGCCAACACAGATCTTGTCTCCATGCATTGTATATTGTGAGAGTGTGGTGATATCATGACGAGAAATTAAGGTTCACAGTATTCCTGATATTTTTCATAATGTTCATCCATGAAATACCGTGAAGTTGTGAATGCAGTAGGGAATAGTTTTGCCATCTTGTTTTTCAGATTTGTCAAAGAATTTCAAAACAACAAGAAAAGACCATCAGCTTATGTGTAGTCTTTACTAACAGACTTTTCACTGTGATGATAGGAAGGGTGAAACCTCTAAAAAGAACTCTGCGTTTTCTCCCTCTAGATTTTTTCAAATCTGATTTTCTTCACTGTTCTGCTTTAAAACTTTCGTCTTCAGACTAAGGGAAAACAACTTCTCCTATTCCCTATTGCAAAAATGAACTTTACAGTGCAAAGGCTGTCTAAACCCACATTCCAGCTGTCACTAGAAATTTTAGTGTATTATAGCAAATAGAGCAGTCTGCTACTGAAAAATAAGTGGGAATTAGAACTGGTCAGAAATGTTTTGCCCTGCCCTGCTTGCCTGTGACAGATGTGATAAATTTCAGTAAAAGTGGTTTTGATCATGATTTCCATCAAATTCTTCAACTTCCAACAAAAACATTTGAGCATCTTGCCAAATCTATGTAATTTCTTGATTAGGGGAAAATCTATTTCAGACAGAGGATCAAGATATGTAGTCCTTTATAATGTGTTCTCAAGGACATGAACCATATTGTGAAGAGATGTAAGTGAAAAAGGAAAAACAAAAGGCCTAAGGGCTCGAATACAACAACAACAAAAAAAAAAGAGTTTCTGTTGGCAGAAATGAGAATTAAATTATGCAGGAGAAAATAAACTGAAAAACATATATTAAGTGGGTTGGGAAGAGCAGTAAAACTAAAAGAGACCTTGGGGAAGAGACAGGACAGTAGAGTTTGTAACCTGGTATTGGAGAGCAATAAAGCAATGAAAGTTGAGTTATTCATATAAAAAAAAATGCATTATAAAAATTCTCCAAGTAAATGAAGAAAATATTTTGACACCTAATTACAGAATTACAGAATCATCTAGATTAGAAAAGACCTTTAAGATCATTGAGTCCAACCATTAACCTAACACTGACAAATCCTTGACTGAACCATATCCCTAAGCACTTCATCTGCCTGGCTCTTAAATACCTGCTGGGACAGGGACTCCACCACTGACTGCCCTGGCAACCTGTTTCTTTACCCTTTCAGTAAGGAAATTCTTCCTAATATCCAACTTTCCCTACAGTGGATTTACAGCCCCATATTACAACCACAATTGCAAATGTGGAATGCAAAGAGAGTGAAGTGCTGCTATCGTCTTGCTTAAATTTACATCTCTAAAAGTTAACTTACTCATCAAAATAAGCTCCCTGTTTTAAGAGCAGACATATCGCCCTTTGGATCTCCCTATTCCTACAAGCATAGTGATTGAAGGGTCACCGATATAGACAGCTGAACTTTTGCATAGCTAAAGTTTAGAGAAGTGAATCATGTTTTTTTCTTACTAGAAGACCTGAGAGAACTGGGAAGATGAGAATAACATGAAAGGTCTAGAGGTTGTAGAAAGTATTAGATGTTTTGAAGAAGTACTGAGAAAAGATGGAAAATCTCATAGCAGTTAAAAATCATAGGAAAAATGAAAACTTTGAGCACTGTGAAAAAAATATTTGAGGTGGTATAGATGAATATAACCAGGAAAACTAAAGCATGTTGAGGGGGATGTAGTATGCTACATGGAACTCACATTCTGGGTCAGGTGAACCAAATGAATAAGCCGCCGGTAGAAAGTTTGAACCTTCGGTGAGATAATTCTTTTTCTCCAATTTCTCACAGTTTGTGACTTAGCATTGCAGCACTGTCAAAGCCTTTACATCCATGTAAGTGCAACATGGAAGGCTATCTGAGTTGTTCTGACTCAGAGAACCAGTTAATAGGTGCCTTCCTTAAACTGTTTCACTACATGAGAATATGGAGCAGCCTATCACAGCAAAATTTAGATGAGTAGTAACTCTTTCCATACAACAACAAGTTTCTCAGGAAAGCAGCGCTCTTCTGGGTAACCATTTTTTATGATATACTTGTTGTTTTTCTGCTCTTTTACTTTTTATTTGTAGCAAGTGTGAAGAAGATATGCTAACCCCCAGGGTTTTGTGGTAATATTTTACTAAGGAAGTAGTATGAACTTTACTAACTGACATGTCATAGAAAAATCTGGGGGTTTTATATAAATCTTTATTTGTGACAAAATCAGAAAGCAATTATTTTCACAGTAAGTTTTAAGAAGATGATTTTTTTTTTTTAAGTGTACAGTTCCTGGTGTAAGTGGGTTTGTTTCTACAAGTTTCAGTTAGCTGGCATCTTCTTAAACAATTCATTGCTTCTGCTTACTGAAAGATCAATGTTGTCAACTTTAAACATGTCGACTTACTCTTACTTATGACGATGGAGTTCAGATTAAGGCTGCTATAACTAAGGTCTGAATATGTAACCCCATTGCCTTTCCATAACCCTGTGAAGTTGAGCTGTCCTGTCTTTTAATATGCAGCCTTTTATATTGAATGAACAAAGCTGAGTTTGGCATAAAATATATCCAGGTGTCAGACTTACAAAGCTCTTAAAATTACTCACCCAGACTCAAAATCTAATTATCTTTCAGCTTTCTTCCTCTTGCTATGAGAATGGTCAATAAAGTGGAGGGAAAGCAAATGCACAAATGACATTTTAAATGCTAATGGGAGGAGAGGGAAAGGAGAAAGAATTTTCCAAAACTGAATATAAACCTTGTCTCCAAAAAACTACAAGTAAGCTTAGGCACCATCAAGTTAAAATGCATCATGATAACAGTTCGTGCTACAGGGTTTAGTATGCACTGAGTGCATAGAGTGAAGAGCGTGAGAGAAAAGTAAATGGACTCAGTATGAAATAAATGAGAAACATAAGGCTTTTGAGACTAAGACAACATTTCACTGCCTCTTACTGTTTTCTTTCTTTTTATTTTATGTAGAAGGAGTTTATTTTTTATATTTCCAAGTTTCTAAATTTATCTGTGAAGCAGCTAGTGCTATTTGTTCTGGGTGATTTAATTTATTTATTGCCATGTATTCTATAGACACATAACTCTATCTTCTAATGATTTTACTGCATGTTCTTTAAATTGCAGCAGTTGATCAGGTTTGGGGTTTTTTCGCTACACTGTCTCCTGGTTTCTTTAAAAGAGCAATTAGGCATCACTGTATTTTTCTTAAATGAGGAATTTAATCAAAGTGAAAGACAGACTTGAATAATGTTATATACAGATTCACTAAACATGAATACCAGGATGTTACGGAAAGCTTCATATAAATTTTGTTCTTTGGTTAAAAAGTTCACAAAGGCTACAAATGTAGTTGCAAAGTGACATGGGATCTCCTAGCAAGATGCCAAACAAAGATAAAGAGGTATTTGCCTTAATGAGTCCTCTAAGCCTTAGATTTAGATAACAGTCTTTTGAGTTTGTTTCTTATTGTGAGATGCAAACAAATATGTAGGATTTTTGCAAAAATACTAGTACAAATGTGTCAATCTTTCCAGCAGTATTTTTTTTTTATTTTTTAAATGTAAATATTAGGAAACGTAATAACCTCATATCGATTCTGATACGATTAGACAAGCAACGCATCTGTTGATTGAGGAAAACAGTTTGGTAACTGCGGTAGATGGAAGATTTTACTCTGTAAAGAAATTCAAGGAAGAAGTGAGCAGTGGATCTATAATACTCTTTCTGCTCTGCTGCAGGAAATGAAGAGAGCTGTAAGAAACTTATTTCTGCTTGCAGACTCTATATTTGATGATCCTCAAGAAAAAAAAAAAAGGTAGTTGTTCCTCATGCAAAATTCCAAACAGCAGGAGCATTGCCACAGCTGACTGATACTTGCATTGCTGATGTTGTTGTTTCTTTCTCTGGTAACACTTAAATGATCTGAGAGGATACCATCTACATTCACTACAAGGCAGATTAAAGAAGCTGTCAACTGAAACAGAAATCATGTTAAAAGAAATAAAGGTGGATGAGCATTCACTTGTAGACTCATTCACTTTTAATTCTTGTGGAGTACTTTTCAAGTCCAATACTAGGTGTTTTTTCTTTATTTCTCTGGTTTTACATATTCTTTTTTTTTTTTTTCTTTTTATCTCAGGTTTATATGAATGCTTGATGATTAAGAGCAGAGTTATGCTTTAGAAAACTCACTAGTAAAACAATCTCTCTATTCTAGTATAATCAGGGAGCTGATGTGATGGAAAGTCTACAGGTCTACTACCTCTTCAAAAGTGCAGATTTCTTTTTCATTCCTTATATTTTTTTAAAGGAAACGCAATTTGCAGTTGACCTTTGGCTTCTTCTCTTAATCTTTCTCTTTTATAAAAAAGAGTAGAAGTTTAAAATCAATTTATCTTCCACATCCAGGGCTGGACTTTCAAAGCAGCTCAGTTTGCTAAATGAGTCATCTGAAAATTTGACTGTGAGAGTCACATTGGGAACAAGAGTGCACACCAACCATTTTTGAGAAATCCAGCCTTCATGTGCATCCTAGAGAGCACTGCATGCCTGATGCATCTTAAACCAATGTTCCGAAAGCAAACATTGTCTTCATAGTCATTATCTGGAACAAGAAGCTGTTTTTTACTTTTCTACAATTTATTTTGAACTAATTTGTGACTCGTGCATGTCAATACATTGACATGTATCACTCCAGCTGTGTTATAGATATTTTATGTTATTGAACAGAAGTTGCCAGTGAGTAGCGATTCTTTACTCAACAAAGGAAAATACGAAGAAGCACAAAACAGTGTGCTTTGAACTGTCCTATTTCTGGACAGAACAACACAGTGAATGAATCTCTCTACTGTGTCAGAGCATCAACCCTTTAGAGGCACCAAGTAGAGTTACAACAAGTGTTTAGAGGAAGGTTTGTCAGGGTGGAAGGAAGGATGGCTGGCATCCACTCCTGGCTCTGGAGTTGATGATCTGAACTCCAAACTAGCCTGGATTGAGGGAAAAATATCTTCCCAAGCAGAAAAGTTTTACTTCACTTCCTCCCAGCTGTAGTATGAAGTTTTCTTTGCTGGTGTCTGTTACTCATTTTACAGTCCTTAGTAAAGAACACTGAAGAAATTCAAAATACCAACTGCCGATACAAAAAGATTAACAGAGAAACACAGGTGTTCGTATACGTTTTTTAATGGATCTATGAAATCACTCCTTAAGATCTAGCCCTTGAATGTACATGCTCATGTCATTCATACACACTGCTCTTTGGGGAGCAGAAAACAAGATCAATGCAACTGGCCACAGTCGAGTACTTTTAAATAAATAGAGCGGAGCACAAACTTGCACAAACCCAGGCTCCAGCCATGTTCCCTCTCCAGTCTCTACACGCCACATTGTTTGTGCTGGGATGTCTTATGTATGGGAGAGTTCTCTGAAGAAGCTAATCAAATGGAGAGTGTTAGTCTTGGTTACTGAACAGTTGTCTGTGCCTCTTGGACACCGACAGCACTTACAACTGCTGAGCTGGCAGCAGTAGGGTTGGGAGATGGCAGAGGTGTCTCAGGGGAAAAGGGAGCGAGAGGGCGCGGACAGGAAACCTGAGATCATCAGAGAGCACCACTGTTTGAGGAAGGCAGCAAATGAAGGAAGGATAGTACAGCAGAGTTGCATGTGCTGCCTGGGAGAGCTGAGATGTGAGAAGGCAACAGAAGAGGTCTGGGTGAGCAGTGAAAAGAGGAGAAGGAGAAAATAGGAGGTTTGAGAAGGTTGGAACCAGTGTCCTATGCCAAGATGCAATTTTTTTTTCGGATAAACCCTTTTAAGGTATGACAGCAGTGAGATCTTAGAAGAGGAACTCTTTCTACCACAAATGTACCAGATTTCTGCTGTCCAGCTCGCACAATCCAGTTATTGGTCGGAGGTTGCCCTTACCAGCAGCAGCACTATATCAGTGTATGCTCAGTTTGCTCCGAATTTGGTCTTCTGTGAGTCAATGCCATTCGTTTTTTATTGCTGCACTGATTTTGCATGAGTCCCTGGAGGAAAGGGAGTTTAGGAGCCCCTCATAAAATTTGCATCTAATGGCCTTTTGATAGCTCTAAGGCTGGTATCACTTTGATCCCTTCAATTCAAATATAGTAGTATGTGTTTTTTTCCACTGCTCTAGGCCTGCCTATGTTCTAGCTGAATAAATATATCCTTATTCATGTTCATTTGTGCATAAGATTAGATTTCTGCCTGTAACTGGATCTTGACTGGCAAGCCCACTGTTGCAAATGCAGCTCCACTCCAAGACCCAGCCAGGCAAACTTGTTCGCTGCCAGTGTCTAAAGGTACCGTGTCTTTAGGGGGAGGATATGGTTCATAATCCATTACTATTTAATTGTATCCTCTCTGTTGATACTGCGATTGAGGGCACCAATTAGTTTCAATTGTGCAGGTGGTTTTAGTAAAGCAGACAGTTAGGCTAATGGGAAACGGACTGTGATCATCTACCTCATTTCACAGAGCTAAGGAGCAACAATCTAATTTGAACTGAGTTCAATTATTCTTGACTGGAACTTGCTTTAAACTAGCCACCTCAGTGTAAAAAGGCTGTCGGGGCCATTCAGCCTCTTGATTTCCTTTTTACGTGTATAGGTCTCTTCATCAGAAGTATTTGACAGTAACTGGCTCTGACACAGTCGATGAAACATTCCCGTTCAGCCACATTTAATGGGGGGGTTCCTTCCCCCCACAGCCATTTTGACATTTAATTCTTGGGAACTGTAGGGAAAACTCTTCTTATCTAAACATACAGATAAACCATTGTCCATTTAATGGGAGTAAACACACTAGAAATATTATCAAATGACCTCTTACAGGATTTTAATCAGCTATTAGATCTGTGTTTCGATGTGTGGCCCTAATCTTGTGTGTGTGTGTGGTTAAGAGTGTTTAGCACTGCTTTTTGTTTCCTAATTCTGAAAACTTGAGAATGATAAAAGACACACGGAAAGGATGTAGTAAATATTAAGGTGCAAATAAAACAACAAAAATGTGGTCACTGATGGGTGGCCATCAATGAGAAGCACCAGGAGAAGCCAGAGAGCTTGTGAGGGCACCAGAGAAGTCAATGTTTTTTTGGTCTTAGGAGACAGATCTTCTTGCCACACGTGAAAACTTGGCTTAAAGGTCATGTAGCTGTTAATCTATCTGATTTGCTTTTTCTGTAGGGTTTTGAACCAAGGATAGCTCATCCTCACTGTCACGTTGTTTTTTCTTCTCTTTCTCTAGTCCTGGATGTCCACACCACAGAATTATTAGTTTGATCTCAGTTTACACCTGAACAGTGCAAGTAGATCTACTGGCAGGAAAATGTATTTGTGAAACAGAGAATAACTTCTTCCACAGGGTCACCTTAACAGACAGTGCACTGTGTCTCCCTATTCCTACCTGAGAGAGTCCTCCAGTAAGAGTACCTCAATAGACTATGAGAGGGATCCCAAAACATGTTCTCAAAGGACAGAGATCATGCAAGGGAACAGCCTCTAAAGGACAAGAGATGAGCACTGCAAGAGCACAGCACCGAGAGGCCAAGACAAGCTCTAGAGTCATCCGATCCCAATTCCACTGCACCTCAATACCCATGGGCAAGGTCTGTAGCTCTAGGACTGCCATACCCTGCTCAGTGACAGCTGTTCTGTCTCAGGTCACCTCCCTGGCCGTGGAGAGTGGGATGCATCATTACAGTAACAACTGAATTCTGGGTGATGCTCAGGGGTGCTGCTCTGTTCTTCTGACAGTCCTGCACACTTGTGTGTTACAGACCTCTCACTTGTGTGTTACAGCACACTCCCTTCCATGGGAACTACTCCTGGCCTCAGGAAATAGGAAAAGGGAACTGTTTAGACCTGTGACCATGATCAAAATCATGAGATGCTGGGAAACATCCCCAGCAAAGATGTCTTTCATTTCCTGCTGGTGAAGTATGGTTGAATCCTCCAGCAATAAACAGCTTCTATGTGAGAGTAAACTGAGTGGACATAGACTCTTCTAGATGGAGAAGAGACAAATGAGGAAGACTGTCTAAGAACCTGCATGATAAAGAGTGACACTGAGGGGGTAGGTAGTCACTGTTAGTCTCCTTCTCTGGAGACATTCAAGACCTGCCTGGACACGTTCCTGTGTGGCATAGTCTAGGCATTCCTGCTCTGGCAGGGGGATTGGACTTGATGATCTTTCGAGGTCCCTTCCAATCCCTAACATTCTATGATTCTATGATTCTATGTTCATAGTCTCTTACAATACAAGGACTTCAGTAAATGAAGTTGGAAATTGGGAGGCCCAAGGTAAGTAAAAGTCAATCAGTTTTCAAACATGCAGTAATTATGAAATGCCTTGCTACAGCATTTTGTGAATGTTAGTGGCTGCCAAAAGCAACTGGAAACAAAAAAAAATCCATCAAAAATGAACAGATATAGTCCGATATTTGTCTAATTTTTCTAATGATGTCCCCTTTGTTGAACGTCAGGAAAATATTTTTGGGAAGTGGTATCAGCTTTCAATTTCTCGCATTCTCTGGTCATATTTGGTTGTGGTCATTCTCAGAGTCAGCACCATGGACTTTTGTTGTATGCTCATAAGGTCCTTCTGATTTAGTTGTACCCTTTTCTGAAGAATAAGCCACATCGTGCCTAGACTTTCTGAACCTTAGGTACTGGAAAAAATAGCAACAGGCAATATACTCTACTAATTACATGGCAAATAATCTCCAAAAACCAGCATGGCAGGGTGGTTCTCTTACACAGAAAATATGAGAAGGTGATCCCACATGTTAAACACATGACTAGAGAGAGATCATATGGTCCATATCAGAGGATCTTCTAGTCATGAAGTGATAAAGGTCGTGGATTTATTCTGTGCCACTGTGTATGCCACCTGATGCGCACCATGGGTGTACGTGATCCATGCCAGCAGAACAGTACGGTGGTCTGGACAATGTGAATATGAGATGATCCCTACAAACTGACCATGGAAAAATATTTGTTCCCTTAAATTGATTTCAAAGTCTATATGAAAAAATAGAAATGAGCTAGTGACTAAAATACTTTTTTTTTTGATTAAATGAATATCAAAATGGTATTTTTTGAGGTTTATTTATTCCTGTATTGATATAAATGGTATTCCAAGAAGGAAAAAAGACAACCACTTGCTATTTTAATTTGTGTTTCTGTTTTCAAAAGTAAACAAGACGTTGAGGAAAAGGGGAGACTGTGTTGAAATTATTATTGTTATTATTAAAAACAACTCTTTTGTGGCTTTCTGTAACTACGTTGGAGGGAGTAATAAACATTTCAAAAATCGAGGGCTTATTTACAAGGGCTGAGCAAATGTGGTAAGAATTTCAAAGGAGTTCATGTCCTATCCAAACTGTGATTAATCTGTCTTTTGTTCTTAAGATTAAATGCTATCAATTTTGCTTTTAGTAAAAATTATTATAGAATCAGGAATATAACCAAGACACTATTACATTCTCTGTAAAATATGTCTTCACGTGGTAACCACAGAGTCAGGTTTTGCAGAGGGAATGAGTGATTAGGCTTTATTTATCTAATACAGAATTTTAGTAAGGTGCAAACACAGATCTCTTAAATATTCACCAGTTTCCATTCTGAACAGAAAAATGTAAATATCCTATCTGATTTATTAAAGATGTCAACAAAACAAGCATAATCTGACAATTTAAAGGATTTACTTATGACTAGCATTCATTTCAGTCTTTCCTGAATCCAAAATTGTAATTGAATCGAACGAACTTTTATCTGACATCATGAAGATTGAGTCTGTTCTAAGAATGTTCACTCTGTCATTGAGAGAAATGAATATCCTGATCTCTGAAGTCCACTGTGAAGAGAAATAATCTTAAACTATGGCATTTGATAAAGAGTATTTGTATCACCCCCCCCGCAAAGTAAATGGATTTGGAGATTAAGTGATGATTGCTGGTACAAACTTGCTTAGAGTTTTTTCTTTAAATGCAGTTATAATATCAAGCAATCTGTATTCAAGCTGTCTCAGAATACAGAGACAACATTGGGTAAAATTTCCCTTATATCAATGAAAAGAATTTGTTAACGTGTGGCATATCCCTTAATTGTGTGAAACAATCAGAAGGGTGTTAATTTTCTTCTTGATGAAGAGACCAACAGCTCAGTTACTTTTAGAAAATAGTAAAAAATGCCTTCCTGATTCAGCACAGAATTCATCCAAGCCTGTGAAAACTTGTATTAATTCAATATATCATTGTTATAAGAAATACATTGTACATAGTTAGTTAATACAATAAAGTGTAATTTAGCACTTTTATTTTCAAAGTATGTTTGCATGTGAATCCATTTTCACATTATAGTGTCTTCCCTTTTTTTTAAGGTTAGAATTAGCATAAAACAATGTTTTTCTTTTCAAGGAAAATGTAATTTAATGTTAAGAACCATGTCTGAAACTGAATAATTGTGAAAAATACTCCTGCTGCTGTCTGGAGAGCTCTTGAGCAATACAGACCCCAAATGAATGTTTTTGGTGAATCTATTCTTTCCCTGAAGAAGTCATCAGATGAAGAAGTTAAAGAGATAGTCATTACTCTCGGGCACTGGAGGCCACTGCATAATAGAAACTCTTCTTATGGAGATCAGGAGAGGCTGAGACCTCAGGTCGGTGAGGCAAATTCCATGTGGGGCATGCGTCCATGCCTGTGCCTGTGCAGTCAGTGAGCTACAAACCTGTGGGTCACATTAATTGTACCTTAGTGCTTTGATGCATAAGGAATCAGGACCATAAATTGTCTCTACCTCTGCTTTTCTAACTTATTGGGCATGGAGCTTCTCCTTCACATTCTGTCACACTCTAATAAAACACGGAGAGTGGTGAAGGAAGAGATTTTCCAACAGGGAATTTGAACTGGCCAGAACTTTGGATCTTTGAGGTCCCTTCCAACCTCTAACACTCTGTGACCCTGTGACTGTGACTCTGTAACTTTGAGGGGGATCCACTTAGATGTTTCCTTCTAGTGAGCTCTCAAACAAAAGCCTTTAAGACACCAAAGCTTGTTTGTATTAGAAGTGAAAGCTTATAAACATATCTGACAAACTATTTCGTTTGCGTTCTGCAAGTCTTTGCTTTCAGGCTTACGTTCAGCCAACTCAGAAACCTTCTCTGTTGCAGCAAATTCCACACTGTCCATTCTGGTCCTGAGAAGGACTCTCAACACTGCATCTGAGGACTCAGGACTGACTTGTCCATCTGTTCTCCATCTGAACATACTCACTGCTCCTCAGAAAAAAAGATCTCCTTTTTTTTTTCTAAGAAGTGCCATGTGACCTTCTCTTTTTTTTTTTTCTTATCTTTTTTTTTTTTTCCCCAAGAACATAACAGAGGGTTGAGAACAAGCAAATCAAATATACATAAATATGTATCTGGTAGGGGTTTGAAATTATGCACCTTCTCAATATCTACTAGCATCGTAGGGGGACCTGCCCTCAGGTACTGTAACACAAAATGCTGTATGCATACCCAAAAGATATTTCTCTCACCTTAAATCAGTGGAGAGCTTTGTGGATGAGAAAGTATTTTCATGTGTCAAAAATTATCAAGGCTGTGAGTAGCTCTTCTCCCTCCTAATGGATCCCGGGCTAAAGAATTCAACTTTTTTCTTTTCTCACTAGTCTAAAATTCATTCACACTCTTAAAACACCAATTGATAAAAGCATAATACTGTGTGGTTTGATGTGTTTATTATTTATACTTTATTTGTATTTCTAGACATTCCAAATAAGATTTTGGCCAAATTTTTTTCTTTTAATGGAATGACTCTTCTGCTCTTTCATAGGCCAAACTTGTAAGAAGATGTGACTCCCCATGTCCCAAAATGAGAAGCAACATAATTAAGTTTGTATATAGATATAACATGACAGTAGAGAAAACATACTCAGTCCACTGGAATATATTTTAACATAGTTTGTGGGCTGAAGGCCAAACTCACCCCTGAGATATGCTTACAGATTCCCACCGAAGACATTTGTAGTTACAGGTGTTTCTCTAAGGTCAAAATGTAGCCCTAAAATCTTAACAGCCTTTCTCAAAAAACTGAGAGTGGTAAAAGTCTTGCAGAATTTAGAGTAGTAAGTCTAAGTCAGCGTGAATTCTCTGCAGCTGGAAGCAATGAGGGGAAAATAGAACTATGTTCTGCAATAATTTATAGGCTTGTAGATTAATGGAGAAAAAGGTGCATACATTCAACCGACATAAAAAGCAGGATTTTCCAGGACAAACCACACACAGAGATCAAGGTTAATTTGAAAACTTAAGTGTTTAAAGTAAAAGCAAAGAACAGCTGAATTAAAGAGAGGGTAACACTAAGGAGAAGAAACAAGTTAAAAAGAGATGCTAGCAAATGCAGAAAAGAACAAGAACAGAAAAGTAAAAAAAAAGAGAACGTGTCTCTCAGGAAGTTGTTGGGGATCATTAAAAAAGATCTTGATGTTTGAGGTGTTTCAGAAAAACAGACTACTCCTTTGGACGAAATTAGGCATCAGGAGAAGGAAAAGAAAATTACTATTAGAATCATTAAATAGGATACAATTGTATGTAAATGTGGAAAAGGGAATGTGCAGAGCAATTCAGAGGCAGAAGGTATATCAGCATCAGGGAGGAAAACAAGCCCATCTTGATCATGACACTGAGTTACAGCCTTACATTTGAAAAGCTGCTGCCGTTTCCCAAATTGCATGCACTCTGGAAACTTTTCCAGATGTTTCAGAGAGATTATAGGGTTTGAAAAGGGAGGTTAAGAAACGGGTAAAAGGCGGATATTAGTACACTGTATCAGAAAAAGCAACACACTGCTGGTTCTTCCTACTCTTGGCTTTGCGTCTTTCAAACACCTTTCTGTAAAAATGGTGTTTCCTCTTCTCATAATGACTGTTCAGGATGCTTCAGTTTTTAAAAGCGCTCATAGTCTTTTGATTAGAAAGCAGGGAAACATCAAGCAGAGACATAAGAAGGTGCTATTTCTACTTCTCTGGCATTAACAAAACCCACAAACCACTGAAACACTTCAAAGGGAAGTTGAGATCTTGGACAGAATTAGGAAAATGCTGTAAGAACAGTATCAGCCCTAAAAAAGCTGCTCTCAAGAAGAGGTTAGAGAAATCTGATTTTATCTTTGCCAAGGTCAAAAAGTGCTTATACAAGGAAGAGAATTCAGAAGCAAAAGTTCCTTTGATCTGTTGAAAAAAAGGGTAGTAGAATGCCATAGATAATCAGAGATAGGAAAAAAGTATAAATAACACTAATTATCAGGAATTTTGTTCCTGGTGTTTTTAAATCTAGCCTGAAGTCTCTCAGAAACCTACACTGCTCACCAGCAAGTTGTGGGCTTGACAACTGGATAGGATTTGATGGTATTTGTTGTACAAAGTCAGATTAGATGATCATAACAATCCATCTGATTTTATAATGTACAAATCTTTTCTTTAAAACCTACTATTATTGCAAAGCTCTTTCTCTGTCATATTGTATTAAACCTGGCATCTTTTCTTCTTTGACAAAGTAGTTTATTAACTTTGAGTACCTACAGGTTCTTGCAGTATTTAATAGATTTTCTCTGGCACCTCTTGCTGTATTTTTGAGTACTTGGAGAAACGTTGTGAGCATGTTCAATCAACACAAGTTATCAAAGCTATTTATGCTTTCAGAGTTTTTTTCCACCTGGAAACTTTTGCTTTACTTAGAAATTAATCTGTGTCCAGTCAGACTCATATTTTGACCATACTGAAAGCAAACAAACTCTCTTCTTCCAGCTTGTGCTCCTGTGCACAGGCACACATAAACATGTGTTCTGTAAAACTGCCATGTCTACATAGCTACATACATGAAAGAATTCTGTAGAAAAGTGTTTGCATCCATGAATGTTGAACATGGTCATACAAAAGGATTTCTTCTTCAATGAGGTGGGACGAAAGAAATGAGGTGGGAAGAAAGAAATTCCTGAACCTTGTTGTGCTTCACGTGAAGTCATTAGGCAATCCGTAAGAATCTAAGAGTTTCTCACACTTTGAAGATATTTCTCTGTGTTGTTGCTTTTAATAAGTCCTCTGTGGCTGTGAATCTTTGTGTTCAATGAGGTGAAATCTACAGCTTTTGTAACAAGTATTCTCCAATCCAATGTTTACATGGAAGAGCAAGCAACAGTCCCAAAAGCAGTTTTTTATTCTTCTGTATATTGAGAGTATTCTCAGGGACTGCCTCTAGTTCACTATCATTCCATATGTATATGCTGTCACTTACAGATGTAATTCATTGATCATCATAGCAGTTTGATCACGTACTGTTTGCAGATGACCTGTACCGCGTTAACATTTCATTGAATTGTGTTTCTCGTAGTGGTTTAGTGGAGAAGGATATTTCTCTGGTCTCTGGTCTCTGCAGTGGGCTGTCAGGTCTTTCTGAAAGCAGCTTACAGTATTTATGTGTATTTTAATCCATCTGGAATATTGTGTCCAGTTCTGGGCCCCTCAGTTCAAGAAAGACAGGGAACTGCTGGAGAGAGTCCAGCACAGGGCAACTAGGATGATGAAGGGAGTGGAGCACCTCCCTTATGAGAAAAGGCTGAGGGAGCTGGGGCTCTTTAGTTTGGAGAAGAGGAGACTGAGGGGTGACCTCATTAATGTTTACAAATATATCAAGGGTGAGTGTCACGAGGATGGAGCCAGGCTCTTCTCGGTGACAACCACTGATAGGACAAGGGGTAATGGGCTGAAACTGGAACATAAGAGGTTCCGCTTAAACTCGAGAAGAAACTTCTTCTCAGTGAGGGTGACGGAACACTGGAACAGGCTGCCCAGAGAGGTTGTGGAGTCTCCTTCTCTGGAGACATTCAAGACCTGCCTGGACACGTTCCTGTGTAGCATAATCTAGGCATTCCTGCTCTGGCAGGGGGATTGGACTTGATGATCTTTCGAGGTCCCTTCCAATCCCTAACATTCTGTGATTCTATGATTCTATGATTGACAACCTTGACTAAAAATGTAGATCACTCAGCCATATATACCTTATCTGTTGGACTTCTATTTATCTGATTGAAGGAACGCTTCTCCCCAGCTCTCACTTGAAACTTCAACCCACCCAGGTGTGTTTTGTTACATTTACCTTTAATAGCTTCAGACTTTCATAGTGTTTTTAGCAATGTTATCCGTTCATCTGTGTACTGCACTGCATTTTTTATTGCCATGTAAAATCCCCACCTTTCTATGCACTATCATTCTGAATGATCCTGAACTGATGTCAGAAATATTCTTCCTGCATCAGTATGTTTCTCTTGAGAAAACCTTTTTTCTTTTCCCAGGAGATGTTCATATGTTTCCCATGAAGTAATTTCAAACAGTCTTGCACACTGAAGGCCCTGGCCTCTGGGGTACAGTCTGTCAAAACTTGAGACACAGGCCATGTCTAGAAGTTGCTGGCACACCTTTATTTTTGTATCATTTCATGATGTTTTGAGATGACTGGGGAACCTGATGCTCATAGAAAGTGCTAGTTTTCTCCTCATGGGATTTGTTGACTCTCTGATTCAAAGCCAGAAACTTCCCATAAATATTTATTCAGACATTTGAACAGTTTTACAAGGATCTGAGAGAGTCTCACCCAGTCTTTGCTCTCTGGAGCAAATGGCCTGCTCTGCTCCAAGGTCAGATGGTTTGGGATGCTCTGGATGCTCTTTTTTTAGCTCTGGTTTGGTAATCAAGCTTTGTAGGAAGCAATTTTCCTGAGGCTGAATTGCAGAGTAACAATCCCTTGGAATATAGATGGCTTTGGGACCATGTCCATGCTATGCTTCATTCGGTATGAGGGCTTGAATTGCAGTCTCCTGAATCTTAACAGACTCTTGGACTGCTCTATCTCCTGTGCTGGTGTTTCTTGTTCTCTCCTGCTAAAGTTCTTCAGTTTCATAGGAATGATACTTGCTAGAGCAGTCATTATAACTGGAACTAAGCACTTGTCCATGAAGAAGAAAAGCAGAGTTTCAGGCTTTATTCAACTCTTGGGGTGCTGGGATGTTTGATGCCATGCCTCGAGACAAGAGCTTCATTTCTCAGGCTCTGGGTTGTCTTCTGCCCATTTTGCTGCAGAGGGATCTGAGAGAAAACATGGATTTTAACAGCTGAGGCACTAAGCTGGGATAGGGCACCCACCTTCAGGTTGCTATTCTTCAGTGAATTATCAACCATTTTTATTAGGCATTGGAGTGAAGTGTCTAGGTAGGGACCGTGTTATGACTGACCTCCAGCAAACCTTAGCAGTACTGTCAGGCACACAGCTCAAGCTGGAGTCTGCAATACAAACTGGAGTTACAGAGACATCCTCTTGCACTGTATACACTTTCAAAGGAGTTTAGCCTTGGACACACACTGCTGGATGGTTGGTCCTTACTGTTATTTGTAAATATTGAAGGTCTATTCAGAGAACTTAATAAATTAATGATATTCACAGTAATTGATCTAAAACTGTTCTACACTCTGCATCACAAGTGTTAAAAGCTATTGCTGAGAAGACAGCACAGTATAAATATGACTCCAGTGATATTCAAGCTTCAGGGTTAGCAGCATCTAATTCAGCCTCATACTCAGAGTAGTAAATCTTAGTGTCTGTATTTTAGAAGGTCTAACAACAAAGAAGAGGAAGAAAAGAAAGAAAAGCAGTGAGGAACAAAAGTCAGCAATTTGGAAGGAAATCTGTAGATACCAGGGTGAGTCAGAAAGATGCATGTCTGTTCTACAAAACAGGCTTCTCCTTCAGGCGTGGGAGCAGCACCACTCCCTTTTTCTCCCTCCTTCTTTTCTCCTTCCTTTGCTATTTCACTGTTGGACTGCACCCATTATTATCCTTTTTTTTTTTGTGGGCTTGACTCCAGTTTTCTATGGAATTTCTTATGAATAAAGTGACAGGAGGTGAGGATAGATATCCTTGTCCTGGATGAAAACTTGTCCCTCCTCACTATACACAACTGTTCAGAGAAAGTATGCAGCTATCTGAAACATTTTCTGAACACTTTCTTACTGCCATTGAGGCTTTTAATTTTTATTTTTTTTTCAGATCAGGCAATATACAGAGCACATACAAGGTGCAGTAAATTAGTTTTGATGTCCTGAGCTAATGTGTCCTCTAGCATTGTGGAAAGATATAAAATGCTGTATGTAGACTGTGAAGCATGAATTTAAAATGTCCTTTTAGTTACTTTCCTGATGGCAACCTGCAGTATTAAAAAACTGTGACCCCCTTGCCTCGAACGAAGGTGTCAGAATACATTAGCACTGTTTCTGTTGTTTCACAAGTCCTCAGTCATGCAGTGTATGTGCAATCCACTGTGTACCATATGTATTACGCCTGTCATCCATTATAGCTAGATCATGTGAGCTCATTTTCAAAGATGCCAGGGGATCAGCATGATCTGTAGCTGGTGAGAGGACAAGTCAAGCTGCAACACTGAAGCTCCTGGTATAGTGCACCAGAGACATACACTCTCCATCAATTGTATATTTTCTAGCTCCATCAGGTTTGCAGTGGTGAAGACCACAGCGACATTTACTCCATCCTGATATGTGGCAGCTTAAGTGAGAATGGATTTGAGGACCATGCACTAAAGCGTTTGGTAACTGACTGGGAATGCAATCTCTCTGAACAAATGTGCCTACACGTTAGGCAGTTTCTGTTACATAAACTGGCATTTCTAATCTACTAGCAGGAACATTTTAATCATATTTGTGTTATCAAACTTGCATAAACCAGAAAATCTGCTGAGTTCTTCAAGATGCTCTTGTGTTTTAAGCACAGAGACATTTTATTGCAGTCTTCCCAGTTTTATTAATAATGTTACTAATATTCTTTTTGCACACAGCAGCAATGGAAAAGTGCCTGGTACTCGTGGGTGTTTCATTATTTAAAATGTAAATAAGAAAGGCTGCAAGAAGTTAACCATCTCAGTAGGAAAAAAGGAACAAACCTTTACTCTGACAGATGCGGGCTTATCACGGGTTTCCTTGTTAACGCATATGAAATACTTTATAGTTCTGTATCTGCAATGCTGACAATATGTTTTCTTTGTTAATATAATTATCCAAATGCCTGTTTCTTTGGAGAAAGAATCTAGACGAACGTTTTCTGAATAGCCTGTAAATTGATTTTATTTTCACAGGGTTATCAAAAACTTTCCTTGATCTATCCCCTTACTTGGTCTTGGATTGTGCTGACTGGGTAGGGTAGAGAAAAGGCAAAAATAAGCATATTTCATCTGCCACCGTTGAGGCCTTGGGGACTTCCCGCATATGAGGCTGTCTGTGGCATATGTAAGGGAGGAACATGAGCTTTGTTTTGGGCCTGTAAACCTCAGAGGTTTTGTGCTGTCTGCAGATAGGTCCATGTCAAACTGAGCTGAGAAGGGTTTGAACGAGCTGGGATTTGGCAGCTTTCCTATCACTGTTGCAAACCTGCACTCACTGTGAATATCAAGTTGGTAATTGGTATCCATATTACAGAAGACATTTCTCCACAGATTTTTAACTGAGCAGATTTGCTCTCCCACTAGTCCGTGTTTGTTTTCAGGTACTCAGAACTCACAGTGAAAAGTGGAATGGGAGGAGGTATGATCGACACAGGTTACCCCTCCCTGCTGAAAGGTTTGGGACATTAGAGCAGACCCCCACGCTCAGAAAACAGCTGCTTTCCTGGGGTTCAGCAATTCTTGTCACTGGTACTTGCTCCAGGGCAGGTGAGGGCTGGTTAGAAGGGGGCTCTGTATGTCCCAAATCTGGGAGTTGGTGGTTTTGTACAGCAGTAATGAGCTTGGCCTAGTTAAACATGTCACAACTGCTTGAGGTTTGAAAATGACATTACACGACTGCCCCGTCTTTCATTGGACATTTGTCATGACAGAACGGTGAAGATTATATTTATAAATATGTCAGGGGGGAAGGTCAGGAGGACCGAGCCAGGCTCTTTTCAGCGATGTCCAATGACAGGACAAGGGGCAATGGATACAAGATGGAGCATAGGAGGTGCCACAAAAACATTAGAAAAAACTTTTTCCCCGTGAGGGTGACAGAAAACTGGAACAGGCTGCCCAGGGAGGTTGTGGAGTCTCCTTCTCTGGAGACATTCAAAATCCACTTGGATGCGTTCCTGTGTGACCTGCCCTAGGGGATCCCACTCTGGCAGGGGGACTGGACCAGATGATCTTTTGAGATCCCTTCCAACCCCTAACATTCTGTGATTCTGTGATTAAAAAAGGAAGATTATAGGTATCATTTCTTTCAATTTTAACTATGAAGTATTAGGTATTTCTTCATCCATTAACAGAGGCAGCATGGCTTTGGGACCCAGGCTCTCAGCCAGGTCTTCATGACCAACAGTGTGAATAGTGTTCAGGAAGTATTTGGATTTTACTGAGACTCTCTGTCTACTTCTTAGGTATCAACAGCCACAGGAGTGCCTACATTACTGTAGTAGATTTCAACATAGAAAAAATAAGTTTCAGTTGAAGACTTGTTTTATAATGGACAAGTACAGCAAGAATATTTCTTGTCCAATTTTTGTTTTCTTCTCAAAGGGTCAGCATCTTTGTCTGCAAAACATCATGCAAAAAACAGTTGTCCTCTACTAACATCACTTTCATTTGTTTACTAGTTTTCTCCATGTTATGGAACAACCTAAGATGACCTCGTGATAGACTTACACACTTTTGCAGATTTGGAAATCACATAATTAGTCATTTGCACCCTTTTACATTTCTCCTTTCTTCTCTTTTTATAACTACCTTCAAAGACATTTTCCAATTGTCATATAAACTTCTGACTAACATGGGCTCAGACTTTTTGGAGTTTCTGGAGCTTCAGCTACTGTTGTAGCTTTGAAGGAATGATTGCTTTCCTAGTAACAACTTCAAAAGTTTGCCTTCTGCAGCCTTTTTACTCCCTGAATCTGGAGTGGTCATATTACTCTTTTTAACATTTATTGGTGTTGGGTGCTCAGGCTCAATGGAAACTAGAGAGGATGGGGAGAGAAACAAAGAAAGCAAACCTTGTTAAACTGGAAATATGAGATAAACATGCATTTTCTGTGACAATAAAGGAGTAAGAATACCAGTTCTGAAGGTTAGAAAATCCAAAGTTGCATGTTCAGAAACTTCCAAAAAATATTTATAGTCTCACGTAACGAACTAGATGTTGCTGACACAACATTTGCCATCTTAAAGTTTGTCTGCGGTGTTGTCTATAAGATATGCTATCACTCATCTAATTTATTGTTCAACACGTAGTTAACTACTAGTGAAAGGACAATACTGTATGGATTATTAAACAAATGGTATATGGAGCCATCTTCTTGAGTGTATGACAGCTGAAAGGTAAGTTAATATAGTATATATCAATATATGTTAATCACTTAAATTATGCCACCACAGCAAAAAGATCTAAATGATTCAGCTTGAGTACCTAAGGTTAGGGGCCTAAATCTGTAGTTGGGCAACTGCTTTTCAGGGCTGTAAGTTGTTAGTTATGCAGCTCACATGGTTCATTGAGCTCAGCAAAGGCTGTGATTGCTAAGCCCTGCTGAAAATAATGTCTGAATTTTGTAGTACTCTGCCAAACTTTTGACTTTGATTTTAAAACTTTGGTCAGAGTTATCCGAGTCAGTGAGGGTTAAACATCCCTTCTGTCAACTTGACTGAGATTTATCGTGTAACGCAATTCTTCTTGAGAAAGATGTTTAACGCTATTGATTGCAAGGCTGCCTGCTTAAAATAGTGTAATGTGACAAATGATGGATCCCACATAAAGCAAAATTGTAGAGTAATTCAAGATATGAGTATGTATGCTATGTATATCAGAGTAGCAGCTTCATTTTTCATAAGGGCATGTTAGAAGGTCATCAATTTCACTTAAAGGCATTAAACATTTTTGTTAGTTTGACAGCCATTATGGGCTTGATCCTGTTATTCAAGGCATTCATTAAACTCCCATTGACCTAAAGTGGGTAGGCATGGGGCCAAGCTTTTAAATATGCAAAGCAGACACTATGAGATGAAAAATGTTGGATAATATTGCAGAGGGAAAAAAGAAGTATTATGGTGGCTGTTCTACATAAACAATAACAGTCTCAGTAGTTATCTGGTAATTTCAAATGTTTTGTACTGCAGTATTATTTCTGTTAAACATTTCCCTGTTAAACTTAAGACCTTCTGAATCTTCCAAGAAATTTATACATCTTTGCACTATTATTTTGTAGCATCATAGAGCATAATGTTCTTCAGGTTGAAAATTATGTTGATTCCAGAAATTACAGTTCTTGGTTAAGTACTATTAGCATCTCTACAAAGGGTGGACTTAAAACATTACCTCAGTTAGGCTTTTCTGTGCAGCAGAAAAGTCTTGGCTCTGGCTCGTGTAGCAATAGCAGCATTTGTTCTGAAGGAAAGCAGGCATTCTGATGCTTTCCTTGTCCCTGTGTGTCCTCTAACCTAACTCTGACTCAACATTTTACCAAAATTATTAGAGAAAAAGGCAAAATCAGTTTTTTTGCTATCTTTTTCTTTTCAGTAAGAGGGTCTCTGTTGGTATTTCTAACACTGCCCATTTTGTATTTTGAAATATAAAGAAAAATGTGTTCAAAAATGACAGAACCCTTTACATCAGTACTACTGCATCTAGAGACCTCTACCTGAAGTCACAAGACGAAGCTGAGACAACTGAAACTGAAGATTTACATCGTAATTTCCACTTTATAACTTCAGAAAAGGACGTGGACATGGTGAGAACTGAGAAAAATTAGAAGATAGCTGATGTTCATATTGTCATGCATTTAAGTTTATTATCCTGTGCTTCATATTACTATGTACTTCATAACCTGAATAAAAAGGATCTCCATTTGATAGAGAATCTTGTTCATAATGATGTAGAATGTCTAAGGTCAAATATCTGTAAACTAATTCCTCTCTAGGTCTTGACAGAATAGGAGACATCATGTTGAGAATCTGCTTCTTAACCTCATAATCACGTAATTAGATGAAGTAATGAATTCCAGGCATTTAAAATGCCCTAATTGCAGGTTTTATTAAGTTATTTATACTTATTTACTTAGTAAGAATCATCAGAGATTATCAAATAAAGACTTAATTAGAGGATATCTTTAAAATACATAATTTGGTTTTGGTAAAATGAAGTAATTTTATAACATTGGGAGGGAGCTGTGTGGACTCTCATATATGTTAACTCTAGTCTTATAATGTGGGTTTAATGGCATTTAGGTTACTTCTTAAAACTGTAGTAGGAATCCAGATAGAAAGGAGCTAAAGAAAGTTGTTTCTAGAAATAAAGAAGTTTATTAATGAAGAAATTAATGAAAGAGTCAAATTTAGGAGAAAAATAATATTTCCATCATTGCAATGCATTTTATTCTTTAGTACAAAAAAAACCCCTCAAGCTTTGTCATTGTTTCTCTTTTCAATCCGTCATGTGTCATTGATCCTTTCCTCGTTTGTTGTAGATTCCTATAAAACTCGTAGGCATTTGTTGCATATGCCTAGGAGTATGCAAAACAAGGAGCGGGACTTTTTTGATGCATAAATGTGTTTCCGCTCTCTTGCTGATGCACAATTCAGTCTGACACATCCTTCCAGATACTTCTCACCTGCCAAGATACGCTTGAGGACGATCCACCAACAGACCACTTTTTGTGGAGACTCAATCTGTTATACTGCTAATTACTGGTCCCTGAGGTATGGAACTCTCTCAGTTGCAGCAATGTTCTCAATGGCTATCTTTTGAGCACAAGTGTGAAAGAAAGTAGAGAACACAAATATTTCTTCACAAAACGAACTTGCAGGGCCAGTTAGGTAGCTCAGCACTACCCCTGACTTGCATAATGAGAGTAACTCAAGATTTTTGCAGAACATGGGGAACCAGACTCATTGCCTTCAAACCATCTTTCACAGTGAGGTAATTTTAAGTAAGTATTTTAACACCCACCCCTCAGAATCATTAGACAATCTTGTTTTCAGAAATTCAAAACATAGTAATTTTAAAAAGTTACACTCAGAAATAAGTCAGCTTTGTATATTTCACACTTTTCCCAATAAAAATCCTCACTTCCCTATCTGAGGTAAAACCCCCAAAATAGTAGGTCAGCATTAAATCCTATCTTATGTTCCTTGAAATAACTTTGAGTTTAAACTCATAGTAAGTTTTATAAGGAAATTCACTATGGTTTGATCTTAGTTACAGTTTTAACTCAAAGACAGGTGAAATGAGTAAATTATTTTTACAAGACAGTAGATGAAGTACAGAAGCTTAGGGAATGTTTGTTTTGGTTTTGTGCTCATTCAGGCTCAGAAAGAAAGACGGAGAAGACTGCAAACATATCTGTCATAAATCATAGATATATTCCTACAACATCCTGCACAATAAACTCTTTCAGATTTATGGATGGGTATATGTTGTTTTACAGCATTAATTTGAAAGGTTATTAATAATGTAGCCTGATTTTAAAACTGATTTTAAATGAAAATGAAAGTATAAAGCACTAAAATCTGAAAAATACAGTTTCAAGTAGATAATTAGATATTAGATACTCAACTAGATACTCAGTTATTATACTCTAATGACTGTCTTTGCCTTACCTTTGTTTGCAAGAATTTTAACCTTTTTCCCTCTTCCAGAAAAGTGTCCAAGAAATTTAAAAAAGAGCATCAGATCTTGTGTAATCCTTTAATTAAGGTTTTGCTTGACTATAGTTTCTTGTTAAGCAATGATTAATTAATTGATTAATTAAATCTCATGTTGATAAGATGTTGCTTTCACATTTCCAAACATAGAACAAGGCAATAAGGTCAGAGCTGTTGCCTGAAACACTACAAACAGATGAGAGGATTATTTCTCCCCTTGTTCATCGGCCAGAAAACACTAACTTTATCATTAGAGAGCTTATGTATCACATATATGTCTGTAATTCCCAAAACTGTTTTCCCTGTCTTTAATGCCTTGTGATGGATATTTTACATCTTTTCAGCTTAGAACATTTCAGTAAGTGCTTAATTGCAGTTAATTTTGATCTATTTAGACTTGTACTGTCAAACTAAGTAGAAAGATGCATTGTTTTTTAATTACACACTCCAATAAAGGTACCACAGTTGAAAAAGTTTTGTCTGCTAGAGATCAACTTCAGTAAGTACTATCTCCTTTTGTTCTTTTTGAGTACAAGTCCATCATGTGAATTGTCTCTCACTAAGTTTGGAATTGTTTGCTATAATAATGCTTTTACTGTGATTTCAGAGCTATTTCAAAATGGATGTCTGTACTGCTTCATTATGTAGAACATTAAAAGTAGCTGAAATTTTCTTTCTGTCCCAGTTACCTTCAGTAGATTTTGACTTTGAGATCAGAATCCCTCTGGCAGCTGTAACAGGAATACTAGAAAGGAATCCACGTGTTTTTAGCTGTTTCCAGTGCAGTATCATTTGTTCTTTTTGAAAAGATCTTAACACTTTTGAGAATTTAAGAACATCTGTCACTGATGCTTCATTTTTTTACTTAACTAGGTGTCTACTTTTAGTCTTTCTGTCATCCTTATTCTCCCATCTTTGCTGGTTTGTTCGGTCAGAATCAAGACAGATAGCTAGCTACTCTCGTACCAGCCCTAACGGGCTCTGAACCACTGCCTGCAAACTGACACAGGGAAAAAAAAATGCTCAAAGAGCTTATGACACTTCAGAAACTGTGATGGATGACTTTCAAGTCTGCTGCTGTCTTTTTCCTTTTGTTTCCTTTCTTATCTGAACTGTGACATACTCCTTTCCATTAATTCTTTCTGATTTGTGAAGAAAAAAGAAGGGAATTTTCAAAAAGGCATGCAGCAGACTTAAAAAATTTAATTAATTATTTTGTCGAAATGTATTGATTAGCAATGGGTTTAAAGTAGATCAGATGTGGGTTTCTTACAGCCCCCAAATGAAAACATAGTCTGAGGTTTGATCATTGATTTACGATCATCAAAAGAAACTCCATGCAAGGTTTCAGCATACTGGATGCTTAGCTGGAAAGCATGGTCTTTAGGGGGGAAGCTAATAGAAATGGGAAAGTAAATCAGCTGAAATGGTCAGAGTTTTGTAAAACTGGTAGTTGTTTCAAAACTTGTACAACGTGGATAGACTTGTACAGCCTCTGGGCTGTATTCGAGGAAGAGAGACTGAGAAGGAAAAGGGTCAATCTGGAGCTTCCATTACATCCAATGGCCACAAAAAGAGGTTGCCTCTCTGGCAAGGGTCATCGATGCCCCAAATCAGATGTTTAAATGATGGAATCCTTTCTGATATTTATCCATTCTGCACTGCCACTGCATGTAACTTAACATTTAAAATGCATTAACACAGTGCTACTTGATGTACTGTATTATGCAGCCTATCAGTTTTGAAATTGATTTCAACCTGTCAGCAAAATCCTCCTTGCTGTACTCAAATAAACTTAGTCAATCTTGGATCAAGGTTGCTTAGGGAACTCACATAATTTTAATACCTCTGTCATGTTTTTTCCTGTATATATCAAGTCTGTCATATTTGGGTTCTATAGAATCTTTCTGTATATGGACAGTCCCCTTTATGTCCATGGGACTAAGTATTTATAAAAAATAAATTAATTCTTAATTCTAATGGTTACTCCTTTACTTATTTTGCTCTTTCTTTATGTCTTTTACTCTTCCATTGTGATAGATGACTTATTTTCAGGATTTTGCAGCACACAATGTTAATTGATTTTTACTGCATATAACCAGTTATTTCATTATATAAAAACCCATCATGGATTTCAACTATGCAACTCAGTAAGCATTAGAAAAAAAATAGTTTTCCTTAACTGTTGTGTACAGCTAGACTTTTGCAGACTTGGATAACTTTTGACAACAGCAGATGTGGTCTTTGGGGAGATCTGGTGATCAACCCAGCCAGTACAACAGCATGTTCCAGTAACATCGGGTACAAAAACCTTCCGAGGAACACACCATATCTTGTTTTATAATGACTGACATGGATTTTTACAAAATATCTTGCTTCTTGCAGCATGAAATCAAAATTCTTCATGAATTAGGGGAATAAAGAATACCAAAGCAATCTCTGAGGCATCTGCATAACATCCTGCTCTTAAATTCAGGGAGGTCCTCTCTCTCCCTGTTCTTTAGTTCGCTCTTCTTGCTTCAGGGAACATATTTATTTTTAGTAATCGAGAGTTTGGCTAGCTAGTGATTTGGATAATTGAGATGACTCTCTATATGTTTACATTTACAAGATGCTCATAGCAATCTTTCTTCTACGTCTACTTCTGTATTTTTCCCATTACTTTAGAGGCATACAGCACTAGTCTTTCATCCAGCAAAATGACAGCTTCAAATCCTTCTGAGGCTTTATTGAATGAAAGGTTGTTATTCTTGTTAGTCTGTAGGGGGTTTCCATTCTTTTCTCAAATGTGCAAGCAGTTTTTGCCACTGTCAGTTCTCCTACCCCTGCAATGAACTTTTTTTTTCCCTTAGTCCTAGGGATAATATTCTTAAGGGAACCGTGGCATAATGTGCAATATAAGGATTCGCGCTTTCAGATTTCAGATCATTAAATCATTCCTATTGTTTCTTCTCTGAAGTCACTTTTCTAGCACTGAAAACCTTTCCTTTTTTTTTCATAACATCCACGTCATCAAATATCTCTTGTAGTGTTTTCATGTTTGTTTTATAGACAAGCTTTGTTCATGCTACTTCATGGAGCATTAGCTTTTACCTCTTCAGAGGCTGCTTCATTAATATCAAGTGACTTTTGTCGTTAGGCTCTGTAATCTGCTGTGATATTTGCCAGCTGACACTTTTACCTGCTAAGAAAACAAATACCGAGGCACAGCAGATAAATCAAATGTGTCTATTTAAAATATACTGAAATCTAACAAGCCCCTCTTGGTCTTTTCTGCTAGACAATCTTCTGTTCTTATTTTCTCATAAGAGCATGTTTTTAATACAGAAGAAGTCCTCTTTGAGGCTAGAAGGGTAGCTACTTATATAGATAAATGCAAAAATGTAAAAAAATGTTTTTATACAAATGTAAAAACGTGTTTCTATACAGAAACCTTTAATTAGTTAATTTGTTCTTTTAAATGGGGTTCAAATGGGGTTCAAAGCACACATGCACATAAATAAATACATTTATTGCAGTTCATTAGGACGTGAGCAGCAGTTTCTATATTGCTGACTTGTTTGCAAGTGGTTTTGAAAACTAAGGTGAAAATTCATTCACTGGATGAGTTCACCCTCTTAAGCCCTAGTTTTATCATACCAAGCTCCAAACTTGACCACACTATTACTGAAGCAATCATCATTTCAATCCACAGTTCTTTCCAAGGCATAACGTCATTTAGTGATTGTAACTTCATAACACTTCCACAAGGTGCGGCACAGGAACTCACTCCCATTTCTATGACTATTCTTCTGACTGAACAAAGTATTTTCTCACCTAAAATAGAGATCTGAAGACATTAAGCTGAATTGGTAACAATATATTTACCTTAATGACACTGATAAGGCTAGTGAGTTTAACTCTACTGAACTATTGGAATAGCCTTTTGTAACAGAAGGGTTATTGCCTTTACAAAACAAGGCTCAAATGTATTTTGACTGAAATACACTGATGTTTCCTCCTACATTTTTGCAGAATTTAAGTTACACATTCTACCCCATTTCATTCAGTCTTGTTATAAGCATAGACTTTTATTGAAAATCACATTTATTTATAGGTTTATTTGTACTGTGGAGAAATAAACAAAAATTACCATAGCTGTATGCTTCCCTTGATAATAGTAAAATATCTTCTGGCTTATATCCTAGGTTTTTGTTTCGCTTTTTACTCTTTCTAATACCTTTAATTGCTATAAGAGTGATTATCTATTCTGTGTATTGCAAAGATCTCTTCCACTCTTGAGAAACATTGTTACTTTCTCATTCAGTCCTAGATATTTCTTTTGTCTTCAATCTTTTAGACTTTCATGCTTCACACACGTCAGGATAAAATCCTATCACTGTTCATCTAGTGGATTTTTTGTCTTGTCTTTGTAGCCCTGCTCTCACCCCCTATCGCACTTTAGTGGTTGAATTCATGTGACTGATTCCAGAGCAATAGTGAAGGTTTACTCATAACTCTGGGAAAGTGCCTCATGTGTGCCTTTGGTAGGAGAAATCATTTAAGAAATAAATAGCTGCAGCTCATATATTTTTATGAATGTCAAATTTTGTTGGGATTATACACACATAGTAAATGTAGTTACTTTGTATGTCTACTCTATTTCATGACATGTAAATTTAATAAGGCAAAAAAAATAGCTTTACTTACAAACATTATTGCATCTTTGCATGGTTGAGGGATAGAGAAGTTCTGTTAAGACTCAGATAATTATCATGGAGGTTTTTAAAGCTTGTTGTTCTTTCAAAGAGTCCATCAGATTGTTTGTTACCAGCTTTGGTTTACTTCTTGCATTTAGGCTGAGCAAATATTATCATCGCCATTAGATAATATTATGAATTCTTACTTGCAACATTAGAAAATATTAACTTTATTTAATTTTGAATGTAATGTCTGCTGCACTAGTCATGCAGTTATATCCTTGCTGTATGAACTTGTTTGACTTCTACTTTAGGATATTCAATTTTTACAAAAATCTCGTGTTATTAATAGTGACTACTAAAAGATGGCAATTTGTATTACAAATGAAAAAATCATCCTCAAAATGAGTGCAACTGAGTAGGTTTGGTTCTCCTTTATAAGCTACCACTAGTCTGATTATTTCTGGTGAGATAACTTGTGGGACATAACTAACAAAGTTTCAAAAAATGTAGTTATTACATTTATGCATATATAAAATATTATTAAGGACTAGAAGTATGAGAAGGGAAGGAGTCATAGCAGCCAACTTTAGATACTAGGAGTTATCTATCAAGGATGAACAGGTCACTCTAGACTTGCTTTTCAGGGCAATGCATTGTGCTTATCCTTAAGGCTTATGATGAGATGACCTTTAGGAAATGCTTACTTCTTGCCACAGAGTACAAAAGAAGCCTAGTTTGACTGAACACCATTTAGTTAGGGCTGATGAATCATATGTCCTAACACTAGAAGATACCCATAACTTCCAGTCTTCAAAACTAGTCTTTACTTGATCAGAAATATGTGAGTTAGAAAAGATAAAATACTTTAAATGATGAAAAAATCAGATCTTCTGAATGAGATAAAATGAATACTGGAAGAGAGCTCTATCCCTGGTCCATGTTTTTTTATGAAAATTTTTGTTTCCTCCAGTGTTGACGTTCAGCAATTTAAGTGCTTCCAAAGACATTTGGCTCCCTGGGAGAGACCCTTTCCAGCTGTGCTGGGCTGAGGACATGTTCCCTGCAGAGCCAGGCTCTCCTACTCACAGGAGTCTCCCACTTTCCATATGAGCTGTGGGAACCCTGCTACATCCCTGCATGCCTTGTCCTCCACTGTAGACAGGTCTCCAGGCTGAGCACACATAGTTCTTTGTTAGGAAAACACAATCTCTTCTCCTATAATTTTTTTTTTCTGAAGTGGCTTAGTCTGGCCCAACCAGAATCAGAGTAAGGAATCAGAGTAAGGCTTCCTCTCTGCTGCTTTGATGCAGCCTTTTAGCCCAGTCTACAATCCACAGGCTTAAACACAGTGAACTGTAAAATATTAAATCCTTTAAATTCTTACCACAAAATAGTCTCTAAAAGATTCACCTACAAATTTCCTGGGGAATTTCCCATCTTTCTATTTCCAACTTTCCATTATCCCAAGGCACAATTTTAGTCATTATGGATATCTCAGATCACTGTGAAAGTCAGAAGTGGAAGAGAACCCAATGGACTAGAAATACTGTCATTTGTCACTTTTACATTGCCACGATGTGTGTGGGAAAGAAACAGGGTGCACTTGGGAGCTTTGGGGATCTTCAGAAATAAGACGCTTACTGTGAACAGTACTTTAAAATTTTTATATGTCCTACTCACAATACTTCCCTTTTCCCTTCTGTGCATGCCTAGAACTCCTCTGGCATCAGTACTGAGGTGCCTGACTCCTGCCTCCATTCCTGGGGTCAGACTGCACTAATTCAGGAAGAAATGGTTCATATTCTGAAGTTACAAAGAGATCTCCCTCTCCAGTTGCAAGCACAATGGTCAAAAAAAATGAGCATTTCTCCACCAGTTCTTGTCAGTGCCCTCTGTATTAAAGCAATTACATTAGAAGTGGAGCATAACACTGCTCTCTTTTTTGTTCCATTTGAAAAGGAAAGCAGTGAGCTGTCTCAGCTCTTTGGCAAAACAA